>OY747128.1:12888040-14313412 GCA_963556465.1 Berberis vulgaris | reverse complement strand
CCTTAACATCTTCCGGCCCGAACACCACGTAGTTGCCAAATGTTGTTAATTGTGATATTGACAATAGGTTCTTCTTCATACCTAGAACATGATAGACTTTCTGCAGTTGAACTTGATTGAGGTTGAAGCAGGGGGTGAATGCAGCCTCTCCAGTGTGAGCAATCGGCAATCTCGTGTTGTCAGCAGTTATCACGACCCGATCTCCTTTGTACTCACAGAAGCTGGACAACTTCTCCTTGTCTCTGGTCATATGATTGGAGCAGCTGATTATGCCCAAACAGTACACGCGGTCAATTGCAGTAAAGATTGGGGTGTCGATCCCACAAGGAAAAACGATCTACAAAACAAGGTTCCAAGAATCCCTCCTAGATTTCACGCGCCAACTAGTATTGATTCGCTATGATGACTCAATTACGTGTTTCACATCCCAAACAACATAATCGGAAAAATAGTCTTTAATGCACCAATATATTCTAATGTAAATAGATTTTAGATTTCACTTTTTCTAGAAATCACAAAGGTTGGTCATATGTGATATCCTAAATTTGTAATATATCCGGAGACAATAACGTAATAAAAGACGATCACATATAACTAACCTACCGGAATCAATTGATCCTTAAAAATTCCACACATAAGAAAATCGTGACTAAGCTTATATGGAGAAGAAAAATACAACCACCGGAATAATAATCTATGAAGAAGTTGATGAAATCTTTGTCACTAAAATAACATAAACTCCTATATTAAATAAAAGTGAAAATCATAAACATCATTATTCATCGTGAAAGCATAAAACGAATCAAATACCAATTAAGTGTGTTACATCTAGGAGTTCATCTCTTTGCCTTGCATGGAGTTTAGTGACACATGGTGAAGGTGATGACAACAATAGCGGTGTGGAGCTTCATGGCAGCGCCTGGTGGATTAGCGATGCATACTCGGTTGTTGATGCGTTGTGTCCCTCTCTTCCCTCTGTGTTGTTGTATTTATGGTAGAAAGAAACAACTTCTTATTGAAAACCCAATTGAAAACCAAATAAAAATTGGAAACCAAAAACAAATTAGGAACCGAATATAAATTGGAAACCAAATACAAAAGGAAACCAAATATAATTGGAAACCAAATACAAATTGGAAACCAAATATAATTGGAAACCAAAATATAATTGGAAACCAAATACAACAGGAAAGGTGGGGTTTGGCTATGTTCATCCATATTACTCATTTGTTCCACCAAAATTCAAAACTAATTTCCTTTATTTTTTCTTTAGTTCTCTTAATCTTTGGCTTGAGTGTCTCCCGCTCCACTTCATCAATTTGTCTATGAATTTCCAAATTCACCACGCTAATGTACTTTTGTCATTTAAACTCCAAATCCTACAAAAAATACAAAAATAAAATAATTAAACTAAAATACGCTATTCGAAACACTAACAAATATAAATTAGGAGGTATATTATGTAATAATTATGTGAACATCAAATACCCCCAAACCTATATTTTGCTAGTCCTCGAGCAAAACAAAATTAAGAATAAAATCCTAACTCACTTTCGTAGGAATCACGGGTGCACTTACCTTAACGTGTAACAAGGCTTTAAACCCCTAGATTACCTCTAGTGGACGAGTTATAGTCTCGTGAGGGTTTTCAGAAATGTTACCCCCAAACATTACTGACATAATAGAACAAAATCTATTTTCTAAAAACATAATGCAAAAACATGGGCATTCCCCTTTATTTTCCTTAGAGTAATTTTCTAATTGCTTTAAATTCAATAAAAACAACAAACTAAAAATGTCACAAAAGTATATCAATAGAGTACAATAATTTAATAGTATCTAAAGGTTAAATAAATTTCATAATTATTCTCAACTCAAAGTGTGTGTGAGAAACCTTATCAACATAACTCTTCATCTCATAGTAAAGATGTGACGAGATAACCTTTAGAAAGTACACTTTGACCACAAATCTCTCATGTCACTCAGAAATAAAACACTCAGAGATTGGGCACTCAGTTTATATGCGAAGGAAAAAAAATATAAACTATGAAAAATGCAAACGTCTCACATATAATTATCATGAAAAACAAAATTTTCAAAGAGTGAAATGAATATGATCTCATGGACAGGAATATTGATTACTTTTGAGAATGTTGAATCAAACACCATAGTTCATGCCTATTCAATCTCCACATTTACTGAACCAACTTTCACTTAAGATCAATTAGGTCTTTACTAGGTTGTAATGGGGCTTGGATTATGGCAAATATTAATGGACAAAAAGGATACAAGAATTTCCTGAGAATGGCTACACCCTTGAATAAACACATACGACATTGAAGAAAAAATCAATGTTGTACAACTTTTTCTTCATTATTTTCTTCTTCAATTTTTTTTTACATGTTTTTCCCCGTTTATACAATCAAACACTTTTACTTTGAGGGCGCATGAAATATCTATTTTCAACTCTTTCTATTTGCCCATTCCCTAAATATATCTCACCGTATACATTCTCAGAAAATTGGGTAAGCATAAAATAATAGAAGTATACTCTTTGATTGGAGTAGGTATTGGGAATGGGGATAACAAAGAGAAGGCTATTTAAAGGCTCAAAGGGCTGCAAATGGATATTTATTATTGGGTAGGCTAAAAAAATGGTTTAAAGAAAGAGATGCCTATATCACTTCATAAGTTCTGGCTAGTATTAGGACATCTCAACTAAATAAAGCAAGAAGTTTTAGTGTAAAAATTCAATTTTTATGTCATTCTTAAAGCAATCAATGAGAAAGTCAAGAATAATGAGATCATCAAGAAAAATCAGAGTGTAATTAATAATCCTCAAGAAATAAAAAATGGCTCAAAACTCACAATGGTTAAGTCTCCACTATTATTCTAAGGTTTTCTAGTTCAATATCTCACTAATCAACTTCAAATCATGTTGACTTGACTTATAGTGCACGAATAGTCGAGTTGAAAAGTCTCACGAAATACGTCTAACATAAGGATAATATCAAATATCACGTTTTCTACTAATATAACTATGTGACACGTGTTAGTATGTGCTTTCTCAAAATTAAAGGCAATAAAAAATATTCTCTAAAATTAAAAAGACTCAAAACCTTTTTTTTTTTTAGTTTTTTTTTTAAATTCACCCAGAGTTCAGATTTCAAATGCATTTTCATAAAGATTTTGCACAATTACCGTAATCATCTAAGTATTCAATGGAGATTGAGTAGAACACAAAAAATGACTCGGTTTAATTGTAAAATACGTTTTATGCTCAAAGATTTTGAAAATTGCACAAAAAATCTAATAAACCACCATCACCCCCAAACCTAAACCAAACATTGTCCTCAATGTATAAAATAATAATCATGACAAATGAAGGAAAAAAAAGAAGAGGGTTAGGGTGATATTACCATGGTGAAGCTTTACCAATTTCAAATAGACAATGTCCTCACAGTCACCAAAATATAAGAAAATCATACCGACGGGAGAAATGAACACATGGGATGAGGGTCTCCGAGTGACTCCAGTAGCAACACCTAAAATAACCTGAAACACTACAAGAAAAACATAAAAGCAAAAACCTAAACTAAACTAAAAAAATAATAAAATAAAAAACTTAAACTAAAGATAGGGTGGAGAACATAAAATCAAGTAGATAGGGGCAATCAGAGAGATCTCTTCTGGCACCTCTACTCGCTCCACATAGTGCTTCAAACATTGCCCATTTACTCTAAATACTCTCCCATCTTTTGGATCTTCAATTTCTATGGAACCATTGGGAAAGACTTGTTATACCATGAATGGGTCCGTCCATCTCGATCTTAGCTTGCCAGGATGAAGATGAAGTCGTGAGTCATAAAGATAGACTCGTTGATTGGGCTCAAAATGTTTCCTCAAAATTTGCTTATCATGAGTTGCTTTCATCTTCGCCTTGTATATTCGGGAATTGTCATAGGCATCATTTCGCAACTCCTCAATTTCAGCAAATTGAAGTTTTTGCTGAATACCTGCATCATTGAGATCAAAGTTAGTGTTTTTTACGGCCCAATAAGCGCGATGTTTTAACTCAACAGGTAAATGACAGGCTTTTCCATATATAAGCCGATACGGAGACATCTCGGGAATTGTCTTATACGCGATACAATAAGCCCAAAGTGCATCAGGAAGGCACAAGGACCAATCCTTCCTATCAGGATTCACCACTTCTCCAAGATTTGTTTCACTTCTTGGTTTGCCAGTTCGGCTTGGCCATTTGTCTGCGGATGATAGGCATTGGCGACCTTGTGATGAATTCCATACATGTGCATCAAAGCCTCAAAAGAGCGATTACAGAAATGAGTCCCCTGATTACTAAGAATGGCTCGTGGTGTACTGAAACGGGATAAAATGTGTTCTTTTATAAACCTGACAACAGTGTTGTTGTTATTGTTCCGACATGCCACAGCCTCTACCCATTTGGACACATAGTCCACTGTAAGCAAAATATACAAATATCCAAAGGAAGGTGGAAAAAGTCCCATAAAATCAATCCCCCAACAATCAAATATCTCAATGACTAAGATGGGGTTAAGGGACATCATGTATCTCCGAGACAATGCACCTAACTTCTGGCATCTATCACAAGAACGACAATAATTGTTAGTGTCCTTAAACAATGTAGCCCAATATAATCCAGACTGTAAAATTTTTGCAGCGGTCTTTTTCATAGAAAAATGGCCTCCACAAGCTGCACTATGACAAAAATGTAAGACACTTTCAATCTCACCTTCAGGGATACAACGCCTCATGATTTGGTCGGGGCAATACTTATATAGATAAGGATCATCCCAATAAAAATTTCTTACCTCGATAAAAAATTTGCGCTTATCTTGAGCACTCCATGATGATGGTACTTCGCCGGAAATCAAGTAATTAACAATGTGTGCATACCATGGTACTTGAGTGATGGCGAATAGGTGTTCATCAAGGAAGTCATCACGGATGGGTGGGCCATTAGCAGAGTCACTGAACTCCAGACAAGACAAGTGATCCGCCACAACATTCTCGACCCCCTTCTTATCCTTTATAGTTAGATCAAATTCTGGTCCGAGGAATGCATGTTTAAGTCCCTCAGGCAGTGGAGCTAGGTCAACTTTCGGAGTTTCCACGGTGGATGGTTGTGGTTTCTGTCTTTCCTTTGGCAACTCCTCAAAGCATGGTTGTCATTGTCGTTCTCCTTTATCCTTTAACCCTGAAACAACAGAAATATCAAAAGCATTGTCAGGATAAAGTGAACTCTTAGAATCAGAAATAGAAAGGAGGTACTCTAAGGTTTCAGAGTATGCGCTCAGGAGCGCCTCCTCTGATATCAGCGTGTCTATCATGTAGGTATGACGACACTCATCATCATCACGTGGTTGCTTGCTAATATTGAACATGTTGACCTCCAGAGTCATGTTCCCAAAAGACAGCTTCATTAGACCGTCCCTGCAATTGATAAGAGAGTTAGCTGTGGCAAGAAAAGGTCTACCTAAAATAATTGAAACTGTAGACTCCATATTAACCGCAGAATGTGTATCTAAAATAAGAAAGTCGACGGGATAGTAAAACTTATCAATCTGCATATCCCCGACTATTCCTCTTGGCTTCTTAACCGATCTATTGGCCAATTGTAGTACCACGGATGTGGGTTTAATCTCTGCTAGACCCAGTCACAAGTAGATAGAATATGGCATCAAATTTACACTTGCTCCTAAATCCAACAAGGCTTGGCCGAACTCACGAGTCTCAATCTGGCAGGTGACTGTAGGACACCCTGGATCTTTGTACTTGGGTGGTGTCTTCTGCTCAATCACCGCACTTACATGTTCTGTCAAGAAGGCAGTCTTCTTGACATGATGCTTCCTCTTGATGGTGCATAGATCCTTGATGACCCTCGCATAAGTTGGTACCTGTTTAATCACATGTAGCAAAGGTAAGTTAATTTTAATCTGTTTCAAGTGTTCTAGAATCTCACTATGCATTTTCGATTTCTTTCCAGTAGGTCGTAGTGTTTGAGGAAAAGGAACTGGAACTGGAATGTTCCTGTCGGACTCATCCTCAGGGATGCTCTCCTTTGCACTTGGGGAGGTGCCTATAGTCGTGGACGAGCTTGATCCATCTAAAATCTTACCACTCCGAGTAGTTATGGCATTAACCTTTTTCACATTCTGAGAGTCTGAAGTAGTGGTTTGTGCCATAAGTTGGCCCTTCGGATTTGCTTGAGGCTGTGACGGAAATTGGCCCCGCTCATGTACTGTTAATGAACTTGTCAGCTTGGTTATCTGGCTTTTGATCTCCTTGTTTTCTTCTGTCAACTGTGTCAATGCAACCTCAAATTTTTTATTAGTTTTACCTTGTGCCTATATAAATGCATATAACGTGTTTGATAAGGAACTTCTGTTAGATTGCGCATTGTATGGAGGTGCAGGGTATGACCTAGGTGGTTGTGTCTGTGAGTGTGTAGGTTGGTCTGCTCCGAACCTCCAGCCTAAGTTAGGGTGATCTCTCCAGCCAGAATTGTAAGTGTTAGAGAATGGTGAGTAAGGCTTCTTGTACTTCCCTAAGGCGTTACATTGTTCCTCATAAACCCCTCTCATCTCAGTCAAGGTCGGGCAATCCTGTGCGAAGTGTTCAACTCCCCCGCATATAAAACAGGCGTCCTGTAGCTCAACTCTGGCAATAGTATGTGTGGGCCTACCATCCTTGGTTTTAAGCGCTTCTAACTCCCTAGTCACTCTATCCAATTGGGCTATAAGGTTTTCCTCTTCCCTAAGTTGATAGACTTCAGCTGGGCGTGTTCTATCCGTGCTCTCAATAGCACTTGGACCAGTCCAAGTATGAGCCTTTTCAGCTTGGTCATTCAGGTACTCAATGGTCTTTTACTGGTGAGCCCCTCATAAAAATAACTGACTAAGCGCCAACTCTCATACCCATGGTGTGGACATGTATTCAAGAGATCCTTGAACCTCTCCCATGCTTGATATAATGTCTCGCTATTATTTTTGGTGAAGGTAGAAATCTGCCTCTTTAGACCGTTGGTTTTGTGGTGAGAAAGTATTTATTAAAAAATGCTTACGTCATCTCCTACCACGAACCTATAGACCTTGGTCGCAAAGAGTATAGCCAACTCTTCACTTTTTCCTTAAGGGAAAAAGGAAAAAACCTTAGTCTAACCAAGTCTACAGCCTCAACTTTGTTATGGAAAATGGCCACAACTTCCTCGAACTCCCTAATGTGAACATAAGGATTCTCACTCTCTAGGCCATGAAAATTGGGTAATAATTGTATCATACCCGGCTTAAAATCTAGCTTTGGTGTATTTGGTGCAAACATGATACATGATGGAGTAGGAGTGCGCGTGGGGTGGAGATAATCCTTTAGAGACCGAAAATGGTCATCTTCGTGATTACTCATGGTGTTAGAATTAGAAGTAGAACTTAGTTTGGTCTCAATGTGAATTTGTGTGTGTTCTAAATTTGGGACCCTAATTAGTCTCCCTAAGTGGTCTCTATTCCAACTCACACTCCCCCAATGTCCTTTTTTCCAATTTTTTTTAAAAATAAAATAGAATAAAAAAATAAACTGGACCTATAACCTAAAAATAAAATAGAACAATCAGCAAGAAAGATAATACCCAAAACCTCCCAAAATTTGATTACGCCCAAATAGTACACGCGGTCAGTTGCAGTAAAGATTGGAGTGTTGATCCCACGAGGAAAAACGATCAACAAAACAATGTCTGGGAAGAAAAACTTCGCGAAACTAAATGTAAGAAATTCTAGCAATTTTAAAATATTAAATTAAATTTAGTTTAATAAAAATCAAGTTTGGAAAAGTCACAAAGTTCCAAGAATCCCTCCTAGATTTCACGCGTCAACTACTATTGATTCGCGATGATGATTCAATTACGTGTTTCACATCCCAAACAACATAATCGAAAAAATAGTCTTTAATGCAGCAGTATATTCTAATGTAAATGGATTTTAGATTTCACTTTTTCTAGAAAGCACAAAGGTTGGTCATATGTGATATCATAAATTTACGATATATCCGGAGACAATAACGTAATAAAAGATGACCACATATAACTAACCTACCGAAATCAATCGATTCTTAAAAATTACACACATAAGAAAAGCGTGACTAAGCTTATATGGAGAAGAAAAATACAACTACCAGAATAATAATCTACGAAGAAGTTGATGAAATCTTTGACACTAAAATATCATAAACTCCTATATTAAATAAAAGTGAAAATCATAAACATCATTATTCATCATGAAATCATAAAATGAATCAAATACCAATTAAGTGCGTTTCATCTAGGAGTTCATCTCTTCGCCTTGCGTGGAGTTTAGTGACACATGGTGAAGGTGATGACAGCAATAGCGGTGTGGAGCTTCATGGCAGCGCGTGGTGGATTAGCGATGCATACTCGGCTGTTGATGCGTTGTGTCCCTTTCTTCCCTCTGTGTTGTTGTATTTATGGTAGAAAGAGACAACTCCTTATTGGAAACCCAATTGGAAACCAAAAACAAATTAGGAACCAAATATAATTGGAAACCAAATATAAATTGGAAACCAAATACAATTGGAAACCAAATACAAAAGGAAACCAAAATATAATTGGAAACCAAATATAACAGGAAATGTGGGTTTGGCTATGTTCATCCATATTACTCATTTGTTCCACAAAATTCAAAACTAATTTCCTTTATTTTTTTTCTTTGGTTCTCTTAATCTTTGGCTTGAGTGTCTCCCGCTCCACTTCATCAATTTGTGTATGAATTTCCAAATTCGCCATGCTAATGCACTTTTGTCATTTAAACTCCAAATCCTACAAAAATACAAAAATAAATAATTAAACTAAAATACGCTATTCGAAACACTAACAAATATAAATTAGGAGGTATATTATTTAATAATTATGTGAACATCAGCAGCCTGAGTCAACGATCCAATCTTTGTTGTAGTTGATTGCAAGTACTCTATCTTCATAGGCCATAGCTACTTCATTCCTAGAGAAATTTACTTCTTCTTCAAGAGAATTTTCACGAATAGGCTGAGTAGTTGCATAGGATGCTTGGAAGTCCCATTATTCTTCATCACTTTCTTGGTGATTGCAAGATGTCACCAAGTTGCCTTCAGTTGTCTTCTTTTTTGACTGACAGTCTACTGCGTAGTGTCTTCTCCTGCCGCAGTTGTAGCAACCATAACTTGGTCGACCACTGTTGCTCCTGCCTTGCTTAGCTCCCCCTTTCTTATGACTTCTTTCTTGGGACTTCTTGGGCTTGTTATCTTCTTCTTTATTTTGTTTTACAAATTTCTTCTTTTTATATTCACCCTTCGTTTTATTGAAGAGTGTCTCTTATTCCTCATTTTTCAAAAAGACACCTGCCATTTGCTTAGTGAGGCTCTCTTGATTGGCCAACAAACTTTTGAACTCCACAATGGAGGGTTGAGTTGGCCAACCACAAATTGTTGTGGCAATCTCGGTATACTCGGGCTTTAATCAGTGGATGATTATTTTTTTCATCCTATCTTCATTAATTTTCTAGGATGGGTCTAGTTCTGAAATTTCAAAGCATAAATTTTTTATTTCAAAACATACTCTCCAATAGACATACCTCCTTGTCTAGAGTTCATCAATTCATTCTTCAAGAACTGCAGGCAGGCATCGTTTGTTCTTGAAAATAGGGATGCAAATGTATCCCATGCTCTTTTGGGTGTGTCTTGTCTTCGACGTGTTGAACCATCTCGTCCTCGATTGTCGTCTTGAGCACATAAAGTGCCTTCCCAGCTTTGATTTTCCATTTCCTAAATTCAGCAGCGTTCTCCCTTGGCAGAGGCGCAGTCTCACTACCACCAACAACTTGCTACAAGTCTTGTCCTTGTAAGTAGGACTTTATTATTGTTTGCCAGCTCTTATAATTGTCATGGTTAGGTTTTGTAAGCCCACTAGTTGTGGCAACGAGATCTTCCATCGTGACAATGTGCTACCGAGTAAGCTTGGTCTCAAACCAATATGCTTCACAGTCTCAAATTGTGCACGAACGATCTCCGACAAGTAGTTTCTCACCAACGACAATTGCGAACAGTGTTGAATAGTGTTCAACTCATGAACAATGCTGAATAGCGTCGTCTTCTATTAAATAGTACTATAACTCCGGCGAACAGTACTACTCCGGCTCAACCAAGCTCTGATACCAAATTGTTGGTATTTGAAGGAGAACTTGGACTTACAAAACATTGGATTTTATTGATTTCTCAAAGATACTACAAACTCACACCCACTCTTGATTGAACTCACAACTCATAATTGAGCTTATTTGTTCATATATCTTCCTATTTATTGAGTTGTCTGTCGTTAATTGAGCTTACACTACACCAAATTGGCATTTTTGTAATAACTCCCAAAACAATATCATTTTTTAGCTGTAACAGTCCACCGAACAATTTATAGTCAAAACTAAATTAAGTCAAAAAAAATTTAAAAACTGTTTCACAAAAAAAAAATGATACAATAAATTAGATCACCATGAATAGTATCACTTGTAGTACCATACTCTTCATGGTAATACAATTATTGTATCACTTTGTTTGTGAAAATGCATAAGATTGTTTGGTGAACTGTTCCAACTCAAAAGTGATATTGTTTTGGGGGTTGTTACAAAAAATGTCAGATGTAGTGTTACTTTGAAACTCGATGTTAGTAGTGTTCTTCATCTCCCTACTACGATTACTTCAATGGCTCTACCTACCCTAAAATTATTGCACCGTGGTACATTATGGTTCAACAATGAACATTTGACTGAGGCTTTCTTCGTTGCTTGTCCATCACTGGAGACTTTGATTCTAGATAACATCAGTTTCTATGATTTTGTTTGTATAAATGCCCTTAGGCTTCAAAAGTTGATCATGACTAATTGAAACACTAAGCTTAAGGATTATACCCCAAGGCTTGTACAATTCTCTCAAACCAATCACGGTAAACATTGTACTTTCGCAAATCAACTGATTTTCCCTTCTCTTGTGGAGGCAAGCATCAAGACGTGTCTCGATACCAACAAACCATGTATTCTACATATGCTTAGAGCAGTTCTGAATGCTCAAATCCTCAGTTTGTCTACTGATTGGTCTGGTTACCGCCATCATATAATCTTCATTCTACATATTATTTTAATTTTATATATCACCATTGAAATCACCTATGTTTTCATAAAAAAACTTTGTATGCAGCAGGATCTTCCAAGAGAGGAACGTTCATAACAAAGTGGATTTTTAGCTTTATTAAACCATTCACCTAATATTAAAATCGCTTCCCATGCAGTGTACTCAGGTAAATCAAACCGTTTTCTCATCCTTTTTCTTGGTTTCCAATAAGTAATAGTATTTGTTTGTGTTTATACGGGTACCTATATATGTTTGATAAAAGATGAAGAGAGTTGGTTTCACATGTGTAATTTCCTCAAGTCAATTAAAATCAAAGGCTGCAATATTGGAACCGGATATCAAGTTGATTTTGTACAGATGTTGCTGGATAAAGCAATTGTTTTTAGAGAAAATGGACATTGAACACTCTAAAGCATTGTTTCACGAATATTTTGGCAGCAGACTGGATGTATATTTTGAAGAGTGAGGCTAGGAAACCAGGTTTTGCAATCAGGATGATGTGACATCGTTAGAGAAGTTTTTTACAACCTCGAGATACACATAAAATCTTTGGGGATTTCATCATTCTTTCGAGATCGCGCCATGTCATCCTGGTTACAAAACATGGTTGCAAAAATATGGTTTCCTAGCATTTTTGTATTTTGAAAGAAAAAAAGGAGGCTGACAAGATATAGTAGACAACTATTGACTTATCCATGAGCCTTTACCAATGCCAGGATAGAGTTCAAAGGACTCGACGAGCTTTGTGGTCTATTCCTACCTAATATTCTCGCACCTTAGATACATAGAGTTTTTAAGATGAATATTTGACTGTTTACTTATTTATTTTTTTATTTATTGTCCATTACTTTGTTCACGGATAATTATGTTGAAGGAAGGAACAACTAAAATAAAATAGAGGCTTTCACAATAGAAAGAAGCTTGGAATACTTGCAGGATTTTTATTGTATTAACTACTGAAGCAAATATGCTTATTTATAGGCTTACAAACTAACTGAATTTTGTTGATCTACTACAACCACTAACATGATTTTAGCAACAACTAGACTAATGACTCCTAACTGACCAGATAAACATGGGCACTACTACCACTTCTAAAGAAAGACTAAGTCAGACTTTGAATCATTCTTCAACATTTCCCCTTGATTCAAAGTCACAAACACCAAGTTGGGATCTAAAATAAATAAACTTCTCCTTTGACAAAGCCTTCGTCAGGATGTCGGCCAATTGCTCATTTGTGCTACAATACTTCAAAGCTATCTCCTCCTTAGTAACCAAGTCACGGATGAAATGGAAACGAATATCAATATGTTTTGTTCGGCTATGAAATGCTGGATTTTGTGTCATGAAGATTGTGGCTTTGTTGTCACAAAAATTTTTTGTTGCTCCTTCTTGCCTTTGTTGAAGGTCTGCTAACATTTTCCTTAACCAAACAGCTTGACAAGCTGCTGAAGTAGCTGCAACATACTCAACTTCGGAGGAGGACAATGCTATTGTGACTTGTTTCTTTGAGCTCCAAATGATTACTCTTGATCCAAGCGTAAAAACATTTGCTGAAATACTTCGTCTATCATCCAACAAATTTGCCCAATCACTATCTGTGAACCCACATAATCTGAAATTGGAAGTTTTTGAGTACCAAATTCCATAATTCACCGTTCTAGCAATGTAACGCACGACTCGCTTTGCTGCTCCAAAATGAAGCTTTGAAGGATGTTGTATAAACCTGGAAATTACACCAACAGAAAATGCAATATCAATGCGGGTGTGACTTAGATAAATTAAGCCACCAACAAAGCTTCTAAATCTTTTAGCATCAGCCATCTCTGCCCCATCTTCAAGCTGCAATTTTTCATTAGTATTCATGGGTGTAGCTGCAGATTTACAACTTAACATGCCAAATTTATTGAGAAGATCTTTGGCATATTTCCTTTGTGAAATAAAAATTCCACCTTCAGCTTGTTGAACTTCAAGCCCAAGAAAATAATGCAGTAAACCCATATCTGACATTTCAAACTCATTCATCATATGTGATTTAAACTCAGCCACAAGAGATTTAGAGGAACTTGTGTAAATGATATTATAAACGTAAAGACAAACAATGATGAAATCATTTTTACCTTCCTTCTTTGAATAGAGCGTGGGCTCATTTTCACTCTTCATGAACCCGTTTTGCTAGAAGTATTTATCAATTTTGCTATACCATGCCCGTGGTGCCTGCTTCAATCCATACAACGCTTTTCTCAGCTTGTACACCTTTGCCTCCTTGCCTTTAAATATGAAACCGTCCGGTTGAGTTACATAAACTTCCTTTTGCAAATCCCCATTTAGAAATGTTGATTTGACGTCGAATTGATAAACATGCCATCCTAATTGTGTTGCCAATGCTAGAATAGTTCTTACAGTTTCAAAGCGGGCTACTAGAGCAAAAGTTTCTTCGTAGTCATTACCATGTTGCTGCGCGTATCCTTTCGCCACAAGCCGAGCTTTGTATTTTTGTATACTTTCATCAGCACAAAAATTTGTTTTGAATACCCACTTTAAGCCAATTGCATTTTTGCCTTCGGGTAAGTCCACCATTTCCCACGTTCCATTCTTTTCGATTGCTGTCAATTCTTCCATCATTGCTCGTTTCCACTCTTCTTTGGCAGCTGCTTCTTCATAGGTAACATGATCTAAAACAGTAAGAGCAAATTGACAAGACTCATATATGTCAATCAAGGATTTAAACTTCCTTGGTGGAGTCTCATCGGATTCTTCAGAAGTGGATGAAGAATTTTGGCTTCGACTTGAGGCCGAACTGCTTGGTGACGCCATAGAGGAACCCGTTGGTGAATTTGTAGGAGTTGGCTCTTGACTTTCTTTTAGAGAGATTCCATTGAGTATAGGAACTTGTTGCTGCATCTTTTCATTATTTCCACTCCAATCCCAACTTGCATTTTCATCGAATACTACATTTCTTCTTATTATAAGCTTTCCAGTAAGAGGGTTATATAATCTATATGCTTTGGATTGTGTACAATAACCGACAAAAATGCATTTTTCAGATTTTTCATCAAGCTTATGACGAAAATGGGAGTCTACATTTCTTCTTATTATAAGCTTGCCAGTAAGAGGGTTATATAATCTATATGCTTTGGATTGTGTACAATAACCAACAAAAATGCATTTTTGAGATTTTTCATCAAGTTTATGACGAAAATGAGAGTCTACCAAAGCATAAGCAATACACCCAAAGACTCTTAAGTGACTTACATGTGATTTTGTGCCACGCCAAGCTTCAACTGGAGTTTGATACATGACAGCCCTTTTAGGAGAGAGGTTCAATAAATAGATCGATGTTGCCACAACTTCAGCCCAAAATTGGTTTGATAGCCCCTTTGCTTGTAACATGCTTCTTGCCATTTCCACAACAGTCCGATTCTTCCGCTCAGCAACTCCATTTTGCTTCGGAGTGTAAGGAGTCGTCAACTCCCTATGAATGCCATTTCCTTTGCAAAAAAGATCAAATTCTTTGGATAAGAACTCTCCACCTCTATCACTGCGAAGAACTTTGATGTATGATCCATGTTGTTTCTCAACCATAGCTTTGAAGTGCCTGAATTTCTCAAATGTTTCTGACTTAGTTTCCAAAAAATAAACCCAACTCATACGACTACAATCATCAGTAAAGATCAAGAAATAACTGCTTCCAGCAAAATATTTAGTTTGCATAGGCCCACATAAATCAACATGTATTAATTCAAGACATTTGGAAGCTTTCCAGACCTTTCCAACTGGAAATGACTTTTAAGTTTGTTTTCCATATATGCACCCTTCACATAATTCAAGAGAACCAATTTTTGGTAGTCCAAGAACCATACCTTTTTCAGCTAGCAATTTCAGTCCCTTGATGTTTAGATGTCCGTACCTTAAATGCCATAACTTTGACTCATCTTTGCCACCAGCAGCAAGAACAAAATTCCCCATGTTTGAGACTTCCAGCGAGAACATTTTGTTTTGAGTCATGTTGATATTGATCATTGTTTGACCTGATTGTTTGTCTTTGATTACACATGCACCATTATCAAATGAGACTGAATACCCACTAGCCATTAGTTGCCCAACACTCAACAAATTATATCCCAAATCAGGTACAAATTGAATACTATGCAAGAGTTTTTCTTTACTATGGGTAGTTTCAATGCCCACTGTACATTTCCCTTCAACTTGCATTTCCTTGCCATTTCCAAGTTGCACCTTCAGCTTCTGTGTTTCATCAAGCTCCTTGAACATGGATTTTGTGTCTGTCATATGATTCGAACAACCGATGTCCACGAACCACACACCATTTGATGTCTTTTTAGTATCAAAATGAGCCATAAAAATCTTGCCTTCTCCATGCTCTGCTGCGTAATTCACTTGCTGATCATTGTACCAACAATCAGCTTTTACATGCCCATATCTCCTGCATTGAATTCCATTCTTGGAATTTATTTGCCCATCAGAATGCCATTGTTGTCGGTCAAATCGATCTCTACCTCGTCCTCTTCCGCGACCACAACCACAGAATCCTCCTCTTCCACGGCCTCTGCTTGATGAACTTTCATTTTCTCCAGCTTTGGTGGCTGCCTCCTTCACTTGAAATGCATTTTCTTCATTCTTTTCAAGTGATCTATTAATTCTTGACTCATGAGCTTGCAAATACCCCATTAGTTTATCAAAGGAATAAATAAACAAATCTTTAGATTCTTCCATTGCAGCAACTTCATGATCGGATTTTGGAGTTAAACTTCTTAATACCTTTGCAATAATTGTTGGATCAAATATCTTCTCTCCATAGGACCGCATTTGACTGATTATTGTCATTGCTCTTGACAAATAATCTTGAATTGATTTTCCACTATTCATGTACAAGGTTTCAAAGTCACGCCGAAGTGATTGCAACTTCACTGTGATCACCTTTGAATCCCCTTAAAACTCCTTCTGCAAAGTGGACCAAGCTTGCTTCGATGTGGTTGCTGCTGCAATGCGTGAGAAGACACTATCATGAACAACCTGCTGAATGACCACCAAGGCCTTGGAATCTTTCTTTTTGTTGTCATTCAATCTAGTTTCTTCATCAGGATCTGCGTAGCCGTGTTCTACCAAGTCCCACAAATCTTGAGATTTGAGTAAAGTTCTCATTCGGATACTCCAAAATTCGTAGCCTTCTCCTTTAAAGACAGGAATAAGTGGTTGTGTAGCACTCATTGCATTGGCATTGCTAGCCATGATTTATCTCCGAGTGTTTCACTCAACCCAATCTCTCTCTACTCACTCAAGACTCCTTGCTCTGATACCAAAATTGTTGAAGGAAGGACCAACTAAAATAAAATAGAGGCTTTCACAATAGAAAGAAGCTTGGAATACTTGCAGGATTTTTATTGTATTAACTACTGAAGCAAATATGCCTTTTTATAGGCTTACGAACTAACTAAATTTTGTTGATCCACTACAACCACTAACATGATTTTAGCAACAACTAGACTAATATAGGGATGGCAGTGGGGCGGATTTTCACGGATATCCACCCCACTTGCCCCGTTTGGGGCTGATTTGGTTAAGGGTGTATGGAGGTTGGGACGGATACGGATATCCAAACTGTCACGCCATGACCCGCCACGGGAATCGCAGCGCGCCGATGCGTGAACTAACCCGTAATACAGGCGGATCGTAACCGGCCACAACATCATAATATAATACATTCTTGATACGAGAATCAAACAGAAATAAAACTACGATAAAATTTGAACAAAATTAATATATATTTGATTCGCCCCGCCAGAGTCATAGCGACAAAACCAGTATACAAGCATCTAGTATAACAATATAGTACACCTGATAACACAGAGGAAGCAAAACATACCCGTACAGGGTGGATACAACCAAATTCAAGCGCGTTGGGAGGGAAAGCGAGTAATCTCCAAAGCACGTCCTCTGGGACCCGTCCTACTACACTCTCTAGTGGCAAGTGCGTGCGGGAGCTCACCGCACCTCAGCAAGCTTGCCAAATGCAATAGCGCCCACAATGTCTGGTGCGAGTCATCTCGAGCACCATCCAACTCACGATGCGAGCAAGCTCCTAAGCATCGGCACAACATGCATTATAGCGGGGTAAAGACACTTACACTAACATCCACATGCACAAATGACGAGTCTGTACATAATCAAAGGTAACAGACGTGCAATCATAATCAATTCGGCAATTTTTATAAAACCACGACTATGCCAGGGTCCCAACATTACCCAATTCCCCACAATAAATTTATTCGAGTCGATTATCATACATGCTCAAGACTCGGCAATCCATGGTAAAACGTGACATACTATGCAAACTCGAAAATGAAGCATACAAGTCCAATGTCATTACACCAAAGCCTAATCACACCAAAATTCATTCACTATTCGATTTCATTCAAGTATATCATGCTTTCAGAAAACCCAATACGTAATTCATTCACAAATAACCAACACAATCATCGAAATATTTGAAAACCCCGAATTTCGAATTTGGATTCAATTGTACACAATCGACGGTATGATGTAAAACTTAAATTCAGGATTTCAAATCATTATTTCTCAAAATAAATATTATAGTTCCACTCACCTGGGTGGAATGGGTTTTCAGAACCCAATTCCTACCTGTCGAAGCTCCTAACGAATGCGGATCACATAAACTTTTAAAACTGCAAGGCGGACTCGAAGGTGAGCAAACTAGCCGAAAACTGGAAAAATAATAAATTACAAGTGGCGCGTGACTGAAAGAAAAACTTACAGGCAATAAAAATTCGGCAAACACCCCGCCGAAACCCAAAGTTTGGCGAAAACTCGTCGAAACCCTCCCTACTCCGATCTGATCTCCTCCAAACCGCACAACAGGCCGAAAATAGGTCTAAGAACACTCGGAGTCACGAATGTGTGGTTCACCCATGCACCCAAAGTCTGGATTCACGCCGAAGAACCCTCAAAACGGACATGCACCCTGATTTTTTTTGAAAAATCCGGCCAACCCCGAAATCATCCTTGCATGTCGGGTCTACGGGCCCCAAATGACGCCACCAAAGCTCCTCAATGGCTGATCGGAGCTACGGAAACCGATCAAACAAGCCAACACCAAATAAGCCCACACAACATCTGAAATTCGATTTCTTAAATGAAAAATCGAAACAAGAAGGAGAGGGGAGAAAGAGAAAGAAAAATGAGGAGGAGGAGGTGAGATTTGGGGGAAGAAAATCGACAAATACAACGACGATTCGCTGGAGAAGAAGGGGACGAAGGGGAAATCTCGCTCCTTGGAAAGAAAAAAAGAAAAAAGAAGGAAGAAGAAGGGAGGGATTTGTCTCTTAAAGGGTGGGTGGCTATGTGCCCCCACCGAACTTACTAAGTACACCCTCTCAAGAATTTTTTTTTTAAAACGGATATTACACAAACTGTATCCATTTATTATTCGGGGCGGATACGGATTTGGCCATATCCGCCCCGCGGATATCCGTTTAACCGATGAAATTACTTAAATGCCCCTATACTATATAAAGGAAAGAAAACCCTAAATCTCATCCCTCATCTCATTCTCAAGTTCAACCCTCTCCCTCATCCCTCTGCGGCTGCATCTCTCACCCTCATCAAACATTCTCACTCGAAGAGTCGCCTCTCACAGCGAAGAGTCAAAGCCTCTCACACTCGACACTCGAAGAGTCGAAGCCTCTCACACTCGAAGCTCTCACAGTCAGGCCATCGTCTCCTTCTTCTCCTTCTCTTTTCAGAAACTAATCTCATCTCTGTCTCCTCTCCATCTCTCACACTCGGGCCATCGTCTCCTTCTTCTTCGCGCGTGTCGTTCCTTCTTCCGCTTCTGCTTCTTCATCAACATCCATTCCATGGTGAACTGGTGAAGAGATCTTTGGATCTTAGATCTGAGATCTGAGGTCTGAGATCTGAGATCAAATATCAAAGTTCTTAGATCTGAGATTTGAGATTCTTTAGATCGATTTTTTTTTTTGGTAATTTTTGTATGGTTTTCTTACAGATCTCAAATCAAAGATCAACATGAGTGTAATTTTTTTTGTAATGAGACTAGAGTTTGAGAGAAAGCCAACCCCTTTCAAAAGATTCTTTTGAAAATTTTAATGTAACTTGTGAATTTGTATTCTCTCTGTATCCTTTCTTTCATTTGGTGAATTGGAGTAGAAAATCGATAGATTATATTTGATGAGATTAGGCACCAGTTATAATGGAAAACTTGTGTGATTTCATAGAAAGTGTTTGATCAATTCGTCAAATGTAGATCGAGGAAAAAATGGTGTTGTAAAAATTTGGTGGATTGGGGCGGATCGGAGCGGGAAACCAGCACCCACCAGCAGAACCGCAAACCTGTAAGCAAATTGGCGGAGCGGGGTGGATATCCGCCAATCCGTACGGGGCGGTTATGGTTTTTAAATAAAATTGTAAACGGATTGGCGGGGTGGATTTGGGGATCCGCTATTCCTGACGGAACGGGGATGGATTTGCTCAAATCTTCCCCAATCCGCCTCGTTGCCATCCCTAAGAACTGACAAGATAAACATGGGCACTGCTACCACTTCTAAATAATGACTAAGTCAAACTTTGAATCATTCTTCAACAAATTCCACCTAGTTTATCAGAGAATTTTTTTTAATCACCATAAATGAATTTAACCTTGATAAATTGATCATTAGTTGTGGCTTTTACAATATCAACATTAGATCAAATGTCAGAATCCCCTGTTTTTTAATTAACGCTAACGAGTGTATCTACATTGCAATATTCTACTGTAGTTGATGCTCATCTGTAACATGGCCTAGTTCCACTTGTAGTCTACCATTTTCCAAGGAGCTATCATCAGGTTCAGAGTGAGACCTTTGTAGTCATCTATGGCTGAACTACAAACTCACTTATATATGTCAGGTTATCTATGGAAAAATTACCACAAAAATTAAGGTAACCCAGTAATCACTCCCGATAGCAATAAAGTTGGTATTATGTGTTGTAGTCGAGGTTTTCTGTGTTTATACAAGTACTATCTTGGATAGAGGATGGAATGAGCTGGTTTTACAAGTTTAGTTTCCTCAAGTCGGTTCAAATCAATGACTAAAATGGATATTATGAATATTAAGTTAAGTTCCTTACATCTTTTGCTGGAAAAAAGCAATTGTTCTAGTGAAAGTGGTGATCATTCACGGAACAAGAAGGTTTTGGAATTAAGCAAGGCAATCGAGGTTTCGGAAATTCAAGCAACAATAGGTGTGGGCTATACATGGAAAAGCAGAAGAATGCTCACCCCTTCCTCTCTCCTTTATAAGTACCAAATAAGAAACTAAAGCCAGCCCATTTTCTTACAAAGACCTTAACTTGTCCTTCGTCTAGAGCACCCTTACACGTTTTGTCGAGCAGATATGAGTATCTCTTGGTAATCATCTGAAAAAAGGGATTGTTCTAAAAAAGGTGGACTGGGTATGATTCATATCCACCAGATGCAGGATTAATGAACTTGAGAGCTCAAAAAGTGCCAGAAAACAGCAGAAACTAAAAACTCATAGTAAATGAGCAAAGGTAACAAGCAGGCAACCTGGAGGCAAACAAAGAAAGAAATACTAGTCGTGCTCAATCAACTCCAAGGAAAAACCTAACTAACAAAGTTCACGACAAGCCAAAGATACAGGTGGTAGGCAAATACATTACATCTGACTTATCATCCTAGAGGCACTTGCAACTCATATATAATATATGCCAATCTTTCTTCTTTAGAATGTTATAAGCTTCACAGCTTGAAATGAGGTAGGGATGAATTTCCATCCAGGCCCTTGGACCTAAAGAAGGTCATAAACTCGTTCACCGAAGTTTCCCTATAAATAGGAGGATTATCTTTGGACAACAATTCCTTTATTGGTGCATACGACTTTGCAGGATCACCTGAACTTGGAAAGAAAAATGCCGCCACTGATATCCTGGGTCCAATACTTTGAGCCAACACTCTATGCTCCACACTTTTAAACTTGTCATTTGTGGTAAGCTACTCAAACGAAAAAACACAAATTGAATAAAATCTGTAAGCTTGAAAGAATGCAAGAGGCTGTGCAAATTGTGTGAGAAGATACCTGAAAAAGATCTCCAATATTAGCCGCTAGTGCTCCATGCAATGGAGAAACATTCACCCATTTGTCTTGATGAAGAACTTGGAAGCCACCAATACCATCTTGAAGAAGAATAGTAAGGAAGAGAGGGTCTGAGTGTTTGTTAACTCCCAGTGTCAGATGTGGCTCGGGACATTTCGGATAATACTGCCCCAGCATTTTTAGGGTTTTCATGCAGTCCATGTGTCTAAGGTAGTCAGGGCTAAGACCCAAAGCCTCTGAGAGTAATTGTGACAGTTTGTCCTTCAGTTTAATAATGGAATTGAGGTATTGTATCATTATCTTTCTGCAAGAATCCAGCTTGTACAATATTAGCACACATATAAAACAAGTAGAATCCAAGTAGATACCATTTTTACTCTTAATAATAGAGAAGACCATAAAAGAATTACCTGCAAACTACAGGCAATTCTTCGGAGTCCAATTGATCATCATAGTGCCATACCAGTGTATCCTTCCAACTTGCGGGTTCATTCCTATAACGATCTCTATAACTGTACTATCTTGTTATCTGTGTTAGATCATGTGAATATAGCTCCTTCTTCACCTCAACGGGCTGCTCATGGAACCTTCTCACGCCTTCAATCATCTCATCCAGCACATCAACTGGAATTCCATGGTTAACCATCTGAAAGAACCCCCATGATTCACACGCTCTCCGTATTTCCCCAACAATACCTTCTCTTTTATTACCATCATCAATGCCTTTCAGATCAATAATTGGGACCTCCAAGCCGGTACAGTTGCCATCCGACTCCTTTGGTAGGGTCTTTGGTGGATGAATGAAGAATCTGGGTATCCCCAGATTAACTAGTCCTTTCACTCCAGATTTTGTTTCTTCAAACTCTTTGATTTCTTTTTCTCTTTCATCGTAATTGTAATCTGAAGAAATGTCCCTGATGAGGATTTCTTCGGCTTCCTTTGTTATTACTGCCATCTTCTTTCTGTTCTGGTCTTTTGGGGGCAGGGATTATTGACTGAGACAAAAACGATATTTGCTTCTTCTTATCATATACTTAAAGGAACTGCTTGGGACATGAGTGCAATATTCAAGTATATATTACACCAAGTTTGCACATTTTCGCTTCTTCCCGCATTTGATGATCAACTCGAATTAAGTCAACTGGTTCTCTAACCATTTTTTTTTCCCAATTTCTTTTTAGCGGAGCTCTACCAACTGAGCTATATTCCCCGAGCCAAGTGGGGCATGTATGAAGTAGTCAGATGCCAAGGATGAAGTAGTTTAGCATAATCAATCAGTAGTTGATTAGAGATTAGCATAAGTCAACTGGTTCGCTATGATATTATTATCAGTAGTTGACTAGAGATTAATTCTATTAAGTACGTAGTTGAGCTAAATACAATATTTTTCTCCCAGTACATTACACTGATAGAACGCACAGGCTGGCTAGCTTGCTACGAGTGTCTATTTTAGAACTACTGCTAGAACCTCTTGAGAGCCATTTTAATTACTTAACAAGATAGAGATAAATTCGAACTAAGGGGTGGGCACGGGATGGGACGAGATGGACCAATCCCGTTCATTCGGGATCGGGACGGGACTGGAAGAGATAGACCTCATCCCGATCTTATCCCATCTCAAATGAGATCGGGATGGGACAGGATGAGCACGTACTAAATAGTCCTCCAATAAAAAATAACAAAAAAAAATTTATCTCACATTACTCACACACCAATAATGTCAAATTTATATACATATAACTTACATCATAAATAATAATATATATATATATATAATAAATAAATATTAAACTTTTTTTTGGAAGGCAAATAAATATTAAATTTCATTTAAAATTAATTATTCAATTCATTTAAATTTCATATAGAATTTCATCTTACATTGATTCAATTTCAATACATCATAAACTTTAATTTAGAAGAGTATTTTGATTAAAATTAATAATAATAAATATTATATAAATAAATTTGGGACAAGATAGGTGGGATTCAAAATCTCCATCCCGATCCCATCCCATTCTAGATCAAGACGGGATGGGATCGGGATGAGTTTGTTCAATCCCAAAAGGACCCAAAAAATTTGGAACGGAACGGGTTCGGGATCGCGGGATGGAATGCCCACTCCTATTTGAATTTACACTACAAGAAAAGTCATCTTTTATAGCATATGTTTATAGCGTTTTTGCCCAAAATGCTATAACTACACCACAAGTCCTCTTTGATGACATTTCTAATAGCATTTCTTTCTAAAAACACTATTACAACTTTGGCGGGATTTTAAAACGCCCAAATGTTTGATAGCGCGTGATTCTCCCTCGCTTCTTGAAACCTAAATCTTCTCTGCTACTTGCCTCTCTCCCTTTTCCTCTGCTACTCGCGTTCCTTCTCCTCTGCTACTCGCGTTCTCCTCTGCTACTCGCCACCTCTCCCTCTGTTGCCCGCCTCTCTCTCGCTCTGTCTGCGATTGTTGTCAGCTCCCCTCTCTAATCCGTCTCTCTGCTCGCCCCACTCTCGCTCTCTCTACTGGATTTGATTCCTAGGGTTGAGGTTTCCTTCGATTTTTATGGTTTTGATTCCTTGGGGTATTTACATTGATTTTGGGGCTTCTTTCACTTTTTTGTGTAATGATTTTTTTTTTTTTTTCTCTAGGTTTGAATACATGGAACATGACTTGGTTGGACTCGCTGCAAGCCCAAGTATTAAGTTTACAGTGCCTCAGGTGAGGTGAGGTGCCTAAGTATGCATATGTTGTTCATGTGTCCAACTGAAGATGAAATTGGTTCTGGAACATTGCTTGGCTTACAACTTGTTTGTTTAACTACTTTGTTCTATCACTGTGTTTTCTTCCAGTCACATTCTGAAGCATTTCATATGTTTTACAGAAGCTCGATTTTTTGCCAGAGCGAATTGTTTCATTAGGTTTTGATGTTATTTCACGTGTCTTGGAAACATGCCCAGTAAGATCTTTACCGTTTTGTTATCGTTCAAGGAAAATCTCGTGTACGTTCATTTGTGTTTAATTATGCCATTTGTTACTTTCCTCACTTTTGGCATATCATCCGATGTAGGGTTGGAGACTAGTTTCACCACATTTTTCAACATTGTTAGAATCTGCAATATTTCCAGCATTAGTAATGAATGAAAAGGTGAGATATCTTGTATCTTATTTGAGCCCTTTCCCAGTTATGGTTGTCATCTTTTCAACGTTTTCCAACAAGCCAAAAATTTATGGCTTCCCTTCCTTGTTGGTGCTTCCTTTTCTATCGAAGTTCCCTATTCTTGCTTCTGCTACTGCAGGCGATACTACGATTTCAAAGAAGTGAGTTTAAAAGAAATTCCGTCACAAAATATGTATGTATATTTTATTATGTATTAATGAAGGGGAAAAAAACTAATGTCTTCACTATATTTGCTTAGAAGGTTAAGAAGACGATTTATAAGAAAGTTATGTTATGTTGAAATTTTTATTAATTTGCAATTTTACACCCTAATGCTCAATCGGATTTGAGTTCTTTGATCCATACATGAACTGACAAAATCTTTGATGGGTTTCTTGTTGGGTTACAGTAGTATTAAATTGAAATCCTTGTTTGACCCAAGGTTTTGTTTCATAGGCCGATATCTTAATCAGTTTTGCCATTCTAGGTGCAACCTCTGGCTGGATGTTGTAGAAAAGGGACTTTACTGAGAATCTTTACTTTACATAATGTTATCAGAGAGCTAATACCATTGGAAGGTTATTATGTGCAAAACTAGTTTCAACATCAATTTATTGTTTTAATTTAGCTTGGAAGCTTCTAGGAATTCAATACAGAGATGTTAAAGATGTGTGAATAAATGACATGACTGAAAGTTATTTTATGGAAGATCAATCCATTAAGTTATTCTTTGGTCCAGTGTACAGTAGTTATTTGTGATATGTTTATGAGAAGTGGATAGTATTTTGGGCGTTCAGATCCTAAGATGTAATTGGTGTATGTATATATAAATATGACTCCTAAGCTCTTCTTTCTAGTGGCCATTTGTTGGATCAGTTGGTTGGAGATCACAATTTCAATCATCAATTCTAATTTTCATTCGATTTCAATATTTTCATGCTTTAGAGTGGTCATTTTGTACCTTTGGTGCTTTCCATTAGCATCATGCGTATGCCTATCTCTTTTTTTAGGCCACTTCTTTTGTTTGCTTATTCATTGTATCCTTTTTTTACTAATAAATTATACTCCTAAAATAGAATAAAAGGAAAGTTGATGAAAAGTTCTTGAATTCTTTGTGATAATTGATGCTCTTCTGGTTTCACAATCGTAAATCAAATATCTCTTATGACAATCATGAATGCAACACTTGAAAACTATTATTATTTGTCTTATAAATTATAATAGATAATGGGCATAAAGTTGTCACCCATTTTATTTTAGCTAAGATTATGAGTTGTATCACTTAACTATTTGGGGTTCAGCCTAATTAGTTTTTGCTTATCTGTCTTTATCTTCCTTAAAAACAATTTCGTTTCTTATCATCATATATACATGAGCTTTTGAAAATTGTGTGCCTCCCTTGAGCGTACGACATACATTAGCTACCGTGCTTACATTTATTAGTCAGAAATGAACCATTTATGCCAAGTTCTGATGTCTTATTTTTACATTTATGTTCATTATGGCAGTTACTACGGTGTTTTGATGGCATATGGTGGCCTCCAAGATGTAAGGTGGTCTTGTCATTTCAATTAGTGGCTTTAGATTATCTGACCTGTAGAGGTAGTTGGTGGGTCTTGTATTTGGTAGGAATAAATTCTGAGAAGATGCAGGGATATTTCTCTATTATTACATGCTATAAGTTTGTGGAATGTGTTAATTTTCTTGAAGCTTAGCCAATGAAGGTTCATTAAACTCAAGGAGACCATGATGGGAAAGGTGTGATCATATCATGGGTGACAATGGATGAACCTGGTTCAAGCAAAGTGCTCTATTGGGCAGAGCACTAAAAGGAAAAATCTAGTTCTAATGGGAAAGTTCAAACCTACAAGTTTTACACTTAAAGTCTGGCTATATTCATCACTGTTCAATCAACAATTTGAAGGTGGTTCTTCAGTCACATACTTGATCAAAATCACCAAGTGTTTAGTTTCATGGATATTTGCTTTGTTTTTTTGATAAGATGATTTGTGAACCCAAAGTAATATTTGTTTGAACTTCTGCCAGTTTGATACAAAATACTACTATGAGGTTGGAATTGGACATACTACAAGACAATTCTGGTTTAGAACCCCTCCTAGGGTTGGCCATGATGTTCCTTATACCTTTGGCCTCATTGGTAACTAATTTCATTATTCTTTTACTCATTTTTTTTTAATTACTACGTTGATTTAAATAGGTTGAGTAGACCATATGAATTGATTTCATCATCAGGTGCATTTCTTATTTGATGTTTTGGTTGGGAAAGGGGGCCAGGATTAATAGGTAGTTTGTATTTATATCAAGAGGATTACTCATTATGTTCTTTGATGCATAATTTGCAGGGGATCTTGGTCAAAGTTATGACTCGAACAAAACACTTTCCCATTATGAAGGAAACCCGGTGAAAGGGCAGACCGTGTTGTTCGTGGGTGACCTCTCTTATGCGGATACCTATCCATATCATGACAATAAAAGGTGGGATTCATGGGGAAGGTTTGTCGAGAGGAGTACTGCTTATCAACCATGGATATGGACAGCAGGGAATCATGAGCTTGATTGGGCTCCTGAACTTGTGAGCACTCACACCTTTTACTTGTTTGCTATTTAAATCTCAATGATTTTCTCACAATGCTCCAGTTTGGGAAAATTTTTAACTGAATCATTCTTCGAAAAATTGAAACTGGTCTAGTGGATTTGCACTTTTAGACTACTAGTACACCAATATCTTAATTGTTCTAAAGGGGGTGTTTGTTTGCATCGTTTATAAGTGGCTTGTCACTTACAAGTGGGTGGGACTTATAAGTCACTATAAGCATCACCCCTGGTGCTTATAGAAATCAAGCCACTTATAGCTGTTAATGACTTATAAGTTCCGGTAAACAAGCACTATTTTAAGGTGGTCCGCCACTTATAAGTGCTAGGCCACTTATAAGTGGTGCAAACAAACACCCCCTAAATTTAGTAAGCCTACACTTTAAACCATAACTGCTATGTAGTTTTCTGAAGATTGTGAAAATGACTGAAGGGATTAATTGTTCATTTATGTTGGTTTATTGCAGGGTGAAAACACACCTTTTAAGCCCTATACACAACGTTATCATGTTCCCTATAGAGCATCTGGTAGCACATCTGCACTTTGGTACTCAATCAAGCGTGTTTCAGCTTACATAATTGTTCTCTTTGGACACGTGCATGCCTACGAACGATCAGTAAGTGCAAGCCATCTCCTATGCAATTTATTTCTATTTCACGAGTAAATTGCTATAAGAGAATCTTTTACAGTGAATCGTAATCATAACCAAGAAAGACATTTTTGCTACTTAATTTGTTTAATACTAAGAAATTTTCATTTTACAGTACCGGGTGTCAAATGTTGCATATAACATAGTAAATGGCGAATGCAAACCTGTCTGTGACCCATCTGCCCCTGTATACATAACCATTGGCGATGGAGGAAATCTAGAAGGATTAGCTACCAAGTAATGTTCATGTTCCCTAAGTTTTAATTTTAAACAATTTGCCTCAGTTTTGTACAACAAATGAAGTTGACAACCATTTATTTGATTATGCAGCATGACAGAGCCACATCCAAAGTATTCAGCCTATCGTGAAGCCAGCTTTGGTCATGCCCAGAAACTGCTCAAAACAGAGGCCACACCCTGTTTCTGGAAAAAAAAAAACTGATAATGGCAGCGCGTGCCCAGAAACCTATTACTGAACCCTGTTCCTGGAACAAACACCTGCTGCTACTGCTCATCAGACACCACAATCAAGGTTTGTTGAGCTGTTGTGAAATGTTGTTTGGGTTTTCTTCTGATTAGTAATTGTTCTTGCTTCAGTCACGTATTTCCTCTACTTTTTTGTCATGTTATCAGACATGGTAGAGGTAGGTCCATATCCCAACCTTTGAACTGAAACATGTGTCCCATAATGCCACATGATGGGTACACCCTAATTTCAGAGTGCCCCATCTCCTCTTTCAGTTAGTATGTTAAATATTCCCCTTTTGGCTGCTGATGATTGTTTTGGTTGGTTGGTTTCTTAGTTCCATGTGAATTTTGATATACAAACTGTAGGCAGGATGGTCGTTTTTTTAACTCTGTAGGAAGGATGGTCATTTTTCGGATTGAGTATATTGAAATGAGTGACTCAATTGCATGGGAATGTTGGATAGTATGTTAATTTAGTCCTTAGGATTCTGTTTGCAAGGAATTATTTTTTGATCTCTGATGAACAACAATCACTAAGTGGCATGAGTTGTGACATGAACTCGCTAAGATTTGCTTAAGACCACTTGTCTAGAAGGATTTTGGCATGAGTTGTGACATGAACGCACCCATATATCCAGGGTTATGGATCTTTAAGAATTTTGAATTGTACCTATATTTGAGCGGTGTATTATTGAGGAGAACGTCGAAAGTTGTCCTTACAAGTCTTGCTAGGTTGTTGTTGGGAACTTAAATGGTTCAAGGAGAGCTATTGAGCTTGAGAGCCTCCCCAATGGTTTGTCAGCAAAACCTGCTGTTTTGAAGGTAATTGTGTTTTTGGTTTGATTTTCTTAATGGGTTTTGGTTTGTTTGTGTTAATTGTGAATTTGCATGTTGGATTTTGGTTGTTTTTGTTGAATTTTGATATCTGGGGGCGTTGGTTTGTTGGGTGATTATGTGAATGGGGGTTGATTAGGTGGATTGAATTGCAGGTGCCATGATTGAGCTTGAACAACTCAATAAGCTACTTGATATGAATTCTGTACTTTTCAAGGGTGCAAAGTGGAAGGTATATCAATTTCATTGCATGTACTATTTAGATCGTTTTCTTCTCCTGAATATCAAAATAATTCTGGAATTAGTAAGGAATAGGTGTTGCTTGTAATTGGCATTTTCTGTTTGTTATAGATCATGAAGAAAGCTAAAGAGATTTCTGTTCTTTGCGAGGCTGAGGTTTCTCTTGTTATTTACTCTGGGACTAGCAAGATGTCTGAGTATTGCAGCCCTTCCACCTCGTATGTCCACTCATATTTCTTTCGTTATAATTTTTTTTATATGTATATATATATTTTTGTTGACTTGTTTTTGTAATTTTTTTGGTGAAAGGTTGATTAAGATCTTGGATAGATACCAAAAAGCTTCAGGGAAGAAGTTGTGGGATGCAAAGCATGCGGTAGAGCTTTTTTTTTATTACTATAATTAATTTTTGGGTTGGTTTTGAAGTGAATGAGCTATGGATCTTTGCATAAGTAATTTTTCTTTCCAGATCTACTAATTCAGCAATCTCTAGTTTCCCCCAAGTTATGTGTTTATGGGTGATGCAGCAAAACTGGAGAGATTTAAAATGAATTATAATATAGCAAAACTGAATCGTGACTCAGTTAATATAGCAAAACTGGAGAGATTTAATAAGACTGATATGCTTTCTTATTTGTTTGAACAGGGAGGATAACAGCCTACTTGCCATCTGGTGGCCCATTTGTGAGAATGGACAGCCATGTTTATCCTGATTATGTTGTTTCCCCCAGCTATGACTTCCTGCTTGGAAAGGTTCATTTTCACCTCTGTGCTCTCTTTCATGTCTGCATGTATACCACATATTGCTTATAGTTGACAAGTCTAACGGGTTTTTGTTTATATTTTGATGCTTTAAATCTCAGTTCACAGAAGAGTGGATATGGGTTGGGAGCAACCAAGGCTTATTTCCTTCATGGGAGAAACCTGAGACAAAGGAAGTACACACCAACATCAGGATCCAGATCTGCCTCCATTGTATGTGCAACAGCTGATGCCGAAAGACCCCTCTGGTTCCCAGGCAGCACCCCTCCACCTTGGCTAGATGGCGGCCTTCCAGGAGACTTTGGGTTTGATCCACTTGGTCTTTGTAAGTCAATCTTCATTTTTAGACAGTGAAGTTTATTCGACCCATGTATCAATTGCTCACAATTACTGTGATGGGTTGTAACAGCATCTGACCCAGACAGTCTAAAATGGAACCAGCAAGCAGGGCTTGTACACTGCAGATGGGCAATGCTCAGAGCTGCCGGCATTTTCATCCCCGAATTCCTAACAAAGATTGGCGTCCTAAACACCCCATCGTGGTACACTACTGGGGAACAGGAGTACTTCACGGACAAAACAACCCTCTTCGTTGTTGAGCTCGTCTTCATCGGTTGGGCTGAAGGAAGACAGTGGGCTAACATCATTGAAGAAACAACATCAAGAGGTACATCCTTGAACCAACATCAACAAATATTGAAGGAAGGGGAGAATCAAAGCAATGAAGTTGGAAATTGGAAAGGATTGTGACTCGATGTAATACATTATCTTTATCATTCAGCTGAAATAAATGTAGTTTGATCTTGCCATTCAAAATAAAAAAACATGTAGTATGATCTTTATTAATGGCCTTTTTTTCTTGTAGTGTTATGTAACAAATATGGATAAACCTTGAGAGTTTCTATCTACGATGCAAAATCAATGTACTAGCAGTGATGTCAAAAACAATGTATGATAAGAAACAAAAACAAACCATTCCTAAATACTATTTGGAAGGAAAGCTCAAAATTGTTATTAAATAAAATAAAAAATTAAATAATTTAGAATTTTGTTCTATTCATATCACAATAAGGTATTTATAGCGATACAAATTTCATCATAACTATAAAAGGTAAAAATAATTTGAATCTCGATATTCTTAAATAACTACAATCCATGTTACATTATTCATAATTATATAATTACTATTCATGTTAACATATCAATCTTTGTGGCAAAGATCATAATCTCTGTCTTCTTCACCTTACAAAAACTAAAAACTAAAAAATAAATAAATAAAATAAACTAAACTAAACTTCCATTCCCTTGTTAATGCAAGTGTTAACATGCATTTCAGATTCCTACAAATCATGTATTTAGTGCATTTCACAATATACAATTACAAACGCTAGAGTTGTATCTGTCACTGCTTTGAGGTAATTTTCTCAATGTTTACTTAACAAAGAGTTTTTTCTTAAAACTTCACTTAGAATTTATATGTTTCCAATATTAATCTCTGCATGCACAATATCTTTCCACGAGGGAAGTAGCGGCCTGGAAGGAAGAGGAGGAATTAGTGGATACCACAGACAGTGACGGAGCCAATACTTTTGTTGAAGGGGGTGGAGTGATGAATCATAGTTAATTGATAACAATATAATAATTAATTATTTTAGTATAATTTTTTTTAACTTGAACAAATACATAAATAACTATACAAAACTCCATCTTATCTATGGGGGAAATGGATCCAAAAGCTACTTTGTAAGAGCACAAAAGATTAATTGCTAATATATGGAGGACAAATCAAATTGGTATATAAAATTAAGCGGCAAAAATTAATTTCACACTAAAATTATATGTCGACAAAAAATTAGGTTATTTACGATTTGCCCCTATCAAATATTCCTAATTAGAGGTTACGACTATCATTAATCATTATTGCAGTCTCTCCCAGTACTAGCAATCAACGTGCATTAACTGTCAAAAGGCTCACGTTGAATACCAAAATGTCTTTCAAACAATAACCCACAAATGAACCTCAAGATACAAAAATATCTTGAGGAAAAACTAATGGATCAAAATATTCACGTCTCTTCAGAAAAATCATATGAATCAAATACAAATCTAGACCTTGATATACAAATTCATTCGAAAAATTACTTTAAAAACCTACTTCTTCCTCAAAGCAGACAAGAAGGTAGAGGTTGTTGGTGGTTGGCGCCTTGGCGGTGATGTGGAAAAAGGAAATAAATCAAGCAGAGAGGGAGGGAGAAGGAGATAGGAGGAGGCAAGGCAGTTTTCGTTTTCGCAATAAACATAGAGAAGGAGCAAAAATGAGAAAAGGGGCGGAGCGGGGTCGTAGGCATCACAGAGAACAGAGGAATAGAGGAAGGGGTTGGGTGGGGCAGTGTCGTTGGAGTTGTGGGATGGGCAAATCGCAAATAACTAATTTTTTTTTCAAATGACAATAATATTCTTAGATAGTATGAGAAGAAATTACGCTTTCGCTTCTTTTTCCACTAACTATAAAGTTCCTTACTGAAGCCCTTGTTTGGTCCAAAATCAATCTCTAATTAGGTTTAGTTATTAATTTCATAATGGGAATAAGAACATGTGACCTATATATTTCCAACAAGTTCACACAATAAATAAATAAAATGCCTTCTAAGTACTACCTCTTTGGTGTTTATTAAATTGTTATGAATATATAACCTATTAAGATCGTAAAAACAAACATCTAGTCGAAGTGTATCGTTTGTTCCGATCATAACAAAAAACAAAGGCCACTTAATTAGTACTTATTTCTCTTTCCTTTTGTATTTATTTGGACACATTGCAAAGAATTCAGTGCCATGTGTGACATGTTATCGGGTAACAATTGACACAAAGACTCCACGTGGTTTTTTTACTGTTGCACAAAGGCTCCACGTACTTATTTCTCTTAGAAGATGTGTTTTGTTGAATTTTATGTTGGGTTTTGAATGAAGTTTTAAATGTGTCATAATCTGTTTTCAATGTTTGGATTTGAATGTTACCATATGATAAGTTTTCAACGTAGTCCTAAGAAATTGTTTGTTTCCACTGAATTGGGTTTTGAATGTAGCATAAATTATAGGTTTTCATTGTAGTCATAAACTATTACATGAAATCCATAAGCAAAGCCAACACTCTTCAAAGAGGTGTTCATGATGGAGCGCGTATGTCCCAATAAAATTTGAATCTTGAAAATGCTCAAGTTAAGCTGACATTGGCATGTAGCGAAGATATATTTATCATAAAGTAGAACCATTTTTATTTCTCAGTACAATCGAACCCCTATCTCGCATTTAGCTTAAGCCCCTATCTTGCATTTAGCTTAAAAGGGCAACCATGTTTTCAAGCATAGCAAAGGTGGTGATGAATTGTGAGTAGGAATAACAAAACAAGTGAATATTTTTGCACAGTGTCACAACTATCTTCTTGCCTAGCCAAGTGAGGTTGGCAAGTGTAAATAATGTAGAGTATTCCACATTGTTCTAGAGAGTTCTCTAGAACCTTCCATAAAATTCCATAGGATTCTAGTCCTTAGATATTTCTAAGGAAGTGTGTAGAAGTTCATTGTAGACCGTTAGATCAAATTGATCACCACCGTCCATTGAGGAGGTGGAGTTGTATAAATAGGCTAAGGCCTCATTTATTGTAATCACCTCAGAGAATTCAAACAATACAAGTTCTAGTTCTCTTAAGCTCTCTTGTGTGTTCTTAGCTTGCTTAGTTTTCCAAAGTTTAACTAAGTCTTTTGTGGGCAAGGCTGACTAGTTTTTTTTTATAAGTCGGGGCAAAATTTGCTAGTGCTGCACGGGAAGTACTTGTGAAAAGAAAGTCCGTGGCAGTTGGTATCAGAGCCAAGTTTGGCAAGGTTGGTGAAATCATTCTACACAAGAGAATGTCGTCAGAGGTCAACAACCCTTCAATTGGCAACAACGACAAAGGTGGAAAAGTTCGCAAGGACAAGTCGAAGGACATGATCGTTGCGATGGATGAAAGGTTGGCTAAGTTGTGTGCTACCATGTCCGACTTGAGGGAGAAAGTCGAAGACATGGACCAACGCATCTAGGGGCAAGCGTCCAATGGGGAGGACCGAGAGCTTCGGGAAGAGATGCAAGGAGCCTTGAACGCAGTAGTGGACATGGTGTCCAAGAAGATCGAGTCTCTTGAAGCCCAAATTGTTGCCAAAGATGCGGAGATGTATGCTTACAAGGAAAGAGTTTAGAAGCTAGAAACTCAACTCAGTGTGTGTATGGCTGCGAAAGCCAATGGTGAGATTACACCAGGGACAATCACCCACAGAGTCGAAGCTCCCAAACCTAAGGCCTATGGTGGGGCAAGGAGTGTAAGGGAGATCGACAACTTTTTGTGGAACATGGAGCGCTACTTTGATGTGGTTGGCATAATAGATGAAACATCAAAGGTACGTAGTGTCTCCTTATATTTAAATGATGTTGCTACAGTTTGGTGGCGCAGAAGGTCCGATGATGTCAAGAAAGGATTGTGCACCATCGACACTTGGGAAGAATTCACGAAGGAACTCAAGAGACAATTCTACCCGGAGGATGCCGAAAACGAAGCCAGGCCAAGCTTCGTCTCCTTCAACATAAGTAAGGCCACATAAAGGAGTATGTGAAGGAGTTCTCGGAGTTGCTCTTGGAGATTCCTGACATGGGAGAAAAGGATGCTTTGTTTAGTTTCCTTGATGGCCTAACGAGTTGGGCCAAGTTGGAATTGAAGAGGCGAGGTGTGCAATACCTTGCAACGGCTATGGCTGCGGCCGAATCCTTGATTGAGTTCAAGAGAAAGGACTCATCCAAGGGGCAAGGGAAAAGGTCGAGTAATGATGGCAAAAGTGGGGTAGACAAAGAGAAGTCCTCCAAGGAACACAAGTACTCCAAAGACAAGGGCAAGGAGAAAAGAGATGGATCATCCAAGAAGATATCTTGTTTCTTATGTAGTGGACCCCATCAGGCATTCGAGTGTCCCAACCGGGGAAACTTGTCGCACTTGTCATGGAGGAAGAAGCAAAGGAGGAAAGGAAGATCGCCTCAATGAATCTCCTATGTGCCATTCAAGCTAAGGTCGAAGAACAACCACGTGAAAGGATGTACGTGGAGACCGAGATTGGGGATGACTTTGAAAGCCATGGTGGATACCGGAACCGACACAGTCTACGTGGCCAAAGACCTTGCTGAAGAAATTGGCCTATCATATACTAAGGAGAAAGGATATATCAAGGGAGTCAATGCTAAAAATCTCCCAATTGAAGGAATAGCTCGTGGCACTGATATTCGGCTTGGACAATGGCGAGGTAAAGTCGACATAACTATTGCTCCAATTGATAATCACAAGTTCTATTTGGATATAGATTTCTTCGACATGGTGAAGGCGTTCCTGGTCCCATATGCCAACACCATGTGCATCATGGAGAAGGGACAACTTTGTGTTGTGCTCTTGGTACAGGAGATAAGTAAGGAGAGAATGGTGTCTGCTCTCCAACTTTCTAAAGGAGTAAAGAGGAATGAGCCTACTTACTTGGCTACCCTCAAGGAAGACAAATGTCCCATGGATGGAGAGGTGAATGTACCCAAGGCCGTCCAAGATGTTCTCAATGAGTACAAGGATGTTATGCCTGTCGAGTTGCCTAAGAAGCTTCCACCAAGGAGAGAGGTGGATCATGCTATTGAGTTAGAAGTTGGAGCAAATCCACCCGCATTTTCTCCTTATCGTATGACACCTCCTGAGCTCGAGTAGTTAAGAAGACAATTGAAGGATTTACTAGATGCTGGTTATATCCGACCCTCCAAAGTTCCATATGGTGCGCCTGTCTTATTTCAAAAGACACATGATGGATCCCTACAGCTTTGTATTGACTATCGGGCACTCAACAAGGTACTATCAAGAAGAAGTACCCGATTCAACTTATTGCGGATCTCTTTGATCAACTTGGTGATGCAAGGTACTTTACCAAGCTTGACTTGCGCTCGGGATATTATCAAGTCCGCATAGCCGAAGGAAATGAACCAAAGACGACATGTGTTACAAGGTACAGGTCTTACGAGTTCTTAGTCATGCCATTTGGTTTAACTAATGTGCCGACCACATTTTGCACTCTAATGAATAAGGTACTAGCTCCTTACCTTGATCGGTTCATAGTTGTGTACCTTGATGACATTGTGATCTATAGTAACACATTGGAGGAACATGTGGATCACTTGAGGCAAGTGTTCCAAACTTTGAAGGAGAACGGACTCTATGTCAAAAAGGAGAAGTGCTCATTTGCCCAAGAGGAGGTGACATTTTTAGGTCATATCATTGGCAAGGGCAAGCTTCGTATGGACAAGTCCAAGGTACAAACCATCCAAGAATGGGAACCACCGACCAAAGTCACCGAGTTAAGATCTTTCCTTGGCTTGGTGAACTATTATAGAAGGTTCATCAAAGGCTACTCTTTCACAGCCGCTTCATTGATGGACTTGCTCAAGAAGGGACGAAATTGGGATTGGAGTTCAAAATGCCAACAAGCTTTCGAAAGATTGACTAAAGCAATTGTGGAAAAACCGATGTTGGCACTTCCCAACCATTCTATGTCTTTTGAGGTACATATGGATGCTTCCGACTTTGCTATTGGTGGAGTATTTATGCAAGAAGGGCATCCTATTGCCTTTGAAAGCAGGAAGCTCAATGATACTGAGAGGCGGTACACAGTACAAGAGAAGGAAATGACTGTGGTTGTACATTGCCTGTGAACATGGCGACATTACTTGCTTGGGAGCAAATTTGTGGTCAAGACCGACTGTGTTGCCACTAGCTACTTCCAGACACAGAAGAAACTCACACCAAAACAAGCTAGGTGGCAAGATTTCTTGGCAGAGTTCGATTACACTTTGGAGTACAAGTCTTGCAAGGCTAATCTTGTTGTGGATGCTTTGAGTAGAAAATGAGAACTTGCTGACATAAGTCAACCTCAAAGCAACTTGAAGGGACGCATAAAGGAAGGATTGGCACATGATTCCATGGCTCAAATCATCATAGCTCTTGTCAAAGATGGGAAGACAAGATGGTTTTGGGTGGAGCGGCTTGATATACTCTAAGGGAAGGAGAATCTATGATCCACCTCATGACAACCTAAGGAAGGAAGTCTTGAAAGAATGCCATGATAGCAAGTGGGCGGGACATCCAGGTATACATCGGACTCTTGCTCTTGTGGAAGATTCCTATTATTGGCCACATATGAGGGATGATATCGAAGCATATGTGAAGACTTGTCTTGTATGCCAACAAGACAAAGTGGAGCAACAGTCACCTGCCGGCTTACTTGAACCCCTCCTCATCCCAGAGAGAGCTTGGGAGAGTATTTCCTTAGATTTTATAGTTGGGTTGCCCACATCGGAAGGTTGCAATTGGATACTTGTGGTCGTGGACAGATTTTCGAAATATGCCACCTTCATTCCCACACCTAAGGAGTGCACAGCCGAGCAAGCCGCACAATTATTCCTCAAACATGTGGTGAAGTATTGGAGTGTGCCCAAATCTATCATCAATGATCGGGATACTCGGTTCACGAGGAAATTTTGGGATTGAGTTGTTCAAGTTGTTGGGTACTGACCTTAATTTCTCTACTAGCTTTCATCCTCAAACGGATGGTCAAACGGAAAGGATGAATGACTTGCTGGAGTTATATCTTAGACACTATGTGAGTGTCTGTCACGCCCCGATTTATGAACAACATAAATAAATAGATTGTCCAAAAACCAAGGCATGACAGGAACACATTAAATGGTACAGTCATAAGGCAGAAAACAAACTAATAAGCTTCCTCAATATTCTTACTCTAAAAATGAGGTCCATAACGAATAAATGAATATTACAATAATCAATTCCCCAAATAAGTATCTGACAAAACTGAGCATTTATATCTAAACCCTACATCTGATTACCTAGGAATAATAATAATAAAGATCTAAAAAAAATGTGTCGACTCCTCAGCTATCGCCACGTAGCTACTATCCTTCCTTACGCCCCAATTAACCCTGATGGTTCTCTGGGGCTACGCTCATTAAGAATGTACCAAAATTTGTAAAACAATACAAAATCTGGGTCAGTATAATCATACTGGTGTGAGCAAACTTACAAATCAAGACAATTAAATATAAAAGGACAAAATGCAAATTTCACCTTAAGGAAGACAGTTAGTTCTCATTCGATATTCAAATGAGCTGTTAGTTTATTCCCTCAAGGCTAACCTAGTACAAGCTAAAATAATCTATACACAATTTCATGGCATGCTCAATTCGATGGTTTTATTTAATTATTTATTTATTTTTGTTTTCTAATTCTTGGCTTCTTTTCCACAATCGCACTCTCCTCCTGTGCCGAACACACCTCACCCAAGTGTGCCTCCCTTGCCTTCGAAACCACTCGGAGTGTACATGTTCCAAGTGGGGTGCCACATTGAGGAACATGTCATCTCACCCGAAGTTCAATCCATGGCAAGCATTTCCTAAATCTACACTTACAACTGAACTCACATGGAACGGTGCACCGATATGCAAGCAAGTCTGCATACTCATAATTCTATCACACGTATACAAGCAAGTTTGTATACAAAAAAATTTCTTTTCTTTTCACATTTTTTTTTTGGAGTTGTGGAAAAGAGCATAAAACATAAATAAATCTTCAAAACTCTTTTATGGTGACGTTTTGTCAACCACAACAAATCAACCACAATGTTCACCCATTCTATTGGGGAACAAATAACAGTTTCATACTTACTAATCTCAAGTTCTACACTTCACAAATTTCATATCTAATCAACAACTCAACATTTTTAAATTCATACAAAAAATTATATATATATATATAAGGGACAAATAATGTAAAATCAGACACAAGAACCTCATTCCATAATGGGCTAAATGGTGCACCAGCCCATTTTGGGAAGATAAAAAAAATCCAACACAGAGATCTCATATATTGTCAACATGTGATTGTCACTAAAACCTGATCCTTATCATATATAATGGTTTGATACTTTGATGGCATATGCTCATGCAGTTTCAGGTTTTCAAGTTTGGATGACTTGACTGTAAAGGGATTTTTTTTTACCAGGTTGTCACTGATGAATAGAACCAACTAACCCACCAATGAAGCTTTTAAACCAGAGTGCTCTTTCTATTATTCTGTCTGAAACTGATCTAACCCCACCATTGGGAGGACAACTAAACCCACCGAGACTTCCGGTTAATTCCTATTTATAAATAAGGTTTTTAAGTCTGATTGAACAAGCATGAAGTCCAAAATGTGTCAAATAGAATGGTAGGTCTAGATAAATTTCAACTGTATCTCAAACTAACAACAATGGACTCTATATAGCATTAAAACATAAATCATCATCCGAGCCATTCCAAATCATGAGAGCACACTATCGATTTCAACAAATTCTAGCAAAATGATTCACTCTAGTGGCTTTGTAAACCAAGACACACGATAAAACATTCAAAATTTGCACATAATTTGATTTCTATAGAAGATTGTTCCTAACAGGAGATTATCCCTCAACTCTTTCACATTTTCCTAAGCTGAATCAAGTCATCATACTAGAGAATGCTAAGTTATGGAATCATCACACCATGAGACCAAAATCCAAAACATAACCACACATCCTAACAACAAAACTCACAAACCCATCATCATATCCTCAAAAATCACTAATTCGGTCTAGAAACAATAGAGAAGAAAAAAACGAGGATTTCGAGATACAGGGAATAAAAAAAAAACTCACATACAAGAAGGGAATAGAGAAAACTCACCAAAGTTTTTCCTTTGCAAAATCCCAAAGTCCTTTTCGTGCCTCTCACTTTTCAATGCAAGCTTCTTTTTTTCCTCTTTTGTGTGTATGCAAAAAGAGAAAAAAAAAAACTAGGGTTTATCTTTAAATGAAGAATTTGGGTTTCATTAGCTAAACACACCCATCCCTTATCTCTTACCCACCACCAGCCTAAACCTAAGTTTGAAATTAAAAATCATAAACTATTATTACTTGTAATTATTATCAATTAATAATTACTACCAATAAATATTATTAACTTCTAAAATAATGAAAGTATATTGGTAAGTGAATTGGGCGGGTATTACAGCGCCAACCAGCGAGATTGGGCTAAGTTGCTAGATGTTGCCCAATTCTCTTTCAACTTGCAGAAGAGTGAAGCGACGGGTTGTAGCCCATTTGAGATTGTCATGGGACAACAACCTATGATCTCGAGTTCTATTGCCACTGGCTACACTAGAGTGAGTCCATCAGCCTATAAGTTTTCCAAAAGATGGAATGATCAAGCTAATGAGGCTCGAGCTTACCTGGAAAAGGCATCCAAGAGGATGAAGAAGTGGGCCGACAAGAAGAGACGGCCTCGAGAGTTCCAGGTTGGAGACCTTGTGCTTGTCAAGATGCATGCTCATGCCAGACTTTCTGGACTGCATCGTGGCCTTATCAGGAGATATGAGGGTCCTTTCCCCATAGTCAAGAAAGTGAGAAAACAAGCCTACAAGGTCGAGTTGCCGCCGAGGATCAAGTTTCATCCAGTCTTCCATGTGAGCCTACTGAAACCATATAAGGAAGATCAGGATGATTCAAACAAGGGAGTTTCACAAAGAGCACCAATGGGCATAAGGATCCAACATTACAAGGAAGCAGAGACTATCTTGTCAGATCGTGTGGTGCGTCATTCCAACCAACCTCCCACACATGAGCTACTCGTCAAGTGGAAAGGATTGCCAGAAAGTGAAGCTAGCTTGGAGCCAATCCAACATTTGTGGCAATTCAAGGAGCAAATCAAAGCATACGAGGATTTGAAGGCAACGAGGACGTCGCCTGATTAGGTGGGGGAGAATGTCACAACTATCTTCTTGCCTAGCCAAGTGAGGTTGGCAAGTGTAAATAATGTAGAGTATTCCACATTGTTCTAGAGAGTTCTCTGGAACCTTCCATAAAATTCCATAGGATTCTAGTCCTTAGATATTTCTAAGGAAGTGTGTAGAAGTTCATTGTAGACCGTTAGATCAAATTGATCACCACCGTCTATTGAGGACGTGGAGTTGTATAAATAGGCTAATGCCTCATTTGTTGTAATCACCTCAGAGAATTCAAGCAATACAAGTTCTAGTTCTCTTAAGCTCTCTCGTGTGTTCTTAGCTTGCTTAATTTTCCAAAGTCTAAGTAAGTCTTTTGTGGGCAAGGCTGACTAGCTTTCTTTGATAAGTCGGGGCAAAGTTTGCTAGTGCCGCACGAGAAGTACTTGTGAAAAGAAAGCCCGTGACAACTGGGAGGCCTTCCATTCAATTTATCTTCTCTCATTGTCACTGGATTATTTATAAATTGTCAGAACTCTCAAGCCCTCATGTTTCATCAAATTGTCTCCATTGCATCATGCTTAAGAGAATTTTTTGTTAAAAAAAAGTGTTAGGAGTATAAAATGACGAGTTTGTCTAAGCAGTCAGGCTTTAAAGCCATTTTTTTGTCAGTGGGTGTTTTCACATTTTTACCCATTCTCTTTAAAACACAATCACAAACATTATCTATAGAATAAGTACAAGTGTAAACCTCCCAAAACCTAATCAAAAAGTGGCTATAAAGCCTGACTGCCTAGAATTGGATAAAACAACATTGAGAAATTATTAAGAATGGGTGGCATTGGAAAATAATGTGTTAAATAGTAACTAACATAACATCTAAAACAATATCTATCCCCTCTTCTCTCAATTTTTCAATAGGTTGATCAATCGTGTTCTCGTTGTCACAAAATCATTTTTTTTAAATTATGTCATTGTGATCATCGACCATCAACTAGCACATAGTTGATTCAATTGTCTTCTTGTTGTCATGATTAAGTTATTTTATTTGTCACAATAAGGTGGAGTGAATAATTCCATTTCAGTGTAGATCATGAAAATCTAATTATAGAAAATTATAAATCAATTGTCTTCTTGATCTCCAATGAGAATAAGCACCACCACAAGGTGGTATAGAGAAAGAGAAAAAAAAGCATGTGTGACATAACCACCATTCTTCTACAAGTTTCTACAAAATTCTCTACATTTATTTATTCTTCTCCTTATATATTTTTGTCTATTGGTTTCTCAGAGAGAAAGAAAGTTAAGCTCAAAGAGGAAAGAATTTGAGTGGGAGCTCCGAAAAGAAATACATATATAGGATCTTTGTGTATGTTGTGGATGAGAAAGTTTTTGCTTTGAGGACTGCAAAAGATGGAAAAGGTGAGTAGATCTCTTCCATCTGATCATTATATGTGTATGTATATTATTGTTAGTTAATTAATTATTAATATTCTTTATTTAGATAACTATTATATCATAGCACTTTAATGTCATGACATTCACAAATGCTATATTGGAATAACATTTTCATAGTGCTATGCCAAAAGGATAACATGGGCTACTATGACTTGCACTAAATGCTATGGTACCTCTTTCATAACATTCTTGCAATGCCGTAAAAGACCAATTTTCTTGTAGTGAACATTTATACAAATGTAAAGGATAACCTCTGAGGTACAATCTCTCTTTTGCTTCTTGTTTTTACATTAATCGATCAACAAAAAGAGAGACACATTTCTTCAAGTCATCGACAAAGGAACTAAGAATAACCTCATGGGGTTCCATGCTAGGTATTAAACTCATCAATTGACTTGTTGTCATGGTGGTATCAAGATGCATATTCCTTAATTTAGCTTCCTCATATGCACAAAACATTCATTCAATCAACCTGAGTAAGTAAATCATGTCTCAACTATGATTATGTTAATTCTTGTAGTCTGAAATTCAAACTCAACCATCATCGTCAAAATTTAAAAGCTACCTTTTTCTTTGGTGTAGAGATGTTTGATCCATCCTCAATGTGTTTTGCAATTGGCTTTCCTAGGCTAAGTCTGAACACTACTCCTTTTAGAAATTGTTTGTCTGCATACTTCTTTGGAGACCCTTCCATTGCATTCTCTTCATGAACTTGAATCATGGGCTTCTTTAGCTTCATGATCATCAACATCTTCACAAGAGCTTGAGTTATGTGCTTCTTTGTCACTCTCCTTGTCCAAATCATCCCTTCCAAGCTAATAATGGGTGCTCTCAAGTTAGATCCTGTTTCTACATGCCGTGAGGTTGAGATCTCCCTTTCCTTTCTCGCATTTGTTTCAGCTGCACTACATTCAGTGGAGTTAGCATTTCCAACCTGCAAGATTGCTCGAGTCTTGAAATGTTTAAGCCAAAATGTTTCTAGCTTATCAAGCATGTTTAATCTTCTTAGCATGAAATTTTGGTATCTTCGTACTAAGCAGAGTCGCAAAATCATATGTACCTCCTAAATATATCCATTTATATATCTTCCAGGTAGTCTCTACAGGCTCAAATAAGAATAACGGTAATCATCATGCAGTAAAGATCCTGGTGCGAGTAATGTCCACAGAAGATGGGTGTAGCGGCCAAGGTACCTTTACTTCATAGAGAGCATTATTAGCAATGAGGATAAATAGAAATAGAGTTCCCGAAAGAGAAACACAATTTTTTTTTATGGTACTATCTGATGGTGATTCAGAATCAACTGCCAAATGATAGAATCGTGTTGAACATTTGGGGAAATTTGTAAGTTCACTTGACTTTGAGAGTTTACTCACTTGACTTTGAGAGTTTATTCATGTAATGGTGAGAGTGAAGAGATCAATTTTCAGACAAATGTTGTCATTGAGATAGTATTTTTATTGTATTTTATTCAAATCATGATGGTAATTTGTATGTTTATGAGATGATTAATATCTATTTTTGGATCATTTGGATGTTTTACATATAATATATGCAATATTATCTTCTATGGTTAAAAAAAATTAGTGTTATAAAAAGTCATTTGATAGTACTTGATGAGTACTATAGAAAAAAAGGACTTGAGAAACGTTATAGAAACTAATACAATAGCATTTGTTAAATGCTACGCAAGGGAAGACAATAGCGTTTTAACACTATTGGTAACTAGACAATAACACTATTGGTAACTAGACAATAGCATTTTAACACTATTGGTAGATCACACTTGGATGAATTCCAGACATGTTGGAAACTGACCAAGTGAACACATCTTGTTACTTTGAAGGAAACTAGTCAGTTTTGCCTTCTCATCTATGCTAAGGCGAGCTCTAAGAGCCTTTCTCTCAGGCAGATCAGGATCAAGAATCTCAAGTTCTGCATTTTTCAATTGCCATCCCTCCTCAACTGAGGATTCGAGTTGAACTTCTCCTTCCTGGTCCCGGTACTATAATTGTTATTGGGATATAGAAGGCTTCTTCCCTTTTACTTTGGCTAAAGTAACTGGAATAATTTCATTCTGTTTTGTTTCCTTCAAGACTCGGGTTGTGCACCTTTTTGCAATGGCTCGATTACTTTTTATTTCTCCAATTCCACCTCATGGGATTGGATATCTAATTTTTTTTTGTGTAGACAAGATGTGACAACATCAATTTTAGTTATCCATGGCCTACCCAAAAGTTCATTGTAAGGAGAGGGTTCATCTATTATCAAAAAGAAGTATGAGTAGATGACTGGTGGTGGTTAGACGTCTAGAATCATAGTGCCAATTGTTATATATGGCCCCATTGAAGATAGAAAAGACTTTTGCATTTTTTATGATAAGTGGCTTTAAATTCATCTGGTTGGTATCCGAAAGTTGAAGTATCTTGGCCTCACTTCCCTCATCTACATGAATTCTATCAGCCATAGCATGAGAAATCTGAATTTTGATGATGAGTGTTTCCACATGTAGTTGATCAAGGCCCTGCAAATCTCTTTTGGTGTAGCCGATCATCTGATCTTCAGTTGAGGAGCTAGCTATGGGACCGATGACAAAAGAGTTACTGACTGAGGAAGTGATCAACACTTGGGCCACCAATGTTGCTTGTTTGATCTTTTCATTACTAAAGAGACCAAGGAGTTAAGATGGAACTAAAATTACATTGATTCTTATGACCTTCTTTAGGGGTTCATTGGTTGCATCCCTCTCCTCAATTTGTTGAATAACTTTTTTGACCACATACTCTATACAATGTCTTGTTTTGGCTAACTCCTCAAGGTGGTCTTTCCATGCTCGACATTCCTTTGTCAAATGACCAGTGGCTCCATGGAATGCACAATATTTGTTTAGATCTCCTTTTGGGAGCGTGCTTTACACTTGGTGGTCTCTTCAACCAAGTTGGTTCTTTATCTCATGTAGAATTTGATTGATCGAAATGGAGAACTTTGTGCATGTTCTCCCAGCTGAGGAGTCTCTTGTTGGGGAGCACATTCTACACTTGTCACCCTTGTTCCTTTTACCCTCCTTTTGATATGCCTTCTTTTGTGTGGGTTGGCTATCTTTCTTGGATGCATTTGGAGCCTTAGTACTACTTTTTTTGTCATCTCATAACACATAGCGTTTTACCATGCCAAAAACTTCTACAAGAATTTTGCCAAGTTTCATGGCTAGCTCACCATAAAATAGGCGCTCTGCGGGCAGACCTTTATTGAAAGATGAGGATGCAATTTGGTCATCACACCAAACTATGCTCGCCCTTTTTGCCTTGAATCGTTTGATGAAGTCTAGATCGATCCATTTGACATTTTCTTCATGTTGATAAAGTGGTCAACATGCTTTTTGATGGTCTGGTGGGATGAATATTCCTTTATGAAAACAAGGGGAGTTCTTCAAAGTTGTTGATCGACCAGGGGGTCAAAGTGCATGTGGAACCAATCTTGGGCTACTCCTTGAAAATTCATAGCAAATAATTTGCACATGAGTAGGTGATCATTTTTTCATAGTCATGATACTTCGAAAATGCTTCAAGCGTCTCTCAGGATCAAAATCTTCTTTGAAAGGGGTAAAGGTTAGTGTGGTAAACCTTGCCAGTGGAAAATCCCTTTCATTGTCATCTGTAAAAGATGAAGTGTTCACCAAGGCTACCTCTCTGCTAAAGCATCATTTGGATTCCCCATGCTCGCAAGTTCCTCAATTGGTCATTGACCATTCGTGCCACCTCATCAACTCCAAAGGGCCTGGGTGTATCCTGCTGCTTGGTGGCTTTGGTTAACAGTGATGGATGACACCTCATATTCTGAATTCGGTTGTGACTCGCCTGCATGTGAATAAGCTAGAGTCTCAATGGGATTCGCCTGAAAGTTCTTCCAGATTTGACGAGTCTTTGAATCTGGTATTTGGGACAAGTTAATACAGTGATCCAGAATTGGTCTTCTACATTGTTCATGTCCATCGAGATTTTATCTTCTCCATTGACCACTCATATATGGCATCATCGGCGACCCCAGCCTTGAGTGCACAGTTGCTTGGGAGCCTAACTTTGAGAAGACTCTTGTTTGAGGCACGAGTTTAGAGTGCACATTTTTTTGTGGCCCAAGTCTCGAATGAATGCTACCAAAGGGATTATTTCCTCTTACTGGGTGACTACTCCCCCCCATGCGCATGATCAGCTGGCAGATGATGATGTGTCTTCTGCCTTGGTTGTTTACTCACCAATCGCTCTACTACCCGAGTTTGCTCCTCCAATATTTTAGTCAAATTGGCGATCCGACTTGCAAGATTTTCTTGTTGTTTCATCTCCATTGGAATAGGTTGTTGTGCAGAAGATTGCAATTGATGGTCTGTCGGCAGTCGTAGAGTGGATGTCAAGTCGTTGGCAGTTGAATTTGTTGAGGCGATGGTGGCCTGGTACAGGAAGAAGCAATTAACATGGACCGCCCAATTATTGAGGATTGTGTATCATTTTTGCTAGTTTGGTTTCAAGTTCTCACCATTGTGTTGAAAAAGAACTTCAAAAATAAAAGTGTATACGAAAGAAGATTGGAAGTGAATGAACGAATAAATTTTTTATAAGGAAGAACGCTTGCAATGAGTTTGATTCAAGCTCTCACGAAAAACACCAATTTTTTTATGCAAATTTTCACAGTCACCTACTGGTCACGCTACACAAGATAAACAAAGATTTTTGACACTTGTTTGGTGTCAGTCTCCGATGCCAAGTTAGAATAATATTTCTGAAAAAAAAATGTTTTCTTCCTCTATGTTCTAAGAGAGAATATAGATTCAGAAAAGAGTTACCCGAAAATAACTTGGATTTGGCTATTACAGAGGTGGAATGAGCCCTTTGCTTGCAGATGAGTGAGACATGTGACAAATCCGGAGTCGTTGACGATTGTAACTTCTTATTGATAGTTGCTACTTCCCTTGTAGTGGAAAAGTTAGTGGGTTAATGGTGTTGTGCGCCACCTGGCACACTAACTCAAGTAAATGTGGTCGAGTAACTTCCAATGGATAGGTGTTTCCTGCAGGATCGTGTGCACAGCTGAGCATGGTGGTTGGCGCCGAACATTATTCATTTGCTGAGAAAAAAATGTTTTGTCGAATTGCATTGGGCCAGACTTGGGCTATCTGTACTTGTATCCAATTTAAGTTGTACATCTTTTATGGATAATTTCCAAACTTCTCAGGGACGACCCAGATTTTCAGACTTTCTTACCCTATTGGGTGAAAGATTATTTTTGGGATTTTGTTGAGTTTCCACAAACACGGGGGATCCTCAAAAAGACCTAACTTAGGTCTTGAAATAACAAGTAAAATGCCTCCTAGGTTTCGACTCTAGATAATTTGGCCTAGATGTCTCCCTTAGTTCCTTCATCCTTTCTCAATATGTTAAGCATTTGCTTAAGCCATGACCATCCAAGGTCAATAACAACCTCAAAGACTCCTAACAAGACGAGGATGGGGCATCACGCAAAAATCGCCTTTTGGTGGCTTTATGGCATGTTGCTCTTGTCCCCTCTCAGTCTAAGCATGTCATTGCTTTAGAGCCTCATTTTCTTTACATCCCTAGTAGATCCTCAGCTGAATGCAGGGTTTGATCAATGGTTAGAATTAGCACGTTAGGCTTTTGCAAAATGAAGTTCACTACGTCAAAATCAAGGATTGTGATTTCGTTTTTCGAGTTAATTTCGGTCCCCCAGTTTAAAGAAATATTTCATGAAATATTTCGTTTTGTGTAGAAAAAATGTAAAAATTTCGATTGTGATTTCGAATTTAACAATATAAGTTATGTATTTTAAGCTCTTAAACACTATATAAAAAGTCTAACATTATTCGTAGTGTCATACATACTACATATTACATAATAATTACTCACAAAACAATTTTTTGATACTAAGATAACATTATAGCATGTTAAATATACAGAGATTAAAATATTTATTTCTTTTCTCAAAAAGATTTCCACATATTTCAGATTTTGAAAGAGATTTTGGTAACTTCAAAATAGAAAATATTTCGTGAAATTTCGACATATTTCGAGAAATCACATTCCTTGGTCAAAACCAAACGAAATATGAGTCTTTAATCTTTATAATATTGACTACTTAAAACAGTGTAACATGTTGTTTTTTTTCACATAATCCCAATTCCACCAGCTTTCTTGTCAAAGACAGTATTTTCATTGAATGACACCAAATGTTTGTAAATTTTTATTAGTAACTTTTGGCTACTAGAATGTTTATCATTTGCTCTAAACTGTTCCTGCTCAAGATTTCAAGATGGAAGAAATCCATAAGAAGGCAATCCAATGTTCAACATAGTTTTCGGAATGATAACAGAAATTATATTATTTACACTTGATCTAACCTCTTGGAGGTTTTCCATATTTTGTCAGATGGATACCCTCTTCTTCTAAGGGAGTCTCCCTCTATTTATAGCGAAGTTTTGGCGCTCCCCATCTTTTTAGGATATTCTATTTGTTCCTAGGACATTCTAATGTGGAACAGTTTCCTATTTTCCAAAATATTCCGTAAATTAACAATCTGTTAAGAAGTATATGATATAGGATATCACGTCGTCTTAAAATATGATTCTAGTGTTGCTTATCATTTGATGAAATTTAAGTCTGACTGTCTCATCATCTAAAATTTTTTGTAGTGTCTTAAGAAATTTTGTTGTAGTTTCCATAATGGAACATAAAATTATTTGCATCGTTTGTTGCATATTTCTTTGTGTGAAATGACCTCAAAATAGTACAATTGTCATTAAAAAATAGATTAATTATTAATTTATTGATTAATAGTGAATTGGGTAATTAGTAAATTCTACTTAGTCCCAATACATTACTTCATTTGAGAAAGGTTGACGAATTTGAAACATTTTACAACCAAGATCACAAGAAATAGACTAACTCAACGCTAGAGTAGCACCTGAAGTGTTAGAAGAATACACGGATTGACCTTTTCCAAAGGGATAATAGTGCAAAAGATATTTGTTTGCATAGATTAACTATGTCGACAAGTTCATATAAGATGTGTGAGCTATTCAGGATGCCATTAATTTGAGAGCTTAATTTCAGTCTGCCGGGTCCCAAATTTTGATTTTTTTTTTAATTAAATTTTTTTCTTCTCCTTGACAAAAATTTGAATACTAGTGTTGGAAATGGAAAGAGCTATGTGGACTTGGTTACAGTCAAATTTGATTAAAAAACTTCACATATAGGTTGAGTAAAGCACAATTTTTTTAATAAACATCAAAATAGAGTGTTTTACTTTGAAAATAGAGGGGCCTTATAGAATTTCTCGTGGCCTAGATGACACCAAACCAAATAAATCTTTTGATATTCTATGGTTTCAGGTTTGTGTATCAAACCAGGTCTCGGCCTGCGCTTACAATGAGATTTTACCCATAAAATAATTATCAAGTGCAACTTCAAAATATGTATACCATTTTTGTTGGATTGACTGTTTCAATAACTCCATTAATTCCCTTTGGAGGTGGCAATATCTTGGGAAATTCGACAATAAATCCTACACATTTTCTACAATGATATTTCGAAGTAGGTAGATCATAACATTAGTCAAACTCAAGATTATATATAAGTTATATCGTTGAAATTATGTTTTCTATATGTATATATACAGTAGCATGCATTCATATTAGAAACAAGTTGTACAGAGTGACAAAGACTTTGTCAAAGTTTAGCCAATTAAGGCGTTAACTACAGCAACTCGTTATATTCATTCTTTTACGATATTGTAGTGTAGAGGATTGATATGGGAGTTGTTTTTATCAAGTGGTCTAATTCACCATAGTAGTTGATTACTGGGGCAAAGAAGGTAAGTTTTGAGCTATAAAAGGGGTCCAAAGGGGGTGTCTTAAGATCATCAACCAAAGTTCCATTTGGCAATGAAGAGTAGTGTGGGAAGTAAAGGAGCCTCAATGGCTTCTCTGTTTGCAACTGCAATTTTTGTTTTGTTAGTTTCTCTTAGCTTGCCTCTAGAGACCACTGCTGATAACCATTACTCTTCTCCTCCATCACCTCCACCTGTTTACAAGTACGAGTCCCCTCCACCACCAGCGTACAAGTACAAGTCACCACCACCTCCTACTCCAGTCTACAAGTCTCCACCACCACCAGTCTACAAGTACAAATCTCCACCTCCTCCAACACCAGTATACAAATACAAGTCTCCACCACCACCAGTGTATAAGTACAAGTCACCACCACCACCTACTCCAGTCTACAAATATAAGTCTCCACCACCACCCATTTACAAGTACAAATCTCCACCTCCTCCTACACCAGTATACAAATACAAGTCTCCACCACCACCAGTGTACAAGTACAAGTCACCACCACCACCTACTCCAGTCTATAAATACAAGTCACCACCCCCACCCGTTTACAAGTACAAATCTCCTCCTCCTCCTGCCCCAGTCTACAAATATGAATCTCCACCACCACCAGTGTACAAATACAAATCACCACCACCACCTACTCCAGTCTACAAGTACAAATCTCCACCACCACCTACTCCTGTCTACAAATACAAGTCACCACCACCCCCAGTCTACAAATATAAGTCACCTCCACCTCCAACTCCAGCTTACAAATATGAATCACCACCCCCACCAGTCTATAAGTACAAGTCACCTCCTCCTCCTCACCACTACTGAGCATACTCTTTGGAATGCAATGGTGAGATCATGAACTCCTGAAGATGGTGAATTCAGAATAAAGAGAACCAGTGTTGATGTTCTAAGATTGAAGATTGAAAGCCTCGTTATGTTATCTTTTGATTAGTTCCAATTTATGTAATTCGTCTGATTAGTGATTATTGTGTTAGACGATGGTTTATGCATGCAGGAGTTGTCATCTTCTGATGAGTGAATTTGAAATAAATAAAAGTTTTTTTCTACCCAATTTGATTCATTATATGCAAGATATATGGGTTACAGCCAGTATAATCTACGTATGCAGGCATGTTGATGGCCAAGTATAAATGTAGCCATCATAAATAAAATGAAGAGGATAAAAGTTTTTTTTTTTTTTAATTAATAGTGTAAGTTTGCAACCAAAAGATATCCAGGACCCTTGCATGCATTCAAATGCGAGTTTCACTTTTCAATCCCTGTTTTCTTGGTCGATATTTCAGCCAGGCTAAAAATTGGTCGCAGAAATTTCTCCTAGTGTGTTGGCTGTAAGCCTGTAACTCATAAGAAATAAATGGATAAATAATAAAACAAAAAATAACTAATACAAAATAAAAAAAAGAGGGAAGGTTAATTATCTATTATATGACTTTCCTTTTCTATTTTCTAAGCATGTGGAGGGAGATTTCATCATTGAAACTTTAGGGTAAGCATCAATATCTACCCTTAACCTTTTATAAAAATCTTTTAAAAGAATGATCGGGTCACTGCCTAACCCCCTTCCCCTCTGGAGTGTTTTCCTATTAATAACAAAAAATATTAAAATAAAATAAAATGAAAAAACTTTGGATTGCAAAATTTCTGCTTTTCTTTCTAAAAGCCAACCCAATTTCTACCAAGTTTGTGAACCATTAATTGGTTGAACAGTTTCTCCTCCCTCCCTTCTTTTCACTCTTCCACTGCCTTTTTTTTTTCTTTTTTTTTTTTTTTTTTTATCAAAAATGTAGTCACCAAATTAGGAAATTTAGTCAAGTGGCAAAATGTAGTCTATGTATTGTCAAGTGGCAAAATTAATATCTACTTAAGCATGCGGTGAACATTAACATTTAATGTTAAAAAATATATAGTTCATGAAAGGTAAAAACCAATAAATCTGATGATACATCAAAATTGACCGTCATCACAGTCATACACGTGACAGAAAACACCCATCACAAGGATCTGGCGTCCCATCTAGAGGGTTAGCTAGTAAAACCCAAGAAGGTTAAAAACCGATCATAAAGGCCCAACATGGCCTCATTAAATGAAGACGTAATCGAAGCCCAAATCCAGGCCCGCACAAATCAAAGCCCAAATCTAAGCCTGATACGAGTTCTCTCATAAAAAAGAGGAACGTTGCACAAAAAAAGAGTCGTGGAGGGAGTTATGCCTCCACGGACGGATCTCCATAATGGAGACTGTTATGAGAAACATCTCATTCCGCTGTGCCTCACATGCTTAAGTCACGCAGAGAAGTAACCGCGACCATTATAAAGGTAATTAAGGGAAACATTCGACAAAGGTATGCAACTTTACTGAGTTTTGTCCACATTTATTTTCTTCTTCAAGCAGAGTTGCTGACTTAAGTATCGGAGTGCCTTCGGGCCACCAATAAGGCGGTCTTTGGCAGTCTAACATATGTTTTGTAGATCAAACTCACATAGTCACAGGAGGACAAGATTTGGACGCATCAGTTTGGCAACGTCCGTGGGGAACAATGAGTTTCCTTTCTAAAAAGAAGATCCACAGTGACAGTAAACAATAAACGAGCTATCAGAACAAATGACACACTTTACAGATCCTCAACCAAACGACAATCACAATAATCCTCTTACTAGCAACAATATAGCGCAAGTAGCTTGCGACAAGACGCAACTCAGACCATCGGGCCAATTGCACCCGACAATCGAGATCCTCAGCATGCAACAACTCAGACAACCTAGACATCCGACGACACTGCCATGGATCCTTGGGTAGACCTGCTTATGGTCCAGATGAACCACATGACAAAGATGTTGGAAAAACTCACCCATGAACGCATTCAGTGATCAGCCGATCCTATACAAGCGCTGCCCCAGCAAAACTCCACTAACGAAACTTCAATAGGGAAACCTCGAGAGCAATAAACTTCCTCAGGGTAAGATTCCATAAAGCGATGGAACACCTGTTGAAATCCCATTCAGAATTGGAGTCACAAATCCCAACGTATATTGTACGAACTAGCCAAGCCGCTATTCTCCGATGCCCTCATTGAGGATTAGTGACTCAAATTTCACTCCACCAAAGTTCAAAGTATATGATGGCAGCACTGACTCAACAGATCACTTGAGGCACTTCCATTACATGATGGCGTTGAAGGAGACTACGAAATCAACTTTGTGCAAAATATTTCCGACTAGTCTTACCTCCACAGCAATGAATTGGTTCAACAACCTACCATTGAGGCCAATACACTCCTTCCAGGCGTTAGCCATCTCCTATTTCACGAGATTCAGCGAAAATTGGTGGATGAGCAAAAGACCACACTACCTCCTCCATATCAAAAAAAAGCCCGAAGAAACGATAAGGGAATATATCATCGTTTCACTAACGAGCTGATAATGATCGATGGATGTAGCGATGACACAACCACTACTACTTTCACCGTTGGGCTAAAAAGATGCCCCTTTTTTAAGCTCCCAACCTGGAAACCCCAAAAAGCATGGCGATCCTGTTGAAAACAACCCAAAAGTACACTTCTCTCGAGGAGATGAAAGCTGCCAGGAGGAAAAATGTAACGACCAATCAATAGAGTACTATATTGTCTGTTTTGGTCCCAAGGTCCGCACAACTTTAAAATGCGTAGTACTTTGTAGATCCAAACTCGTACATATATAGTACATCACACTCTCGCACTTAGGCAATGTGGGATTATGATCTCCCATTTATAGCTTGCCAATCTTCTTGGGATTCATGGACTCTTAGGCTTCTCCCGCACCCTCCCCTCAGGTTCGTCCACACAAGAGTATCATAGTCCACCCCCTTGGGATTTCAACGTCCTTGTTGGCACACTTCTAGCTAGGTTAGACTCTGATTCCATTCTATCACGACCTGATCCACAGAGTATTATATTGTCCGCTTTGGGCTCAAGGTCCATATTACTTTAAAACGCGTAGTACTTTGTAGATCCAAACTCGTACATATATAGTACATCACCTTCCCACACCCAAGCGATGTGGGACTATGATCTCCCCTTTGTAGCTTGTCAATCCTCTTGGGATCCATAGGCTCTTGGGCTTTTCCCGCACCTTCCCACTCAGGTTTTCCCACACAAGGGTATCATAGTCCACCCCTTGGGAGCCCAACGTCCTCATTGGCACACTTTTGGCTGAGTCGGGCTCTGGTATCATTCTGTAACGATCTGATCTACATAGTTTTATATTGTCCGTTTTGAGCCCAAGGTCCGCACGACTTTAAAACGCATAGTACTTTGTAGATTCAAACTCGTATATATATAGTACATCACCCTCCCGCACCTAGGCGATGTGGGACTATAATCTCCCTCTTTGTAGCTTGCCAAACCTCTTGGGATCCATGGGTTGTTGGGTTTTTCCTGCACCCCCCTCAGGTCCGCCCACACAAGGGTATCACAATCCACCCCCATATGAGCCCAACGTCCTCATTGGCCCACTTCGCACTGGATTAGGTTCTAATACCATTCTGTCACGATCTGATCCACAGAATACTATATTTTTCGCTTTAGGCCCAATGCCCGCACGACTTTAAAATGCATAGTACTTTGTAAATCCAAACTCGTACATATATAGTGCATCACCCTCCCACACCCAGGCGATGTGGGACCATGATTTCTTCTTTGTAGTTTGTCAACCCTTTTTCAATCCATGGGCTCTTGGGTTTTTCCCGCACCCTCCCCATCAAATTCGCCCACACAAGGGTATCACAATAATGACCTGATCCACAGAGTATTATATTATGTACTTTGGACTCAAGGCCCACATGGCTTTAAAATGTGTAGTACTTTGTAGATCCAAACTCATACATATATAGTACATCACCCTCCAACACCCAGGCAATGTGGGACTATGATTTTCCATTTGTAGTTTGCCAACTCTCTTGGGATCCAAGGGCTCTTGGATTTTCCCACACCCTCCCCCTCATGTCCGCCTACACAAGGGCATCACAAAAAATTACCAAGAAAAGGGATAATCATTCAAGGAAATAGAAAATGAGGGAGGAAAAAAGACTAGATGACGGACCTCGGGAGGATAACATTCATTCAAAGAAGCATCGGATTAGCGGAAGAGCCGAATCTAACCAGCAAGTGTCTGGGAAGATGCAGTCAACATGACCCTGACACGAGCGGGTAACAAATGTGATGAAGAAGACATACAAACCATACACGACCTTGAAAACGAGCCGGGCCAATATACTAAAGCATATGACGAAATGGGATGACATCAACTGGCTACTCAGGATGAGGGGAGACCCAAAAAGGAAGAGACAAAAGCAAATATTGTTCCTTCCATGAGGATCATGGGCACAATATCGAAGACTGGTACAATCTAAAAGATGTAGTTGAGTAATGGGTTCAGAGATGACGACTCGACGTATTCATCGGAATGCCAGACAAGCAGCTCAAGGGAATGGAAAAAAAAAGATACCACTACGGGATCAAAAGAACAACCCATAAAACTAATATACGCCCTACACTGCATAGCCGGAGGCAACAAAATGATCAACCCAACTAAAAAACAGCTAGAAATACCTCCCACTCGAGCTAATTTATATCGAAGTAGGAGTACTAACAAAACAGATGAACCATTTTACCAATGCACAGAACATGGAGAATTTGCACCGATCAACTAACACAATTCAAGGACCCTACCGACGAATGCAAGCCCAACCCGAATTATCGATGATGTAATTGGCGGCAACATACTCGACCAAACCTCGATAGTTGGTGTCGAACTTGGTGCTAACGTGAGCATGATTGCATAACTTGGCACTGATGTGAGCATGATTGGATGGATTGACACTGATTAGAAATACCAATACTGCTCAGCTCCCGGATCAGAAAGCACCTTGAGTCCATTAGCTATGATGACGTATATAACGATCGAGCGAAGCATAACCTATAGCAAATCTGGCGAATGAAGACATAGGCTATACAAGACAAAGCAGCAAAGACATAAATCTTTAACATGAGGTTTGATATCAACCAAGCAAATATCAGGAAAACAAAGCAAATCACTTTACAATCTAGCATAACAGCTCAAGAAAAACAATCATTAGGGTTGGTCAGAATATCCAGAAGGGAATATCAATAAAATTGCAAATCTGGAATCTCCATTTTACGGTCGACAACATGATAATGCATCAAAACTCAGCCATACAAAGCAATCGGCATACCAAGCCAAAAAAAAGACACAAGTCGGATATGTATAATAAACTTCTGGTCTAATAAACCACGAAGTAAAAGTTGGACGAACGAGTTAACTTAATTCAGAAAACCTCAAGTCGACCAACAAGTTGAACCAACGAAGTAAGAGTTGAACAAACGAGTAAACTCAATTCAGAAAACTTTGAGCCGACTAGTACGTCGAACCAACGAAGTAAAAGTTGGACAAACGAATAACCTTAATTAAAAGCCAACTTCGGGTTGAGTAGTATGTCAAACCAACAAAGTAAGAATTGGAGGAACGATTTAACATAATTCAGAAACCTTCGGATCAACCGATGCGTCAAACCAATGAATTAAAAGTTGGACAAACAAGTCAACTTAATTAAAAGACAACTTCAGATCGACCAATACGTTGAACCAATGAAGTAAAAATTGGACAAACAAGTCAACTTAATTAAAAGGCAACTTCGGGTTGACTAATAAGTCAAACCATTGAAGTAAGAGTTGATCGAACCAATCAACCCAATTCAAAAAACTTCGAGTCGACTAGTACGTCGAACCAACAAAGTAAAAGTTGGACAAACAAATCAACTTAATTAAAATGCAACTTTGGGTTGACTAGTACTTCAAACCAACAAAGTAAGAGTTGAATGAACGAGTCAACTCAATTCAGAAAACTTCGAGTCGACTACCACGTTGAACCAACGAAGTAAAAGTTGGGGGAATGTGTCAACTTAATTCAAAGAGCTACGGGTCGACCGATATGTCGAACCAACAAAGTAAAAATCAAGATGAAAAAGTCAACTTGCTTGAGTAAGCTCCAATGCATCAGGAAGAAAGGATAAAGTCAATCCATCTCAAGACAACTAATGCGTCAAAGCATGAAAATAGCCATAAAAGAATTTAAGTGAAAAAAGTCTGACATGCAATTCACACAACTACAACTGGACTAAAAAGGAACAAACAACACACAACGAGTCGACAAGATAAACTATGAAAACATGCAATACCAAAAAGGGAATTTTTTTCATTAATAACACTATTCTGTTATATCCGGAGAAGAAGATGAAGGAGTAGGAGAAGAAATAGAGGCAACCACAGTATCATTGGAAACATCATCTACAGGAAAAGGTGAAGTTCTCTCTTCAGAAAAAGAATAAAGCAATGGCTTTTCAACCACTGGAGCGCTCGAAGGGTCCGGGGAAACTTCTTCACTGTCATCATCTTTGAAAGCTTGATCAACCAAGTGGCGGTACTTGGACAAATCCGAACCGAGTCCCTCGATATAATCAAGAAGCTCAACCCGCACATCAACAACTCGTTTCCAATCTTCAGCCTCCACAATGCAAAGCTTATCCTTAGCAGTAGCGAGTTCTTTTTTACAACGACAAGTCGTCCCTCAACGGTGGTAAGCATAACGAGAATATTTTCCTTGACCTCGTCGAGCGTAGCTATCTACTACTCCACCTGTTTCTCAGCAATATTACTGTCAATGGATTGTTCAATCGCAGCATGTGAAGCCCAAATCCATGCCCAATACGAGTTTTCTCACAAAGAAGATGAACGTTGCAACAAAAAGAGTCATGGAGAGAGTTACGCCTCCACGGACGCATCTCCATAAATGAGGGAGAAACATCTCCTTCCGTTGCGCCTCACATACTTAAGTCACATAGAGAATTAACTGCGACCATTATAAAAGGTATGCAACTTTAACTGAGTTTTGTCCAGATTTACTTCCTTCTTCAAACAGAGCTGTTGACTTAAGCATCGGAGTGCCCTCGACCACCAAAAAGGTGGTCATTGGGAGTCTAACATTTGTTTTGCAGGTCAAACTCACAGGAGGACAAGATTTGGATGCATCACATCATATTCTATTGAAGTACGAGTATAAGAAGTCGTACAAAAGAATTTAGGGGATTAGTGCGGGTCTTTCTCTTGTTATAATTACAACATACTATTTAAAGTACTGAAACTCGAGTGCAATAGACCTCATTCCAGCACTATTTTACTCCTCCAAACACTAAACCGAAACTAATAACTTCGCAACACCAATCAACTTTAAAAAACAAAAGAAAAATATAATTTTTTTCCTTAATAAAAAGTAAAAGAAGTTGATTTCCATAAACATTTAACTAGACCAAAATCATATACGTCTCATTTGGTTCTTAATTTCTATAAAGTTGGGACACAAACATTGAAATCTTCATCAATCATATATGGAGCATCATCAAAATGGGCAAAATCAATAATAATATATAAATTATTTTCCTAATCTCCTTGCAACAAGTCGGTCACATATAAGGGAGACAGATTGTCTTTGCAAACTCTTACGACAAGATAACAAATTTGATTAGACATAAAATCAATCAGCAATTAATCCACATAGGGTTATGATTGAATAATGGGTAGAAATGCCATATTCAACACCTAAAGTGACTGAGAATCAACTTTTATTCACAAGTGGATTTTCTTCTACTTGCGTGAATTGAAAAACACACTTTAAGGATGGTTTTTATGCGTATAAACCAAACACTTGAAAGATGTATTTTTCACTGGATTCCAAATAGGTGGTAAAATCAATGAGTTCAACAAAATTTGCTCCATTTGGCACTCACTGAATCAAAACTCGTCCATGGAAGGAAAAAAAGATGAAGTTTGGTAGGTTATCTCAGTCACTTGTGGGGCACATTTTCCCCAACTTTGTTCACATTGACAGAGTCTAGGGGTTCACGTTATGTTTACAAATGGGGGTGCCCAGTCCTTGCATGCATGATATATACCTGCTGTACTAATTACGAACGTTTAAATAGTCAAACTGGCTTAAGATGCTAAGTACAAATTTTAGACTTTTCCATGTGTTGATAAGTCTAGGTTTATATTATTGTTTTCAAAAAAATGAAGGGTTCTTCTAATAACAAATCTCATTTCGAGTTTTGGACACGCAAGCTTTGATTAGACAAAGTATTTTCAAAACACCGCCTAGCTAGATGTAGATGAATACCTAACCTTTTTAGTTTTGTCAAAGTATTTTCAAAAGATTATTAGTAATGTCTAAGAGATTTGGTGAAGCCATTGAAAATTGGTAGTCAATGGAAAAGTTGGTGTGCGGAGAAGAACAAGTCTACAATACACCCTGTTCCAATGCAAAACAAGAAGTGTCACCATCCATCAACCCTGCTATAACATATTCCAAGATAAGACCACAAGGATTTTGTGTAAGAAGCCCTGACTGACCCATAATATATGCGCGCTATGAGGGTGATCGATGGTCCCATCTAATTAACACCTTTGTCCAATTAATCTAGAAAAGCTAGCTGTCTCGGCTGTGCTGTGCTGTGCTGTGCATGGGATGCAATTCCCTTGTGAACGTCTTCCGACTTTTGTCCTTTCTCTCTCCACTCGCACCAATTTTTTCAACAATGCTTGAATGGGATAGTAATTTAATGCACAGTAACGTGAAACTCACGAATTCTCCCCTTTTATTCTATCTTTTCCAGCATTATTTGATTGAAATATATATCCCCACTATCATATATCATTTGTTTGTCATCCAAAAAAAAAAAAAAAAATTCCCAGCATTGTTTCACCCAGATATATCTCACCGCTACTATATATTAATCATTTTCCTCAAAAAAATAAATAATAAATGTTACTATCTATTATGATAAAAAGGAGACCAAGTTTCTAAAATTTTATAAAAATAAATAAGGCAACTTAGTTATTTCCCTCTAAATATATATAAGAGTATTTTATAGTTCTAAGACCAAAGGACACTTTTCTTAAATTCTTGATAAGTTAGGCTTTATTAAGTGAGCACATAATAAAAAAAAAAAATTCGGTCAGACAAGAAGATTTTTATTGAAATGGGAAAGATAACAACAAAAAGAAAGGTACAATCCTAAAGCAAGGAAAGCCTTGACAAAAAAACCAAACACATCAACTCCCTAAAACAGGAATAACAACCAAAACAAGCTTGATCAAGCGCCACCCAACAATCCTGAAAAACCAGTAGCAAAAACTAAAACACCACAAAGGAAAACCTAAACATTTGAGCAAGACAAAACTCCACCAAAAGCATAATCAAACTGCAAAAGGCGAGAAAGAAACCCCTTCTGAAAACAGAGCTTGCACCATGACCTAGGCCACCATGAAAAATTCAGACCAGAAAAATCCGATAACCACCGCTCACCACGAAAATGGTGAGAAAGAAACTCATCCTGAAAATAGAGCTTGCACCATGCTCAAGGCCCGGTCTTCATCTTGACTGAGATCCACCCCAACAATATTGCCAATATCTCTGAATGCTGAGCGAACTTCGTCTTCATCACTGCTAAGCTCTGATTGGAGTGGACGACGCCCTAAAAAATTAAGATCACATCCCCGCTTGGTTCTTGAACACTCGCCTGAAAAAATCCCAATGGGCTTATTAGAGGCGGCTTCGGTGGGATGTTGCTCATTCAAAGGAGCTTCAAAACCAGGTGGAACTCCCAAGTCATTAGGCGTGGACGATCTTTCCTCAAGGTGCTCAACATGAGGATCAAAATCAGGTAGGAAAGGAAAACTTTGTTTTTGGATCGAGTCTGAATTCCTGCTCTGTGCCAAATCAGTTGTGGTACTATTATCGAAATGGTCCACCCGCCCCAATTTCTTAGAAACACTCGATTTCACTTGCATTTGTTTTAACATGAGAGTGGACCTGGTTAGGAAGACTGAGAAATTGGCCCAGATGAGAGATCAATCTCTTTGCGCGTTTTTGGCTTGTTTACGGGCCCTGTTATCTTGTTTTACAAACTTGTGAATGAGAAGGTCCAAATATAAAAATGTCCTTCCCACAACCTTGAGATATGAGATATGATCAGTAACATCTCTATGTTCTTGGGCATTTTCCTCAACTCGACTCTTATGCCCTTCCAATCGAACTCCAACTCCTAGTGAGTCAACACATCATTTCGAGTTAGCTACCGAGGTCGGAGAGATACTTGGAAGGCCTTTCCCCTTATCCAACAGACAATGTCTTGAGGACTCGGCCAACGAACATGCAATACATGGAACCAAACTCGGTTGCACAGGTGGTGGTGGCATAAGCTCTATGGCCTATGGGAGAGAAGGGTCGGAAGAGACATGAGATTTAGGTTTCCAGACTTGATGTTGTTGTCTGCAAACGTTCTGTTGGGAATTAACAAACACTAGCATTGTGGATTGCCATCTGGCAGTGCCACTAGAGACCAACAAATCTTGGAGTCAATCATCGACCTCTCCAAAAAGGCCCCATTAGCTCCAACAACATGCTCTACCCGATGAAGAGGTACCCCAAGAACTCTGGAGAGGAAATCAAACGGAGATTCTTGCCTAATATTAGTCAATTTCTCTGACTCCTTCCTGACAGATGAAGAATTGGGATGACTGAAACTATTGTTTGAAACCGCATGATTATAAGATCTAGGACAGGGTGGGGGATGGGCATTGTGATGAGTAAGTGAAGCCCCGGCTTTGAAAGTTTGAGGCCTGGGCATACACTACTTTTGATGCATCAAAGTTGCCCCTGTCACTAGCTTGGCAAGAGTTAACCAGCTTTGCCATCTTGATCGGCTGGGACCCTCAAAGTCTTGGATCAAAAACGCCAACCAACCATGATTGAGAGAAAACACCACCTCTATTTGACTCCTTCACCACCATCATCCACCGATTCCTTTCCTTCCAACTTACAAAGAAGTTGTGTTTGCCTGCTGCCACAACTTTCTCAAGCTGAGAACCAAACCAAATTCCCATATTAGAATCCAAGAAAACTTTAACCCAAAACCTCGTACTTGATTCAAAGAGGAAAAAACCATCAATGGTCTTTAGAGTTCCAAACTCATTCTCTTCGATTTTAACCACTATTTGACTATCATCATCAGATTCCATCTTCATATCGATCCACCTCAAAATTGCCCATTTAACTAGTCCATGTAACACAGGCACCTGAAGATCTCTCTAACAACCATTGTGAAGTTAGTAGATCTCGCCCTCTGCGTTGGAGCAGGACCCGCCTTCGAGGCAGATCTGGGTGTTGTTGGAGTAGATCCGTATGTTGTTTGAGTTGCAGAGAAGTAGCAACATGAGGTACTTGGTGAAGAGAATAGTAGATCTAATCTATTGCCCAGCAAGAACACAGATCTGCCCTTTGAGTCGGAGTAGATCTTGCCCTCTAGTCACTAGTTTATTTCCCCAGTCACTCAGAGTAGATCTCGTCATCGCTCACCTGTGAAGAGAAGCCCTCACCTGTGAAAAAAAACCTTCACCTCACTGAAATGAAGCCCTCACCTTGTTGAAGAGAAGCCCTCGCCTGGAAGAGAAACCCTCACCTCGTTGAAGAAAAACCCTCACCTCACTGAATAGTAATTTCACCCCCTTGTATTCAAAGTTTTCATCACTCGAGTTTTACTGACCACGTGCACCCTTTCTACATGACAAAATTTTTTCCAACCGCTTCCATCTCAAATGTAAATGGGGAGACTATGCATACTAGCTAGGCCCCAACTTTTTGACACTGTCATTTCGCAGTAGCTCCAACCTCTGTGAGGACGAAGCTATAGTGAAAGAGAAAAAAGGTCGGCGCAATGGCAGGCCGTTTGAAGACAATGACGTCACTTCTGCTACTCTTATTGGTTTCCCTTGAGAAGAAAATAGAAGGCTGGATCAACCTGCTATTAAGAAGAAAAAAGAGGTAAGAAAGAGGAGAAAAAAGGACAAAATAATGGAAGGGGGCATGTGAGGGTCGTGTGAGGCGGGGCAGCAACAGCAGTGACGCTACTATTTATGCTTGCTATTGGGAATAGATCGTAGAGGGAGAAGAAAATAGAGGAAAAAATGATTTTATTGGTGGTATCCTTTAGTAGGTTAAAAAAAAGGTGGTAGTGTCAATGAGAAGATATAGTGGTTAGTGGTGTCAAAAAGTTGGAGCATAGTAGCTAGTTCTGATGAAATGAATAGTGAACTCCATATATTATTAATCTTGGACTTCAACAACGTTATTTAAAATTAGCAACCTAGAAAAGAAGATTGACACCAACTATAGTTAAGCATTTGGGAAGCATATTAGCAAGAAAACATGCAAATAGGTACCTTGTCTCAACGGACGCCCTTATGGTAACCACAATTGTACATCATCTTAGGAAGCGAACAAAGAGATCTCACAATTAGAAACCTAATCAGGAAGCTGCAAGTCATGACTGGTGTTGAGTAGCAAAGTGATTGAGAATTATGAAAGTACAAAAAAATTAGTTTTAAATACAAAGCATATGAATTAATGTTTTTTGCAAGTTTAATCCAACCGTTGATCATTGCAAATGGATTTGCAAGGCAACTGCAAGAGTATTGAAATGACAAAACGAACACATAACAGTATGGGTTATGGGTATGACATTGCGTGGGTCGCGCCATTTCAATTGTTATCTTAGCCATAGTCTTCATTTCACAGTTTGAGTGAATTTGGAGAGCCTGCAAGGCTAAACTCTGTTTGTGCACCTCCCAGCCTCCCCCGTTCTCGCTAGAGGGAGAAGTCAGATGAACTAATCAAAAATTTCAAAAAACATATATTAGCAACGGATGGATTTACTGAAGCTTCTCATCATCAAAGCTTATTCTCGATACTTTTGGGGTCGGCTACACTCCAAGCATTACTGTCTTCCCACATATCTTTGACTAATCTAATCTCAAGGATGTCTTCCTTTACTACCTTCATCCAAGTTTTCAACGGTCATCCCCTCCATCTACATCCTCCATTAACTTGCCAATTTAGACATTTTCTAATTGGCACCAAGTTTGGTTTCCTCCGCACATGACCAAACCAAGTTAAACGTATTTCTCTAATTTTGTCCTCTATAGGCGCTACACCTAAGTGTCTCTTAATTCTTTCATTCCTAATTTTATCTTTATGAGTTTACCACACATCCATCTTAACATACGCATTTATGCTATCTCCATCCTATACGTATCCCATAGTAGTTCAACATTCTGAACCGTATAGTATGGTTGGTCGAACAATTGTCTTATAACATTTCTCTTTTAACCTTGTAGGCATCCTTCTATCGCATAATACTCCTCACGTCATTCTTCATTTCAGCCAACCATAATCCTAGGTCTACATCTTCTCCAATAACCCCATTCCTTTGAATTATAGATCCTAGATATTGAAAAGGCTCACACTCTGGGACTCCACACCTTTGATCTCAATTGCATTACTCCTCCCTCGTGATTTACAACCAAAGTTGCACACTAAATATTCTATCTTCGATCGACTAATTCTAAAACCCTTACTGTCTAAAGCCTCTCGTCGCCTATCTAATTTCTGACCTAAACATTCACTAGTCTCATCATTTAAGGCAATGTCATCTGCAAGTAACATGCACCAAGGTACATTTTTTGTAGATGTCTAGTCAACTCATCCATGACAAAGCAAAAGGTATGGATTTAAGGCCGACCCTTGATGTAGTCCTACTGACATTGGGAATTTATCGGACACCCCACCTACTGAGCGAACTTTTGTTATAGCCCCTTCATACATATCCTTAATGATATCTGATGCATCCATAATGATATCCTTAATGATATCTGATACATATCCTTAATGATATCTGATTCTTTTAAACTTTTAATGTAACTTGTGAATTTGTATTCTCTCTGTATCCTTTCTTTCATTTGGTGAATTGGAGTAGAAAATCGATAGATTGTATTTGATGAGATTAGGCACCAGTTATAATGGAAAACTTGTGTGATTTCATAGAAAGTGTTTGATCAATTCGTCAAATGTAGATCGAGGAAAAAATGGTGTTGTAAAAATTTGGCGAATTGGGGCGGGTTGGGGCGGATCGGAGCGGGAAACCAGCAACCCACCAGCAGAACTGCAAACCTGTAAGCGGATTGGCGGAGCGGGGCGGATATCTGCCAATCCGTACGAGGCGATTATGGTTTTTAAATAAAATTGTAAACGGATTGGCGGGGTGGATTTGGGGATCCGCTATTCCTGACGGAGCGGGGATGGATTTGCTCAAATCCGGCCCAATCCGCCTCGTTGCCATCCCTAAGAACTGACAAGATAAACATGGGCACTGCTACCACTTCTAAATAATGACTAAGTCAGACTTTGAATCATTCTTCAACAAATTCCACCTAGTTTATCAGAGAATTTTTTTTAATCACCATAAATGAATTTAACCTTGATAAATTGATCGTTAGTTGTGGCTTTTACAATATCAACATTAGATCAAATGTCAGAATCCCCTGTTTTTTAATTAGCGCTAACGAGTGTATCTACATTGCAATATTCTACTGTAGTTGATGCTCATCTGTAACATGGCCTAGTTCCACTTGTAGTCTACCATTTTCCAAGGAGCTATCATCAGGTTCAGAGTGAGACCTTTGTAGTCATCTATGGCTGAACTACACACTCACTTATATATGTCAGGTTATCTATGGAAAAATTACCACAAAAATTAAGGTAACCCAGTAATCACTCCTGATAGCAATAAAGTTGGTATTATGTCTTGTAGTCGAGGTTTTCTGTGTTTATACAAGTACTGATAGAGGATGGAATGAGCTGGTTTTACAAGTTTAGTTTCCTCAAGCCGGTTCAAATCAATGACTAAAATGGATATTATGAATATTAAGTTAAGTTCCTTACATCTTTTGCTGGAAAAAAGCAATTGTTCTAGTGAAAGTGGTGATCATTCACTCAAAAGCATTCACGGAACAAGAGGGTTTTGGAATTAAGCAAGGCAATCGATGTTTCGGAAATTCAAGCAACAATAGGTGTGGGCTATACATGGAAAAGCAGAAGAATGCTCACCCCTTCCTCTCTCCTTTATAAGTACCAAATAAGAAACTAAAGCCAGCCCATTTTCTTACAAAGACCTTAACTTGTCCATCGTCTAGAGCACCCTTACACGATTTGTCTAGCAGATATGAGTATCTCTTGGCAATTATTTGACAAAAGGGATTGTTCTAAAAAAAGTGGACCGGGTATGATTCATATCCACCAGATGCAGGATTAATGAACTTGAGAGCTCAAAAAGTGCCAGAAAACAGCAGAAACTAAAAACTCATAGTAAATGGGCAAAGGTAACAAGCAGGCAACCTGGAGGCAAACAAAGAAAGAAATACTAGTCGTGCTAAATCAACTCCAAGGAAAAACCTAACTAACAAAGTTCACGACAAGCCAAAGATACAGGTGGTAGGCAAATACATTACATCTGACCTATCATCCTAGAGGCACTTGCAACTCATATATAATATATGCCAATCTTTCTTCTTTAGAATGTTATAAGCTTCACAGCTTGAAATGAGGTAGGGATGAATTTCCATCCAGGCCCTTGGACCTAAAGAAGGTCATAAACTCGTTCACCGAAGTTTCCCTATAAATAGGAGGATTATCTTTGGACAACAATTCCTTTATTGGTGCATACGACTTTGCAGGATCACCTGAACTTGGAAAGAAAAATGCCGCCACTGATATCCTGGGTCCAATACTTTGAGCCAACACTCTATGCTCCACACTTTTAAACTTGTCATTTGTGGTAAGCTACTCAAACAAAAAAACACAAATTGAATAAAATCTGTAAGCTTGAAAGAATGCAAGAGGCTGTGCAAATTGTGTGAGAAGATACCTGAAAAAGATCTCCAATATTAGCCGCTAGTGCTCCATGCAATGGAGGAACATTCACCCATTTGTCTTGATGAAGAACTTGGAAGCCACCAATACCATCTTGAAGAAGAATAGTAAGGAAGAGAGGGTCTGAGTGTTTGTTAACTCCCAGTGTCAGATGTGGCTCGGGACATTTCGGATAATACTGCCCCAGCATTTTTAGGGTTTTCATGCAGTCCATGTGTCTAAGGTAGTCAGGGCTAAGACCCAAAGCCTCTGAGAGTAATTGTGACAGTTTGTCCTTCAGTTTAATAATGGAATTGAGGTATTGTATCATTATCTTTCTGCAAGAATCCAGCTTGTACAATATTAGCACACATATCACTAAAACAAGTAGAATCCAAGTAGATACCATTTTTACTCTTAATAATAGAGAAGACCATAAAAGAATTACCTGCAAACTACAGGCAATTCTTCGGAGTCCAATTGATCATCATAGTGCCATACCAGTGTATCCTTCCAACTTGCGGGTTCATTCCTATAACGATCTCCATAACTGTAATATCTTGTTATCTGTGTTAGATCATGTGAATATAGCTCCTTCTTCACCTCAACGGGCTGCTCATGGAACCTTCTCACGCCTTCAATCATCTCATCCAGCACATCAACTGGAATTCCATGGTTAACCATCTGAAAGAACCCCCATGATTCACACGCTCTCCGTATTTCCCCAACAATACCTTCTCTTTTATTACCATCATCAATGCCTTTCAGATCAATAATTGGGACCTCCAAGCCGGTACAGTTGCCATCCGACTCCTTTGGTAGGGTCTTTGGTGGATGAATGAAGAATCTGGGTATCTTAGTGATTCCCAGATCAACTAGTCCTTTCACTCCAGCTTTTGTTTCTTCAAACTCTTTGATTTCTTTTTCTCTTTCATCATAATAGTAATCTGAAGAAATGTCCCTGATGAGGATTTCTGTTGCTTCCTTTGTTATTACTGCCATCTTCTTTCTGTTCTGGTCTTTTGGGGGCAGGGATTATTGATCGACATAAAAACGATATTTGCTTCTTCTTATCATATACTTAAAGTAACTGCTTGGGACATGAGTGCAATATTCAAGTATATATTACACCAAGTTTGCACATTTTCGCTTCTTCCCGCATTTGATGATCAACTCGAATTAAGTCAACTGGTTCTCTAATCATTCTTTTTTTTTCCCAATTTCTTTTTAGCGGAGCTCTACCCACTGAGCTATATTCCCTGAGCCAAGTGGGGCATGTATGAAGTAGTCAGATGCCAAGGATGAAGTAGTTTAGCATAATCAACCACTATGGTATTATTATCAGTAGTTGCCTAGAGATTAATTCTATTAAGTAGTTGAGCTAAATACAATATTTTTCTCCCAGTACATCACACTGATAGAACCCACAGGCTGGCTAGCTTGCTGCAACTAACACTAAAATGAAACTAATTGTAATATATTATTATATTTTAATTCGAAAGCTACGAGTGTCTATTTTAGAACTACTGTCAGAAGCTCTTGAGAGCCAATTTTAATTACTTAACAAGATAGAGAATAAGAAACAAAAACAAACCATTCCTAAGGACTAGAACACTATAACAATAAATCGTGTACATCGCGTATCAGTGAAGTGTGAACGTTTAGGGTCTGGATATAAGCTACTATTTGGAAGGAAAGCTCAAAACAGTTATCAAATAAAACAATTTTAAATAATTCAGAATTTGTTCTACTCATATCACAATGAGGTATTTATAGCGATACAATTTTCATCATAACTATGAAAGGTAAAAATAATTCGAATCCCGATATTCCTAAATAACTATAATCCATATTCCGGTATTCATAATTATATAATTACTATTCATGTTAACATATCAATCTTTGTGGCAGAAATCACAATCTCTGTCTTCTTCACCTTACAAAAACAAAAAAACAAAATACTTAATAAATAAAAATAAACTAAACTAAACTTCCATTCCCTTGTTAATGCAAGTGTTAACATGCATTTGAGATTCCTATAAATCATGTCTTACAAACACTAGAGTTGTCTCTGTCACTGCCTTGAGGTAATTTTCTCAATGTTTACTTAACAAAGAGTTTTTTCTTAAAACTTCACTTCGAATTTATATGTTTCCAATATTAATCTCTGTATGCACAATATCTTTCCATGAGGGAAGTAGCGGCCTGGAAGGAAGAGGAGGAATTAGTGGATACCACAGATAGTGACGGAGCCAAGATTTTTGTTGAGAGGGGGGTGGAGTGATGAATCATAGTTAACTGATAACAATATAATAATTAATTACTTTAGTATAATTTTTTTTAACTTGAACAATACATAAATAACTATACAAAACACCAATTGCTAAACAATACTCCATCTAATCTATGGGGAAAATGGATCCAAAAGCTACTTTGTAGGAGCACAAAAGATTAATTGCTAATATATGGAGGACAAATCAAATTGATATATAAAATTAAGCGACAAAAATTAATTTCAAACTAAAATTATATGTGGACAAAAAATTAGGTTATTTATGATTTGCCCCTATCAAATATTCCTAATTAGAGTTTACGACTATCATTAATCATTATTGCAGTCTCCCTCAGTACTAGCAATCAACGTGCATTGACTGTCAAAAAGCTCACGTTGAATACCAAAATGTCCTTCAAACAATAACCCGCAGATGAACCTCAAGATACAAAAATATCTTGAGGAAAAACTAATGGATCAAATTTTTCACGTCTCTTCAGAAAAATCATATGAATCAAATACAAATCTAGACCTCGAGATACAAATTCATTCGAAAAATTACTTAAAAAACCTACTTCTTCCTCAAAGCAGACAAGAAGGTTGGGGTTGTTGGTGGTTGGCGCCTTGGCGGTGATGGTAGGAAAATAAAATAAATCAAGCAGAGAGGGAGATAGGAGGAGGCGAGGCAGTTGTCGTTTTCGCAATAAACATAGAGAAGGAGCAAAAATGAGAAAATGGGCGAGGCGGGGTCGTAGACATCGCAGAAAACAGAGGAATAGAGGAACGGGTTAGGTGGGGCAGCGTCGTTGGCATCGTGGGATGGGAAAATCGCAAATAACTAATTTTTTTTCAAATGACAATAATATTCTGAGATAGTATGAGAAGAAATTAAGAAATTACGCTTTTGCTTCTTTTTCCACTAACTATAAAGTTCCTTACTGAAGCCCTTGTCTGGTCCAAAATCAATCTCTAATTAGGTTTAGTTATTAATTTCATAATGGGAATAAGAACATGTGGCCTATATATTTCCAACAGGTTCACACAATAAATAAATAAATAAATAAATAAAATGCCTTCTAAGTACTACCTCTTTGGTGCTTATTAAATTGTTATGAATACATAACCTATTAATTAGTACTTATTTCTCTTTCCTTTTGTATTTATTTGGACACATTGCGAACCCCTATCTCGCATTTAGCTTAAGCCCCTATCTTGCATTTAGCTTAAAACGGCAACCCGTCAACCATGTTTTCAAGCATAGCAAAGGTGGTGATGAATTGTGAGGAGGAATAACAAAACAAGTGAATATTTTTGCACAGTGTCACAACTATCTTCTTGCCTAGCCAAGTGAGGTTGGCAAGTGTAAATAATGTAGAGTATTCCACATTGTTCTAGAGAGTTCTCTAGAACCTTCCATAAAATTCCATAGAATTCTAGTCCTTAGATATTTCTAAGGAAGTGTGTAGAAGTTCATTGTAGACCGTTAGATCAAATTGATCACCACCATCCATTGAGGAGGTGGAGTTGTATAAATAGGCTAAGGCCTCATTTGTTGTAATCACCTCAGAGAATTCAAGCAATACAAATAGCCAAACTTAGTTGTATAAATAATGTAAGTACTTTTAACTCACGCAATGTATATTAGCGACCCGGGTGCTTTGTGTAATTGTTTGAAATTGTGTGATTGGTTGTTTAATTTCTTAATTGTGGATGCTAAACTTTAGTAATTCATAATAAGCAGACCCAGCTTCTAAATAGAAACTGGTGGGACTTGATATCCCCACCTCATCAATCCAGCTGTGTGCAACCAATAGCCAAACATAATTAAAATCAATTAGCAAGTTAGATAGAATCATCTTTTAGGTACGGTGTTCATAGGACAACCAAGACCAAGGTGAATCCAATAATTTTTGTGTTGACCGCTGCTAAAAGTGACGATGGGTTTAATCATTCAATGAACTCCGATAGGCCACTGCCACAAGGGTAATTTACCCGGTACGCCAAGTCATAAGTAAGGTACGATCCACAAGAAGAATTGGTGTAACTAACAGTTTTGGGGTAGGAACACAAACCTCAAGTGGACATTTAACATCACATCGTTCTCACATCTATTGGCTTACAGAGCGGTAGCACAAGGAAGTACTTAATTAGACCCTTGTGACCTCCTTCCCTTGTGCGATAATCCGATTTCTTTGAAACAAAACTCTAGCCTACTGATTTTGAACTTTGCGGTGTAAAGTGTACACTCTTAGGATCAACTTATAGCACCCATTGCTCTATCATAAATATTACATAAGAAATAATGGTCCCCCAAAGATAAAAAGATAATTGATCTCAAAAACGTTGATTGCTTAGGGAGGCATGTTTCTTGTGCATTTATTGGTTGCTGATTGCGTGTAAGTCTGTGTATATTTTTAGAGTTAGTGATTTTTAAAAAAAAATGAACACAAGGGATTATCTAGCCTATTTTTCCGAGCAAGTCAATTCATTTTATGATATGCAACGACCTGATTATGATCCATATTTAGATTATCACAACCCAGGTTTAGCCTATCATCTTGACTTCTCATGGGCTCATGGTCAGTACCATGAATGCCCTCTAGACACTCCTCAGACTCCTCAAGTTTTCATTCCTGATAATGAGTTTCAATTTCATCAAGTTGTTCCTCCATCCAACACATCAAGGTTAGAGGATATCTTGAACCTTTTTATAGAGCGAACAGGAGAAATGTTTGAGCAAAATTCTCAGGATATCACAGAATTGACAGTTATTTATCAACAAAACTCTCAAGCTATCAAGAAACTTGAGATGACTTTGAGTCAAATAGCTGAGTCATGTCTTGAGATAGAGTCAGAGGAAGTCCCTAGCCAACCTATTTCCAACCCAAATGGTCAATTTGAAATTAGTGGCACATCTGAGCTGGACAGTGAAGATGTCCAATCCTTTACTACCCTTAGGAGTGGAAAATTGGTTGACAATCAGGTAGGAATGTCTGACATAAGTGTTTCTATATCCTCACCCAATTTTATACAGGTTGCATCCTCCTCTCATAAGAAGGCTGATAAAGCCTCATTTATTGATGAATCTGTAGATTCTGAGACACTACAGACATCCCCTTCCCATGTTGACTCATTAGACATATGCCTTCCTAGTGACTCATGCATAGAATCAAACTGTGAACATTCTTTAGAGTCACCCCTTGACTGTTTTCATGATACACATGACCATTTAGAGGCTTGTTTGACTCATTTTCGTTTAGACTTTGATGTTGATGATTCCATTAGGGAAGTCAATGATTTGCTTGACTCAGTCCCCATTGTGGATCCTAGTTATAAATAGAAGTCTAAAGTGGAGCCTCTTCCACTCAGTGAGTCAAAACTAGTCCCATCAGTTGAGCCACCTAAGCTTGACCTTAAACAATTACCTTACACCCTCAGGTATGCATTTTCAGGTATTGATGATATTTTGCCTGTTATTATTTCATCTATATTGAATTCAAAACAGGTTGTCCCAAAGAAGTCAGGGGATATATCTAGTAAGAGAGTGCAATCCATAAGTAGTGTCAACTCTAGGGTTGGGGGTGTTGTTGAGCTATTCAGCCCAACATTTTTGTGTGATTCATGTGATGAGCCTGTACCACATGATATATCTATAGTTACATCTACTTGCATCACATTTCCATTAACCAGGGCTAATTATGTGGATCCCATGTTCCTGAGTGAGGATTTCAATTTTCACCATCCTAATGTGAAAATTATCCAATCTTCTGATTTGGAACCAGACTTAGGATGTTCCATTTTAGGAGTAAGGGAGAATCCTTTGTTGCATATTACTACTTGCGACCCATTCATGTTTAAGATCCCTACTGACTTCCAAGGAATGCGAGCTTATTTACAAGTTCTATATGATTTTAGATGGTGCCCTTGCAACTTTTGGGATGTGCTAGTATATCTTGTGTCGCATGTGGTTGCTATTTTTAAGTGGACTGATCCTCAACTTTTCAGGTTGTTGGTATACGATTCCTTAACCCTTTTGACTCGTTTATATCATAGACTAGGTTTGGAGGTGAATGTTCCCTATGTTCTTCCTCATCACTTCATGATATATCATTCATGAGGGAGAATTTATGTCGGGTTGAAGACGTTAAACCAAGCGCTCCTAGGAGGCAGCCTAGCTTTAGTTGTGTGTCTTTGCTGTTAGTCTGGATTGATTTTCAGGTACCCTATTTAGTTGTGTTTCACTCATACTCATTAGCTCCATAACAATTTTGACTTACAACTTGTCTTTTTTTAGTTTTCTTTGTTAGTGTCGAATCTGCATTTTATCGATTTCTAATGAAAACTCCATGATTCTTATGTTTGTGAGCCTCATTGATGGACGACTTCTTGGAAATTGGTAAAATCTTCACTGCGGTAATACTGTTCTAAGCTTCTCTCATGTACTTATTTCATTCATTTGTCAGAATTATTTTGTTAAACATTGAGGACAATGTTTGGATTAGGTTTGGGGGTAGGGTTTATGAGTCGGTGAATTTTTCATAGTGTTTTCTTTTCTTATTCTTAAAAAAAGAAAAATGCTTTTCTGTCAAGAAAATTTGGTCTTTTGCGATTATGAAAATGGATTTTAAATGTTTTATGCTCAAGAAAATGCAAGCCAACTTGACATATTGGTATGTTGATAAAGACTAAAAGTTTAGTATGATCTTTAAGTTAGATCTAGTTCATAAGATTTTTCAACTCAATTATCTTTGCACCATAAGCCATGTTAGCATAACTTGAAGTTGATGAGTGAAGTGTATACTAGAAAACCTTAGAATAATAGTGGAGACTTAACCCTGAAAGTTTTGAACCTTTCTATTTTTCCGAGGGTTACACATAAACTCTGATTTTTCTTGAGTCCGTATTATCTCGTTGATGATCTCATTTTTCTGATCAATTACTTTGGGAATGACATCAAAATTGAATTATTACACTAGAACTTCTTGGCTTATTCAATTGAGATGTCATAATACTGACCCAAACTTAGGAAATGATCTAGGCATAATTTCTTTCTTTAGACCATTAATTAGCCTTTTAACTTACCCATAACATTAACCTTTTTGTAGCCTTTTGAGCCTTAGAATAACTTTTATTTGTTAACCCATTAACCTTTACCCAACTTTTCTGGGAATGTGTATGGATGAATATACTTGGTGTAAAAAGGGCATTAAAGAGCAAAATATGAGATATTTCATAAATCCTCTAAAAAAAAGGGTTGAAAAAAAAATGATTATTCAATGAGGATAAAGATGTGAGAATGAAGAAAAAATTGATGGTGCGCAACATTGGTTTATTCTTGACAGCCCTAATTGTTCGTGAATGGGTGTATACATTCCTAGAAATTTTTGTTAGAATCCTTTGACATTCCTTATTAACCATTACCCAAGCCCTGTTATAACCCAACAAAGTCCTAGTTGATCTTAGGTAAAGGTTGGTTCCGTAGATGTGGAGATTAAATAACCAAGACTTATGGTGTTTGATTCAACATTTCCAAAAGTAATTGATATTCCTGTCCATGAGATCATGTTCATTCCATTCTTCATAATACTATATGTGAGATGATTGTTTTCCATTATTTACTTTTTCCTCACATATAAACTGAGTGAAATACCAAATCTCTGAGTGCTTTATTGTGAGTGACATGAGAGGTTTGAAGTCAAAACAAATTTTCTACAAGAGATTTAGTCATTGTTTTACTCTGAAATGAAAAGTTATGTTGATGGTGCTATCCACACACACACATTGAGTTGAGGATGATTGTGAATTTTTTCTAACTTTTGGAGAATATTAAATTGTTTGGAGATTTGTTGATACACGAAATGACACTGTTGGTTTCTTGCATATCTTGAAGTTTTAAAATAAACACTGTTTGACCAAGTTTTGTTGAGTCAATAATGTTTGTGGGTAACATTTTCTGGAAACCCTCACGAGACTATAACTCGTCCCCTAGAGGTAATCTAGGGGTTCAAAGCCTTGTTGCACGTTTTCAAATGTAAGTGCAATCGATGATGCCTGCGAAAGTGAGTTAGGATTTTCTTTTCGGTTTTCTTTTCTTTGTTTTGCTCGAGGACTAGCAAAATATAGGTTTGGGGGTATTTGATAATCACATAATTATAACATTATTACCTCTTATTATATTTTTGTTAATCCTTGTTTTTATCTTATTTTAGATTAATTATTGAATTTTTGTGTTTTTGTAGAATTTGGAGCAATAATGAAGAAATCGAAGAAAAATGAATTGAACAATCCCAGATGGTGACTTCAGAAAAAGTGAAAGTGAGAATAGCCTAAGCCCATAACCTAAACTCAAAACCAAACCCAAAATCAAACCCTTAAACCCAAAACCTAACTCATAAACCCAAACCCAATGTCAAGCCCAATCCAACTCAAAGAATATTCTCTCAATTATCCCTTGATTTTACCTTGATTCACTCCATGAATCATCCCTTTATCTCATCTCTATTCATTTTGTTCATTCTCTATAAATACAAGAGAATAAGGGTGAGAAAAAGGGGAGGAAGAGAAAGGAAAAGAAAATATTACAGAAAATCAAAGCCTCTTCCTCACACAGTGATTCTCATCACCATCACCACCTCCCACCGCCACTACCCACCACAAAACAGGGACGTGACAACCCTGTTTCACGTCACCTCGCCACCGTCCAACAACCACAACCTCCACCACCATCTCCCTGTTCCATCATCCACACAGCCGCCACCACCATCATCCGATCACCACCACCACCTCCAGACAGCACAGCCACCACCACCATGAAACAGGAGCTGACAACCCTGTTTCATATCAAATCTTCACTCTGCCACCGTCCCTGTTAACGCCACAAAACATCCACCATCTATACCTCCGCCATCGTCCCTATTAACGCCATAACCACCTCCGAACAACGCGCAGCAGCCGGCCCACCCACAGCACCTGCAACAGAGTTTCCCTGCGCCACCTCGGCCGTTCTCGTTCTCCTTCTCGTCTTTTTCTCTCCCTCGTTTCAATCTCTCTCTTGCAGGGTTAGCAACATCGAAGAAGGAAGCATCAACAGCAGAACAAAGGAGCAACAGGGAGCACACGACCCCTGTTTCTCTCCCCTAATCTTTTCCTCCTCGTATTTCTCTCTCTCGTTCATTTCTCACCCTCTCTCTATCTATTTCAAGTATCGGAGCCAAACGGAGAAGAAGAACGGCGAGCAACTCGCGAGACACAGGATGCGGCTCGCTGGGGACGAAGACGCAGTGAAAGCGCTGCTTTTGGGAGGTAACCAACTGTTTTTCAAAATAGTTGGTTATTCGCACCCTGATTTTTGCTCTATACCACAGAGCATTTGCAGCCTTTTCTCGAGATTCGTGTTCGTGCGGAGATGAATTCCACCTCCATTGATGCTGTGACCACCACCACCATGGAGAGCTAAACCCTTCGCCAAGGCTAAGATGAAACCAATTGGGTTTTAAGAGTTTGTTCTAGTTTGACTTTTTTTATTTTATTATGTGCTTAACTGCAAAATACATTTAATTTCTGAATATTAGTAAATTACTTTCACTGATTATATCGGATTTGATCTAGACTAGTCGGTAGTTAGAGTTCTCTTTACTAATATTTAAAGCATTATTTTTAATTGGTTAAGTTAGACTTGTGATTGAGTGTGCCGTAATAAGACACTCAATGCTAGGAGTTGAAACTTAATAAATTAGACTTGTGATTGAGTGTGCCGTAACAAGACACTCAATTCTAGGAGTCTATATTTTATGCTGAAGTTAATTGTAACATTGAATTTTAAAACTGAATTGTTCTTAATGATCACATCATCGATGCAAGCAAGGGATTCTCATCCCTAAAGCTTCTCGCTTTAGAAAATAATAAGTTAGATTAAAATAACTTGAAAAAAACTGAATTGGTGGATTTAATGCCTTGGTTTCCCTTCTCATATTCTTAAAAACTTTTTATTTTGCTTTTTAATTTGATCTTTAGTTTAGATATTTTGATTGTTGTAACCCCCATTTTCTCCAAATTAGTTTAATTAAATTATTAAATTCAATTGCAAAAACTTTCCTCGTAGGATCGACCCGTACTTGCCGTTGTCTACCAGTTAGACACCGTGCATTTGCGGTTATTACAAGTGAAATTTATTAGCTTATTAATTTAGGTTAATAAAACTCGCAACAAAGTGCTATAGAAAACAAAAACAAAAAAAAACAAAAACAAAAAAAAGGACTTGAGAAACATTATAGAAACTAATACAATAGCATTTGTTAAATGCTACGCGAGGGAAGACAATAGCATTTCAAAAACGCTATTGGTAACATTTCTTAAGCGTTGTCACAAGCTAAACAATAGCATTTTTTACATGCTATTACAGGTTTAACCATAGCGTAAAACGCTATTATAAGCTAAACAATATCACTTGAAAAACGCTATAAATGGTCTACTTACAATAACGTTTTTGAAACTCTATAAATAACCCAGTACCTATTATAGCTCCGGCAGACACAGCGTTTACTAAAATGCTATGATATCCTACAATAGCGTTTCATAAGCATTTGTGGTGTAGTGGTTATTTTAGGAGAGCACACACACAAAAAAGTTTTTTTTTATTTTATAAAAATGTTAAAAGTGACTTAGCAAATTGACTTATTTATGTCAACGTGGAGTGATTCTTGCTGGCCTGGGCCCAGCTGCCTGGTTTGTTGCCTGGGGGCGAAAATACACGTTTGCCCCACTCCCCCTCTTTAAACACATTTTTTCCAAAAAGTGGTTAAAGAAGGGGGGCAAAAGTGTACATTTGCCCCCACCCAGGCAGCAACCTCGCCCCTTTCCCAGGCCAGCTAGAATTGGGGGTCAACGTGATGCTCATTACTTAGACCCCTACGCATCATTGTGCCTCCAAAGTGAACATGCTGCATTTGGTCTGGAAAATGAAGTGCAAGTCTTTCTCATCTAGAACTGTTATAGAACAGAATGCATGAAAAAGCCAAACATAAAAACTAAGTTTTTTTTACCACCCACCTATCTTCCTTGACAACATTGCATTTCTCAGATAGCGATGATCATAACCAAACAAATACAAAAGTTTTCTTTTGTTTTTTGTTATAGTCTTAACCAAACCAAACAAGAAAATAATTACAGCCTAAAGGAAAACAAAATCTGAAAAACCGAAAGCAGCCTAATATGATTAGACTTCCTTGTAACATAATACCGAGTAACCCTAAACGATTGCATATAGAGGACTGCTCTTAGCTTTTCAGATTTTATTTGGAGGTACCCTAGATTTTTGCATGCATGGAAAACCTTAGTCGAGGATTGAGCAAGCGCACCCATAGGAAGTACACTGTTGGGCTGCCCAAGTGCTCAACTCACTCAAAAGAAAAAAAGAAAAAAAAAATGTCTGAGCAAGTAAAAGTACAAAACCAGGGAAGATCAATTCAAAACTTAATTAAATGTTGAAGAGTAGTGGAATTACTTTTATTGACACTAATATCTTGAAGAAGTTGAAAATGCAAAAAGAATTGTTTGGATTTTAACCTATGAGAATAGGATAATTTACAACTGTAAATTTGCATAGTCCCGAACTCATCAGAACAGCTAATATTGGTGCACATGTAACCGAAGCCTATTAAGCAAGTACCTAATAAATAAAACAAAAAAAGGGTTATTTGCATTTTCCCCTATTATAATTGTCTTATTCAACTTTACATCCAATTATTAATCGTAGTGCATTTACTCCCTAAGACTAACAGTCAAAATGCCTTGATTATCAAGGCATGTGCTAGTTTCAAAAATGTCATATCTGACTGCCCAAAATACCAATTAATGATCTGAAGGCTGAGATTCAAAGTTGATGCAATTAAAATCGAATGCTGATATTCAAACTTTCCATTAGCCGTTAGGATAATCCGCCTCTTCCTCCTTCACCACTACACTCTCCACTTCACCACCAATAACGCTCGTCTCTAGAGTGGAAAAACTTGCCAAGTTTTGAAGTTAAGCTTGAGTTGCAGGTCATCTTCATCATCTCTCAGGTTTGTTCTGTTTCAGGGGGCAAGATTAAATTCAAATTTATTTTATAGGATTAAGTTACTACTAGTAATTTATTATACGGGGAAATTAGCTACACTTAATTGATTTTCTTGCCGGTCTCATGGTGTCACAAGCACAATCAAACAAGTAAATAGAAGGTTTGAAGTAGGCAAGATTTTGAAGAAGTACATGTAAAGCACAATGTAAATTCATTTGATGTTCATGCAATAAAGTTTGAAATAGCACATTGTAATCAAATGCGTTAACATCTTTGCAAAAACTGACATAACATAATGCAATTCAAATGACATAATATCCTTGCAAAACTTGACATAGCTATGCCACTTTCAAATGCCTTAAACCTGAATTTACAAGCATCAATAAGTCTGACATCCTTGCACAAAACACCAACCTTAATTTACAAGCATAAAAAATCTGTAGACATACATATGTGCATTACCCTAATCAACATTATGTGAATATTGTGATTGATCCATGGAAGCACCAACCAGTATCAACGCTAAACCACCCTACAAAATTCAGTTTCAGAATGAACATTGTCACTAATCCATGGAAGCAACACTAAATCACTTTCAGAAAGAACATTTTCACTGGTGCAAACAACAACCACCAAATAAACAGTGGAGATACCCAAATTTGTGCAAATGAACAAGATACTAACAAAATCATACCATTCACACCATCCATTCAAACATGCATTACATATAAAAGCACCAAAATGAAAATCTTAAAATAGCAAATAAGACTTACAATATATCACGCCAATTAACATGAGGAGGTTTCACGTCCTCATCAGTGTCTTAAGGAGCGAAATCTCGCCTCAGATTTGGTTCATCATCGCTTGGAATCTGACCGAAGAAGTCACTAAAATCACTGAACGAACTGCAATCGTCCCAGTGTATGCTAGAAGCAGTGCTCCCATCATCATCGCTGCTACTAATAGTGACTTGGACACCGAATACAACATTCTTCCCCTTCTTCGTTTTGGTTCGAAATCAGAGAGAGTGAAAACGGAGGGAGATAGGAGAAACGAACCAGAGAGAATGAAAATGGAGGGAGTTTTCCCTCCACTGTCTGTATCTTCAATGGTACGAGCAGTCAGGAGTAAACCTTAGCCGTCCACGTGTCTGGTTCAGGTAATAGACGGTTGGGATTAACATGCTATCACATCAGGCGTGATAAGCACGTGAAGGGCATTTTTGTCATCCAAAATGGGTGGAATGATGGCACTGAGGTGTTTGACGGTGAAAGCACGTTGACTGCTAATCTTAGAGGGTAAATGCAATACGATTAATAATTGGAGGTAAAGCTGAATAAGGAATTTATAATAGGGAGGAAATGCAAAAAACAGAAAGACATATTTCTGATTGTGGTAACAAGGGTTGAAACAAATAAATCATTCAAATAAATAAAAGGAATCCAAATAAACTACCTACCTCAGTTCAAACCCAAACACAAACGAAAGACATGCCTAGTCTTCAATACTCTATAAATCCCGAAAAGGAAAACGGTGGGTTGCAGAAGTGAAATAACTCAAATAGGCAAAAAATCTCTAATGTTTGTATTCATTTTTAGCGATTCAACCCTAATAATGTACATTTCTGGTGCTATGATCTGATCAGGATTATGCTTCATTAAGTGGACCAACCAATTTGGCGTATTTGTTTCCCATCCAAAATCAAAATTGAACTCATCCTTTTCTGTTAGAGAATAGAAGTCTGCCTATGTTATAAACTAGGAAAGTGTTACAGAATAGAAGTCTACCTATTTTATAAAATAGGAAAGTGTTACAAAATAGGTTAGGAAAGACAGAATAGAATAAAAGTCTTAGATTTCCTATTTCTATATACTTCTCTTTGAAGCCACAAATTTCTTATTCCTCACGGTTAGTTGTCTTGATCTTCCCCTTTGAATCAAACTTCATAGCCATGTTCAGCCGATGGATACACTCAAGCCAAACATCCAATCCGAGTAGTATATCAAGCCATTCTTTACCAAACTTTGTCAAAGACAAAGAAAACATAGCTCCTTCAAGAGCTATCGATGAGACTCTAGTTCTTTTACTATAAATGACTTACCATGTTATAACTTACTTTCAGAAAGTCTCTATACAGCGAGATGAGCTACATAGACAATATTGAACTTGGTGAGTTTTTTTTCAAAATCAAAAGATTGCACAATCGATGAAATATATGTAATTAATTGAAATTCAATGGTCTAGCTAATACAAGTATATATTTTTGTTTATTTAGAAACCATCTGTTAATCCAACTGTTCAAACTCACGCCTCACCGAATGCTTGCGAGGTAAACCTCATTGAATCACGACAATTATTTATTTATTTATTTTTAATGTTTTTATTTTTGGTATTACCATATTATGATGACACTTCAAAGTGGTCGGGTCTTGGATCCAGACTGGTACATTCACAACCCTATTATAATCTCCCTCTCTTCAGACTGTAAAATTATTTCCCTTATAGAGGCGAGAGGAGAACGGCAATACATCGTAGACAAGGATTCATGATACAATCATAGCTAATAGTAGTCAAAATATTAGTAGAATCCAAAATTCATGATAAAATCATGGCTGTAAATAAATTATTCGATGATTTTAAACATTCAACATCAACCATAAGTGCACATTTATTCTATATTCAGTGCTAACCTATTTATCTAGAAAGCAAATATTGACTTAAGTAGTTTCAGTCCCGAGGAATTTGAGGAACAAAATGCTGGATATGATTACCATCAAGTATAATAGAATCCAACAAACCACTTGAATTGAAACCTTAAAATGACCAAATATATTGTCTCCGAGTATTGATTAATACATATCGGTTGCATCATGGACATTTATAAGATGAAACTATAATAAGCTTTTGAATGCCAAAAGAAGTCAAATAACTTACTAATGTTGAATTACATTCCTAGACAGTAAACTAGAGTTAGAAAGCAATACATATACCAAATTACAGTCCTAGACACTGTAAGCTAGAGACATACCTGGTAATTTCCCTGTCATTACCATTCATGTTGAAAAACGCTTCTGCTGCTTCATAGGCATATGCCTCAGCCAGTATGCACGTACGTCCAGCGTGCTTTTTCCATATTAAGGTTGTCTATCGAAATAGCCAAGCTCCAAAGATCTTCAACTAAATGTAATACAATATCCTATCTATGAATTGCAGAAAGAGGCCAAAGCAAATTAGACAAGTTTGATACAAAATGAATTCCTAAAAAGAATTGCTATGCGAACCCACTATTTCTACTTTTACTTATGGACAGTGCTATCCCCCTAATATTGAGTCACCGCGGTTAAAAACCCGAATTCTTCAATTTTTGCTCTATTTTTAGTGAGAAGAGGTTGATTATCCAACTTCTCTTGGCTAGCAGCACTTCGTTCCAGCTCTCGAGACATGACCCTGACATTTAAAATAATGGCAGTGACTACACCGCACTATCATATCCTCTCTCGCAACATTCTACTCTCTCACACCACCCATATAAATCAAAATCCAACATTTTCTCTCTCCTCATTTAAATCGACAAGAGATTCATCCATCTCCCACATTCAAATCCCTTCCAAATCTCTCCCTACACTCAAATCTCTTGCAAATCTTCTCCCTCTCCCTCGAAAATCTCTCAAAATCGAAACCCTTAAACCGTCAAAATCTCCAAAACCTAAAAACTCAAAAATGCATTGTTTGGTTCGAAAATCTCTTGTAAAACGAATCTCTCTTGCACTCCAACTCTTCGGTAAGTGAGTTTATCTTTGGGTTTAGGATTTTGTTTGGATTGTAAGTGAAACATTCATTGTTTGCTTGTGTATTTGTTTCCATGTTTAAAGTAGAATTGTTTATGTTTTTTCTGCATTATTGTTGAGATATATAATGTTGGTATTTTTCTATGACTCCAAATTGGTATTTTTCTTATTAGAATGTAGATAAATGAGATATATAATGTTGTTTTACATCCAAATTGGCTATAGTGTTGCTTATAAATTAGTAGAATATTGTACAAAAAAATTGTCTTGGAGTATTTGTTTTCTTTTATTTGAAGGTTTATCATGTCTTCTATTAGTGAGAATGATGAAGGTGATAGAAGTAGAAGACGACCCATGACAGTGTCTGCTAAAAAACAAAGAGCAAAAAAGGGCAAAGAAATGATAGAATAACGGAAAAAATTAAAAAATAAACAAAATAGGGACAAAGAAGTAAGAATGAAGATGAGAAAGTAGCAAATGGGGATTCAAAGAGATCCTCAAGAAGCATACAGACGAATAATTGTATCGCAAAGTCAAACACAATCACAAAGGCAAGGAGGTTTGAGTGGTGCAGGGGTTGGACATGAAGATGATGAGATAGAAGAGGAAGCAGGGGATGAGGAGGAAGCAGAGGATGGGGAGGAAGCAGTGAGAAGGGTAAGGAAAAAAAAAGATTTAGACGATATTCTTATCCCGATGGTTCTGTGAATTGTTCCACATTAGTCGATTACCATGGCCATATTTGTCGTGCCATTTGGGATGATGAGTCGGTAAGTCGATATTTTTAGGTGGTTAAATTATATAAGCGCGTTATTTATATATATTTGGACATTGAATTACATAATGTATATGTTTATTGTATTTAGGAACAAGACACATTGTGATGTTGGCATCAATATAGGAACTTAATGGATTGAGATTTGAAAAAAAGAGTCGAACAATGTAAATAGAATGGTCTACAATAGTGGTATGTATCCATTGATTAAATATCATAGGGTACATCCTGATAATGTGACAATTTGTGCTTTAGCGGAGCGTTGACAACCTGAGATAGGGATGGCAGTGGGGCGAATTTTCACGGATATCTGCTCCGCCCCGGACCGTTTGGGGCGGATTGATTTTACCTTAACGGATTGTGGGGTAGATTTGGGGATCCAAATTGAATCCGTCACTGTTTCAGAGCGGATACAGATTTGGCCATATCCACCCTCGGAGGAGAGTTTTTGATTTTGATGTCAACTTCCCTCCGTCAGATGTGGCTTGATTTTGTCTCCTTGATTTCTTAAAAAAGAAAAGAAAAGGAAAAATCAACAAAAATATAGTAGTAGTAGTAGTAAAAGAGAAAATGAAGAAGTAGAAGCCAATGAAATGGATGTAAATATGTGGATAAGAAGATGAAACAATTTCCCTGCTTTTTTCTACTTGAGAATTTAATGAAAAGTCATTTTCCATAAAATGAAGTTGAAAACTACACAAATTTCTATTTCACTTTGCTTACAGAGGAAGGTAAAATAGGTCACTGAACACAAACCAAGTCAATAATTCTTCACACATTCCCATAAAATAATTTGTTTTTCCCCTTTATTTGAGCTTCAGTTGTGTTATCAAAATTGGAAGGTAAAATAGGTCGAGAAATTCTAGGTGTCGAGGAAACCGCGAGGAAATGAGCGAGGGGAGGGAGGTGGTGGGGTGGGGACCGTTCACCTCTCTCGGAATGCGTGTCATCTTTTTTGGTGCGCGCATCCTGAGGGAGGTGAACGGTCCCCACCCCACCACCTCCCTCCCCTCGCTGGTTTCCTCGACACCTAGAATTACTCAAAATAGGTCACTGAATCCACAAACCAAGTCAGGTAAAATAGGTCACTGAATCCACAAACCAAGTCAATAATTCTTCACACATTCCCATAAACTAATTTGTTTTTCCCCTTTATTTGAGCTTCAGTTGTGTTATCAAAATTTTCTCCATCAATCAATGGAATTTTTTAGCTGTTTTCTCCATCAATCAATGAAAATTTTGAGCTGGAGAGGAAAAAGTGTGCATCTTAGTAGGCTGGAACTTCAAATGCTCCACACTTTTGGTCTTATTTGTTGAAATTATAGTATGGGGTCGGCCTGTTTGGAGCTCTGTGTGCGATCTCATCTCAAATCCTGTCACGTTCCGATTTTTTAAGAAAACAAAAATTCCAAAATTTACGTAGGATTATCCGTTTTCCCTAAAATTCGTGACGTGAGAATTCAATAACAACAGAAACAAATAGCAGCAACAACTAAACATTATTAAATTACTGAAACAAATAAAACTCTAACCCGGAAAGGACTGGCGTGGCTAGCTCACTAGCGGAACTCCAGTAACACAGCTCAAAATCTCTAAACCTGAAAGGCTAATCGGCTACATTCCAAAAGGAATGTACCCAAGAAGCAAAAGCTCACTCGGGTCAGCAATAAAGCTGGTGTGAGAAATCTTCATCCCAAAATCAATAAATCCGCACATGACAACATCAAAAATAAACAATAAACAATAACAACCACACATCAGGTAGTTCCTCAATGAGGCAAAGGTGTCATCATCCTAATAAATAAATATGCATTATTTACGACTAATAAATAAAATTTATGAGTTATCAATCTTCATAAATGCAACAACTATACAATTCATAATCATATTAGACTATTATTGAAATATTAACAAAACGCATTTTCTACCTTTAGGAAGACATGTAGTTCTCATTTAGTTTCTTCCTTTAAGGTAATCATGCACATACACAAAAAAAGAAATCTCGTTTCTTTTCCACAATCGCACTATCCTCCATGTGCCGAACACACCTCACCCAAGTGTACCTCCCTTGCCTTCGAAACCACTCGGAGCGTACATGTTCCAAGTGGGTGCCACCTCGAGGAACATGTCATCTCACCCAAAGTTCGATCCATGGCAAGCATTTTTCCTAAATCTACACGTACAACCGAACTCACATGGAACGGTGCACCGATATGCAAGCAAGTCTGCATACCATAATAATATCACACGTATACAAGCAAGTCTGTATACAAAAGTTTCTTTTCTTTTCACTTTTTTTTTTCGGAGTTGTGGAAAAGAGCATAAAAATATCAACTAAAACTCAAAACTATTTTATGGTGACACTTTGTCAACCATAAGTAAATCAACCACAGTATCCACCATTCTTTTGGGGAACAAGTAATATTTGACACATTGTCAATTCACACATCTCATCTCTTTTCGTCGTATAAAAAAAACAATATGCATACAAGGAATGGTACTTTTGGACTGTTTGTTTGGCATTCAGCATATCATCATGACAAATGTAAATGAACAAGACTTTCAAAACAACAGAAATGAACCAGAATGTCAAAACTATATATTTCATACTTCACAACAAATTATCAGTTAGCACACATAGTAAAATAGTGGAAACAACTACAGAATTGTTTTGTTTCTGTAGAGGTTCTTATTAAAGACAATAATGCAGGAGCAAAAGAAAAATGGACAAAAGAAAAAAGTAAAGCTTAAATAATTGAACTATAAGTTATAGTGACAATAAGGAACATCAAATTAGACATGGTATCATGGTATTTTAAGTAGGTTCAAGTTAAAAATAAAATAGAATTGATTAGTTCAGACATGTCTTCAAATACCAGAAGTGCAACATCAATAAAGGCAGTTATGTTTCCAAAGGTGAACTTGGTAACTACCATAGAAATGGAAAAACATATCAACAGTACAAGCAAATAATTCTTGCTTCAATAAGAAAATAAAGATTGGGAAGCATAGGTGCTACTTGTTGAAACACCCACATGTATGAAATCCAACATACCTTTCAAAAAAAAAAAAAAAATTTATTTATTTATTTATTTTATTTTTTTGCTCAACCAAATTCAAAAACCTTTTATCAATTTCTTTCTTTCTCAACTAAACCTGGTATCAATTCTCAGACCCTGAGAGTTGCATGCCACATAAAAAGGGGATAAGGTGATTGCAATGTGTGTTGATTGCACTGAAGTAGAGATTTAACTTAGCATAAAACTGTTTTTTTTTTTCTTTGCATTACAGGAAAATGAATTACTTTTGCAGAGGAGGAATTGAAACAGGTGTATCAGTCATAAATACTATTCCCATCAAATGCCTCAAAACCTATAAAATCACCATCCATTATAACAGACAGAGAGCACTAAAAAACACGGGATACATCTTCTGATAAGATATTTAACCGTAACTTGTACAATTTTTCACAGAACTAAACGATACCCTTGATAACAAAATATTTGCAAACATCCATATTGTTAAACCTTGAATTGAGGAGTTGAGAAAACTCACATACAAAAAAGGAATGGAGAAGACTCACCGATTTCACACAGAGAGGAGAGTCGTCGTCACCGAAGAAGGAGATTCATCAAAGAGGAAGAAGTCTGGGGCGATGGAAGCTTCGTCACAGCTCTGGCCACCGGATGAGAAAAAGAAATCATGGAGGAAAAGAAAAAGGAAGGAGGAAGAAAAGAAAGGGTTTTCTCTTTATAAGGTGGGTGGCTATTCGCCCCCACCGAACTTCCGAATGCACCCACCCTCTTTCACAAAATAAAACCCTAATCATTAGTTAAATAAAAAGTCCAAAACCAAGCCCAAATTCAATTGAGTAACAACCCATCAACATTAGGGTTTACAATTTTTTTGGCTAAACACACACACACTTTACCCTATTTAGTAATGACAAACAAAAAAAATCTTTTTCCAAATAATTGAGATTACAACATATGCCATAATTAATAAATAAGAAATTTTTATATTTATTTAATTAGGCGGGTATTACAATATATACAACTCAAAAGAATCTCGTCCCGAGATTCGGTAGAGGAAGGAAAGTTAAGCGAATTTCGAAAAATACAACTTGTCAAACGAAAGAAGATTTTAAAATACAAATTTCAATTGAATTTTAGTTGCATAAATTTTTATTGCCATTGAAAAAGTACGGGTGTTACAAATCCAGTGATTGATTCTTGCGTGTATATCTCTCTGTGTGCGATTTCAGATCCAGTAAGTGATGCAAGTGGCTCTAAGTATGTATATCTCTTTGTATATATCTCTCTGTGTATATCTCCAGTAAGTGATGCAGACTCTCAGTTTTCTCTTTTGTTTGATCTATCTCATCTCTATGTCTGAGCTAGGCTGCTAGCGGTGGCTCAAACATCCGCGAAATGGCTATTTCCAATCTCACTGTTTTGATGCAGATACAACACCAATCAAAAAAAAATTTAAACGAATAATTCGAGGCGGGGCGGATATCCGCCATCCGTGACGGAGCGAGGCTGGTTATAACAAAAAATTCTAATCGGTTATTCGAGGTGAATTCGGGGATCTGCGACCCCTGGCAGGGCGGGGACAAATTTGCCCAAATTCGCCCCATTGCCATTCCTAACCTGAGACCAACATTTTTCACCTACCTTTTGGAGATATGAGCATCACCCTGGACAATGTCTACCGTATAACTCATTTGTCGATTCTTGGTAAGTTAGTTAGAACAACAACTTCAATGACGGTGATGAATGTGTTACATTATTGGTGGATGGTTTGGAGATTGAAAGTAAAGAAGCAAATGCCCATGTCAAGAAACATGGGAAATCTATGGAAATGAGGTTTATCCAGGACCACTATTGTAGACAGGCCACATATGTTGATTCTCTTGAAAGGAAACACCAAGTGTGTAGGGGTTATTTGTTGTTTCTTCTGGGTGTGACTCTATTTGCCGATAAAAGTAAAATAAAGGTTTATATTGAATATTTGAAGATGCTGACAGAGGTGGATGATGTTAACCAGTATGCATGAAGCGTAGCAAGTTTGGCATACTTGTTTCGTCAGTTGGGTGGCGCTAGCAGAGAGGGAACGAGCAAATTGCCGGATATTTGCCTCTTTTGGAGGTATGTTTCGATTTTTTTTAATTACCCTCATAATATATAAGAATCTCTTAATATTTTTTATGTTGTGTTCGTTTATAAGCATGGATATATGATCACTTTAGACTTTGGGTTAATGCAAAACTGTCGTAGGATGCTAGACTCCCCACCATAGCTAAGTGGGAACCCCCACAAATTATATGGGTTTTGGACGAACAAATCATCACTCTTAGGGAGCTTATCGATGACATGTCTCCTGAAGAAGTAAAAATGCATTTTTAAGTTAAATAATATTTTTGTATGGGTCGTATATTAATAAGCTCAATTATTGTAATTCGCATGTACTTTGGGACCCTTACATGGAGTCCAAGAGAAACACTCATATTCATGGCATCACAAGATGTTTGTTATGCTTTGAAATAGAAGACATTTGTTTATTTCAAATAAGAGGGTAAGTACAAACATTTTACCTTATATGTATTTTCAAATATTTACATGGTTTCCACTAACATCTAATGTTTCCCTGCAGGAAATTGACATTGCTCATGCTCGTGACTTGATCATGCCTCCATTGAAGAAGGGGCGAACGTCGGCAAGTTAATTTTGCTCGACTGACAAAATAGATTACGAGATTTGCTAGATGAAATGTCTATGCCCGTTACCTTCGAACAAGAAGAAGAAGAGCCTGACGTACGCACCAGTGTTGACAGTGGTGAACTTGTTGGTGGAGGAAGTGAGCGTCGAGGCATGAACAAAGATTCTGTGTTCGAAGTCCATAAACATTTTGTTTTATTCGGTTAATTATATTATATTCAAAGATTCTATGTTCTTTTGTTTTGTTCATAGTGTCTTCGTGGTGGTGGAAGAATTTTGTAAACAAGGTTTTATATTTTTATTCAAAGCTTGTTACTTATTTTATATTCAAATCTCGTTACTTATGTATTTGAGTTCAAGAGTAGGGTGAGCTTTAACTTTCTTGTAGTGCAACTCAAAAAAAAAAAAAAAAAAAATTGAACAAATTATTTTGTTTTGTTCAATCCAAATATAGTCACCCAATGTGTTCAAGAGTGTTCATGTCCACTCAGCCACCCAATGTGTTCATGAGTGTTCATGTCCACAAACACATCTAAACAAAAAAGTTTTGGCATGGCAAACTTTAGGTGGATTAGTTCGGAATACTTGAAAGGTTCGAGTTTAGGTTTGATGCGACAATGCGCAAAATCATTTTTTTTTTTTAATTCAAACACATTGAAAATTTTGGCAGTTTCAGGAAAAAAAAAGTGCAGGTTTTTTTTCTATTCACCACAGCCAATGCGGGGTATCCTAGATACTCCGCATTGCCCACAACGAACAGAAAAAAAAAAATTCTTGTTTGCACTGGAAAATGCGGAGTATCTGGGATACCCCGCACTGGCTGCCGCGAACATTAATTTTTGTTTGAAAAATTTTATACTTTTGTTAGAAAGTTGGAAACTTGGATACCCTGCATTGGAAACTTGTGTGTGTGTGTATACATCAACATCACCGTCTTTGTATTCTCACCAAAATATGGAGAGTAGCTTCAAAGCCTTTATAAAATCTTCATTTTCTATGGTGAAACAACATAATGTTTTTCATCTTCCACACCTAATGTCATGTTTTTCATCTTTCCCTAAAACTCCATTGCCTAATAGCATTTATATGTAAAGAATATATTGAAAAAAAATTCCAAACAAAAGTACTGTTTGTATCTGCCAATGCGGAAATTTAAGGATACCCTGCATTGGGTAGTATTGTTCGCATTGTGCATTGCGTAGTATCCTGGATTATAGGCTGCAAATTTTGTTAGAATGAAGATGAGGTTGTTCTATAAATGTTCAATTGCTAGTCATTTATGGTTGCTTACTAATTTACCTATTAGTAAATTTTGTTAGAATGAAGATGAGGTTGTGCTATAAACTTATATTAGGTTTCTAATCAATTTCTTAATTTTGACCAGTTAAACCATTAGTGTACACAATAGTAGATTTTGAATAAAACTTGGATTAAAAAAATTCATGTTCGCAGTAACCGATGCGGGGTATCCCAGATAATCCGCATTGCCCACTGTGAACAGGAAAAAAGTTTCCTGTTCGCAGCAAACAATGTGGGGTATCCCAGATAATCAGCATGGCCCACTGCGAACAGGAAAAAAAATTACTTTTCGCGGTCCGCTATGCGGGCTATCTGAGATAACCGCATTTTCATGTGCAAATAGGAAAATTTTTGAAATTGTTTTGTCCGTTGTGGCCACTGCGGGAGTTGTGGAATAATCCGCATTTAGCACTGCGACAGACCTAAAACCTGCCAATTTTTCTGAAATTGGAAAATTTTGAAGTTTGTCAAACTATTTTTTTTTTAAACTTAGTTTTCTGATGTTTTTGCTCATTGTTTGGTCATTTGGAAATTTCTGGTGTTTTTTACCTAAAACCTAGTTTTGATCAAACGTTAGGCATCAACATTTTGTTCCTCTGTTGATGCTATGTATGCTCCTTTACATTGAATTCATTGTCTTTACCTAATTTTCTAAGACAACAGCATGTCTCACCAGTCTGTCATGGTTGAAATGGTTATGTTTTGCCCTTCAAGTTTTACAACTCCAAGTTGAAGATGGCCTAAATACTAGTACCATCAATATGTGTTGTTGTAAAATAGATAAGAAGATAACAGGAAGCAAACAATATTTAAACAAGTCCACATCAACTCTTCAACTCTATCAATATTCTAAAACAAAGACTAATAAGGATATATAATCCTTTTCACGCCAAACTGTCCATGCATATTATCCAATGTTCTTTTCTGGTTAGTCCAACAAACATGTGGTCGCCCTAGGTTGTTTTTGCGCATGTTCTTTTATCTGATTTTTTTTTTCTAATTTCGCATAGTCGCATAAAACTAATCATTTTTCTGATATCGCATCATACATAAAAAAAAAAAAAAAACTCAAACTAATATGAGTAAAATTCCATATAATATATTAACAAAATCTCAAAACCTACAAGTACTCCGTTAACAACAAAAAATACGGTGATTTTTCTAACAAAACAATGTTTCGACTTCTATTTACATTTTTTCATTACAAGAATGGTTAGCAAAATACAATATGTGTATCAGTCCAATATGGTCACCACCTCGTTCGACTTCTTCACGTTCTTCTTATTTTTGTCATTAAACTTGTTCACCATTGTCGCATCAATACCGAACTGGATCTCGAAACCACTCTTCAACAAGCGGGTCAAATGTTTCATTTGACCCGGCCAAGTTGGTACTGTAGGAGGCAATGGTGGGTTCGGTTGCATATGAAGGACGACACAGTGACTGCTCTGAACCAAGTGTGCCATGAAACAAACTCGTCCTGAGTCAAAATGTGGGGTCGGATAAACATAGGGAAAACATGTTGTGCTTTGGTTCCCATAACAAACAAAGACGCATTGGTAACGGGTCGCTGCCAGCTCTAACATGTCGGGGTCCATAGACCAACTTTTCCTATCTATTCGCACCTGGCTTTTTGGAATTACTAAAGCGTCCTTCACAACCTTTACCCCTTATTCGTGCCACATTGCAAGCCACAATTTTGCATTACACTCAAGCTCCATCAGTAGCTCTTTTCGCACTTGTTTCCAACCGTTTTTGTCATCATACTGAAGGAATTTGGCTATGCATCGAAAGCCACAGTTTTCGTCGCCTGGGAGTTGACAACGTAGTAAACATAATCTCGTATCCAAGACGAAATCTGCCACATCAATCTATTGTTATGAATTATCGGCTTCTCTTTTTTTATTACACTTTCTTACTTTTGTCTTTCATTTCTTCTTGTGTCATGACGTATTCGTGACCCGATGGATCCCTTTTAGTGGACCTCTCCTGCTTAGCCAACTTCTTCTTTTTCGGTCTCTCATTTCCAACCAGAAGTGCTAATGGTTCAATCATGACACTGTCACTCGGAGAACTCAACTCTATAAGATTCCTCTTCATAACCAACTTCTGATCATGACTTGACTCATTGAACCTATTCATAAAGGCATCGAACATTGTGTTTATAATTACATCGCCACATTCACGAATAGGTGTTGTGCCAAGTTGAAGCCAATACTTGTCTACAGTGCGTACTGGAATTTGTCCTGTGGGAGTTACTTAACCTATAAGTTCATGAGCGCAAGGTAATCCTTGTGTCGTTCAAAGAACACAACCACACTTGACAGGGTCAACCCCCACACTTTCACACCTCCGAATTTATGAATTTATCAAATCAATTGCCCTGTACGCCACCGACCCATGAAGTAAGGAAAATAAAGTAAAGTTATGTTCAGACTTCACCTTCGTCAGACTATACTGAAATGACGACTCTATCTCAACCAGTTGGACTTCGATCATATCATGTATCCTTTTCCAGACATTAAGGAATGTTCCTTGGGAGTTTTCTAAACGAGTGCTTCAACTTCGAGTGTGCACCTTCAACTCGACCCATTGTGCGTTGTCTAAAATTCATAAATTTATCCGTCCATGCACTGACAAAGTACTTTTTATGGGGATACCAAACTATCTTGAGATAATCCAAACACTTTGTTTATTTTTCCCATCTTCTATCAAACTCAACTGTGGCATTTTTCCATTTATCTTCTGAACTTTATCTATACAAATTTGAAAACGAATCTATAAAGTTGGCCCACCGGTCATTGTCCTCAAAGTGTCTCTTATAATTTTTCTTAACGTTTGTATTGATGTGCCATGTGCACAATAATCTCTTTGCTTTGGAAAAAATTCGCTCAATAGCCTTGATCAAACCCAGTTCTCTATCACTCACAAATACGCTTGGCAGGTTGTCTGGCTCAAAATTTTCTGCAAGCTTTTCCAATGCCCAAGCATATAACTCTTCATTCTCAGAACACATAAAATAAAATGCAATGTTGAAGGTCTTCCCAGTCGACGTCACACCAACAATCTCAAACAGCAGCATCCTATAGCGATTCGTTTTATACGTGCAATCCATAAACATTACTTGTGAAAAACACTTTGCCAAATGAATAGATTTAGGATGCGCCAAAAAAATGTTGGTGACTCTATTTCCCTGATCAACATAATGTCACTCTATGTAGTTGTGCTCCCTCAACAACTCTAGAGTATGTTGTAAAGTCGTCATGCCTTTTTGTTCCAGTACCTTTAGTCGACATACTATATTGTAAATATGCTTCAAAGTCGAGGTATTATTCGGCAACCTCTCTTTCAGTCGAGATAAGATGTTGCGAGGGATCACACCGGACTTCGCCATATTCTGCACATAAATAATTACTTCTACATTCAATTTTCCAGCAAACGAATGACCAACAAGTGACTCTGATCGAAGATGATTGTCGGTTTCACATGTCACTTACAACCTCTAATGGTCATTCTCCAGTGGGACCCCTCTCAACTCAAATTTGCACCCACACTTCTTTGTACTGCTTGATCGAATATGATTCTTTAACCTTTTATCAGGTTTCTCTCCCCATTCACAACCAAAATGGACTCTTCCCTTCTTTATTTGATTACTCAGTTCTGATTTAGTGACAGTAACAACCATGTTATTATCCCTACCAATCCCTTGGACCCAACCTATCAATGTAGACCTCGATGAGAATACCTAAAAAAATTAAAAACTTGTTAATAACAATGAAAAATGGTGAAAACGAAAATAAGTCAAAACTTACATACCTCGTCCGTAACAAATAGCTGACTATCATCGACTACCAGTATCAATGACCTTTCTTCGTTGTTATTGGTACCACTTCTATCAACATTATTATCAACATTCTGCATAATGATTGAATTTATAATTAGTTTCATATATTAATTAAAATTTTAATTTACTTAACAACAAAATGGTGGTTACCTCTAAATGGTTCGTCTTTGGGCTCTCAACATCACTAAAAGACATCTCCATATCTATTACATCCATTATAAATGCCTATACACCAATGCATCATACAATAATAAATTAATTATTTTGAAAAAATAAAAATAAATAAAATTTACATGCAAATTAGATGATTTTTTTGCAAATTACCTCCATTGAAAAGGATTGTCCTTGTCTTTAGATTGATGATGGAGTTTTTATTAACCTAAATTAATAACCTAATAAACCCTATTTGTAATACCGCAAGTGCACGGTTGTCTAACTGGTAGACAATGGCAAATACGGGTCGATCCCACGAGGATTGACGAGACAGTCGAATTCTAAGACTTATTTGAACTAATTTAGAGTTGGGGGTTACAACAGATGAAAATTACTAAATTAAGAAAATGACATTGACAACTAAAATTAAACTGATAAGATGATAGAGAGGGGACCGAGACATCGAATCCACCACAGGTTCTTCGAGATTTGTGTAATGCAAATTATTGTTTTCAAGAATTAACATGACTAACCTAAAGATTAATCTAAGTTCGCAATTGATTTCAGCAAATGTATAAACCCCTAGCATTGCGTGTCTTCTTACGGCACACACAATCACAGATTCAGATTAATTGATTAAAGCAGACTTTGAATATCAATAAATGGTACTTCTAACTACCGACTAGTCTAGATAATTAATCTGGATATAATCGGTGAAAGCAAATTATTGAAATTCATAAATCAACTGTGTTTAACGTTCAAGTATATAGAAAACAATAAATTCAAATACAACAAACTCTAGGAAACCCTGTGGTTTCATCTTCGCCTCGGCGTGGGGTCTAGAAGATCATGGTGGTGGTGGTCACAACATCAATGGAGGTGGAATTCATCTCTGCACGGACACGAATCCCGATGAATAACTGCAAATGTACTGTGGTGGCTCTTACAGTATTTCAGGGTGCGAATAGCAAAACTGTTTGAAAAACAATTGTTTCCCGCCAGAAAACCTGCACCTTCGTCTCCAGCGAGCCTGCTTTGCGCCGCCGCTGCTGCTTGCTTCGCCTACGCCTTCTTCATTGCTGCTAATCCTGAAAGAGCGAAAGAGAGATCAAAGAGAAACGAGATAGAGGAAAAGACGAGAAGGAGGACGAGAACGGGCGAGAGAAACAGGGGCAGTGCTCCCTGTTTGCTGCTCATGTCTCGATGGTGGTGTGCAAGTTGGTCCGAGGTTGATTAGAGGAGAGGGATTAGGGAGAGATGGAGGAGTAACGTGAGAGTGAGAGTTTCGGCGATGATGGTGGTGTGTGTGGGTTGTTAGTCGGCTGCAAGAGAGGAAAACAGGGGCGTGCTCCCTGTTTTGTGCGTGAGGATGGTGATGGTGGGGGCGTCTGATGGTGGTGCTCGGTGGTTGTGGCTGCTAGAGAAAGAAACAGGGAGAGGAGCGGTGGTTGTGTTGACGCAGGAGTTGAGATGAAGGACCAGAGAGAAAAAGAAGAGGAGGACTGCGGTGATGGCGAGGTGAGGTGGTGATGGCGGGATGATCGCACCGCCGGTTCTCCTATCGAGCGAGGATTGCCGGCAGGGTGGATTGACGTGGTGGCTGGAAAAAAGAGCAGGAGAAAAAGGAATGTAGAAGAAGAGCCATATCTCCCAAAATGGGGAAGACCTAAATAGGGTTCTCTTATTTCCTTGGGTTTGGGTTCTCCAAAAGGCGTTGGGCTTGGGTTTCTAGATTAGCCTTGTGAGTTTGGGCTTAGGTTAAATTAGGTGGACCTAGGTTTATTTGAGTTATGTTTAGATATGTGACCATCTACTTTGTATCACCGCTAGAATCGACCAATTGATTATTCCTTAAATTGTCGCCTTAATGCGATTTCATCGTTGACGCTCAAATTCCTACAAAGACATGAAAATGAAATAATTAGAATAAAATATAATAATCGAAACACTAACATATATAAATAAGGGATATATTATGTAATAATTACGTGAATATCAATTGATAATCTTCTTTACCCTCATGTTCACCCTTAAAATCTTCATTTCTAACATCATCAACTTCACTAAACCCTTTCATTTTTATCTAATGAAATGAACTAAGTTCTTTAAGTAAAATGTAGTGGAATGTGACGGAAGAGGAAGAGATAGGAAAGAGGAGGACGAGGAGATGAACTCTTTGCAATTTTAGGATTTTTGTGAAGAGGAAGAGACAGGGAAGAGGAGGAAGACGAGGATGACAACCTTGCGAGGAAGTGAAGTTTAGTCGCCGAGTGTGGGACGAGACGCAGCAGGGAGTGTGAGAGATTGAGAGAGGGAGGGAGACCGTTTTGCATTTTTTTTAAAGGGTTTGTGATTTTTTCGATTCGTTTTTTGGTTTCTTTTGAGGTTTTACCATATTTAATGGTGGTGTGAGAAAGTTAAAAAAAAAAAAAAAACATTAGTGGTGTGAGAAAGAGGATATGATGGTGCACTGTAGTCGCTGCCTAAAATAATACCCTTGTAGAGGTTGCCTTTCAAATATGGAAAACAAAAAGTTGACACAACCTATTTCATAAGTAGGTTCTAAAATTAGGTAGTTGAACCTAATTTTCCATTAAAGATTTTTTGGTGTACATTTGAAATACATGTAGTTTCACATAACTAAACGTATCTCAACAACCATTCAACCCCTGGATGATTTATAAATTGTCTAGACTCTCAAGCCTCATGTTTTATCAAATTGTCTCCCTACATACAGTGCCATCATGCTTAAGAGAATTTTTGTTAAAAAAAAGTGCACAAATATGAAACAACATTTAGAAATTATTAAGAATGGGTGGCATTGGAAAATAATGTGTTAGGTAGTAACTAGCATAACATCTAAAACAATCTACATCTCCTCTCCTTTCAGTATGTTGATTGATCATGTTATTGATGTCACAAAATCATTGTTTCAAAAATTATATTTCATTGTGATCATTGATCATCAATTAGAACAGAGTTGATTCAATTGTCTTCTTGTTGCTCATGACTAAGTTATTTTATTTGTCACAATTGGATGGACTGAATAATTTCATTTCAATGTAGATCATGAAAGTCTAACTATGAATCAATTGTCTTCTTGATCTCCAATGAGAATTAGCTTGTGCCTTGCTTTGCAGTCTTGCTCTTGATGATAGTGAAAATTAAAATTAAATAATGCAACCATCAATTCATGATCTATACCCCTCCATTTTGAAATTCTCAATGATATAATTTAATCTTATTTGAAACTATCAACTTAAGACCTTAAGTTTGACAAGTTGACAACTATGATTCTGGTAAATAAAAAAAATCAATAGATCGAATGTGGTGTATAAATTTTTTGTGAAGAAATGAGACCGGAGAAAGGAAAGGAATTTAGATTTGAATTAACCTTCATTTTTATAGAATATCTTTTCATTGACTGTTTAGTCAACTTGGTAAGTGTTGGCCAAAAAAATATCTTATGACATTGGAGATAAAAGATGAAGATCACATTTTTAATCCAACCATTTAAACCCGCATTTTCATTCGCGTGCAAGGTTTTTTATTTATTTTATTTTTTTTATTTTTTTTTTAGGTTCACATCCAGTGGGGAGGGGCAACTATGGGATGCCAGACCTTTATTACTTATCAAAAAATGATTTACAAACGTTACGGGGGTACATGACGACTTTACCCGTATAAAGACCAAAAATCAAAGTAAGAAACCTCTATTTAAAACATTAGCCTGAAAACCAAATTTGAAACTAAGACAAGCAAAAGCCGGAACCAAAAACAAGCATCAAGTTGCGAGCAATCACCTTCCATCCACCGATTAAATATGCTGGATAAAAACCTGACGAATGTACGCTGAAAACTCTGCCGCAATAACACAAAACCTGACGAATGTACGCTGAAAACTCTGCGTGCAAGGTTAACCTCATTGAATCATGACTAAGTACTTGAATTTAATTTGTATTAATTTTATTTTTAATGTTTGAATTTTGAGTAATACCATTTTACGATGACACTTCAAAGTGGTCGGGTCTTGCCCTATTATAGTCTCCCTCTCTTGAGACTGTAAAATTATTTCCCTTATAGAGGCGAGAGAACACTTAGCGCGAGAAGAGAGAAGAGGGTTTCAATTCACCAACACAAACAAACCAATTGGTGTTCCATCTCACACCAATCAATCTCAATTTCTCCAATTTCCGGACCTCGATCTTCTTCTTTGGTACTCAATTTCATCTCCAGCGAGAGTCAATTCAATCCAATTCAAGGTAACCCCATTTCACTCACTTCGACTTTAAGTTCCAATCGCTTCTAGGGTTTCTTGTGTGAGTAGTTTTGCAGCAAAGGGTAGCCGCCTTTTGTTTCCGCCTAAATGATAAAGTTGACGTTTTTTATTGAGATTAACTGCGGTAGTAAGCTTTCATGTGTTAGGTAGTAGCCTCTATGTTTGTTGTTTTTGGAATTTTGCATTTTGGTTTTACCGAAAAAGGTGATTTTGTTCAGTTCACGCCTAGCTGTAATGGGACAGAATTCGGAGACGTAGTTAGCTTTCAATTATTGTCATTTTAAGCAAGCTACTTAACTTAGAAACTCCACTGAAGATGCATCATTGACCTTTGGAATTGTTCTTTGGAGTGTGATGACAAGTGCATTTTGGGATGTGAAGCTTGTTCTTTTCAGCAATATAACTTTGGTATTCCTTTGGGAACATTCAATAGAGGTGTGGACCTTTGGAATATGGTGAAGGGTTTTGGGAAAAGGCTTGCATCATGGAAGTCCAGATATTTATCTGAATGGGGTAAGTTTAATCTTGTCAAAGTGCCATTGGTCCACAATCTTAATTGTTATATCTCTCTGTTTCTCTTTTCCTCCAAGTGGTGTTCAACAAGTTGGAAACACTGGGTGGTGATTTTCTATTTTTTTAGTTCCAGGGAGGACAATGCGTTTCATGCTTTAGTTTTGGATACGCTTTACACTGCTAATAGCTTGGTACGTTTGGTTCTAACTCTTGGAGGCATCTCATGAAACTGCAGTGCCTTTTAGGCAAAGTAAAAGAGGAGGAGGAGCGGGATCCATGGGAATAAATAAAATATGGCAATATGAGTGCCCTTTTGGTAGGAGTGCTATGGTTGGAATGACCCTGGCTGCGGGAATGATGCAATTTCTTGTTGTGATAGAGCTTGTATGGAGGTGGGATCCATGGGGATAGACGAAGTAGGACATATTAGTTGGAGGGTTTTAGTGTTTTACCTTATATTGATGGGGGGATATTGTTTTTGTGTGATCCTTGGTGGTAGAAGAGAGATGAGCTGATTGGGGTGTGTTCATCTCTAGTTTGCTGGAGTATTGGTGAATAGTTGGGTGAATTAGGACATGATTGCTTGAAGTATGAGGGGCGTAGCTGATATTCTGATTTGATTGATTGAGTTGACTGATAACCAAGTAAACCTTGTGTAAGTAGGTTAGATAGATTTTTGGTGGCGCAAGAGTGGATTGGTCAGTGAGGAAGTGTTGATCTTGCATTTCTAAGACTAGTTTAATTTATTAGCCAATTCTTTTGTGTACTGTGGCTAACAAACACTGGAAAGGTTCATTAGAATTTGAAAATTATGCAGTAGTGCGCTTCTAAAATAATGTCGACATCTTATACCAACAAGAAAAGGTGAACCAATGAAACAGGAGATGGAATTATTAACAAAGAAGATCTAACTGAAAAATAATAATAATAAGTAATAAATAAATAAAAAAGAAATTCCGGCCCTTCGAATGACATTGAGTTTGCAGGATAATGATGTAGCTGGTGGTTTAAAAAGATGTTGCTGTCTTTTGTCGCTGTACCTGCTAAAATTTTCCTACTTTAGCCGGATGCTTTTCAATTCTCTTTTTAAAATGTTGGCATTCATGTTATTGTGAAATACTGTTTTGAATTTTGGTGTAAAAATGTTATCATCTTCGGCTGTTTCGACAAATGCTCTGTTAGTAAAGTTTAGCACTTCAGTAATTGTTTACAAATTCGAGTTTCCTTTCCAGTTACCGTAGTCGTTCTTCAATTAAGCAAGTGTGCAAGGTAAGAAAGAGACTTGCATGGGAGGTTCTTGTCGTGTCTTACGTACAAGATAAACATGGAACATTCTGTGGATCAGGTATTGACCTACTACGATGTCCTAATCTTCTTTTCTGTACTTAATTTTGAACTTTAAATTTACTCCACGTGTATCCTTGTACTTTTCAGGAATTGCAAACATTTCTTATAAGAAATACCACCTTTGTAGATGGGTGGAAATTTTCCAGCATTACAACATGGCAAGAGCCTTGCTGATGTGCTTGATATTTGGGTGAAGTTTTTTCATATTGAATTTTTAACGCGATGGTTACATGTTGAATATAAACGTTAATGTTATTCTTGTGAATGTCTTGACTGAAAGCATTTGAATCTTGAGTAATTGAAACTATACCTTTCTAGAACAATGGAAAACCATTCTTTAGTAGTTCCTGACGAGTCTATGGTTGCAGCAGAACATTCCATGGTTCTAGCTGACCATTCTTTAGTTATTGGGCAAGAATTTCCCGATGTTGAAACTTGTCGAAGGTCACTAAAAGAAATTGCTATAGCATTGCATTTTGACCTTAGAATAGTCAAATCAGACCGAAGTCGGTTTATAGCCAAGTGCTCTAAGGAAGGGTGTCCATGGCGTGTGCATGTAGCCAAATGTCCAGGTGTTTCAACCTTTTCAATTAGGACCCTGCATGGTGAACATACTTGTGAAGGAGTTCGCAACCTTCATCATCAGCAAGCTTCAGTAGGTTGGGTTGCCAGGTCTGTTGAAGCACGTCTTCGAGATAATCCACAGTACAAACCGAAAGAAATATTGCAGGACATCCGTGAACAACATGGGGTTGCTGTGTCTTACATGCAAGCTTGGCGTGGCAAGGAGCGCAGTATGGCTGCTGTTCATGGAACATTTGAGGAAGGATACCGACTTCTTCCTGCATACTGTGAACAAATCAGAAAGACTAATCCAGGGAGCGTAGCGGTTTTTGCCACTGGGCAAGAGAATTGCTTTCAGCGTCTGTTTATTTCCTACCGTGCATCAATATATGGCTTTCTAAATGCTTGCAGACCACTTTTAGAACTTGACAGAACATATCTGAAGGGAAAATACCTTGGGGCTTTACTTTGTGCAACAGCTATTGATGCTGATGATGCGCTGTTTCCATTGGCATTTGCTGTTGTTGATACAGAAAGTGATGAAAATTGGATGTGGTTTCTATCAGAGTTGCGGAAGCTTCTTGGGTTGAATACTGATAACATGCCCCGACTGACAATATTATCCGACAGAGAAAAAGGCATTGTAGAAGCAGTAGAAACACATTTTCCAAGTGCATTTCATGGATTCTGTCTGCGGCATGTCAGTGAAAATTTTCGTGATGAATTTAAGAACACAAAATTGGTGAACATATTCTGGAATGCTGTATATGCTCTCACTGCAGTTGAATTTGAAGCCAAGGTGTCTGAAATGGTAGAGATATCACAAGATGTTATGCAATGGTTTAATCGCTTCCCTCCTCGCCTTTGGGCCATAGCATACTTTGAAGGAGTGAGATATGGTCACTTCACATTGGGTGTCACAGAATTGTTGTATAATTGGGCACTTGAAGGCCATGAGCTTCCTATTGTGCAGATGATGGAACACATTCGCCAACAGTTGACATCTTGGTACAATAGTCGTCGTAACATGGGCATGGAATGGTCATCCATTCTAGTACCCTCAGCTGAGAAACGAATCTTAGAAGCGATTGCTGATTCTCGTTGCTACCAAGTTCTGCGTGCAAATGAAGTGGAGTTTGAGATTGTGTCGACTGAACGAACAAACATTGTGGATATACGTAATCGTGTGTGCTCATGTCGCAGATGGCAGCTCTATGGTTTACCATGTGCACATGCTGCAGCTGCTCTAATTTCCTGTGGACAAAATGCTCAATTATATGCTGAACATTGTTTCACCGTAGCTAGCTATCGTGAGACATATGCAGAGATTATAAACCCTGTTCCAGATAAGAGCCTTTGGAAGGAGCCAAGTGAGGGTGCAGATGGCAGCGGTGCCAAAGTTGACATCATGATACGCCCACCAAAGACTCGTAGACCGCCCGGTCGACCCAAGAAGAAGGTTCTTCGCATAGAGAGCTTTAAGCGTCCAAAGAGGGTTGTTCAATGTGGCCGTTGCCATATGTTAGGTCATTCTCAAAAGAAATGCACAATGCAAGTTTGACACTCTGAAATTTTTTGGTGAATGTGTTGTGCTGTTTTTAGCATTTCATTATGGCCATGCAATTGTACTTTGGCTTGTACTCTGATGTTCAAATTGTCTAGTCATAATTAAGGATTTCATCCTGTAGTTGCAGCTGCGTGTTATTACTTGTGCAGTTTAAAGAACTAATTCTATACCTCACTGTGTCTTCTTTTCAACTTCTCTTGTCCCCGTGTCGGTGAGGCGTGAGGAATAAGCAATTCAAAATTTTCTTTGTTCTGCTAAAGAGGTATTAGAGTTGCATCATCCATTTTATCAAAGGTGCATAACCGCTGAGCAGTATTTGCTTTGAGTCTTCCCTAAGAACTTTGGTGCATCTTGTTTGTTTGTCTAGATCTTGATGTCAACTATATTGTTCAAATGTCTGACTGAGAAATGGTTGTACATCAAATTTTACAAGCGAGCAAGGACCAAGTGGAGAACACATATTACCACCAGTACCCTGAATGAAGAAACAGGGACCCTGAAATATTTTTTGTTCAAATGTTTGACATAAATGGTTGCTAGAGGAGAGAGTAGAGACAAATCTGATGTGAATTTTATCATTTCATGTGATCATCTTCATCATTGAAGAGAATACTAGAAACAGGAAAGCAACTAGATTGGCAAAATGGTACAGGTGTAGATTTTCTCAAGAGGATTAAAGCTTATGCAGTATTCTTATCTTCTGTGTTTCTAGTGGTAGGAAGGATATCAATCATATTGACTTTATTCTTGATATTTTGTGAATATTGGAATTTTCTGTTTTTTTATTCTGATCAGGTGTCTTGTATGTGGATATGCATGTATTTGAGTGCTTATTATGCATTAAGATGCAAGTGAAAGTTTTTTGGTGGACCATTTTATTAGCGAAAAGAAGGATGTTCATAGACATTTTATAAGAGGTGAGTTTTATATCTTACTAATTCATGTCAGTTTGGTAGATTTGTTGTAGAAGCATGTTTCTGAATCTTTTTATGTTATTCATATGATATGCCTTGAGTTTCTCCCATTGGAAGTTTATGTTTTTCGTTTTATAGAATAAGTATGTCAGATTTCCTTTCAATACATGCATGTTGAACTCCTCCTGTGGATAGTTAGCAGGAAAAAAAAAACAATGGTATAGCGTTGCAATGCAAGTTTAGCCAAAAAAGTAAATTAATTAATAGTACTATCTTCTCCTTTTGCAACTCTTTTAGGTGTTTAGTGTGTAGCTTGATATATTCATGATTAAATTATTTAGTGGTTGAATGAAACATGGATGATTCTTCTCGGAGGATTGTCAAGGATTACGACTTCTGACAATGGAGATCTAAATTCATTTGTAGAGCAGGATAAAATTTTTGGCATCAGTAACTGTCAGCCCAGTCAGGTTAAAAGAGGCTTCAATTGTTAAGACTTCAGATTCAGATGTGGGATTCTAACTTTCATTCAGGTAAAGCTTTTCATTGTCTAGTGTTCAATTTCTTTTGTATAGTTTGAATTATCCCCAGTTTTAGAAAAGAAATGTTTTTACTTGCTAGAAGGAAGCAGTGCTCAAAATGTCACGGCTCTTATCCTGAAATCTTTTGAAATATTGTTGATATCTCTGCTGTCTCTGCGCTCTGCACATACCATCCTTTCTATGGAATAGCCCAAAATGTCACGATCTTTATACTAAAATGATGTCTGGGTAATTGTAGTGATTTTGCAACCACTGGAATGAATTACTGATTAATATTTACTAAAACTGTACAGTGACTAATTTTTCAGCAGCCAATGAGGTTTTACATCCTAGAGAAAATTATATTGAAAATTTCTTATCTTATATGTCTTGGTTCATTTTGTTGTCATTATTATCCTGAGGAACAATTTGATTTTCCAAGACATGTTGAATATTGGATGATATTTTGGTGAGAAATTAGTTCATTGAAGACGAGAAATAGAGAGAGTAATCCTGGTGGTTTTACTTATGAAAAACGCCTATGATAATATGAATTTGCTTTTGTGTTTTCTGATGTGGCTATTTAACATCTCCTATTCACAGATGGTACCATTCTTAAGTCGAAGGGGTGTTCCTTGGTGCTTTGAGTATATGTTCTTTAATGTTAGATTATTCCCAAGATTGAAGAGCAGGTTCTTCACCATTCGTAGTGATGACACTGGAGTGTTTGGTGGCTATATTGAGCAACCTGCCTTTGTCATATCATATCTAGGTTTTCTATTTAGAGACATAATGTTTTGGATGCATTTACCTAGAGATTTAGGTAGAAATTAGCACGAAAGCAAGTGCTGAAATCTATTCATTGAGGTGCCCTCCTGAGCCTTCCGCAGTTTTATTTCTTCTTTAGTTGTCCAGGGGGGTTATACTATTTTTACTTCTTTCTTTAGTTGTCCAGTGGGGTGATACTCTTTACAATTAGAGTGAACCATCCAAAAGCTCCCTCAAATTGATTAGGAAGATGCTCATACACTCCATCTGGTCAAGCGGATAGTTCTACCTCCGAAACTGGTTACATAGTTTTGGTCTTTAAACCTAAAACTCTACGACTGTAAACATATTTTTGGTCTTTAAACCTAAAACTCTACGACTGTAAACATATTTTTGGTCTTTAAACCTAAAACTCAACGAGTATAAACACATACATGTGTTTTCCCTCTTTTTTTTTCTCTCTTTTAACCTAACTATAAACATGTGCACGTGCTTTCAATTTTTTCGTCTTTTTTATCCAATGTTTTAAAAAATCCGTTGGCTCACACCTCAAGTTGAGGCTTGTTGCTTGCAACACATCAACGACTTAATTACATTAAAGGCTTACGCCTTATGCATAATGCATCTAAGCAGACTAAACTTATTCCTTTATGTTTTTCCTACGCTTCGTGGTCGATGTGTGCGACTTTGTTGCATTAAATTGTAATATTTTTAATTGTTTCGGCTACTAGGTAGTGTGTTAACGTACTCTAATAGATTAACCATAATATCTATAAACTTCATGTCATTTTTATTTATGAAACTATAAGTTATTTATTATTTTTCTTAATTCTAAATAGTATTTGTATTTTTTTAACTTAAATATATACTTCTAAGAGGCTTACTGTGTTATTAAATCGGCGAATAATCGCCGAATAATGGCTGAATAATCGTTATTCGAGACTAGACCGTTTTGGATTGAGCAAAAATCAATAGGGTTTCGCGGACTTAGCTAAATCGGCCAAAAATTGGTGAGTCGCCGCATAATCGGCTGAGTTGACTTGCCGATTTATCGTCTGTATAAAAAAATATATATTCCTATTTGCTGAGAAAGAATAAGAACAGACGAAGCAGAGGGAATAAAAGAAGAAGGGGAACTAAGAAGAACGAAAGAACACGAGAAGAAGAGGAAGCACTTACCTTGGAAGAAGAAGAACGAACTGACGATTGAAAAACATGAACAAATTTCATGCTGGTTTCGGAGTTGAAGAACTGATTTCCTCCCTCCTTCCAGGTAAGATTTGTTCTTCTTCTTTAGATCTCCTCTTCTTCTTCTTTCAAATATTTTTTTTATTTCTTCTTTCAGATCTATCCGTGTCCCACCTACCCTCCCTCAAAAAAAAGGTCCACTGCAATGTCACATGTTTCAGCCTGATTTTGTCCCGAGAGATCCCAAGCAATGTTTTAAAAAGCGTTTTTAAGACTCGAGGCGATCGAGCTTTTTCCGAGGCGAAGCGTAGCCTCGAGGCGTAGCGAGGCGTTTTTTTGTAAAAAATAGTGAAAAATGTATATAAAAAATTCAAACAAATAAAGAGCAAGTTTTACAATGATATGGAAGCCACCAACAAGGAGGACTCTTCACCTTTGACGTTCAACGCAGATTAAACTACTGAGAATAGATTCTAGCATGAAGACAATAGGTTGGAACAAAGCGGCAAGAATGATCAGTTCAGCTTAAATTTGTCTATCTTAAGCTCTGCGGGGGTAGTATCCAAGGGTGGGACAGAGATATCATCAAGAAGATATGGGTCAGTAACATTGCCCCCAAAGCATGTGTTTTCGTTTGGATTGCCTTAATTGGGAATACCCTCAAAAGGGACAATCTCCTTAGAAGAGGTAGGCATGCGAACAACAAATGCGTCCTGCATGTCAAGCAATGAATCAATCGACCATTTGCTTGTCAACTGCAGTGTTTCTAGGTGCATTTGGGGAGCCATTTACCAAATATCGCCAACTGATCAAGAAATAAAAAAAGCTTACGCCTCAAAAACGCCTCGCCTCAAAACGCCTCGAGGCTTACGCCTCAAAAACGCCTCACACTGGCAGCTCAACTCGTACGCACAGAGGCGATTTCTGTGCGCCTCGCCTCGACTCGCGCCTCAAGGCGCGCTTTAAAAACGCTTTTTAAAACAATGATCCCAAGGAAAAACCCAAGAGATACAAATACCCACCTTACTATAATCCATATGGTCCTAAACCCCTAAAATTGTTTTGCAGCATTCACTGTGCCAATTACTAATCAAGTTATCAATCCAGTCAACAATGGAATCTTACAACAGCATCGCAGTAGCGAGATGAGCATAATATTGTAAGCACCTGTCCCCAAGGCCTAAACCAATGGCATTTGCTCAAAATTTATTTCAAAATTAAACTTTGTGCAAAGAGTTAGCATAACTTATCTTGAATTTTCTTCCTGACTAAATTATTTTTCTTCTTTCGGCAAAGCAAAACGATTATTGTAAAGAGGTTTCGAAGTTGTAATTTATAAAGAGGAACTAGTAATCCAAATTTCACACCTAAATCAGAATTTTATCTAATTGGTTTTTGTTTTTCTTGAACTTGTAGGAAATCCTCTTTGTGTCTAATTGGCCCAGTTGTTCGCACCCCTGGTAAGAATTAGCATAATCTATACTTGCAGTTTTCATTCATGTACAAATGGTACAAAATTGTATTGAAAAGTTCTCACCAATTTTTGTTGTAGTAAAATTATATCTACATTTAGAAGCATAAGAAAATATAATAACATGCAACAGACTTGTGAATTTTTTCTTTTTTCATATCTATTTTTCTGTTGTTGCTGAGTTGTTGAGTTATGTTGCTTTTGCTGAGTTGTTCCTAACATCTTCAGGTAATTATAATTGTTCCAACCTGCAAAATTAAGTTCATTTGATGAATTAGTAAAGTAATATAATTATAAATTTATAGTATTTTGATTAATTATTTATTTTTGTATATGATTATGATTAAATCTTAAAAATATATGATTTAAAAAAATACCGATTAAATCCGATTAATCTTAATTCGGTCTTGGACCGCGACGCGATTTAACTACCCAGGAGGCTTATGCCTCATTTATTTGTCCATTGGAACTCCTAGCATCTGGCATCTGCATTTAAAAAACTTGTTTTTAGCTCTCTTTTCATATTTCTCATTTATGTTCATGTTCTTACAAAAGAAAAATATTTGCATAATCTTATTTGAAAGACAAAATAGTTTACTATTGTTGTTGTTATTATTGCCATTATAATTATTAGTAATATTGTTGTGATTGTACTTAATCACTAATCAGCAAAAAGTAGCTAGTTGATTGAGATTATGGCTGATTCAAACTGATACTTTACTTGTAGGTCAATATTGCTATCATGTACTGCTAACTTGCCATAATATGGTTAGAACATTAGTATAGAATTGGAAATTTTCAAAAATGTGAAAAAGTTGATAATCTAAGCATAAAGTGCACGGCGGGAGTATCCGTGAATGTCGACACTAGTATCCAACATGATATCTGTCGACACGTTTTTCATTTTGTAGAAATAGAGTGTCCTCTCTCTTCAATGCCTTTATTTGGCTTGTTTTCTCTTTATGTCTTCAGTAGGGATTTGGAATGAGTTTTGTTTTGGGTGGGAGGGTTAAAAGGGTTTTGTTAAGTTAGGGGTTAAATTAGTGTGGCTACCTTGTGTGAATTAATAGCTTGGGTGGATTGGGGTAAGGGCACTAATTAGGGATTTAATTGGACATTCACGTTCCCCTCTCCTCTTGTTGCAAGTATAATTTAATGCACAGTTTCGCACAGGCCTTGCAATTCCTCCTCCGTCTTCATAGACACTCACCGATTTTTTACATCTGAAACATAATGGGGACTTGAGTGACAAATCCGTTGTTACGAGCTACATTTGCTATAGGTGAGGAGAATAACTCACACAAGCCAAAACTTTTGTATTGCTTCACAAGCTTAGGCCTTTGGAGAAGAGTCTAAACGATCCTCTTGATGTTAATGTTCTATTGTTCCTGAATCCATGCTGAAGATACTGAATAAAATGCAATAGTGTGTTGCTTTAACTTATTGATATTGTAACTTTTTAGAAATAGTTGTGATATTCCAAATAATGGAGATAGATCTATGAATGTTGCGTACATAAATTCATGTGGTAGTAAGATTGAATTTTTGTTTTCCCTTCCCATTGGCCATTATACATTCTATACTCAATATTTGCTGCATTTAGTATGCTAATCTTCACAAAAACATCATGTGTTACAAATAAATACATTCTAAGTATATTCTGACAAACACTGGACAAGTGATTAGCCACAAATGTTGCAAGACATCCAACTTCAAGTCTAACATGTCTAGTTTTTTTATACATGAGTATTTCCTTTAGGATCTTAGTATTAATTAAGTAAATATTCCTATTTGGATAAAAATTGTATCGTGGACAGTTTCTTATTTAATTAGGTTTCTTTTGAAACTATAATAAGGAAAGTTTATTAAATCAATTTTAAAGAGTAATGTGCTACCAGGCACGGTAGATCTACATCAAGATAAGAGACAACTCCTATCTCGATGCAGATCTACAGTGCCTGGTTTGCACCAGGCACAACACCAGGCATAAGGCCGGTGCACTTAGAAAAAGCCCATTTTAAAACTATAATAAGGAAAGTTTCTCCTTGAGGGATAAGGAAAGTAATTGGGAAAAACTTTCCTATTAGGAGTAAGTTTTTCTTGTTTGGTTAAAACAAGAAAGTTCTCCTTGGAGTTGGGGGACAAGGAAAGTAATATGGAAACACTTTTCTATTAGGAGTTGGCTTTCCTTGTTTGCTTTGGAGTTGTTTAGCCTATATATAGTGTCTTATTATATAGGTTGGAGGCATCCCTAGAACACAAGAAATCCAGGAGATTCAGGCTAGAGATATATAGTTCCATAGCTTGTTCAACAAAGCTCTCAAGGGAGTTGTTCTCGAGAGAGAGCTTTAAGAGTTTGTTCTTGAGGGAGAAGTCTTTCGAAGAGTTTGTTTTCGAGAGTATTGTAATATTTTTTAGTTAAGAAGATAGTAAAGGTTGGAGCCTCGAAAGTTTGTTCTTGATAACTTGGAGCCTCAAGAGAGTTTGTTCTTGAGAGGTTGGGAAGTTTGTTAAGCAGCTTCGAGAGTTTGTTCTTGAGAGTATTGTAATATTTGTTAATTAGCAAAGGTTGGAGCCTCAAGAAAGTTTGTCCTTAAAATGTTGGAATTTTTGTTCTAATAATATAGTGGAATGAATTGGAGAAAAACTCAGATCGAGTATTCTTCTTTATTTATTTATTTATTTTTCAGCATTTAGTTTCGAATCGTTCGCATATCAGTTTTGCTACTGGTGGATGCTAGACTCAGATGGCTAATACAAATTATGTTGTGGCAAAACATACCTAAAAGTTGCAAACTCAGAGTATCTTTTCAAAGTTACAGTTCTTGAGATTGGTATGACGTAGAATGTTTTCTGAAGCTCTAGTGTTTAAGAATTTGCATCTCTAAAGCATAACATTTTTCTAGCCATTTTTTGTACAAGTTTAGAGGACTGTACCATCTTTTCCTTTCACAGCTCTTCGAGATATTTTGGAGTATTCCTTATTTTTGCATGACCTGTTTTTCTTGATTATGCCATTCATTGTTTAAATGAAGACATGGATGATTCTTCTGGGAGGTTTCTGAAGGAAGGAATAGAGCTTTTGATAATCAGCAGGAGGTCTGAGTTCATCAATTCTGCAGGATAAAAATGCATGCATCGGCAGTAAATATCAGCATGTCATCATATTCAGGTAAAAATCATGAATCTCAAGTGTTCATTTTGCTTTTGTATTGTTTAGGTTATCCCTCTTCTTTTTTTTCAAAATCAAATTACCTTCTTATGGGATAACATATGATCTAGCAAGTCATATCGGTGCATCTTGCTCGTCCTTGGTTTCATTTTTTTGTCCTTAGTATGATCCCCCAGGAACAAGTCTGGTGTTGAGCATGAACCCGTTCATCTTGATTTAATTTTTTATTCATTCAAAATGAGAATTAGAGAGGAAATCCTGGTGCATGTAAGATAATCCGGAAAGGAAAGGAAACCTACGATTAAGTGAATAAGCATTTGGAGCTTTTGATGTTGAGCATGATTAGAAAATATATCGTTTTCATTTCTTCTCTCTTTTAGGTACTAGATTCCACTGCAGGATTTTTGAAGCTCTAGAGGCTTGAGGCAGGCTACCCCTTGCTGTTCAGCAAAGTGGTGGAGCCTCACGGAAGATAGTGATGAGGCATGGGATAGAGGCCGGTCGAATGGGTTTCATGTGGGGTCTAGAGATCTTACTGTTTCACTATGATACCATTTTTTTCTTAGGTCTGTGTGAGTCAGGTGAGAGTCGTACGGGGTTTTTATTCTGTTTTTGCAGTGTGTGCCATCTCAAGATTAATTTAACTGAGAGCAAGATGTTCATTATTCGTGGTGGATCAAGTATTTGGTGTTTTTCAGGTTGTCAACTTGGGTTCCTCAGTTTTGCCCTTCCTCATATATAGGTCTTTCATCTTCCGTTAGGGGCATGTGCGAGACATGATGGTTTGGAACTCTGTCATCAAGATATTTAGGCAGAAATTAACTGTGATGGAAATATTGATATCTATCCATGGGTAGTGGAAATGTAGAGACACCTACAAGAGTAATCCCTTGACCCGTCCAGTGTGATAGTTAGCAGTTACAGGGAATCATCCCCAACTTCATTTGAAATGATCATTGATCAGGATGAGGCTATTCCATCTAGTCAACTGATAGCTGCAACCTCCAAAGCTGGTTGTTTCAAAGTCCTTAGACTTGCCACTAATATTAAAGGAGCACTGTTGGATAAGTGCTTTGAACTTGGGTTGTACAGGAGTCTTGTGGCAATGAGGTTTGGGGAGGCTAACAGAATCAGGTCCCTTTGCTTGTGGACTTTGAAAATCAGCCTCTTCACCTGCATCTCTTATGATTTATGCATTCAACAACAGCATCCAAGCAGTGGAGCTGAAACCCCAAATTTGAGTGGATAAAAAATGAAATGGAGAAGGGCCAGGTGGTGGCTGGCAAACATTGGGTTTAGTTAGTAAATAAAATCCAGACTAAAAACAGACAGACTACCGTAAACAATTTCATTTTAAAAGTATGTACATCGTCCCATCCCCTGACAAAACAACTTGAGATTATTAAATCACCCAAGATACAAACATTGGCTGTGGATCAGAAGAAATGCCAGTGATTGTCCATGACTCGTATTTGGCAGTGCACTGACTGCTTCTTGGAGACCCTTCTTTAGATTTTAGAAAAACTGTAGTTGGTATTATTTTCTTAACAAAAACAAATTCGTAGCATAATTCATGCTTTGGTAAGACAAACATTGAAGATGAGATACTCATTCGAATTCTGACATACTAGGAATTTTGTACTTGCTTTCATATAGGGAGATATGAAATGCAGAGTACAAGCAAGCTAAGAAAGAATCACTAACAAAAAACATTTACTCCATAATACAAACAGAAGATTTGGATTGTGCTCATTCAAAACCATGGAATTCTGCTATTGATGCACTTTGCATCGTCATCCAATCTGATGCATATGAAATAAATAATAAAATGATCAAATTACAACTCTTAATAAGGCCAATAAAGCAAAAACTGCAATAGAACAATGATATCATACTAGTGTTTACTACACACAACATCAATCAACTTATAATAATAATTTGACATACTGAGAGAGAATAGAGAAGTTTTTGAGTGGCGGTGGCTTCAAGAGACCAGCTTAGATTCTTGAATCCAAGGCCATGATGGTGCTGAGGTTCATGGGATACATGTATTTGGTTGAGCCAGTCATGAATTGTGACACAATTATCTTGTTTGCTCTCTCACTTGGATGGAAAGGGTCCCAGAATGCATACAAGTCTCTGTTGGGGCACAAGTTTGATGCTAGTGTACACAGTCCAACCCCATTGTTTGGCCCCTGTCCACAACATGCCACCTTTGACGTAACAAATCCTAACCAACCAAACACAGGTGATATAGTCAGATCAATAAGTTGTTGGAGATGTAAATGTGTATATTAGGTAGGCCTACAAACCAACGCTGTCCGTAAATATGAAAATTCACATATTTGCTAACAAGCTGCGGATAAAAGAATTCAAGAATACTTCTGATAAAAAATGAAACACTAACCGAATGCTTGTGGGCTACGAATGAAGTCCATGTGCATTTCAACTGCGTTGACAGCAACGAAGGCATCTGAACCAACCTCGTTGTTAAGTTCTTTTATCATCTCCACTAGTTGAGGATTAAACAAAGCAGCAGCTCTTTGCAGCTCAACGGAGCATCCTCCGTTTGTACTCCTTGTGGCCAACTCTGCTGGAACACAACCCAGTGGCCCGGTACCAGTCACCAGAATTCTACGAGCTCCCAATTCGTAAAGTCTCTGCATTAATTTCAATTACATAGTTATCAGACACTGAGGACGACATCCATATGCTTCTGCACATGCAATTACTTGTCTGTCTTCGTTTATAAATAGAAACAAATTTTCAAGACCATTTGGTCAATGTCACTATGTGTCGACAATTATATCTTTTCTTAAATGTAGGTAAGTAGGCATCGCAGACTTTACTAATGACTGTAAAGTGAGCAAAAACAAAATTTATAACCAATACTGTGCAGGTATTGTGATCGAAAACACATCTCGATGTAGGCATATCAACATCAGATGTGTGTTAGTTCACAATACCAGTCACAAAATCTCAGTGCGTAATACGCACTGGTATTGAGACTGAAATACTATGACATAAATAGTGATAAAAAACCACTTCTCGAGCTAGGCGTATCAACATCAGATGTGTGTTAGGTCACAATACCAGTTGCCAAATCTCTGTGTGTATTGTGACTGGCATTGAGACTGAAAGGGTGCCTAGAAACAAGGCTTATGGATAGGTAGGGTTTCTAGCTAGGGATCCTGGTCCGTTTATTTTAGCTTTTATTACTAATTACTGCTCCTGCTCCAAGTACTTTACTAATTACCTATGAATGACAGGGTACTTCATTAATTACTTTCAAGGAAGGAAAGGGGACATATCTCAGCAACTCAGGACTTGTACTGCTCAGGTAATTAATTGCATCCCATCCTTTTTATAATTCATTGCCTTCAATGCACAAGCTAAAAAATGCGATCACCCAACCAACCAATGCTGGAATTATGTCACCAAACTCCCTTCTCCTAATAACTCTATTGGGGTCCCTCACTCACACACCCCCTCACTCATTTACTCAGTAACAGACAAGGCTAGATAGGCTAGATAGGCTAGATCACACTGGATTCGGAATTCTAGTGTTCAAAATGACCAATCAACACCAGTGCTATGGGTAGGTACTGATGAGGTTAATGCAAAAATATTTAAAAATTTTTTTTATATATATATACACATTTCTATGAACCGATGAATCGGTAAATCGGCTATTGTCGATTACTCGGCCAAGTGATTATTCAAAGGATTAATTTAAAAAGAGATTGATTGGAGATTAATCGTCTATGAACACAGCATCAGTGTCTAGTGCATTCATGCATTGTTTTGCCAATTAATGCTCCACAAGTGCCAGTTGTAAGTAGTTGTGATCAGATCATATTCTTTTTGAAATTGAGTGAAATTCTTAATTATCCAATTATCCAAGTCCTTTCAACTTGCCTAGGTTATTTGAAATTTTTTTCCACCTTATGTCATCAAGATTTTCTTTCTAGAGTCAAATGTTGCTAGCGAGAGGACTGCCTAAATCTGAGTTGTTGATAATGTGCTTAAATGTGTATTTCTACAAGTCCTAACACAAATAGTGTCTTTCTAAGATAGCGTTACACATCTCAATGCCACACCAATGGGCGTGATCAAAACACCCTCTGGAATTGAGACCAAAAAACATTCCCTCTTAGTATTAGAGAGCTCGGCCTAGTCAGACCAAGTGAATGTGGACAGTTGGAGGCATGGACCTTGCTTGAAAAAAGAAAAAGGTATTTCCATTACACTTCATTGCATTTCTTCCACATTAGTAGAAAATGCAACAAAAACACCTTATTGCTTGAGAAGTGGTTTTTTCTAACAAAAGAAAATAAAAATATAAAAATTAAATAGGCATTGTATATGATTGACTTCTTCCTAGTGTAGGATCAAGAATTATACATTTCAACGTACAGTCAGGCATAAAACTATGAATGTGATTAGTCTCTCCATTTGGGTTAATTTTTGTTTGCTTAAACCATGCTTAAGTTGTTGGTTTTAAAATGCAAGTTACTAGTCTTGGAGTCCATTCCAAACCTTCCGACAATGACACAAGCAAGTTGAGTTTTTACCCTTGGAAAATTATTAAGGAGATAAAGATAGTTTACCGTCAGAGTCTTTTTGTATTCAGAGATCAGATACACAACATAGTCTGGGAGGGCGAATTGGCGAGATCTTGCTGAGAAAGGAACCAAGTAGTAGTTGTTAACAAAGTCATTCCCTCCACAAGTAATTAGGACAAGTGCACCATTCACAAGTTGCTGAGTCTGAGCTGGTCCGATGAGTGCACTCACTCGTTGCTGATACTGTTGGAACAACTCCAACTGCCTGCTAATCCTGATAATGTTTAGCTGCCAAAATGTTCAACGTTACTCGTCAGTTTAAGAGTGCTTTTTCACTTTGGATGTATAAAAATACGATGGGAAATGAAATGGGGCTTACAAATTGAATTCCAGTGTCGTTGAGGATTCCAATCCCGGCAGAAGCAAAATTAGCACCAACAAGTAGTTTTTGTCCTCGAAGTTCCGGACTCAAGTATGGCAATGTTGATTCCGAACCCAGTTGCTGACCTGATTATTTTCATAAATTTTAATTGTTATAAGATAAAGATACATAAAAGTATAATAGATGACCTACACAAGTGTTCAAAGTATTGACATCAAGATGGTGTTTTCTGCATCTTGATCTATCATGTTTGTATGTTGTGCAGTATAGCACACCTTTGTCAAGAAATTCAGGCCACTAACTAGATTTACAGGAAAAAAAAAAAAAAACCCACCACCCCAAGGAGTCCACTCTCAGTGTTACCCCAGCTAATGTTAGATCTGCCCTTTCTAACACAAACTTCATAGAGAAACTTCCAACTTAGCATGGCCACATTAAAAAACTCTGATTTTAAATGGAAAAAAAAAAAAAAAAAAAAACTGAAGCGCATTCTGAAAATCAATCTAGCAAAGTGGGCTTGGTGAGTCGGGGTTTGATTCAGACGAGTCGATATAATACATTGTAAATGTTAGTAATCTTATAATTATATCTATAGAGAGGCTAAAATGTGTGACTGAAAATACTATAACACTCATGGAAGTTTTCCTATTGTACTGTGAATGAGGTCTACACTAAACTAGGCGACAATTCAGTATTAACTCATAAGCTCATCGAGTTGACTCTAAAAAAGTATGATATAACAAGTAATTAGGAGAAAAGTAAAAAATGGTGGATATTATCTGAACTGATAATGTCGGGAATGTTGAGTCCATTGGAGAAGCGGCCGGTGGCTCGGTGAGTCGGGTAGTCAATGCCGTAAGGATACGAGTCAGCTCGGGCAGTGGTGGCCAAGTAGTTGTTGTTACCATTGTCCACAAGTGAGTCACCAAACACAAAGAAGGCTCTAGCCTCGGCTGAGCCAACAATGCACATCAACACAAGTAAGATGGAGGAACCAACAACATTCAGACATAAACTCTCCATCTTTTTCTTTTTTTTCTAAACCTACTTCCACCTCTGATGCTAAAACTTGAAGGCTGGGGTGGCTTTATATAACACTTCAGCTCGTGAGCACCCCATGATATAAAATGTTAGATGACTCTCCAGAGATCAAACATTTTGATGTCGTTTCTTGTTGATGTGCCACATGTGCAGGCAACACTGTAAGATATTTTTTAATGTAGACTTGGCAATTTGTGAGTGGGGAAAGAGGGTTTAAGTGTCTTTAGAAACCATAAAGGAATTGTACGTGGTCAGATGAGGGAAGCTGGGTGATTTTAATGGTGGTGGTATTGTGTCCAGTGCTTGTAGGGCAAATGATGTGTGAGAAAGCTTGTTGGATTGTAATATATTGGTGTGTAGTTGCTATTCAAGCAGGTGGCGTCCCTAAAACTTTTGATCTCCACCACCTTTTTCTGCTGTAAGATTAGAGTGGTTGGTAATTAAGGAGATCAAACATGTGCATGCAGACACTAGTTTAGTGAGCAGAGGGAGTATTATGTATGTGGTTAGAGTTGGAACTATAGGGTTGTCATTGAGAAATTATTTGGTCCATCAAGCGCTTCTTTAGTAGGGCTAATATGCAATAGTAGGATCCCTTGTATATGACTTTGAGATGCGTGCGATTGTGTTATTTGATGGTATTGGTGTACATGGTATGTGGCAATATAAGTATATATATATAGAGCTTGACATGATCATGATTAATGCCCAACAAAAAATTCTACAAGCCTATCCAATCAAGGCGTAGCATACATGGTATCTAGCAATTAGTTTGGTACGTGGATTGTCTCATCTCCTTTAAACATGTCAAAATCATGCATTACTGTTTTCTTAATGGTTAACGGTAACAGTTGATTGATGAGCTGTTTTAACATGTCTAATCTGAGTCCAGGTATTCATTTTTTTTAATCACAAACCAAAGCCTGCGTACAACTTAAGGTTTAAATCAGAGTCCAAAACTTAATCCTGAAATTGAACAACTCATCATAAGAAAGGAAAAAATTAGGTACATAAACTAGGAAAGCAACCACAACCATCCACTTGAAATTGAAAGGACATTAACCAGCACAAAGGCATGAAAAATTTATCCTCTTGACTTTCTGTAAGGTGTTTGTAAACTGGATCTTATTATTGATTTGAAAACCTTCTAAACCAATGGGTTGATGATTGTACTTTACTGCTAGGGATTATTTTTCGATTATTACGCTAATTATGAACAATCTTAAGGTGTTACTATTACTGATCTTGTTACAAAAGCAAATGTGCTTCTTATCTGTTGCTTCCATCAGCTAAGGATTTCTACTTTAATTAGTTACAGATTTATAAATTTTATTTTCTTTGTGATTCAGTAATTTTGTGTGAAAGAATCCAATTATCAGAGAATTGATTGGTCTCGAGACACTGCTGTTTGATTCTCGCCTAATGCAACTGCAAAGGTATGTTTTTATCGTTTTACTATTTTCCTATACTTGCTTGTGTCGATGGCAAGTATTCAGTCGAACACCTATTCGTTGTCTTCTAAGTACTGACAAAAGAGACGTGTGATCCATATTAAAACTATGTACTGCAACTCTGCCATTTCCGTTTGATATATGCTAGATCCCCATCCTGTAACAGATTAAATGGTGCTTTCAACCGCAAATTTACCCAAGAAGGCTACTATTTACCTATACTCGAATTTTTTTCACCAAGATATTTCTATATAAGCACCAACCATGATGTTCCTTTTAACCCAGAGTATTTACTTTAGGTTTGCAAATGCTTGTCATTGTTTACTTGGGTATCATTTACCCCTTTCAAGGTGTTTGTTCCAGATGCTTTCACTATTAGTACTTTGTTAAGTTGTTCATTGTTATGAAACTAGAAACCATACCCAATACAAAATTAAGGGGGTATATATTAGCTGGCCTATTAAGTTTCTCTTGAATGCAAGCGCAAAAATTTATGAGCCAGTGAAGAACACTAGAAAAATACGAAGGACTCCATGTGAGTTACATAAATGGTGTGGGGATAGGGTAGATGGGAAACACCCAAAGGGACTTTACAAGTAAAGGGCCTCCCTTGGATCTTTATAACAAAGGCTTTATGAGTTTCACTAGCTAGCGCCAACTACTTCCACCAACCCTCCATACAAATTAACTGATCAGTAGGGAAGGAGCTGAGAAAACATTGTCTTCTTGTTCTAATAAGAACTTTGAGCTGGTTAGGCATCTTCAAGCATCTTAACCTGAATTGATTGTACGTTTCAACATATTTTACGGCCATTTAATCATGTAGGTCATTTGAAATTAAATTCCCTTTAAGGTCCTGCCTAAACAACCCTACAAATGAGCAAGGTTCTAAAAATTGCTAGGTGGTAGGCCGGCAGTTAGCAGGGGACTAGCGCTCGAGGCCTAGGCGGTTTTTTTTTTAATTATAATTTATAATTTGTAAAATTTAAGCATAATAACATATAAATTACTTCCAATTCAATGCCAAGATGAATATGCAAAATGTATAAAAAAAAAAAAAATGGACTTAAATTTTTTTTTTAAACTGGAAATTAAAAAAAAAAAAAATTCATACACCTACCTAGGGCTGAACAAAAAATCGATCAAACCGATTAAACCGACCGAACCGAACCGGGTTCGGTTTTAAAAAATTCAAAATCGAAGTGGTCGGTTCGATTTTCGATTTCTATGTGATTTTAACCGACCAAACCGAACCGACCGAATATATATAATAAATAATATATATTTTATATATAAATAATACAATATGTTTAAAATAGTCGGTCGGTTCGTTTTTTTTTCGATTTTGGTTTGATTTTAGTCGGTTCGGTTACGGTTTGCATAAATTAGAATCGGTTCGATTTCGGATCGGTTTTGTTAATGGTCGGTTCGGTTTCGGTTTGAAAATTTTAAAACCGACCTAAGTCGGTTCGGTTTTCAGCCCTACACCTACCCAGGGGCCTTTGGCGTTTCCCAGCCGACTAGTGCCTAGGCCAATTGTTAGAACACAACATATGGGTTAGTTTTCATGCATATGTATGACTAGAAATACATGGTTATTATTAATATTAATTTTTTATACTTATAATTTTTGTTGTTGTTGTTTTTAATAAACACTAACACCGGTCTATTGAAACCGAAGAGAAAAGCTCTTAGAGCATCTCCAACCATCCCCCTAAAAAAGCTATTTTAGGGGTTGTATTGAAAAAAAATGCCCTCTCCAACCATCCATTTTAATCTTCCCCTAAAATAACTTTTCCCCAACCTCTCCCTAAATTTAGGGGGAGGTTAACCACCCCCTATAATTGAAAATATTAATAAAATATTCAAATATTTAAGTTTCAAAATAATTATTCAAAAACATTTAAATAATAGTATAATTAAAAAATAATTATTCAAAAGCATTTAAATAATGATAAATAATTAATTAAAAATTATTAATAGTATAATTAAAAACAAATTAATACTAATTTAAACAAAAGTAATTATTAATTCTAATTTAAATAATGATAAAATTATTAATAGTAATTATCTAAATAATGATATAAAAATAGAAGATATATTTAAATAATGATTAATTATTAATACTATTTTTTTAAAACTCTCAATTTTTTAAATTAGTCAAGTTTAAATTAATAATAGTATAATTAAAAACATATTTATATAGTAGTATAACTTAAAATAATAATATTATATGTTTAAGTTGAAATTAATAATAATATATTTAATAATATTATAATAATATAATTGAAACTAATTAATATAATTATATTAAGTTGAAATTAATAATAGTATAATTGAAATTAAATTGGTATAGAAAATTTGAAGATATATTAAAATAATGATGAAAAAAGTTAAAATAAGGGATGTGGTTGGAGTGGTGAAGATTTAAGAAACCCCTAAATTTAGCTTTTGGTTAAAATGCCCCCATTTTAACTTTTACCATTGGAAGAGCATCTCCAAGGGTAAAAGCTAAAATCATCTTCCATTTTAACCAAAATTATTTTTAGAGGTCTCATATTTCTTCATCACTCTAACCACATTCCCATTTTAACTTTTTATCATTATTTAAATATATATTTTCATAGTTTTAGAAATTTTCTATTTAAATTTTAATGATTGGATGAGAGAAGAAAGAAAAGTGATTTTTTTTTTTAATATATATTAGGATTTGGGGATGGAATGAATGCCCCAATTATAGGTAATGGGAAAGTTAAAACGAAGGCTTGGATAAAAAATCCTTTGTAGCAAGGTTTTTCCCATATGAGACTCCGAAAATATTTTTTTAGCTAATTTAGGGAATCCCTTGGAGATGCTCTTAAAAAGCTAACAAGTTTAAATACAAGCCCAATTTGGCAAAACTTGTGGAAAACTATAACTTGCAGGAGCTTCTGATAGCATATAGAAATGATACTAGGATCTATATGATTAGTTTAGAGCAATAAACACATAATCTCTAATAAATGTTCCAAAACTCTTCATACTAGGTACCAGTTAGGGATACTCTAAATGGCTCTCTCAAAATGAAATGGCACTCTCCCAAGCGAGTAGGATTGTCTTGGGAGAGTTTCAATTTTCATGTTTAATATTTTTTTGTTTAAATGCATTTTTAAATATTAAAGAAGTTATATATATATATATACATTCCTCAAGGGCTATATTTCATTTTCGGTTCATATCTTTACTCCATTCCCATTCCAATTTCATTCATCCATGTAGAAATCCCGGTAATATGGACCATTTTAAATTCTAGAAATCCGGTAATCTTCGTAAGTACAGAAAACGCAAGTGACAAAGCTTATTCTTGAATCACGGATGGATGCAACCATTTCCACAACGTAAGCTTTCATGAGTTTTTCATGGTCTTTTATACGCTTATTTTGTATTACATTTGTGATTTGATCATCTTTCACTTCTACTAGCAAGTGTTGTTGGATTGTTTAACGCCATGTCACACCTCAATTGTCAACACTTAAAATCTCTTTCTTCTTATTTGGAATCTGAAGAACTCTCTGGGATGATAACCTTGTTCATATCATATTTCCAAAGATGCATTTCTTAAACATGCATTGTGACCCCGAAATATAATAAAGTACAATCACTGTGTACACAAGATACATGGCTATACCAAGTGAGATTAGACGAACAGAGCATTGTACAGCCCTAGTAAAAGATATATCTATCAAGCTAGAAATGACTTATGGGGCATCGAGATTGATGGAGAAACACAATTTTAATAGCCCTTCTAGGGGGTGAGTGAAACCGCGAGGGGAGAGGGCGAGGGATGTCCTGAGAGCGATGGGTGGTTACACCCATCCCTCGCCCCCTAGAATTTCCACAATTTTAAACAACCCCAACGCATGGAGAGAGGAGCTTGCATAGAAGTTGTCATGGAAGCCATTTCATCTCCTGTGTTGTTCAGAGAGGACAATCTTTCCTACATGCCAAATATTTCAACTAAACACAATTGTCATGCATTGTGCTGATTAAGTAACGAGGGCTTTGTTCAGAGAAACGGAAAAACATCCTACCAAATTAATGAGGCACCATATGAACATGACACATGATAAAGAGATTTTTTTAAAGAAGATGCATTATGATTTGAACAACAAAGGTAACATTTCTGAAAAATATCATCTAATTCATATTTTGTTTGCATCTATCATATATAGGATTAGTTCAAAAATGGTTGCAAAATAAAGCGATGTGCCTTGCTGAATTGCTAAAATTTTACAGAAATCAGCGTGGTGGGTTGAGTTGAGGAACACAAGCTATACACACATGTACCAAACAAGAAATTACCACAAAGAAACCAGAACTGAAACAGAGAAGAGAAATGACTCCTAAAAACCTCGCCGCATATGATGAAACAAAACTTACTAAAAAGCTGGGTAGATCCTATTAACAAATTGCGTAACAAGTTCAACGAGTGAAGGTCTCTAAGACCCTCCCATTTCCCGCGGAATAGTGCTCGTCAACCTGTTGCAGAATAACTCCCCTGGAAAACATGTACTAAAAGAATATCTCCCTTGTAAGATAAAACCTTGCTCTTGTGCTATAAACTGATCTACTTCTTGTTTGAAGCCCAAACCTGAGTCATATCCTTTCCAGGGTTCGTCATTGGAGTTCTTTTAACTACCAGTTGATACGTTTATGCAAGAAGGTATCGATCCAGAAAGATTGTTATGAGAAAGGGCCAAAAGGCTCAACTTGAGTTGACGTAGTTGAATTGCAATGGGACCTTGAAGAAGATTTCCGCTCGAAAGTAGAAAGGTTAGATTCACAAGCCCATTTATCCAATTTGGAATATGTCCGGAAATTTTGTTATACCTAAAATCTAATGTCTCAAGTGAGATACTTTTTCCTAGAGCACTTGGTATTGATCATTTAAAACCATTTTTTTTTGCAAATGAACATAGTTGAGTGATGTTTAGTTAAAGCAAAAGGCATTATCCCATAAGGATTCTGATTTCTTTTATCCAGATAATTTCGGTACCTTGTTTTCATAAAATTTTCGTTTTGTGTAAAAAAAAAAAAAAAGTAAATATTCCATTTGTAATTTAGAAGTGAACTATATATTATGCATCTTAAACTCTTACGTATTACATAAAGTGTCTCATAAGACTCATAGTTTGTCTCGGTCCTAATGGTAGTCCAAGTAGGCCACCTCCTAGGGTCGTCGATTTTTTGTGGAATTTTAAGGCCAATTTTCCATAAACTTGGGCCTCATTTTCATAAATTTTACTTGATTTTTTGTTGGGAGCATAATTTTGTTATTGCCCGGTGGTGTAGTTATTAGTTTTGTTTTGATTTGAAAATATTCAAAATTCGCCTCTCATGCATTTTTTAACCGCAATTTTTTTCTTAATTTAAAAAGTGGTATAAATAATTATTAAAAAACTTGTATGTAGTAAACTTAACAAAAATATACAACTTGTTTAAGACGATTTAATGTTATACAAAAGTATATAGAAACTATTGTTTTTCTAATCCCTTTGGGATATGGGTCTCGTAGTAGACTATCACCTAGAGCCCCATCTTTTATTGGGTTGGCACAGTTCATATGCTCATACAAACTTCATAGTATAAGAATCGGTCACCTAACGAACTTTTATTGCTAAAATAAGGTTATATCGGTTAATATGTAGTCCTCTAATCAAACTAAATTGATATTTTGAATTTCAAAAGATCTTTCGGCAAATTTAAAATAAAAAAATATTTCATGAAATTTCGATATATTTCGAGAAATCACATTCCTTGGTTTTTAGATAGGTTGAGAAAATGAAGTTTATTCATGTTGCAAAAATTGCGTGGTATTGGACCTTGGAGATGATTTCCAGATGTTATGAATGATTCTAAGTTTAATAAGCTTCCAACCCTATTGAAGTAGAAAATTTAAATACCGTAGTTGATGTTTCAAACCCCCGTTGAAATGATTATTATCCAAAAACAGAGCCATTTAGTTAAGTTTGATTTTGCTAGAAATATTGGGATGCAGGATATTATTTGAAAGTCTTAGAGAGGTTAGTGAGAAACAACCCATGAACAAATGCTCAGGTACTTCTCCGAAGTTATTGTCGGGAAGTCCAATATTTGCAATTATCTCGTGTCACCTATTGATTCTGGAATTCTTCCCTGCAGTGCATTCTTAGTTATGCTTAAAGTTCGGAAGGATTTTCACCTATGTTTGAAGGGATTTCACCATTGATGGGATTATGAGAGATGTCAAAAACCACAATGTTGTTATAGGGATATGATGGTAGAATAAGAGGACCTATAAAGGAATTGTTCATGACACTCTAAAGGAATTAAGCTTTGTATTGGTCTCTATCAACCATGTTAGAACTTTTCCCTTTAAGTTGGTGTTGGAAATATCAATATCCAACAAATCATGTTGAAGGGAAAGAAGAAAAAAAAAAAGCTGGGAAGAATTTCATTTGGCTGGTTGACAGTGCAATTTGCCAAACTGAGATATCGTAATTGGAATTTGGGAAACCAACCATGTGGATCTTCAGTTTCTACCTCTTATCTTGTTGTTACCACTGAGATCTAGGTGCACAAGTTTGGAGTAGCCATCAAATTAGTTATACCTGAACTCAAGCGAGGAGAGATTCGAAAACAAAGGGAGTGATGTCAAATTGCTGTGAAAAGATGGAAGATTTGCACCAAGTTCATTTGCACCTAGATCTAGTTCTTGAAGTTTCTTCCATTTGCACAATCCCGTAGAAGCTACTCAAAAGTCTCTAAACTTGAAAGGCTAATCGACTACATTCCCAAATGAATGTACCCAATAAGCAAAAGCTCACACTTGGATCAGCAATTAAGCTGGTGTGAGTAATCTTCATCCCAAAATCAATAAATCCGCACGTGATAATATCAAACTAAACAAAAATAATAAACAACTACACCAACAGGTAGTTCCTCAATGAGGCAAAGGTGTCATGCAAGAAAAGCACAGTTCAAATAATTTAGTTCCTCAACGAGGCAATCATGTCATCGTCCTAATTAAATAAATATGCATTTACTTGTACTTACACTGTAGAAGTTGACTATGGCAAGTCTAACCTGCAGAATATTAGTGGATTTGCCATCCTGCATGAAAAGGGTTATAAACAATATAGATGTAATTTATTAATTAAAACAGTTATCTTCGTACATTATTCATTTTAACGGATTGATCACTTAGACGATACCACATTCACACCACCTTCGTGCCGAACATACATGCCCGTATACCTCTCTCATATAAAGGAGGATTTTTCCGTCATCCATGCCCAAGTGGGGATACATCACATACAGGCATGCATTGTCAGATACTCCTAACTATATAAGTAACAAAAGTCACTCTTGGGCTATCAATGCGCAAAAAGTCACGTCACATTTTTTACGGATAAATATCAAACTTATTTTAAGCATTCCAAAATCACCACATTTTCGCAAGACTAACTCGAAAGTAATTTTAGTTTCTCTATAAGAAAGGGGTGTCCCACATCCGCAAGACAACCCGCAGGTTATTTAGTTTATCTATAAGAGAGGGGAAATAATAAACAAAAAGATGTGTGGTAGTCTAAGTGATACAATTTCAGGTGATTAAATTTTCAGGAATCCAAGTTTATCAATATCATTTATTTTTTATATTTCAAAATTCCTCCACAATGACATTTTGTCATTTATCAATCGATTCATCACAATCTCCACCCATACTTTTGGGGAAAACATAGCATCTTTGTAAACAAATTTTATATAGCAAAGCGAGGATCAAACCCATCCAATAAGAGGATTCAAGTTCTTACCAGTATGGTAACATCACACTTTCAAACATAGTTCCTTATTGAGTCTAATTCAAGCTATGAAATAAAACATCATTACTTAATAACATTGTTACCCATAAAAAAAAACTACATGTATATATAAAAACCATACTCCAATTCTCATTATCACACATTACTGCATATAGCAAAGGAGTTCATAATGTTAATCACAAGAGTTGCGTTTATACCAACTCATCCTTTAAGGCAAAGTAAACAACTAAAATGCAAGAGAATTGCAAAGGGATTTGCATTTTAGATCAATCAAACTGTAGAAATCGAAGCATGAAACACAATAAAAAGAAAATTCTAAATTCAACTGAAACAAACAGCTTGGATTGATTCATACAACAATGTATATCAACTAGAACATCTCCCTAAATCAACTGATTCGAACATCCAAAACTCAGCTAAAACGTCTGCTTAAATTAAAATAAGCATTAAACATAGCTACAAACAACCCCCAAAATCAATTAAAACCAGCCGTCTAATGTCAATCATGGCCTTCCCCAAACTCAACCCGAAGCATCCTAGTTGTAGCCCGCTACATAGTCCCATGAAAATCACGCTTCAATCCGCACTACAAAACCAATACACCCTAATTTTCAGCTACCACAATAATCTCATTACAACCCAATTTCGATGTCGAAATAAAACCAATTTAACCATGCAAGCATCCCAGCAACCAACCTTATTCGAGCGATAAATTGTAACTTCAATCGGCTCCAAACAATATTTTTCTTTTACATCAAATGCAACCCAAGACATACCCTAAACAACCATGTTTCCATCCCAAAACAGTCAAATAAATAACATTGCCAACAATACCGAAATGAACAAGCTGTCGTAACCGGATAGCTTGACCAATCATCAATCAAATGTACATAACTCTCACGTTAGAACTCAAAATTGCATACCGTTTGGGGCAATGAAAAGTAGATATAAAGAGGCTTCCAACCATATAAGGCATACCCCATGATTATGTCTACAATAGTACAGATTTTTACAAACAAAACAGATCATCAATCAGCCGAGGTTGATTTACCTATTGTCACTAAAATGAGTATATCTTACTGTACACTACTCAGATTGTCATACCGTCATATTCTTTAGAAACTAGACTCAAACAGGAAACTTTTGATATATCACATGATATTATACCTACTCCAAAACCTAATCAAAACTCCGGAAAAAAAAACTATACAAGATCAGTCCAATTACCGGACAAATTTTAGTTTCGGCTCACATTGAGCCACAAGCTCTGCTAGAGATGGAAATTCACACTTGATTCATACATATAAAGTAAACAATAACTACCATTGATCTCCTCGGCAACAGCCTGTTGAGTCTAACCAATGTCTCATGTCCAAATGGTTCCTTGGATTCTCATTTGAAAGTCCAATCTCAAAACCAATTACAATCCTAACCTGTGTTCTAAAAAGCGTTAGGCGATGGGCGGGCGGCGAGCAGGTGTCTAGCGCCCATGGGTCTAGGTGGGCACCTAGGCGGTCTTAGGTTTTGTATTATAACTTTAATAATTTACAAAAGTTAAGCATAATACCTTATCAATTACATCCAATTTAATGTCAAAATACATATGCAAAATTTAAAAACATGAAAAATTAACAATCATGAACAAAATTTATTAAAACTCAAATGACTGAAGTTGGTCATGATGGGTACTTTATACAAAGTTGAATTTGTGGACAAATATCCAAACATACTCTTTTATTTTTCTTCAAATTGCATGAATAAACTCAGTCATGTTTGATAAAATCTACATTACTAAAATTGGTATCGGCTGATCCTTTGAGAATTCCATTAAGTAATCATCATTTGCTACATTCAGACAAATACTGAGTAAAAAATAATTAAATTGTTTATTTCTAAAAATGATGAAAGAAAAATAAAATAAGAACACAATTAGCCTTATTAATAAATAAATAAAAATTTTAAAAAAAAATCGCCCAGACCCGCCTAAACTGCCCAGAACTCGCCCAGCCATTAATCTGGGCGTTTTCTAACGCCTAGGATGATTTTTAAAACATTGATCCTAACATACTGGATGGTTATCAATAATAAAGATCAATCCAGTCCTACAAACATGCATGGAACCAATCCCTTATCTGTAATCTCAATCTAACTTGTAAGTTAATCAATTATATCTTAACATCTATCATCAAGTTGCTAATAAAATTGGCATTTCAACATCAAGTTGTGGTAAGGCCCTCCTTGTCAGCAAGTTCTTTGAAGAACCCAAATCCAATAGTCAAATCCAAGCCTATTGTCCCTAAACCTCTTTCTTTTATGTATCCATATTTAATTATTTATCTCATACTAACTATCCACATTTGAACTTCGATGTTTTCACAAATAATGAGTACAAATGAGGGTTCTTAATAGAATACCTCATCCAAATGAAGGCAATGACAGACACAACAAACAAAACATATAACTCCAAATGTCATATATTTTCATTGTCAACAAATCAAATGAGTATGCATTTAATTACTTTGAGTTGCTTTCCAAGTCTCATTTGGGATGATTTTAGATGCCATGACAAGGTTAGTGTATAGATTTGTATGGAGTATGGGGTGGTTACACATCCTCACCTAGGAACCCTAAATCCAGAGTGGGGTAAGAGAAATACAGAAATTGAAAACTCACAAATAAAACCCATTATCTTTTTGTAAATCGAGGTTATTCTATTTTCAAGAACATGAACTAAATCAATCCGTCCATTTCATATATAAACCCTATAAACCAAAATCATGCCAACATCCATCTTACAATTATATTTGCAAATATGCAAACACACCCAAAATTCAAAAAAAAAAAGAACTCGGGACTGAAAATGGTGAATGAAGAAGATTACGTACTAAAAATCTAACTATGATTCCTAGGGGTGGGCGCGGTTCGGATCGGTTCCAAATTTTAAAGAACCTAACTCGAACCGTTTACATTTTAACGGATCTGGTCCGGTCCGGATCCCTTCATTTTGATAATTAGAACCGAACCTAACTCGAACCGTTCTAAACGGTTCGGTTCCTACGGTTCCAATTGAATCAAGAACAGAAAAAAAAAATTGCCTTCCAAAAAAAAAAAAAAACAGAAAAATAAATTTGGTGAACTATGAATTACCAGTAACAAGATAAAGAGAGTTCTTTACAATCATCAAATCATTCATGACCTACCTTCTTTCAAATTGAACTTATTTGTTGATTGCTCCCATTACAGCATTTGCATCTACTACTAAGCAATTTGTAGAACAAGAAGAGAAGTTGTTGTAATACTGAAAAGATCATAGACCCTTGCAATTTTGTTTACTTGATCATACAAAAGCAGCCTGAATCACCTAATCTGACCATCATCGATCGATCAAACAGATCCATCATCGATCCATAAGAGATCATCATTGATCGATCAAACAGATCCATAAGAGATCATCATCAACAACAGAAATCATCATCGATCCATCAAACAGAACAACAATGATCTCGTCGATCCAACATTATCCATCATCAACAGGATATCATCAATCCATCATCAATCTCCTCGCCACAGATCGGCGCACTCCATAAACTCAGATAGTTTCTCATCATCAGACCGCCAAACACCACATCTCAGACACCATCGAACACCACCAAAATCTGACCATTCTTGATAGGGACATCGGGGGCTTGTTGACCTTGCTCATGAAGAGCCTCTTCAGAATCATCACATTGAAGTTTTTGTAGGTCCTCTGTACCAAGAACATGTACAGTTGTTTGCTCTTTGATCGATCGAGTTCATGAAATCACACAATCAATCAAGAAAGTGGGATCAAAGAAAGAGAGATGATGAACAACAACAGACCTTGACGAGAAGCTTGAGGAAGGAAGGAAGAGATGATCGATGATGAACAACGATCGATTGGGTTGTTCTTGCCACCAGCGATCTAATCTTGAAAGTAGATCTGAAGAGAGACGATGAGGAAGGAAGAGACGATGAGCTTTGTTGTTCTTCGGGCTTCTTTGCTTCGCCATCGATCCTCTTCACCAGTAGAGAGAAGAGAATAAGTAGATTGAAGATCTTGAAAGTAGATCTGAAGAGGAGAGGGTCGTGAGGTGAGAAAGATGAGAGAGAGGGAAGAGGGGTGCGTTTGGAATTAAGCTACAAAGACTTAGGGTCTTTTAGTGTTGAAACCCCAATACGGGTTGGAACCGGACCGTATGGAATTAATTATTAGGAACCGGACTCGAACCGTTATTAAATGAATCCGAACCGAACCGTTTCTCAATTTATAAAATTAAAAACCGAACCGTTTGAAGCAAAACGGTCCGGTTCGATTTGGATCCGCGGTTCCTCGACTCGTTTGCCTACCCCTATAATAATTTAAAACGAAAATATGAAATAGTATGAAGAAAACTCACAATATTGCAAATTGCAAGGGATCGTGCAATCGATCCACGTAATACACTCAACGGCCAACGCCATCATCCCACATTGTCTCCCCTGAACGAACTTCGAATCAGACTCTTGAACCAACTTCGAATCAGATCCCTGAAACAACCCTGCAAACGATCGTGAAACACGACTAAAACAGACCTGAAGCAACCCCGAATCAAATTTGAAACAGACCCTGAATCATTCCTGCAACATGCCCTGATTCAACCCTCTTTACGCCTGTAATCTCTCTCACATCACTGATCACCATCAACACCTCTCTCACCATAGTTTTCCATCTCTATTCTTCCCTTTTTTTTGTTATCTCTCTGTCTCACTTGCAATATCTCTTGCGATCTGTTCCTAATGCTGAAATCAAACAAAAAGAAGGAAGATAGAGGGAGGAAAAAGGAACAGAAAATGAGGGAGGTTGGGCCGGTGGAAGCTTCATCACAGACTATGCTCGCCGCCGGATGAAAAGGAGAAAAACGTGAAGGGGGAGAAAAGAAGAAGGAAGTATAAGAAAAATGGTTTTCTCTTATGATTTGGGTGGCTAATTGCCCCCACTAAAATTTTGAGGGCACCCACCATTTAATTTCACAAAATAAAATCCTAAGTTTTTGAAATTTAAATTCAATTAAATGTAACTCTATTTTATTTAATTCAAAATAAAATAAATTAGCTTTATGAAAATTAGGAGTGTTACAATAAACATGGAAGTGCTAGTACATAAGAGGAAGATATCTAGGACTGACAAAAATAAATGAGTTCGGTAAACATTTTAAAACGTGTAATGTGCCAAAACATGCACTAAGTGCATATTGTACAGGAGTGAAATGTTTGAATTTGGCGCAAAAATAAAATATAAAGGCTAGGAAACATAATAGAAAATGAATAATCATAATAGGGACATCATTACCTACCTACAGAAACTAAAAACGGGTTCCCAAGAACGGAATGAATATGATCATCGTGCTGCTAGAAGATGTGTGACACAACTCTTTGTTTCAGTTGTAGTGTCAATGATATTAGTCAATTTTAAAAAGAAAAACACTAATTCCTTGGTGTTCTCAAAGTGGACTAAACCACCGTTGATCCTTTTTTCCATAAACAGGACTGAAACACACCAGAAAATGAAAGCAACCATCCCAATGCTAGCATGCCATGTAATAAATAAAATTCCACTGTATTCTTGAAGCGGTCTCAACAAAGATGACAACTTTTACAAAAATCAGAATAACCATTATTGAAGGCTTCATTAGAGGGTTCCGTTTGTTAATACTCGAGTTGTTCTATTTCTGCAATTGTCTACCTACTCTTCATTTTACAGAAACTACTGAAGGCTAGCCTATCATTCCAAAGTCTAAGATAATAAATACAACAAAAGGGCTCCATCAGTTAATTTAAACATGCCAAATTTTAATATAAAAATTGAATGCATTACAAATATAAATTATAGATCAGCACTTCCGCTGATATCATTTACAACCTTCTTTCAAATAAAAACAAATTTCCCAACTTGAAAAAAGAAACTCACAGAGAGGAATCTAAGGAACTAAAGGAGTTGGATTTCTTCCAAGTGGAAACACAGATATTAAAATGGTGTACCTATCTCACTCCTAGTCTCAGTTGGACTATACAAAGCAGACCTGTTTCTGGGTCTATTCTCCTCTAACTGTTTAACTACCTCGTCCATGTCAGGTCTGACAGATGCCACTGGAGCACAGCAACCCATCGCAAGCTTCAATGCCTGAACTAACCCGTCCTCCATCGCACTTCGTATCCCCTTCAACACTCCCATGTCAAAAACTTCCATTGCTGTCTCCTCCAACACTGCCACCTTCACCAGTGCAGGCAAGTCAACATATTCTCCACTTCTACCATCTTTACCAGGCTTCTTTCCCAGTAGTATCTCCAGCAACAATATCCCAAATGCATACACGTCAGTCCGAGCATTGCACTTTTTCATCTTCTGCAGTTCCGGAGCCTTGTATCCATCAGTTTTTGCAATACTCACCATCTCATCAGTTACAGCTGGTACCATCAACTTGTCAAGCCCAAATTCAGCTAGCCTTGCCACAGCGAATTCGTCCACAATGACATTTTTCGATTTTACGCTGCCATGGGTAATGGGTGCTTCAAGACCTCTATGCAGGTGTGCTAATCCTCTGGCTATACCCAATGCAATCTTGTGTCGGCGAGTCCAGTTCAACATTGCCTTCCCTACCCTGGTATCTGAAATGAATCAACAAACTGCAATTTAATAAACGTTGAGATAAATGTATTTTAAGTTGAGTTGCATGCTTCATGCCAGAAACAGCCTAATTTTTTGTTTTATGGACATAAGATTTTTCTAGCACACACTCAATTTATGGAGATAAGAATTTTTCTAGTACACAATCAATATGAGGAGAATTTTACATCAACTCCAATATGTAGAGAACAAGTTTTCCTATTCTACCAGATGTCATGTCTTTTCTAATTTCTTCCTTCTAAAACTGTGCAAAATGATAGATACATCCAGTCTTGGTATTTTAAATAAAGAACATGTGGTTTGTGGCTTCACGTGCACAAAGACCTTAGTTTTATAAGACTTCAGAAGAAATTGGTGATAGAATATAATTATGAATGACAAAAACTTGCATTTGCAATTGAGGGACAAGACATACAACTAGTCCTCAGTGAACATATAGTCATTGTGATTCACATGCACAAAAACAAGTCGTTACGAGAAATTCCAGGTGGAAAGCATAAAACAACTTGCCTCTGGCAGATATTGAAAAATTGGGACTCTCCCAGTCAAATATCTGGGCTTGCCATTGGGTATAAATATAGCTGTTCCCAAGCTAAGGAAGGGTGGTTGATAGAGTGTGAAGCAGACTTGTGGTTTGGAAGCGTAAATATTTTTGGAAGGCCAGTAAAATGGTGTTGTTTAAGAGCATTCCAATTTTTACGATGTCCTGGTGATTCCAACCTCTATGGCAGATGAGCTTGAAAGGGTATCAAGCAACTTCCTTAGGGGCACCTCTCAACAAGGAAAAAAATCATCTAAGAAACCTAAAGACTTTCAATTTTCCTTTGCTGCGGCGTTTTGGACCATTTACTGAGAAATTACGACTTGAATTGGTTGGGCTGGTTCACCAACCTAATCTCTACATGGGTGCATCTGGTAGAAAATTTTTATGAATAAAAACAAATCTTGAAATCCATAATCATGTCAATTTTAAAGTGCGTTCAGGGCTTAGGGTGGCTTTTTTGCAAGGCAAATGGATCATTGAGATTTGAGAGACCACCGCAAGAACTTATCTCATCTCTTTATTCGATATTTTAAATGAAAGATTGTACTTGTTGACAGCATGTTTGGCAAATTCTAATAAAAGTGAGGGTGACTGTTGGATCCTAGACTGGAGGAAGAAATTATTATTATTATTATTTTTTGGAAAGTGAGCTGGGGTTTTTAAGATCCCCGAACCTTATATTAATAAAAAAAAGATGATGATAAAGTTTACAATCGCTCATACGTTCACTCGTTACATCATCTTCAAAACAATAAACTAGCTTCAAAGCTTCAACAAAGAACCTAATTAGTTCTAGATTCGCCGTCTGTAGGTTAGGGAGTAACCTTGCAAAGTGTTCTGCTACTAAAGTGGTCACATGATAGACCTGCCATAACTTGTCTTCCTCGTAATTATCAATCAATCCTCTAAGCACTCTCATGACCTGATTTATACCTAATGTGAACCCCAGAATGTATGAGAAGTCGTCGTAAAGAATCGAAACACAATGAATCATGATATAGAAACCATTGAATACTAACACTAATCTAGCATCCCTACAAGGGTCTAATAAGCATTTGCATTCTACCTGTATTATCATCATCAGTTACCTGAATTTAGGATTTGTCTTCTTGCTTTGAGAAAACCTTCGAGAAACATATTCCGTGGGAGTCTGTATTGTGGTAACTTCATGTTCTTCTTCAATAGTGTTTTGCCCCATCTTTGCTGCTTTCGCTTCAAGTAAGCTTTTAATATTGGTGACCAATGCATCCCTGCCTATTCTTGCAAGTTCTGAATTCAAAGCATTGATGGCTTGGGGTGTTAGCCAATCCATGGGCGTTGTTAGATCTTCCCCCTGTCTTCCATCAGTTATCTCTCGTCCTACTTCAGGAAGTGTAGAAGCTGATTTTGAGGTTGCATCAACCTCTTCACTGCATCTTTCCTAACTTGGTGTTGTTAGCTCTTTTTCTATATGGTTATCCTGTAGCACTATTTGTTGGCTATTCTCATCATTCGGTTGTTGTTCTACCTCTTGTAGGTTACTTCCTTTGGCATTCTCCTTATTGGTTAACTGTTGTTTGGTAACGCTTGCTGCATTACCAGGAACTGGGCTTGTATTGCGTGGCTTGAACGCTCGTTTACCCTGGGCAATGGTCCAACCTTCACTGTCCTTGGTCTCTGTTGGAACCTTCTTCCCTGTTGGTCACCACCTTATTGTAGGAGACACTCTTTGGACATTGATGGTTTGAGTGCCCAAACACAACACAAGTGTTGCACTGTGTTGGAATCTATGCATACTCTACCTCAACTACTCTTTGTAGCCCTTCATTGATGAATACAGGAATCTCCTTGGGAAACTTATTATTGACTTCCACTTCTATGCATACTCTTGCAAACGCCAGTTTGGATCTTTCCTCAGTCTCCTTGTCCAACATAATCGGGACTCCAATTACACTTGCAATCTTTTGTATTCCTTCTGGGTTCCATAGGAACAATGGAACTTTCTTTAGCGTGACCCAGATAGGTACTGTAGCAAGAGTTTTTGACTCCTCATCAATATTGGTAGACCAGGATCTAATGATGAACAATCGACTTGCAATATGTAGGGATCCAGTTTCCAACACTTTGCTTCTGTCTGCATCATAACTTAAAAACAAAGTTCTTTTCACCATGAATGCTCATCTCAAAATTCCTAGTTCCCCATGCTTTAACTAGTGAATCTTTGACAAAATTAAAAGCTAAACGTTTACCAACAAACCTTCCAATGATGAGCTTTTCGCATTCAGCAATCCTACTAGCGAAATCAGCCGTTTGTACTTTAACTACCTTCACCCCATCCAGAGTCATTGGTGGCTCATATTTCAGTTTTGTAGTCCCTGCATGTCGCCCTTGTTTGAGTTTTGAAGCCCAACTAGTTGTAGGTGCCACAACAGGGGTCATTGCCTCATTGATGGCCATGGTACAGTCTGCGTGCAAGGTATTGTTTGCTCCAGAACCTGATTCAGATCTAGTTCCTAGCGGCGCCCCTGTGGGTTTTAGCAATGCACACAGGACTGCATCTCTTTGCTCCTGACTAAGAAGGTCTAGTTTTTGCATTAGTTCCATGGATAGCTCCTCGTCTTCCTTCCTAGCAATAGTACCCTCATTGTCAGCCCCTCTTTTGCCATTGAAAGAACCTCCACAAGAGGAAGAAATTTCAATCTCTGGGAAACCGAAAAACTGCAGTGTCATTGAATTATTATCAAAGGTCTTCTTGTTTGGCAACTGCGGTAGCTGGATCATTGGTTATGGAGTAGAACAGAAGACAGGTTCTCTTTCAGTCATGTTTTGAGCTGATTGGAAACGATAGAATCAGCGGCAACAAGTTGTAAACTTTGATCCAATGTTGTTTTTGTTCTGGTTTTTCTAGAAAGGCAAATTGCGATCCTGGTGATTACTTGCACATGAAGAAGATGAGGCACTAATTTGAAGACTAATAAAGATGGAATACTGTCTACTATAACACTAAGGCATTTTCAGATAAAACCCTAACCAAAGCCCTTGGGTAGTAAGTTGGAAAGGGTATTGGAGCTACCATCGAGTTCAGAGTTCAATGGGACTTCCATTTGGATGGAACCTACAATACGAAGAGGGATTTTCAAAGGAGAAGATGACAAACTAATCAACCTTAGTATGAATATGACAAACCAACAGAAAATGAAGATGATTGAGCCTGGCAGCATCACAATGAGGGCTTCACTGCCACGGCATACTAGAATTCTGTAAGTTCTCAGCCAAATGGGAATGGGATAAGGAAGAAAGAGAGGGTCTGGACTGACAAGGTTACTCAAAAACTTACCTTCCTGATGTGGATAAAGATGCAGAGGAAGACTCAATCACGGGACAACCAGAGAAGTAGAGGGGATCCAAGTAGAGTCAGTGTATCTCAAGTGCAACGAGAGAGATGACCGAATGAGAATGTGGACCACTTGTTTTTATATTTTCGAAATGTGAAGCAAGTCTGGTAACACCTGTTAAACGAATTCAAGCTGGTGAAGCCAGTACAAGGTACTTCAAAGTTCAAACAATCGGTTCTTTCATGGGAACAACATATCTCAATCAGATTGAGGCTTCGGACTAGATTTCCCTATGCGATTCTGTGGTTAAAATTTGGTAAGGGGAATTTCAGAGTTTTCAAGGAATGGGAAAGCTGATCAAACATCTTAGCCTCCAAATTTTATCAGTCCTTTGGTATTGGCCTAGTATAGCTAGGAAGGCCAGGGAAACTTGAGTTTGGATGATTTCATCTTCATGTAATTGTCTTTAGTTTGGTGTATCCTTGTTGTTAATGAATATCAGGTTGAAAATTGGAATTGTGAAGATTTGGCGTTATACTTTTGAGTTTCAATGGTACTGAATACTAATGATGTTTTACAATGAGCATTTCCCACTATGAATGTGCCATGCGAAAACCCTTTGCATATGTTTCTTCAGCTATCAATGCGTGCCTAAATATGGATGGAATGAGCAGTGGTGCATTCAATAAACAAAGCAATAAATGGTGAATAATAGAGAAAGATTAAAGAATTTAGTACCGTGTAGAAGATCATGAAGGGTTTTGTGTGGGAAATAATCATAGATGAGGAGCTTCTCCCCTCGCTGTCCCTGATAGAAAGCTCGAAGAGAAACCAGATTCTCATGGCGAACTCGACCTAGTTGTCTTATCACGGGCAAGCACGAACCTCTATCCTTGCAACTACCTTCCCTCAATAATCTCAAAGCAATGGTTCCTCCATCAGCAAGCTTTGCCTTGTACACAGTTCCATAGCTAGTTTTCTCCATCACCTGACCAGTGGCATTCAACACATCTTCTAGTGTCAAATGCTCGGCGCCTTGAAACAAAACAAGCTTCCCTTCACCACCATTCTCCTCCTCCTCTCCTTCCTCTACTATCTCATCTTCAATTCCATTACTAGTCCTCCTCCTCCTCTTCTTCCCTTGTACAAACCCAATCAATATAGAGGCCAAAACCACCACACCAGTCATCATCCCTATCACCAGTGCTGCAATTGCACCAGAGCTCAAACCCCCACCTTTACTATGTCCACCACCACCATTGCCAATGCCACTTCCATTACAATTCCCAAGAGGAGACCCACAAAGTTGTGGGTTGTTCCCTTGAAAAACCTCCGCACCAAATTTAGCATAAAAAACTGGTAAAACCCCACTAAAATTATTGTAAGAAAGATTCAACCTATCAAGCTTGATCAACCCATTCAAGCTCTCTGGAATAGGACCAGAGAAGAAATTAGTCCCAAGTTGAAGCTCTTTCAAGCCATGAAACTGAGTTATAAACTCTGGGAAACTTCCTTGAAACCTATTGTTGCTCAAATCCAAAACTTGCAAGTTGTTGCAAGTAGAGTTTGGTAAAAGGGGTTGAGGAACCAGTCCTGAAAGATTGTTTGATTGAACTCTAAATGAAACAAGTCTATCACAAAGGTTCCAGATTGAAGGTGGAAGAGACCCATTCAACAAATTACCATCCAAATCAACATCAGAGAGAGAAGCACTGTAAGCAAGCTCAAGAGGAATGCTACCTTTAAGTGAGTTCACACTAAGGTAGAGACTCTGCAAGGAGGAAAGCTCACCAAATTCTCTGGGTATTTGACCTGAAAGGCCTGCAGCTGGAAGCTTTAGAGACAAAAGTTGAAGAGAGGTGTCTTTGTACAGTGAAGTATTGGCATGTTGAGGAGAAGAGATTGAGTTGCAGAGCAAAGGAACACCATTGGAGAACATCCATGTCAATCCCCTCCATTGACAGAGAGGAACAGTGGTGTTCCATGAAGAGAGGACTATGTTCTCTTCCTCCAAGGTGGCTCCTTGAAGTGAAGGTTTGATCTTTTTCAAGAGAAGCTCAACATCTGAAGCTGAGGTCACAGTTGTTGAAGAGAAGAAGAAGAGGAGGCAAATGCAGAGAGAGTAAAGTTGCATTTGCACAGACTCCATCGACCAAAGCAGAGCAGCTGCACTGTGTTGAGAGAAAAGAGAGAAGGAAAAGAGGGTTTGTGGAACACTCTAGTAGGAGTTAGTAAAGAGAGAGCGAGCGAGCACATGAAATGGGTGGGTACTGGGTTGTTGTTGGGTGGTAGGACATAGCCTGGCATGCTTCATGAATCATGAGGAAATAGAGTGAAAGGGAGTGAGAGAGACAGAGGGATCTCCTCCTCTTGAGAAAAGAGGCTTTGTTTGTTGACTGGTTATTGAGTGAAGGGAGCACTAAAAAACACAAAAAAGGATTTTGTAGCCCATAGCTTGAGCATTCTCAGACTGATTTTTGTGCAAAATGATACAAAGTTATTTATGCTTATATAGTCCGATGTATAGTAAGGTTGAGTATTTCAAATACTACATTAACATGACAAGAAATTAGTGGGATTGGGAGTGAGCTTTTTTGCGCTTTTGAATTATCAATTGTTTGACATGATAAGCATCACAAATAAATGTGTAGGCTTTGAGTTTGACATCTTTAACTCAACATGGCAAACCAGTTTTAAAGGGTTGAGTTCGAACGGGTGGTATGATAAAATTCGTTTAAAAGTTTTATCAGCTAATCTAGCACTTTTATTGTCCAAACATATGCATATGTTGTAGCAAAATATATAAATTTTTATAATAAAAACAAAAGTTGCATTGCGAAAACCCAAGCATGCCGCGCTTACAAACTCTGCTACCAAAGAAAAAAGATTTGAATTGCATAAATGTCGAGGGAATGGGCGAAGAAACCAGCGAGGGAGGGGTGAAGCCGTTCACCCCCCCTCGAGATGCATGAAAGCGCTTCGAAACATGGACTTACACGCATCTCAAAGAGGATGAATGGCTTCAACCCCCTCCCTCGCTGATTCCCTCAACATTTAGAATTTCCCTTTTGAGATATCCAAATTTGGTCTTACACACCAAAGTCAGCTAAAATTATATGCATATAGTCAAATAGGGGATAAATTTTTTAACAGTCGGATAGGGGAACAATAAAAGAAAAAGCAAAAAATTGCCATTGAGAGGGTGCTTTTCCTTTTGCATATTTGCATTCATTAATAAAAAGGAACAAAGTTGATTAATTTTCTATTTAACAAAACCTAGGCATGTATATAGTATTCATTGATATGAGTGAATGAATAGTCAATAAAGTAATGGTTTTTTTCTTGCACGCCAAAGCCCAAGGAAAGGGAGCCCTTCACACTTCACCTTCCTCTTCCCCCATTGGAATTTGTTGATACCATATATAGGTAGGATAGAGAGAGCTTTAGTAGGAGTCAACAACAATGTCTATATTTTTCCAAAGAAAAGTAAAGTTAAGGTAAGGTTAATGGGATCATCTCATGAACATAGGGTGCCTCCAAGTAGCATCTTTTTTGTTAAAGAGAAAGGAAAAAAATATTATCTACAAGCTAATGAATGAATGTTCCTCACCAATAAGATTAAAAATTCAAATTTTTTTATTGAGTTTTTGGGTAATCAAAACCATCACTTTAAATGATTGATGTAATTCTCTATTGTGATCTATGGGTATTGAGAATAATCAAGAGCAATGAGATTTGGGGGCTTTGTCACAAATATATTATTGTAAAAACAAATAACAAATCTAGCTGGATAAAGTCTAACAAGTACTCAAGTTACCAACTCAACATTCCTTACAACCTTAGATTGATACTTACACAATTTCCTCAGTTGCAATCTACACACACCTTTGCTCCCCTCACCTAGAATTTTATAGAACTAAAATTATAATACATCAATATACACCAATGATCATGTGGCATAGAGACCCATTAAGAGAATATAGCGTATTTTAACAAAAAAAAAAAACGAGAATATAGAGTTCAATCTATTGTGCCAGCTCATAAAGCCCAAGAAAAACAGAGGCCCAAATAAGGCCCGCCATCAAGAAGACATAAACGAAGCCCAAATTCAGGCCCAAACGAATAAAAGCTCAAATTCAAGCCCGACACGAGCTCTCTCATAAAAAAGAGATACATTGCACCAAAAAAAAATCATGGAGGAAGTTACGCCGCCACGGACGCATCTCCATTAAGAAGGAGATTGTTACATGAAACATCTCTTTTCGTTACACCTCACATGTTTAAATCATGCAGAGAATTAACCACGACCTTATAAAAGGTAAAGGGAAGATTCAACATAGGCATGCAACTTTAACTGAGTTTTGTCCATGTTTATTTCCTTCTTCCAACAGAGTTGTTGACTTAAGCATTGAAGTGCCTTCGGCCACCAAAAAGATGGTCCTTGATAGTCTCACAATTGTTTTGCAAGTCAAACTCACAGGAGGACGATTTTTTTACGCATCGGTTTGGCGTCGTCAGTGGGGAACGACGAGTTTCCTTTCTAAAAACAAAATCCACAGTGACAAAGCTCACCATAACCTGAAAAAAGATCAACAAGTCGTCGGAGCAAATAACGCATTCTGCAGATCCTCAACCCAGTGATGATTACGACAATTCTCCTACTGACAACAATGCGTCACCGACAGCTCACGAAGAAGAAGCAGCCCGAATCATCGGACCAGTAGCACCCGAAAATGCGGATCTGCAGGATGCAGTAGCCCAGACAACCCAAACATCTGGCGGCGCTGTCACGGACAGACCTACTCATGGCCCAGATGAATTACATGACAAAGATGTTGGAATAAACCACCCAGAAGCGCATTCAACTAGCTAACTCTGTTCAGGCACCGCCCCAAAAAAATTTTGCCGACCGAACTCAAGGAAGCGACGAAGCCCTAGCAGAGCCCCAACAGGGAAACTTCGAAAGCAATGAGCTCCCCCAAGACAAGACCTCACAATGCGGCAAAATGTTTGCTGTAATCCCATTCAAAATTGGAGTCACGGATCCCAACATACCGTACGAGTTAGCCAAGCTGTCATTCTCCGATGCACTCATGAAAAAGGCAATGCCAAAATGGTTCACTCCGCCAAAAATCGAAGTGTACGATGGTACCACCGATCCAACAGATCACCTAAGACATTTTCACCACATGATAGCCCTAAAGGAAACCACGAAGTCAATCTTATGCAGAACATTCCCGACTAGCCTCACTTCTACAGCGATGAATTGGTTCAATAACCTACCACCAAGGTCGATAGACTCCTTCCAGGCTTTAGCCACCATTTTTATCACCAGGTTCATCAAGAGTCAGCAGATGAGGAATTTACCCCACTACCTCTGCACATCAGGCAGAAACCTGAAGAAACAATACGGGAATATGTCACTCGCTTCACCAACGAATTGACAATGATTGATGGATGTAGCGACAACACAACTGCTGCAACTTTCATCGCCAGACTAAAGAAATGCCCCTTCTTTGATGCCCTTAACCTGGAGCCTCCATAAGGCATGACGGTCCTGCTGAAAATAGCACAGAAACACATCTCCCTTGAAAATATGAAAGCTGCAAGGAAGAAGAATGAACAAGAAATGGAGAACCATTTGAGGAAACAGGAAAGGAAAGAAGAAAAAATGTGAGATGATGGACCACATAAAGATAGCAGTCATTCAAAAAACATCGAAGCGACGGACGAACAGAGTCCAACCAGCGGGAATCCAGGAAATCACAATCGGCACGGCCTAATCATGAGCGGATAACCAGTGTAATGAAAGAGGAGTACAAACCGTACACAGCCCTACAGACAAGTCGAACCAACATCCTGAAACACATGGCAAATTGGGAGAACGTCAACTGGTGACCTAAAATGAGAGGAGACCCAGAAGAACGAGACAAAAGCAGGTATTGCTCTTTTTACAAGGATTACGAACATGATATCGATGACTGCTACAAGTTGAAAGAAGAAATAGAGCATTGGGTCCAAAGAGGACGACTTGATAAATTCATCGGAACACCAGACAAGCAATTCAAAGGAAAAGAAAAAGTAGATATCGCCGCCACGGGATCAAAAAAAATGATCCAAGGAACTGATATATACTCTACACTATGTCCACCCCAACAAAGAAACATCTCCCACTCGAGTAGATCTATATCGAAGTGGAAAGATCAACGCCCTGAAGACGGTTGCACTGACAGACTCAAAGACTATACCAGCGGACACATTTCCAACCAAAGTTACTTACAAGGGAATTAGCAACGACAAACTCTAGCAAGCCTCAGCAAGCAATTTCAAACGAGGAGCAATAACGGGCCAAACAAATAAGATCGTAAATTTACAAGAAGGAGTAGTAGAGACACGAAACACCAATACGGGGATAGACATTAGCCACACAATGATAAAATAAAAACCGTTCCACAATGTAATGTAACTGTACCAGAAAAACGACCCCTAGAAAGGGTCAAGACATCCAAAAAGGAGAATCAATAAAGTTTCAATTTCAGAATCAATATCCCACGAAGGCAAACATCTTCAAAGTCAATTTATGCAAAACAATCAGCGTCTAAAGCCAAAAGGAATCAGGACGCAAATCGAAAATATACCGTAAACTTCTGGTCTAATCAACCAAAGAAGTAAAAGTTGGACGAACGAGTCAACTAAGTAAAATGACTTTGGGTCGACTAGAGCGTCGAACCAACGAAGCCAAGTGGACGAATGAGTAAACTTAACTAAAAACTTCGAGTCGACTTAGTCGTTGAGTTAACGAAGTAGAAGTTGGACGAACGAGTCAACTAAGTAAAACGACTTCGGGTCGACTACAGCATTGAACCAACGAAGCCAAAGTGGACGGACAAGTCAACTTAACATAAAAGCTTCAAGTCGACTGAGACGTCAAGTTAACGAAGTAAAAGTAGACGAATGAGTCAACTTAACATAAAAACATTGAGTCTACTGGAATGTCGAGTTAACGAAGTAAAAGTTGGACGAACGAGTCAACTAAGTAAAACGACTTCGGGTTGACTAAAGCGTTGAAGCAACAAAGCCAAAGTGGACGAATGAGTCAACTTAACATAAAAACTTCGAGTCGACTGAAATGTCAAGTTAACGAAGTAAAAGTTGAACGAACGAGTCAACTAAGTAAAGCAACTTTGGGTCGACTAAAGCTCTGAATCAACGAAGCCAAAGTGGACGAATGAGTCAACTTAACATAAAAACTTCGAGTCGACTGAGACGTCGAGTTAACAAAGTAAAAGTTGGACAAACAAGTCAACTAAGTAAAACGACTTCGGGTCGACTATAGCGTCGAACCAACCAAGCCAAAGTGGACGAACCAGTCAACTTAACACAAAAATTGAGTCGACTGAACGAACGAGTCAACAAAGTAAAACAATTTCGGGTCAACTAGAACGTCAAACCAAAGAAGCCAAAGTAAAAAACTTTGAGTCGACTGAGACGTCGAGTTAACGAAGTAGAAGCTAAATGAACTAAGTAAAAGACAACTCCAAACAAATTGAAACATCGAGTTAACAAAGTAAAGGTTGAACGAACAATTCAACAAAGTAGAAGCAACTTCAAGACATCCGAATCAACAAACCAACTCGAAGGAGACAAATTTCGTTTTGATCAAACAAACAGAGCAAACAATGGAAGAACAAGTCAGCACAATCCAGGAGATCCTTGGATTAACTAACACACTAAATCAACAAAGTAGAAGGCAAGCAGACAAAACAACTTTTCACAAAAGCTCTAAGACGATAAACACAAGGTTGAGACATATGTATTGAAGCATAGGAAAATTCAAATCATCAAAAGACTGCCAAGGATATAGCTGTAAAAATCAAAGCTCGAATACAAATCATTCAGACATCAACGGACGATTGAAGTCAACAAGAAGAAAAACAAGGAGAAAACTCATGCCCTTCATTCAAAATCTATTTTATTAATTTGAATATAACAATAGAAGATTAAGGGGAAAGATCTATGACATCTTCAGCGATGCCATCTACAGAAAGAGGAGTAGCCGGATTATCAACAGGGACTCTTACTTCAAGAGGAGAAGGTAGCGGCTCTTCAGCCATTGGATCACCCGAAGGGTCATCAACACCCTTTTTATCCTCGAAGGTCCGATAAACCAAATGACGATATTGAGACAAGTCAACACTAAGACCCTCAATATAATCCAGAAGCTCAGTCCGACCATCAACAACGCGCTGCCAATCCGCCACCTCCATAACACAAAGCCTATCCTTAACAGAAGCAAGCTCACTTCGTGCCACGATAAGTTGACCCTCAGCACTAGTAAGCATCGTGGAGGAATCAGCCTTGACTTCGTCGAACGAAGCTAATAAATTTCCACCTTTTTTCAGCGATGTCGCGATGTTTAGAATGCTCTATCATGGCATGCGCAACCTCATCATGAAGTGCCTTCTTGGCGGATAGCCCTTTCTCCACATCGTGCAAACGTGCATGAATGTTGTCTAAATCATCTCTCAAGGACTCGAGCGCGGCCACAGACCGATCTCGTGCACCCTCCACCTCGGCCAACGAAGTTTGAGCAACCTCAGTCATTTTAATCTGTTCAGAACATCGCGCTTTTAACGTGTCATATTGATAAAAAACATGGGGAAATACCAATAGCATCATGGAGAGCTTCCTCTCCAAACATATTACAAGATTGTGATTGACCTAATGACCCGAACCCATCACCCCTGCATAGGCAAGATGGGTCATCCCATCCATTACAAGCCTAACACCATCATCAAGATGAAAGCTTGGATCCAGCACGGGCATCGAAGGCCTCTCTACCGACCATTTGTGTCATTCATTAATCAGCTTATGCGCATCGTCCCTCACGCCAAGCCGGGAAAACCAGCAAATTTTCCCGTCCAATTTGACCTGAATCTCTTCGGAAATAGGTTCCTTCCAACTAATCCGTGAATGAAGAACGCGAGGATCCGGTAGTATGGATGAACCACCACCCACAGTCGGAAAAGAATAAGGAACTACATGTGAACCATCTTCACCCCTCTCGTTGCGCAGTAGAAACAGAATGAATGGTGGTCCCAACAAGAGCAGAAGAGCCCAAGCAGGCTGTAGAAGGCGGGACCTCCACCCCATCATCAACAAGAGGGGACGAAGAATGAAGAGACTGCGTCTCGGGAACTCGATCACGATTGCCAAGCTCCTTAGACTGGACAATAGCCAGCTAAAGCATCTTGTCGTCTAAGGACCGGGAATCCTCGTTAGAACACTCAAAAGCATCAAGGTCGCCGTAACAAGAGAGGAGCCACTTTTCGCCATCATCCAGCAGACGAATGATATCTTTCTCACTCCTCTCCAATGCCAACTTCGTCTCTTTCGCTTCTTACAAAGAGAAGCGATCTTCCCTCAAAGGTTCTCTATCAACAGAATCCGAGTAAAGATAAGTACGATAAATAGAGTCAACAAGCCGCTTCTTTTTCAGAATACGGTTAGAACTCAAAAACAACCGCTTCGATAGACTAACAAGCCTCGATACTTTTATTTTCTTGGAAGACGGATCGGTAGCACCACTAACAGGAGCATTGAGATTTGTAATATCCGAGCTCTATTTCCAATCATCGACAATGTTATCACCTTCAACAACAACATCAAGAGAACCAATCTTTGCGATTTGCCCCTCGCTTAGCAGAGCTTGCTTGGGTTCACTCATGCTATATAAATCGTTGCGCCTCACTATATCATCAGTAAGATAGGTGTCCAAAGGAAGTATGGAAAGCTGGAGGAAATGCTCGCTAATAACCTGTTATTCAGCGGTCAATTGCATATTTTGGCGCTTGATAGGAACTCGGAAAGACCTTACTAACTACAGACCCCATAAATTGAAGTAGCCAGAGTTGACAGTCGCATAAAACCAATCCCGTGACCAACCTTTATTGTCATCATTAAGGTTGCCAAAACACGCGGGGAATGAAGGAAACAAGGGCGGTTGGGTTTCATGCTAAACCCCACCAAGGAATGCAAGATTCTAGCAGTTAAAGAAATATTAGAAACAATGGCCCTGACATACGTGGTTATATCCAACCGTTCGGACCCATCTAAGCAGGAGGAATACCTAGAAAATCTAGATAAGACTAGAATAGCTCTAGAACTGAAAACCGGAGACTAGCATAGAGCATACGAGGGTAAAGTGCAATATATCCCTTCCTCAAACGACAATGACTGTCATTTTCAGGAGGAAGAACGATCTCAAGATTGGAAGGCAAAGCGTAGTTGGAACAAACACTATTCAATGTAGCCTAAGAAACCTTCTTTGGGGAAAAATGAGCCTCGCAGGTAGCAAGCTGCACACCATCCAGTAGGTTACCAGCAGACATCGTAAATAGGCAAGAAAAGATGAAAAAAGGCAATAGAAAAGAAGAAATAACACTAATAGCAAAGATGGCGTAAATGAGAAAGCAAAGTAGTCACAACATCCTTTATACAACCGAGCAACGAAGAGATTGCTCACGGAGCGACATATGGGACATAATGGCGCGCTAAATTCCCAGAGAATATTCGCAAAAACGAACAAACAACAAAGTAATCGAGGCGATCAACCGACCGAAAGTTATTAACGACATTAAGTTCAGTGCAAAAGTGCAATTGAAATACCAACCGTCACACAGTTAGTGGATACGTGAACATACCCACTAACTAAGGGGGGAGTAGCTGATGATGCATCAAAATAGACCGATTATCACGACCGTACATGTGGCATAGAGACCTGTCACGAGAATATAACGTCCAATCTATTGGGCCAGCTCATAAAGCCCAAGAAGAACAAAGGCCCAAATAAGACCCGCCATCAAGAAGACATAAACGAAACCTGAATCCAGGTCCGAATGATTAAGAGCCAAAATCCAGGCCCGACACGAAGTTTCTCATAAATAAGAGGAACATTGCACCAAAAAAAGAGTCATGGAGGAAGTTATGCCTCCACGAACGCATCTCCATTAAGGAGGAGACTGTTACAGGAAACATCTCCTTCCGTTGGGCCTCACATGCTTAAGTTACACAGAGAATTAACCCCGACCATTATAAACGGTAAATGGAACATTCGACATAAGCATGCAATTTTAACTGAGTTTTGTTTAGATTTACTTCATTCTTCCAATAAAGTTGTTGACTTAAGCATCGGAGTGCCTTCGGCCACCGATAATGTAGTATTTGGTAGTCTAACAATTGTTTTGCAGGTCATATTCACAGGAGGACGATTTTTGGACGCATAAATAATAATCAATGTTTCACTGATAAAACATCTAGGGGCTTATTTCCAGGTTGAAAACTCTAAATGACTGCTCTCAACGAGTGAGATCACAAGACTGAAGAGAAAAGGCTCTTCCAAGTCTCACGTCTCAAGTATCAATTAGATATTCCAAAAAGCCTGCCAAAAATGGTGGGCAATTTTTTTTTTAAAGGGCTGAGAATAGGTTTGCAAGTGAAATTGCACAGGATAAGTAATCAAAAGAAGTTCTAGCTACACTACTAGTTCTAACCTGCCACTGGTGGTTCTGATGAGAAGAAAACTTGAAGTGCCAACAACACTAATTCTAACAAGAATTCAAAGTGCTAACAAGGATCACCATTCTTGAATGTAGATATAATGTTTGATTTCTATTAGCATCTCCTCATTGGAGACGTGCTGCAGCACAACTCGATCTTTATTGAGGCTTAATGTTCGTTCATCAACTGACCTCAAACGAGTTTTTTTTTAAAGGTCAAAGATCTCACTTCTAGATTTATAACAAAGTGAGCTATTAAAATTTTTTTTTATCCCTTAACCCCTCCCACCCAGATGTCACCGGCTGGGTTTGACCCTGTGACCTAGTGATATCATCTGCCACTGCTCAACCACTGAGCCATCACACCTTTGACACCTCAAACGAGCTTAATAGTAACAATTATCATACTTTCAAAAATCATAACAGATATGGTCAGAGGAAGTAAGCCACCTAGGGTTAAATTATAAATATTTCAACAAAAACAAACTGGTTGGACACTATTTATAAAAGGTCTGCTAAATAACACCACCACTTCTTTTGATGGTCAACACGACCCACTTTTTTTTTTTTTTTTTTTATCTTCTAAAAAACACCACCAATATATAAACAAAAAATAACCCTAACCCCTCTTCTCCTTTCTCCCTCTCTTCTTCACCAACCTCACCATCGCCACCTTTCATCCTCCTCTATCTTTTTCCCACCTCCCTCTCATCCCATCTTCTTCTTTGTATCTGTTTTTTTTTCTCCTCCTTGTGGTGTGGTGGTGGTGAAGGGGAGGAGGAGAAGGGAGTGGCGATGGCCTCCTCATTTTTTTTCCTCTCCCTGTTACGTGGTGGTGCGCGAGGTGGTGGTGAAGGGGGGAGGAGGAGGAGGGGTGGCGGCGGCCTCATCGTTTTTTTTCTCTCCCTGTTGCATGGGGTGGTGAAAGGGGGGGGGGGGGAGGGAGGTAGTGGTTTTCTCCTTTTTTTTTAATCTTCGCCCATGCGGTGGTTCCTGCGAATGGAAAACCCATACTCGCCCAAATCTTTGCAGGTGTGGGTTCCCCACTCGTAGGAACCGCCATGCAGGACAATTTTTTTGCCTTCACGGCGATTCTTGCAATTGTGGTGGCCATACTCTCAGAAACCGCCGCGAGGGCAAGGATAAAACAAAAGGTGGGACACCGCCACCTCACCACTGTCAGCACCCTAAAAATACAAATGTTATGTCCATTTATATAATAGTGACCTTCAATTACATGCATTTTGTGTGTTTTGTAGGAATCTATAGCTTAATCATCAAATCCGACACAAAGTTGCAAAATAAGGCCAAGTTCAAACCCTTAAAGCCTATAGACTAGCAAGCCCAAGATCCATGAAATCAAGCCCTCATAAATCACAAGTTTACGAATTTTGAAGAAGTCAATATTAAGATTTGAACCTCTACATGGCCAACATAGAAAAATAATTTGTACAAACTTCCAAAGTGTTAAGTCAAAATTCAACTTTTTATCCCATTTTGTTCTTCGTACCCTATTTACTCAATTTGCATGCAAACCACTTCCCTTCATCTCTCACATGCAAATGTTGTTATTATCATGATAAGTCACTCCTCGTAATCCTTTCAAGCCCATGTGTTTGCTCAAAATGGAAACCACCATATCACCCAACAACTCCATCTCACTTTATACTTAATCCATGTATTAGCCTCATTTCATTTCTCCTATAAATACCCCCATACAGTGTTCTAAAAATCAGCGAGGTCTAGCCGGCCTATTGAGCGGGTTTTAGAATTTATTTTTTTATTTTTTTATATCCAGTTCGAAGAAAAATTAAGACTCTGTTTTTTTTAAATACATTTTGCATATGCATCTTGACATTGAATTGAAAATAATTTATATGCTATAATGCTTAGCTTTCATAAATATAAATTATAATAAATAAATAAATAACTACCTAGCCCCGCTCGACCTAGGCTCCGCCTAGTCCTCCTAGGCGCTGGTCCCCTTTTCGCTGCCCGCCTAGCACTTAGCGTTTTTTAGAACACTGGCTTCATATTTGGAGACACTTAAGCACACTTCATCATACTTTGGAAAACATATTTTGAAAAGTTTTAGAGTTTAGCTTTGTATTTTTGTTTAAAGCCTACGGTCTACCATGAGTGGGTAAACCCACCCCCATGGGATGATGACTCCATTATGGCTCTTTTAAGTTGTTCTTCCTTTATTTCTTATGTAATTTGAGAATCATGTTGTAGTTATATTGCTTTAGTACTTGATTTTTAATGTTTCTATGAAAATTTAGATGAGATGTGCTTCAATTAGTTGGATACATCTATTTGTTTTATATTCAAAAGTGATATGTTTCTCTTCATGTATTCTCAACAAGGCCACGTCCTAATAATTATTCGAAGACTTGAAATAAGTGTTTCAAGGATGCGTTTGATTTTAGGAAAACTTTTTATGGAAAACAAAGTTTTCAATGGAAAAAAAAAAAAAAAAAAAAAGGTGGTAAGGTTATCCACCAAATTTTTTTTTTCACTATTTGATTTTTCAAAGAAAAAAAATTGCGGTAAAGTTTTTCACATAATTTTTTTTTCTACTGTTTGATTTTTCAGAGAAAAAAAAAGTTTTCCTAATTTTCTATGATTGCGGAATTTTTTCAATAATGAATTTATTTTAGTCCTAAGTTGTTATTATATCAAATAAATTGAACACGCATCATATAAACATAGTCAAGACATATAACCTATATTATACATTAAAACACAAAAATCATAAAACATATTAACCAAAACAGATTATCCAAATGTATTATATACTTATTACAATGTCATGTAGAATATGTACTACACATTAACATTGAAGTTTTGTAAGGAATGCAAGTCAACTAAAACCATACATAAATCGTCTACTTTTTAATTAATTATACTGAATCTATTAAGAACCAAGTTTCATCACTAACCACTCTTCTTTTTCTTCAGGGTGTAAGGATAAGAAAGTGCGGATCAAAGTTGGTTTCTCCCCCAAACAAGTCTAGAGCATCTAAGACCTTCGTCCTTGAGATGTTTGGAACAAATCTTAAACTTGAAGTCAGTCGATCCCAATTGTCTCCCTTCAACGAGTTAGCAACCTCCTTGACTGCCGCCACCAACATATTGAGTTTGAAATTCAACTCTTCATCAAATGACAACCTCTTATGTTTCTCAGAAGATTCAAGACGATTCATGGATGAATAACTAAAATAGCAAGATACATGGTCATCAAAGTCCTTCACATTGTCATTACTAACATCATATGTTACATAACACCAACAAATCAGCATTATTTGTTACATATACCTTTTGGAGTGATTTTGTTTTCCACATTCTAGGCTACTTCCTGAGGAGTTCAATACTACTCCAGTAAATCCTAAACATATTAGATATAACAAAACGTTCAACAAAAAACGGATACTATATATTGAAGTTGAAGCTCAACGATACCAAATTAATCACATGACAGTGACCACATTCATAACAGGTTTCATGTCCACATAGCCACAAACTGGTTCATCTTTAGGCAGTCGGAGAACAAAACCCCTGTTTCACAAGTATAGCACACGAGTGAACCACATAACTACAAGTAAATGAGCTCGTAATCCCTGGAAGTATGGGACAACTGATTCAAGAAAGTGTGTAATACCACAGATAGTAGGAAACAAACTAATATCAAGAACTGAAGGTAACCGTCTAGAAGTTTCAGTTGATAAAAGAACATAAACAATGGTAACTACTACCAAAGAGAAACCGAGTTGAATTTTGCTCTTCTTATATACAAGACTTTGATTCATGTCTCTGTTTGAAGTCAACATATTTACACTAAAAGAATATCCGATCATCATGGTTTTTACTCAACAAAGTAAGATGACGCCCATTTCTTCTCTTTGGTCCTCTATAAATGGACCAATGTTAAGGACGATATAATATTATCATCCCAACAAACATAGAATTTTGAACTATATCAACTACTGTAAAATTAACGCAGACACGCTACCTATGTTTTTGTTTTCACAGTTTTAGAGAGAAAAATCATAGGAATGAAAGGGAATACAAAATGAACAGACTCAGTTTCTAATCATCTACAACACAACAAAACTAAAAAACCAAGATCATCAGGGAACCCCAAATCAAATAGCCCCTCCTGGTTGTCTAAAAAATCAAAATTATAGTCCACCACAGATGGCGCCTCCTCCATATGTTGCAAGCTTCCCTGTAACTTTGCATCCGGGTTCTGCATTTGGTATGACAAATCAGCAGGACCAGCACCACTCCCAGTAGTACTATCCTGTTGCCTTATCTGATCATTCGCAGAGAACCCCATTTGCTGCACATTATCATCCTTCAAAGCAAAATTGTTGTTGTTGCCACCAGATGAATCAACGGTCTGAAGAAGCTCATCTACATCAAACATGTCATCAACACACAAATCCTGCAATCCCTTTTGAGTAGGCGGAAACCCATCAAAGTAATTCGAGTCCATAATCCCAATGTTGTTCATTTCATCTTGACTATTAGAACCAAACCCATTAAAGTCATTAGGCTCCACTTAACTAGCACCAAACCCATTGAAGAAGTTAGACCCCATGACAGGTCCGCCATCCTCAATTGGCTAATTAAGTCTTCACTGTACTAACAGCTGTAGGAGCTTCAACAGCTGCACTAGACACCCTTTCATCCACACCCAACATAGGCAACTCAGACTTCACATTATGTTCCTTGCAAACCCAACAGTATTAAAATAATCCCATACCTACACATACACAATGAAAAAAATGAAATAGTTGAAGAAATTGTTACAAACTTTGAGAAGATCCCAACTCCAACTTTAATTCTGGCTCTGAGACCTCCAATACACCATCTTTGGCTAGAGTTTCTCTTCAATTCTTGGTCATCCCACTCACTCAGCACACTGACTGCAAACTAGAATATATTAATTACAGTTTGTAAAATATGGAATCTCAAAACAAATAACATATTTCTTTCCACATTTTCATTAAATTCACATAAAGTAAATTACATTATTTTTGGTGATATGTCAAGTGAATTTCTCTAATCTGAAGTATGCCCGTTGATTCATTTCCATCAAATCACAAAATCATCCAAAATACTCAAGTAAAACCATCAATTATAGATACCAAAAGTGCAACTTTACACATAACCAAAAAAAAAAAAAAAAAAAACCTTTCTTGATCCCCAATCAACACCATCTAGAAATTGGTAAAGCCCAGAAATTTCCAAACCCCATTTATGTTTTCATCAGAACAATCTCTATTGCTGGAAATGAAACATTTTTTTTTTCACTAAATATTCATACATCAGGAAAGAAAAGGCTACTATATCTGCCTCAATGAGAAATGAACGAAAAAAAAAAAAAAAAATTTGAGATCAGAGGAGTGACCGTGCCACCAGTTCTAGTGCTCTAGAAATCCAAGCTGGTCTTCAAACTTTGCATCCTTGATTGATTCATTGCTTTGGAGCCTCAAGTGACACTCGTGTGGGTCTTTTCTATCTCATTGATTTCTTCTTGCTTTTCGAAATCTAAAGTATGGGTTATGCAAGGAAGTTTCAGAATGACGATTGGTCAAGTTAATTCAATCCAAAATTAACTCTTCTCTATTAGCAATTGAAAAAAAATAATACAAGCATCCTACAAAACTTTTTCTCTGTTGGCTAGCAGTTTGAAGAGGAGAACCAATTGTGAGAGAGAGAAAGAGATCATGGAAGCAAGTCAAGTGGAAGCAGGTCAAGTGGTATGAATTGTGTATGGAAAGCTCAACTCTTTAATCGACAACGATCGGAAGAGACTTCGTCCATTAGTAGGTATGGTGAAGATCAGCTGAAGAAGCTCAATAAAAGCTTCTTTAGGATCAAAGATGTTCTCAGTGATTATGATGCAGAGGAGAGAGGGGTCGAGCTGAAAGCACGGAGATGAGGTCGTGGAGATCGCAGAGACAGAGGCGTGAGAGGATGAAAATTTTTTTTCACTGACCCAAAAAAATCAATTTTGGCGGTAAAATTTTATTCTTCTTTCAAATATCCAAAAATCAAACAAACCCTAAATTTAAATCATCCACCCAATGTGACGATGAGAGTCTCTCTCTTGGGCGAGTTTAGCATGAAATAGAGTGAATAGCTTAAAAGTGGTATTTTGAGTGCCATCTATCAATTATAGCGAGCCCAAAGCTCTAAACTCTCTTATTTATCTTATATTTGTTTCCAATTATATTATTTTTAGGATTTCATGAACAAGTATTTATTTACGAGATTAAGTATTTTAAGTTAGTTTTAGAACAAGTTTTCCAACTTCTTTCAAGTCCTTATTGTGGGATTCGACCATACTCGTTGATTTCTAACTTACTAGACAATCGTGCACTTCGGTAAGATTGGAGATTAATCAGCATGTCATCACCTCCCATTTTCCACTTGAACAAGGAAGTGGTCTACGGCTAATTAAGTTGCATGAAAAAAGGTTTATGTGACCTAGTTTTCGTCCATCTTAGCAAAATCGGTTTATATCCCTCAAGGAATGTGAGTTAAATGAAAATATACACACGTAATTCTATTCAAGTCACTTGCAAGCTCAACATTGCCTCTTTCTTAAACTCAACCTCACGCCACCTTCTACTCTCTTCATCTCTCATTCTTTCTCCTTCATCCTTAATCTGCAAGAACACGTTATAAAATAGTCTTTTTTCTCCTACCTCTCTCTTCCTCCCCATCTTCCTCTCATTTTGTCTTAAATTTGTAAAGAGAACATGTTCTAGAATGAATATTTGTAGCCTTCACTGGATATCTAAATCAAATAATATTGGCTCGATGTCAAGCATGTAAGGTGGTATTCAACACAATAGCAAGAGTAGTTTTACATCTAACTTTTTGAGTAACACACCCTGGCATCCCAAACCATTTGAAGAGAGTAAACACTTTTCTTATTTAGGGATCGCCGTTATTATTCCCGAATGAAATTTTGACAGCTCATTCCATTTGCCACAGTGTAGAAATACAACGATTCTAGCTGGCCTGGGTCGAGCGCCTGGGTGGCCGCCTGGGAGGCTCCTTGGCACGTGCCAAGGAGGGTGCTTCGCACGTGCTCGACCATTGTTTAAAAAAAAAAAAAAAAAAAAAAATTTGGGGGGAAATCGAAAATTTGGGGGAGAAGAAGGAGGGAACAGAGCTTAAGCCTTCCTTCTCCCCATTCCATTTTCAATCCCCCTCCCTCTCACTCTGCCTCTCCCTCTCCATCTTCATCGCCCTCTCCTCAAACGAAGGAGAAGAGAAACATTTTCCCTCTCCTCAAATACATCTGGGCAGAGCAACCCTCTCCCTCTCCCCAAACCAAACTCGACAGAGAAGAGAAGACGTCGACTCAACCGACCGAAGAAGGAGAAGAGAAGAAGGTCCGTCGTCCCCATTCGAAGAAAAAGGTAAGTCTCTCCTTCATTTCTGGGTGATTTTTTGTTGGTGGTTTCTAGATCTAGGGTTTCTACTTTCTCTAGAGTTGATTTTCTAGGGTTTCTACTTTCTCTATGGGTGATTCCAGGTGTTGGGTTTCTAGATCTAGGGTTTCTTCTTTTATGAATAAATTGTGGGGGTTTAGGGTTAATTTGTATTCCTCAAAGGAAGTTGATATCAATTAAAAGAAGTTAAAAGTTAGCTTAATCATATATCTTTAATTTCTTCAATGTTAAGTAAACACTTCTGTCTTATATAAATGCAACACGACAAGTGAAGTCCAGATCATTCCTGCTCTAGATAATGCTATGTTTCGTCCAAATTAATTGATCTACCAGGAACCATAGAGTCTGTTATTCAATACCCAGTTCTCCAATTTCAATCTAGGGTTTTACGTGCCAAAGACCCTCCCAGGCAGTCTCCCAGGCGTGAAACCCAGGCCAGCTAGAATTATTCGTAGAAATATGGTTTGAACACAATAGGAGGATATTTGAAGATGTCACCCACAAGGTGATTTGCATCATCTTGGATGTGAACTTTTAGTTTCTAATATTTTGAAGTTTAGAGGCGTACTTTTTCAAGATTACATGGTGAGTATACAAGAGTTAATAAATGAAATAGAGGAATAAATGAAGGGGGTAGGGAGGTGGGGAGGTGGACGGTGGTCACAAGGAGAGGAAGAGGGCGGCGTTTGACAATGATATGGGAAGAAGGGGGGTGGGTAGTGGTGGCTGATGGTGAATTCTGAAAGAGATGATAGATGAATGATGGAGGGTGGTGGTGGTGGATAAATTCAATCAGAGGGAAAAAGGGGAATGAGTCAGGCTGGGAAATATAAGTTTTTTTTTTTAACGATGAGATTTTTTTCAAGATACGCTTGTTTATTTTGGTTGGACCTATATATTTTATTATAGATGACTTGTTTGAGATACTAGACATGTAATCTCTACCATTTGATCTATCAAGGGTATTTTGACCATCAAAATATCAATATTTTCAAAATAGCTCGTGCTTTTACAGTGAATGTGCCAGGATCACTAGTCTTGGGGGGTAGGGGAGGACATCCAATTCCATGATCCCGATCCCGTCCATAACTTTTTTATTTAGTATTTATTGTTATTAATTTAATATTTTAATTTTAATTTAGGCTAAAATACACTAATAGTTTGTGGGATCCATGAAATCCAATAATGGTGATCAGGTGACATGAACGAATGTAAATGTTTAATTGAGAAAAATTGTTAGGAATGACTGATTTGTATTAAAACACAACCACAAACACCATCCACATAAAGAGGTAGAAGTGTCAAAAAATCCCAAAGAGGCACCATAGAATTACTCTTCAAGCACACAAGTTTGATTTAAAAAGTTAATCTAAATTTACAAATGGTCCTATAGCTAGATGACTCATTTCAACCATTTGATGTTACATTGAGATGGTAATGTGACAATCTTATATATGTGTAATTATAGATCTAATACACCTCATAAATAACAACTATGACATTCTTCAATTTAAACCATTGTAAATTTCTTATAGGATGAAATAATTAGTTGTGTGTCTAAATACGAGTCTAAATTTTTTTAGTCTAAAGATCCAAAAACCATAGGAGTATGTGAAGGTAAAATAGATATCGGGATCGTGCATAGTCCCTAATGACACGTCTTCGACTCTTTCTATTGAATCTATTCTTATATTTTTAGTTTACAATCTAACATGATGTGCTACTATTTTAATTTCAGATACTTTAGGATATTCATATCATCCATAATACTACGTTTTTGTGCACTCTTTTGTCAAACATATTCGTCCACTAAATGTGAAAATAATGTTTAAAATATTTTCAAATTTGGAGTCATAAAAAACCATGAACAGTCAATCTCTATTCGGATTTTAATTAAGGTTGCAATGTTTTCACCTCGCTTTGCTTTGTGGTAACATAATTTTCGCTTAATTCTAAATGAGGACTACAATTATACAATATGCTCATCTTGTCTTGTCCCGAACCTGTTTGGGATGGGATGAAGTCAGGATGATGTCTATCCCGCCTCGAAGATAAAGCAACGGGATGGGATCAGGATGAGATCCATCCCGTCTCATCATGTCACGTGCCCACTGTGGGGACTAAAATAGTGATATATTTTAAGAGTTAATCTCATATTAAGTTATTAACTATTTATTATATGGGGAATATTGAAATAACCCCTATATTGCTCATGCAAGAAGACAAGAGTGAGAGATTTGGATTGCAATTGACACTATTGATTTATTTTTTTGTGGGATATATTCATTTGTGTAAAATTTTCTTTGGTCCTCCAGCTTTATCATTTTTATTTTTAAGTAATCCAATTTAGACACAACTAAGTAGGCACGACAATTTGGCCCGGTTTTGTGGGTATCTCATATAGGACATCATTTCACAAGTTTTATTATTTATGGGCTGAGTAGGATTTAAAAGTTTGATTTTTAAGTATTTCTATTCACACGGGGCTACGTTTTGCATCCTTTTTCAGAGGCCTCGTTGATGTGGCATTACAAACTAGTTTCACATACAACAAAACTAGAGGCCCGAAATCATACAAATCGAATAATATGATTGAAGCAAAATAGAGATGGAGATGGATTTCTCTATCATAAATTTCGAATTGAGCAAAGCAAGTGAGGGACCACCTTGAGTGCTACATAGGTTGGCCATAGACCAACCATCGCTCATTGTCCTAGACCGCGGGAAGAGGTGGCCCTAGACACTAAGAAGACCATTTATCAACATTTTGATTGTTTAAATTTTATTTTATTATATTTCAATCTTTTTTATTATAACTTGAGTTTAGTCCTTTTTTGTTATATTATATTAAAACTGTGATTTGCATTTTTAAATTTGATTTATTGTTTAAAAAGGATAAAAAAAACTCGGTAGAGTTGATTTTTAAATTTGATTTACAACTTTAAATTTTCTTTATTTAGTTTTAGTTTATAATATTGGAGTTGAAAATGTGCTGATTATCAATTCTACATTGCCCTGGTCATTTAATACTCCGAATCTTTTAGAAGTGTGAAATCCTCTACAAGTGTCATTGCTATATTTTGACTATTTAAGTTTGTGAAGCATCACTACCAACATTTATAGAACTTAAGTTTACCAACATTTATCACGCGAACGAAGTGCACCTTACCTTGGGATTTTGCGACTTAGCCATTTGTAAGTACGTTATTTAAATGACATATGCAATTTTCAATTGATGGAATAGTGACATTTTACTAATTTTGAAAATAGTGGAACACGCATAGCCACATAAACTTCATGTTAGAATTAACAATCATGATTTCAAATAAAATATTTTTATTGATAATATTGTTCGTAATTGTAACTACTTATCTTATGAATGTTATTAATTTTTAAAATAATGATTAGTTAGTTTCATAGATTTGATATTTAAAAAATTGGTGAAAATCAAATTAATATTTTTGTAGAATAAAGTTATAAAAGTGTATTGTTGTTGATGCTCTGAACATTAACAAGTTTTAAAGTTAAGCACTCCAACGATCATGCTTCACGTTCTGGTGACTAAGAGAACACCTTCCAGAACCATCTATAAAAGAGCAAAATTTCTTTAAAATAACCAAAGACGTTTTATAAAGATATATGAAATCTAGCACAAAACTTTAAATTATAATCCAAGTTTAAATAAACTTGAGTTGATATTGATAAACCTTTGTCAAAATAAAAATAAACCACAAACAACAATAATTATACAAAGAACTAATGGAGATTTTGCTTAAAAACTCCACCTACAATAATCATAACCTCATTTATGTATCCATGATTAATAACAAAAATATTATTTTTATTATACACTTACTTTGTAAACTTATCAATATGATGGTACACCATCATTAATTCATTAATAGCCTTTTTAGTCATCCCATCCTTGACTTGTTTCTTCGCCATCTTCTATCCCTTTATTTTGTACCGCTCACTGTTATCCTAAACTTTCATCAATATCATGGTACACTATCATTAATCCATTATTAATAGCCTGGTTGAAGGTTGAAGGTTGAAGGTTGCCCATCCTTATTGTCCCTCGTCTTCCATCACTTTCTTTTTATCTAATTTTATACTAACAAAAAGTTGTGAAAATATTTCATTTATTTTCTTTTGTTCTATCAAACATAGAAGAAGAAGACCACGGTAAAATGTTTAAACATCAAAACTCAACAAACCGAGGAGTTATTGTCATCAGATTGACATTAGCATTTCAACTACTAGAATAGAATTTATGTGGTACTCACTCTACACGTGCACTTCCCCCCTCCAGTGCAAGTCGTAATCGAAGAAACTCTTATGTTTTTTTTCTAAAAATAAAAATAAAAATAAAAAATGGATTTCGAATCCGAAATACTCGGTGGAGAGAGAAGAGAAAAAGAGACGGAATTTTTATTTTTCTCTCTCTTATCAAAGAGTCTTTGTTGTCTATTCACTCCCAACTAAACACTCTGCGTTGTTCCTTCTTTTGCGACGAAGACGACGACTTCTACACCTTCTGCTCGTTGTGGGTGTGTCAGATCAAGCGGTGGGGGTGGATAATTTGGCCGGAAGGTTAGATTCCGACGATAAAGGTGCAAGCTTGCGATGATGGGGTGCTTCATTTCAAGGTTTTGAGCTCGAATTACTGTGATTTTGATGTTTGGGGTGTGTTGGATTTCGGTTTACTTTATGGGTTTTGATGGAGTTTTTAGTGATTAAAGGTGTTTTGATCTGATATGTTCTCTGTGAAAGGTTTCAGCTTTTTAGCTCAGACGAATCTAGTGGCTTTCTTTGAGGGGTTCTCTTCACCTGAAAAGTGCATCGAGATACGCACTGAAACTGGAGGAAGGAGGGAGGGAAATCAGTGATGGGTTGTGTGTATCTCGAGGAATGGGCGAACCCCTTTGAGATTGTCTGTGTTTGCTTATCGCTTCTCTGATAAAGTTTTTGTTTTTATGGCCTTCGAGGGGATAAATTATTCGATGCTTTTGGGTCCTTTTTTTTTTTTTTTTTTTTTGTATTGTTGCACAGACTGACCTTTCAGATGAGTGTGTGTAGCAGTTTTTAATTTTGCTTGTTTTGTAGTGGATTTAGATCTGTTGTTAAGTTGTTGTCGATGATGTTGTGTTGTGTGTCTGGTACTTGGAAGGATTGATAGTTTCTTGTACCAATTGACGGCTTGAAATAAATTGGGGAATGATTCCCTTTCTTTCAGATTTTTGAGTTTCACTGAATGGATAATTTATTCTTCTAGTTCTTCTGGGCAATGGGTTTCATGTGAATTTGCTTCATCTTAGGGTATTTGAGGCAGTATTTGGAATCTATGTGAAATTATTGTCTTTGTGTGTGGTCATTTGAGCTTATTGTTTCGTAATTGGCCGTGTCTTCGCAGGCGAATGAGATGAATGGTATACAGAACAGAAGAGCTAACAACCTGGATAAGAGTTTTCCAGGATGCACGGGGAGAGTTGTTAATCTTTTTGATTTTGGTCCTGCAATGACTAGAAACAAGCTGCTCACGGGTAAACCGCACAATGGTGATTTTCTTTTTCGATTCAACAACTTGTTGCTGTAGTTGCACTTTTAGGATTGTAAAGGATCAAGGAAGGTGTCCATATATGTTTTTCATTGATTGATAATCATTAATCAAAGACATAACAGCTTCTATTACAAAAGATGCGCTCCCGTTTGTTGCAAGCAAAAATAGATCATTTTTGCCCCTGGGCCTTTCTTTTTTGTTAATTGTGAATTTTCCAATCAGGATTTTTGAAGTTCATAAAAAATTATAACATCTTTACTATCGCGAATGTGTGCATATGTTAGTACAATACTGGCGATACGACATGTTTCCTTTCCTATCTGTTAGCAACTCCTAAGTTTGATTGTCGCAAAATTGTCATCGTTGGAGAAATCTTGTAGTATATGTTGTGTTTTGAATTTTCAATTACACAATTAAAAAAGAATGGGAGTTTGGTTAGGGATCATATTCCAGCCAAAGTGTTACTTTTATTTATGAATGACAAGGTCATCTTTCAGGGACTATGATATAAACATGTAGGTTCTCTAGTTCTTTTAGCTACAAATCAAATTAGTGTCGCTCATTGGTTAGGATGATGGAACGTAAAGCTTCTCCGCTGTCCAGACTCGATTTGAAAACAGTTTGGCCTCTATCTGGTTGAGTTTCATGTCTTCAGCTCTTTATAAGATGCTGTAACAGGGCATCCCTGTAGTCCCTCTTTTGTGACTTTCTCAGTCACTGTTTCTTCTATTTTTGAATGAAATTATCTGTTTGTCTCTATAATGTTGAGCTGACTCTTTTACTTTCCAGATGTGGTGAAGAAGGCTTCAGATCAAATTGGGTATCCTCTGAAGAATAAACAAGTAAACTGATTGCGCTCTTCTTCTTAAATCTCATACTCATTGTCACTAATGCTTCACTTGTTTCATCTGTCAAACAACGGGATTTTATTCTGAATAAGCGGGGCTCTTGAATCCATATTCTCATTTATATTGGGTTTTATGTGGGACATGCAGATTAAACACGAGTTCACTACAAACAGCATATCAAATGGAACACCAATGAAGATGCTCATTGCCCAAGAAATGTCAAAAGAAACAGAGTCAAAACACAAGCCACCCGGTGTAGTCGCCAAATTGATGGGGCTTGATGCTCTCCCCGGACAGCAACCCATGTCAACACCCGTAAAGGGCCAACCACAAGGTTGCACATTTAATGCACCTATTCGAACAGGGATGTCACCAGGATATCTACACCATGAAAGTGACATTCATCATTTTGAGGATTCGGAAGAGTATAAAGATGTTTATGAAGTCTGGCTGCCATCTCCAAAAGCCCATTCCATTAAGGATAGGTCACCTCAAAAAGGAGTATATGAGGAAAAGCCTAGTGAGACACGAATGTCCCTAGTTCGCGAGAAGTTCATTGAGGCGAAACGATTGGCTACAGATGAAAAACTTCGCCAATCCAAGGAATTTGCAGATGCCTTGGAGGTTTTAAGTTCAAACAAAGAATTATTCCTAAAGTTCCTGCAAGAACCAAATTCCTTGTTCTCTCAGCATCTCTACGAAATGCAATCTCTTCCTCATCTTCCTGAGACAAGACGCATCACAGTTCTGAGACCATCTAAGACAATGGAGAACAATAGGTTTGTTGAACCTAAGAAGATGAATCAGAAGCATAGGCGATCACAGAGCCAGGAGATTGAAGCAAATATGTGGGACAGAACTATACAAAAATCAAGTTCTTTTACTAATCAGAACAATGACAATCTTACTGAACCAACTCGAATTGTGGTCTTAAAGCCTAGCCCTGGAAAGATCAATGACATCAAGGCCGTAACTTGTCCTTCTTCACCAAGTCTGATTCATGGTAAAGAGTTCTTTGAAGAATTGGAAAATGGTGAGGCACAGTGTTCAAGAGAAGTTGCCAAGGAGATAACACGAAAAATGCGCGAGAACTTGGGAAGGTACCAGAAGGAGGAAACTATGCTTTCTTCTGTACTTTCCAATGGATATAATGGGGACGAGAGCTCGTTCAATAGGTCAGATAATGAATACACAGGTGAGGGGAATCTCACTGACTCTGAGGTCATGACACCAAGTTCTAGACATTCGTGGGATTACGTCAACAGGTTTCCCAGCCAATGCTCTTCCTCTTTTAGCCGAGCATCCTTTTCTCCAGAGTCATCGGTATGCAGGGAAGCGAAGAAAAGGCTTTCAGAAAGGTGGGCAATGATGGCATCAACTGGAAATTGTCAAGAGCAGCGACAACTACGAAGAAGCTCTAGTACATTGGGCGAGATGCTTGCTTTATCTGACACAAATAAGTCTGCAAGATCTACTGGGGAGGAGATTGCACAAGTTTGTGTTTCGAGTAGCAGGTCTTGTGGTGGTGAACAAGAACTGAGGTATCCAACATCGTCATGCTCGTCAAATAGTAAGGAAACGGATGAAGTCAAGGAAGGAAATTCTCCTAGGAATTTGTTAAGGTCAAAATCTGTTCCAGTATCTTCTACAGCCTATGGTGCTAGGATGCATGTAGAAGTGTCTGAGGCTGAGGATGGTAATTTGGCTACTACCCCTAAAGAAATTGAGAAGTCAAAAAGTGGGAAGTTGTCCTTCAGGGGGAAATTCTCAAGTTTATTTTTCTCGAAAAATAAGAAAAGTAAAGAAAAGCCGGCAATGTCTTCTTTGTCAGGCTTGGGAGATGAGGTGCGTTCTGCCATCTCCGAACCACGGAGAGACTCAAAACATCCAGAGATAGGCGAAGATATTTCCCAGGGTTCCACAACCTGTGGCTTTGAAGAAGGATCACCACTTAGTCCAAAAAAATCCTCTAGCAAGACTCCTTCATTGGCCCCAGTTTGTGTGGCACCAGAACAGAGAAACTCCTCTCATGAGGTATGCCCGTTTATTCATCAGTATATATAATTTTTTTGTCCCAGCCTTACTTTGATATTCAGTATAGGAACTTTTAAACGAAATGTTGGAGCAAATCTCTTGTTTTTTCCAGTATGACGCTTTGATGTTGTTGTTCTGTTATAATATATTGTGTGTTATCCTTAATTCTCACATTTTGTATCCTGATGTGACTTTGAAATTTATTTTTACAAAATTTAGGAAAAGGAAATAGTATTCATCAACACATACATTGCCTAATGTATGCATATGTCACTACATGGATCTCGTGAGACGGTGAGAGATGAATTGTTCTTAATTTGAGTTTTTCTTTGAGATTGGTGAGATGTGAATTGAGAGCTCATTGTCTCAAGAGTGCTAGGGAGGGCATTCATTGTAGCTTATCTCATACTCTTTTCAATCTTGTGATTATGGAGCTCTATATCCATGGTTGAACCGTAGAAATAGAAAGAGAGGGAAGCATGAAACATCCCAAATTTCTTTGCTTGTATGCTACAAAGTGATTATTGTGTTTGCAAATTTTTTTATTTTTTTATTTATTTATTTTTTTAATTTTTTTGAGAAGGTGGCATTTCATGTAATTGGTTGTTGATGAGTGGTGAATTAGTCATTTAGTTCTATACACGAGTTACTTATTCAAAGTTCTATACTTATGTAGGCTGGGATGAAAACTGTGATGCTTGGAAGCCAAAGTGAGAACCATGAGCAGCCAAGTCCACTGTCAGTCTTGGACGCACCATTTGAGGATGATGATACAGTTGCACAGTTCTCTAGTGGTGTCAAGTTAGATTGCCAGGGTATGTTCATGAATCATAACTTGCATTTGTTAAATTCTTCTTTATCCAAGCCACCAAATGGCATATCTCAGTTATGTGATTTTTGTCTTCTTTTCAACAGGACAACCTGCACATCTTCAGTCTCTCAAATCCAACTTAATAAGCAAATCTCCACCAATAGAATCCCTTGCTCGTTCCTTGTCCTGGGATGATGCCTGCTCAGATGACTCTGCAACACCTGGTCAACTGAAATTTCTGAGAGTTTCCTCTGAGGCAGAGGAAGAACAAGAATGGTTGCTCTTCATTCAGAAGTTGCTCTCATCGCTGTCCTCAGAAAGTGGAAAGCATAATAATGCCTCTTTCACTAGATGGCATTCCCCTGAAAGTCCATTGGATCCACTATTAATAGACGACGAATATGTAATTGGCCTTAAAGATGATAAGTCGCGAAGGTCAGATGTGATACGCAGGCAGCGAAGATCAAATAAAAAGCTTATATTTGATTGTGTAAATGCAGCTTTGGTGGACAGCATGGGGCATGGTTTTAATGCAGGCCAATGTTGTAGGACATCCTCACAAGTGACTGCAGAAGAAGTGTGGAACCGAGTGAGGGACTGGTTTTCTGGTGACGCTAAATATTTCACTGGTGAAAGTGGGGGAGAAGGTAACAGCCAAGTGGTGGAGAATGTGGTAAGGAAGGAAGTAGTCGGGAAAGGATGGGTGGCGCTTATGAGGTTAGAAGTTGATGGGATTCACAAGGAGATTGAAGGGAAGGTATTGGAGGAGCTGGTGGAGGAGGCTTTGGTCGAATTGACTATTGGGACTAGGGCACACTCCAATTATCCACGGACCCTGACAAGAAGATCGTCTTGCCCGATATGAAAAGTGTAATACGAGCACGCCTCTGCAACTCTTGCTTAATTAAAGCTGACAGCTTGGTGTGTTGGGTTGAGAGGTTCAGTCAGTCCCACACATGATTGGTTTTCATATATCCGCAATTATTTCTTACTCCATATACACCTGTTTTTATTGTTTTTATGAGGATAATGGGCTCATCCACTTTCCATTATGATTTGTTTTCATGCCTAAAGTTGCTGGTGTTACGAGTTGTTTGATGTGTGGACTTTCTCCCATCCCAATTATAAATGTTTCATAAACAATACCACCTAACATTCAATTCCAATTGAGACGTGTTTATGATATTCTGTATCTAATATATTTATGTTGACACTGATCCTTGGTTGTTTATTGTTCTGCCAATTTATTTTCTGAGTAATGGGGAGGTAGGCTTGCAAATCATGGATTCACAATAATCAGTGTGTTAAGACTTCACCAAATATTGAATTCGATATATGTCAGAGATTGTACCCAAGTGTTTTTGCTGGCTATTACTGGAAAAGCCATTGCAAAAATGAATTATCATGTTGAAATTATAGAATGAAAAGGGAATGGCCACAAGCATGTTCAAAAGTTGACAGTATATAGAAAAACTGTAAGTTGACATTATAAAATCTCAAAGAGATGGACGGGCTGCCAAGCTGATCTGTTGCCATGCCTATTTGACAGTATACAAGTATAATGTACATTGTTTGGTGACAAGCAGATCATCCAACATACCTCTAACAATGTCTCTTCTCAACAAAAAAAAAAAAAAAAAACCATCACAATCACCACCGTGACCATTTACCACCAGAAGCTATCAAGTTTTGCCAATCTTTTTTCAAATTGTTTTGAACCCTCACAGTGGCTTGCTGAAATTCTTAATTAAGATGGTAAATGTTTGAAAATAGTTTTAATTTGCAAATCAAATTTCCTAATTACTATCAGGTTTACGGAATGAAAATGAACTAGCTCGCGGGAGTAGAAACAAACCCTCAAATGTTAAACTGAAACAGACGCAATACAGTATGAGCATCTTAGCTAACAACTATTTGACGACAAGCAGAATAGAATTAAAATTCAACTGCTAATTTAATTCTTTTGTGAATATCTACTATCTATCAGTTTGAAATTGTGGGTGAGGGTGCCCTCGTACTAAATCACGGTGTGGATAAAAAGCTGGCTTGCTTGAGGTTCAAGTTGAAGCTCCGTAAAACCCTAAACCCTAGAAGCAGCTTTTTCTAGAGATTTCTTCTTCTCTCACAACACACCACACTCTCAACTCACCATTTGTTCTCAGCCTCCAAAACTCCCACAAAGCAAACTTGAAGATCCAATCCCCCAACAACACTAAACACCATGATGCGCGCAGTAGCAAACCTTGCCACCAAAGCAAGGGCCGCCAGGAGCGCCACTAACCAGGTCAGTCATTCATTCACTCACAGATTTACTTCGCTTTGATCATCTATTCTAAGAGCTTGTTGGGTACTTTTATTTGATCGTTTTTCGCAATGGGTCTATCTTATTTGTTCCAAATATTGCTCCTTGCTTCATTGGGTATGTTTATTTGAGTGTATATCGAAATGGGTAGAGCTAATTTGTTTGAAAGTTTTGAGTTCAGATCGGTGGTAGTAGGTTGAGTTGGACGAGAAATTATGCGGCTAAAGATATTAGATTTGGTGCGGAAGCTCGTGCTTTGATGCTTAAGGGTGTTGAAGAACTTGCAGATGCAGTTAAAGTCACCATGGGACCCAAGGTATTGCTTCACTCTTCTTCTCAATTACCCCACTTTTTTTTTTTTTTTTTTTAATCTTAGCAAGTTATTAAATTTTTTTTTTGTGCCTTAATGTCTGATCAGTAACTTGAAGCACCAGATCATCGACTAGAAATATATAAATTGAGCGAGCATGTTTAGTTGTGGTGCCTTAAAGATGTGAACTTGTAATGAGTAAATGACTTCTGCGAGCATCACATCAAGCCAGCCTCTTTACAAAGTATACTTGCTTAAGGATTTGATTTTTAAGAATGCTACCGTTTTCCCCTTATTGATAAAAATTCTAGTTACCCAATCTATGGAATGACATGCGTATTTTATAAATTCAGTCAGGTCTTATAGTTATTTTTTTTTTTATGTGGAAAATCATCTCGTGAAAAAAATTCTACACTTGATTGATGTCACCTATCAAGTAATGTTGATGATTTTTGTGTTGGATTTTCTGTAAAGGGGCGCAATGTGGTGATTGAGCAAAGTTTTGGAGCACCAAAAGTGACAAAAGATGGTGTCACGGTTGCAAAGAGCATTGAGTTCAAGGACAAAGTTAAGAACGTTGGTGCCAGCCTTGTGAAGCAGGTTGCAAATGCAACTAATGATGTAGCTGGAGATGGTAAGCTTCCTTTGTGCTAGAGTTCATTGGTTGATGTTTGTATTGTGTGCAAAGCTAGCTTCACCTGTGTTTAAAGAACACGGTAAAATGCTATTCCCATTGTCACTTCATGAGCCGATACATTTTCTCTTTTAAACATGGATCATAATGTGTCCATTTTCGGGACTAAGTTTGTTCTTATGGGCATTGTGTTGGAGCGGGGTTAGAGATTTTGTTCCTCTCTGATGGATAGGTCATGATATGTTAACAATGCTGACCAGTTTGTGTTCATATCTTACCTTTATGTCGTACCTATGCTACATTTTGATGTGACATCACTTAACTATTCCTATGCTCCATCATTTTTTTTCCATGTTTGCAGGTACTACTTGTGCGACAGTCCTTACACGTGCTATATTTTCCGAAGGGTGCAAGGCAACAGCAGCTGGAATGAATGCAATGGATCTAAGACGTGGTATTTCAATGGCAGTTGATTCAGTTGTGACAAATCTTAAAAGTAGAGCAAGGATGATTAGTACATCTGAAGAAATTGCACAGGTTCTTTTATTTTTTTGGTTGTTAATCGCTGAACTGTGTTACTGTTACTATGCTTTATAAAGTACACCTTTAATCACCAAATGGTTACTGATTCTCGCAACCTTCTTTGTCCAAAAGGTTGGTACCATATCAGCAAATGGAGAGAGGGAAATTGGTGAGCTGATAGCTAAGGCGATGGAAAAAGTTGGCAAGGAGGGAGTTATTACCATTGCTGTAAGTTCATCGTTATTAGTTTCTTCCCATAATTCTATCTGAATCTAAAGGAAGACTCGGTGCTTGACATATTATTACTGAAATTCATGATTGTCTTTGTGCCAGTTTCTAGGGAAAGCATGCACATTAGAACGTTTTGGGAGTAATGTTGACGCCTTTTTTGTACCATGTACATTAGAAAGTTTTGCGAGTCAGAATAATATATTATGTTTCTTTGGCTTCAGTGAACGGGGTTCCTTCTATTGATGGAAGAGAAAAATATTTCTGTACATAGAAATTGTTTATCTCGTGTATCTAATGTATATCTTGTGAGTTAACTTGTTGACACAAAAACGTTGCTACTGAGATATGGTTTTTAGCGATGCATCTATTGATTTTATTCTACAAATATTCTAGAATTGGCCAATGGTAGTCAGCTTGGTAAGGGTGGAGTGGTTTGTTCCCCATGTCGTGTGTTCAAACCCTGCTGGCGGCATTTGGGACCGGATGGGTAAAGGGAATACCATATGCAACCTTTCAAAAAAAGCATTTTAAATGTTTTATCATATTGTTGCAGGATGGGAAGACACTATATAACGAATTGGAAGTTGTTGAGGGAATGAAGCTTGACAGGGGTTATATTTCTCCATACTTCATCACTAACCAAAAGAACCAGAAATGCGTAAGTCTTTCACTTTTAAATGATTTGAATGTTTTAGTCCTTTGACCTTAGGTTTTTAGGCATTATCTCAATCCAACTTGGATTAGTGCAAGCAATAACATTTAATACTTCCTTGTTGACAGGAATTAGAAGATCCTATCATTTTAATTCACGAGAAGAAAATTTCAAGCATAAGTTCTATCGTTAAAGTACTAGAGTTGGCTCTAAAGGTTAGTAGTTCTTTTAGCATACCACATACATTTTATTAACTTCATTGGGCATAATTTCTACAGAGTTTTATTCTTACCATATTTACTTACTTATTTATTTATTTATTTATTTATTTATTTATCTTTCTTGTCTGGGTTTTAGAGGCAAAAACCTCTATTAATTATTGCTGAAGATTTGGAGAGTGATGTCTTGGCTACACTCATTTTAAATAAGCTCCGACTTGGACTCAAGGTAACATCATACAGCTGATATCTTACTTTTCCTTCAAATCTTATTTTAAGGATCACTTACTGATTAGATGGAAAATGTTTGCAATGTGTAGGTCTGTGCAATTAAAGCTCCTGGATTTGGAGAAAATAGGAAAGCCAACATGCACGATCTTGCCACTCTGACTGGTGCTACTGTGAGTATATATCATCTTAGTTTCTGGATCTTCTTGGGACCCTTTTTTTCAACAGTTGACTTCTTCTTGGCTTCCTCATCTCAAGAAACATTATTCGTATCCTTCGTTTCAGCTTATAAGTGAAGAGCTTGGTATGAATCTTGAGGAGGTGGAGCTTGGTCAGTTAGGCAGATGCAAAAAGGTGACTATATCAAAAGATGACACTGTTGTTCTTGATGGGGCTGGTGACAAAAAGGCCATTGAAGAAAGATGTGAGCAGGTATATTAGTGTTAATTGATCTCCACTTTATTCCCGTTTGTGTTTTCTTTGGATCTTTGGATTCTTGATGGTAGCCTATTTACTTCTGTGATTTGTGTTTGATGGCATATTCCTAGATAATTGATGCCTCAATTCTTTGTTAACAGCTGAGATCTGGTATAGAATTGAGTACTTCTGATTACGAAAAAGAGAAGATACAAGAACGACTTGCAAAGCTTTCTGGCGGTGTTGCAGTTTTGAAGGTTCTTATGCCAGATTCTATGTTATTTATTCACACTGGTGTGCTATGTAGCGAATTTCTCAATTCATATTGCATCATTATTCACTATGAACTTGGTGTGGGCTTCATTGCAGATTGGTGGAGCCAGTGAAGCTGAGGTCAGTGAGAAAAAGGATAGAGTTACTGATGCATTAAATGCCACCAAGGCAGCTGTTGAAGAGGGCATTGTGCCAGGTATACTTTCCGTGAAGTTTCACCTTTCTGGTGGCGTTTCTATATTTCTCATTTTTGTTTATCCTGACGGTATGATATAGATATATTTTTTTAATTGTAGGTGGAGGTGTTGCTCTTCTTTATGCATCAAAGGAGCTTGGCAAACTGCACACTGCCAACTTTGACCAGAAGATCGGAGTTGAGATTATTCAGAATGCTCTCAAAGTAAATATTGCTTATCCGTTGATTCATTTTCACTCAAAAGCCATTGCTAAATTGAAATTTTATTTTGTTGCCTGTTCATAGACTGAGATCAGTCTATCAGTTGTCTCATGATGCAAAATCAAAATTTACCGAGAACCTAACGAAAGGTTTAACTGAAAGATTGATACATACTTGTTGGTCTGACTGTCACATCTTTGTGATTGCTGCAGATGCCAGTACACTCAATTGCTTCCAATGCTGGGGTGGAGGGTGCTGTTGTTGTGGCCCACTTGTTGGAGCAGGACAGCCCTGACCTTGGATATGATGCAGCGAAAGGTGTGTAATCAGTCTTGATTTCACATTTTTCCTTTTTGTTGATTTCACATTTAACTGATTGATCTCATATTGTTTTTGTTGATATGGTGATCAGGTGAATATGTAGACATGGTCAAGGCTGGCATTATTGATCCATTGAAAGTAATTAGGACTGCATTGGTGGATGCCGCTAGGTAATAACATATTGATTTAGAACTTGGCCGTTATTATGAAGATTTATTTTTTGTTCATTTTTTTGATGCATGGTTGGCTTGCAGTGTTTCTACATTGATGACAACGACTGAGGCTGTTGTGGTAGAGCTCCCCAAGGACGATAAGGATGTTCCCTCAATGGGAGGTGGTATGGGTGGTATGGGCGGCATGAATTATTGAAGGATATAAGAACAAAATTGACAGGAACTGTGGAAATATGCATTCTTTTTCCTAATCGGAGAAGAAATCACATAGAGGACGTTTAAGATATATATGTCTCTTACATTGAGCTGATTCTGATGCTACCTTGAAACCTGTTAGGAAAATTCTCCCCACCCCCCTCCCCCCCCCCCTTTGGGGTGCAAACATCATGTAGCCACAGTGAGAAATATTGTCAGGAAATTTTGCTTTTGTTGCCATCTTTAAGTGCATTTCCCTCTGTTCATTACTAATCTATTTACCAATAATGCCATTTGCAATTTAAAGAAGCTCTGGATATCGTTATGTATGCTATCTCTATAGTACGCAACCAAGTCACTAGGCCTCTATTTTTATGATCTTTTACATTTTATGCCTTGTGTGCAACCAACTTATATTTTGTGATTATACTTTTGCAAATGGCTATGGCAATTTCATTTCTTCCAAGGCGTTGTGCCTTAATGCACACATGTCCATCTACATTTACTAATGGAAAACAAATATTCCGGAGAACGAGTGTTGCAGGCTAGTAGGCTGATTGTAGTGGCAATGGCAGTGGTGATGTTATTGTAATGCTGGTGGTCATCACAGTGCTACTGCTGACAGCCTAGGGGCAGGGATGGAGCCACGTGGGGGCACTTGCCCCCACCGACTTCAAATTTTCTTATTTTTATTTCTAATATGCCCCGTTGCGATGTCGACGATTCGGTTCTGTCCCGTCCTGCCATTTTTCTTTTTTTGTTCTCCCTTCCTGCTCCACCCTTTTCCTCTCTTCTGCTCTCTCTCTCTGTTTACTACAACACTGGCAACCGCCTCGCCTCCTACTCTCTTCCTCTCTTTCTCTTTTTGCTTGATTTAGTATTTTTTTTTCTTACCATCACTATCAGCCACCAACAACTGCAACTTCTTTTTCATGCTTCGAGGAAGGATGAGGTTTTTTTAATGTATTTTCTTAAGATGAATTCGTATCGAGGTCTATTTTTGTTTTTTATTCATAGACTTTTTTTGGAGATGCATGAAATTTGGATCCATTAATTTTTTTTTCCTCAAGATACATGTTTGTATCTCGAGGTTTATCTATGGGTTATTGTTTGAAGACATTTTGATAATCAACGTGAGCCTTTTGACAGTCAATGCACGTTGACCGTTAGTCTCGGGAAAGACTGTAATAATGATTAATGATGCGGTAACCTCTAATTAGTTATTTATGATAAAGTGGCAAATTGCAAATAACCAAATTTTTGTATCCACATCTAATTTTACATTTGAAATTAATTCTTGCCCATTAACTTTACATACCAATTTGATTTGTTCCTCATATATTTATTGTTTGTGCTTCCTACAAAGTAGCTTGTCGGATTGTGCTTCCTACAAAGTAGCTTGTCGGATCCATTTTCTTCCCCATAGATTAGATGGAGTTTTGTTTACCAGTTGGTGTTTTATATATTTATTTATGTATTATTCGAATTAAATTTTCTTTGTTAAAGTAATTAATTTCTATATTTCATTAATTAACTATGACGTCACTCCGCCCCCCTTCATAAAATTTCCTGGCTCCGTCACTGCCTAGGGGGCAGCTCTGGCTGCAGTGGTGGTGTATGGAGTTGATGTGGTGGTTGCAACAGTGAATGGGTTGCTGGTATCCAGAAAAAAAATTGATGGATCTTGCAAACATTATTGAGTAAAAAAAATCCACGAGAAAATCAACCTAAACGATTTTGCTCTGTCTACATTTGGACGCCCTACAGAATCGGACTTGATGAAAAGCTAAACGTACTGCAGCCTGTTCTTCAATTTGTCATCATATTCTGCATTTGAATACTACTGGCAAGCATCCCATTCTAGTCAATTTAGATGGCTTTTACATTTATATTCAATTATTTCCATAATTATTAAACTCAAAGTAATCCTTGTGTTTGTCATTTGGTAGCGTTGACCTATAAAATGGTACATAGTAGTAATACCACAGCATATTCAAGATTTCAATACCAAAAGATCAGAGGAAAAAAAAACGTAGACAAAGAAAGAGAGATGGCAGGATCAATAAGAAGAATGAAATTGGGTTCACAAGGATTGGAAGTCTCAGCCCAGGGACTTGGTTGCATGGGGATGTCAGCCTTCTATGGACCTCCAAAGCCAGACTCAGACATGATTGCTCTGATCCACCATGCTGTCCAAAAAGGTGTTACTATGTTGGATACATCTGACATGTATGGTCCTTTTACAAATGAAATACTCTTGGGGAAGGCTTTGCAAGGTGGAGTTAGAGAGAAGGTGGAACTAGCAACCAAGTTTGGAGTCTGCTTTGCTGATGGTAAATTTGGTATCAAGGGGGATCCTGCTTATGTGAGAGCTTGTTGTGAGGCTAGCTTGCAGAGACTTCAGGTTGATTGTATTGATCTTTATTATCAACATCGTATTGATACCAGCGTTCCCATTGAAGTCACGGTTAGTCTTCTTCTACTCTTCCTTTCATTTGTATTAGTTGTTTTTTATAAAAAATTCTTCTATTCATATTAATGCTCTGCATACTGTAAACTTGATGTATGCACCTCAAGAACATTCCATAGTTGAACAACTTCTTTAAGTTGTAAAGCAAAGGAGCAACTTCTTAGTGATAGACTGATAGGTTAAACAAGCGTAAAAGGTGTCATAAACAAAGCATAAAAGTGTGTTTTTGGAAGTCGCGGTGCTTTATAAGTTAAAAACTTCAGTGATATTATTTTATACTGAGAAGTACGGAATTATATTGCAACACGCTTAATTATTTAATCCAGTAATAACTCTTTAACATGTCCCTAGGTGCGATCTAATTCATTCATAACACTAGCCGTTGTAGCCGATCATCATTTGTTAAATGTCAACAAATCCATAATGATGCACATCCCTTTGTTTGATTTATCATAGACCAGATCTATCTATCATACACAATGGGTATAAGGTTTTGTGGTGCAACAGAGTTGGGTCATGCGTCCTCAAGAAACTCCCTATAGTAGCTAGAGGGAAATGTATAAAGCTAGGTACAAGTTTGTATTTTCATTCGCTCTGACAACTAAATATGCTCTAAAGGGATGGAAGAAAGCATCTGGTCTAATTGATGGGGATAATGATGCATTATTAGGGTCAAACGAGATGGCTACCCATGATAAATCGGTATCAATAGTTTATAGCTCTAGTTTAAACTAAAGAAGTACAAACTTGAATATTTAACCTCTGGGACTACATAACCCTACATAGCTGAACACCTCTCTCAACATCAAGTGCAACATAAGCAATATAAGGAGAGGAAAAGAAAGTGAGTGAAAGAAAACATGGAAGGGTCAGTAAGGAGAATGAAATTGGGTTCACAAGGACTAGAAGTCTCAGCCCAGGGACTGGGTTGTATGGGAATGTCAGCATTCTATGGACCTCCAAAGGCAGAGCCAGACATGATTGCTTTAATCCATCATGCTGTCCAAAAGGGTGTTACTTTCTTAGACACCTCTGATGTCTATGGTCCCTTCACCAATGAAATACTTCTGGGGAAGGCACTTCAAGGAGGAGTTAGACAGAAGGTAGACTTAGCTACCAAGTTTGGAGTCAGCTTTGCTGATGGAAATATGAATGTTAAAGGGGATCCTACTTATGTTAGAACTTCTTGTGAGGCTAGTTTGAGGAGACTTCAGGTTGATTGCATTGATCTGTATTACCAGCATCGCATAGATACTAGTGTCCCGATTGAAGTCACGGTTTGTCTTCCTTTCCCATATTGATGATATCCCAATTGGTTGATCCACTTAGTTTACTACATTTTTTTTTTTTTTAAGAAATTTGGTTGTCGTCCCATTTTATTCATGTAATGATCCAAGCCCGAAGGCTACATGACTGACCCTATAGGATTAACCAAAAAAACCGAAACAACCTCTCACAGGAGAGAGGATGCACCAATACACCGAAACAAACTCAGTCTTTGTACCTTTTGTTTGCTTTCTTAGTTTAGTGGATTTTCGGGGACAAAGACTAACATCTTTGGTGTGCCTCCTCTTATTCCTCTCTCCTGACGTAGCCCCTAATCTTTGGTGTACCTTTTGTTTGCTTTTGTTTACTACATTTATTTATTAGCATTTTTAACCTTGTACCATGTAAAGATGTTGTAAGAGATAACATGTACTAATCTTCTTGTAATGCTTTTTGTTCTTTGAAATTAGGTGGGTGAACTGAAAAAGCTTGTCGATGAGGGAAAGATAAAATACATAGGGCTGTCTGAGGCCTCGGCTTCAACAATCAGGAGAGCACATGCTGTTCACCCAATAACTGCAGTCCAATTGGAGTGGTCCTTATGGACAAGAGATGTCGAAGAAGAAATAGTTCCAACTTGCAGGTGAGACATCTACTGCATCCAACTTCATTCATTGTTTACCTTGCAAAATATTAGTCGGGAATACTAAATGTAACTTTATTTCAGAGAACTTGGCATTGGAATTGTTGCATACAGTCCACTGGGCAGGGGATTCCTGTCCGGAGGGGCGAAGATGGTGGAGAACTTGGACGCTACTGACTTTCGCAAGGTTTATAAATGGCCAAGTTTCCCTATATCTCCATGTTATAGTTTTGTCTCTATTCCTTCCTTTTCTTCTCTAATTCTAGTTTCATGAATAGCTAAGATATCGTTTGCATTTTGCAGTATATGCCAAGGTTTCAACCTGAGAACGTCGAGCACAACAAACTGATATTTGAGCGGGTAAATGAAATAGCATCAAAGAAAGGATGTACTCCATCTCAGCTAGCTTTGGCTTGGGTTCATCACCAGGGAACCGATGTGTGCCCCATACCAGGCACCACCAAAATAGAAAACTTCAACCAGAACATTGGAGCCCTGTCTGTGAAACTGACACCAGAAGAGATGGCGGAACTTGAATCCTTAGCTTCTGCCGGTGCAGTTAAAGGTGGTAGATATGATGGTGATTCTCAGACTTGGAAGGACTCGGAGACTCCATCTCTTTCCACCTGAAAAATGTGAACAAATAAGTGATTACGTGCTTTGTATGTTCAAAATGAATAATGGTTAATGTTGGCCTTCTCCTTTGCTTTGAGTTCACTCTGCAGTTTCGTTTATGTAATTAAGCGAGAACTATAGTGTTCACTGTGATTTAGCTGTTTTCCTTATCTGAACTACATTTTCTTTGTGATCTATCAAACTCTATGCTGCGGCCATATGTTTGGGCATGTAAATACAAATTTTGGTAAATAATTTCATATTGATTAATAGCATTAGTCAATAATAACTAATATGATGCTGAACTGAGGATCAAAGGGCATAAACTGATAAAGATGCCGCAAGCTGGGTTCGAACCCATGACCAAGTGGTACCATCCACCAAGTTCCAACCGTTGAGCTGTCATGCCATTGACAAAAATACCACAATACGAGCAACTAATAGTGGAGACAACAAATTTACATGATTAGGCAAACTCGCCTACATCCACGACAATTAGAAATTTATTATTGCTTCAAAATCAGGTAACAAACATATTATAAATACCCACGGGCAAATTGGTTTCTCAAAAGAAACCCAAATATAGAACCCCAAACAAATACATAAATGGAGACCAATTAAAACCTCATTCAAAATAAATGAAAACCCGACAAATATACAAACGAAAGTCCGATGAACAAAGGAACAAACTGATTCGGATTTCCAATATGAAAAATTTTCGATCTAATTTTGAAAACCAACTCGGGTTTTCCACATATTTTCACATCTCTAGAAGATAAATCAGATTGAGAGATACCAAATGAGGGATTCCAGTCCAAAACCTTATTAGAGCCAAACAAGATGGCTACCAGTAAGAGTTTAAGTATAACACACTTGGACTATAAAACCATACATAACTGAACACCGCTCTCAACTCTCAACAACAAAAGCAAGCGAAGAAGAGAGAAAGGAGAAATAGATCAGAGAAAGAGATGGTAAGAGAGATGGAAGGGTCAGTAAGGAGAATGAAATTGGGTTCACAAGGACTAGAAGGCTCAGCCCAGGGACTGGGTTGTATGGGAATGTCAGCCTTCTATGGACCACCAAAGCCAGAATCAGACATTGTTGGGTTGATGCGTGTAACAGACATGGTTGCTCTGATCCACCATGCTATCCAAGACACCTCGACATTTATGGTCCATTTACAAATGAGATACTTCTGGGGAAGGCTTTACAAGGTGGACTTAGCTAGCAAGTGTGGAATCAGCTATCCTAATGGAAAGAAGGTCATTCATGGTCGATTCAATATCAAGGGAGATCCTGTTTATGTTAGAGGTTTTTGCAAGGCTAGCTTGAAAAGGCTCCAGGTTTATTGCCTTGATCTTTATTACCAATTCACATCACATTGATACTAGCTAGTGTTCCCGTTGAAGTCACGGTTTGTCTTCCTCTTCCTGCTCTTTCTTTTTCATTAGTAATGTTTTGAGGGTAATGTTTGTAGTGGGTTAGGTGTACGTTATATCCAGAGTCTACTGTCCACAGGTTTAAATTAGCATAACTGCATAAATTAGCATTTTCTTGTTTAGTTCCTAGAGAACATGCATGCACTAGTATTCTTGTAAAGCTTTGTTTATTCTTCTACATTAGGTTGATGAGCTGAAAAAGCTAGTTGAGGAGGGAAAGATAAAATACATAGGGCTGTCTGAGGCCTCTGCTTCAACAATCAGAGATCACATGCGGTTCACCCAATAACTGCAGTTCAAGTTGAAAAGAAATTATATTGTTGTGATGTATTTTGTATTGAATAGAATAAAAGTTTATAAAGCAAACTCTAATTTAATTTTGTAGAAATAGAAACCTAAGACTTTTATTCTATTCTGGCTTTTCTAACCTATTCTGTAACACTTTCCTATTCTGTAACATAGGTAGACTTCTATTCTTTAACACTCCCCCTCAAGTTGGAGTATATGTTTGTAATACCCAACTTGCTAAGAAGATTATCAAATTGATAAGTGCTCAAAGCTTTAGTGAACAAATCTGCCCGTTGATGTAGTGTTCCAACATGCTCAGTCTGAATAGTACCCTCTTGTATTTTTTCTCTAATTAAATGACAATCAATCTCTATATGTTTCGTTCGCTTATGAAAAACGAGATTAGATGCAATATGGAGTGCAGCCTTGTTGTCACAAAACAAGAGAGCTGCTTGAGGGTGATTAATGTGCAAATCATTAAGAATGTACCTCAACCAGATTAACTCACAGCATGTAGAAGCCTGCCATGACCCTATATTCTGCTTCAACTGTAGATCTTGCCACTGTAGTTTGTTTCTTAGCTTTCCAAGAAATTGTTGAATCGCCAAGCATGACACAATAACTTGTAATGGATCTCCTAGTATCTCTACATCTAGCCCAATCTGCATCACAATAAGCTTTCAACTGTAATGAGCTGGTGGAAGAGAAAAAAATACCCTGTCCTGGTGAAGCCTTGATATACCTCAAGACCTTGTGTGCAACATCCAAATGTGGTATTCTGGGCTTGTCCATAAATTGACTTAGGACATGTACTGAATAAACCAAATTTGGTCTTGTAATCGTTAAATATATCAACCTTTCAACAAGTCTGCGGTATGTTGCAGGATTTGGTAGTAAATCTCCACCATCCTGTGTGAGCACCAAGTTTTGATCCATAGGATAACGTGAATGCTTTGCTCCAAGATACCCTGTGTCTTCCAATATTTCAAGTGCATATTTTCGTTGAGATAAAACAATCACTTTGGATGACCTTGCGACTTAAATGCCAAGGAAATATTTCAATTTTCCTAAATCTTTGAGCTTGAACTTTGCAGCAAGAAATTTCTTTGTTTCTTCAATGTATTGGAGATCATTACCTGCCAATATTACATCATCAACATATACGAGAATTGCAGTAAAACTATTACCCTTGGATCGGACGAATAATGAGTAATCATCTTTAGATTGATTGTAGCCGGCTGATATGAGAGCAGATGATAACTTAAGGAACCATTGTCTCGAGGCTTGCTTGAGACCATATAAGGACTTGTTCAACTTGCATACTCGAGTCTCCCCCTTTCGGCCGAATTCAGGAGGAAGACTCATGTACACATACTCAAAAAGATCACCATAAAGAAAAACATTGTTGACATCAAGTTGGCATAAATGCCAACCCTGTGTGGCTGCAAGAGCAAGGAGAACACGAACAATAGTCAATTTAGCAACAGGAGCAAATGTCTCTTTGTAATCAATACCTTCAACTTGACTGTATCCTTTAGCCACAAGCCAGGCTTTGTAGCGCTCAACACTACCATCTGGATTAAGTTTGATCTTATAGACCCATTTACAACCAACCGGATGCTTGCCAGGAGGAAGAGGTTGTAGAGTCCAAGTGTTATTGGTTTCTAAAGCATCAATCTCACTTCTCATGGCTTGACGCCACTTTGGATCCTGCATAGCCTGCATAAAACTGGTGGGTTCTTTGACTAAAGAAATGGAAGTGGTGTAAGCCTTGTGAGAGGTGGATAAATGGTCATAGGAAAGAAAATCAGAAATGGGATAAATAATACATGTGGAAGGCCCAACGTTCGAAGCAGATGAGTGAGACGATCGAGAAGGCAATCGAGCATCAAGATGGTATTGTTGAAGATAAGATGGTTCACGGGTGGCACGAGTGGAAGTGCGAGGTGGGAGAGGGGGGTCTTCTAAGGGTGGAACAGGAGCAGGGGCGACCGATTGGATTTGGATTTCCAGGGTTTTCGCCCGATCGGTGACTAAGATATCGGATTGGGCGATTGGTCGGTGGGAGTGGTCTGACTGGTCAGAGAAAGACACTGTTGGAGGATCAAAAAGTGGAACATGAGCGATCGGTCGGGGAAGTGTGTCGGACCGATCAGTGAGGTGATTGTGCATTATGTCAGAAAAATAAGGAAAAGTCTCCTCATGAAAGATGACATCACGAGAAACAATGATCTTTTTGTGAGTTTGCTAATGAAAATTAAATTGAGATTAAAAGAGGGAACACAAAGAACATCATGCAAGGTAAAAACAGAAGAGAAAGTCATGGTGCCAATGTGTGTAACAACAGCAAGTGTACCATCAGGAAGCTCAACGGTTCGGTTGTGGACGGGTTTGTAAAATGTGAGTAAATGAGGGCTATGAACTATATGATCAGTGGCGCCGCTATCAAGGATCCAAGATGAACGAGAGCCATGAGATTTGAGAGAGAGTATTTTACCTGTTAACTCTCTAATAGAAAGATCATTACCAATATTGTGAGCCTTGAACTTGTTGTATGGTAATGTGGTACCACTGCTTGTATTGTCGTCCATGGTGGTCGCAGCTACGTGGTGTACTGACTGAATCGTAGCGTGCAAATAGCACGCGGAATAGAGAAATCAGGCCTTTTCTTCCCGTGGTGCTAAAATCTGATCTGTTAAGATAAAGTGTTTTTTTGTGGTGGTACTAAGTATACCCGGTGTGCAAATAGAGACTGTGTAAAGGGAAGAGGAAATCGGGCCTTGCTCTGCTTGTTTGCTCCTTCTTCTTCTCGTCTGTTTATCAGAAAACCCGGCGAAGGAGAGGGTGTTGGTGGTGTTCAATGGTGATCGATGGTGTCTGAGATGTGGTGTTTGGCAGTCTGATGATGCTGTCTGAGATGCGGTGTTTGATGATGAGAAACGATCTGAGTTTATGGAGTGCGCCGATATGTGGCGAGAAGATTGATGATGGATTGATGATCTTCTGTTGATGACGGATAATGATGGATCGACGAGATCATTGTTGTTATGTTTGATGGATCGATGATGATTTCTGTTGGCGATGATGATCTCTGTTGACGAGATGATTTCTGTTGGTGATGATGATCTCTGTTTTGATTGACGAGATCGATGTTGTTGATGATGATCTCTTTGAAGTTGATGGTATCTCTTTGAAGTTGATGGTGATCTCTGTTTTGAAGTTGATGGTGATCTCTTGTTCGATCAGTTATGATGTCGATGCTCAACGGTAATGGAACCCTGTTGATCTCTTTTAATAGAGATGAAAAGCTGGAGAGGATCTCTGTTTGAAGAGATAATGCTTTGTTTGAAGAGTATGTGCTGATGATGGCGACCTCTTGTTGGCGATTGATTGTTGATGATTGCATTTTGTGTGTTGTGATATGTTGTGTGTTGTGGCTGCGTGGAAAAGAGAGATGGTGAGATTGGGTGGATAGTGAGGTGGTGTTTGCCGGTGTGAACAAGCGAGAAGGATTATCAGGACGGCGGCTCAAGTTTAGTTAACTAGAGAAGCCTTGCTCTGATACCATGAAAAGAAATTATATTGTTGTGTTGTATTTTGTATTGAATGGAATACAAGCTTATAAAGCATACTCTAACCTAAATTTGTAGAAATAGAAAACCTAAGACTTTTATTCTATTATGACTTTCCTAACCTATTCTGTAACACTTTCCTATTCTGTAACATTATATTCTTAAACACAAGTAGAATGGCCCTTACGGACAAGAGATGTTGAAGAAGAAATATTTCCAACTTGCAGGTGAGACATCTGCTGCATGAACTTCATTCATTATTTACCTCACAAACTATTTGGGAGTACTAAATGTAACTTGTCCTAAACCATTCATGATTTCGGAGAACTTGGCACTGGAATTGTTGCATACAGTCCTCTGGGCAGGGGTTTCGTCTCCGGAGGGGCGAAGATGGCTGTGAACTTGGACGTTACTGACTTCCGCAAAGTTTGTCATTAGATAGTTTTGCCTATAGTGTCATATCTATCTCTATTGCTTCCTTTCTTACTAATTCGAGTTTCTTGATAAGCTAAAGTACGTTTTGATTTTGCAGTATATATGCCAAGGTTTCAACCTGAGAATGTCGAGCATAACAAAAAACTGATATTTGAAAATGTAAACGAAATAGCTACAAAGAACGGATGTACTCCATCCCAGCTTGCTTTGGCATGGGTTCACCACCAGGGAACTGAGTGCATGCCTAATACCAGGAACCACTAATATTGAAAACTTCAACCAGAACATTGGAGCCCTGTCTGTGAAGTTAACACCAGAAGAGATGGCTGAGCTTGAAAGCTTGGTTTCTGCAGGTGCAGTTAAGGGTGCTTTGTATGTTCAAAAACGAATAACAGTTTGTGTTTGCCTTTGTCCTTTGCATTAAGTACATTCTGCAGTTTTGTTTACGTAATTTAAGGAGAGCTAAATATAGTATTCACTACATGCGCTTTAGATGTTTCCCTTATCTAATCTCATACTTTCTGTTGGTGACCATATCGAACTTAATCCTGATATGTCACATAAAATAGAACCATGTGCATACATGTTTGTGTAAAAAAGGCTAAACATTGTCGGGAATGTGCAACTGGACTTTGTATGGAATGTGCAGATCAACATCAGGAATATTTTATTAAAGTTTTAACTTTGATTCACAAACACTTTTTGAGATACATATAAAAAAGTAATGGCCACGAGGATGAACAAAAACCAACTAAGAGCGTAACTATGTAAAACTTGATCCAACTATATGACATATTGTGTTGTTAAAAAAGGGTAGAAGTCATCTCCAAAACTAAAATTAACTACTCATGTATAGCTTTGCACATATCGCTTTTAACAGAAAATGACCCTTCGTAAAAATCCAAGAACAACCCCTAGATTTAAATCTGTAACATAAACGCATTGTGCTCTAATTAGTGTTATTTTTTTGTAAAGCTTATAAGTTACTATATTAATAAGAATGAGTACACAGTTTTAGACCAATGTCAGAAGCAAGTTGGTGAGCCTCTATATTGAGCTCTCAACCTATAAATTTACACATTCCCAGTTAGTGTGCATAGCTAAAGTCTTTTAATACTTCCAGTGAGAGGTTTCCAAATCCAGTCTTCATACAAAAAGCTGCTAGTAGAGAGATCCGGCTGGATGATGGACAACAAGGCATTCGAGTCTCTCAAGATAAAGCTGTGCTTCCACTGGTTGGCCTGAATCAAGAGAAGAGCTGCTTCCGCTGCATGACACTCTGACATGATACTATTCAAAATTTTCTTCGTGATTTTGAAAGCCACCTACGCTAACCACTTCCTGTTTGGAAATATCATAGAAACTGACGTCATAAGTAACAATCACAAAAGAAGGATCGGGGTGAGCTGAAAAACTGGTTTGGCCAAAAGTCCTTTTATTCAAAAATGATGTTGGGCTGCGTGAGATGTCCTTCAACGTTCAAAATATGTACATGATTAGAGGCTAATATCGGGTTATATATTCCACTACTCTTTTACTAATTGATTAATACAATGACACATTTCAATAATATTGTGTTTGATTGGGCCATTATGAGCATCTCGAAGATGATGGATGGTATTGGGCCTGGACTCTCTAGAAAAGCTCAAGTTACAAAGTCCACTCCCATACAGTACTGTTGGTGAGCTTGAGGTTTGATTCTCACTTGACCCCCCATTGGACTAAACAAAGTTACATAACTGAAACCACTCACAACCAGAGCACCATCAAAAGAAAGAAAAAACAGAGTGAGTGAGAGAGATGGATCATGGAAGGATCAATAAGGAGGATAAAATTGGGTTCACAGGGGCTGGAAGTCTCAGCTCAGGGACTTGGTTGTATGGGGATGTCAGCCTTCTATGGACCTCCAAAGCCAGAAGCAGACATGATTGCTCTAATCCACCACGCTGTGCAAAAGGGTGTCACCTTCTTGGACACCTCTGATATCTATGGCCCTTTTACCAATGAAATACTTCTTGGGAAGGCACTTCAAGGAGGGGTTAGAGAGAAGGTGGAGTTAGCTACCAAGTTTGGGATAAGCTTTGTTGATAGAAAGGGGAGCATCAAAGGGGACCCTGCTTATGTTAGAGCTTCTTGTGAGGCTAGTTTGAAGATGTTTCAAGTTGATTGTATTGATCTTTATTATCAACATCGTGTCGATACCAGCATTCCGATTGAAGTCACGGTTTGCCTTCCCTCTTTTTCATTTCCCAAATTTTAATTCAGTTATGTAGAATCTGTGTGTTTCAGTTCCCAATCAATAGAACTACAAAAGATTAGTATAGTGTAAGTCAGGCTAATTTGTCAGAACAACAGGTAATTAGTTTGGTAGTTGAATTAGTAAAAGAGTAGTGGCAAATATCGGGTTATATATTCGACTTATTAAACCAAAAGCAAAACAAAAAGGGGTTTCAGATTTTAGTGATGAATCAACTATTTGGAAAGGGAAATTACAGAAAATTAGGTTCCAGTACCTTCTGACCTGCTTGTGAAAAAGGAATCATACACTTTTCTTATGCTTCAAGGTCAATATGGATTCTATTAAAAAGGTTAAAGCTTTAAAGTATCTACACCTGTAAGGGTTCTTCCCTAGTAAGCTATATAGCCCGAGCAATGTTTTTATTGGATCCCGGAACCATTACACGCCGGCGGTCAATATGGATTCTATTTAAAAGGTTAAAGTTTTAAAAATATCTAACCATTACACGCCTCCGATAGGGTTTGAACTCAGGACTTGTGATACCATCCGTCACAAGTCTACCAGTAGAGCTAATACCCCGTTAGCATACGTGCAACCTTGTGCTGCTAACTTGCAGAACTAAATGGTGTCCTAACAAATGATGTGCATTAATTTGGAAGTTACTTATGGGCTTTTAATTCAAGCAGGGAGTAGTTGTTCCTATTAAGAAGTTATCCCATAGTTAGAAGTAAGTTCTTAGTAAAGGCAAGAGCTACTGTCCTAGACACTGGTTGTAAGAACTGTTTGTTCAGGCAACATTTAGAACCTCTAACTATTGGCAATTTGTTTATTTGATACTCCTGTTTTGAGTTTTTCCACTATCATTTTACTCTCATAGTGTGTTTGTTGCAATAGGGAAATTTTCATGGTAAACCTCACAAATTATTTCCTAATTGCCTATGAAAACCCTAGTAGAAGTCATTGACATATGCGAAAATGGTTAGTGATACTTGTTTTCTCCTTTACATGAAAGATTCATTTCAAGACAATGATTTGTTAATAAGAAAATAAGGTATGCTCACTAATCATTTTTGTATAAAAGGCTTCCATTAGGAATTTAGGATTTGCATGTGCAATGTGATGATTTATGGATTTTTGTAAGAAAAATTTTCTATTGAAAACAATGTCAAGCCTTAAGAGTATATTTGTTTGCAATAAAATCCATCTCCATGGGAAGTGGCGAAACTGTGGAGCGATTGGGGAGTGAATAGGCAGAAATAACAAAGGAAGAGAGAAGGGAGGTTGAAGTTGACATTGCTATTGCTATTTTGGAGGAGGTAATCATAATCCTCCCCTCCCCTACAACATTGAATTTCCCGTGTTGAATTAGAGCTGCAGATAATTTTTCAAAAATTTCAAGTATGAGCTTGATAACACACTTGCAGAAGCCTTTGAGTTGGGTTGGATTTCATTGAATTATATTCCACCCAAACAATTGTGCTCTTTCTGAAGTCGGAAGCATATGGATGTTAGGTCCTAGCTAAAAGCTAAAAATCAAGCGCTGAAATTTTTTACAGATCTGATATTTTGGGAAATCAGACCCTCTGATTCTGATGAGAAGGAAAAAAAAGTCCGCCTAAAGCCATTCAAACACTAGCCACTGTGGTTGATCTATCATATATATGATAAGTGAATCTTCTCATTCGCTTAGTTATGGCAAAAACTTGTGATTAAGTATTCAATGACCTTCTCCTTGTGATTCCTTTCGAGGATTTTGAGCCTGTTGGAGTTTGTATATCAAATGGTCCCACGTGGAAAGTGAGAAGTCAAAATAGTATCTTTATAATTATTTGACTTTCAACACTTATTAAATTATAAAGTAGCATTGGGCCTTGGGCTTATTCCTTTTGAATTAGCACTGTTGTGTTTGATCAACACACCCTTTCCGATTCAACGAATATAGAGAGAATACATTCAATAAATTCGCTAGAACCAACACCCTTGTGCTAGGGTGTCGTAGTTGAATTCTGGTGGTCTTGTAGTTGAATTCTGGTGGACTGACGCCTAGCAAACTACAACACTGAGCAGGGGCGAAATCTATCTATAGGACATAGCATTTCCGCTAGCCTCTATATGCAATTCAAGACGTAGCAACTCCGCTAATTCAAAACATAGCGATTTCACAAGCCTCTACTACAATTTAAATCAGTGAATTTATTTATTTTCTACTTTGATCTCGTTGAATACAGTTTGTAATTATAGTCTTTGTACTATTAAAGTAATTATTTCAAATAGATGTATACGTTGTTTTGATTGTTCTCCAACAGAGCCAACTTCAACAAGTTGGTGATTAAGGAGTCAAATTTGACAAGTCAAAACACTGCTAAGAAATGAAGGTTTGGTGTGAATGAAGAGATTTAGAAGAAGTAGATGAGTACATATTAGACTCACTAGTCTGGTTGAGAAGCAAGGGTAGCCAGTGGTCCCTATGGGTGTGGGGTTTGGATAGGTATTATAAGTCAATCCAATCATTTTCAAATTTCTCAACAGACAACAGGTTCATTCTGAGTTCTATGGAAAAAAATCGATGAAATCTCAATTGGTTAATCTGTACCTAATTTACTTGATTTATTAGCATTTCATCTTGTTTTGTTTGTTTAATATTTACAGATGTTTTAAGAGGAAACATGCATTAAGCTTCCTGTTATACATTTTTTTTCTTCTCAAATTAGGTGGGTGAATTGAAAAGGCTTGTTGAGGAGGGAAAGATAAAATATATAGGGCTGTCTGAGGCATCTGCTTCAACAATCAGGAGAGCACATGCTGTTCACCCAATAACTGCAGTCCAATTGGAGTGGTCCTTATGGACAAGAAACGTCGAAGAAGAAATAGTTCCAACTTGCAGGTGAGACATCTACTGCATACAACTTCATTATTTGCAATGAAACTAATACATGGAAGTACTAAGTATAACTTCTTACAACCATCCATTATTTCAGAGAACTTGGCATTGGAATTGTTGCATACAGTCCTTTGGGCCGGGGATTCCTTTCTGGAGGGGCCAAAATGGTTGAGAACTTGGATGCTACTGACTCCCGCAAGGTCTGTACATAGCTACTTTTTCCTATGCATGGATTGGTAAAAGTTACTGTCACAATATGATAATTGCAGATTTAATCCATAACTGATATATGTGAATGGTAGAAAAAATCATGAACTTAAAGATTATGTGTAGTGTGACTGCTTTCCACTGCTTTTTTAAGTCCCTGTATAGTGCGATTGCTTTTACTTTCTCTGCTTTAAGTACGTGATTCATAAATTCTCACACATTATCATGTCAAAATATTAAATTAGCAAATGTGTTTCTTTTTCTTTTTTCCTTCATGAAAATGTTGCAACTTGTAAATCAACCGGAGATAGAGTGAATGGTGGATTGAAGAGACCAATCTTTTCCAAGAAAAATATAAAGTCCCTGTATAGTGCGATTGCTTTTACTTTCTCTGCTTTAAGTACGTGATTCATAAATTCTCACACATTATCATGTCAAAATATTAAATTAGCAAATGTGTTTCTTTTTCTTTTTTCCTTCATGAAAATGTTGCAACTTGTAAATCAACCGGAGATAGAGTGAATGGTGGATTGAAGAGACCAATCTTTTCCAAGAAAAATATAAACCAAGGTGAAAGTTGGAAGATCAAAAGGAAATAAGTTTTGTGATGCAGGAGGATCCGAGTCAGATGATGCTGAGCTGTCAGATAGCACGTTGTTAGCATTAAGATATCTTGAATTAGCAGATCAGCGCAAGGATGGCAGGAAATCATAGTTTTTTTTTTGTTTTTATTTTTTTATTTTTTTATTATTATTATTATTATTTTTAAATTTTAATTTGGCAGTTTGGGGTGCGTTTTAGTATTTTGGCCATAACTTTGGCTACGAGTATCAGAATCGCGCAAACGACCCTAATTCGGAAATCTCTTTTCAACGTGCACGTTGTGGTCAACCAGCTACGCTCGTTGCACATCTTTTCGAGGCCAAAATCCACCGTTTTTCCTTCCGAATCCACAAATTTAGTAATTTTTTTCGTCTTTATAGTAATATTTCAATAACTGTTTAGGAATTGATTCTGAACCCAATTTGGGTTAGATTTCTGGCAGTTTATTTCTTTTATTACGTATTTTGTTTTAGCATGATTATTGGGGTTTTGCTATTTTTGGTAAAATTCTAATAATCACGAGTTTTAGCTATAAAACCCGACTTGTGGGCTGATTTTAGAGATACCTTTGATTTGAGTAATTTGATTGAGCATTATAGTTATTTTCTCTGTGTTTTTGGGCGAATATCTTGTATCATTTCTTGTGAATTGTCTGTTGAACTAGCCCGCAGGATAATCATTATTCTGCCCGGCGTCACTTTGTGAAGTAGCAATGTAGCATCACAAAAACAAGTGTCTTGGAAGGAATGCCATTTTAGTGTTGCTGCCATCAAGATCAAACAGACATGAGACCTGCATGGAAAGGACTAGAAACATGCTGAAACATGTGCTGGAGGCATGATGCTGAGCGCATAAGCGCTGGACAATTGCTAGATTGCAATATTTCCCTTTGTTTTAGCTATATGGAAATTGTGAAGGAGAGTTAATCCCTCAGCTTTGAAGTTTGTTGCTTGCCCAATTGCTTTCCTGCAGTACACTTGTCACGACATCTCGGATGAGCCCACTGTTGGGTCCGGAAAGCCTCCCGGCACCACCACTACACGACATGTCTCAAGCAACGATATTGTCCCCAACTTAGACACTCGCCTCTCCTCGGGTGTGAGGTTTTTACGAACAGGGCTCAACTACTAAACTACCTCCAAAAGGTCTCGTCGCTTATTGAGACATATCCAATCCTTTGTATACTTCACCTGATGTTGCTCACTACTTGATGTGGAACTGTGTTGAGCCAACATCTCTAACAATCTTCACCTTGGTGAAACATATTGAGCCTTCGCTTGCCAGGGGTAAACTTCACCATAATGTGCTATTCCGCACTTCCAACTCGACAAGCCCAAGTCTGAACCATCGGTTCTGATATAACTTGTTGGGTTTGGGGTGAAGGTTGTAAAGCCCCTGGCACCACCGCTACACAACATGTCTCAAGCAACAATATTGTCCCCAACTTAGATACCCGCCTCCCCTCGAGTGTGAGGTTTTCACGAACGGGGCTCAACTACTGAACTACCCCCAAAATGCCTTGTCGTTTATTGAGACATATCCAATCCTTTATACACTTCACCTGATGTTGCTCACTACTTGATGTGGAACTATGTTTAACCAACATCTCTAACACCCACAACCTAAGGCTTGAGTCATTTGTGCTGAGAATGTAGAATTTTGGCTCATATTATTGTTAGTAATAAACATGAGTTTTGAAATTGGGACTCTTCCCTTGTTTGTTTTGAAAAGTGAAAAAAGTTTCTATTTTTTGTTTTGGAAAGGGAAAGGAGTTTCTAATTGCTTGGACTCTCCTTTCCTAGTTTGGAATGGAGAACAAAACTCTCATTTCCTAGTTTGTGGTGGAGAACAAGAGTTCATAATTTATGATTCTTCCTTTCCTATAAAACCTTGGTAATTGAAGGAGAATGGGATGGAGTTTTTGTGCTGGTTTTCTGTGTTTAATTTTGTTGTTTCGGGTGCTGATTATTCAACAGTTTTGGTGTTGAATTCTATTGTTTCAGGTGTTGAATTTTGTTGTTACGGGTGTTGATTATTCAGCTGTATTGGTGTTGAATTATGATGTTTTCGGATGCTGAATTCTGTTTTTTCGGTGTTGAATTCTGTTGGTTCGGGTGCTGATTTTTGGCTGCATTTGTGTTGCGTTTATGCGGTGTTTTTCTGTTGCGTTTGGGCTGCGATTGTGTTGCGTTTGTGACTGCAGTGTTTGGGTGGTTGTTGCGTTTCTGTTAGTAAACTCTTGTTTAGTAAAACTTTGTTTCTTCGTATCGTATTCTTGGAATTAATAAGAAGTAGTGACATCATCACCCGTGGAGTAGGCAATTTTTCGAACCACATAATATTGTTGTGTTCGTTGCATACTATTGTTATTATTGTGTTGGTGTATTTGTGTGTTATTGATAACAAGTGGTATCAGAGCCACAATTTTGATCCTTGGAGATTGAAGATGGGTGAATGTTCAAGTTATTTGGATTCAAAATTTGCAAGGGGGCTTTGATTTATGGAATCGAGAAGTTTAATTCCAATAATAACTTTGGTTTATGGCAAACCCAAGTGAAGGATGTTATTGTCAAAGAGAAGTTGCACAAGGCGTTGAAAGGTAAACCTGAAAAGATGGATGATGATGATTGGGAAGAACTTGATTTGAGTTCTTGTAGCACAATTTGTTTGTGTTTGTTGAAAGATGTGATCTACAACTACAATAAGGAAACCTCAACAAATAATCTTTGACAAAAGTTGGAGAACATGTATTTGAAGAAATCTCTCACTACGGTACTTTATCTTAAGAAAAAACTCTACAAGTTCAAGATGGATCCGGGTAAATCTATGAACGAACATATTAATGACTTTTGTAAAATTGTTACTGATTTGTCAAACTTGAGAGATGAAGTTGATGATCAAGATAAGACTATTGTTTTGCTTTGTACTCTTCGTGATTCGTATGATACAATAGTTGATACTTTCTTGTATGGTAAATAAAAGATTACGTTTGATGAGGTTACTTCAACCTTGTTGTCTAAGGCTGCTAGGAAACAAGATGCTAGTGATGAGGTTAAAGCTGAAGGCTTGGTTGCAAGGGGAAGGATAGTGTAAAGGTTATGGGGAAAATATGAATCGCCGAAAATATGGAAACTATGATGAATTTGAATGCTATTATTGTCATGAGATTGGTCACATAGCGTAGGATTGTCCTAAGCTTAAGGCTAAGGAGGAAATGAAGAATAAATTGTTAGAAAAGGGAGCAACGTTTGTGGCTCAAGCATCCAATTTTTCTAATGTTGATGAGGTGTTTAGTGTTACTTCTAGTAAGTATCTATTAGATAGATGGTTATTGGACTCGGGCGCCACATATCATATGTGCCCTTATAGGGTTGGTTCACTTTCTACAAATCCGTAGAATGTGAAGATGTTTTGGTGGGTAATGACTATACCTGCAAAACTATTGGAGTTAGTACTTGGAGTTAGTACAGTTCGGGTTCAGATGTTTGATGGAGTTATTATAGTTTTGACTAAGGTCAAACATGTTCCTGATTTGCATAAAAGTTTGATTTCTTTGGGTGTTTTAGAATTTGGAGGGTACAAGTTTACCGGTGAATGTGAGATTATGAAGGTATTATATGATGACCGTCTAATTATGGTAGGCAAAAAACATAAGAATTTTGATTTCCTTGATAATGACGTGGAATATGTGAAGTTTATTATTACTCCAATGAAGTTTACTGTAGATGATAATGTTGTTATTGATGAAGAAAAAATTAATGATGTGCCTAGTATAGTGGATGAAGAGGTTCATGTCGTGGAATTCTCCAAACTTCGAAGGTAATGGTGTGCGTTATAAGGCAAGATTAGTAGCAAAAGGGTATGCATAGTTCTAGGGTGTTGTTTATGATGCAATTTTCTCTCCAGTAGTGAAACACAACTTAATACGAGTCCTTTTAGTTTTAGTTACACAGTTTGACTTGGAGCCTAAGCAATTAGATGTCAAATTTGAGTTATTACATGGAGATTTAGAAGAGTATCAGCCTGTTGGATTTGTAATTGCTGGCAATGAAGATTTTGTGTGCAAATTGAAGAAGCCTTTGTATGGATTTAAGTAGTCACCACGACGGTGGTATAGGAAGTTTGACGCATTTATGTTGACATTAGAGTATACACGAAGTGAGTATGATGACTATATGTATTTTTTTTGCAGATTTGGTTATGTTTTAGTCAACTTTGAGCGTTTTCTCAACTTGACCAACATTTATTATTGTTAAGGCTCTTTGGTGCATTACGCCTTTAGGGAATTGTGTGGTGGTGATGATTTGGGTCTTGGCGAAGTGTCGATTTCATGCCAAGGTGGAGATATATGGGAGTTGCCTGAAATATGAGCCAAGGTGGAGATTGTAGAATTTTGGCTCATATTGTTTTTAGTAACAAGCAAGAGTTTTCAAATTGGGACTCTTCCTTTGTTTGTTTTGGAAAGTGAAAAGAGTTTCTATTTTTTGTTTTGGAAAGTGAAAAGAGTTTCAATTTTTTTTTTTTTGGAAAGTGAAAGGAGTTTCTAATTGCTTGGAATCTCGTTTCCTAGTTTGGGATGGAGAACAATACTCTCTTTTCCTAATTTGAGGAGGACAACAAGAATTCATAATTTAAGATTCTTGCTTTCCTATAAAGCCTTGGTGATTGAAGGAGAATATGATGGAGTTTTTGTGCTGGTTTTCTATGTTGAATTTTGCTGTTTCGGGTGCTGATTATTCAACAGTTTTGGTGCTGAATTCTGCTGGTATTGATTATTCAGCTGTTTTGGGTGCTGATTATTAAGATGTTTTGGTGTTGAATTCTGTTGTTTCGGGTGTTGATTATTTTGCTGTTTCGGTGTTGAATTCTGTTGTTTTCGGTGCTGATTTTGTGCCGTGTTTTTTGTTGTGTTTGGGCTGCGATTGTGTTGCTTTTGTACTGCAGTGTTTGGGTGGTTGTCGCGTTTTAAACTCCTGTTTAGTGGAACTTTGTTTATTCGTATTGTATTCTTGGAATTAATAAGTAGTGCCATCATCACTCGTGGAGTAGGCAATTTGTCGAACTACATAATATCGTTGTGTTCGTTGCATGCTATTGTTATTATTGTGTTGGTGTATTTGCGTGTTATTGATAACAGAGGCCAATCCAAGGATTAGTTGGGGGTGTCCATTTTATCATTGGTGGCCTATCCTAGTTGAACCTCGAGTCTCCATAATCACCCCTCTCCTCGACGGCCAAATTTTATAGCGCCCTCCTATTCCTGTCAACTCTATACGGGAATGTCAAATGACAACAAAAGTGACTCCAAAGGACTAAGGTAGCGGGAAACTTGATGGAACATCCTTCGACACTAATATAACTTTGTCCCCGGGTTCGAGATACACACTAGAACAATATTCTTAAAGCACTTTTACTTGTCATTCAGAACCATATTTCTGAAATTGATGTATTTTTCTCTTACATGATTCACATGTAATCATGAGTCCACTTGTCTCCATTCCAGATTTTTCTCTTTTTTACAAATTCTAGTTCCTTGTTAAGCTAAAGGATGTTTTACATTTTGCAGTCTAGGCCAAGGTTTCAACCTGAGAATGTCGAGCACAACAAAGTGATATTTGAGCGGGTAAGTGAAATAGCTTCAAAGAAAGGCTGTACTCCGTCTCAGCTTGCTTTGGCATGGGTCCATCATCAAGGAACTGATGTCGGCCCAATACCAGGCACTACTAAAATTGAAAACTTCAACCAGAACATTGGAGCCCTGTCTCTTAAGCTAACACCAGAAGAGATGGGTGAACTGGAATCATTAGCAGCATCTGCGGATGCAGTCAGGGGTGGGAGATATGCAGCCGATGTGCGAACTTGGAAAGATTCAGATACTCCAGATCTTTCCACTTGGAAGTGAATGACGACACATTTGCATGCTATGTATATGTATGTTAAAAATGAATAATGACAAATGTCAGCTCCCTCCTTTGGTTTGAGTCGACTCTGCAGTGAATGAAGACGCATTTGCATGCTATGTATATATGTTAAAAATAAATAATGACAAAAGTCAGCTCGAGCCTTTGCTTGGAGTTGACTCTGTAAGTGAGAACTCCAGTGCACAGTAACTCGTTTACTATGTTTCGTAGGAGTTATGTATTACACTAATTTAAGCCATGTTCTTTATTCAATTTCCAAATTTCTGTCTGCAGTTATATCAATGTACTCCATTACATTGTCTTTTGGTTATTGGTCAAAACTTGTTTCTCTCCATATTTCAAAAGTTGGGGGAACATTTAAAACTCAATGCATCCATGGATGGTCCTTGTTGTGTGAAATACGCTACAGTTGATGAAAAATTACATCTGGACTAATGACGTTTTAGTAGGGATGGCAGTGGAGCGAATTTTCATGGATCTCCGCTCGCCCGTCTCGTTTGGGTCGGTTTTGGATATATGCCTAAACAGATTTTGGGGTGGATACGGATATCCAAGCAACATTGTCAATATTTGGGTCGGATACGGATTAGGCCATGTCCGCCCCACAGACATCCGTTTAAGTATTGAAATTACAGAAATACCCCTGGCCCTTAAAACAATCGAGTGAAAATGATTTTCACGGATCTCCGCTCGCCCGTCCCGTTTTAGGCATTATCTCAATCCAACTTGGATTAGTGCAAGCAATAACATTTAATGCTTCCTTTTTGACAGGAATTAGAAGATCCTATTATTTTAATTCACGAGAAGAAAATTTCAAGCATAAGTTCTATCGTTAAAGTACTAGAGTTGGCTCTAAAGGTTAGTAGTTCTTTTAGCATACCACATACATTTTATTAACTTCATTGTGCATAATTTCTGCAGAGTTTTATTCTTACCATATTTATTTATTTATTTATCTTTCTTGTCTGGGTTTTAGAGGCAAAAACCTCTATTAATTATTGCTGAAGATTTGGAGATTGATGTCTTGGCTACGCACATTTTAAATAAGCTCCGACTTGGACTCAAGGTAACATCATACAGCTGATATCTTACTTTTCCTTCAAATCTTATTTTAAGGATCACTTGCTGATTGGATGGAAAATGTTTGCAATGTGTAGGTCTGTGCAATTAAAGCTCCTGGATTTGGAGAAAATAGGAAAGCCAACATGCAGGATCTTACCACTCTGACTGGTGCTACTGTGAGTATATATCATCTTAGTTTTTGGATCTTCTTGGGCTCTTTTTTTCAACAGTTGACTTTTTCTTGGCTTCCTCATCTCAAGAAACATTATTCGTATCCTTCGTTTCAGCTTATAAGTGAAGAGCTTGGTATGAATCTTGAGGAGGTGGAGCTTGGTCAGTTAGGCAGATGCAAAAAGGTGACTATATCAAAAGATGACACTGTTGTTCTTGATGGGGCTGGTGACAAAAAGGCCATTGAAGAAAGATGTGAGCAGGTATATTAGTGTTAACTGATGTCCACTTTATTCCCGTTTGTGTTTTCTTTGGATATTTGGATTCTTGATGGTAGCCTATTTACTTCTGTGATTTGTGTTTGATGGCATATTCCTAGATAATTGATGCCTCAATTCTTTGTTAACAGCTGAGATCTGGTATAGAATTGAGTACTTCTGATTACGATAAAGAGAAGTTACAAGAACGACTTGCAAAGCTTTCTGGGGGTGTTGCAGTTTTGAAGGTTCTTATGCCAGATTCTATGTTATTTATTCACACTGGTGTGCTATGTAGGAAAATTCTTCTCCCCCCCTCCCCTTTGGGGTGCAAACATCATGTAGCCATAGTGAGAAATGTTGTCAGGAAATTTTGCTTTTGTTGCTATCTTTAAGTGCATTTCCCTCTGTTCATTACTAATCTATTTACCAATAATGCCATTTGCAATTTAAAGAAGCTCTGGATATTGCTATGTATGCCATCTCTATAGTACGCAACCAAGTACTAGGCCTCCCTCCATTTTCCAACTTATTTTTTGTGATTATTCTTTTGCAAATGCCAATGGCAATTTCATTTCTTCCAAGGCGTTGTGCCTTAATGCACACATGTCCATCTACATTAACAAATGGAAAACAAATATTCCGGAGAATGAGTGGTTCAGGCTAGTAGGTTGATTGTAGTGGCAATGGCAGTGGTGATGTTATTGTAATGCCGGGGCAGCTCTGGCTGCCGTGGTGGTGGTGTATGGAGCTGATGTGGTGGTTGCAACAGTGAATGGGTTGCTGGTATCCAGAAAAAAAAAATTGATGGATTTTGCAAACAATAGAGTAGAAAAAAATCCATGAGAAAATCAACCTAAAAGAATCGGACTTGATGAAAAGGTAGACGTACTGCAGCCTGTGTTCTTCAATTTGTCATCGTATTCTGCATTTGAATACTACTGGCAAGCATCCCATTCGAGTCAATTTAGATGGCTTTTACATTTATATTCAATTATTTCCATAATTATTAAACTCAAAGTAATCCACACATTTTGGGATGTGTTTGTCATTTGGTAGCGTTGACCTATAAAATGGTACATAGTAGTAATACCACAGCATATTCAAGATTTCAATACCAAAAGATCAGAGAGGAAAAAAACATAGACAAAGAAAGAGAGATGGCAGGATCAATAAGAAGAATGAAATTGGGTTCACAAGGATTGGAAGTCTCAGCCCAGGGACTTGGTTGCATGGGGATGTCAGCCTTCTATGGACCTCCAAAGCCAGAAGCAGACATGATTGCTCTAATCCACCACGCTGTGCAAAAGGGTGTCACCTTCTTGGACACCTCTGATATCTATGGCCCTTTTACCAATGAAATACTTCTTGGGAAGGCACTTCAAGGAGGTGTTAGAGAGAAGGTGGAGTTAGCTACCAAGTTTGGGATAAGCTTTGTTGATGGAAAGGGGAGCATCAAAGGGGATCCTGCTTATGTTAGAGCTTCTTGTGAGGCTAGCTTGAAGAGGCTTCAAGTTGATTGTATTGATCTTTATTATCAACATCGTGTCGATACCAGCATTCCGATTGAAGTCACGGTTTGTCTTCCCTCTTTTTCATTTCTCATATTTTAATTCAGTTATGTAGAATTTGTGTGTTTCAGTTCCCAATCAATAGAACTACAAACGATTAGTTTAGTGTAAGTCAGGCTAATTTGTCAGAACAACAGGTAATTAGTTTTGTAGTTGAATTAGTAAAAGAATAGTGGCAAATATCGGGTTATATACTCGACTTATTAAACAAAAAGGGGTTTCAGATTTTAGTGATGAATCAACTATTTGGAAATGGAAATTACAGAAAATTAGGTTCCAATACCTTCTGACCTGCTTTTGAAAAAGGAAGCATACATTTTCCTTATGCTTCAAGGTCAATATGGATTCTATTAATAAGGTTAAAGCTTTAAAGTATCTACACCTGTAAGGGTTCTTCCCTAGTAAGCTATATAGCCCGAGCAATGTTTTTATTGGATCTCAGAACCATTACACGCCGGAGGTCAATATGGATTCTATATAAAAGGTTAAAGTTTTAAAAATATATACACTTGTAAGGGTTCTTTCCTAATAGGCTATATAGCCCGAGCAAGGTTTTTATTGGATCCCATAAATATTACATGCCTCGGATAGGGTTTGAATCCAGGACTTGTGATACCATTCACCACAAGTCTACGAGTTGAGCTAATACTCCATCAACATACATGCAACCTTGTGTTGCTAACTTGCAGAACTAAATGGTGCCCTAACAAATGATGTGCATTTATTTGGAAATTACTTATGGGCTTTTAATTCAAGCAGGGTGTAGTTGTTCTATTTAGAAGTTATCCCATAGTTAGAAGTAAGTTCTTAGTAAAGGCAAGCGTTAATGTCTTAATCACTAATCACTGGTTGTAAGAACTGTTTGTTCAGGCAACATTTAGAACCTCTAACTGTTGGCAATTTGTTTATTTGATACTCCTGTTTTGAGGTTTTCAACTATCATTTTTTCCACCATCATTTTACTCTTATAGTGTGTTTGTTGCAATAGGGAAATTTTCATGGTAAACCTCACAAATTATTTCCTAATTGCACATGAAAACCCTAATAGAAGTCATTGACATATGTGAAAATGGTTAGTGATACCTTGTTTTCTCCTTTACATGAAAGATTCATTTCAAGACAATGATTATGCTCACTAATCATTTTTGTATATAAGGCTTCCATTGGGAATTTAGGATTTGCATGTGCAATGTGATGATTTATGGATTTTTGTAAGAAAAATTTTCTATTGAAAACAATGTCAAGTCTTAAGAGTATATTTGTTTGCAATAAAATCCAACTCCATGGGAAGTGGCGAAACTGTGAAGCGATTGGGGAGTGAATAGGCGGAAATAACAAAGGAAGAGAGGAGGGAGGTTGAAGTTGACATTGCTATTGCTATTGCTATTTTGGAGGAGGGAATCATAATCCTCCCCTCCCCTACAACATTGAATTTCCCGTGTTGAATTAGAACTGCAGATATTTTTTCAAAAATCTTAAGTTATGAGCTTAAGAGTTGGGTTGGATTTCATTGAATTGTATTCCACTCAAACAATCGGGCTCTTTCTAAAGTCGGAAGCATATGGAAGTTAGAAGCTGAAAATCAAGCGCTGAAATTTTGGGAAATCAGACCCTCTGATTCTGATGAGAAGGAAAAAGAAGCCATTCAAACACTAGCCACTGTGGTTGATCCATCATATATATATATGATAAGTGAATCTTGTCATTCGCTTGGTTATGGCAAAAACTTGTGATCAAGTATACAATGACCTTGTCCTTGTAATTTCTTTTGAGGATTTTGAGCCCGTTGGAGTTTGAACCAGCACCCTTGTGCTAGGGTGTTGTCATAGATAGTTAAATTCTGGTGGTTAGACGCCTAACAAACTACAACACTGAGGTGGGGCAAAATCTATCTATTGTTAGTCTCTATCTGCAATTCAAGACGTAGCAACTCCGCTAATTCAAAACATAGCGATTTCGCAAGCCTCTATCTACAATTCAAATAAGTGAATTTATTTATTTTCAACTTTGATCTCGTTGAATACAGTTTGTAATTATAGTCTTTGCACTATTAAAGTACTTACTATTTTTTATTGTTCTCCAACAGAGCCAACTTCAACAAGTTGGTGATTAAGGAGTCAAATTTGACAAGTCAAAACTCTGCTAAGAAATGAAGGTTTGGTGTGAATGAAGAGATTTAGAAGTAGATGAGTACATATTAGACTCACTAGTCTGGTTGAGAAGCAAGGGTAGCCAGTGGTCCCTATGGGTGTGGGGTTTGGATAGGTATTATAAGTCAATTCAATCATTTTCAAATTTCTCAACAGGTTCATTCTGAGTTCTATGGAAAAAAAATCGATGAAATCTCAATTGGTTAATCTGTACTGTACCTAATTTACTTGATTTCATCTTGTTTTGTTTGTTTAATATTTACAGATGTTTTCAGAGAAAACATGCATTAATCTTCCTGTTATACATTTTTTCTCTTCTCAAATTAGGTGGTGAACTGAAAAAGCTTGTTGAGGAGGGAAAGATAAAATATATAGGGTTGTCTGAGGCATCTGCTTCAACAATCAGGAGAGCACATGCTGTTCACCCAATAACTGCAGTCCAATTGGAGTGGTCCTTATGGACAAGAGACGTTGAAGAAGAAATAGTTCCAACTTGCAGGTGAGACATCTACATACAACTTCATTATTTGCAATGAAATTAATACATGGAAATACTAAGTATAACTTCTTAAAACCATCCATTATTTCAGAGAACTTGGCATTGGAATTGTTGCATACAGTCCTTTGGGCATGGGATTCCTTTCTGGAGGGGCCAAAATGGTTGAGAACTTGGATGCTACTGACTTCCGCAAGGTCTGTACATGGCTACTTTTTCCTATGCATAGATTGGTAAAAGTTACTGTTACAATATGATAATCGCAGATTTAATCCACAACTGATTTATGTGAATGGTAGAAAAAATCATGAACTTAAAGATTATGTGTAGTGTGACTGCTTTTTTAAGTCCCTGTATAGTGCGACTGCTTTTACTTTCTATGCTTTAAGTACGTGATGCATAGATTAATCTCACGCATTATCATGTCAAAATATTAAATTAGCAAATGTGTTTTTTTTTTCCTTCATGAAAATGTTGCAACTTGTAAATCAACCAGAGATAGAGTGAATGGTGGATCGAAGAGACCAATCTATTCCAAGCAAAATATAAAACCAAGGTGAAAGTTGTTTTGGTTGATCGAGTGAATGTTGTTTCGGGTGCCGATTATTAAGCTGTTTTGGTGCTGAATTCTGTTGCTTCGGGTGCTGATTATTTTGATGTTTCGGTGTTGAATTCTGTTGTTTTTTATGCTGATTTTGTGTTGTGTTTGTTTTTTTGTTGTGTTTGGGTTGTGATTGTGTTGCGTTTGTACTGCAGTGTTTGGGTGGTTGTTGCGTTTCTGTTAGTAAACTTTTGTTTAGTGGAACTTTGTTTATTCGTATCGTAATTTCGGAATTAATAAGTAGGCACCCCGACCCGCCACGGGAATCACAGCGTGCTGATGCGTGAACTAATCCGTAATATAGGCTGATCGTAACCGAACACAACATCATAATATAACACATTCTTGCAATGAGAATCAAACAGAAATAAAACTACGATAAAATTTGAACCAAATAAGAGTATACTATTCGCCCCGCCAGAGTCATAGCGACAAAACCAATATATACAAACATCTAGTATTAACAAGGTAATACAAAGGAAGCAAAACATATTCGTACAGGGTGGACACGACTAAACAACACAAAACAACAACTGGAAACTGGGCCTAAGCGCCACGATCAGCAGGAACACCAACATTGCTTGCACTCCAATAGAATCACACCCCTTGCGGGGTTAGCAAAACACAAAGCTAGCTGGTGCGAGCGAAATAAATACAAATAACAGAATAATATACAGGAGAATCTATGCCACATAATAATGAATAAGTGAGTAATCTTAGATGCATGATCCATAAAATGGAAAAGGTGTCCCTATACAGGTTCTAAAGTCTAAATCACACCGTGTTTCTAAGGATAATATTTTTAAGTTCAAGCACCAACACAAACATTTCAGATTCAACAATAACTACAATTTTACGAATTATGCCGATCATTACCAGTGATTCAAACATGGTAACAATCAAGCGATGAAAACAAAGACTGTCATAATTCTTCATAGTCTCCTAGGTATAACAATCAAGTCGAAACAAAAAAAATTTGTATAAGTGTCTCATATCGTAGGTATCCGCATACCCTACGAATGTGTCTCACCCAGACACATCCCACAATGTGCGTCAGTACCACTTCGGGTGATTTGTATCCCAATGGGGTGCCATCTGCCAAAATACAAACTTAAACATCCCGAAAAACTGCCCTAACACGGCCAACCTAATACAAACTCAAGCACGCTGGGAGAGAAAGCGAGTAATCTCCAAAGCACGTCCTACAGGACCTGTCCTACTACACTCTCTAGTGGCAAGTGCGTGCTGGAGCTCACCGCACCTCAGCAAGCTTGTCATATGCAATAACGTCCTCAATATATGGTGCGAGTCATCTCAAGCACCATCAAACTCACGATGCGAGCAAGCTCCTAAGCATCGGCACAACAGACATTACAGCGGGGTAAAGACACTTACACTAATATCAACATGCACATACTACGAGTCTGTATAGAATCAAATGTAACAGACGTGTAACCATAATCAGTTCGGCAATTTTCATAAATCCACGACTACGCTAGGGTCCTAACATGACCCAATTCACCACAATAAATTCATTCGAGTCGAACTATCATACATTCTCAAGACTCGACAATTTACTGTAAAACGCAACATACAAGCCCAATGCCATTACACCAAAGCCTAATCGCACACAAATCCACTATTATATTTCATTCAGGTATATCATGCTTTCAGGAAACTCAATACATAAATTCATTCACAAAAGAACCAACACAACAATCGAACTTCAAAAAACCCGAATTTCGGACTTGTATTCAATTATACACAATCGACGGCATAATGTAAAATTAAATTCAAGATTTAAAATAAATATTTCTCAAGATAAATATTATAGTTACACTCACCTGAGCGGAATGGGTTTTCGGAACCCAAATCCTACCGGTCGAAGCTCCCAACTCGCAAAACAGCGAATGCGGGACCAAAGAAATTTTTTAAAACTGCAAGGCGGACTCAAAAGTGAGCAAACTAGCCGAAAACTGAAAAATGAAATAAATAACAACCGGCGCGTGACTGAAAGAAAACTTACCGGAAAATTAAATTCGGTAAACAACCAAAATTCAGCAAAAACTCACCGAAACCACCCTACTCCGGTCTGATTGTCTTCGAACACACAACAGGCCGGAAATAGGTCCAAGAACAATTGAAATTACGAATTTGCTGCTCACCCACGCGCCCAAAGCCCAGATTCACGCCGAAGAACCTTCCTAATGAACATGCACACTGATTTTTTTTTTTAATTTCGGCCAACCCTTAGACAACCCTTGCATGTGAGGTTTACAGGTTCCAAATGACGCCACAAATGCCCCTGAAAGGGCTGATCGGAGCTACGCAATCCGATCCGTCAAAGCCAACACCGTTAAGCTCCCACAAATCTGAAACTTTGGGTTTTTTTTCGAAAAAAACGAAAGAGAATGAAGAGGGAAAGAAGAGGAGAAGAAATGAAGAACAATGGACGAGATTCCGCGAAGGAATCGTTCGATTTGCTCGAACAAAATCCGGCGAAGAAGAGTTGCTGCGAGAGTAAACACGCTCTGTAAAGAAAAAAAAGAAAAGAAGAAGGAAAGAAAGAAAAGAAATGGAGGTTTCTCTCTTAAGGGGTGGGTGGTTATGTGTTCCCACCATATTTTCTGAGTACACCTCTTCCAAACAATTTTTTTTTAAACTACAGATATTACAGCCATCATCACCTGTGGAGTAGGCAATTTGTCGAACTACTGAATATCGTTATGTTCATTGCATGCTATTGTTATTCTTGTATTGGTGTATTAGCGTGTTATGACAACAGAGGCCAATCCAAGGATTAGTTGGGGTTGTCCATTTTATCATTGGTGGTCTATTATAGTTGAACCCCGAGTCTCCATAATCACCCCTCTCCTCGTCGGCCGAATTTCATAGCGCCCTCCTATTCCTGTCAACTCTATACCGGAATTTCAAACGACGACAAAAGTGACTCCAAAGGACTAATGTAGCAGGAAACTTGATGGAACATCCTTCGACACTAATATAACTTTGTCACCGGGTTCGAGATACACACTAGAACAGAACAATATTCTTAAAGCACTTTTACTTGTCATTTAGAACCAAATTTCTGAAATTGATGTATTTTTCTCTTACATGATATACTTATTCGCTTAACACATTTTCATGATACTGATTCACATGTAATCATGAATCCTCTTGTGTCCATTCCTAATTTTTCTCTTTTTTACAAATTCTAGTTCCATGTTAAGCTAAAGGATCTTTTACATTTTACAGTCTATGCCAAGGTTTCAACCTGAGAATGTCGAGCACAACAAAGTGATATTTGAGCGGGTAAGTGCAATAGCTTCAAAGAAAGGCTGTACTCCGTCTCAGCTTGCTTTGGCATGGGTCCATCACCAAGGAACTGATGTCTGCCCAATACCAGGCACTACTAAAATTGAAAACTTCAACCAGAACATTGGAGCCCTGTCTCTTAAGCTAACACCAGAAGAGATGGGTGAACTGGAATCAATAGCAGCATCTGCGGATGCAGTCAGGGGTGGGAGATATGCAGCCGATGTGCAAACTTGGAAAGAATCAGATACTCCAGATCTTTCCATTTGGAAGTGAATGAAGACACATTTGCATGCTATTTATATATATGTTAAAAATGAATAATTTGTTGCACTCAAACTAGAATTGTGTGACTAGTCCAAACAAGGAAGGATGTCTTCTTTGTTATGGAACAGGATTTGGATTCCTTATTGGCATAGGTTTCCTATCTCGTTCAAATTCGGATACTATGTAATTGCTACCTCTATATATAGAGGCTCATATCAATGAATAATACAACTCTCTGTTTTCCTCCCTACTCTTGTTTTTTTGCTTTCTTTACATTACTTTCAACACGTTATTAGCACGAGCTCTAACCCTAGCAGCTATTAAGAAAAAATCCTCACTCGAATACCATTCGCCGTTAGCAGCTTCAGAACTTCTTTTACTCGGAGCAGTGGTATCTCAAACCCAATTGTAATCATTATATTGCTGGCCTATCCTATCTGGGCTCTGATATTGTATTCTCTCTTAACTTGAGCAATTTCATATTCTTATCTTGTTTTTGTTTGATGTTTTTGCAATTCAAACAAAAACAGTTTCTATTTATTATTGGTGTATTGAATTTTCCATTGCTGACATTCATTTGCATAAATGTGAGTATTGTTTTCCCCATCTACCTTGAACTTTTTTTTTGCAATTATTATGTAAGATTTCCAAAGCATGCTTACATGCAGATATATGTTTTCTCAATGTAGATTATAAAGTCTTGAACATGAAGCGTGATCCATGCCATTATAAGTTTCAGTTTTCATTTCCATGCATCACATGAAAAACGGTGTCTCATTTATTGAAAGAACTAGGGATCTGGGATTACGTGCCATACCCACGGTTAGACATGCACTAGAAAACTTAGTAGGTTTCCTTGTCAGGATTTTGAGATATTGCGTGTCTAATCCTTCATACTCGCATGAGATGTTCTGATAGTTGTCTTCATCGTATATGTTATGTCTTGTAGAACATTATATCCATTCATTTCCATACATTTACTGATGAATGAAACCCTATACTCTTATGTAAAAGAGTATAAGGTCCCGGTTCCCTAACTGGGCAGTAGCTTATCTCGAGTACATGTGATGGTTATGATTTTTTCCCTTTTATTAAGTCAACTATTATTTCGTCTCTAGGAGGTTTTCATGAAATAATTACGGTCTTATGATATGGTCTTGGATGATAGTCAACTGTAGAATATATATCTTGTTCGTCTAATTATGAATTGATTGTATGAAAATAAATTACTGATGTTTGTTGTGTTAAGACAATCAAGGGCAGAATTTAGTACATTAAGTCTAAAGTTTCTCAATGTGTTTAAATGTAGATTTTATTTATTTGATTAGGTTCCAATGTTTTTGTTTAGTATTTTGAAGTTTTTGGTTCAATGGTTGAACACTTAAGGGTTCAAATATGAATCAATGGTACCAAATCTTCTGTTAAACTTACGAGTTTTTTGTTAGCCCGACCGTCTTGAGAAGTCACAAATCTTGACAATATCATTAAACAAATAATCTGCTAATGGAAACCTGAAAAAAAAACAGTGCATAGAAGTGTATAACTACCTGAGTTCACTATGGGGATAGTTTTTTTTTGCCTTCTCTTTCAATTACATCAAAGCGAAATTATAGTAAAACGATAATCATGTTCCAATTATTTTGAAGCAAAATACTGATGTTCATGCCATTCTGCCCTGAGGCCAAATTTTCAATAATTAACTTGTTTCCCCACTTCCTTTTGGGGTTGCTATAACTTAAAATATACAACTGCTTACAACTATTATCTACTGTAATGAATCTGATACAACTGAATTCAACTAGTCCTAGAGAAACTATGAAAACAGAATATGAAGAACCCGCCATAATTCAAGTAAATTTTTTTAGAAAATCAGATTCAATACGCTGATCCCTGATTCAAGTACAAAAAAATTGGTATGAAAAACACCCCCTTGTTGCGTCTCTTACACTGATTGAATCACTGTACTATATATGTTATGATGTTGTGTATTAATTTATAGATTTTGTGATGAATTAATTTAAATTCCAGTCTCTCCCAATTATCTTTCTACTCCATTCCCTCTAAGTCGGACTATGGAAGTTCGCACCAAGTTGAACAGTGGGGGTTCGCATTCGCTCCGAACTATGGCAGTTCGTGAAGCTTGAACTATGGTATTTGCTCCGAACTATGGCAGTTCGTGTAGCATTGAACGATGACTGTTCACGACCATTGTTTGAAACTTCAAGTTTCATTCTAATCCAGTTCCATGGATATCTGTTTCTTGGAAGCATTGGCTCAGAAACGCTAATTTTGTTAACTTTGCATTGTGCAAGACATCCATTCTTTTGAGCTACCCGAAGCACTAAAAGGAATCCGCTTCGGTTGACCAACGCTGGTCCACGGGCCACCACACCAAGGGGTGCCGCCATGCACGCAGCTCGCTCGTTCTGCAAAGCCTGTTCATTGGGAAAATTAGGACTGAGATCGTCCTATGCAAATATTTCTAAAGAGTCCATCCCATTTTTACAATGAATTCAAGGGGATATTTGTGGACCTATCAAACCAACTTGCGGACCATTTAGATATTTTATGGTGTTGGTTGATGCGTCGACACGCTGGTCACATGTCACGCTACTGTCCACCCGAAATGCTGCATATGCTAAACTCTTAGCCTAGATTATTTGGCTGAGGGCTCACCACCCGGATTACCCTAGTAAGTCAATTCAACTCGATAATGCCGGAGAATATGTTTACATTGAAAACATTTGATAATTATTGCATGTCCATTGGGATTGATGTTGAACATCTAGTTCCCCATGTTCACACCCAAAACGGTTTCGCGGAAGCCACCATCAAGAGGTTGCAGATGGTGGCTCGGATGTTGGTTATGCGCACCAACCTGCCTATATCCGCATGGGGCTATGCAATTTTGCACGCAGCAATGTTACTCCGTTTGAGGTCGGTTGCTACCCAACCATTCTATTCGTCACAGCTGGTGACTGGGTATGAACCAGATCTTTCGTACTTACGCATTTTTTGGTGCGCGATTTATGTGCCAATTGCGCCGCCACAACATACCAAGATGGGGTCTCAACGAATGATGTGTATATATGTGGGATATGATACACCATCAATTATCCGCTACTTGGAACCCTTGACATGTGATCTCTTTACCGCACGATTTGCAGATTTTCACTTTGATGAGACAATCTTCTCGTCGTTAGGGGGAGATAAGAACGTTAACGTTCAACAGGAATGACAGGAATTGTCATGGTCTGTCCCCACTTTGTCTCATCTTGATCCTCGATCGCACAGTCCGAGAGTGAGGTGCTGCGAATTCTCGATCTTCAAAGCGTAGCAAATAAGTTGCCAAACGCTTTCACTGATATCGGTAAAGTGAAGAGATCACATATACCTGCTGCAAACATGCCTGCAAGGATTGACGTCCCCACCACAGGACGTAGCGCCGCCCCGGGAGATGTCGGGCACGGCGTCGCCGCCGGTGACGAAAATAGTGCGCGTGGTACCCTGGCGGCTAACCAGTCATCTGATCCCTCGAGGAAGCGCGGTAGACCAATGGGTTCGATGGATTCTCGTCCTAGGAAGAGGACGCAGACGGCACAAACCAATCCATCTGACATTGCTATCTCGATCGAACCATCCCATGAAAATATCCTGGACTATGGATATGTCCAAGAGGAGTCATCGTTGGGGGATGCTTCAAAGTCGGTTCCTACTCCCGAAAATAGAGAAATCTCGGTCAATTACGCATGCATAGATGGGACTATGGATATGTTCGAGAGGAGTCATCATTGGGGGATGAAATCATAGCTTGCGATGATATCGAACCTCGTTCCGTTGAAGAGTGTCAATGTAGAGCTAACTGGCCAAAATGGAAAGATGCGATCTAGGCTGAATTGGATTCCCTAACGAAACGGAAGGTGTTTGGGCCGGTATTGCCAACCCCTCCAGGTGTAAAACCCGTCGGATTTAAATGGGTATTTGTTAGGAAGCGTAATGAGAAAAACGAGATTGTGAGATATAAGGCTCGTCTCGTGGCGCAAGGTTTTTCTCAACGCCCTGGGATCGATTACGAGGAGATTTATTCTCCCGTAATGGACGTAATAATACCTTGTCAGTTTGGTAGTTTCCGAAAAACTGAATATACAGCTTATGGATGTGGTTACGGCATATCGCTACGGGGATCTAGATACAGAGATATACATGAAAGTCCCGGATGGACTTCGTTTTTCCAAATCAGGTAGCTCTAAACCACGGAGCACGTTTTCTATCAGATTGAAACGTTCACTTCATGGATTGAAACAATCCGGACGAATGTGGTATAACAAAATAAGTGAATACTTGATCGGAAGGGGATACATAAACAATGAGTTATGCCCATGCGTGTTCATTAAGAGAACAAGTTCCGGGTTTGCTATTGTTGCGGTTTATGTCGATGACATGAATTTGATTGGAACTCTAGAGGAGTTAAAGGAAACCGCCGAGCACCTAAAGTATGAATTCGAGATGAAGGATCTTGGGAAAGCACCTGAAGTCTGAATTGGAGATCGAGCACTGTGCCAATGGGATTATGATTCACCAATCGGGCTATATTCAGAAATTGTTAAGGCCCTTTAATGAGGATAAAGCTAAGCCTTGTAGCACTCCCATGATCATCCGGAGTCTGGATTCGAAAAAAGATCCATTCCGTCCTAAGGAGGAGGACGAGGCATTACTAGAGGCAGAGGTGCCTTACCTAAGTGCAATAGGCGCATTATTGTACTTAGCGCAATGTACGAGATCGAACGTCTCATTCGTTGTGAACTTGTTGGCTCGATTTAGTTCTGCGCCGACACGCCGCCATTGGACTGACATTAAAAACATATTTCGATACCTAAGAGGTACGATTGATATGGGCTTGTTTTATCCCTACAGAGAGAGATCAAAATCAGACGTTGATCTTCACGAAGTGGGAAAATTCCCAAAAATCGACGGCAGGGCCACATCTCCCATCGCCGGCCGGTCGCCACCGGTCGAGCCACCGTCAACGCTGGCAAACGTGTCGCCGCTCGATTTGGTCAGACTCCAAGTGATGTCTAGACAGGTTTTGCTGATGCCAGGTATCTCTCTGACCCACATAAAGGACGTTTCCAAACGGGTTATGTCTTTACCATGGGGAATACAACAATATCTTAGAGGTCGACAAAACAGACTCTTGTTGCTACTTCTTCGAATCATGCAGAGATTATTGCTCTTCACGAAACAGTTCGTGAATGTGTATGGTTGATATCCATAATTAGGCATATTCGAAGTACTTGAGGTTTGAAGTCAACCACAGATGAATCTACATGCATTTACAAGGATAATGCCGCTTGCATTGAACAAATGAAGCTAGGTTACATCAAAGGCGACAATACTAAGCATATATCGCCGAAGTTCTTCTATAATCAACAACAACAAATGCTCCTAAAGATTGAAGTAAAAGAGGTTAGATCTGATGACAATGTGGCAGGTCTTTTCACGAAAGCTTTATCGAAAGCAATTTTCGAGAAACATGTACGTAGTATCGGACTACGTAAATTGTTTGATCTCCCTTGATTGTTGGTATCAGGGGGAGACGTTGGCATTATGGGGAGATTTGATGCGCAACGAAGATTTTTTTGAAACGTTTACTTCATCTTCAAGGAAAGGACGCGTTGTACTCTTTTTCCTTCGACCAAAGTTATTTTTTTCAACTGGGTTTTTGTTACTTGGCAAGGTTTTAACGAGGCAACATGACATGCGTCATCAACGTAACGTAACGTCGCGTTTGGACGTCACAAGGGGGAGTGTTGCAGTCAAACTAGGATTGTGCGACTAGTCCAAACAAAGAAGGATATCTTCTTTGTTATGGAGTAGGATTTAGATTTCTTATTGGCATAGGTTTCCTATCTCGTTTCAAATTGAGATACTATGTAATTGCTACCTCTATATATAGAGTCTCATATCAATGAATAATACAGCTCTCCGTTTTCCTTCCTACTCTTGTTTTTTGCTGTCTTTACATTACTTTCAACACAGTGGCAAATGTCAGGTCGCTTTGCAGTGAATGAATACACATTTGCATGCTATGTATATATGTTAAAAATAAATAATGACAAATGTCAGCTCGCGCCTTTGCTTGGAGTTGACTCTGTAAGCGAGAACTCCAGTGCACAGTAACTGGTTTACTACGATTCGTTGGAGTTATGTATTACACTAATTTAAGCCATGTTCTTTATTCAATTTCCAAATTTCTGTCTGCAATTATATCAATGTACTCCATTACATTGGCTTTTGGTTAGTGGTCAAAACTTGTTTCTCTCCATATTTCATGAATTGGGGGAACATTTAAAACTCAATGCATCCATAGATGGTCCTTGTTTGTGTGAAATACGCTACAGATAGTGAAAAATTACATCTGGACTAATGACGTTTTAGCAGGGATGGCAGTGAAGCGGATTTTCACGGATCTCTGCCCGCCCGTTCTGTTTGGGGCGGTTTTGGTTATATGCCTAAACAGATTTTGGGGTGAATACGGATATCCAAACAACATCTATCAATATTCGGGTGGATATGGATTTGGCCATGTTCGCCTAGTATTGAAATTACAAAAATACCCTGGCCCTTAAAACAATCAGGAGAGCTCATGCGGTTAAGGGGTTCACCCAATAATTGCAGTTCAAGTAGAGTGGCCCTAATGGACATTAGATGTTGAAGAAGAAATATTTTCAAATTCCAACTTGCAGGTGAGACATCTGCTGCATGAACTTCATTCATTATTTACCTTAAAAATTATTTGGGAGTACTAAATGTAACTCCAGTTGAGATGAACCTTGTTGGGAATGTCGTCCAACTGAACTTTGCACGGAATGTGCAGATCAACATCAGGAATATTTTATTAAGGTTTCAACTTGATTCAACAAACACTTTTTGAGATACATGTAAAAAATTAATGGCCGCGAGTATGAACATTAACCAACTAAGGCCATAGCTATGTAAAGCTTGATCCAACTATACGGCCGGCATACATAAACCAACTAAAAGCATAGCTATGTAAAACTTAATTGATCCAACTGTATGACATATTTGTTTCGTTAAAAAAAGGTGGAAGTCATCTCGAAAACTAAAGGTCAATATGAACATTGCTCACATGAGCAAACATTGGATTACAACAAATTTAATGAAAACGAGGTGAAAGGGAGGAAAACACCATGTTGGAGAATATATTTACCAGAAAAATGACCCTTCATAAAAAAACCCAAGAACCCCCCCTAGATTTAAATCCGTGACATAAACTGATAAACGCATTGTGCTTTAATTAAGTAGACTCCAGTAATTTGATTAAGACAATGCCACATTTTAATAATTCATTGAATTGTTTGAAGTTACAAAGTCCACTCCCATACAGTACTATTGGTGAGCTTGTGGTTTGATTCCTCACTTGACCTCCCATTGGACTATAAAAAGTTACATAACTGAACCACTCACAACCAGAACACCATCAGAAGCAAGAAAAAAAGAGTGAGTGTGTGAGATGGAAGGATCAATAAGGAGGATGAAATTGGGTTCACAGGGGCTGGAAGTCTCAGCTCAGGGACTTGGTTGTATGGGGATGTCAGCCTTCTATGGACCTCCAAAGCCAGAAGCAGACATGATTGCTTTAATCCACCATGCTGTGCAAAAGGGTGTCACCTTCTTGGACACCTCTGATATGTATGGCCCTTTTACCAATGAAATACTTCTTGGGAAGGCACTTCAAGGAGGGGTTAGAGAGAAGGTGGAGTTAGCTACCAAGTATGGGGTAAGCTTTGTTGATGGAAAGTGGAGCATCAAAGGGGATCCTGCTTATGTTAGAGCTTGTTGTGAGGCTAGTTTGAAGAGGTTTCAAGTTGATTGTATTGAACTTTATTATCAACATGGTATCGATACCAGTCTTCCGATTGAAATCACGGTTTGTTTTCCCCTCTTTTTCATTTCTCATATTTTAATTATGTAGAATTTGTGTGTTTCAGTTCCCAAGCAATAGAACTATAAAAATATTAGTTTAGTGTAGTCAGGCTAATTTGTTAGAGCTAAAGGTAATTAGTTTGGTAGTTGAATTAGTAGAAGAGTAGTGACAAAAATCCGGTTATGTATTTGACTTATTAAATCAAAAGCAAAACAAAAAGGGGTTTCAGATTTTAGTGATAAATCAACTATTTGGAAATGGAAACTACAGAAAATTAGGTTCCAATACCTTCCGACCTGCTTGTGAAAAAGGAAGCATAAACATGCTTCAAGGTCAATATGGATTCTATTAAAAAGGTTAAGTTTTAAAAATATCTACACTTGAGAAAGGGTTCTTCCCTAGTAGGCTATATAACCCGAGCAAGGTTTTTAGTGGATCCCATAACCATTACAAGCCTCCAGCAGATTTTGAACCCTGGACTTGTGATACCATCCGCCACAAGTCTACTAGTTACCCAGTTGGCATTTGTGCAACCTCGTGCTAACTTGCAGAACTAAATGGTGTCATAACAAATGATGAGCATTATTCGAAGTTACTTATGGGCTTTTAATTCAAGCAGGGAATTGTTATTCCTATTAAGAAGTTATCCCCTAATTAGGAGTAAGTTCTTATTAAAGGCAAGAGTCAATGTCCTAGATACTGGTTATACGAACTGTCTGTTCAGGCAACATTTAGAACCTCTAACTAGTTTTCTCCTTTACATGAGAGATTCATTTCTCAAGACAATGATTTGTTATAAGAAAAGAAGGTATGCTCACTAGTCATTTTTGTATATGAAGACTTCCATTAGGAATTTAGGATTTGCATGTGCAATGTGACGATTTATGGATTTTTGTAAGAAAAAATTCTTATTGATAACAATGTCGAAGTCTTAAGAGTATATTTGTTTGCAATAAAATCTAACTCCATGGGAAGTGGCGAAACTGCAAAACGATTGGGGAGTGAATAGGCGGAAATAACAAAGGAAGAGAGGAGGGAGGTTGAAGGTGACATTGCTATTCCCATTTTGGAGGAGGGAATCATAAGACTCTCCTCCCCTGCAACATTGAATTTTCCGTGTTGATGAGAAACTGCAGATATTTTGTCAAAAATCTCAAGTTATGAGCATGAAAACACTCTTGCAGAAGCCTTTGAGATGGGTTAGATTTCAATGAATTGTATTCGGCCCAAACAATCATGCTCTTTTTGGAGTCGGAAGCATATGGTTATTAGGTCCTAGCTAGAAGCTGAAAATCAAGCGCTGATTTTTTTTTTTACAGATCTGATATTTTGGGAAATCAGGCCCTCTGATTCTGATGAGATGGAAAAAGAAGTCCGCCTAAAGCCATTCAAACACTAGCCATTGTGGTTGATTAATTGTGCAATGGTGGCAAGTCTCTAGTTGATCTATCATATTTATGATAAGTGAATATTGTCATTCGCTTGGTTATAGCAAAAATTTGTGATCAAGTATACACTGAACTTGTCCTTGTGATTCCTTTTGAGGATTTCAAGCCAACTTCAATAAGTTGGTGATTAAGGAGCCAAATTTGACGAGTCAAACACTGCTAATAAATGAAGGTTTGGTGTGAATGACAAGATTTAGAAGAAGTAGATGATGAGTAAATATCAGACTTACTACTCTGGTTGAGAAACAAGGGTAGCCAGTGGTCCCTATGGGTGTGGGGTTTGGATAGGTATCATAAGACAATCTAATCATTTTCAAATTTTATGTCAACAGGTTCATTATGAGTTCTGTGGAAAAAAGTCGATGAAATCTCAATTGGTTAATCTGTACCTAATTTGCTTGATTTATTATCATTTCATCTTGTTTTGTTTGTTTAATATTTATAGATGCTTTCAAACTTCTTGTTATACATTTTTTTTCTTCTCAAATTAGGTGGGTGAACTGAAAAAACTTGTTAAGGAGGGAAACATAAAATACAAGGGCTGTCTGAGGCCTCTGCTTCAACCATCAGGAGAGCACATGCTGTTCATCCCGTAACTGCAGTTCAGTTGGAGTGGTCCTTGTGGTAGAAGAAGATATAATTCCAACCTGTAGGTGAGATCTCTGTTCTATAAGACTTCATTATTTGCAAATGAAATTAATACTTGGAAGTACTGAGTATAACTTCTTAAAACCATCCATTGTTTCAGAGAACTTGGCATTGGAATTGTTGCATACAGTCCTTTGGGCAGAGGGTTCCTTTCTGGAGGGGCAAAGATGGTTGAGAACTTGGATGCTATGGACTTCGGCAAGGTATGTACATAGCTGCTTTTTCCTATGCATAGATTGGTAAAAGTTACTGTCACAATATGATAATCGCAGATTTAATCCACAACTGATATATGTGAATGGTAGAAAAATTCATGAACTTAAAGATTATGTGTAGTGTGACTGCTTTCCACTGTTTTTTTAAGTTCATGTGTAGTGCTACTGCTTTTACTTTCTATGCTTTAAGTATGTCATGCATAGATTCTTATACATTATCATGTCAAAATATTAAATTAGCAAATGTGCTTCTTTTTCTTTTTTTTCCTTCATGAAAATGTTGCAACTTGTAAATCAATCAGAGAGAGAGTGGAATGGTGGTTGAAGAGACCAATCTATTCCAAGCGAAATATAAACCCAAGGTGAAAGAAGATCAAAAGGAAATAAGCTTTGTGAAGTAGAATAGCAAAAACAAGTGTCTTGGTAGGAATGCCATTTTAGCGCTGCTGCCATCAAGATCAAACGACATGAGACCTGCCATGCTAAAACATGTGCTGGAGGCATGATGCTGAGTGCCGTAGGCACAGGACAATTGCTAGTCTGCAATATTTCTCTTTGTTTTAGCTGTATGGAGATCATGAAGGAGAGCCAATCCCTCAGCTTTGAAGTTTGTTGCATGCCCAATTGCTTTATGGAATCCCACAATCCTGCAGTACACTTGCCACGACATCTCTAATGAGCCCACAACCTAAGGCTTGAGTCATCTGTGTTGAGACCAATCCAAGGATCAGTTGGGGGTGTCCATTTTATCATTGGTGATCTATCCTAGTTGAACCTCGACTCTCCATTATCACCCCCTCCTCGACGACTGAATTTTATTGCACCCTCCTATTTCTGTCAATCTATACCGGGATTTCAAACGACAACAAAAGTAACTCCAAAAGACTAAGGTAGCAGGAAACTTGATGGAATATCCTTTAACACTTGTATAACTTTGTTCCCGGGTTGGAGATACACACTAGAACAATATTCTTAAAGCACTTTTACTTGTCATTCAGAACCAAATTTCTGAAATTGATGTATTTTTCTCTTACATGGTATACTTTTTCGCTCAACACATTTTCATGATACTGATTCACATGTAATCACGAGTCCTCTTGTCTCCATTCCTGATTTTTCTCTTTTTTACAAATTCTAGTTCCATGTTAAGCTAAAGGATGTTTTACATTTTGCAGTCTATGCCAAGGTTTCAACCTGAGAATGTCGAGCGCAACAAAGTGATATTTGAGCGGGTAAATGAAATAGCTTCAAAGAAAGGCTGTACTCCGTCTCAGCTTGCTTTGGCATGGGTCCATCACCAAGGAACTAATGTCTGCCCAATATCAGGCACTACTAAAATTGAAAACTTCAACCAGAACATCGGAGCCCTGTCTGTTAAGCTAACACCAGAAGAGATGGGTGAACTGGAATCATTAGCAGCATCTGCGGATGCAGTCAGGGGTGAGAGATATGCAGCCGATGTGCGAACTTGGAAAGAATCAGATACTCCAGATCTTTCCATTTGGAAGTGAATGAAGACACATTTGCATGCTATGTATATATATGTTAAAAATGAATAATGGCAACAAAAAATCTAGAGAGCCAGGACAGCGACAAGGGGTTCTCAATCCGTGTGATTGTGTTCGATTGGGCCATTATAAGCATTTTTAGGATGATGGATGGTATTGGGCTTGACTTGGCTCTCTAGAAAAGTACGGCAATGGCAAATGTCTGCTCGCTCCTTTGCTTTGAGTTGACTTTGCAGTGAATGAAGACACATTTGCATGGTATGCATATATATTTATGTTAAAAATAAATAATGGAAAATGTCCCCTCATTTGCTTTGATTTGACTTTGTAAGAGCATCTCTAATCATCCTTCCAAAATAGTCAAAAAGCTATTTTAGGGGTTTCATAGAGAAAATCCTTCCTCCAATCATCCCTTAAACAATTTCACTTCCAACATTACCTTAAATTTAGGGGGAAGTTAATCATCTCCTGTATCTCGTCTAATAATAAAGTATTCCTAATATTTAATTTTTTAAATTAAAAACAAATAAAAAATAAAAACAAAAGTATCTAAATAATAGTATAATTAAAAATAAATTAATACTAATTTAAACAAAGTAATTATTAATTCTAATTTAAATAATGATAAAAGTATTAATAGTAATTATTAATTTAAATAATAGTATAATTAAAAAATTAATTATCTAAATAATGATATAAAAAAAGTGGAAGATATATTTAAATAATTATAATTTTTTTTAATTATTAATAGTATTTTTTTTAAACTCCCAAAATTTTTAATTAGTCAAATTTAAATTAAGTTGAAATTAATAATAGTATAATTAAAAAATATCTAAATAATAGTATAATTGAAAATAACTATTATATATTTAAGTTGAAATTAATAATAATAATATTATAATAAAATAATTGAAATTAATATAATTATATTAAGTAAAATTAAATTGGTATAGAAAAGTTGAAGATATATTAAAATAATGATGAAATTTTTTAAATAGGGGATGTAGTTGGAGCAGTGAATAAATAGATAAACCCCTAAATTTAGCTTTTGATTAAAATTGGGATAGTTCCAGTGCACAGTAACTCTTTTACTATTACTCTAAGGCAATTTAAGCCATGTCCGTCATTTATTCATGTCACATTGGCTTTTGGTTATTGGTCAAAACTTTATTCTCTCCATATTTCAAAAGTTGGGGAACACTTAAAACTCAATGCATCCATAAATGGTGGTCCTTGTTTATGTGAAATAGGCTACTGATGGTGATACAATGTTTGGTAAAAACACCTATACACAGCTCTTTTCCATCGCCTCCTCTCTCACCGGCACTACAAAAAAAATTGAACTCAGCAACGGCTAAAACCCGTTGCTAATTGTCCCAAAACCGTAGCTAAAAGGAATCAGCGACGACACAACAACCGTCGCAATACCGTAGCTATTATTATCGTCACTAATTGAATCAGCGACGGTAAAATATCCTGTCGCTAATTAGCTACGGCAAAAAAACCGTGGCTAAGTCAGAAAATTCTGTCGCTAAAGCTGTTGAAAAATTCGACGAAAACTGTCGCTAAAAAAATATTTTAACATTATTTTTATATTAGCGACGGCATTTTGCCGTGGCTAATTGATTTTTAAAAAAAATTAATTATTTTTATATTAGCGACGACATTTTGCCGTGGCTAATTGTTTTTTTAAAAAAAATTTAACATTATTTTTATATTAGCGACGGCATTATGCCGTGGCTAAATGGTTTTTAAAAAAATAAATTTTTACATTATTTTAATATTAGCGACGGCATTTTGCCGTGGCTAAATGGTATTTAAAAAAAATATTTTAATATTAGCGACGGCATTTTGTCGTGGCTAATTGATTTTTACAAAAAAATATTTTAACATTATTTTTATATTAGCGACAGCATTTTGCCGTGGCTAATTGATTTTTTTTTTTTTAAAAATTAACATTATTTTTATATTTGCGACGACATTTTTCCGTGGCTAATTGATTTTCTAAAAAAAATATTTTAACATTATTTTTATATTAGCGACGACAAATCTAATTGACAAAACAACCACGGTATTTTCCGTGGCTATTTAGGGACAACTTTGTTGCAAATCATATTGACAAATGAAATTTACAAATTATAAATTACAAATTGTAATTCATTTTTTATAATGAAATTAGCTATTAATGATTTTCCATTCTGAAAATCAGTATCAACTACCAAAACTAAACTTAATTGATCAAAATTATAACAAAAATTACACAGTCTATAGAATATCATACAAAAATTACAAAAAATCCATACAAAAATGACAAAAAAAAATAAAAATAAAATTGATCTATAGAATATCGGAGATCATAGATCTCAGATCTCAGATCACGAGATCAGAGATCTCATATCTTCGAGATCAGAGATATCAGATCTCAGAAATCTCAGATCTCCGAGATCAGATAATTCAGATCTCCGAGATCAGAGATCTCAGATCTCCGAGATCAGATAATTCAGATCTCCGAGATCAGAGATCTCAGATCTCCGAGAGAGAGGCGGCGGAGGAAGGGAGGGGAGAGAGAGGCGGCCGGGATCGGTGTCGAGGGAGACGACCGGGATCGGTGTCGAGGAAGCGGCGGACTTCTCCTCTGTGGGTTTCTTCTCTGGAGGTTGAGAGAAAATTTTTTGTTAAAAGAAAATTTTTGTTTAAGTTGGTTTGTAGAAAAAATTGAAATTTATATAGAGAAAGGTAATTGAAGGAGATTGGTTGTGTTAGTTTCACGCAGATCGGTGACGTGTTTCGTTTAGTGCGTTGGATTGAGCAAAAATTTTGGGTGTTATTGACGGTTGAGATTAAGTTTCTCGCGGATCGGTGATTTTTTTTTAAACAATTAGCGACGGTAAATTGTCGTTGCTAAATTCTTTAGTGTTTAATTTTTTTTAAAAACAACTAGCGACGGTTATTTGCCGTCGCTAATTAAAAAATAATGTTAAATTTTTTTTAAAAGCCAATTAGCCACGGCAAAATGCCGTCGCTAATATAAAAATAATGTTAAATTTTTTTTTTAAATCAATTAGCCACGGCAAAATGCCGTCGTGAATATAAAAATAATGTAAAAATAATTTTTTTTAAAAACCATTTAGTCACGGCAAAATGCCGTCGCTAATATAAAAATAATGTTAAATTTTTTTTTAAAAGCCAATTATATCTTATCTTCTTCTTCGATCTTGATCATATCTTATCTTCTTCTTCGATCTTGATCATATCTTCTACTTCGATCTTGATCTTGATCATATCTTGATGAAGATATGATCCGATCTTGATCATATTTTATCTTCTTCTTTGATCTTGATCATATCTTCTTCTTCGATCTTGATCATATCTTATCTTCTTCTTCGATCTTGATCGTATCTTCTTCTTCGATCTTGATCTTGATCTTGATCTTCTTCGATCTGATCTGATCTCAGATTTGATCAAGATCATAGCTTCTTCTTCGATCTTGATCATATCTTATCTTCTTCTTCGATCTTGATCATATCTTCTTCTTCGATCTTGATCTTGATCTTGATCTTGATCTTGATCTTGATCATATCTTCTTATTCGATCTTGATCTTGATCAAGATATGATCAAGATTGATCATATCTTCTTCTTCGATCTGATCTTCCTCGATCTGATATGATCTCAGATTTGATCAAGATCATATCTTCTTCTTTGATCTTGATCAAGATCTTATCTTCTTCTTCGATCTTGATCATATCTTATCTTCTTCTTCGATCTTGATCATATCTTCTTCTTCGATCTTGATCTTGATCAAGATATGATCAAGATTGATCATATCTTCTTCTTCGATATGATCTGATCTCAGATTTGATCAAGATCATATTTTCTTCTTCGATCTTGATCAAGATCTTATAATCTTTTTCGATCTTGATCATATCTTCTACTTCGATCTTGATCTTGATCATATCTTGATCAAGATCTGATCATATCTTCTTCTTCGATCTTGATCATATCTTATCTTCTTATTCGATCTTGATCATATCTTCTTCTTCGATCTTGATCTTGATCATATCTTGATCAAAATATGATCAAGATTGATCATATCTTCTTCTTCGATGAAATCTTCTTCGATCTGATCTGATCTCAGATTTGATCAAGATCATATCTTCTCCTTCGATCTTGATCAAGATCTTATCTTCTTATTCGGTCTTGATCATATCTTATCTTCTTCTTCGATCTTGATCATATCTTCTTCTTCGATCTTGATCTTGATCAAGATTGATCATACCTTCTTATTCGATCTGATCTGATCTGATCTCAGATCTGATCAAGATCATAACTTCTTCTTCGATCTTGATCAAGATCTTATCTTCTTCTTCGATCTTGATCATACCTTCTTCTTCGATCTTGATCATATCTTCTTCTTCGATCTTTATCTTGATCATATCTTGATCAAGATATGATCAAGATTGATCAGATCAAGATATGATCATATCTTCCTCTTCGATCCGATCTTCTTCGATCTGATCTGATCACAGATCTGATCAAGATCATATCTTCTTCTTCGATCTTGATCAAGATCTCATCTTATTCTTCGATCTTGATCATATCTTATCTTCTTCTTCGATCTTGATCATATCTTCTACTTCGATCTTGATCTTGATCATATATTGATCAAGATATGATCAAGATCTGATCATATCTTCTTCTTCGATCTTGATCATATCTTATCTTCTTCTTCGATCTTGATCATATCTTCTTCTTCGATCTTGATCAAGATCAAGGTCACTCCCACAATTTCCCACAAGTCAAGGAAGATTTGAACTGAGATATAGATAAAATAATAATAAATAAATAAAAATATTAGATGTTAGAGACATTATGTATCTATCCGTGGTTCAAGGAATGACAAGTTTTTCCTTGATGTTTTAATTAGAAGGTGACCCCTCCACTAGTAATGATGCCAACGCGAGGCTTGGGTTTTTTTTTTTTTTTTTTTTTTTTTTTTTTACTTCCGAAAAAACCTATTTGGTTAAGGTATTTAAAACACCTAATTGGGTTTTAACCAAAGTTTGATGCTCTAAACAAGAATGTGGTGGCGACCAACTAATATTATTGTAACATGTATTTTGTAAGTTGATAAGATAAATATTCATAAACTAAAAAATATATATATATATATTGAGTACAAATTATTGAGAAAGTTTCAAAACTGATTGCCAGAGTATAGTTGCAGTTGAAAGAAAAGGTTACTTTGGAAATTGGGATGGTCAATACACTGAGGGTTTCTAGAGAAAAAATGAGGTAAATAGTACAAGTTTTATCAGGAGACGTGGAATGTCAAAATCAGGGGGGGCCTTCATGTTTTGTAACTTTTCGCTAATTCTAGGGGGCGAGGGCGAATTCTAATATAAAAATAATGTAAAAATATTTTTTTTAAAACCATTTAGTCACAGCAAAATGCCTGTTGCTAATATAAAAATAATGTAAAAATAATTTTTTTTAAAAAACCATTTAGCCACGGCAAAATGCCGTCGCTAATATAAAAAAATGTTAAATTTTTTTAAAAAAAATCAATTAGCCACGGCAAAATGCCGTCGCTAATATAAAAATAATGTTAAAATATTTTTTTTAAAAAACCATTTAGCCACGGCAAAATGTCGTCGCTAATATAAAAATAATGTTAATTTTTTTTAAAAAAATCAATTAGTCACGGCAAAATGCCATCACTAATATAAAAATATTTGTAAATAGTAGCGACGGCTGAGTTACCGTGGTTAAATACTTTTTTGTATATTTTTATTTCAAAAAATCCATTAGCTACGCTACGGCACAATACCGTAGCTAATGAATTTTATTTGTAAAGCTTAGCAACGGCTAAGACACCGTCGCTAATACAAGAATTAACGACAATTTTTTGCCGTCGCTAAATATTTAGCGATGGATTTTTGTTAATTTGGGTTGCAATAGTGTCAAAAGCATTAGCGACGGTTTTTGCCGTCGCAAATCTTATAATTAGCGACTGTTTTTTTAAACTGTCGCTAATTTCTGTAGCTATTAATGTGTTTTTTTTTGTAGTGAGATGAAAGCTCTGAATCAGCTCTACTGTTACATATTCTTAAACGAGCCCTCTAGCCGGCTTGGGGGGCGAAAATACATTTTTGCCTCTCCTTTTTAAACACACAACTCCAAAAAGGTGTTTTGGAGGAGGGGCACGAAAAACCAGGCTGATTTCCCATGCCAGCTAGAATTTCTGTTCCTAAACATAGTATAAAGTATAAACATAGTAGCTTTCTATCTAGGCGGCTATCTATGCTAAACCATTTTCTAATATGACGTAATGTAGGAATGTAGGATAAGTTGTCTTGAGATGAATGCCTCTTCTAAAATTATTGCTGAGAAATTGTGTTTTGTGTTTTTTGACCAATTACGTATTTTGTGAGTAATACCAACGCTTTGGACCATATGGTGACAAATGTAGCATGTGTTTAGCAAATTGTTTTGGTAATATATATATATATATATATATATATATATATTACACCTACTATCCTGAGATGAGACTTTGTTATTGTCATGTAGACGAATGAATCGTAAGGACATCATGTTTTGACTTTCGTTTGTCTAATTTTGCTAATCATAATAGATGTTTGTTTAAAATATCAAAACCTACATTTCGAAGAATTAAGACTTATGTTTGGCATTTTTGTATTGCTTATTTGAAGACTACAATTGGGATCTGAAATTGCCAAACTCGTGTCGATGTCACTTCATTTCGAAAGAGTTTTAGATTATGTGAGTCCGACGATGAGTTGAATATGATGTATCATCCGTTAAATTTGAATTTGAATGATACTCAAATTCGAGATATTGGTTCAAAGAACACATCTAGTGAAATACCATAGGTTGACTTTAGGACATAGTCACATTAGGCTCGGTGAAGCGCATTAAGCTTTCATCATGAACATAGATAAGCGCTTTGGTGCCAGGACGTGTACTAGGAGGAGGCCTACTCAAGTACATTTAAAAACACGTTTTGCCATTTTTTTTTAATAATTTATGTTTTCCTTGCCATCTCTCCGTCAAAGAAAAAACATAATGGTGTGGTTGATTTCAAGGAAAATTTGGCACAAAAAAATTACAAAAAAAAGAAAACAATAAGAGAGGAAGTGGGAAAGAATCTTCATATTTTGGTTGAAGATGAATTTATTTTTGGGAAAAAATTTCGTAGCGCCACCCCAAGAAAACATTTTTCCATAGTGATCATCATAAAATTCTTGTTTTTTTTATTCTCTCCCTATTTCCTTTTCCTCTCCCTTGTCACGTTTAGCAAACATTTTTTGAAAAACTTTCCTGAAATCGAACACGCCCTCATTGTAGGGGTTTTCCGCACATGGTTGGATTTTGATCCTCAAATCAATTGAATTCAATCCAAGCCTCAAATCGATTGAATTAGGGTTTTCAGTCACAAAAAGCGTGGGTTGTAAAACTTGTTCATCAATCAATAAACATAGCGTAATAGTTGGGGTCTTCCTCAAGTGCTTCACAGGGAGTAGGTGAATCTCCATATAAGGAATGAGAGTGCAACTGAACTTTGTACAGAATGTGCAAATCAACATCAGGAATATTTTATTAAGGTTTCAACTTAATTCAACAAACACTTTTTGAGATACATGTCAAAAAGTAATGGCCACGGGCATGAACATAAACCAACTAAGAGCATAGCTACATAAAACTTGATCCAACTATACGACATATTTGTTTCCTTAAAAACAAGGGTAGAATGTCATCTCCAAAACTAAAGGTGAATACGAACATTGCCCACATCAAATATTGGATTACAACAAATTTAATGAAAACAAGGTGAAAATGAGGAAAACACTGTGTTGGAGAATTTACTTGCTAAAATTAATTATTATTGTAAAATTTTGGTACATATCGTTTTTACCAGAAAATTACCCTTCATAAAAACCCAAGAATCCCACCCCACCTAGATTTAAAACCGTAACATAAACGCATTGTGCTTTTTCTAGGAATGTGACACTGCTATAAGCTTATTGAAATTTCGAGGTGCCCAATTCATGCCTTTGGTGCTATGTTGGACTGTCTGAAAACTTTGTTTCAAGTATCCTTGAGATCCACAATTATTACACTGTCTGAAAACTTTTAGTGATGTCCGCATATAGCCACCTCACGCTATGCTGTGGTATGAGCTTAGCTCATATGCATGTAATTTGATTAAGACAATGGCACATTTCCACTCCATACAATACTACCTCCCATTGGACTTAAAAAGTAACATAACTGAACAACTAACAACCAGAACACCATCAGAAGCAAGAAAAAAAGAGTGAGAGAGAAAGAGAGATGGAAGGATCAATAAGGAGGATGAAATTGGGTTCACAGGGGCTGGAAGTCTCAGCTCAGGGACTTGGTTGTATGGGGATGTCAGCTTTCTATGGACCTCCAAAGCCAGAAGCAGATATGATTGCTCTAATCCACCATGCTGTGCAAAAGGGTGTCACCTTCTTGGACACCTCTGATGTCTATGGCCCCTTCACCAATGAAATACTTCTTGGGAAGGCACTAAAAGGAGGGATTAGAGAGAAGGTGGAGTTAGCTACCAAGTTGGGGGTAAGCATTGTTGATGGAAAGAGGATAATCAAAGGAGATCCTGCTTATGTTAGAGCTTGTTGTGAGGCTAGTTTGAAGAGGCTTCAAGTTGATTGTATTGATCTTTATTATCAACATCGTATCGATACCAGTGTTCCGATTGAAGTCACGGTTTGTCTTCCCTCTTTTTAATTTCTCATATATTATGTAGAATTTGTGTGTTTCAGTTCCCAAGCAATAGAACTACAAAGATTAGTTTAGTGTAAATCAGGTTAATTTGTTAGAACAACAGGTAATTAGTTTGGTAGTTGAACTAGTAAAAGAGTAGTGGCAAAAATCGGGTTATGTATTCGACTTATTAAATCAAAAACAAAACAAAAGGGGGTTTCAGACTTTGGTGATGAATCAACTACTTGGAAATGAAAATTAGAGAAAATTAGGTTCCAATACATTCGGACCTGCTTGTGAAAAAGGAAGCACAAACTTTTTCTTATGCTTCAAGGTCAATATGGATTCTATTAAAAAAGTTAAGTTTTAAAAATATCTACACCTGAAAGGCTTCTTCCCTGGTAGGCTATATAACCTGAGCATGGTTCCCTAGTGGGCTATATAACCCGAGCATGGTTTTTTTGGATCCCAAAGCCATTACGCGCCTCCAGTAGGGTTCGAACTCTGGATTTGTGATATCATTCACCACAAGTCTATCAACTGAGCTAGTACTTCATTGACATCGGTGCAACCTTGTGCTAACTTGCAAAAGTAAATAGTGTCATAACAAATGATGAACATTTATTCAAAAGTTACTCATGCATGGGCTTCTAATTCAAGCAGGGAATAGTTGTTCCTATTAAGAAGTTATCACCTAATTAGAAGCAGTGTTCTAAAAAGCCCTAGGCGCTGGGCGGGCGGCGAGCAGGTGCCTAGCGCTCAGGGGCCTAGGCGGTCTTAGGTTTTGTATTATAACTTTAATAATTTACAAAATTTAAGCATAATACCTTATCAATTACATCCAATTTAATGCCAAGATATATATGCAAAATTTAAAAACATAAAAAATTTACAATCATGAACAAAATTTATTAAAACTCAAATAACTGAAGTTGGTCATGATGGGTACTTTATATAAAATTGAATTTGTAGACAAATATTCAAATCTACTCTTTTATTTTTCTTCAAATTGCATGAATAACCTCAGTTATGCTTGATAAAATCTACATTAGTAAAATAGGTACTGGCAGATCCTTTGAGAATTCTATTAAGTAATCATCATTTGCTACATTTAGACATATACTGAATAAAAAATAATTAAATAGTTTATTTCTAAAAAAGAGGAAAGAAAAATAAAATAAGAACACAATCAGCCTTATTAAAAAAAAAGAATCGCCCAGACCGCCTAGACTGCCGCCCAACTATTAATCTAGGCGGTTTTTTACCTTCTAGCGCCTAGGCCGATTTTTAGAACACTGATTAGAAGTAAGTTCTTAGTAAAGGCAACTATTGGAAAGTGAAGTCCCCTAATAAGAAGTTATACCCTAATTAGAAGTTCTTAGCAATAAAAAGATTGAACATGAGATATAATGAAGGAAGAACTCACCGAAATAAAAGCTCTATTGGAAAATAAAGCAACTATGGTGGGTCAAACACTATTAAAAATGAATCTGAGGTTACCACAACTCAATCACCTAAGAAAGATGCTCCTCGCAGATCTTCTCGAAGCATAAGGGTAAATTATAATTTCAGGTAATTGATGTTGATAATACATATAGGATGTAGATGTCTATTGGAATTTTGTATAGATGCTAGTTTAGAGCTAGCATTCAATGATTTCTCTATCAGGGTTCCTTAAGAGTGGGCATCCCATCCCGCGAACTCGATCTCGTCCTGATTTTTTCGGGTCATTTTGGGATTGATCAAACCCGTCCCGATCTAGATTGTGATGAGATTGAGACGAGGATTTTTAATCTCGCCCATCCCGAATTTATTTATTTAATATTTATTATTATTAATTTTAATAAAAAATGATGTGTTGAAATTAAAACATTTACTCTTTGAAAATTTACTTGCTTGATCTGTATTTTGTATAAAATAAAGGCAAACGATGGTTTGGGTTAGTTTTGCACTATGACTCATATAGTTAGAGAACAATGTTCCTTATTGTATCTTGTATGAATGATAGTTCAACTCTTGAAAATATGCAAAACGGATCTATGGAGGGGATTCTTCCATCTTTCATCATTCATTTGACAAACTTAATTCCATTGTAAGCCACCACAAAATTTATATGACATTTAATATTGTTATGATGAAAAATTTATGTACATAAGTTTGACATTATTGGTGTGAGATCAAATTTTTTTGTTATTTTTCATTGGACGACTATTTAGTACATGCTCATCCCATCCCGTCTCAAACCCGTTTGGAATGGGACGAGGTCGAGATGAGGTCTATCCTGAACGAACGGGATGGGATGGGATAGGGATGAGGTCCATCCCGTCCCGTACTCACCCCTAGGATTCATTGCTCTCATGTTCTATACGTCGACTTCTCTTACATCTTGAGCTCATGAATCAAGTCATAAGGGTGATTAAAAGATTGATTAGTGCTTATGAGAGAGTAAAGTTATAGTAGATGAGCCAATGACATGACAGCTTAACGGTTAGAGTTTGGCGGATGGTACCACTAGGTCATGGGTTCAAATCCAGCTTGCGGCATCTTTATGGGTTCTGGGATCCTATAAAAACCCTGCTTGCCTTTCAAAAAAAAAAAAGAGTTAATTTCCTAGACAATGGTTAATTGTTTGTTAAGGCACCATTTAGAACCTCTAATGATAGGCAATTTGTTTATTTGATACTCCTGTTTTGAGGTAAAAGATCATTTTTTCCACTGTCATTTTACCCTTATAGTGTGTTTGGTTGCAATAGGGAAATTTTCATGGTAAACCGCACAAATTATTTCCTAATTGCATATGAAAACCCCAGTAGAAGTCATTGACGTGTGAAAATGGTTAGTGATACCTTTTTTTCTCCTTTACATGAGAGATTCATTTCTCAAAACAATGACTTGTTAATAAGAAAAGAAGGTATGTTCACTAGTCATTTTTGTATATGAAGGCTTTCATTAGGAGTTTAAGATCTGCATGTGCAATGTGACGATTTATGGATTTTTGTAAGAAAATTTTCTATTGAAAACAATGTCAAAAGTCTTAATTAAGAGTATATTTGTTTGCAATAAAATCCAACTCCATGGGAAGTGGAGAAACTGTGAAACAATTGGGGAGTGAATAGGCGGAAATAACAAAGGATGAGAAGGGAGGTTGAAGATGACATTGCTATTCCTATTTTGGAGGAGGTAATCATAATCCTCCCCTCCCCTACAACATTGAATTTCCTGTGTTGATGAGAAACTGCAGATATTTTGTCAAAAATCTTAAGTTATGAGCATGATAATACTCTTGCAGAAGCCTTTGAGATGGGTTAGATTTCATTGAATTGTATTCCGCCCAAACAATCATGCTCTTTCTGGAGTCGGAAGCATATGGTTGTTAGGTCCTAGCTAGAAGCTGAAAATCAAGCGCTGAATTTTTTTACAGATCTGATATTTTGAGAAATCAGGCCTCTGATTCTGATGAGAACGAAAAACAAGTCCGCGTAAAGTCATTCAAACACTAGCCATGCAATGGTGGCAAATCTCTAGTTGATCTATCATATTGATGATAAGTGAATATTGTCATCCACTTGGTTATGGCAAAAACTTGTGATCAAATATACAGTGAACTTGTCCTTGAGATTCCTTTTGTGGATTTTGAGCCAACTTCAACAAGTTGGTGATTAAGGAGCCAAATTTGACGAGGTTCCTATGGCTGTGGGGTTTGGATAGGTATTATAAGTCAATCTAGTCATTTTCAAATTTTAATGTCAACAGGTTCATTTTAAGTTCTATGGAAAAAAAAAAAAAAAAAAAACCGATGAAATCTCAATTGGTTAATCTGTACTTAATTTACTCGATTTATTATCATTGCACCTTGTTTTGTTTATTTAATATTTACCGATGTTTTCAGAGAAAACGTGCATTAAGCTTCTTGATTTTTTTTCTTCTCAAATTAGGTGGGTGAACTGAAAAAGCTTGTTGAGGAGGGAAAGATAAAATATATAGGGCTGTCTGAGGCCTCTGCTTCAACCATCAGGAGAGCACATGCTGTTCACCCCGTAACTGCAGTTCAATTGGAGTGGTCCTTGTGGAGTAGAGATGTAGAAGAAGATATAATTCCAACCTGTAGGTGAGATCTCTGTTCCATAATACTTCATTATTTGCAAATGAAATTAATACTTGGAAGTACTGAGTATAACTTCTTAAAACCATCCATTATTTCAGAGAACTTGGCATTGGAATTGTTGCATACAGTCCTTTGGGCAGGGGATTCCTTTCTGGAGGGGCCAAAATGGTTGAGAACTTGGATGCTACTGACTCGCGCAAGGTCTGTACTTAGCTACTTTTTTCCTATGCATAGATTGGTAAAAGTTGCTGTCACATTATGATAATTGCAGATCTAATCCACAACTGATTTATGTGAATGGCAGAAAAATTCATGAACTTTAAGTACGTGATGCATAAATTCTTACACATTATCATGTCAAAATATTAAATTAGCAAATGGAGTCTTTTTCTTTTTCCTTCATGAAATGCTGCAACTTGTAAATCAACCAGAGATAGAGTGGAATGGTGGATCGAAGAGACAAATCTATTCCAAGTGAAATATAAAACCAAGGTGAAAGTTAGAAGATCAAAAGGAAATAATCTTTGTGAAGTAACAACGCAAAAATAAGTGTCTTGGAAGATATGCCATTTTAGCGCTGCTGCCATCAAGATCAAACGACATGAGACCTGCGCGCAAAGGACTAGCAGCATGCTGAAACATGTGCCAGACGCATGATGCTAAGCGCCATAGGCGCAGGACAATTGCTAGTCTGCAATATTTCCCTTTGTTTTAGCTATATGGAGATCATGAAGGAGAGCCAATTCCTCAGCTTTGAAGTTTGTTGCATACCCAATTGCTTTATGGAATCCCACAATCATGCAGTACACTTGCCATGACATATCTGATGAGCCCACAACCTAAGGCTTGAGTCATCTGTGTTGAGACCAATCCAAGGATCAGTTTTATCATGGTGAATTTTATAGCACCCTAGTTGAACCTCAAGTCTCCATAATCACCCCTCTCCTCGACGACTGAATTTTATAGCACCCTCCTATTTCTGTCAACTCTATACCGGGATTTCAAACGACAACAAAAGTGACTCCAAAGGACTAAAGTAGCAGAAAACTTGATGGAACATCCTTTGAAACCTGTATAACTTTGTCCTCGGGTTGGAGATACGCACTAGAACAGTATTCTTAAAGCACTTTTACTTGTCATTAAAGAACGGAAGATTATGAAATTGATGCATTTTTCTCTTACATGATATACTTATTCGCTTAACACATTTTCATGATACTGATTCACATGTAATCATGAATCCTCTTGTGTCCATTCCTGATTTTTCTCTTTTTTACAAATTCTAGTTCCATGTCAAGCTAAAGGATGTTTTACATTTTGCAGTTTATGCCAAGGTTTCAACCTGAGAACGTCGACCACAACAAAGTGATATTTGAGCGGGTAAATGAAATAGCTTCAAAGAAAGGCTGTACTCCATCTCAGCTTGCTTTGGCATGGGTCCATCACCAAGGAACTGATGTCTGCCCAATACCAGGCACTACAAAAATTGAAAACTTCAACCAGAACATCGGAGCCCTGTCTGTTAAGCTAACACCAGAAGAGATGGGTGAACTGGAATCATTAGCAGCATCTGCGGATGCAGTCAGGGGTGGGAGATATGCAGCCGGTATGCGAACTTGGAAAGAATCAGATACTCCAGATCATTCCACTTGGAAGTGAATGAAGACGCATTTGCATGCTATGTATTATATGTTAAAAGTGAATAATGGCAAATGTCAGCTCGCTCCTTTGCTTTGAGTTGACTCTGCAATATTTGCACTTGAAAGAAGGGGGTTGGTGTTGGGGAAGGAAGATGGTCTTTTTATGATATGTCACTTTCTTTGATGGAAAACAAAACTACTATCTCTACCTTTTGAACGTGTTCTGTTGTTTAATCGGGTATTCTTCGAGTTGTGTAAAAACTAGATATGGTGAGGGTTACATGCATAATCAGTAGATGTACTTGAGCACAACCACACTCTATATTCAATTTGAGATGGATGGTAAAGAAGAAGATCCGTGAACTGTTGGAGAGCAATGATCTGGTCAACTTGATCCCCCAAAACTACTTAAAATTGATAAACAAATCAATTTTCTGGCATATATTTTCAAGAGTTTTTTTTTGAATAATTCTAGGGAGCCCGCGTTGGTAGTCTGGGAGGCTGTCCGGACCCTCCTGGGCACGTGCCTGGGAGGGTGTTTGGCACGTGAACCCAACACCTCGGCTCCCTCAAGCTCTTAACCTCTCCTGCGCCTCCTCCCTCAAGCTCTTAACCTCTCCTCTCCTGCGCCTCCTCTCTGGCAAGCTCTTTGGCAATTTTGGACAGTCTCCTCTCTGGCAAGCTCCTCCTGCGCCTCCTCTCTGGCAAGCAAATTTCTCCAAATCCTCGTTGGCAAGCTCCTCCTGCGCAAGCAGATCCACTAAGGTTGTCACCAAGTTTACCTCTAGTTAAAAATGTTTAAGGTGGGTTTGATGTTAGATGGTTTTGGTTTAGTGTTTTGATGTAAGTGAGAGTGTGGTAGAAATTGAAGTGGGTACTCTGTAAATTTGGAGAATAGTGAATGAAAATCAAGTTCTGAAATTGCTTCTTTGTTTCTGGTTTATTATACTTGCTTCTTTATTTGGATGTTAGTTTTAGACCTGCTTACTAAGGATGATGTTTTGGCCAATAGTCGTACTGAGGCTACTCTTTCCTTGATTTATTTGGAATAGTTTCCTGTTAAATATCAATATTAGCCCATAGCCCAAGTGATTTTGAAGCTTAGCCCAAGTGATTTTGAAGCCCAAAATCCAAACCAAAATAAGCCCACACCAAATTGAGATGATGTTATTGCTTACATCATTTTAGTTAGGTGAGAGTTAGGTAAGCATTATTTAATTTCAATGGTCTAGATTAATTTGTGTTTATTTTAATGAGTGGTTTAGATTGGTTCTTGTAACCTATAAAACCCCCCCATTGTATTTGAGTTTCATTCATCCAAAAATGTAAGCTTAAGAAGAAAGCATTAGAAAGCCTTCTTAAGAGTTTCTCTTCTTTGCAATTTTGTGAGATTGTTCTAAAGAGTGTTTTTCTTCTTCTTGATAAATTAGAGTTTTATATTCTGATTTATTCAACATTTGGTATCAGAGCCTGGGTTGTAAGGTCTCTTGAAATTCCGAGTATGCTCTGTGGTTGCAGTTTTAACTGATCTTCCACATCAGAAAAGATTTCTTGAGATTATTGTCGGGGTTCTTACAAATCTTATGGAGCGTCTTTGTGTGTAGAGTAGTTTAGTACTTTGCACGTTTGTCACTCAAGCTTGTTCGGTATAGTTAAAGTCTTGCCGCTACGATGGGTGATCTTCAAGTCGTTGGAGGAATCAAGAAGCTCAACAACCAAAACTACAACACGTGGGCAACATGTATGGAGTCTTACCTACAAGGTCAAGACTTGTGGGAGGTTGTCGGTGGTGATGAAGTTACACAACCGGCGGTAGAAGATGCCAATGGCGTCTTGCGAAAGTGGAAAATTAAAACAAGCAAAGCGATGTTTGCTTTAAAGACCACTATTGAAGAAGAAATGTTAGAGCATATCCGGGATGCCAAAACACCGAAGGGAGCATGGGACACCTTTGTTACACTTTTTTCAAAGAAGAACGATACAAAATTGCAACTTCTCGAGAATGAGCTGCTATCGATGGCGCAACGTGACAGGACGGTTGCCCAGTATTTTCACAAGGTGAAATCGATATGCCGCGAAATTTCAGAACTAGATCCGACAGCTGCTATTGGGGAAGCTAGGATAAAGAGAATAATTATCCATGGCTTGAGACCCGAATACCGAGGCTTTGTTGCTGCAGTACAAGGATGGCCGACACAACCATCTCTTGTTGAGTTTGAAAATTTGCTGGCTGGTCAAGAAGCTATGGCTAAGCAAATGGGAGGAGTCTCGCTAAAAGGTGAAGAGGAAGCGCTCTACACCAACCAAAGCAGAGGCGGTTCAACTCAGTACAACAAAGGTGGATCTAGAAAGACTGGTGACAAGACAAAAAGTCATCAGGGAGGGAACAACTTTCGTCCAGGGGGAGCTTCCAAGAATCATGACAACAATAGAAGGTTCGATGGTGAGTGTTACAATTGCGGGAAGAAGGGCCACATGAAGAAAGATTGTTGGTTCACGAAGAAGTCTTCTGAGAGCAATATTGCTACTTCTTGTTCTAAAGATAATAGCGAAGACAGTTGGGATGCCGAAGCATTTCTCGCTATGGAGGAAGAAGAATTAGCTTTCACGGTAACAACACCAGAAAAGATTGACTACGTGAATGATTGGATCGTAAACTCAGGCTGTTCCTCATGGTGTTACACATCACGAGATGTGGTGTTCGATGAAGCATCCTCATGGTGGACCTCAGAAAAGGAAGTGTTGCCAGACTCAGAAGAATTCCAAAACAAGCTGCAACAAAAGATGGGGGAGCATACTATTCAAATTCAACCAAGTCCAGACAAAGTTGAAGATCCATGTGAGAATGATGGCGAACAAAGAGTAACCCAGAATCCTTGGCAAACTGGGGTGTATCAACAACCAAACGAAGAAGGCATACCTAGTGAAACAGAAGAACCAACTCCACTACGAAGGTCAACAAGAACTAGAAGGCCAACTCCTAAATACGCCAATGCAGCCATAGTTGAAGAAGAAGCTATAATAGAACCTGAGACGTTTGAAGAAGCATCACAGAGTTCAGAATGGATGACAGCTATGAAAGAAGAGATCGCTGCACTTGAGCAAAATCAGACTTGGGAGCTCATGCCAAAGCCAACTGATGTGAAACCCATATCCTGCAAATGGGTTTACAAAATAAAGCACCGTCCAGATGGGTCAATCGAGAGGTACAAGGCACGATTGGTAGCTCGTGGTTTCTCTCAACAGTACGGACTAGACTATGATGAAACATTTAGTCCAGTCGCAAAACTTACAACCGTACGAGTCTTACTTGCACTTGCGGCCAACAAAAATTGGATCTTGTGGCAGATGGACGTGAAGAATGCATTTCTCCATGGAGAGCTGGATCGGGAGATCTACATGATCCAACCAATGGGTTTTCAGAGCCAAGATCATCCTGAATATGTGTGTAAGCTGCGGAAAGCACTCTACGGATTGAAACAAGCACCCAGGGCGTGGTATGGTAAGATTGCTGAATTTCTAACACAAAGTGGCTATTCAGTAACACCTGCAGATTCCAGCTTGTTTGTCAAAGCCAATGAAGGAAAACTAGCTATCGTGCTAGTGTATGTGGATGACTTAATCATAACCGGTGATGCTGAGGCAGAAATTCTTCGGACAAAGGAGAATTTATTAGTCCGTTTCCAGATGAAGGAACTTGGTCAGCTCAAGCACTTCCTTGGTCTAGAGGTTGATCGCACACAAGAAGGAATATTTCTCTGTCAACAGAAATATGTCAAAGATTTGTTGAAGAGGTTCGGAATGCTCGAGTGCAAGCTGAGTTCGACGCCGATGGAGCCAAATGCCAAAATGTGTGCACATGAAGGAAAAGATTTGGAAGATGCGACGATGTATCGACAATTGGTAGGTAGTCTGATCTACTTAACCTTGACTCGACCTGACATCTCTTATGTAGTTGGTGTGATGAGTCGGTACATGCAAAATCCAAAGAAGCCTCATTTGGAAGCAGTTCGGCGAATACTGAGATATGTGAAGAGTACAATAGCTTATGGTCTTCTATACAAGAAAGGTGAAAGTTGCAAGCTAGTTGGTTATTGTGATGCTGATTTTGCAGGAGATCATGATACTCGCAGATCAACTACTGGGTATATGTTTACCCTTGGATCCGGAACGATTTCTTGGTGTAGCAAGAGACAACCGACTGTGTCCTTGTCAACTACAGAAGCAGAGTACCGAGCAGCAGCAATGGCAGCTCAAGAAAGCACGTGGCTAATACAACTGATGAATGATCTACATCAACCAGTAGATTATGCGGTTCCATTGTACTGTGACAACCAATCGGCAATTCGTTTGGCGGAGAATCCAGTTTTTCATGCTAGAACTAAACATGTGGAAGTACATTATCACTTTGTTAGAGAGAAAGTTCTGCAAGAAGAAATTGAGATGAGGCAAGTCAAGACAGATGAGCAAATTGCGGATTTGTTTACTAAAAGCTTGAGTGTTGGAAAGTTTGAACAATTCCGCCGTCAACTTGGCATGATTCAAAGAATGTGGGCTAACATTGAGGGGGAGTGTTAAATATCAATATTAGCCCATAGCCCAAGTGATTTTGAAGCTTAGCCCAAGTGATTTTGAAGCCCAAAATCCAAACCAAAATAAGCCCACACCAAATTGAGATGATGTTATTGCTTACATCATTTTAGTTAGGTGAGAGTTAGGTAAGCATTATTTAATTTCAATGGTCTAGATTAATTTGTGTTTATTTTAATGAGTGGTTTAGATTGGTTCTTGTAACCTATAAAACCCCCCCATTGTATTTGAGTTTCATTCATCCAAAAATGTAAGCTTAAGAAGAAAGCATTAGAAAGCCTTCTTAAGAGTTTCTCTTCTTTGCAATTTTGTGAGATTGTTCTAAAGAGTGTTTTTCTTCTTCTTGATAAATTAGAGTTTTATATTCTGATTTATTCAACATTTCCTTCATGCTTTTAGGATGCAATGGATGTTTTCGAATTCCATTATCAATGTGTTAGAAGAGCATAATTGTGAAGCATTCACCAGAGAAGAAAGGGTCTTGTGGTCACTTATTCGTCATATGCAGGGGATGTAATTTATATGAAACAACCTAGTCTTCAAAGATTAGACTACTTATGTTGTATCATTTTGTTGTAGAGGTGTTACCCTCTTTGATAATGGAGCTCCACTCGGTGTTTGGTCGTTCAACTACTATAATCTGCCTCTTTATGAACACTGTAACTTGAAATCAGGCTTGATTCTGGCTACCTTACCAAAGGCTACCCTGTGCATGCTTAGAAGTGGATTCAAACCACTGACACGAGCATCAGTCCTTTGCTTTTTTACCAGCTGAATGCTCTTCCACCTCCACTGACATTCAATTTCTGAAGAAGAGCACGAGAATTGGATACTTTGCCTTGTACAGTTGTTGCAGTATGTTCTCAGATTTCCTCCATTTTTTTTTTACTTTTAGGCATTGTTAAGGTACAAATTTCTCAATTTGGAACTATAGTTACTGCGCCATGTCCAAATTCAGGACATACTAGCTGGGAGTTGTCTTGCTATGCACAATGAAATGAGGCTGGTTTGCTCAGTATTTTACTCAACACAGCGCTTTGAGGTCAAAATTCTGCACTCTAATGATGGGCCAAAAGCTTAGGCCTAAAACCCATATTGAATCTATAGCAATTTGATCTTCAAACATGTTTATGCACATGTCATCCTCTATCTATTTTATACCAGCAGGTTGTTCATCGTGAGGCCGTGGCACCGAAGAGAATGAAGTTTTAACTTCAATCCCTATTTGGATCACATTGAAGAAAATAGCATTGTTCTTGTGCTTGACAAGGAAGCCAACTCTCATTTGCAAGGGTATGCATTGCAGTTGATATAAACAACCAATTCCCAAGCCAGGTCCTAATTACATTAAATGTTGAGAAGATTAAAATGGTCGAGGTGGAGTATGCCTGGAGAGCACTGGAACTTGAACATAAATCTTAAATCTAAGTTCTATTAAATCTTAAGCATCCTAATAGGCGTAAATTTATAGCATATTCATCAATAAACTATTACTGTAACAAATCAATCAATTCATTGCAAGTCGATTACTTCAAAACACAAAAATTTCACAAAAAACATTGGTAAATCAATTCAAAATTACTTTGTTCTTCAAACTGCAATATACATGCAATTTCAAAACATCCACAATTAAACCAGAAACAAAGAAGCAATTTCAGAACTTGATTTTCATTCACTATTCTCCAAATTTACAGAGTACCCACTTCAATTTCTACCACACTCTCACTTACATCAAAACACTAAACCAAAACCATCTAACATCAAACCCACCTTAAACATTTTTAACTAGAGGTAAACTTGGTGACAGCCTTAGTGGATCTGCTTGCGCAGGAGGAGCTTGCCAATGAGCAGATCTGCTTGCGTAGGAGGAGCTTGCCAACGAGGATTTGGAGAAATTTGCTTGCCAGAGAGGAGGCGCTGGAGGAGCTTGCCAGAGAGGAGACTGTCTGGAGCTTGCCAAAGAGCTTGCCAGAGAGGAGGCGCAAGAGGGGCGCAGGAGAGGAGAGGTTAAGAGCTTGAGGGAGGAGGCGCAGGAGAGGTTAAGAGCTTGAGGGAGCCGAGGTGTTGGGTTCACATGCCAAACACCTTCCCAGGCACGTGCCCAGGAGGGTCCGGACAGCCTCCCAGGCTACCAACGCGGGCTCCCTAGAATTATTCTTTTTATATAGCACTTTATATTTACCAATCAATTCTTCAATACCAGAAACGCAGTTTATTTGTTTACATTTTTTTTTTTCAGTTTTTCAAAAAAATGTATACCCTGACCTTGAGCTTCTAGGAGATTGAAGTCTGATAGCGTGTTCACGAAAGAAAATGTACACTCTTTTAGCAGTGTCCTCCTCGCAACCTAGAAAATAAGCACCTCCATGTTCACTTCTCTCATCAACAGCTGAATTTCAGAATCCCTCCTATTTTATTCTAGCCAGATAGGTTCTAACAACTTGAACATGGAATCATGATCTACTGCATACTAGGGAGTCAGGGAACACTTGAGTAATTCCAAAATGTGCCATTCCAAATGGCCTGAGGCAAGAAACTTGGAGTGACATCCTTTGACACTACCATAATTTTATTCCTAGGTTTGAAATACAGCAGTAGCTAGACTGTATCCGTTAACACTTTCAACCAATAGGAACATCGGTTTGCTCTTATGTTAAGTTTCTTTCTGTAGCACATTTTATGATATTGATGACATTCGCATGTCAGAAATCACCTTATCTCAATTCCTTTTATTTTTCATTTTCGGTAGATCTTTTTTTTTTTGGAAAGCGAGCGGGGGTTATTTAGGATCCCCAAACCTGAAAATAAAATGATTTTGTTACAGCCGAGCGTAAGACTTGCCTAATTTATCGTCATGTACAATGTCTTTCAAATCCTGGGCAAAGGAACTAGGTAAGATTTCCATAAATTCTGTACTAGGCCTCAAACTCGCCAGTTTATCAGCAACCCTGTTCGTTTCCCTGTAGGCATGCTCTATTCTGTAATCCTCTAGGGAATCAAGCAGTCGCATTATTCTTCTAGTTCATCTAGTTGCATGATAAGCTAAAATATGTTTGCATTTTGCTGTATTTGCCAAGGTTTCTAGCTAAGAATCTCGAGCAAAACAAACTTATATTTGAGCATGTAAATGAAATAGCCTCGAAGAATGGCTGCACTCCATCTCAGCTTGCTTTGGCATGGGTCCATCACCAGGGAACCGGTGTGTGTCCAATACCAGGGACGACAAAAATTGAAAACTTCAATCAGAACATTGGAACCCTGTCTATGAAGGGGGGGTGTATTGTATATGGATTCTTATGGAATTGATAAATAATTTGAAAAGTCCACGGACTCTTTAAATTGTCCACAGACTCTTTAAATTGTCCACGGACTTCTGCTGATTTCTTAAATCCATAGACTTTTGCTACAGACTTTCTAGAGATTTATGAAAATCCACGGACTTTGTATGAACGACTTTTACAGATTTCTAATTATTTGCAAGATAAAAAAAAAGTTGGTAAATAGTGATGAAACAAAAAAACGTCCGCATATAATTAACAAAAGTGAGAGATACATGTGCTAAACTAGTTACCAACTTCTTTTTGGGTTTTAGTTGATTTCACTAGACTCTACTCTCACTATTGAATCCAAAATTAGTGAAAGAAAGAAGAAAGAGACACAAAACCCTGAATTGGATACAATAAGGAAGAAAAAGGATCTGAAATGGGGAATACGAATTACACAAACAAAACCCTCTAAGATACACATAGGACCTTTGCGTTGGTTGTACCATGTACAAATATGGTGTGTGAAACACAGATCAATGAAGGTTAAGGTTGTGTTTGCTTGATGGAATCTCATTCATGTTGGTTGTACCATGTACAACTATGGTGTGTGAAATACAAATCAATGAAGGTTAAGGTTGTGTTTGCTTGATGAAATCTCATCCATGGGAAGGTAAGGAATGAAAGAAGAGTGGATCGGAGGGGATGACAAACAAAGAAAGTGTTGTTATAGGTGACATTCCAAGTTTTGCTCAAGTGAAAATCATACTTCTTGCTCTCCCTGAATCATCAACTCTTATATTCCATGAGAAACACGAGACCGTGATTCTTATATTTTATCCAAAAAACTTATGGTTCATTATGATAACAATCTTTACAAAACATTTAAAATGGTCGAACTATCACTTGCATTATCATTCTTCACTAGCATCATCTGGCCTGTTGACTACCCCATCCTAAGCTCTTGTAACTGATGGGTCCAGAGGTGAAAGGTTGCAAAGCCCCCACACCACTACATGACATGTCTAAGCCAACATTTTCAACAATCTGAAAGCAACAATATTATCACCCACTCCCCTTGAGTGTGAGACTATATTGAACCAACATTTCCAACTATAACTCTTCCTAAATCGCTTAATGTCGAATGTCAATCACATAGCCCACAGATCATAGCTATCCATTGAGGAATTTAATCAAACACTTATGATGACTTGATAAATGGTGTTTGATTTAATTTTTTGCAGTGTCACTGATGAAAAAAATATGCAAAACACATCAAATTAACCATAAAGTAAATCTTTTTAGAATCCAAAATTCAAAACCTTGAAACATCTAAATAACAGAGTAATTGCTTCAATACTTCACGAAACAGAGATAATAAAAACTCCACCTATATAAAATCAAACTCTTCTCTTCACAAGGAATTCCTGGCTAACAATGTCTTCCCAATCTTGTACGACAAATACGCATCAACACAAGCATACTGAATCTGCTCATAACTCAACCACTGTGCATCCCAAACACTCATAGTCACCTTCTTCGGCTTACTGATCTCCAACCCAAGTACTTCCTTAGCCAACTCCTTCAACCCAACATTCCTCCTGCCACCCATTCTCCCAACATCGAATGTCTTCGCAACCCTCACATTATAATGCAACAAAAGCTTCTCCACATCAGTCCTTATCCCGGCTCCAACAAAAGTGTGATGGGCGTCGTTCAAGAAGTCAATGAGGGGTTTGGGGATCTGGGGTGTATAGAGGAGCTGGAAGATGAGGTAGATTGAGCCGACCACTGTTTGCTCCATTTGAGTCACTTGAATTTATGTCGATAATTGTTCCTCAGGCGAGTTTTATTGGGCATTTGGCTGGAATTATCATTGGATACTCGATTGCGTGGGGCTTGATACATGGAATGAACAATTACTGGGCTGTATCAATTGTTTGTGTAACAATTACTGGCACAAGGAAGAACTTTGGGAGACTTTTTTCACGTTGAAATCTTTGATATGGAGGCTGACAAACTATTGAACTTTGTTATTTATACCTAACACTACAAAGTCCATAAGAATCCATGATTTTCCAAATCCATAAATATGAATGATATTTTGAATACCTTAAAACTTTTGTGGACTTTTTGAAATCCATATTGAATACCCCTAGACTTTGTGGATTTCAGAAAGACTTTTAAAAATCCTGATTTAATACCCCTAGACTTTTGTGGACTTTTTGAAATCCAAATTGAATACACTTGGATTTTCAAAATCCATGGAATTTATTAAATTGCCCACAAAATCCAGATACAATACACCCCCCGAAGTTTAACACCAGAAGAGATGGCTGAACTTTTATCCTTGGCTTCTAACAACGCGGGCTCCATAGAATTATTCTTTTTATATAGCACTTTATATTTACTAATCAACTCTTCAATACCATAAACGCAGTTTATTTGTTTACATTTTTTTTTTCCAGTTTTTCAAAAAAATGTATACCCTGACCTTGAGCTTCTATGAGATTGAAGTCTGATAGCGTGTTCACGAAAGAAAATGTACACTCTTTTAGCAGTGTCTTCGCAACCTAGAAAATAAGCACCTCCATGTTCACTTCTCTCATCAACAGCTGAATTTCAGAATCCCTCCTATTTTATTCTAGCCAGATAGGTTCTAACAACTCACTACACCAAATTGACACTTTTGTAACAACTCTAAAAACAATATCACTTTTGAGATGTTACAATCCACCAAACAATTTTAAGTCAAAACTAAATTTAGTCTAAAAATGAAAAACAGTAACACAAAAAAAATGATACAATAAGTTGGATCACCATGAATAGTATCACTTTTATAACCATACTCTTCATGGTGATACAATTATTGTATCATTTTGTTTGTGAAAATGTGTAAAATTGTTAGGTAAATTATTACACTTCAAAAGTGATACTGTTTTTTGGGTTGTTACAAAAATGTCAATTTGGTGTAGTGACTTGAATATGGAATCATGATCTACTGCATACTAGGGAGTCAGGGAACACTCGAGTAATTCCAAAACGTGCCATTCCAAATGGCCTGAGGCAAGAAACTTGGAGTGACATCCTTTGACACTAGCATAATTTTATTCCTAGGTTTGAAATACAGCAGTAGACTGTATCCGTTAACACTTTCAACCAATAGGAACATCGGTTTGCTCTTATGTTAAGTTTCTTTCTGTAGCACATATTATGATAGATGACATTCGCATGTCAGAAATCACCTAATCTCAATTCCTTTTATTTTTCATTTTCGGTAGATCTAGTTCATCTAGTTGCATGATAAGCTAAAATATGTTTGTATTTTGCAGTATTTGCCAAGGTTTCTAGCTAAGAATCTCGAGCACAACAAACTTATATTTGAGCATGTAAATGAAATAGCCTCGAAGAAGGAATGCACTCCATCTCAGCTTGCTTTGGCATGGGTCCATCACCAGGGAACCGGTGTGTGTCCAATACCAGGGACGACAAAAATTGAAAACTTCAATCAGAACATTGGAACCCTGTCTATGAAGTTTAACACCAGAAGAGATGGCTGAACTTTTATCCTTGGCTTCTGCAGATGCAGTCAAAGGTGATAGACATGGAGACAGTTCACAAACTTTTAAGGACAAAGATACTAGGAAGACGTGTTGTTACACTCTCTGTATGTTCAAAATGAATAATGATCAATGTTGGTCTTCACCTTTGCTTGTTTGCTTTGAGTTGACTCCGTAGTTTTGTTTAGATAAGCGAGAACCCCAATGCATGTCCATATGATTCCTTGGGGTAGTTTATTATATGAGATTGAGCTGTTTCCTTTATTTGATTTTCAACTTTCTGTTTGAGATGATATTGAACTCCATATGTTGGCTTTTCTAGTATCTGGTTATTGGTTGGGAACTCTTAACGTGCTAGCAGCATCAGGGTGATATATATTAAACTTATCGGAGGATTGGATTTGGATTCTGGAGTTGCAAAAATTACTTGGGAAAAAAGTTGGATTTGCGCTCCGCTTGGTACACGATAAAAGAATGCATAATGCAATTTATGGCGGTTATAGGTACTTGGTTGACTTTATAGAATGTAGTTATTGGAATTTGAATTTAAGACCTCCGCATCTTAATTCTAGTTATAAAATTTTGCAAAATTTTGCGAGAGAAAATGTCTTGCATTACTTTTCAAAACTCTCATCATCTCCTTACTCAAATTCTACTCCCAACTCATCAAAAACACCCCAACCACCACCACTTTCATAATTCCGCTATCGCCAACACAACCACTACCATACCGTAACCATCACAACCACAATTCGCTTCGTTATCGTGCGCCACCACCACAACATAACCATAACAATCACCACCACTGCCACTGCGACTAATACCATTGCCTCCACCAATACCACTACCATAGCATAATCACTACAACCAACACCAACTTTACTACTACCCATATACCTGATGTCGCCACCACCACCATATAAAACTATCACAACAACTGCCAACTTCATTAGTACCACCATAACCGTCCTACCACCACAACAAAAACATAATTTAAGCCATTTTTTTTTCCCCAAATATGATCCATCGGCAACTCTAATTGAACTCTGTGTGCTTGTTTGTGCAAAAAGGCTACATTATGGTGATACAACATTGGGTAAAGAATTTCACTTGGATTAGTAGCATCAATATTCTAGGTTTTCCTACGAGGGAAAACTCTTGAGGAACCACACTTACTCCAAAGATCATCGATTGTAACTGAACATCCATCTATTACGGTATAGACTCGCTTAAGCAAAAAGCCTTTCACACAGACCCGAAATAAAATGAGTAGGAATTAGGCTAAGCCTCATTGTTGAAATTGATAACAAAACCCAAGCCTCAAATCTAGTTTCTCAAAGTGATTGTGATATTAAGAGGAGTCTGAGATTCTTAAGTAGAAAAGTAGAGAAATTTAGTTCCATATTTCTTTTACTTTCATACAATCAACTTTTTTCCCAAAAATATTCATATCTTAATGGACCGAAAAATTTGGCCATAAACGAAAACGTGAATATTGCTTTGTACAAGTTTTACAAATCACATGGTCAACTCGTAAAACCATACCTAATGCAGGTGTACGTCCTTATCTAACTTTTAATGAGCCGTGGTCGGTCAAAGTATATTTATCATTCGTAACTCAGTCAAAGTACATTACATTTGATTTTTTTTTTTTAAATGATAATAAAGTATCAAAATTATGCCCATTATCAACCCTAAGAAATTAGAACTATATATCAACTCTTTGGGGGTGGGTGTTGTTAAGTTAGTAGTTTAAGTAGTGGCCTTAGTGAGGTTACTACTAAAACAACCCACATTTTTATTTTCTTAAGTGAGACAAAAATAATTAGGGGTGGGCAAAAACCGATTTAAATTCGGTTAACCGACCGAACCGATTTTCAAATTCGGTTCGGTAACCGAACCGAAATATGAGTAGAAAGAAAATAATTTAAACCGAACCGAACCGATTATAAACGGTTCAAAATCGGTTTACGATTTTGAACCGACCGATTTATAACCGAACCGACCGATTAATTAAATATATATAAATAACTAAATAAAAAGTAGGTGTCAATACTTGATTAGTGCAACAAATGCATTGCAATACACCCTGTTGCACTAAATCACCCCATTCTCTCAAAGTTTTCAATTTTGGGCTAAAAATTGAGTCTATAAAAAAATTGGACCTGTAAAAAAATTGGACATGTTTTAATGAAAGTCTTTCAAATGCTTGAGCCTGAAATTTCGGTCCAACCGAACCGAACCGATCCGAAATTCGGTTCAACCGAATTCATCGGTTTACAAATACAAAATTCGATTTCGATTTGAGTTTTGGGCAAACCGAATTAAATCGGTTCGAAATCGGTTTGGGCTCAAAACCGAACCGAACCGACATTGCCCACCCCTAAAAATAATATTGAAAATCAATTAAGAAAATAGCAAGTTTAGTGAGAAAATTAAGAGAATTGTCCCACAAACAATGGGCTTTGAGCAGCCCCTTCTCTATCACGCTTGCAGATAAATCGTTCAGTAAAGAGAGAAGAGACAGAGAGAGAACCCCAAGAAGAACAAAGGGGAAAAGCAAAAAACAAAAGTGTTTCTCTGACACACTTCATCACCCACAGATCCCTCTCTTTTCTCTGTAACGGCTACTTTTGCCCATCGTGATGCAGCACAAGTAGAGAAATTTTGGGTTCATTTGAGAGAAAAGTTTGTTGTTCAGTTCATCAGTTGTTGCAGATCAAGAGACACAAATGGATTATAATCACAATGATAAGTAAGTTTCTTACTTACCTTTTGTTTTTCTGAAGTAGATTTTGCTTATTTGAGTCTTTTTTTTTTTTTTTTGTGCTGGGTTTTGTTCAGTTTCTGCGATTTGGGAATTTTTTTTTTTTTTTTTTTGGCCTTTAATGAATGCTGAAATGCTGATTATCTGAGATGGGTTCTGCTAATTATGAGTTTAATGGAATGGGTTGTTTGATTTTGAGATGATTGTTGAGTGGAAATGAGTATGTGGTTCTGCTCCCCCTTTGATTCAGTTACTGATTAATGAGTCTGATGTGCATGTTTTGCTTGGAAATGCTGATTGTTGTTGATTTTATCATCTGGGTTTGTTTGATTGGGTGATTTTATTGAGTAGAAATGAGTGTATGGTTCTTCCCCCTTTTAATTGGTTGATGGGTTCATGAAGTTTCTCCATTTCCCAGTGAGCATTTCATTGAATGGATCCAATTGGTGGATGGTAACTTCAGTCCTGTTTACTGGAACTATTTTCAGAATTTTGTATGGAACTGCTTGTGATTTGTATTGTTCCAGAAAGGCCAAGATCTGCTGTTACTGTTTTCTATAGTTAGGTGGAAATGTTTGGCCTTTTGTTACTAGCCTAGTCAATGCAGTTCCATTTTGGTCTATTGTTAGGTCATTTGTGCCGTTTAACTTCAATGTTTCTTTACCTTGTAGCTTTGAAACACTTACTACAAGAACATATGTGTTGGGGCAATCTGGTTTTAGAAATGCAATGATTCGGTTGTTGTTAGTTAATCTCGGCTTAAAACGTATTGTTTAATATCCCCATTTGTGTGTTGGGTTTTCATCTTGTTGTTCGTATTTCATTTATTCTTTTTCATGTTTCACTTAAATTAATGATTTGGAAATGTGCTTGTTTCTCCTATTTGAATGATGATTAATAGTGAGCCGTGGGAGTGGCAAGGGGAAGATTATTATCGCGATAAGGATACCCATCTTGGTAAGTCTTCACTCCCATTTGTTGTATTTGGATACTTGCGGAAGGTCATTAATAGTAGATGCTTCTTGTTGTTTGGAACAGACATCTCCCGTAGCATATGGGATGGAGTGGTTCAGAACGAAGAAGACTTGTCTTACATGTTCGATGAAACAACCCCTATTAAGGCTTGTGGAGATCTCGTTTACAATGTGTCTGCTAGCGGGAGTACGTTTGTTCTCATTTTTGTCAACAGTTACTTCCTACTTTTTTTAAAATAACACTTAACATTGGATGTGCATTCAGATATTTCAGAAAACGTGAACAAAGAACAACAACAGTATCAAGAATCATACTCTCAAGCAAAAAGGAGACGGATGCTACAGTTCAATACTGATGATGTTGATTCTTTCCTTTGCGATGAACAAATGCCATCCACTTTCTTGAAATCAAAGGTCCGTACAATCCTTCTCTCTGTGCATACATAATCTTGTCAAGGCATTGGTTTGATGTTGTGTTGTTTTTTACTGTTGGAATGCCAAAGTGGTCTATATACACATTATTGAAGATAACCGCCGAATAATGTTGCATATTTGACTGAAATTCTATGTCGTTTTTGTTTTTTTGTTCCAAAAAATTCAAGTATTTATTGGCTACAATAATGTTTTTCCTTTTTGGATTTAGAATAGGTTGCTGGAACTTCTTTTATTTGGCATCCAAGTAATTGCTTCATGTTGGTGCTTAATGTGAAAAGTAATAAAACTGTTCTATGTTACAAGAATATCTATTTATGTTTCCATTAAAATTTAGGTTTTGTGTTACTTGTTCAGGGTAGAGAGTACCCAATGGTAGAAGCTACACCTGAAATTTGTAACTGGGATGCAAGATATTCTGGTTTGATTCTCCCTAAATTCCTGCTCTGCGAACAAATAGTAATGTAGAATGTCAAGGTTCATTTTAATTATTTAATCTATGTCAGGTGCTAGATCTACCTCCAGCTGTGGAGACGTAGGTCAGTCTGCTGAGGTGTGGCTTCCTGATTGTTTAAATGAAGGGGAGATGCATTTCAACTCCGATGATATGTATGTTTCTGCACGAATTAACGTGGTATAAAAAATTTATGTCTTGCCACCCTTAATTGATTGCTGTGCTACATGGTCTTCAGGAACATTTCTGGAGTCTCTGATGATCAAATTGATATTTCAGGTGTCTAAAGATATTTTTCCATATCATAAATTAGACTTTGAATACTTTACTTTCCCCAACTTTGCAAACTAGCATTTAACATGAGACCAATTCTCTCTAGAAATCTGCAACATTCCCCATGAAATGGAAACTGACACAAGGCAAGTTTGTGCTACGCCAGCACCTCAAATAGTTTTTAAAGGTACTTAATATTTGCTTTTGCTTTTCGGGTTGCCTCATGGAATTTGTAAGCTTCAAATAACCATTTTGATTTAACAATTTTAGGTAGGAAGTCTTACATGAAGACTCCCACAAAGCTGGCTAGTTCTGTTGCATATCCTTTTGCCCTCATTAAACCGTGTGAGGTGGATGGAGATGTTACTCTGAAGGACATAAACCAGAAGATCCACACTCCACGTCCACCTCCATCGAAATCAAAGGAGGACGCTAATGCCTCTCCTTCATATCCTACTTCAGCATTTTCTGGGAAGCCTGTGGTTGTTAAAACCAAGATCCGTACCCAAGGCGGGAAAGGAAGTATTACAATTATGAGAACAAAAGGCTGAGAAGATAAGCAATTGAGATCTCCATTCTTTAGGTTCTTTCTTTCCCATCGTTTTTCTGTCTCTCGCCCTATATGTGTTTTGTTAGGAGGGTTATTCTGCAGTTATTTTGTGAATCCGTCTCGTATAGAAATTGATGTTGGTTCAGTGGCAGGAGTGTTTCTTTTTGGAATTCATATAACATGTGAAGGGTTATTCACCAAGTGCATAGGATTGATATTTTACATTCAACAGCCTTGATTCTAGATCAAAATGTAGAGGTTTTTGTCAAAAACATCATCTTTTTGTTTGCTTCATGTAACCTGGTTATGTCACATGTGCAGAGTATGTTACTTGACAATTTAGTGAAGCTCGTATATATTGCTTAGATGTGCATTTCTTGTAGACTGTAAGCTTTGGCTCTGTTGGTTTCATAGAAACTTGTTTTAAGAATTCTTGTTATCCTGGTTTTGGTAAATATCATGTATTCCCTGATAGGAGAGGTCATTCGCGCAGTTTGTTGTTTATGCTTGGTTAATTCTCCGAGGCTACACAGAAACCATGCCTTCATCCATAGGATTTCAAGTATCCGAATCAATTGAAATTTAGGTTGTATCTGAACTACCCATTTTCAAATGATATCTATATTATTGAGGAATTGACTTATAAAGAGAGTGGGGAGAAGAGGAAGGGGAAAAGATGAGCACTTGAGAGATGACTGACTATGCTCTTTTTTTTTTTTTTACATGGCAAAGCCTAAAATTTTGCAGACTGCAGAATAATTATTCACACCAAATGCTATTCATGGTTGTGTTGTATCATGTCGTCATAGGGTGTAAAAACTGAAAGTAGTACACCCGGTAGTAGGTGAAGGTGATCTCCATTATTGAGATAAACCTACAAATGCCTCTTGAAACAATGGTTCAGATTCAGAACATTGTCGTGGTGGCAATTAAAAAAAGGTGGTACAAAGTGGAAATTGGTGTTGGTCAATGGCCTTCAAATTTGGTGGCGCAAAGCAAAAGTTGAGGAGTGCACATATTTGATACGAAAATAGAAACTGTGTTACCACACCTTGCCCTGTGGAAGTGGAAGTCATCACCCTCTTGAACTGCTTCCTCTTATAAGCTATACCTCTTATATTAGCCAATGATTCATGAAATGAAACTAGTTCAAATAAATGCTTCTTAGTGCTTACCCTTATTTTTTTCTTTATGAAAACACGTTTTCTGTGCAATCTGCAAGGTGTTTTTGATGGTAGAGATTCTCGTTCTGTATGGAAACAGAGGTGACTCGAGTAAAAAAAAAGTAAGATAATGGTTGAGAATTTTCAAACATGGGTATGGATTGCGAAAATACTGCTGTTGTAACTCTGGACTCCATGAATCAATGTCATTTGATTATCTGTCAAGGAACCTGTTCTATGGTGTAGGTAACTCTGCTGTTGCAACTGCTGTTATAACTCTGAACCTATGGATTCATCATCAAATACTTGCTCAAGAACCCATCATTACTTATCATGTCTTAAACAAGATCAAATTAGTTAGGCCCGAAAATAGGAACCGGTGATCATGTACAGCAGCAATAAAAGCAGGACACCCACAAGCATGAAAGTTGTCTGGGAAACTCGATTTTGCAAACCCGGATCCTTCAAACTCTTATCAGTTTAAACTTCTTAACTTCTAATCCAAAGTTCAATTTCACCATTTGGTTCATTATATTGAGTCAACAATTCACCGTAGCAAGAAGATTGGGCCAAATAAACAGTGCTTCTAAGCCTATTGTACTTCATTGTCCAAGATACACTACGTCACTACCATCTTGGTGGCAAATGCATCTGGTCCATAAAAGTTCTGTTTTTCCAAACCAGAGAATTATTGGAATCAAATGAAACTCAGAACTGAGGTGTGTCATTGATGAAACTAGTTCAGATGCTCAATGTTCAAGCAGTCTGACCTCCTACATATACCATAGAAGAAGCAAAAAAATGACTCCTAACACAACCTCTTTGTTCTTTCTGAATGTCGAAAATGGACAAGGGTTTCACAAATCCATAGGTTTTCAAATCTAGGAGACAAAGCTGAGAGATGGTGCAGTTCTTAAGGTTGGCTCTTTGAACTAATCTGGGGCAAATAAGGTGTCGAGTGGAGATGTGATTGTGATTCATGACGCCCTTTAGGGAATGTTTATGTCAGGTTTAAACCAAATATATGATTGAGAGGTCGAGCTTCTTCCCACTCTCTTGCACTCTCCCTTGTCTAGAATCTAGTTTAGGACAAAAACCCAAGATGGAAGAACAATCTATCAACAAAATATCAGCAAATATAGAGCACAAGGATGAAGAAAGGGCAGATTTTTATCCAGAAACGAGAAAAAAAAAATACATAAACATAACATCTCATATGACCTTGGTGCAAAAACTAAATAATTGTTGGTTCTTTGTAATGTATGAAAAACCAAACCTCAAGTTGTCATGCAAAAACTGAGTTCGGAAAGTGTAGATAGAGAGAAAAAAGAATTCCAAAAATTTAGCAATGAAATGGTGTGGAATTTAGGTCTAGTTTCCAGCACTGAGTGACCTTCACTGCTGATTTGGTTGGGGATATAGAAAAAAAAAAAAACTCCACTGCTGATAAGAAAAGGAAGGAAAGGAGAGAGAACGAGGGTGGAAAGGAGGCAGTGGCCTCCGTGGTGATGTCAGATGCCCATTCAGATTGAGAGCCAATGGCTAATCGAGGTGGTATCAATATCCTATGCATGCATAAAAACCAGTTTTAGTCATTTTGTACATGTAAAACTACATCCAAATAAATCAGTTTCATGCAGTTTTATCATAATTAATTATACATAACCCGATGACCATTAAACAGAGCAATTAGTACCCAGGAGCACCAAGCCATCTCTGCATTGTGGTAAAGACATCACATTTGTAATCATCTCCCGTCTCAGTTGTAGAACAAACCATCTAACATGCAATAACATTACTTTTGAACCTAAGAAATGCATAACTTACTGCTTTTCAAATGCATGCTGTTATTTCTCTTGATCCCCAATTATTTATCGGTCGGTATGTCCTCACCAGGGAGATCAATTACCCTTCTATTCATATGATACAATCCAGCCTCAGCCAACATGATGCAGCATTTAGCTCTTCCCCTTTAAACGCTAGCTACAAAACAATTCTTGCAATGAATGCTTTTAGAAGAAACTTAAATGAAAAAAAAAAAAAAAAACTACATCAAAAAATTTGTTTCTAAAAATCTGTTGATGCAGGAGATTCCGTCTTTCAGAGACTTTTTGGGCTCCGACAAAAATAAAAAATACACTCGTCCACTGAATAAGTACCAGACAAATAATCTAATGCCGAATAATCCTATGGGATGGCAACGCCAACAAATGATGCATCGATCCCATTTCTTTATGAAGATTTGTGCAACTATGAAGGTAGTTCTCTTGATTTTACCCTAATAGGGGCCTTTATACCTTGAAGAATTAGAAGTTATATAAGCAAACCTAATTTTCTAAACATGGGTTCATTCAGCCTTGTCTGCTCAGTAAGATCTATGAAGAATCTGATACCTTTGGTTCTGCATCTTCAGAAGCTGTTACCCCACCCTGACTTTGTTCAGTGTCGTCTCCATTCTGCCAGTCTCTCTCCTGCTGTTTTAAGCCTGCTATCATCCTCCTCTGGTATTCTAAAGATGGGAAGGAAAAAAATGTCAGAGCTTTGATATAATTGAAAATAAAGCAAATTTAAAAAGATTGGTACCAGGGAGTACATACTTCTGGTCATAATTGCACTACGGGTCCTTGCCAGAAATTCCTCCCAGTTGACTTTCCTCAGTTCCTGCTGTTCTTCTTCAGGTAACCCAAAGTTTGGTTCCCTCCCACACATAAAAGCAGCCCTACAAAGATCATAGGATTGTAACATTTGATGTGTATACTCTCGAGTATCTGAACTATACGATGTCCATGTATTAATATTTACAAGCATTCGTATATTAGCAAGCTTAGAATAAAGAGATGGGTCTAACACAAATTCCCATGTTTTACTGTTCTTCATCTCTTTGTGGGGTTCTATGAGTATGAATCTCATCTCAGAGTTCACCAGCTCTTCTAATGGCTGCCCATATATAAGCGATATCCACTAATGTTATGGTACTTGTAACTAGATTAAAAGGCAATAAAAAAAACACCAAGTGTAACGTTTCAACTAGTGGAGCTCTAGGATATTGTAGATTTATGGACTTACACACAAAACTATTTAGTTATGCTAAGTATATCAAATTCCCCCTGGTTGAAGCAATAATAGGCTTGGGTCAATATAAATATTTAACCACTGGACCAATGTTATTATGGACCACTGCCAGAAATGCATTCAATTGAATTATCCTCCTAGAGGCAATGGAATAACTCCACTGGGTTGGAACGTCATAGTTTATCTTTTTTTATGGGAACAATTCACCTTACTTCTCAAATCAAATCACGACTAAACCATTTGGCAACTAATCCAATCAGATGAAATGGACGATACGAGTCCAATTTATTCAACTCGTACTGGGAGTCTAATAGATTGTTGTTGAGTGTTACACTTCAAGAATTGTTTGGTCAACTCAGATCACCTCCTTTTGCTCATATATATAGAGCTCTGGCTCATCATAATTTGGTACTAGTGTAGGCCTCTGAGAAAGTCTGAAATACCTGTCATACAAATGGGCTGCTTCTTCCTGTGTTGCAACAGTTCCCAAGTGTATTTGTTTCTTGTCAACTTTTATGGCTGCTTGCCATTTCAAATTTTTGTAGTATACACCTCTCATGGTGCAAGGCTCATGGTCTGGAAGATGCTTCCTCCTGTGTCGTTTCCTTCTTTTGATTTCAGGGCCTAAGAATAACAGTTCCGGAGGTTAGATTGTAACACATGGCATAGCATGCCCTATGAACATCCACAAAAACATATTATTCACAATACAACAAATCAACTTATGTACATCTAAGCAATTAAAGTTTAAACCTGAAAAGTATTGCCTTATCAATGGTGTTTCTTTTGAAAAATAGATAAATACCCGCAATGTACTGATCCTGCTCCTCTTTTGATGAGCTTGTACCAGATACATTGGATGATCCAGTTATCTTCGAGTCACTCCCCTGCGAGAAAAAGTACCATTATTATCTTTCCAAATTAAACAAGTTGGTGAATAAACAACATACTAGTTAGCAAATACGAAACTTACGTGATTAAGAACCAATAGATGCAATAACATATAAGTTTAATTACGATGGAATTTTAACAAACTTGGAGCACGGATTTAGAATCCAGGTGCAATATGCCAATATGTCAATTGTAGTTGCATTAGTTTTTCTAAGACTAATGCTGATGAGCACCCATGTGTGGAGTGAAAAGCGAATTACTTAACTAGGATCTTAACACCAATCCATAGAGCACAGTTATAGTGAAGTAGTAAAGATGTCACATATATGGTGAAGCCCCGTACTGAAAAAGCATGCTTAAGCACATTGCCTTTGTTAAAAGTGTGGTCATATTATTGGATCTAGACAACATGTCATGCATAGTTCCCTAATCTCAAGCTTGATAAACTGTCAACTGTCTCCAGATCAAGACATGTCGTCAGATTTCCTCAGATCAATCTTGTGTCCATGATGGCACTGACAGTTGCTGATCTTTCCTTCCTAGATATCTTGGGAAGGGGAGGTCCATACACAGATTCCTTCCTAAGTCCTCACTCTGTTTTCCCAAATTCTTCTTTGATTTGATTTCATTCTTGTGTCATGTGGGTTTTGATTCCCCTTTACTTGAATCTCTATCCTAGATATGTTCTCTCAGAATGTGGTTACCTAGACAATAGTTCATTCAGCTATTTCTTCCGGTATTTGAGCATGACCACATTGCTTCTTTATATTTCGGATGCTTTTACTGGATACCACATCTTTTGTGTGCTAGGTATAATCACTAGCTACCACTACAACCAAAAAATTTCCTATACAGAAATAATATAAATTGTTCTCAGAAGCTTCCACAACTGGATACCAAACAAACAAAAGGGTAGAGAATGCACACGACAAAACTTACTTCTTAATTTGTAAAGAAATAACTGTAACTCTAATCATAATACGGCTCGAGGACAACTAAATGAAACATAAAAAAGAAAATATATAGTGCTCTATCTAGGCCTAAATTAAAATTAATGCATAGATAGTGAGATAGACCAACAGTGTAGACATCCTTATCAACAAGTATTTCCACCAACAATATTCCCAAACTTGCATCTAGAAGAAGAATCTCCATTCATGGCATCATCAATATTTTGATTTTCAATCTAAGCCCATGATCAAGCCAAACTAAATCAATTGCTGCCAATTATCCTAGAAAGAAAAATTAAACGTTACTTTAACCAATGAAAACCCCATAATCTCTCACAATTTCTCTCCAATAAACTCTCTCATATAGCAAATTACAAGAATGAATCTCAAAAGAACAAGGGAAGTGTTAACTGGCCAAACAGGAATGAAAGTGGACTAAAAACATGCATTTCAGTTTCTTCTACAAGTACAGATTCAGCTAAATTGTGATCTTTATGACAAACTGGTTTAATGTTTGATAAATTAATTTTCTAATATGATTGATAACAATTAATATCTCCTCTGTGTGGTTGATAATTCTTCCATGATCAGTCATGCTGCTACAGATTGCTCTTTGAAAACTTTTTAACGATTTTCCTCTTTGTTCCAAATGGTTCAAACAGATAAATTTTGTGTTTTTACTTGATTCATTCTTGAAGGGGGGGGGGGGGGGGGGGGGGGGGGGGGGGGGTTCCCCCTCTCCAACCAAACCACTAGCAAATGATGTAAGGGATAAAAAAAAAAAACAATATTGAAAGCCACATTTCATCCACTCGAACTTCGCTTCTTAGAATTGTTCAACATAATTTACAGATCGTAACTCCAATGACGCGTGAAGATACGTCCACCAGTTGACATTTTCTTCCATAATGACTTCTTACTCTAATTAGTCATATATATTCATCTCAGTCATGTCTCTTACTTCATTAGTCATTTATTGATTCTCAAAAGATGAAAATCAATTGGATATCGTAAAGACGAGTGACAATTATGAGTATGAAATGCAGCCACACTTTGTGTCGAGGAATTCTTCATCATGTAAAGATAATACCAGAAGTATAAATCGTCTTAAGAAAATCAACAGATGTTAGGAACTGCCAGAATTCATGCATGTTGAGACTCATGAAGACAAAAACACTTAAAGCCATCAGTGACCCTTTGATTGTAAGTCCATATGGTAAGCGAATCATTTTAATTTCATTGCATATCTAGAAGATCCAATGCAAAATTAGTATAAAAAGAGTAAAGGGCGCTATGCAAACCTCTTTTGGTGGTTGGAGATCTGATGAAGGCGTAGGATGCACACTGACTGATTTACCATCCTGAATGGGGTTTTGAGACTCACTTCCAATGTCCCTAGATCTTGGAAGTTCAATCTCAGAAGAAGCTATCCCTGCAAAGACCGAAGTGGTGAATAATGTTTAGCGCAAAATAGAATGAACTAATTTGTGACTAGTTTTCCTTTCCAAGAGCTGGCAAAAAAACTCATAAAGGTTTACAAGGGTCAGTGTGTATGAGTGTTGAATTTGAATAAAATGGAAAACCACAAATTGGTACATTCTTCAATTGTAATATCAAATTCTGATGTGATTAGAAATATTGAAATGAGATGGTTATTTCATAAAGATAATCTCCATTGTGAGTGAGATTATAATCAAGAAATAGTCCTTGGACAGCTAATCCATATGACAGTAAGTTGATATATACCAACACGGCAACACCAACTACCAATCAGTCAAAAATCGTCATTGTCTGACATAAATCTAATAGAAGTTTTCAATATACCAGTAGAATATCCCAAGAGTCTGCGCCTCCGTAAGCTAACCATGGCTGATCCTGCTGCTCCTTCCTGATAACAATACAAAAACTTCGGTTAGGAGATTCCATACTCGGTTCAGTTTTCCCTTAGTTATCAGCGGTTCCTTCGGTTTACATGACTCCAAAATCGATTTAGTTTTGTTGTCGGTATTTATTGAAATCGATCCAAAGCGAGTCGTGTACATCCCTAACTTGTGTTATGTAATCATTTAGTTCTATATGTATGCTTCAATATAATAATTACTATATGTTTCTTACTCTTCGCCATGTTTATCAACTTAACACCAAATCATTTTGCTTACAAAATTATAGTCTAGGAACAAGTCAAAAGAAGAAACTAACAAGGATAAAGTATGAGGTTAGAAAGAGCATCTACAAGCTCATACAAAGGGCTCATATTCTCTCATTTAGGACTAGAAGTGATCATCGTCACCCTAGGTTATTATACGTCATGATTGCCAAAAACATGGCGCATCAAAGGAAACGTGTACGGACAGAGAATTTATCTTTCTTGTCGCAAATGATGCAAATATGGTGTATTCAGTTACAGTATACAGAACCTTTTCCTGTGAATAAGGGAAAAGCATGAACATAATTCATTGTAAAGGATGAAAGAGATATCTAAAGCTATCACAATATCTATTTATAGAAAACAACTGGATTCCAAAACTGGCAAAACATCGCAAAACACCAAATCACTATAACAAAGTCGATGGTGTTAGGCATGAAGAAACCTCTAATGAAATGGATTCACACACAAAATAAATAAATAAATAAACTACTAGAGGAAAAAAGGAGCAGTTACAATCACTAGAGCAAAGAACAGATTAATGCTTCCCCATTTCTCTAGATTTTGTTTCATGGGATAAGAAAAGTGACATGTCCTTGCGATCCAGATCAACAAAATAAATTCACAAAATCAATGTCATATTCTTTAGAATTAAAGGTAGATTTTATCTGAAAGAGAGGATATGATAGGGTATCAACTGATATGGCCCAGCGTAAACCATGTACCATAATAAGTTCTTGTCTTTCTATTAACGATTCACGTATGAAAGGGTTTCTTCAGTCAACCATGAAAAATTCATAGGTGGATCCTAGAGAAAATACGCTTTTTTAGTTTCCATTTCCAGGATTTATGAGTTTCTTCTTTTAGGCTTTCTTTAGTTTGACATAAAATTCAACATGTATTACAATCCAAAGATTTTTAGACAGTTCCACTCAAGATGAATATTGGACATTTCAACAAAATTTAACACTATTAATATTCAAAGGCTTAAATTGTTAGTTATTTACCATGGAACAACTACACTATTTCTACCAAAAAAAAGGCGATCGTGTCGACACTCACGGATACTCACATCGGATATTCCATGCTTAGATCATCAACTTTTTCACGTATTTTTGAAGAGTTTCAATTCTTTGCTAATGTTAGAAGCATATTATGGTAAGTTAGTAATGTATGAGTACCAATAATATAAAATGTACAAGCGTGTCCCACTGTATCCCGTATTGGGTTTTTTTATCCTAACGTATATGAAACCTCGTATCTGTGTCAAATATCGATGCCTGTATCGGTGTCCTTGTTGCATAGGTTATTTAGAAAATGAGCCATCACATTCACATATACCAGAGTGAAATACAAACCTCAAATTAGTCATTATTTCTAGAATGAGCCATCGTGTTGACATATACCAGAGTGAGATACTGATAGTTTCATCAACTTTGTTTTGGTTCATCTCTTAACCTCTTAACGTGGGGTATCTCAATGTCATGCAACACCCCAAGATCAGAACTTTGATGTTCATGAGAAAATGGGGCTTTTAGGAAAGATAATCTATCCTAAATTTGATTCGATAATTCAAATTTTGGAACCATAGTGAGTACATCAACTTCCATAATGTTTCAATTTCAACCTTTTTTCACAAAAATATCATAAAAAACCCTGAGGTTGTTCATTCATTCTATTGAGAATCAATCAAAATCTAAACTAAACCAACATTGCTTATATACCAAAAATAAACTCAAACACAAATAGTAAAAAATAAAAAATAACAACTACCACCACCCCATTGTAAGACATAACAATAAGCAATTCCTAATCTGTAAGTCAACCATTAGTTAATCAACAAAACAGCTAAACCCGATAGTCCATATTTGCATAAAAACAAAATAAGCATAACTAAACCCCAGAGAGAAAAACAAAAACCAACCACCCCCAAGAAAGCGAAAGTTCATTAGTAACCACACATAATAATCAACCACCACTCATTAACAAAAACCAAACACACCCAACAAAGAAAAAACCTCAGTAGTAACAGATACTGGGTACTGAAAAAGAAACTAACCCATTATGAACAGGGGAGAGAGTGTTTCGTTGGCTATACCTGACAAAGACGACTTGTGGAGCGCCAATGGTGACACAATCAAGGCTTTTTTCAAGAAATCGAGAGTGGGGTTGTCTCAAAGACGAAGTTTTGATGAAGAAGAGAAGATGGGGAGGTTGGTTTTGGTGTTCTTTGCTTTCCACCACCTTTTGTCGTGTTTTTGTGTTGGTGTCCTGTGTGGAGGTGGTGATGTTGTTTGTGTCTGGGAGAGAGAGAGAGAGGAAGGGGTTGATGAAGAGATGGGAGGAACGTATGATCCATGGGTCTACTATAAACTTTTTTCCATTATTATTCCCAAACTGCCCCTGTTATTTACTTCAAAACCAACTACACACGTGCATACTTCACACCATCAAAAGCGCTTTTTAACATCATCATGTCCGTTGTTTTTGTTTTTTTTCTACTAACCCACACCACCATCATCCAAAAAACTGTTTTAAAAAAATAGTAACTTAACTTAAAAACATGGTAACTTTCGACCAATTTAAACTCTCAATTGAGACGGATTCTCAAGCCTATCAAAACATGAAAGTTGTAGTATTATGAGTTATCTAATAAACACAACTTGAATCACTTGAAAATGTTTTGAAAAATGATCATAACTACTAAAGTCGCGCAAATCTGTCTCGCAATGAAAACGGGATAATGTCTATGACTTTCGGCTAACTTATATATTCAATTAAGATCGATTCTCAAGCTCATCCAAATACAAAAATTGTAGCACTCTGAGTTATCTAATAAGCACAACTTGAAAATATTTTTAAATGAGCAATGTCATTTTACTAAAGTCGCGCACATCTGTCTCGTAATGAAAATGGGATAGTGTTTCTGACTTTCGTCCAATTTATGTGTTCAATCAAGACCAATTCTCAAGTTGATCAAAACACAAAAATTGTAGTACTCTGATTTATCTAATAAACACAACTTGAATCACTTGAAAATGTCTTGAAATGAGCATGTTATGATCATTTTACTAATGTCGCGCAAATCTGACAATGAAAACGGGATGGTGTCTCTGAATTTCGTCCAACTTATATGCTCAATCAAGATCGATTCTCAAGCTCATCCAAACACGAAAATTGTAGTACTTTAAGTTATCTAATAAAAACAACTTGAATCACTTGAAAATATTTTGAAATGAGCAAGTTATGGTCATTTTACTAAAGTCGCGCAAATCTGTCTAGCAATAAAAACGAGATAGTGTTCTTGACTTTTGACCAACTTATGTGCTCGATCGAAACCGATTCTAAAGTTAATCAAAACACAAACATTGTAGTACTCTGAGTTATCTAATAAACACAACTTGAATCACTTGAAAATGTTTTAAATAAGCAAGTTATGGGCAATTTACTAAAGTTGTGCAAATCTATCTCGCAATAAAAATGGGATAATGTTCCTACTTTCAGCCAACTTATGTGTTCGATCAAGATTGAGTCTCATGTTGATCAAAACATAAAAATTGTAATACGCTGATTTATCTAATAAACACAACTTGAATCACTTAACAATGTTTTGAATTGAGCAAGTTATAGTCATTTTACTAAAGTCGTGCAAATCTGTCTGAATGCAAAATCTCGCCTGGAACAATGCGAGGTTTTTGCAAAAACTCATAGAATTCCAAGTGAACAGGAAATTTCAGCAAAACCTCGCATTGTCTCAGGCAAACAATATTTTTTTTGTGATTTTTGAAAAATTTTCTAAAGTTTATTTTGTTTTTGTGATTGAAAATATTTCTGAAGTTTCCATGAGATTACTTTATTTTTCTGAATTTTTTTTGTTAGGTTGCGATTTGGGGTTCGATTTTTAAGGGTTTCTATTTTGAGGCAGAGGGAAGAGATTTTCGAGGGAAAGAGAAGAAATTGGTTTCGATTTTGCAAGAGATGTGAATGTGAGGTGAGGTTTGCAAGAGATTTGAATGTGGGAAAGGGAAGAGATTCGAATGGGGGAAGGAGGAATCACGTTTCGATTTGAATAGGGAGGGGGGAAATGTTGATTTTTGTTTATATAGGTGGTGTGGAAAAGAAAGTAGGTGGTGTGGGAGAGTAGAATGATGTGAAAAAACACTTATGGTGGTGTGGAGTAGTCGTTGCCCACAAATAATCACCATTATATATTGTTCGACTATGTCCTCCCTACCCATTGGGTTTTAGATTGGTTATTTGTACTAGGGGTGGGCATTTGAGACCGAAAACCCGGTCCGAATCAGGAACCAGACCGAGCGGTCCGGTCTGGTCCGATTTTCTATTGTTATTTTATTAGCGGTCCCAAAGCTCAGCCCGGATACGTCAGTTCGATTATCGGTTCCTATTCTCAAAGCCCGATGGGTAACCGGCCTAGCCCTAATATTTAAAAAAAAAAAAACTAAATAACCAGTTTCCCCAAAGCCCAACCCAAATACCCTTGCATTTTCTCTAACTTGCAAATTCTATCTCCCCATCAAAAGCCCAACCCAAAGTGACTTCTCATCCACAACCCTAAGCCACTTCATTTTTCTTTATTATGTTTATCTGTCTCTCTGCTCGCCTCTCTTTCACTGTGGATCTGCTGGACTAGCCGATTCGTACATCGGAAGCTTGATTAGTTCGATTTGGTGTTAAAACCCTAGAAAGATGACAACTCTGGTGAGTTGTCGATGCGATCACTGCTCACTTCCTCGTCCCATGTGATTCTGTGTCTCGATTGTGACTCCGTAAGAACAAACCGAAGAACAAATTAAAAAGAATTGGGGAAAAGGAAACTGATCTCAAGTTCGTCTTGAACATGAGCCTTTAAATTCTATTTCCAGCCTTCTTTCATTGCTCTACAGAGCTCTCTACTTATACAAAGAAAAGAAACATAATTTCAAATTACAACCAATGATATTCTTCCACGTGTCTAGCCTTTAACTAACTTCTACAAGAATTACTAAACTACCCTCCTTTTCGAATTTGAACAATTTGAGTTGGCGCCCTTTTTTCCCGCTTAACTATTGTGCTGAAATTTCCTGAAATTCTTCTCTGATTTCCCATGGGATCGTGACATTGCCTTCCCCTCAAGACAAATCCTTATCCTCAAGGATTCAAGTCGGGAAACATGGCCTGGATCTGCTGCCAGTCTTCTCAAGTTGCGTCTTTGGTCGATGCATTTGTCCACTGTATTAAAACTTGTGTCACTGCTCGATTGTGGCGAGGAACCAAGCGGCGAGCCAGAATGGCAGTAGGTTTGGCATGTCCACTAGTGGCAGCAGAGGAGATGGAATGATTGTTGCACCTAGTTTCTTCTTCAACTGAGAAACATGGAAAACAAGGTGGATCCTTGACAGTGGAGGTAGCTGGAGTTTGTAAGCAACTGGCCCAATACGCTCGACTATTTGAAATGGTCCATAGAAGCGCGGGGATAGCTTGAGGTTGCGACGGATGTTGACAGTGGTTTGTCTGTAAGGTTGAAGGCGCAAATACACCCAATCATCAACTACAAATTGGCGCTCAGTCCTGTGTTTATCAGCTTGAGCTTTCATCTGTTCCTGAGCATGAAGGAGCTTCTCCTTAATGCTGAACATATGTTCTCTGTTGGCTAAGTAGAGTTCTACATCTGATATGGAGGTGTTTGTGAGAGGTGGGAGTGCTAGTAGTGGCGGTGTATATCCCTATAGTGCCTGAAAAGAAGAAGATTGAAGGATGGAATGATAGGATGTGTTGAACCAATACTCCGCCAGGTACAACCATTTAAACCATTGAGAAGGAGCTTCACTAGTCATGCACCGCAGATAAGTTTCAAGGCATGCGTTAGTACGCTCTGTTTGGCCTTCTGTTTGAGGGTGGTAGGCGGAGCTCATGCTCAGTTGTGTACCCAGGGCAGTGAACAAGTCCTGCCAGAAGGCGCTAATAAAAATTCTATCTCGATTGGACACAATTGATTCTGGAAGCCCATGCAATCTGTAGACGTTTTGTAAGAATAGCTCAGCAACCATGGCAGAGGTATATGGGTGGGATAAAGCCAAGAAATAGCTGTATTTTGTAAGCCAATCCACCACTACTATGATGACATTCTTCTGGTGTGAGGATGGTAATCCTTCAATGAAGTCTAGAGACACATGTTGCATGCTTGAGTAGGTATAGGCAACGGCTGAAGGAGTCCCCATAAGAAGATTGGTCGTGTTTGTTCTTCTGACATACATCACACTCAGTCACATGTTGTATCACTGATTGCTTCATTTTTTGCCAAAAGAAATACTTTTGAAGCCTTTTGTATGTAGTGGTTATACCCGAGTGACCACCTAAAGCTGAATTGTGGAGCTCTTGCAAAAGTTTCTGTCTAAGGTGTCCTGCTGACCCTATGTACAGTTGGTTTTTGTACTTGAGTAGACCATTCAGTAAGGAAAAAAGGGGGCTTACCATCAGGTTGAACCAACAACTGTTGGATGAGTTGCTAAGCATACTGATCAGTGTCATAAGACTGGGTAACCTGTTGAATCCATTGGGGTGTCACCATGGAAAGGGCTAAGCAGTGTGTATTAGTATAAGTAGCAGGTTGATCAGTAGGAGAAGTAGGATACCTCGACAGTGCATCAGCAACAAAATTATCTACTCCCTTCTTGTAATATATCTGATAATCAAACCCAAGCAATTTTGCTAACCATTTCTGCTGAGTCATTGTGGTAACCTTCTGAGCTAAGAAGTATCTGATACTCTGGTGATCAGTATAAATTTGGAACTTGGAACCCAGTAAGTAGGATCTCCACATGTTTACGGCCATCACTATTGCAAGTAATTCCTTCTCATAAGTTGAGAGTGTAAGGTTCCTCTAACTGAGTGCTTTGCTGAAGTATGCAATGGGTCGGCCATTTTGGGAAAGAACAGCTCCAACTCCTGTTGTACATGCGTCTGTTTCAATGATGAAGGGTATGCTGAAATCTGGGAGAGCTAACACTGGGGCTTCACACATAACCTTCTTCAAGTGGTTGAAGGCATTGGTGGCTGCATCAGACCAGTGGAAGGAGTTCTTCTTGAGGAGTTCTGTCAGTGGTTGAGCAATGTGGCCATACTCCTTGATAAACTTTCTGTAGTACCCCGTGAGTCCCAGAAAGCCCCTCAACTGCTTTATGTTTGCTGGTGGAGGCCAATTGACCATAGCCTCAAGCTTTGCAGGGTCTGCCTCTACTCCTTGGCCACTAATTATATGACCCACATATTCTAATTTTTCTTGGGCAAAGGAGCATTTACTGAGCTTAACTAGGAGCTGATGTTGTCTTAGGACAGAGAAAACAGCTTGTAGATGTGCTATATGTTGAGACAAGGAAGAACTATAGATTAGGATATCATCAAAAAATACAAGTACAAACTTACGTAGAAAGTCTTGGAAGATCTGGTTCATTAAAGCTTGGAATGAGGCAGGGGCATTAGTGAGGCCAAAGGGCATCACTTTGAATTCGAAGTGCCCATGATATGTTTTGAAGGAAGTTTTTATGAATGTCTGGGGGGTGGACTAGGATTTGGTGGTATCCTGACCTTAAGTCCAATTTAGAGAAGATGGCAGCACCATGTAACTCATCTAAGAGTTCATCTATAAGGGGCATGGGAAACTTGTCTTTAATGGTGATTTCATTGAGTTTTCTGTAGTCAACACAAAATCTCCAGGCTCCATCATTCTTTTTGACAAGTAAAACTGGGGCAGCAAAGGGACTATGGGAGTGTTGGATGAGCCCAGATTCTAACATTTCCTGAACTAACCTTTCTGTGACTGTTTTTTGCATATAGGGTACCTTGTAGGGGTTCTGTGATGGTGGTGTGTGGCCATGTTTTAATGGGATATGGTGGTTGAGAGTTCTATCAGGTGGAAGGTGAGTGGGATTTGGAAAAGGTCCTGGAATTCTTGTATTAGATGTTGTATTTCAGGGTATTGGTGGGGTAAGCTATATGTATTGTTGATAGAAAATAGGTGGCAAAAGAAAGAGTTGGCATGTCTTTTTAGTAATCTGGTGATACCCTTGGTTTCCATCATACATAAATCTCATGTTTTTGAGCTCCCTTGTAAGGTGACAGGACTGCCATTAACATTCAGAGTCAACTGCAGTTTTTGTAAGTTGAGGGTGATATTTCCAAATAGTTTCAACCAGTCACCCCCTAACACCATATCATACCCACCGAGGGAAAACACTCTTACACTCCCTTCAAAAGGGATACCCTGCATTGTCCACTTAAGCTTTTCACACATAGCACTGCTAGTAAGGTGCTGGCCATTGGCCACCCTGACAATCATCTGAGGAGTGAGAGCAGTATGCCACTTTGTTTCTTTGATAACTTTAGGATCTACAAATGAATGTGTGCTTCCAGTATCTATCAATATAGAAATTACTCTCTTCTTTATGAGTCCTTGAATGAGTAATGTATTAGTAGAAAAACTGCCATGAATGGCGTGCAATGAGATTTTCATCTCAGTTGGGATCTCCTGCAACAAATTTTCTGTGATCAAAGCAAATTCTTCTTCCTCTTCTATTGTGTCTTCCTCAGGTATGAGCATATATAAATGCTGATGTTTACAAACATGACCTGGCTTATATTGTTCCTCGCAGTTGTAACAAAGGTCCTTCTCCCTTCTAATTCTCATTTGAGTGGGGTTGAGTCTTCTAATGGGTGGAATGTGGTGAAGGTTCTTATTGTTTGAGGTGTGACTAGGGTTATAAGTGATTTTGGTGGTCTGATAAGGATTTTGTAGGCTGGTGGTGTTGGTGTTGAAGGTCTTATTTGTTGTAGTGAGGTAGTTAGGTTGTCTGTAAGGTTGAGACAGCTGGGATGAAGGCCTAGTATTGCGGTGTTATTGAGAGGATGCTTCATGCTTTCTGGCTAGGGATAGTGCTTGTGTGATGGTGGTGGGTTTGAATAGTTGTACTAGAGCTTTGATCTCTTCCTTAAGTCCACTAAAAAAACTCAATACGAAGTATGTTTCATCTAAGTGGTTATTGTGAGATAGCATCAATGATTTTAGCTCTTCAAATTTGTCGTAATACTCATTGACTGTCCCCTCCTGAATCAATTTGTTAAAGGAATCGACATAGTTGTCTAAGACTGGTTCCTCAAAACGGTCACACATGTCATACACAAATGGTTCCCAATGAAGCATTTCTTTGCCAACTTGATAGTCAAGAAACCAAATATCTGCTCTCCTTGTTAGATGAATGGATGCCATGCTAACCTTGTTTTCATCTACTATTTGAAAGAAATTGAAGTACCGTTCGCATTTCTTTATCCATGATCTTGGATTTGTACCATCAAACGGTGGGAATTCGAGTCTAGGAAGTCGAAAAAACGTACCTGGGTTCTCCCAATGAGTTTGGGAGATAGACCTATGTTCTGTGTTTGCTGGATTTGTGGTCGATGTCGAGCCTGGTTCTTGGACTCTTGAAGGTCTTGCTTGGCTTTGGATCAAAGAGATGAGGTGCTCAAACCTGGTTTCTATTTTTTCTCCTAAATCTCATTCGATTGTACCATCCTTGCGAATTCATTCCTCAAGAACTCAAGCTGAGTGGTTGTATCGTTCTAGTTCTTCCTGGTTTCCCGCATGAACTGCTCCATTTCTTTTGCTCGTGTTTCCATGGCTGCCACAAGGTTTCAAGGATCAGAATAACACCGCTCTGATACCAAATGTCACGATTGTGACTCCGTAAGAACAAATCGAAGAACAAATTAACAAGAATTGGGGAAAAGGAAATTGATCTCAAGTTCGTCTTGAACAGGAGCCTTTAAATTCTATTTCCAGCCTTCTTTCATTGCTCTACAGAGCTCTCTACTTATACAAAGAAAAGAAACAGAATTTCAAATTACAACCAATGAGATTCTTCCACGTGTCTAGCCTTTAACTAACTTCTACAAGAATTACTAAACTACCCTCCTTTTCGAATTTGAACAATTTGAGTTGGCGCCCTTTTTTCCCGCTTAACTATTGTGCTGAAATTTCCTGAAATTCTTCTCTGATTTCCCATAGGATCGTGACATTCTGACTGTGTTACTATTGTGAGGTATGAAGTGCCAATTTGTTGCTTGTATCTGGTCCAGAACTCCCCCATTCCACCGAATCACTACTACTACCAACTTGAACCATCCACCAACCCACTTCACTGGTGGATCTGATGGCTCCATCATCTCCTGGAACGTCTCCCTCTCCCCCACCTCTTCCAATCAGGTACTCTGTGAGATGGTTGCATGCCTTTGCAAATTTAGGTATGTGTTTCCATTACAATCGGTTACAAAAATCGTCTTTCTTATAGATGAGTTGGAATTTGCACGCTGAAATTGTTCTTGCACATGAATCAGAACTACATATTGAGTTCTGTATAATTTTCTCTCAGACTAGATTCAATTATTGGCATGTAAAGAAAATATCAGGAATAGCATGTATGTTGAACCCCTCCTCCTTCCTCACGTATCTTCGTCTCAGCTCCTCACCACCGCCCAAGCTCGAGAACCGGCTCGGATCGGCCCGAATTCTCGGTTACTCGAGACCCCGATCCGAGCTCGGTCCTTGAAAATCCATTTATTTAAAGCTCGATCTTGGTTATTAGGGCTGGTTCACCGGACCGGCCCAGCCCTAATTTGTACACACCAATATTGACCTTCCATGTAGTTAATTTGCATCTAGAGTATGAGCATGAACTTGTATTTACCATGATTTGCTCATGTTTTGCATTAAGTAGCCGTTTTCATTAGTCAAGTGTTTTACTTTATTTGTACATGTTTTATACGCATTTCATCATATTCATTAATTGAGTTTTACTTGACTTTGAATGAATGAGTTGTCAAAGTGGGGTTAGAACCATGTTTAATTATTTTATTTTTACCAAGAATGTCCTAAAGTGAGGTTAGAACTTACAAGTTTATTTATCAAGAATGCGTCATTAAAATAATTTAGTATTTAAGGAAATGAGATCTTCAACAATGATAATAAAAGGTGTGGAGTAACACTGGGAACGGAAGAGCAACAACAATGTATAGAAAGGTTATCAAAAGATAAAGATGTATATCATCTTTTATTCTTATTTTTAAGTTATAATTCATTTAAGAAAAAATAGTCGGTCAAAGATGATAATAACAACCACATTAACTTTTTTTAGTTGTTAAGAGAATATAAAAACTTATGCTCACGTAAAATAGTGTCAGTTGAATAGAGATAATATCATATATCAAACATATGATATGCGATTTTAAAGTATTTACTAATAGATTAGGCCTTACAATGACCGAATAAACTCCCATTTCTTCATCTACTAGTAATAAATGGGACTACTTCAACTCATCGTCACTTCATAATTTGCTTTTTTTTTTTATCCCTTAAAACTTCACACCCCAGATGCCGCCGGCAGGGATTGACTCTGTGATATAGTGATATCATCCGCCACTGCTCAACCACTGAGCCATCATAGCTTTGGCCTTCATAATTTGCTTAGCTTTTGTTTCAATTAATAGCTATAAAAAGGAATTAAAGCAAAGGGGTGGTCCTTCAACAAGATAATTCTTATAATTTTGAATACAAAAGACTATGGAAGGAATTTATTTGGAAGATGTTTTAACATGTAATGGTAACATGAGAGACTTGTAAAAGTCTCAACGATTACAGCTTAGCGGATGATACCAATAGGTCATGGGTTCAAACCCAGCTTGCGACATTTTTATCAGTTTATGATGTGTTGACCAATTCTGATCTTTAATGGATTATGAAATCCTATAAAAAACCGCGCTTATCTTTTTTTTATTTTTAAAAACATGATTAATATGGAAGATCATCTTAGTGGGGTGGTCTTCGTAATATTATAATTTTGTTGAAAAGGAACCAGAGATATAAGTGGGGACTACCAAGAAAAAATGTTTAGAATGCTCTGTTTTTGGAATACAATTTCACCAATAGAAGTCTTATTACCTCCTTTGTTAGCTCATTTCCAACTACAACACTTAAGTGGAATGTTACTATAATTACGATGTTATTATTGTAGTGCTCATCTCTATCATGGTTTGAATGTTATAATTATCACTCCACTTTTCATTTTTTAAAGTAACACTTTTTTTTTTTCTTTTTTGGTTGAGGCCTAATTAAAGATTGCCAAACTTGAAAATAAGCATGTGTTTTTATATGAGAAATTTTTTTAACAAAATTAAAACCATTCAAGCCGCCTTGCACTCATAATTTGATTTTAAGGTAGAATTAACTATTTTAGCCCGTGTTGAGCACTTGCTTTATATTTTCAAAATCAAAAAATCTAGAGAGCCAAACCCCTAGTGTTAGGACAACGTCAGAGGACTTTATGTGCTTGTGATTGGGTTCGATTGGGACATTATGAGCATCTCTAGGATGATGGAGGGTATTGAATCTGGCTTGGCACAGACCTGATGCTAGGGCTTGGCTCTTAAAGAATGATTCTTCTAGAATTCTAGGGTAACTTTGTATATTCTTTATTTTTTGTGTCCATTCATCTCTCTATTCAATGAAACAAATAAATTTTCTACATGAGAAATTCTAAATGGCGAGGAAGTGGGCGAGGAAATCAGTGAGGGAGGGAGAGAGGGGACCGTCCATTCCCCTTGAGATACGCGCATGAAAAATGATGGCGTGCATCCCGAGGAGGATGGGCAGTCCCCTCTCTCCCTCCCTCGCTGATTTCCTCGCCCGCTTCCTCGCTGTGTAGAACAGCTCTTTCTACATTTACCCCTACTCATTAGCACGCAAATTCCCTTGAAAATTTGCCTTGTCCAACCAAGGAGCACACAGCTGCATTGATCATTAAAGGCTCGGGCTTTACAATAGCACAAGTGAGAGTGGACTTACTAAGGATTTGAAAAACGAGTGATGTATCCCGACTTATATTTCCAAGTCTGTCTTGAACAATTAAAATTCACGCAAAAAAGAGAGCTTTAGGCCCTAGTCTAGAAAACTTAAAAAACCAACATGACAAGGCTTTGTTCTAACTATTTTCATCAATAAGATCATCTACCTCTTTTTCCCATGTACTAAGATCACTAAGATCATTTACCCCATCTTCCCATATCCATTTTTCATCAATTTCTCATTCCTCATCAAGAACTAGCTCATCATCGTCGATGGATGTACGATGTTCTCCTCATTGCAGCTCGAGTCACTAGTAGCCTCACTCTCTAACTCAATGCACCCACGTTAGTTCTGATAATAATCTTCCTCGACAACATTGCAAACAAGATAGAAATCGATAAAATCTCCCTATGTTATCCAGTATTTGGCCACCACATAATCATCGTCCAACTGGACGATCATATTAGGACCATTTGGAGCCGACTTGTTAATGAAGTAGATCAACAAACACTACTTCATGACAGTGATGACATAGTTCAGGTACTTCAGCTCAAACTTGTAACGTACAAGGCACATCTCCAGCTTCCTCTGGTTTAATCTGGTGATTGATCAAAGCCTGATTCTAGAGAGCGAGGGCAGGGAGCGAGGGAGGGCCCAACACCTGACATGAAATGACATTGGTTCACATCATAGGGAAATCTATGAGATTTAAGGGGGCTTTATGATAACTTAAAAAAATGGGGCCCTTCTAAAATACAAGAAGTTAAATAGAAGTTACAATACAACGTTAGAAGTTGTTAGCACATAAGATTGAGATCTCATTTTCTAGCTTGGATTTTGGCTTTCATCCTCTCTAAAAAAAAAAAAAAACAAACAAACAAACGGGCGCGCGGACTTTGGTCCAGAGTTTGAACCCTACCAAAGGCGTATAATGGTTGTGGGATAAATCATGCTCGCCCTTAAAAAAAAAAAAAAATGGAAAAACGGGATCTGACTCCAGTATAGATTAAAGGAAGACCCAAATACTTTACTGGAAGCCTACCTTGCACCTGAAGAATTTCATCCATTTCCTATGTGACTATTTGAGTCTTGGGTAAAGACTAAGAGAGAAACAAAAAGACCTGTTTTATGCTTCGTCAAATATTTGGTACAATATATGTATCTCTCTAATTTTTTATTTTTTAATTCATCTTTTCTTGGGGTTAGTTTTATCGGGTTGGATAACTTCTTTTGTTATACTACTTCCACGTCTTAACTCTGCACCGCAACAATTTTCCATTCATCTTAGCCCAGACACAGATCAAAACTATTGCAAGTTTTCCTTGATGCGCATAGCCATTCACCAGAAAAAAAGTAAAAGTTGTTTAAAGGTTGCTTATGATTTTGGAGGAAACCCTTCTTCACTTCATCATAGCTTCCATGCCATGACAACCACGGAGATCAAACTAAATAAGTAATCTTGAGGGTTAGGGATTTTTAGTAGTCTTCCAAGAATAGTAACTCAAAGCATTGTATAAACTTTAAGTTGCTTTCTGGGAGACATGTCTTGCCTATGGTAGTACCTGACTAGCTCTTGTGCCTAGGAGGTTATGACCTTTAGCACAGGGAGCTTGGCTAGGACATATAGCAATATATGTATATTTTCTATTGTCTAAACACCAACGTTATTAGCTAGACTGTAATTTGGATCCTGAAAAAAATCGTAGTTTTGACTTCTTCGTCTGATATTAGCTTTTATGATCCCTTCTTCATCCTCTGACAAATACGAAAAGGTCCTCGATAAAAATCAAAATCAAGAAACATTTTATCCCTTTATATCTCTATAAATGTTGACGATCTCACTAGTAATCTCCCCAAGGCCCCTGCTTTTCTGGACCTAAATGTGGTTCCTTACAGGGAGTGAAGTTATAGTTGTATTAAAAGACTAGCATCGATTAGTCACATAAGAACTAGCAAGGGTGTCGGGTTTCTCTTGAAAATCCTCCTAGACTTATTAGTGCATTCATTCATTGTTGTTTTGTGTCATTTCAACAAGAAGTTGAGTCAGAAGTAAGATTCAAAGACTAGCAGCATTCATAAAGAAGATTAGAAAAGTAACAAGGGATTTATGTGTCAAACCAGAGCAGGTTCTCTTACCATAAACTAGATAATATTCCTTGTACACCATACCAAGTTCCAAGCTAGAAATTGAAATGAGACCTAAATTTGTACTTAAATTTAGAATAAATCACATGACTTCTCTGTGGCTCAAGTCCTCTTCAGGATTATGTTAACTTTATCATAAAAGTCTAGTTCGTTCGAGCCAGGATGACTTCTCTACAGCTTAAGTCTTCTTCAGGAATATTAAGTTAATGTTATTATCAAGGCCTTGTTCGTTCAGACCAAGGTGACTTCACTTCAGCCGAAGTCCCTCTCCAGATTAAGGTAGCCTCAATTATCTAAGTCCAGTCATAACTGAAGATTCTTGGTGACTAATCAATGTACACAGCCGAGTCTGAATAAGATATCAACATGGCAAGTACGAAAATGACAACATAAATACGAGACAAAGATAATGTGATTCTCATTAATGAAAAAAAAGTTAACTACAATAACTCCGTTTAAGGGGCGGGACCAGACCCAGCAAGAGCAAACGAAGCATGATCGACATTGGGGTCTGGGACGTCAAGATCAACGGTCGACTCTGAGACATTTGGCTCGACATTAGGGCTACCCGAAGAAGATGAATATTCAGTCACTTTCCCAAAGTACGCATAGGCTAGTGTCCTGTAGACAGAGATGTCCCAGTCTTCATGATTCGGCTCAATCAGATCAAGCAGCTCTAGCCTCCCTGTAACAACCTTACTGAATTGAACAGTATCGGCATACTCGAGGAGCTCCTTCTCTCGAGTTTCCCACTGCGCCTTCGAGCTTATTAGCTCCGCATTGCTTTGGCTAGTTTATCTTCACAATTTGCAAGCCTACAATCAATCTTGCTACGGCTTGCCTACTCAAAATCCAGTTTCTTAGTAACATGGAACATCTGAACCAGGAACGGACCTATAGAGGGGCAAGAGAAGGTCGTTGCTCCCCTCAATTTAAAAAAGAAAAAGATAAAAAGTATATACCTAGCATTTTTGGAATTTTTTAATATAAATGTAAAAATACAACATTATAAATTTATTCAATAAAAGACACATTATCTCTTTGGTATAGTGGTTGCTCTCTAAAACTCTATTACTAATGATGATCCCCTTGCAGCGTAATAAATTTTTTTTTATTAACATATATAGAGATTTTTTTAGTCTCTCTAATTGTTACCATCCCTGAATTTTTTTCATAAGATATTTTTATTTAATTATATGAATACATGAAAAAGGGAAAAAAATTATAGTTTATTAAAGACTTGTTTTTTCACTAGTAATATGAAACCCAAACAAAAATAATGTTATATAATAAAAACTCATAAAATTATGTAATTAAAATATAAGATAACAAACTACAGAATTCAACAAAAATATATATCATTATTCAACTCATCAAACTTAGGGGTTGGATTGGCTCGTAAACCCCCCTCCACGCCCCACTTTTTCTATAAACTTGTAGTCAGGATTTGATTATGTTTGCTCATTTAAGATTTTTTCAGATTAAACTTGCATATTTATCTTAATTATTTACAATTTTAATCATGTACTTCAGTTATTAGGTTTGTTTGCCTTTGTTAAATTTGGCTTAAATTTATACCTAATCAGTCTGATATATACAATGTACTTTTTATAGTTGTACAATACTAGATTAAATTCACGAAAAATACAATTAGAATTATATTTTTGATTTTAGTATTTATCTGTAGATGTTAGTAGAAATTTGTTGTTAAATTATCAGTTCGGAGTAAGTATTTGTGATATCGGTTTTTGAAGTAATTTCGGTCTCCTGTTTTATAAAATATTTCGCTGTATATAGAAAAAAAAATGTAAATATTTTGTTGGTATGTCAAACATATATAAATATGTGGACAAGCAAGATACAAGTAAATTAATCTATTAAATACATTAAAAACATAAAAGGAAGCCTAAATACTTAAGTTTCCCTGTAAATGTAATTTGCTTCATAATTTTCGAGGTTTTACACGAAAATATTGAAATCTACGAAAATTTTTATCAAAAAAAATGTAATTTGCTTCATAGTTTTTTAGGTTTTACACGAAAATGTCAAAATTTAAGAAAAAAAAAACATGAAATATTTCGAAATAACTCCTTGAAATAATATATTTTTTCGGTACTTTAAATTTTGAGACCTCAAAAACAGAAATATTTAGCAAAATTTTGTGAAATCAAAATCCTTGATCTAGAGTAGAAAATTTTCTAGCTTCGCCCTTGATAACTCTTGTTATCGATCAACAATCCCTTACCATTTTGCCCCTCCTTTACTGAAATTTTGGGTCCGCCACTGATCTGAATTATACCATGTCCATGTACTAATATTTACATGCATTCGTATATTAGCAAGCTTAGAATAAAGAGACGGGTCTTCCACAATTCCCATGTTTTACTGTTCTTTATCTCTTTGTGGGGTTCTATGAGTATGAATCTCATCTCAAAGTTCACCTGCTCTTCTAGTGGCTGCCCATATATAATGTGATATGCACTAATGTTATATGGACTCGCACAAAACTATTTAGTTATGCTAAGTATATCAAATTCTCCGCGGTTGAAGCAATAATAGGCTTGGGTCAATATAAATATTAACCACTGGACCAATGTTATAATGGACCACGGCCAGAAACGCGTTCAATTGCATTGTCATCGACTGGATTGGAACGTCATGGGCTGCTTCTTCCTGTGTTGCAACAGTTCCCAAGTGTATTTGTTTCTTGTCAACTTTTATGGCTGCTTGCCGTGTCGAATTTTTGTAGTATACACCTCTCATGGTGCAAGGTTCATGATCTGGAAGGGCCTAAAAATAGCAGTTTCAGAGGTTAGATTGTAACACATGGCTGGCATAGCATGTCCTAAACATCCACAAAAACATATCCTTCACAGTACAAGAAATCAACTTATGTACATTTTTTACTCCTGTATCGGAGTAGATTCAGTTACAGTTGGTAAAGGAAACAACAGGTGATGGAGACGCAGCAGAAGTTGGATCAGTAGGCAGTCAAGGCTCTGGAACATGCTCTGCATTGTCCACTGTACGTAGGCGACTGATCAAGGGTGTCCACCTCCTCAAAGCACACATAGGTTGCTTCTCTAAATGGGGCAAGATCCTAGTCAGCATGCTCTTGCTCCATAAAATCCATGCCAGCAGCTCTAACCTACTTGCAACCACTCAGCTGAACTGGAACGTCTCCTTCTCAGTCAGAGCAAGTCTCTCCTCATACTCAGCCAATTTCTGAGCTTATTGTTAGCTAAGACTAACTGCCCTTCTGCATGACGAATGGTGAAGGCAACGTCAGATTCCAGCGCCTTGGTAGCAGCCTTCTGAGCGCGTTTTAATTTCTCCCCCATCTCGTTTTTCGCAGCAAGAGCTTTGGCCAAGTCCGCCTCAGCAGATTCCAGTCTGATCTTTTGGATCTCCAAATCTGCATGAAGGGCTCCCGGATGCCTCCAAGTCCATCTGAGCAACTTCAGACGGGCTTCGAAGTCTGTCTGTATTGTCTTCAGTCTGGCCTCTGAACAAACCTGGTCAGACTGACCGACCAATTGTTCCTTCAACGCCTCAATCTCACAGAGAGCATTTGAATATGACAGTTGTTGCTCGGCAAACACCCTCTCCATGGCATATATTTTGTTCCAAGCAGATTCCACTTCAGTCCCAGCTTCAACAACTTGATTCAGATATGCTATCCCCTAGTCAAGAAAATAGACAGTCAAAATATAAAACATAAAAAAAAACTATTTAGTAAGCCTTTTATATATCAACATTATAGTAAAAGACAAATATCTTGCACACATGAAAACCAACAGATAAAATTAGACTTAATCAACCATGATTCTTGGAAAAAACTTGAAGCAAAAGATCTAAGTTTAATTCATATAGGTACAATAATAATTGGAATTAAAGGATTACATCGATCTAATTTAGGTGCAAAATTGTTTCTATGTTTATATGATGATAGGTTCACAGATATAGAAAATGGATTATTAGGATCTATCGAATTAGATATGAATAAAAAAGGAGGAATCGTATACTTTGCACCTGATTATCTTTTTCCGATCCAACAATTTTTTTTATTATCATAATATCCGAATTGGAATCAAATCTAAAAGATATGATATGAAAAGGGGTGAAGAAAATTTATTGATATGCACAGGATTTATAAGAAGATTATTTGAGACTAGTACTACTAAATATCAGCTAGATAATAACAATTTAGAAAAATTATTAGGAACAAAAGGAATACAAGCTATAGGGGTTAAACAATTTTCTCCTGAATTATATGTTGGATTAGACTGGAAAATAAAATCTTTCTTAGAAAAATCTATTTTAGTACCGAAAGAAAATTTTACTTATAAAAACAATGATGGTACCTTAAATTTAATATTTAGTAATTATAATAAACAATCTGGAGAAACAAGCCATAAAGATGAGGAGGATGAAACATTAGATTATACTCATATGGCAATAAATGAAGAAGATCTTATTTAGATGAGGTAATAGAAATTATCGATAAAAGAACAACAAAATTAGAAAAAATACATGAAAAATTACCTATTCCAGAAATGAGAAAATTATTAGACAAAGACTTTAATATGCAATATGAAGAGCCTGTATTAGAAGAAGAATTACCACCATATATGTTATTAAGAAAATTTTCTACCCTTTTAAACGAAGAAACATTTATGGAACAACAACCCAACAGTTCTGTCACTAGTTCAGATCTTCCTAAAACAAACAAATCTTATGAAGTTTTTAGAGGAAAACCCCATGAACCTGGAGGAAGATATCCTATACCACCAGGTAATTATAATACCATAAATAAAAAAGTTTATTATAAGCTTATGGGAAAAAGACAACTTCCTGATCAAACCAAAGAGTTACCACGTGCTCTAACGTGTGGAAGCATATTTGAAATTGCAAGACATAACCCTCAAGATTGGTCTGATGTAATAAATAAATGAGAAGTTGATGTTGTTAGAGCTTAGCATAATACTACTTCAAATGATATTTGGCCATTTATAGAAACCTTATTAGGAAATAGTGTTGGACTTCTCTATAATAATTGGAAAAGAGAGTGTCATAATGAATTCAATCAACTCAGGGATCAAGTGATAGCCCATATAATTTTACTAGCATTATAAGAACCTTAATCTTAGGACGAGATCCTTCTATGGGCGATACACAAATACAAAATTATGCTCTGGTTGATTTAGATAAAATACAAATTAAAAATTGGGATTATATCGAGCAATTTTGTAATGACTATTTTAGTATTGCTGCAAAAACTAAAAAAAATATTAGATCCTGAGATAGGAGAAATTTTTTTCCGAAAACTTCCCGGACATTTAGGAGAATAAATAATTCAATAATGAGATAGATTACCAGATAAAATAAATGGAAGTTTAGGAGCCATAATACAACATACTTATCAAATTTTAAGAAAAAAGTGCATTCAAATTTTTTTTTAAAACAACCTTATGGGTTTTGTAAACGAGTAATTTATACTCCTCAAGTCTATAAAGAAAGAAAAGAAAGAAAGAAAAAAGACAAATTAAGTAATAAACATCTATATAAAAGAAAATATATTAGAAAATCAAGAACATTTCGAGGAAAAAAAAAGGATAAATATGTTAAAAAATCATCTCAGAATAAATGCAAATGTTATATCTGTGGAGATGAAAAACATCTAATTAATAGATGTCCTCAAAACTATAAAACAAATAACTCTCGCACTCATCTTATAGAAATCTAGAAGAAGACGTGACAATGATAATGATGAAGTTTACAGTATTCATGAAGAATACTATAACAAAAATACTGATGATGAATTTAGTAGTGATGAGATAGAAAGTTATATGTTAAATGACGACGAATGTAACCATGAATGGGCTTCTGAATTAGGATTTGATAAACAAAAATGCAAACATTGTATAAGATAATTACCTAGTTTTGAATATCGATATCAATGTAAAAATTGAGATATGTAAATGGTGTCTAACAGAAAATTACAATATAGAACCAAAACCAACAGATATTGGTACCAACACTTCAAACGACATTGAACTACAAATGTATAAAATGCTTCTAGAACAATCCCAACTTGAGAATGCTTTTTTAAAAGATAAATATTTATTTGAAATTGAAAAAAACAAAATATGAATTCAATACTATAATAAATAACCTTCAGAATGAAGTAACATGTTTAAAAGACCACATAAAAAATCTCGAATCAATTGAAGAAAATATAGAGCAAAAACAAATATCAAAAGAAAAAGATTATGATATAATAGAAACATTAGTTTCTCAAGATTTTCATATACCTCCATCTTTTTCAACTCTAGATCCTGCTAGGGCTGGGCAAGTCCGGGTAACCGGCCTGAAAATTAAAAATTGAAAATCGGCCCGATAATTTTAAGCCCGCAATTATGAGGCCCGGTCCAAAGTGCTTAAAATTAAAAATCGAAAATCTGCATAGTTCTCAACAACGAAGTCACCATGGATGGTACCAGGAGCAGAGACAGATGGGTTGGTAGCTCGAATGATATTTCGGCCGGTAACAACTATGTTCTTTCCTTCCCAAACCATAGCAACAACTGGTCCAGAGATGATGTACTCCACCAATCCATTGAAGAAAGGCTTTGCAGACGAATCTACGTAGTGTTTCTCAGCAAAAACCCACGGTGATCAATTTCAACCCTTTCAAGATGAAATCTTTCTTCTCAAATTTGTTGATGATCTCACCAACAAGGCCTCTTTGAACGCCATCGGGCTTGATCATGATGAAAGACTGCTCCATCTTCGTTGGGGATGATTGAATCTCTTTAACAGGTTTTTGATGGTGGTGGAGATGAGTGGCTGATCGGTTCATGAGCTTTGCTATAATAGAACCAACACACTTGGATTGTTGCAACAACAATGAAGAAGAAGATGAGAGTTTGGAGAATGGAGTTACCCGATGGTCCTGACTCTAGATTGATAACAATAGCAGAGGGGGGAGTAGTAGAGGAGGAGGAGTAGCAGATGAGGAGGATGAGTCGGATGGGAGGCAGAAGAAGAGTGGGAATTGGGCGGAGTGGATTTGGGAGTACAAAACCCTAATTGTTTTTAGGTTTTAGATTACCCGGGTCGGGCCGGTTACCTGACGGGTTTTAGAAATGGTAATCGAGGATCGGACTTGAAACAGATAAAAAACCGATCCGAACCGGTCCGATCTGTCCAGTTTTCGGTTCAGTCCGGGCTTTCGGTCTGAAATGCCCACCCCTAGATTCCACTATAATGATTTTACCAACTACAAACTTATTAAGTGTTTTATGTAATATTAAATTTAGTGATGGACAAACTAAAGATTTTACAGCTATGATTGATACTGGATGTTCTAAATCTCAAATTGATATATCTCTTATAAAAGAAAAATATCGAATGAAATTGCCAAAACCTTCATATCAGCAAATCTTTAATGGCACTTATAATATAGTTGAATATTGTTTAAGAGATTGTCAAATATCTTTCTTAAATAGTTTTGGCAAATATGATGAATATTATCCACTCCCACAAGTTTATTTATAAGAAATAAAACATAATCATAAATGTGTTTTAGGTCTAAATTTCCTTCAAAATATGAACGGAATTGTTTTGATCAATAGTAACTATATTCAATTCTTTAAGCGAACCACGAAAACACCAACTGATTACCTACTTGATAAACATAATCTTGTTGTTTATAAAGACTATTCTGAACACGAAAAAACATCACCACATACAGAGTGCGATAAAAAACGTGGTGGGACTACCAATAGTTTTTAAAGTTATTTTGTAAATAAAGAACTACTTATTCAAGACACTTATACTTTCAATCATGCTCTTTATAAAAAATTAACAATAAATTTAAGTAAAATTACTACAGATTATATTTTCTTCAATAAACCATAGGATATAATAAAAAAGAAATATTATATAATATTATAAGAATTGCTGAAGAAACTCAAGTTTTGGGAGAAAATCCTATAAAGTATTGGTCTCGTAATAAATATCTAGCTAAATTAGAAATTAAAAATCCAGAAATGGCTATCAAATCAAGAACAGTAACACATACTCCATTAGATATAGAGGAATTCTCTATAGAAATAAATGAATTGTTAAAATTATGAGTCATAAGACATAGTAATAGTAGGCATAGGAGTACAACCTTCATGGTAAAAAATCATGCAGAAATTAAAAGAGGAAAAGCAATAATGGTTATAAATTATAAACGCCTAAATGATAACACCTGCGATGATCAATATTTAATACCCAACAAAGAACAATTGATAAATTGCATCCAAGGAAATTCTATATTTAGTAAATTTGATTGCAAAAGTGGGTTCTGGCAAGTAATGATGGATGAACAAGCAATTCCATGGACAACCTTTACATGTCCTGAGGGACACTATGAATGGTTAGTAATGCCCTTTGGATTAAAAAATGCTCCTTCTATATTTCAGAGAAAAATGGATGCTATTTTCGATGAGTATAAAACTTTTGTTCTTGTCTATATTGACGATATAGTCTTCTCTAAGGATCTTGAATCTCACTATGATCATTTAATCTTGGTGTTCAATGAATTTGTTAATAATGGGCTTATCATTTCTAAAATGAAAATGGAACTTTGTAAAACTTATATAGACCTTTTAGGGATGAAAATAGGAAATGGTAAAATCCAGTTACAAGAACATATTGTTAAAAAGATATTAGAATATATTGATAAAATTAAAAATACGAAACAATTACAATCTTTTTTAGGAACACTAAATTATTGTCGAAATTATATTAAGGACCTTAGTAAAATAATAGGACCTCTTTATAGTAAAACAACACCAAATGGAGAAAAAACATTTAATACTGAAGACATAAAGATAATTCAAACAATAAAAGAAATTTGCAAAAACTTACCCACTCTTACCTTACCTTTAAAATTAGATTATAAAATCATAGAAACTAATGTGTGTGAAAAAGGATGGGGAGCAGTGCTTTTAGCTAAACCAAACGAATACAACTCTAAAAATGAAGAACAAGGGTTAACATCTTTAGATTATGAGATATTAGGAGTTATAAATGTTTTAGATCATTTTAAATTATATCTCGATAAACCCTTTACTCTTCGCACCGATTTTGAAACTATAGTAAAGTTCTATAATAAAAGTAACGATAAAAGAATAAATTCTAAAAGATGGACAAATTTTTTAAGCAGTGTAGCTGGAAATGATTATAAAGCAAAATTTGAATATATAAAAGGCAAAAATAATAGTATAGCAGATGCTTTATCAAGATCTATATATATTTTAGATGAAAATAACCTTTGTTTCATGCAAAAGTCAATAGAATTGGTTGAAACAATGGAATGTCAGTTTGGAAAAATATGCCTTGATGTTTAAAAAGATGCACAATCTTGTGATATTCAGACAAATAATCTAGATATAATGCAGGTGTGTCTTCTTGAGAATCTCCAATCTTCAAAATCTCATCAAGAAAAATTTAATTCAGTTTTGAAAGCCTTATCATATCACTTTCAAAAAATACAATCAAAACCACTTTCAAAAGGATTTTCTTTTTATTCAGTTATCAAAGGGAGAATCCCAGGAGTATACACTCATTGGGCTGAAGTTTTTGAACAAATTAATGAATATCCCAATCCTAAATATAAAGTTTTTATGAAATGCAACTAGCATTAAATTATTGTAGAGAAAAACTGGGATTGAATTACTATATATCACCAAAAGCATTAGAATTTCAAAAGGAAATACATGATTCAAGAAGAAAAGGAAAGAAAATTATTAAATATGAATCTACTGACTCTGCATGTCTCAAATGTGTTTCTGGACAAAAAGAAGTTTAAAGGCTACAATCTAGGGTCAAAATTCTTGAAAGAGAATTGATCAGCTCTAACTTGAAGTTACAAACAAAAGAATTGATGAAAAAAGACTATCTTAACTGGCTTAAAGTTAAGACTATTCCGCAACAAACAGATAGCAGTAAAGACACATCAAATCCGTTGATGGCTGGTAATTTGCCAAAAATTACAGAAGTTCTTTCTTCCACTAAAAGTGAAGAATATTCTATATATAAACCAGAAAACTTACCTATAACAGATTTACAAGCCAGGGCAAAAAATTCCACTCATACCTTTTTATCTCCATTACCTTACTCTCTATAGTCTTATATCCTTGATCTATCTAGTAAAAAAGAAAAAGGATATTTAGATATTTATCTTTGAATGGTTGTCCCAATATGATCAAAACCGGAATAATAATCCTGGTCTATTTATCACATGGGACAGTTTAAACTACAAAACCCCAGGTCATTGCCAAAATATTGATCAATATTGTAATAATACACATTTTTCTAGGATTGAATGTCGATGTCAGTTAGTATATTCTATACCTAAAGCCGATATAATGATGAGTTTTTTTATCCTCCAGTTCTTCATTTCAAAAATGAAATAATTGCCCTTACAGTCCAAAAACTATTAGATTATGGTCATCTTGGTCAAGTCCTTTTCACAGAACCTCCTCAAACTTAAAATTTCGGTAAAAAAATTGCCATGGCTGTTTTAGGATTTATGAGAAAAACCCAACGTAAAGTAGAGATGTATGTTACTAGTAAACCCCCAGAATTTGACAGGAATTACTTATCCAACTTAGCATAGAATTCAAATCATTCCAAAAAATCAAGCCAACATGATCTTACAAGATTCTATACCGTGGCCATTTCCTAAACCGATTCCTGCATAGATAGATCATTGGTCTTCATACTTGGTGGCTTCCACTCTTCAAACCGACTGGAGACATATCAAAGGAAGTTTAATTGCTGCTGATGACATACAATATATCTACTGTTTCGACTATTGAAGAGAAATAATTTTATTTTTTTTTACAATCTCTAACTCCAAGGTTAGATGAATACTACAAGCACCGAACTGAATAAAAAAAATCAGAGCGCTTGAAAAGGCTAGCTGTCATGGAAGATCATTATTATCATGATAGTTTCGAAAATGATTTTGAATAATGTGTCAGTCGCTGACCACAAGTGCCCGCGCACATGTCGGGTGACACAAAAAAAGTACAAGAACTTTTGACGTGTCTCCCCACTTATGCAAGAATCTTATCATCGTCTCTCCACTTCTGCAAAAATCTTATAATCATCTTTTCACTACTACAAGAATCTTATCGTCATACGGATACCTTTCAACACGCGTCTCTTTTCCTTCCACTTTTTTTTAGCAAGGACAATGATCATTGATGAAAAATCTGTTCCACCACTCATTTCTTGTAAAAAGAGAATCTATGTACAGAGAACTCAAATAATTGAGATCCTCATCCTCTACTATAAATATGGATGAGCACTCAATTCCGGGGATCATGGAAGAAAAACTAGAGAGAGAAAAGAAAAAACTTTATTTGTAATCTTTCTTTATGTATAATAGTGTTAGAAGCCGAAGCTGAAGAACAAAGTTGTAATCAAGCTTTTTTATACAAGTAAGTTTTTTATATTTTCGGGGAACCCGAAAGGGAACCCCCTGTTTATTAAATGTTTCACATATATATTTAGGTTCTAGTATATTATTTATGCCAATGAATGGTTTTGTTTAAAAATTTTATGATTCTTTCAAATCTGCCCTACTGATTTTAATATTGGATACTTAAAGCCATTTAGTCTTAGTTTTGAAATGACCGCTGAGTAAGCCTGTTTGACTAAATATCGTTTTGTTGTTAAGTTCTTAGGGAAAAAAATCTTAAAGGGATTAACATGTCATCTTAATTAAGATTTTCTGCACGCTTTAAGGTATAATATTTTAAATTTAAGGGATGTGGAAAGATCATAGGTTATGTCTTATGGAAAAACCATAAGATTAATCCTAAAACAAGATAGGATTTGGCATACAGTATATATATTAGAAGTTAAAAATTAAACAGGGGAAGTACCAAGTAGAGAAGTTTTCTTATATATGTTCCAAAAACTTTAATTATAATATTCAATTGTACGATCTAGGTAGAAGGAACTGCCGGTATAACATCTTTGGTGGATCCTTAGATGCAGCACCGTTCCCCAGATATAGATTTTACAAGAAAACATTAAAAACAAAAACTAGAATAGTCTATATATTACCCCATCTCATTGGTATTACCCCATCTCACTGGTATCAGAGCCAAGGTCCTTTGGCTATTTAGTAATAGTTAGTAAGTAGTTAATAGTTGGTTTACATATTAGTTTAAGAATAGAAAATTAGATTATCTTAATTTAGAAATTGATAGTTATACAAAATCAAAAAAGATTATAGATAATAATCATTTAGATTGTAATATTGAAGGAAACTTTAAGCATACATTATACATTACATAATAACAGTGAACATTTAAATAGTTTAACAGATTTGCTTATAAATTTAGCCAGTAACTTAAAAACATACATTTCTATAATAAAATTATCTATCAATACAGAACAAACAAATAAAAAAATTACAATTCGATATAATAGACAAGTTAGATTATATAAAACACACATTAAAAGAAAATAAAAATATAGGAAATATAGAAATAAATATAGCTCAAAGTTTAAACACTCTAAAAGATCAAGTTTCTGACCTAGAAGATAGTTTACGAGAAATAAAAAATTTATTATCTCCTGAAGAAAATATCAGTAAATTAATAATAGAATTTAAAAACATTAAATATAGGATCCAGCTTTATAGATAAAAAAAAAAAAAAAAAGTAGAAATTATTATGGAACGTGGAAAACAAATAGTAAATAGAGAAAAATATTAGGAAATCTATTCAGTAGATTAAGAAGTAATACTACAAAATCTTTAGATATTAGTTTAGAAACTATATTAGACATACACCAACAAATAGAAAGGTTCAAACAAAACAAATTAGATCTAATAGAACCATATATCTTATATAAAACACCAAAAAATCCATTTAGTAAGCCTTTTTATATATCAACATTATAGTGAAAGACAAATATCTTGTACACATGAAGACCAACAGATAAAATTAGACTTAATCAACCATGAATCTTGGAAAAAACTTGAAGCAAAAGATCTAAGTTTAATTCATATGGGTATAATAATAATTGGAATTAAAGGATTACATTGATCTAATTTAGGTGCAAAATTGTTGCTATGTTTATATGATGATAGGTTCACAGATATAGAAAATGGATTATTAGGATCTATTGAATTAGATATGAATAAAAAATGAGGAATCGTATACTTTGCACTTGATTATCTTCTTTCAACAAAGAAATTTTATCATAATATCCGAATTGGAATCAAATCTAAAAGATATGATATGAAAAGGGGTGAAGAAAATTTATCGATATGCACAGGATTTATAGGAAGATTATCTGAGACTAGTACTACTAAATATCAGCTAGATGATAACAGTTTAGAAAAATTATTAGGAACAAAAGGAATACAAACTATAGGGGCTAAACAATTTTCTCCTGAATTATATGTTGGATTAGATTGGAAAATAGAATCTTTCTTAGAAAAATATATTTTAGTACCAAAAGAAAATTTTACTTATAAAAACAATGATGGTACCTGAAATTTAAGATTTAGTAATTATACTAAACAATCTGGAGAAACAAGCCATAAAGATGAGAAGGATGAAACATTAGATCATACTCATATGGCAATTAATGAAGAAGATTTTACTTTAGATGAGGTAATAGAAATTATCGATAAAAGAACAACATAATTAGAAAAAATACATGAAAAATTACCTATTTCAGAAATGAGAAAATTATTGGACAAAGACTTTAATATGCAATATAAAGAACCTGGAGGAAGATATCCTATACCACCAGGTAATTATAATACCATAAATAAAAAAGTTAATTATAAACTTATGGGAAAAAGACAACTTCCTGATCAAACCAAAGAGTTACCACATGCTCCAACGTATGGAAGCATATTAGAAATTGTAAGACATAACCCTCAAGATTGGTTTGATGTAATAAATAAATGGAAAGTTGATGCTTTTAGAGCTTGGCATAATACTACTTCAAATGATATGTGGCCATTTATGGAAACCTTATTAGGAAATAGTGTTGGACTTCTCTATAATAATTGGAAAAGGGAGTGTGTCATAATGAATTCAATCAACTCAGAAGATCAGGTGATAACCCATATAATTTTACTAGCATTATAAGAACCTTAATCTTAGGACGAGATCCTTCGATGGGCGATATACAAATACAAAATTCTACCATGACTGATTTAGATAAAATACAAATAAAAAATTGGGATTATATCGAGCAATTTTGTAATGACTATCTTAGTATCGCTGCAAAAACTGGAAAAATATTAGATCCTGAGATAGGAGAATTTTATTTCCGAAAACTTCTCGGACATTTAGGAAAAGAAATAATTCAAGAATGAGATAGATTACCAGATAAAATAAGTGAAAGTTTAGGAGCCAGAATACAACAAACTTATCAAATTTTAAGAGAAAAAGTGCATTCAAGTGAAGTCCAAAAAAATCTTTAAAACAACCTTATGGGTTTTGTAAACGAGTAATTTATACTCCTCGAGTGTATAAAGAAAGAAAAGACAAATTAAGTAATAAATATCTATATAAAAGAAAACATATTGGAAAATCAAGAACAATTCGAGGAAAGAAAAAGGATAAATATGTTAAAAAAAACCATCTCAGAATAAATGCAAATGTTATATCTGTGGAGATGAAAAACATCTAGCAAATAGATGTCCTCAAAAGTATAAAACAAATAACTCTAGCACTCATCTTATAAAAGATGTAAAAGAAGATATTATTAGTATAGATGACAATGATAATGATGTAGTTTACAGTATTCATGAAGAATACTATAACGAAAATACTGATGATGAATTTAGTAGTGATGAGATAGAAAGTTATATGTTAACTGACGACGAATGTAACCATGAATGGGCTTCTGAATTAGGATTTGATAAACAAAAATGCAAACATTGTATAAGATATCCTAGTCTTGAATATCGATATCAATGTAAAAATTGTAAAATTGAGATATGTAAATGGTATCTAACAGAAAAATACAATATAGAACCAAAACCAACAGGTATTGGTACCAACCACTTCAAACGACATTGAACTACAAAGGTATAAAATGCTTTTGGAACAATCCTAACTTGAGAATGCTTTTTTAAAAGATAAATATTTATTTGAACTTGAAAAAACAAAATATGAATTCAATACTGTAATAAATAACCTTCAGAATGAAGTAACATGTTTATAGGACCACATAAAAAATCTCGAATCAATTGAAAAAAATATAGAACAAAAACAAAAATCAAAAGAAAAATATTATGATATAATAGAAACATTAGCTTCTCAAGATTTTCATATACCTCCATCTTTTTCAACTCTAGATCCTGCTATAATGATTTTACCAACTACAAACTTATTAAGTGTTTTATGTAATATATTAAATTTAGTGATGGACAAACTAAAGATTTTACAGCTATGATTGATATTGGATGTTTTAAATCTCAAACTAATATATCTCTTATAAAAGAAAAATATCGAATGAAATTGCCAAAACCTTCATATCAGAAGAGCTTTAATGACACTTATAATATAGTTGAATATTGTTTAAGAGATTGTCAAATATCTTTCTTAAATAGCTTTGGCAAATATGATGAGTATTATCCACTCCCACAAGTTTGTTTATAAGACATAAAACATAATCATAAATGTATTTTAGGTCTAAATTTCCTCCGAAATATGAACGGAAGTGTTTTGATTAATAGTAACTATATTCAATTTTTTTAGCTAACCACGACAACACCAACTAATTACCTACTTGATAAACATATTCTTGTTGTTTATAAAAACTATCCTGAACACGAAAAACCTTCACCACATACAGAGTGCGATCAAAAGCGTGGCGGGACTACCAATAGTTTTGAAAGTTGTTTGTCAAGACAATCATCAACGACATCAGATATTTCATCCCTTTGTCAAGACAAACCCACAACTGTGTGAAGCATCAGCCACGTCCACTTCCTTGTGCCAGTATTGCACACCACTAGTACTCAGTCATAGAATGTCTGAGTATTGCACACCACTAGTACTCAGTCATATATCTCTCACAATTTCTCTCCAATAAACTATGTAATTAAATTGTTAAACGGACCCTAATTGGTTCTTGATCAATATGAGATTTAATTAATGTATACTGAGTAGTGACATATTTAAATTATAACTTAGCTTGTAATTTTTCATATTATAACTTATATATATATATATATATATTGATTTCTCTCTCTTAAACCATTTAACACACTTGTTATTGCCCTATGGGTTATAGTATTCATGAGGTTAAGGCAAAATTTTAAAAATTAACATTAATTTTAAGTCATTTATTTAAAACATTTATCGTAGACCGATTAATCGGTGAATTTTGAAAGCAATTAATCAGCGAGAAATCGTCGATTAATTGGGATATAGATTGTTGAAATGATTAATTCGAAAATCGTAACGCTCTATAGAGAGGAGATTAATCATCGATTTAATAACACAACCAATAAACTCTTTCAAATAGAAAATTATAACAATAAATCTTGAAAGAACAAGGGAAGGGTTAACTGGCCAAACATGAATGAATATGAACTCGAAACTGAAATGTAAAACATTTCAGTTTCTACTACTAGGATAAATTCGACTAAATTTTTATATAAATGACTTAAATTGGTTTAATGTCTGATAAATTAATTTTCTAATACGATTGATCACAATATATATATCTCCTCTGTGTGGTTGATAATTCGTCCTTGATCAGTCATGCTGCTATAGATTGCTCTTTGAAAACTTTTAACGATTTTCCTCTTTGGTTCCAAATGGTTCAAGTAGATAAATTTTGTGTTTTGACTCGGTTTACTTGATTCGTTGTTGAAGGGGGGTTTCCCCCCTCTCCAACCAAACCACCAGCAAATGATACAAGGGATAAGAAACCAAACAACATTGAAAGGCACATTTCATCCACTCGAACTTCGCTTCTTGGAATTGTTCAACATAATTTACAGATCGTCATTCCAATGATGCGTGAAGATATGCCCACCAGTTGACATTTTCTTCCATAGTATTAATGACTTCTAACTCTAATTAGTCCTACATTCAGAGGTAACTGATCTTCAATCTCAGTCATGTCTCTTACTTCATCAGTTATTTATTGATTACCAAAAGATGAAAATCCTCACCTAAGTATCCTATTTTGTTTACTACACCAAAAAATCAATTGCATATTGTAACAAGAGTGACAATTATGATATGAAATGCAACCAAACTTTGTAATCGAGGAATTCTTCTTCATGTAAAGATAACACTAGAAGTATAAATCCTCTTAAGAAAATCAATAGATATTAGGAACTACAAGAATTCATGAAGACAAAAACACTTGAGGCCATCAGTGACAATTTGATTGTAAGTCCTTATGGTAAGCGAAACATTTTAATTTCATCACATATCTAGAACATCCAAAGCTAAATTAATATAAAAAGAATAAAGGGTGCTATGCAAACCTCTTTTGGTGGATGAAGATCTGGTGAAGACATTGGATGCATGCTGACTGATTTACCATTCTGAATTAGGTTTTGAGACTCACTTCCAATGTCCCTTGATCTTGAAAGCTCAATATCACAAGAAGTTATCCTTGCAAAGACTGAAGTGGTGAATTGTAACTAGTTTTCCTTTCCAAGAGCGCAAACAACTAAGGATTTGCAAAAAAAAAAAAACCATAAAGGATTACAGGGTCAGTGTGTATGAGTGTTGAATTTGAATAAAATAGAAAACAAAAAATTGATACATTCTTCAATTATAATATCAAATTTTGATGTGATTAGAAATATTGAAATGAGATGGTATTTCACAAATATAATCTCTATTGTGAGTGGGATTATAATCAATAAATAGTCTTTCAACAGCTAATTCATATGTCAGTGTACTGATATTGTTGAGATAGAGTTGCCTTGAATAGTCTTACATCAACTAAGGTGGAGTTGTAATTAAAGAATATAAGGAATGGTCCACTCCCTAATAGCAACGAAGCCTTTTAGGGAAATGCACACGCGACCTAAGCCCAGATGGAAGGCCCGATAGGTGGTGTTTAAGTTAGAGACAATATCATTGTTATGTATAGTCAATTGGTATTAGAGCCCAAAAGGAACATCGTAGAAACACTACAAGAAAACAGGTGTTTAGCGACGGTTTCCAAAAGTGTTTAGCGACGGTTGACCAACCGCCGCTAATAAAGGCGTTACAAGAGCATTCGGCGGCATTTTTTTGCATCCGCTGGCATAACCGTCGCTGTATGTTATTTAGCGACGGTTAGTAGTAACCGTTGGTAAACCCATCGCTAAATACCATATAGCGACGGGTGCTAACCATCGCTACATATGCGGCAAGAATTGACGTTTTATAATATGATGCGACGGTTCTTAACCGCCGCTATAGTCCGTGGCGCCTACAACGGTTTATACCCGCCGCCAAATTCCAATTGGTAATTCTTTTAGTGACGGTTAAAACCGTCGCTAATGCCTGTCATTATTATCATGATAATTCTATTATGCGCACTAGAAATATGTAAACAATCTGTAGTCACATTTTAACCTGTAATCACATTTTTCAACCTGTAAACAATCTGTAAACAACCCACAATTTTACACAACTATTTTATATCGAAATCATTAAAGAATACTTGACTTCAACTATATTGTCATCAACTTTAACAAAAAAAAAAACCTATATTATCATCAAAGTTAACAATATATCAAAGCTAGTACATGTAGAATTTCTTGAAGTTTGATAGTTAAAATCAAATTTACTACAGCTGAAATTGTACCATGTTCTTGAAAGAAATTAGACAATGCTATGGAGAGTGGAGCCGATGAAGATCCTCATTATTATTTTGACTAGGTGATGAGGGTCTTGCAGTTGCTGGTGAAGCTTGCCCACTTTCTTCGTCTTGTGCCTGAAAATGATGAGTCAACAATATTACTCTAAACTTGAACCAAATTACTATAATTAATTGATTTATATTTAGTAAGTAACCAATATCACTGTTAACTAATATATATTAAAATAATGTAAAGGCAAAGAAATATACGGGTGTAGCGAATAATCTTGCAAACTCAGTAGGCACATTTCCATCCAACTTCTGAAAAATGTATGTAAATGCTCCCTCATATCCCTTCCTCTTTAATTTCTCTGTCTCTAACTGTGACTCCAGCTGGTGAATTCTCTGTTGCACTTGAAGATCAGTGTTTTGCATTGGTTGTGAGGACATCATCCCACTAAACCTACTATTGGTGTTGCCAAAGACTTGAGATGGACATGGCCCGAATCCCAAAGCTCGAACTCGGCCTGAATGTTCTTTTCCTAACACCTTAGCAAGTGAATCTTGTTGTGATATGGATCGTGATGTGGAATCTTTTTTCTCAATCTCTAAAATTTTCTCCTACATTAATGAGGCAAGCCATCAAACTTTGAATTCAAAATTTATCTAAACATTAATTAATATAGTTCGATAAAAAAATAGTTAAATTACTTACACTTATCTGTCTCTCTTCGTCAGTTACATAAGACCCGTCCTTTTTTGTGTGTGTTGCAATATACACCTCTCCCCTACTCACAGGTCTCCCAAGTTCATATTCCTACACCGATATTATGAAGTCATATAACTTTAAATAATATTGTTGAGAATGATAACTTAAAGTGTGGTAGGATGTAAAATATTAATTACCATCTCAGCCTTTAACCTGGAATTGCTTTTTGATCCTCCTGTGTGTGGATCGGTGAGTTTCTTCCGAATTTCAATTTTTTTTTGCATTTTTCCTATCAATGTATAGATAAAAACATATTGTTAGCATATTCCTAGTTATCTAAATGAATAATGTAAATATTTTGTGTTACCTTTGTCCTTTCATCCAAGCGGTAGTCAATAAAATGTGCCCAATCATTACGATCAATGCCTTTGGGGTGTTTTGCAATATTAGCATCTCTGGACAGTGTAGGATCATAAAATTCATGGAACAATTTATGCCTATTGTCCTTCCATTTCTTCCCAATGTTTTGCAAGATATAATGGTCTGCCATTGGATCTTCCACAAGTAGTTTATTCTTCAAAATTAATAGTCATTAGTATTCAAATCGTTATCAATAATCTTACAAACAAGGTAAGTGACAAGCATAAATTAAGCCATACATGTATAATAGTAGTATACACGCCATCCTTGTAACTTTTTGGCACATCCTTCCAAGAGTTGTATCCAACTGGAAAAGCCTTAAAATCGGATCCCAATTCTCCTAAAAAACTTCCTAAGAGACCAGCTGCATCTCCAATAGGTTGATGCTCAGTGTTAAATGGAATCATCACTTTTATGCCTCTAGGAAGTGACCAAACATCATGTGCCCTCATATGAGATTCTTTTATTAGCCCTTGCTCATCTAGGACAAGTTGATATTCGTTATACTTCATTCAAAATTAGCGACTAACATATTATTTTCTTGAATAAGTTTAAATAAAATACCAATTGTATTCACTGTCCAATACTTTCTGGATTTGCGTTCATGAACATTTGACCGTGACTCGGGTGTAGCAACTGGATGAGACTCAATATCATCAGGTGGATGAGAAACGGATGTAGCAGGTGGCTGAGTGATCCATGTAGCAGCTGGATGAGACTCAGAGGTAGCATTTGGATGAGAGACAGATGTAGCAGCTGGATGAGAAACAGATGTAGCAACTGGATGAGACTCAGATGTAGCAGTTGGATGAGACCGAGCACTAGATTCAAAGGATCGAGATTTTGTCGGACGCTCTATAGGATCCGATTCAACTTGGAAACGTTTAGGCCTAGGCATCACTGAAACTTCAAACAAAAGTCAAATTGTGAAATAATAAATTATATAATGAATAGGAGAAGACAACATGTTTGAAACCAATAAGCAAAATTGTCATAGTAATGTATTATAACAAACATAATTTTTCATACAAAATCTTCATCTTCTATAATATTGTCATTATTAGCATTGATTGCAAGTTCATCATCTATATCATCCCTTGCCAATGGCAAATCTCCATTATCATCTTGAAACCACTCATCTAAGTCTTGTTGTTGATAAGGCGTATTCTCATAGAATGAGTCTTCAGTTTCATTCTCGCCCATGTCATACAAGTCTCTTGGCTTTAAATGAACAACAACATTCCATTCTTTATCCACCTCATCCTCCACATAATACACAAGTTGTGCCTCTGAAGCTTGAATATATGGCTCATGATCTTCATGATCACCAATATGTATCAACCGAGAAAAATTGATGGAACTGAAACCCAATTCATCTATTCTAATCCCTCTATCAGTAGTGGTATTTGCCCACTGACATTTGAACATGGTAACCATGAAACGACCAAGATAGTTTAAGTCAATGATATCTATCAATTTTCCATAATAAGGAACACTTCCTTCCCTGACATTATTATCACGACTATTTGCATAGCTTCTAGTTCCAAATGAACCAAATACTCCACTATTCTGAGTTTTCAAGCCATCTTCTCGTGCTAATGTTCGGAATTTGAAGCCATTAACATTATATGCAGTAAACCTTCTTGCTTGAATAAGTGGTCCTTCTTGTTTATTGCAAACATGTTGTTTGTAAACATGCTATTTGCAAACATGTTGTTTTGTTTATTGCCAGTAAGAAATCTAAAACATGCCAATAAGAAATCTAAAACATGTTGTTTTGTTTGCAAACATGCCAGTAAGAAATCTAAAACATGTTGTTTTGTTTATTGCTAAATACATGATAACATGCTTATGAGAAAGATACAAAAGTTAGACATACCGTGAGGGATATGGAAGAACTAAGATGATGGACGAATCGAACGAGCGCGAGAGACCACCAACAGTCACTTCTTCTTCCTCCTTCGAATGTTCCTCCTTCTTCTTCCTCCTTCGTTTCTTCCTTGAAATACTAGTCTAAGTTAAATAATCAAGTTAACTGCATATTACGTGAAAAAAAAAATAGGAAGTGAAAATAAATTAGAAACTTAAAATAAATTAGAAAGTTAAAATAAATTAGTTAGGTTTGGGATTGCTCTTTGTGAAATCAATACCTGCTATGAGATTTGAAGATTCTAAACCAGCTAGATAAAGAGTCTCTTTCACCTAAGATGCAAATAAGAGGGACATGTCTGAGTCCCTTGTCTATAAATTTAGATTCCAAATGCAGATTATTATGTGGAAGAAATAGACAACTTCATTTAAATTTAGATTCCAAATGAAGTGGGAACCTCTAAATACACATTGAAACAGACAACTTCATTTAAATAACAGAGAAATTCTCCAACTACATGAAAGTTAATTAATTGGATGATATATAAATATCAGTTCTATCATTTCTTGGCAACTTGATAGAGGTCTTGTTAGTTCTAGAAATAAAAGGGAGCTTACTTTCAGTTTCTCAACTAACTAATGAGTATCCTTGTTTATGCTAGAGTCCTTAATACAACCTAGTTGACCGTAGCATTCAATCGTATTGTTGACAATAACCTCTGAACTCAGATCCAGAAAACGTGTCTAGGTCATTTTCTTCTGAAAATGATGACTAGACTAGTGTAACACATTCAAAGATTTTAGTATACAATAATTTCCACATCATGAAAATAAAAGATAATGCATATGCTTTGCCATGACATGTGAAATCAGATTGCATACTATTCCATACACTGAACAATTGTATCAGGTATCTTTTCATTATTAATTATTCTGCAAAACAAGGTCAATAGTAGGCACAACTGGACCGGTTCTTGTACTAGCAACGTTCTTTGAACTAAAACAAACACCAAATGGTGCCACGGATGCCACCCGTGTTAGACCCATGCTAGTAGCCTCCCTAACAAACACTTGAGTGAATGAGTTATAAATGGAACGATGCATAACGATGAAAGGTTCAACAGTGCTGATGGTCGTTCCACCAAACCCATTGTTATCAATGGATAACAATGTAGTATTGAGTGAAACAGTTTTTTGGTTGATCCTGATGGATTTCACTCCAATGAAGTACTCAGCTGAAGCTTCACCACTAGGTACACTGATTAAGCTTACTGGGTTGGTAATGAGAGGAGTGTAAGTAAGCGAGGATGAGATATCAACATTAGGACGCATATTGTAGAGGCCATTGCTGCCAAAAAATATGGCACCATTGGATTGGTGGAAGAACTTAAGCAAATTGCAAATTTTCTATTGAAACTAAACGCGGAGTCAAGTTGGGTAGGTAATGCAATTCGAGTACATCCTAGACCAGCCATCCCGGTGACACCATTAGCAAGGCTTCTCAACAGAAACGTCGAACCACATGTGAAGAGGAAGCAGGGAACAGTGACATTAGGACCGGGGGTGGATCCATTGGTGGATTGAAGTGACACAACGTCTTGACCAACTTCACCAAATGTGGAGGTGCGAATGTAGTGGTTATATGGTGAAGTACCACATGCATTGTATCAAGTATCCTAAGTTACAATATCTGTATGGTGCCAGAAAAAGAACAATATGAACAGCATACTCAAATACAACCAATATGAACAGCATACTCAAATCGATTTACCTGTTGACGATTTCAGCATATAGTGATTTTGTTGTTTTGTTCACCAACAATCACTTCTTCTTCCTCCTTCATTTCTTCCTCTGTCGTTTCTTATTCCAAACACTATTCTAGCTAGGTTAACAAAAAGAAAAAAAAGAAAGAATATGAAGTTAAAATAAATTAGTTAGGTTTGGGGTTGAAACCTCATCCATTAGATGGTATTAAGATCTAAAACACAATCAAGATTTGTTAATTGCACCCCATTTGCACGTTTTTCCACCACACCGAATTTGGACCTAGCATATGACGACGATCAACACAGCTGCAATTAACCACAACCGTCGTTAACCAATATTATTTGGCGACGGTCAACGAAACGTCGTTAAATAAAGCATTTAACGGCGGTTTTTGCGAACCGTCGCTAAATACCCACCGCTAAATTCCCATTTTCTTGTAGTGAAAACTACGCAAATGAAGAATACCCGAAGTCACTGCGCACACGTGTCGAGCGCCAACAATTAGTATCAGAACCCAACAATTGGTATTAGAGCCCAACAATTGGTAACAAAGCCCAAAAGGAACCCCGAAGAAAATTACGAAAATGAAGAACACTCGAAACGAAAACGAAGAACACCCGAAATCACTACGTGCATGTGCCAACAATTGGTATCAGAGCCCAAACATTGGTAACATAGCCAAAAGAAATCTTGAACGCAAACAATTGGTATCATAGCACAATAATTGGTATCAGAGCCCAACAATTAGTAACAAAGCTCAAAAGGAACCCTGAAGAAAACTACGCAAATGAAGAACACCCGAAATCACCCGATTTCAATTCTTCTACTTGATTATTATTTCACACTGCAAACACATCGAATCGCGCCGTACTCACAGCCTATTTCACGCTGTTCTCGCAGCCCGTTTCACGTTGTGTTGCTGCTAATTTCATGTTGTGTATGCTACATCATTTTAACATTGTAAATGGTGTATTTCACATTGTGTATGTGCTATATAAAAGAGAAAATTAGTTTTACTTCTTGTCCTTGAATGACTTTGAGTCCCACACAATTAGATGAAATTTTATTATCTTAGGAATTAATAAAATTTATTTATGAGTAATATGTATTAAAGGGTAATAGCTACAAATAATTAAATATTTTATTATTTTAATTTAGGACCTAGGTTTAGGTTGGTGGTTGGTAAGAGAAGAGTGATGGTTGTGCTTAGCTAAAGAAACCCTAATTAAAAACTTATTTAAAAGATACCCTAGCCTCCACTTCTCTTTGGATACACACAAAAGAACAGGATAAATTTACGTAGAAAAAAAAAGGGAGGCGATAAAGAAAAAAATTGCTCAAGCTTTTGGAGATTCTTGCAAAAACAGTGAGTTAAACTCTATTTATGATTACACTCATGATTTTGATTTTCAATCTCATTATTTTATTGTTGTTGTTTAGGTATACAATTTATGATGCACTCCTTACAACCTAAATAATTGTTGTATAGAAACTTAAATGAATCTAAAATGACGTCTTTAATAAAGTTCATTTATTTTTAAAGTCACAATTTCAATCACTGTTTGAATCATGTTACCGTTTAAATCACTGTTTGAATCATGTCGTACTTAAATCACCGTTTGAATTATGTTCCTGTTCAAATCACTGTTTGAATCATGTCATGGTTAAATCATCGTTTGAATCATGTGGGAATCATTTTTTCACTATTTTAAACTTGGTTGAATGATTGATTTAGAGAGAGAATAAAATAAAAAAAGGGAATTTTGATTGATGAGTCACCATTACTTTTGGATGGAAGTGGGGATTTAAAATAAACCATATACCAATCGTATAAAAAAAATGTGTTTGACAATATTTGTTAAAGCTTGATTTGACATCCAGGATGTTTGACACATTTTAAGGTCAATTTCATGTTTGTTTGTCAGGGTAAGGAAAGGTGTTTACATCATGTTTGTTTTCCATCATGTTAGTTTACATGTGGTATGAGGAATAGAGTTTGTGTTTAATATTGATTTGTCATTTTATTAATTCATTTTCCTTTGTTGCATCAGACTTTTCATCTAGTGGTCTTAAATATCATTATTACTCTTTTAAAAAAAGTATCATTATTATTATTTTCTGAAATTTAAAATATAGAAATACTCCTATGTTGGAATACGAGAATAAATATGTAGTAAATTTTATGGATATAGAGCTAAATACATTTTTTCTTAAATTCGATGTCTACATGATAAATTTTGGTAGTTCAAAAAAAATGTTGATTTGGTGCTCTTTTCCACAACTCCGAAAAAAAAGGAAATTTTTTAGTATAAAGACTTGCTTGTATATGCGTGATATAAATTTTGGGTATGTAGACTTGCTTGCATATCGATACGCCGTTCCATGTGAAACTCGATGTGGCACCCCACTTGGGTCATGTATGCTCCGAGTGGCTTCGATGGCAAGGGAGGCACACTTGGGTGCGGAATGTTCGGCACAGGAGGAGAGTGCGATTGTGGAAAAAGAAGCTAAGAATTTGGAAAATAAAGAAAATGTGGAATGTTCGGCACATGAAAAATGTGCATGGATTATTTTAGCATGTATTAGGTTAGCCTTGAGGGAAGAAACTGTAACATCTATTTTTTTTTCCTTTGTACCACCCGGTGGTAGTGTTTAGAATCTTGGTGGTGGCATATAACTTTTCCCTTCTATAAGACTCTACACAATTCTTCCCTCTCTTTACTCTTCTCATCAGATTGTGGGTGGTTTTATTCTTAGTCAAACAGCCCAAGAGAAGAGAGCTTGAGAGGGGGAGTTCCTTAAAGATTTGTTAGAAGATTTTGGTACATGTTGGGAAGGAAAAAGCTTTGTTCTTTGAAGATTGCAATAATTGTAGCTGGTGAGTAGATCTCTTCTTTTCTTGAAGGATTTAACGTATTAGATTGCATGTTTACTCTTTCTTTGTGTAGATTTTGGTGTTTGCTATTTTGGGTTAAGATGGGTAACCGAGTGTCTTTCCATAATGGTATTTTTCGATTCTGTCAATATTTTTGTTTTTGATTGCTTTCATTTGAAAGATGAATGTGAAAGCTTTCTATAGTAGCTTATATGCAGAATTTGGATAAGTACTGAAGAAGTTATAAGTGTTTGAAGTTGGTGTGTTGAACTGTAACTTGCTGAAATTGTAAGTCTGATTTTAAACTGTGATGAACAGGGGGTAAAGATATGGCTTTATTTTTTGTTATTGAAAGCACTTAAGGATAAATCTTGCATGTTTAAAAAGTAGAAGGTAAGGGATTTCCAATGGTATAAAGTTTTCAGGTTTTGGTTGAAAAATGTGACTTTGTTGATCAAGCCGAGCGGAAGTAGATCCTAGTCTTTTCCAGGGTTTGTAAGATGTTTTGTGTTTTGCTATTTGGTGTTTAATATGCAAGTTATGTTGGTGTGAATGCTTTGATGTGTGGAGTTGGGGACGAATGTTGCCTTTGGAATGGTTGTAATATTTTGGAGTTTCGTGTAATATTTTGGAATTTCGTTTTTTTTCAGTTTAATCTCTAGGACAAGATTCTTTTGAGGTGTGTATTATGTAACATCTGGTTTTTTTTCCTTTGTACTACCCTGTGGTAATATTTAGAATCTTGGTGGTGGCATATAACATTGCCCTTCTACAAGGCTCTACACAATTCTCCTATCTCTTTACTCTTCTCATCAGATTGTGGGTGGTTTTATTCTTAGTCAAACAGCCCAAGAGAAGAGAGCTTGAGAGGGGGAGTTCCTTAAAGATTTGCTAGAAGGGCAAGGTTATATGCCACCACCAAGATTCTAAACACTACCACAGGGTTGTACAAAGGAAAAAAAATAGATGTTACATAAGGTATCAGAGCTCGACTCACATCTCAAAACACAAGGGGATACACCAGGAAACATAAGGGTCGCCATCCTACTTACAACAGTCTTTAAGAGTTCAGTCTCATTTGGGTGGATCAGTTATATTAGTGAATGTTGCCCTCAGTTCGAGTTTTCTATCTGTGATCGTGTCTTTCAGTTTGATTTTACTTAGTGAATGTTGCTTTGATACCAAAATTTTATGTCATGCCCCGCTCATAAGGAAAATCCCAACAACCGGGAGATTTCCTACAAACGACACGTGACATAAAACCTAACCACATTTTCACATAAACATTTCTCGAAAAAAAAATTCCAAAATATTATATGAAACTCCAAAATATTACAACCATTCCAAAGGCAACCTTCGCCCCCAACTCCACACATCAAAGAATTCACACCTACATAACTTACATATTAAACGCCACGAAAATTCTACTGTGCCCGCTGTAATGCCCGGATGATGCCCAGCACATGCAACACATTGTACCAGGCACGTGCTGGGCCTTGAGAACATAAAAATGAAGATAGAATCCTCATTCTCTCGATCGATTTTAGAAACCTAAAAAAAAAAAAAAAAAAAAGGTTGAAGAACAGCTCATCTGAGGGAGAGGAGGATCTGAGGAAAGGAAGAGGAGGAAGAGGATCTGAAGAAAAGCTCATCTGAGGAAGAGGAAGAGGAAGAGGTGGCGGATCTGAGGGAGAGGAAGGGGAAGAGGAAGAGGAGGCGGATCTGAGGGAGAGGAAGAAGGGAAGAGCTTCAGTGAAGATTTATACGAAGCTTCAGGGAGAGGAAGAAGGGAAGAGCTTCAGGGAGAGGAGAAAGCAATATTCTCGGCATTATCAACTGTACAAGATTTGCAATCATAGGTGAGTCCTCACTGCTCTTGTTGGCCACCAAAAATCCAAGTAATTATGTCTCGCATTGATTCCAAGTAATCATAGTATTTATGTATACTTAGAGAAAATAATAACGAGCAAAATTATAGCATAAATTACATGCTGAAAACGGTTGAAAACAGACAAGTAACCAAAATTATAATTCCAAGTAATTCATGTCGAGTTATGAATGTGGGTAAAACAGCAAGAAATTATAGCATTCTCAGTAACCAATACATATAAAGAAGCATCATGATCACCAATATTTAGCATCTAAAAAGAAGCATGGCAGAGTCTATATTGTGATTGTGATGAAACAGACAATTGCAGATTTTGGAATCAGACAGAGTATGCAATACAGATCAGTATAGGAGAGTAATGTTTCACACACCCATAATCTTGTTCTTGTTGCGTCATGCTGAGCATAATTAACATCTTCAATAATAATTATCGAATGTGACAAGAACAAATCTTTTCTAATCTACATGTCTCAATTTCACCTTCATAAGATGAGAAACACTGAAATCAGAAGCAATGTGATTGGCCATTTAATACATTTAGGCCATTTAATACATTTTAAGAGATCAATATATAATCATGCAATACATTTAGGCCATTTAATACATTTTAAGAGATCAATATATAATCAACATTAAAGATTATATAATCACATGATATTTGAAAGGATAGTTTCATATCTCTGCCTTCTCATTCTGGATCTATTGAGTAGGTCTAATCTCTTTGTCTCTGCATCTTGGCCTGAACTAATTGAGTTATGATCTGATCAGTTTATATGAAATTATTCAATCAAATGATATTTTTTTGTCAACGCAGGAATGGCATACATAGCTTATGTTGTTTATCGTGGGCGTGTTCCTGGAGTATATGTGACTTGGCCAGGTTGCGCATTACAAGTTAACGGATACAAGGGTTGTACGTATAAGGGTTTCAAATCAGTTGAAGAAGCCTATGAAGATTACGAAATGTGGAAGCTATCAGAAGAGAACCGATTAGAGCACGAAGCGAGAAGAGAGCACCCGACAAGAACAAACGACACTGAAGACGTAGTGGACCAATCAAATAATGCTCCTGAGGGTCCTTGGGCTTTTACAATGGACCTAATCAACAGTTTATTAGTGGTAGTTTTATTGATTCTTGTGATTATCTTTTTTAAGCTTTTGGATGGTATTTGAAACTGAATTATCTCTTGTAATTATCTCTTGTTTAGAAACTGAATTGTATGTCAGTTTAGAAATTGTATGTCAGTTTAGAAATTGCATGTTGTATTGGATTTAGATTAAGATACTGCTGGAAATTGTATGTCGATGTTGTATCCTATTTGGATTCAGATTTAGAAACAGGCTGAATTGTATGTCAGTTTAGAAATTGTATGTCAATTTAGATATTGCATGTTGTGAGCAATACAAGTGAATGGCCGAATTGTATGTCAGAAGAAAAGCTGCTGGAATTGCATGTAATTGTATGTCAGGTGCTGGAATGGTGCTATGAATGGTGCTATGAATGGCAGCAGTTTTCGCAGTTTGAGCATTTAAAAGCTGCTGGAATTTTCGCAGTTTGAGCATTTAAAAGCTGCTGAAATTTTCGCAGTTTGAGCGCTTAAAAGCTGCTGGAATTTCCGTAGTTTGAGCGTTTAACAGCAGCTGGAATTTTCGCAGTTTGAGCGCTTAAAAGCTGCTGAAATTTTCGCAGCATGTAATTGTATGACTCCTTAAAAGCTGCTGGAATTGCATGGTTTAGAAACCGTTTTCAACCATATGGCAGCATGACGAGTGATAAAACTGCAAACTGGTAGCATGACGAGTGATAAAACTGATAAAAACTAATAAAACTGCAACCTGCAACCTCACAAAACTGATAAAACTGACAAAACTGATAGCATTACTCATTACATATTCAATTATAAAAACTGATAGAATATGATAAAAGAGTTCTGAAGTCTGCCAATTACAAAAACTGCTGAAATATAGCACTCCCATTACAATTTGAATTCAACCAAAAGTCATACAACAACCACAACAATTAATAATATTTTGTCGCTTGTTTGAATAAGTTCCTTCAGGGTTGGCTTCTGACATATAGAGTTCATATGCAACACCATCATCTCTACAAACATGTAAACAAAACATGGGATGCGTTGATATATGGCAAAACATTAAAAACTAACAAAGTTTGACAACCTCCTAATTCAAACGGTTTAAAATAAAAACTAACAAAGTTTGAGATCCTTACCAGGGCGTAAATAATGAGCTATAATCTGTCAAGTTCGTGTCGTTGCTAGAAGGTGGGCGCTGCAAAAATAAATGATATTACATAAAGGCTTACATTCTTTATGTGGTCGTTAAAATGATCTTAAGACAATAAATTACATACCTGTGTTATAAGTGAGTAAACCTGACCAAGTCCTTCAAATGTAGCATTACCATATGGCTCAACATGGTTTGAAAGAGGTGTCATATATTGTGAACTTTCAAATCCAACTTGGGTAGAACCCTACAAATGACATGAAAAAAAAAATCAATATTCTTGAATTTAAAATATATATATTCATTAAAGTAAAACAAACAAGTAAAATTACCAATTTATTCTGAATGGCATGTTCTCTGTCAATACGTCTCATTTTCTCCTTCTCTTTCTGTGTTTCTTTCCGTTTTTGGCTCTTTTTACAAACTTTTTCCATGGTGGATTGCTTCCTCGAATTAGAACGTCGTCCTTTGCAACGGACGACCAATGGACTATGAATGTCACCAGTACTTTTAGCGCCAACTTCGAACACCCCCTCTGACTAAACATTGACATCACTATCACCATCACCATCACCTTTTGATCTCTTTAGTTCACCAGTCTTCATTTTTATCCAACGTTTAACATTATCTGTCTCCTTTTGGTCATCTGAAGCTATATCATCCATTTCATAAAAGAGGCTGCACATCTCATCAGACCGTTCATTTTCAGGATTCATTGCCCAATCCGAATATACAATTTTTACCTTCTTATGACACCTCTTAATATCTTTCCTCCACCTTCGAAGAATAAATTTTTCAGGTAAAACATTAATCCTCTTATGAGACAATACCGATAAAATATGTTTGCATAAGATCCCCCTAAACTCAAATAACTGACAATTGCACTTAATATTGAAGTCATCATCATTAAAATAAACTTTAAAATTGATTGACCTGTATGCGTTTCCTATCAACCTGTCTTCCGAACACAATAAACCTGAAAGCCATACTCCTCCATGACATGATGATTAACTGCACAACATAATCTTCCTGCAATCTCTGTTTGAAACTCCTTAAATTTATTTGTGGTGTAGGCAGCTTGAAATTTTTTCTCAAATGCGTAAGGAGTAATGCAAGGAAGGCAACGGCTAAATGATCTAAAGTCCTCATCAACTTCTTTTTGAACCTTACTTCGTAGTGCATTCTCATATTGTTCTACGAATTGCTTTAGTGTGGTCTTTGAATTTACATAACCATCAAAAAAAGCATTCATACTTTCACTCCTTTGTGTTGAAGACATCCCTGCCCAAAAAGTATTCCTCTGAAATGTGGGTACCCAACGAATTATTTCATCATATAATCCACTCAACCAATCATTATTTTCAAGGTTAAATTTCTCAATGAACCCACGCCAATATTCTTCAAACTCTTCATGAGACAGAGAATCATAAACTGCTCTTTGCATTGCAAATTTTATAGCCTCGTATTCATTGTAACCTGACAGTTTTTCAGGCAACTTTTTCATAATATGCCATAGGCACCATCTATGGCGTGTGTTGGGAAACACAATTTCGATGGCTCTCTTCATTGCTCTGTCCTGATCAGTGATTACAGCAGCTGGAGCACAATCATTCATACACACAAGCCAAGATTTGAAAATCCAAACAAACTCTTGTACTGTCTCACTACATATCAATCCACATCCAAGAAGTATTGACTGACCGTGATGATTCACCCCAACAAAAGGAGCAAATGGCATTTCGTACTTATTAGTTAAGTACGTAGTGTCAAAAGTAATGACGTCACCAAACTCCTTGTAAGCTGCTCTACTCCATGCATCAGCCCAAAAGACATTTCTTAACCTCCCATTGTCATCCAAATCCATCAAATAGAAAAAATCAGCATTGTTAGCTTGCATCTTTTGAAAGTAGTTCTGCAGTGTCGTCGCATCCCCCTCACCAAGTCTCAATTGCCTTATTTTATGCAAATAGTTGTAACAATCTTTTTGGGAAATTTTCATATTATCATTCCCACCAGCTTCAACCACACACGAAGAAAAATTCTTATTTGGCCTAATGCCCGCCCTATCATTATATTCAAGCCTCTTCTTCACATATTGGCTCATAACTCGATTTGTCTTGTAATATCTCGATTTTGTAGGGCTCAAATCATGATTGTGATCATCAGTTACTGTTGTCACTTTCACTGTTCCATCAGGGCGTATAAGAGCTCTAATCTTAGCCTTACAACCACATCTACAAGAGGGACGCATTTTTATAACACTTTCTGCTTGACCTTTAAAATTCCCAGCCCGACCACATACAAGAATAAGATATCTAGGATTTCCCTCATCATCCTTTTCAGTTGACCTTACTCTCACTGGAAATCCCTTTTTATTACCATAATCAAGATAATATGACTGATACTCATCAATGTTGTTAAATTCCATCCCTATGAAAGGCTCTTTTATCGACTCTACAAATTCAAAATTTTCCATACATTCGCTATTTTCTAATGTATCCATCCCTGAAAATATGACAAATTGAACACAAATTTGATGGAAAATTAGCATCTGAACTGATCTAACATAAAAAAATAACAAAGCACAAATAACTTATTGATTCCAATTTCAGACTGATTCTTAGCACAGATAACAGGTTCTTATTGATTCCAATTTCTAGTTACTGTGATGATGTAGTTCTCATTATTTCAGGTTCTTTAGGTTCATCATCTATTCTAAACTTATACAGGGAAAAAAAATTTTGAAAACCTAAATTGAAAGCTATAGAAAATCATTTCCTTTAACGATAAAATTTCCAACAAAAAACAGATGACATAGATAGATAGGGGTGGTACCTAATCGCAGGTTGCAGTTTGGAGGAGGCGGAGGTAAAGGAGGCGCAGTTTGGACTCCTAATCGTGCCGTTTGGAGGAGGCGCACTTTGGACGGAGGCAGAGGAGGCGCAGTTGGCAGCCCTAATCGCGCGAGGTGGAGGAGGCGCAGTCAAGTTAGAACTGAGAAACTGTTTGCGATTTTTTTTTTTTTTGCCTTTTCATCCCGCTCATTAACTGGCACATGCCGGGCATTGTACCGGGCACAGTAGTACCTCTCTAAACGCCAAATAGCAAAACACAAAACATCTTACAAACCCTGAAAAAGACTAGGATCTACTTCCGCTCGGCTTGATCAACAAAGTCGCATTTTTCAACCAAAACCTGAAAACTTTATACCATTGGAAAACCCTTACCTTCTACTTTTTAAACATGTAAGATTTATCCTTAAGTATTTTCAATAATAGAAAATAAAACCAGGTCTTTACCCCCTGTTCATCACGTTTTAAAGTCAGACTTACAATTTCAACAAGTTACAGTTCAACACACCAACTTCAAACACCTATAACTTCTTCAATACTTATCCAAATTCTGCATATAAGCTACCTATAGAAATCTCTCACATTAATCTTTCAAATGAAAGCAATCAAAAACTAAAATATTGACAGAATCAAAAAATACCATTATGGAAAGACACTTGGTTACCCATCTTAACCGAAAATAGCAAACCCCAAAATTTACACAAAGAAAGAGTAAACATGCAATCTAATACGTTAAATCCTTGAAGAAAGGGGATATCTACTCAACAACTACAACTATTGCAATCCTCAAAGCACAAAGCTTCTCCTTCCCAACATGCACCAAAATCTTCTAGCAAATCTTTAAGGAACTCCCCCTCTCAAGCTTTATTCTCTTGGGTTGTTTGACTAAGAATAAAACCACCCACAATCTGATGAGAAGAGTAAAGAGATGGAAGAATTGTGTAGAGTCTTGTAGAATGGCAAGGTTATATGCCACCACCAAGATTCTAAACACTACCACAGGGTGGTACAAAGGAAAAAATAGATGTTACAGAAACTAATAGCTCATTCGATTCTCGAATGAGAACTACATGTCTTCCTTAAGGTAAAATGCATATTTTTTTAGGACATTTAATTGTAAGTTTGCTCACACCAGTATTAATATACTGACCCAAATTTTGTATTGTTTTACAAATTTGGGTGTGTTCTTAATGAACGTAGCCCCAGAGACTTATCAGGGTTAATTGCAGCACGAGGGTGGTATTAGGCTATTAGCTGCGTGGCGATAGCTGAGGATTCGACACGTTTGAATAGATATTGAGTTATTGTTTTTCCTAGGTAATCAGATGCAGGGATTAGCTATAAATGCTCGGATTTTAAGTCAGAGATTTATTTGGGGATCGATTAATGTAATTTTCATTTATTTATATCGTGGCTTGGGCTTATAATTGTGAACCTCCTTTTGAGAGGAAGAATTTTGAGGAAGGTTATTATTTTATTTATTGCCTCCTTTTGACAAACTATTAATTTATGTTGTTCCAAAATTCGGGGCGTGACTTTTTGCTATCAAAGCATTTGGTTAACCTAGATCTAGGGTAGGTCTAGGAGATCCTCGGAAGTGTGAAAATTGGATTATAAACGTTTGGATTATTGAGTATTAACGGTTATTTATTTTCACTTGAAGGTAATGGTGAACACTCGATCGAATGGTGCCAATGGGCAAAATGGTGATAACGGGCAGAATAACACTAATGGGGCAAGCGATTCGAATGAAGGGGGAAACCCTAACTTGGTTTAGGTGGACATGGGAGCTATGATGACGCAACTTTTGCAGGTTGTGCAAAACAACCATCAGGATAATCATGGTGACCTGTTTGCCAGGAGAAATAAGGAGTTTGGGAACCTAGGCGGTCAGAGGTTTAATGGAGAGACTGGGCCTATTGCAGCTAAGAAGTGGATTCGCAAGTGTGAAACCGTATTCAATAGGATGCAAATGATCGAGGTGCAGAAACAGGAGTTAGCTGCTCATAACTTGGATGGTAATGCCATGTATTGGTGGGATTCTGTTGAGGAAAGCATAGATATGACTGTTATGACTTGGGAGACTTTCAAGTCCAAATTTGACTATCAGTTTGTACCTGAGGCTGTGAAATCTCAGCTAGCTGCAGAGTTCCCTAGTTTGACGCAATGTATAAAGTCGGTGACCCAATATGTGACAAAATTCAACGAGTTGACTCGGTATGTTTTGTACTTGGTTGATACTACTGCCAAGAAGAATAAGAAGTTTATCAGGGGTTTGGGTCATTATCTATCAAAGTCATTTTTACTCTTTGATAAAGAACCATTCGATAGAGCTTTAGACTTAGCTCTCAAGTTCGAAGAGCAAGACGCCATTTTAGAGGCTAGGGAGAAGAGCAGGGGAGGTGAGTCGTCTAGAAACTCGCGTTCATCTGGGAACCGAGAGCTAGCAGAACAGGTATATGCCTTATGATCAGAATCAATGAGGACCTGGATTTCAATATCAGCCGAGGTTTCAATCTAGAGGTCAGTTTCAGCAGAGGCCCCAGGGAAGTTTCAGGACGTAGAGTGGCTTCAGGCCCCAAGGGCAGCAATGGCAGAGACCGACATTTCAGAACCAGGGCTCGCAAGGCCCATATCAGCAACCTCGACCTCAGGCACCTGCAACACCACGAGGGTAGGCTTCCACTGATAGGTTATGCTACAGATGTAACCGACAAGGGCATCTCATTCATGATTGTTCCAGTGGGCGAGGCGCTCCACAGGGTAGGCAGGCCCCACCAGCTCCAGCACGTGCATTTGCGATTTTACCAGGGCAACAAAATGTTGAAGGTATCATCACTACTCAGTTTCCCTTGCGAGTAGTATTTGATTCTGGTGTTTCTCATTCTTTTATTTCTTTCTCGTTGAATGGTAGAAAAAGAAAACCTTAAAACTATTCCACTTATCAAACCTTTATGTGTTGAGACACCCATAGGAGGCACTGTCACATTATCTGAGTAATGTAAAAATTTTGAGATTTCTTTAATGGGTCGAAAATTTATTGCGGATTTGATAGTTATGAATTTTGAGATTTTTCATGTTATTCTTGGGATGGATTGGTTGGGTAAAAACCATGTTACCATAGATTGTGCCGCGAGGACCGTTTTGATAGATACACCAGGGTTGTCGCGAGTTAGTCATGTTTGTGAACCTTGTGGGGACTCCACAATGACGAGCACTCTATACTCTATGGATGTACCAGAGAAATATATTGGCATGGTTGAGGCAGTAAAGGATTTTGTAGATGTATTCTAAGAGATTCCCAGTCTACCACCTAAGAGAGAAGTTGAATTTCGAATTGACTTGTTGCTAGTGGCAGCACCGATTTCGAAAGCTGCATATCGATTGGCTCCCAAGCAGTTGGATGAGATGAAAGTTCAACTAGAAGAATTACTCCATAAGGGGTAAGAAATTTCTCTCGTATCTTTTTATTTATAATAGTTATATATATGTGCATATTGGTGAGTAACTATATGGTTAATCCTTTGAGGTGTGTATATTTAGGTTTATTCGACCAAGTTATTCTCCATGGGGTGCGCCTGCTATTTTTGTTTCTAAGAATGATGGTACTTTGAGGATGTGTGTCGACGATAGAAAACCAAATAAGGTGACCATAAAAAAATAAGTACCCTCTTACGCGGATAGATGATTTGTTAGATCAGTTGAAAGGGGCGGTTGTATTTTCAGAGTTGGATTTGAGGAGTGGGTACCATCAGATGGGTGTTGAAGAGCAGAGCATACCTCTGATGGCTTTTCGGACTCGGTATGGGTTATATGAATTTTTGGTTATGCCCTTTGGATTGACCAATGCTCATGCTTTCTTTATGGATTTGATGAACCGTATTTTTCGTTCGTACCTTGATAAATTTGTGATTATTTTCATTGATGATATTATGCTATATTCCCGAAACATGGAGGACCATCAAGAGCATTTGAAAGTAGTATTGCAGACTTTAAGATATCACAAGCTGTATGCTAAATTTAGTAAGTGCCACTTTTGGGAGAAAGATGTGAGATTTCTTGGGCATGTGATTTCTAGCGAAGGGATAACGGTTGATCCTGACAAAGTTGCAGCAGTTAAAGAATGGAAACAACCCACTAATGCCAGTGAAATTCGGAGTTTCTTAGGGTTGGCTGGATATTACAGGAGGTTTATTGAGAAATTTTCGTTGATTGCAGCACCTTTGACGAGTCTGACCCGAAAGGATGTCAAGTTTATATGGACTAAGGACCGTGAGACTGCATTTCAAGAGTTGAAGCAAAGGTTGACTACAACTCCAATCTTAATCATTCCCACTCGTGGCGGGAAGTTAGTGGTGTTTACAGATGCTAGCGGAACAGGTTTGGGATGTGTTTTGATGCAAAATCAGAAAGTAGTTTCTTACGCTTCTAGGCAGTTAAAGCCACATGAGAGGCGATATGTTACGCATGATTTGGAATTAGCAGCAGTGATTTTCGCATTAATATATGGAAACATTATTTGTATGGAGAGAAATTTGAGTTGTATACTGATCACAAAAGCTTAAAGTATCTATTTTTACAACGGGATTTGAACTTGAGGCAACAATAGTGGATGGAGTTCATTAGTAGTTATGATTTTGAAATCCTTTACCATCCAGGCAAAGGGAATGTGGTGGCGAATGCCCTTAGCAGGTAGCATAGTGTGTTGACCGCTCTTATGGTGCAAGTGTGGAAGATTCTCAAGGTTATTGCAGCTCATGATGTTTTGACTGTTTCGCATACTAGAGAAGCTTATGTTTGCAGTTTGACAGTGAAACCTACCCTGATTACTCGGGTCATTTCAGTGCAGCACACTGACCCATTTCTCATAAACAAAACGAATGATTTGATAGTTGATACGTTGGATGACTTCCCTACTGATTGGCAGTTGACATAGATGGAGGATTACGATTTCATGGTAGACTTTGTGTACTGTATATTTCGGCGTTAAAGAAGGAGATTATGGATGAGGCTCATCGTTTTAAATTTACTATTCATCCAGGGGGTACGAAGATGTATCACGATTTGAGAAGAAGTTTTTGGTTGGAAGGCATGAAACGAGATGTTGGGGAATATGTCTCTCACTGTTTCACTTGTCAGCAAGTGAACGCGGAACACCAGAGGCCATCTGGTTTATTGCAGCCTCTAGAAATACCCATGTGGAAGTGGTAACACATTTCGATGGATTTTGTTGATGGTTTACCTAGATCTCGGACAGGTAATGAGTCAATTTGGGTTATTGTTGACCATTTGACCAAGTGTGCACATTTTATGCTCGTTGGTGCATGCATCTCGTAATACCGACAAGTTAGCTACTATGTATATCCAAGAAGTGGTAAGGTTGCATGGTGTTCTTATTACCATTGTGTTAGATAGAGATCAATTGTTTACATCGGCATTTTGGAGAAGTTTCCAACGTGTTATGGATACTACCTTGGCTATGAGCATTGCGTATCATCCACAGACTGACGGGCAGATTGAGCGGGTAAATCAGATTTTAGAGGATATGTTGCAAGCTTGCATCATGGATTTTGGTGGTAGTTTGGAGGATCATTTACCATTGGTGGAGTTCTCGTACAATAATAGTTATCAATCGAGCATTGGCATGGCACCCTTTGAGGCTTTGTATGGTAGGCCGTGTAGATCTACTAGTTGTTGGGCAGAGGTAGGTGATACAATATTATTGGGACCAAAAATTGTTAGGGAAGATTGAGATTATTCGGGAAAGGATAAAAACTGCTCAGAGTAGACAGAAAAGCTATGCAGATCAAAAGCGAAAGAATGTAGTGTTTACAGTTGGTGATTTAGTTTTTCTAAAGGTGTCTCCATGCGAGGTGTGATGAGATTTGGCAAGAAAGGGAAGTTGAGCTCGCGGTATATTGGGCCACTCCAGATTGTCGGATGTGTTGGTCACTTAGCTTACAAACTTGCATTGCCGCCCAGTTTGTCGACGATTCATGATGTCTTTCATGTTTCGATGTTGAAGAAATGTGTGAAAGATCCAACTCAGATTGTTCAACCTATTGCTATTGAACTTAATGAGGATTTGACTTATACAGTTGGGCCGGTGATGATAATTGATCGTGACGTGAAGCAACTACGACGTAAGAAAGTCAACTTGGTCAAAGTTCAGTTGAGTGAAAAGGAGAACGATGTCACCTGAGAGTTGGAGGACAAAGTAAAGCATATGCACCCAGAATTATTCGCCTAACCCTTATCCTACCGAATCTCGGGACGAGATTCTTTTGAGGTGTGTATATTGTAATACCCGCCAAAATCACTTACCAATATAATTTTATTATCTTAGGAATTAATAATATTTATTTATGGGTAATATTTATTAATTGGTAATAGCTACAAATAGTTATATATTTTATGATTTTAATTTAGGACCTAGGTTTAGGTTGGTGGTGGGTAAGAGAAAAGTGATGGTTGTGTTTAGCTAAAGAAACCTTAATTAAAAACTTATTTAAAAGAAACCCTAGCCTCCTCTTTTCTTTTGATACACACAAAAGAAAAGGAAAAACTTACGTAGAAAAAAAAAAAGAGGCGATAAAGGAAGAAATTTGCTCAAACTTTTGGAGATTTTTGCAAAAACAGTGAGTTAAACTCTATTTATGATTCCACTCATGATTTTGATTTTCGATCTCATTATTTTATTGTTGTTGTTTAGGTATACAATCTATGATGCACTCCTTACAACCTAAATAATTGTTGTATAGAAACTTAAATGAATCTAAAATGACGTCTTTAATAAAGTTCATCTTTTTTTTTTTAAAGTCGCTATTTCAATCACTGTTTGAATCATGTTACTGTTTAAATCACTGTTTGAATCATGTCATAGTTAAATCACTGTTTGAATCATGTGGGAATCTGTTTTCTTCACTATTTTAAACATGGTTGAATGATTGCCTTAGAGAAGAATAAAATAAAATAAAGGGAAATATCGAGTGATGAGTCACCATTACTTTTGGATGGAAGTAGGGATTTTAAATAAACCATATACCCATCTTATAAAAAAAATGTGTTTGACAATATTTGTTAAAGCTTGATTTGACATCCAGGATGTTTGACACCTTTTAAGGTCAATTTCATGTTTGGTTGTTAGTGTATGGAAAGGTGTTTACATCATGTTAGTTTTCCATCATGTTAGTTTACATGTGGTATGAGGAATAGGATTTGTGTTTAATATTGATTTGTCATTTTATTAATTCATTTTCATTTGTTGCATCAGACTTTTCATCTAGTGGTCTTAAGTATCATTATTACTCTTTAAAAAAAAAGTATCATTATTATTATTTTCTGAAATTTAAAATATAGAAATACTCTTATGTTGGAATACGAGAATAAATATGTAGTAAATTTTATGGATATAGTGCTAAATACAATTTTTCTGAAATTCGATGTCTACATGATAAATTTTGGTAGTTCAAAAAAAATGTTGATTTTGTGCTATTTTCCACAACTCCGAAAAAAAGGGAATTCTTTAGTATACAGACTTGCTTGTATACGTGTGATATAAATTTTGGGTATGCAGACTTACTTGCATATTGGTACGCCGTTCCATGTGAATTCGGTAGTATGTGTAGTATTTAGGAAATACTTGCCAGGTATCGAACTTCGGGTGAGATGACATGACACTCGATGTGGTACCCTACTTGGGTCGTGTAAGATCCGAGTGGCTTCGATGGCACGGGAGGCACACTTGGGTGAGGTGTGTTCGACACAGGAGGAGAGTGCGATTGTGAAAAAGAAGCTAAGAATTTGGAAAATTAAGAAAACCAACATGAAAATGTGCATGGATTATTTTAGCATGTATTAGGTTAGCCTTGAAGGAAGAAACTAACAGTTCATTCGATTCTCGAATGAGAACTACCTGTCTTCCTTAAGGTGAAATGCATATTTTTTTAGGATATTTAATTGTAAGTTTGTTCACACCAGTATTAATATACTGACCCAAATTTTGTACTATTTTACAAATTTGGGTGCGTTCTTAATAAGCGTAGCCCCATAGACTTATCAGGGTTAATTGGAGCGCAAGGGTGGTATTAGCTGTGTGGCGATAGCTGAGGATTCGACACGTTTGATTAGATCTTGAGTTATTGTTTTTCCTATGTAATTATATGTAGGGATTAGTTATAAATGCTTGAATTTTAAGTCAGAGATTTATTTGGGGATTGATTAATGCAATTTTCATTTATTTATATGGTGGCTTGGGCTTATAATTGTGACCTCCTTTCGAGAGGAAGAATTTCGAGGAATGTTATTATTTTATTTATTGCCTCATGACTGTACCATTTAATTTGTTCCAGTTGTGTTTGGTTTTTAGACAAACTATTAATTTATGTTATTCAAAAAATCGGGGCGTGACACTGGGAGTCATTATCCATGTCAAATTGGGTGTGCCACATGCTCTCACAATTCATATCAATGTCCCTCAAGTTTGGGAGCCAAGTCTTCATTTGTTAAGGACTTTGAATCATTTTCTATCTCACAGATATATACCAACTGAATATCCCAAGAGTCTGCGCCTCCGTAAGCTCACCATGGTTGATCCTGCTGCTCCTGCTCCTGCTCCTACTCCTTCCTGATAACAATACAAAAACTTTGGTTAGGAAATTCCATAGTCAGTTCGGTTTTTCCTAAGTTATCAGTTCCCTCCGGTTTACAAGACCCCAAAACCAATTTAGTTTTGTATGGTTGTCGATCCAAAGCGAGTCATGTACATCCCTAACTTGTGTTATGTAATAATTTAGTTCTATATTTATGCTTCAATAATAATTAATATATGTTTCTTACTTTTCGCCATGTTTACCGGCTTAACACCAAATCATTTTGCTTAACAAAATTGAAGTCTATGAATGGGGAATAAGAAGAAATTAACAAGGATAAAATATGAGGTTAGAAAAAGCATCTACAAGCACATACAAATGGCTCATAATATCTTATTTAGGATAGAAGTAATCATCATCACCTTAGGTTATTATACGCTATTATTGCCAAAAATATCCATCAAAGGAAATGTGTATGGAAAGAGAATTTATCTTTTTTTTTTTTAAAGGCAAACAAGGTTTTTATAGGATCTCAGAACTCACTAAAGATGTCGCAAGCTGGATTTGAATTCATGACCTAGTGATACCATCCGCCAAACTCTAACCGTTGAGCTGTCATACCATTAGCAAATATATTTACTTATTTACAGCTATTTACAGCTAACAGAACCTTTTTTTTGTGAATATGGGCAAACTATTAACACAATTCAATTCAGTTTAAAGGCTGAAAGGATATCTAAAGCTATCTCAATATCTATTTATAGAAAACAACTGGATTCCAAAACTGGCAAAAATCGCAAAACACCGAAATGAGGAACATGCATATAAAAATATAGTTTAATTACTATAAAGTCGATGGTGTTTGACATGAATAAACCTCTAATGAAATGGATTCACACACATAAAATAAATAAATAAATAAATGAATAAATTACCAGAGGGAAAAAAAAAGTTTTTTTTTTTTTTTTTTTTTTTTGTTCAAACACGAAGATGTTTATTAATGAAAGAAAGGGAAACAAAATACAAAGAGAAACATGCCTATATCAAGGAATGCCAAGAAAGTGTCAAAACCCAAATCCCTAAACAAATTACATGTCGTACCCATCCTCCACAGCAATTCTCTAATCTCGATAAAGATAGAGTGTTCTGATCTGTTGAGTCCTTCAAATACCCTTTTATTTCTTTCTTTCCACACACACCACATGAGAACGTGAGGGACCCTACGCCATAACCACTCCCCCCGACGGGAAGGATTAGCTTGAGACCACCAACTTAGCCAATCTAAAATAGAGCCTTCAAACATCAAACTCAAACCGAATTCCGCCAAGAAACTGCTCCAAATGGATTTGGAGAAACTGCAGTGAAGCATCAAATGGTCTAGTGTCTCGTCAAATGCATTGCAAAGCACACAAAGACTCCCTGTGAGGATTCCTCTTTTTCTTAACCTATCTTTAGTCAAGATCTTCTCATGCAAAACTGACCAACTAAAGAACTTAATCCGAGGAAAAAGGTTTTTCACCCATACCAGATTTTTGTGGGAGGAAATGAAGGGGTTAGAGTGGGTCTCATAATGAGATGCAGCCAACATATCTGAAAATTCTTTCACCGAGAAGCCCACACCTTTACCCTTCCACACCAAACTATCTGATCCCTCTGAGAGCATTTGTCTATCCAACAAATGCATTAGATTAGCGAACTCATCTAGTTCTCCAGTATTGAGGTGTCTTCGAAAGGAAAGATCCCAAGAATTGTCGTTAGACCAAAAATTGCTCACACTCCCATATTGATTGTTGTTAATGATAAACAACATTGGAAACAGATCCTTCAAAGATTGGTTACTACACCAAACATCATGCCAGAAAGAGATGAGATCACCATTTCCACATTGGAGAGAGGTGTGAGGGTAGAAACCGCTTGCGCACCGGGAGATGGACTTCCACAAAGAGCAGCCGTAGGAAGTGTACTTAGTTCTCTTTTCCCAAACCCATCTATTGCGGCCATATTTGTCCATAATGAGAGATCTCCATAAATTATCATTTTCTTCTGCAAATCGCCAAAGCCACTTAGAAAGTAATGCAATATTGAAAGTGAGCACCTGACGAATGCCTAAACCACCTCGAGATTTAGGGCAACAAATTTTCTCCCAGCCCACTAAATGCATCTTTCTAGAGTTATGAGTAGAACCCCAAAGGAAATCGCGCATGATCCGTTCCATCTTGGCTGCTATTGAACAGGGAACCCTGATAAGAGACAGAATGAACACCGGGATAGAAGCTAATGTGGATTGTACAAGAGCTAGTCTGCCTGCTTTAGAGAGAAATTTGCGTTTCCAAGACGCTAGTTTCGATTCCATCCTTTCGATCGTCTCATCCCACACAGCTTTACTTTTGAAACCAGCCCCCAAAGGCATGCCCAAGTACTTAACTGGAAGATGACCAGCTGAACAACCCAATAAACCCGCCAACTGGTGCAGATGAGGGACATCTCCAATAGGCAACACCCTTGATTTGTGAAAGTTGATTTTCAGTCCTGAAATAACTTCAAACCAAAGCATAATTCTTTTAAGAGCAAGAACCTGAGAAGCGGAAGCATCACAAAAGAGGATAGTATCATCCGCATATTGGAGAATAGAGACAGGCGGACTACCATCCGCGACAGAAAACCCTCTCACTAGGCCAGCATCAACCGCTTTAAGAATCATTTGAGTTAAACCTTCTGCTGTTATAGTAAAGAGAAAAGGAGACAGGGGATCGCCTTGTCGCAGGCCTTTCGAGCTATTGAAAAACCCGTGCAACTGACCATTAATTTTCAGAGAGAAATTAGCAGTAGATCTGCAAGTGTGAAGCCAATGAATCCATTTGGCGTCAAACCCCATGCGAGCCATTACCAAATCCAAGTATCTCCAAGAGACGTTGTCAAAGGCTTTGGAGAAATCTAATTTGATAACGAGCCCTGGAACACCTTGTTTTTTCCTAGAATCAATAATTTCATTGGCAATCAAAGGGCTATCAACCACCTGTCTTCCACTGACTGCTGCACTTTGAAAAGGAGAAATGACTGAATGAAGAACTATTTTCAATCTGTTAGCCAACACCTTGGCAATGATCTTATAGGCCCCATTCAAAATACTGATAGGTCTAAAATCTTTTACTGTCCGCATTCCCGCACATTTAGGAATGAGCGAGATGATAGTGGTGTTCAACCGCCAATCAAGAAAATTTCTCGAGTTAAATTCTGCAACAACTTTCAGAAAATCAATTTTGATTACCTCCCACATATTCAAATAGAACACCATAGAGAAACCATCAAGACCTGGAGAAACTTCAGATTTTAGTTCTTCCATTGCCACTCTAATTTCCATCTCCGAAAAATTATCTACCAAGGCAGTAGCCGTAGACTGAGAGATAGACTTGAAGGTAATCCCCGAGAAGAAAGGTCGCCACTCCTCCTTTTCATGGAACAACTCCTTGAAGTGAGATATCAAGAGTTCTCTAATACTGACTTCATCCACTACCAACTCCTGACCCATGCTAAGAGCTTCAATGGAGTTAAACAGTCTGCGTCTGTTAGCCAATGTATGGAAGAATTTGGACCCCTGATCCATATGACGAACCCAGTTGACTCCTGATCTGATCCTCCAAAACTCCTCATCTCTTTTGATTAATGTTGCCCACTCTTGATGTAGCTGCACTCTACAAGACCTCTCCTCAGCAGTCAGGTCCCTGATCTCTTCATCAGCGTCAATGTTAGCAATTAAAGCAGAGATATTTTGAATACATAAATTTGTCTTACCCCAAACTTTAGTCCTCCAACTTTTGAGATTGCATCTGAGAGTCTTAAGCTTCCACCATAAACAGCAGCCGGGGTGGCCAGAGACTACTGAGTTGTTCCACCAAGCTTTCATCTCCTCTGCCAGGGTAGGGTAATCAAACCAACCGTTATCAAATGAAAAAAGGCGAGTACCACCACCAACAGACGAGTTCGCAAGCAAAATCGCGTGATGGTCAGAACCTGCTGCACCCTTGAGCCATTCAACTTTATCACCAAATTTGTCAATCCAATCCGCCGAGGCTAGAAATCGATCAAGACGACAAAGGATAGGAAGATCTCTCCGATTTGACCATGTGAATTTCCCCCTTTTTAGACTGAAATCGGCGAGTTCCACCTCATTAATGAATTGATTGAATTTCTGCATACTCATGGACCTTCTCCTGCATCCTTTTTTTTCATTCATATGACGGACAACATTGAAGTCACCCGCTAACACCCATGGCGATTGCACCCAACCAGCAATGTCATATAGTTCTTCCCAGAAGTGGTCTCTAAGCGAAGGATCACATGGACCATAAATGTTAGTCCCTGACCAAATTGAGTTATCCGAAATCATTTGGAATTGAATAGAAAGAGAAAAAGCCCCTTTCAACACTTCCCTCATCTGCAAAAGATCAGCGTCCCAAATAGCTAAAATGCTGCCCGAGCTGCCAATGGATTCCACCATAGCCCAATCAAAAGAACTGTCACCCCACAATATATTAAACATTTAGCTCAATCCAAAAAATAGCTAAGTTTTACAAAGAATATTTTATTAGCTACGGCAAAAAACCGTCCCTAATAGAATATTTTAAAAAAAAATTAAACAAAAATAGAACCTCATCGCAACTGTCAATAACACCTAAAAACTTTAGCTCAATCCAACGCACTAAAATAAATCACGTCACCGATCCGCGTGAAACCAACTCAACCAATCATCTTCAATTAACTCTCTCTATATAAATTTAAATTTTACAGAGGAGAAGTCCGCCGTGGCAGAGAAGACCCCAGCAGCAGAGAAGAAACCCAAATCCAGGATAAAACTCTCACTTGACACCCATCCCGGCCGCCTTTCCCTAGATGCAAGAGATCTCAGAGATTAGAGATCTCAGATATTCTCTTTGATATAAGGAGGACGACGGTGGTGCCGTGGTGGTACTATCTGTCCCTTATTATCTACTCTCTATCGCCTCCGCCCACTCCAACCCCGCCATCTCCTGCGTGTGTCTTCTTCTTCAGGTGAGAGATAAGGTTTAGTAAATCATAAACAAGGCTAACATTTGTCGAATGTTAAAATTGCATACATTTGTCGAATGTTCTCTTTACCTTATATAATGGTGGTTGTTACTTCACTGCGTGACTTAAGCAAATGAGGCTTATCGAGGGGAAATGTTATTTGTAACAGTTTTTTTGAAAGATAAGCCTTAGAATTTCTTTTAGCTACAGTTTCTTTGATACGGTACAAGTCGTCCCTGCATCTTACCCATATTCTCTTTGATATTCTTACCGCCTTCCAGTCACTTTTTTACTCTTTTTGACTAGTTGAAGGGCCTTGGTTTTTATGCAAGGCGAAACATTGTTTCATATTTATAAAACTTGCAGACGTTCTTCATCGGAGGGATTTCATGGGAGACAACAGAGGAGAAGCTCATAAAGCATTTCAACAATTATCAAGGATTACTAACTCTTTATAATTTTTTTTTTTTCCTTTGATTGTTGCAGAAGCAACTCCCAAATTTGTCTTTCAACTAATGAATGTGAGAGAACTTAGCATTGCCCATGTTAAAAGCCACTTGCAAGTATGAGAATGATTTATAATTTTTTTTTTTTGGATCATCTCCTGCATCTTACCCATATCCTCTTTGATACTATTACTACCTTTAAGTCAATTTTTTACTCATATCATTTTATTTTTGATCATCTCCTGCATCTTACCCATATCCTTCATTTTTTTCAGGCTGAAAGATTGTTTAATTTATTTAAAACTTGAAGACGCTTTGAATTTGGACGGGGAAAAAACTTTATTCTGATTGAAAAGGCATGGACACTCCGAATTTGTCTTTCCAAAATTGTATTTGTTGTTTTTTAATAGTATAAACCTTGATTCAAAATTGGTAAGTTTTAATTTGTCCTTGATTGTAAATTCATGTAAGTTTCCTGCTTATGTAGCCCCTTGAATCATATATATATAATATCAATTTGGGGTTGATAGAGTATAAACTTGTTTGGAATTTACAAATAAAAACACTTTGCTACGCTTTATGCCGTCGTAACCGTAGCTAAGATTTACACGGTTTTTGCCGTCCCTAATCGATTAAAAATAAAATAAAAAATTACACAAAATAAAAACCTTTCGGCGCGAATAAAATTGGGAATCCCGCGTAGTTCTGTGAAGAGCGTATTGCTTTGAGAGGACGAAGCCTATTTTGAGAGGAAGAAGGTTTGGAAGAGCGCTTTTGAGAGGACGAAGGTTTGACATCCCCGTCACGGTATTTTGAGAGGAAGAAGCTCTGCGAGGAAGACGCGCGATTTTCAGAGGAAGAAGCTGTGAGAGGAAGAAGGTCTGAGAGGAAGAACCCTATTTTGAAAGGAAGAACCCTCGATTTTGAGAGGAAGAAGGTCTGATAGGAAGAACCCGCGCCGCGTCACCTGCTGAGGGGCCTGGAATCCTTCTGCATCCAAGCATTGGGCGCGAATTAGGAAGATCATCTCATTCTTCATCTTCTTCAACTTCAAGGTGGGAGAAATTTGGGGTTTTTGTGCTCTAATAAGGGTTAAAGGTGAGTAAAAATCAAATCTCTCACTTAGGTTTATATTGTTTTGCAAATTTTAGTCTAAAGATGGAAGAAGAATTCACAGACTCACAGACTTTATATTGTTTTGCAAATTTTAGTCTAAAGATGCAAATTTTTTAAATTGTTTTGAACTGTAAAAGGCTTTTTGTACATTCATGAACTCACAGACTCACAAATTTTTTTATACATTCATGAACTCAAGGCGTAATCGACCTTTTGTTTTTCTTCACCAAAGCTTATCCTTCTAAATGGCCCTCCAACACCACTCAGATTTGTGAGCCACTCCTAAAATTTTAGGGAGTTCTAATATTTATTTGGTCTGAAAATGTTAAAGAGTTGCAACTCGAAACGAAAAAATGCTCGGACATTTTCAACTATAAACAAAATGGGAGTTGCTATTTGTGAAACTGTACAACTCTTAAAAATTTTGTGTCTGACATAAAACTATGCCAATATTCTTAACTCGACCTATTTTAATCGAAATTTCTAAAGGGTCTGTTTGCACCAGTGATTTGGAAAAGAAGGGGAGTACGTCATTAATAAAACATCGATAGACTCCCCTGTTTCTTTCCTCAATGGACAAGGTTTCCTTTTGTTTTCTAGACCAAGACTAAAGGTTAGCATTCCTACCATACAATAAAAATTCACAGTTTTAACTTTTGTTTTGTTGTTTTCTTTCATCTAAAGAAAAGAACCAACCCCTCTATCCCTGCTTTTGGTCTGAATTCCAATTGGCCCTACTTTGTCAAGAATACTTAAACATCTATACAAAAACTTACAAAAACAGTTGATTTGTTTCACATTGTATAAGGTATAGATTGCTCGAAAAGGAAATAAATAAACTTCCATTAACTCGATCACCTTTTACTTTGTCGGCGAGAATGAATCTGTGAAGGCTATGCTACCACTGCCAAAATCTTATCTTTCCCCTAAGGCCTAAGGTAAGTTGCTAGTAGTGATCATTGCCTCATGCATGGAGCTTGGAAACTTTGCTAAGCCCGAGGATAAGTAACCACAAGCCACATGCATGCATTACTATGTTTTCCTACAACAAGAAAGTGTTAAGCAAAACATATAAAAAAAACCATGACTTACAAACTACTAACTGCAACAATACTACAACATCCTCGAACCCAAGCCATGTGAGTTCATTTCAAATGCCTTTCCTTACATGTTCAAATTTAGCAAAACTTTTTCATGGAGCTCAAGTGGAATTTAATGAATTATTAAATCTTCTTACCATCTATAGCAATAGAAGTGGATGGTAGAATGAAGTCAGACCGTCCACACTTTTGATGTATTTTAAGTGCACCAACCAATAGTGAAATGCTTGATTAGATTGGTTTTGTTTTGACCATGTTAGTGCCCTGCTTTTCTTGCATTTTTTTTTTCATACTAGGGCATTCAAAATAATAAAAAGGAGCCTGTATGACAATGCAAACTTGTCATGAAACTAAGGTGTTCTCTAATAACAACTTATCAGACATAACATAAAGCTCATGCTTCGAGCCCGCTTAGGGTTAATGATTTCAAATTGTCGTTTACTTCTAATTATTCTGCATTTGGCTTGCTTACTTTTTATGTGAAGTTGAAAATGAATATATACAACTACTTTGAGAGAGACATGCCATAAGCGTGGAATAATAAATTATTAGCTAATGGGTAGATATGCCATAAGCGTGCAGTATCCTGCTTGTTTCGTTTATTTTGAACTTTGGGTTCGTTTGATATATTTGGGTTGATCCCCCATTTGCATGGCTTTTAGGGATAGAGCATCATACAGAAATAACATATTGAGTTTGTAAAACCTTACACGAGCAAGCTTCAAATTTGAATAGCCGTAAAAGATAATGTATAATATATACTTGTTTTACTTTATCTTTTTAAAAGAATAAATTTTTGGTTTTCATAAATGTCAATTAATAAATTCATCTTTATACTATTATCCAGGCTAAGTTAGATTCCAACATGGAAAAAGATTGGATTGAGCATAATCGTCTCAGCACCGAATATGAACTAGGGCTCCGCACCTTCCTTAATGATGCTTTTGATTTGTCGTCTTTTCATGGAAAGATAAAATGCCCATGCAAAAGGTGTCGTAACAGGCATTTCCATGTTCGTGACACTGTTCAGGAACATCTAATCATTTTTGGGTGGGATAGTCAGTATGCCAAAGGTATATGGATACACCACGGTGAATTGGAAGTAATGGATGCATGGGCAGATGAAGAAGATTCAGAGGAAGAGGATGATATGGAAGCGGTCGTTCAGAGAATGGGGGATGAAGCTAATGCCAAAGTACGTGAACTAGTGGAATCACATGAGCGTACTATGCAACAGTTGGTTGCAGCTCATGATGCAACTGCACAAGAGCTCGCAGCTACCAAGGAGAAGCTAGCAGCCACTGAAGCAAATCTGGAGACAATGAAAGCAAATCTGGAAACAACCAAAGCAAATCTGGAGACAACCAATCGGAAGGTAGACACGTTGTCCATTGATATTGACGAAATTAGAGCATTCATGACAAACATCCAACCTCTAATGGGATCCGCGACGCAGCCAAGCGGGGTGAGTAATTAAACTTTAACCATACGCACCTAAATACATGAGTAATTAAACTTTAATCGTAGCTAATTTGAATGCTGAATGCTGCTTGAATGCTGAAATGTATGATGAATGCTGAATCGTATGCTTGAATGCCTCAAATGTATGCTGAATGTTGCTTGCATGCTATTTTGTATGCTTGGAAAAGGTTGCTTGGAAAAGTAGTAAGAATTTGCTGAATGCATAGGTAAATGAACGTGAGAAAGCAGATGGCTCAGATCAGGGAGCTAGTGGAGCTCCCTCTTAGACACCCCCAGCTCTTTAAGTCAATTGGTGTTAAGCCACCATCGGGAATTTGACTTTAAGTCATGGATGGACTGAAATCACAAGCTCATGTTATTGTCATGGGAGCTACCAACCGGCCAAACAACATTGATCCAGCTCTGAGAAGATTTGGAAGATTTGATAGGGAGATTGACAATGGTGTTCCAGATGAAAGTGGGCGTTTTGCGGTTCTCCGTATCCATACTAAGAACATGAAGCTTTCTGAAGATGTAAGACATACAACTACCTTTCCCTTTTCTGAGTCTTGTTTTGTGCAATCTTCTCTAGTTTGCAAATGCTGATTATAATTTTTCTTGGATATGTTGGTGCTGATATTTGGAAGGATACAAATGCTGATTGATTCTCATTCAAAGATATCAAGTACTAACACATGGTTTTGTCTTGCAGTTGTTGCCTTGCAACTATTTCAACCCCGCCCAGTCTTCATCTTGTAGTAGTAAATTAGTCAATCTAAAATCTGTATCTCCCATCTTTACTGAGAAAACATAGCTACTCTGTTTCTGCATAATCTCTGTTCTGCGTAACCGACTTTTTGTGTGCCATGGCTGAATCTTCTTCTGAAATCCTTCTTGATCTGGAGCTCCGTCTGTTTCGATGTTCCCATTTTGTCTTCAATGGCACTGAAGATGAATCCTTAAAGTTCCAGTACTCTATTGATTCGGCAAACCAGTTTTATTCTCTAATAGAAAAGCAAATTGATTCCTTCCTCTTTCAAAGTGAGGCGGACAGGTCTTGCAGTGCTCTTCTTCTCATGTGCATTGGTGTCTCTGCCTTTCTAGCTTTTACACAGAACAATGTCACTGGGTGAGTCTGCATTACTTACTAATTCCTTTACTCGTTATTAGATTATTTCCTAATGTTGTTAATTTGGTTTACTTGCAGACCTTGTAAAGATTTTCCTTCACTTCCTTTTCCCTTTTTGCTGTTGTCCAAAGAAGATAAAAACGTTGGATTGGAGTGGGACATATGGGCCCGTAATCAGCTCATGTCTACCGGTTCGGAATTGCTCGGAAAGTTTTCAATTCCGCAGGTATTTTCATATTCAGGTTCAAGTTGTTAATGATAGAATACGACATACATACTAGTTTTATTGATTCAAATAGTAACATCTATTTGTTTGGAGCACTTAAAGCATTCAGGCTCCCCTCTGTTTATTGCCAAAATATGTGGTTTTGTCAATGAAAGAGACAGATGACAATTGAACCCGACAGTGGCCTTTGTTGAAACCTTAGATGTGAAGTAACTACTTTCCCTAATGAGAAGTGATAAATTGATATCAAGACATAAGGGGCACTCTGATCATGTATTCCTTTAAGCTGCATCTTCTTACTTATATTTTCTAGTCTTTCGAGCAACCATGCATATTTTTCTCATTTGCATGCATTTTTCTCATTTGCACAGGTCATGTATGGCAATTATGGACATTCCAAGTAAATAACTTGGTTACTTTCCTTTGACATGGCACAGTGGTCATTGTGGTTTCTTATTCTCGGAAAATAAACACATTTTTTCATATAATGCGTTGTTCATACTACATACCAGAAGGCTTTGATGTTTTCGGTACTCATTACATTGTTTTGGTTTGTTACAGGTTAAGATAAACCCTGAGGTGAGTTCACGTAAATTGAATAGAGCTATCATGGCTCAGTTGGTGAAAGTTCATAGAGAGACTGATTTGGGTATGAGGCTTCCTGCTTATGATGGGAGGAGCAGCCTTTATACTGCTGGATTGCTTCCCTTTACTTCAAAGGAATTCAGTGTAATTCTAGTTGATGAAGATGACGTGATTGGCATTGCAAGGTTCGTTGCTAACTCGTGTTTGGCTCAGATTTTATTTCCCCTTCGGTTTTGTTTGTGTGGTTTTTTATGAATTGGTAATTTTTAATATTATTGAAATAATTGTAAATGGGAATGGGCTTTGATGATGATGATGATGATTGAAATAATTGTAAATGGGAACTTTTGAGGTTGTTAAAAAGTTCAATTAATATGCATGAAGATTCTAATATAGCCTCAAATACTCAAACCACAAAGCGGGAGTTTAAAGTAGCGATCAAGTTAGTAGCTCGTGCTGACATGCAACATTTGTGTCAGTTTCTTGCTGGAAAGGTAGCTGATGCTCCTAAAGACACAATTCAAGTTCTTGATGTTGTCTTGAGAGAACTGTCCTCCCAAAGGTACATTTTCTTGATGGAGTAGCTCAGTTGTAGAAAAATGTCTATTCTCAACGTACAATTTGATTTAATGCAGTTTTAGAGTTGTTTTGGTAGTTCTGATGTCAAAATGATGTTCGACCTGGAATTAATTACATTAGATGCATGTGGTGAGGGTGATGTGATTTACTAATTTCATTTGAAAATTTGATTGAAATTTTAGGTATCTGATTGACAATCCTTCTACTTCCCTGACGTCAAAAAATCACAACGGTTGGGTGAAGGATTACAATCCTGGCGTGGATTCTACCAGAGTATAAGGCCAACTCAGATGGGCTTGTCTCTAAATATTGGTAATTAGTTTTATGTTTCTTCTTTTAGATTTCTTTTATCTATTTGGTACAAGATGGTGCTTTATAATGTTTCACAGTTTCAATTTACTGAATTCTCATCGTTGCAGATATGTCAAGTGCTGCTTTTATGGAACCACTTCCTGTCATTGACTTTGTTGCTCAGATTCTCGGCAAAGACATATTATCAAGGCCACTATGCAGATCGAGTTAAGGTATGCTACTGTGCATTGTTGAATCTCAAAATTGAACTACTGCAAAAACTGTTTTGGTCCATTTCTTTGGTGATATAGTTTTGTCATTTAAAACATGTTCAAGTGTTGGGCTTATTAGTTCAGAAGGCAGTGAGAAAATAGATGGTCATTTTACCTATGCTAATCGCTTCTGTATACCATTGTTTTTGTTCTGAGTATCCTATAATTTGCTAGACACGTCTTCTATGGCCATGACCCCATGACACCAAGTTTGACTAATGTCAAACACTCATCTACACAATCACACCACTAACAACTCACTGTAACATGCTGATCTTAGGCGATCCTGAGATAAGAGTGCAATTAAGTAATTTAGCTAGCTTACTTGAGAACTTGTGGAAAAAGTTTATGATTTTGTTTTGGAAGCAAATTTGGTCTATAGAAGAGGGGCAGAATTAATGAATGTGTGTCACTACTTGCAGGTTAAGAAGGCTCTCGGAGGTTTCAAAGTGGAGATTACACACAGGGGAAATGTACGGCAAAATATCGTGTTTCTGGGTTGACTTCACAACCTACCAGGGAATTGATGTAGGATTCTTAATCAATATTACTTTTCGGTTCTTTTATTCACAGTTATTTTAAGTTTTACATCTTGGGCCATAGATTCTCAATAAATCCCTTTTTAACAGTTTTCCAGTTGATGAACAAATGAATATGAAATCAGTTGTTGAATATTTTCAAGAGATGTATAGCTTCACCATTCAGCATTCTCATCTTCCTTGCCTTCAGGTAGGAAGTGACAAGAAGGCAAATTATTTGCCAATGGAGGTGAGTTCAAAATCTTTTTAACATACTGTATATAGCTATTTTATTGATTGTGGTTATGGATTTGTCTATCTGTGTACTTATTGTCTTCTCATAATTCAATTATCAACTGCTAACGTTGCCAGGCTTGTAAAATTGTTGAGGGACAAAGGTATACCAAAAGGTTGAATGACAAGCAAATAACTTCCTTGTTAAAAGTTGCATGCCAAAGACCTCGAGCGAAAGAAACAGACATTCTGCAGGTCATTCTTTCTAAACCTATATCAAGTGTTTTCATAAAGCGGCATTTCTTTTGGAAATATTTTTCATAGCTATACTGCTCGAGATGGCCATAGTAGTGAAATTCCTTTGCATTTTTTCATGACATCAGTTCAAGTGGTAGAAATGTTAAACACGTGAAGCTGACATTGATATTTTTCAGACAGTTCATCAAAATGGATATGAGCAAGATCCCTATGCAAGAGAGTTTGGCATCAACATTAGTGATAGTCTTGCATCAGTTGAGGCTAGAGTGCTTCCTGCCCCATGGGTAACTAGAAATTGATTATTTGATTCTTGCTGTTCTTTTGCATCAATCTCTTCTCTGATTTATCTGCTCACACTTTCTTTGTTTGTGTTGTTTTCTGATAGCTGAAATATAATGATAACGGAAAGGAGAAAGAGTGTTTGCCTCAAGTCGGTCAATGGAATATGGTGAACAAGGTATCATACATTCATATTATTTATTTTATGCTAAACATACTGCAAATGAAAGGTGTTGCTAACTTTACCTGTTTTTATGGAAAAATTACAATATAGTGAACCTGGTTCCGATGTTTTTTATTTGATACAGAAAATGATAAATGGAAGCACTGTAAATTATTGGGCTTGTATCAACTTTTCACAAGGTGTTCAAGATAGCACTGTTCGTGGTTTTTGTCAGGAGCTGGCACACACCTGCCAACTCTCAGGCATGGTAAGTTTTCCTGATTCGGTAGTCCTATTGATCTTTGGCAGGTTCTAATTTGCTTTGTTTCTATTTTTTGGTGGGTCGTCTCTGATGAATTTGCACCCGTATGAGTAAATATATGCCCCCATCCCTAATGGACTTAGTGGCCTAAACTGACACATTGTTCTTTAACTATAGGAATTCAACCGTGAACCAGTCATTCCTACATATTCAGCTAGACCCGATCAAGTAGAGAAAGCATTAAGATATGTGTTCAATGCAGCAATGAGCAAACTCAAAGGCAAAGAGTTAGTGATACCTTGAATTACAAGAACATTTATCACATACCTTTTTTTTTTAAAATCTTATAATCTAAGCAACTAACACTGATTAAACGTTGAGTCTGGATCGTAGAAAAGAGTTTAAATGTTTCTAAGTAAATGTGTTAAAGAATTGGGAAACATAAGCTTTGTAGTGTATATTCATGTTGTTTTTTTCGTACTATTTTTTTGTCCTATTATTATCCTTTCATTTTGTCCAATATGTCGTACATGTATTGGGCATTACCGTACACGTCTTTTCATTGTTACTTGGGAGTTGGAAATTTATCAGCATTTAACTTCAACCTAGAAATAATAATGACTATTAATTCGTTTCAAGCACATTTTTGCTGTAATGAATAACATATCATCTTGCAATTGCTAAATTGTGAGAGAAAACGATGGTCCTAGTAATTCTGATGTTCTTTACTTGTTGTCACACTTAAATTTCTGATTAGTTTGACCTTTATTTTATTGTCATATTTTTAGCACTTGCTGATAGTTGTATGTCTGTTGTTGTCCTCTTCAGCTAATGCTCTTTAAGAGAAGCAGCTTCATCTGCCTATGCGGAGGTTTGTGCACCATACCATACATGGGCATTCAGGACTGCAGTTTTTGCGGGAATGTATGCACTTCCATCGAGGGAACAGCTATTAGTGAAACTCAATGAAAGCGGTAAGACAAATTTAAGAACGGAAACATGATTTCTTTTACTCGATGATAAGTGCACAAAACAAGGGTACCTAGAGTTAGCAATTTAGTAGCCATATAGATTGTAGGGTGTGTTGGAAGTACCTCCTTTCTTGTTACTTAGGAAGTGATTAATCTAGACTCTTCGAATCACAACATTTGGTCTAGGTATGTTGACATCAGAAGTTGTCATAAACTACCACACTGGTTTCTATCAAGATATTTAGTGCCTTTTGTCCAACTCCAAGTGCACGACCAACCCTGCCTTTTCTGTTATGCATTTTGGAATATTATATTGCCCCCATCACATTCAGTGTGTAATTTGAATTAAATCTCCTTTTCCAGGTTGTGCCTACTTCCAAGGGTCAAACACTTGCTGATGAGTATGGTATCAAGTTCTTTGAGACTGTAAGAATTTCGCTTTGTGGGATGATCTATATTGTGTGCAAGATCACCTGAATTGTTGTATGTAAAAATTTTGTTTTATGTCCCATAGACGATCACTATGATTTATGTAGTTATTTAAGTTTAAGTGAGTTATATCTCAATTTGAGGTTGACAGAGTATTTGGGATTGTATTTTTTTGTGATGGACAATTTATTGAGTATACAAAAATTAATATAATTTTGTTCAGGTTTAAGATGTTTATTTTGAATGACAAAAAAAAAGGATATGCCAAATCTTAAAATTTATATAATTTTATTATAAAAAAATTCGTTTTTCAATTTTATTTTGTTAGCGACGGCAATAACCGTCACAGTTTTGTCAAATTGATTTGAAGATTAGCCATGGCAATCTGTCGTCGCTAATGGTTATTTCGATTTGGAAATTAGCGACAGCACGAAGCCGTCGCTAACTAGCCACGGTAATATGCCGTCGCTGATGGTTATTTCGATACGGAACTTAGCGACGGCACGAAGCCGTTGCTAACTAGCCACGGTAATGTCGTCGCTAATATGTATTTGGATTTGGAACTTAGCGACGATAAAATGCGGTTGCTATTGTTCACGTTAGCGACGGTAAAATACCGTCGCTAGTTTTCATTTAGCCACAATTTCAGCCACATTTTGAAATAACTTTAACGACCGCACTTTTCAAATTAGCGACGGTGTTTAGCTGTCGCAAATTAGCCACGGCTAGTTTGCCGTTGCTGATTCAAATAACAACGATTGTAGTAGCTACGGTATTGCGATGGTCGTTGTACCGTCGCTGATTCCTTTTAGCTACAGTTTTGGGACAATTAGCAACGGTTGCCGATTTCAAATTTTTTTGTAGTGTTACTTATATACCAAAAACAAACTCAAACACAACTAGTTAAAAAAATAAAAATAAAAATAACAACCACCACCACCCCATTGTAAGGCATAACAATAACCAATTCCTAATCTGTAAGTCAACCATGAGTTAATCAACTAAAGAGCTAAACCCAATAGTCTACATTTTCATAAAAAAAGAAATTAGCATAAATAAACTCCCGAGAGATGAACAAAAACCAACTACCCCCAAGAAAGCAAAAGCTCACTAATATCCACACATAATAATCAACCACCACCCTCATTAACAAAAACCAAACACACCCAACAAAGAAAAAACCCTCAGTGGAGGTGGTGTGGTTGTGTTTGGTAGTCAAGTTTTGATTTTTTATATTTTTGTTGATTTTATAAATGGTGTTTATGATTGTGTTTTAATAAGAATGGGTAAAAAACATAAAAAAATCAAAACTTGACCAAAAAGTGGTTACCAAACCTGGCTAGCTAGACTTACTCAAGAAGGGATGAGAGCAATGAATGTGATTTTTCAAAAAATGTTGAAATTCCATAAAAATAAAAAATAAAAAATAAAAAAATTGAATTACAGAATTTTCTTTCAAAATTTGAAATATTTATTTCTTCCATTAAGCCAATCTCAAGTTTCATACCTTTCCACTCGTTATAACAATAGTCTAGAATTAAAATTTTATTATATAGGTGATTCTTACGGATAACTTCAAAATTAAAATTTTATTATATAAGACTTTAAAATGCTTAAATTATATTGATAACTTCTAAATTACAATAAAAAAATTTATGTAATTATCTTTATACAACAAAATAATTCACGAAACATTTTTTAAAATCAACTTACAAAAATTGCCTTGAAAAACAAGATCACAATCCTTAGATGGGAGGAACGTATGGGTCTACTAAAAACTTTTCATTATTATTCCCAAACTGCCCCTGTTATTTAATCCGACTACAGACATGCATACAACTATATACACATGCATGTAATTCACCCCCACAAGTGGTCGACTATATCCTCCCCACCAATTGGGTTTAGATGGACCAATCTTGACCTTCCATTTATTTAAATTGCATTTCAATGATATCGATGAATGTGGGTATTGTTTACCCAACCAAAGGTGGGTAAAGGAAAACCGAACTTCGTCGTGTGTTGCTTACTTGTATTTACCATGGCTTGTTTGCACATGTTAGTATCCGTTTTCATTAGTTAAGCTTTTACTTTATCTGTACATGTGCCGAAATTCTTAATGGCTTGGGAATCAGCCTGGTTTTTTCTGTCTGCGCGGGAGCAGGAAAAACCAGGCTGAGTCCCAGGCCCTGTAGAATTGCTCGTACATGTGATATATATGTTTCATCATATTCATTAGTTGAGTTTTATTTTACTTTGAATGAATGAGTTGTCAAAATGGGGTTAGAACCATGTTAATTATTATTATTTTTACCAAGAATGTCCTAAAGTGAGGTTAGAACTTAGAAATTTATTTATATGTCATTAAAATAATTTAGTATTCAAGGAAATGCGATCCTCAACAATGATAATAAAAGGTGTGGAGTAACACTGGGATTGGAAGAGCAACAACAATGTATAGAAAAGTTTTTATAAGATAAGATGGATATTATTTTGATTCTTATTTTTTAATTATAATTCATAAATAGTAAATAAATAAAATCGGTCAAAGATGATACACACAACCATATAAACTTTTTCAAAAATGCTAGGAAATCAGGTTTTTGCAACCATATTTTGTAACTAGGATGACGTGTCATGATCTGGAAAAAATGATGAAATCTCCAAAGATTTTATGTGTATTTTGAGGTTGTAAAAAACTCCTCTAACGATGCCAAATCATCCTGGTTGCAAAACATGTTTACAAAACCTGATTTCCTAGAATATAAAAAAGTTAAGCACATATCAAATATTGTCAGTTGAGAAATAATAGCATCCAATATATGATATGCGATTTTAAAGTATTTACTATTAGATTAGGCCTTGCAATAACCAAATAAACTCCCATTTCTTCATCTACTAGTAACTAATGGGACTACTTCAACTCATGGCCACTTCATAATTTGCTTTTTTTTTGTTTGAATTAATAGCAATAAAAAGGTGGAAGATTTTTTTTACCCTTAACCTTCCCCACCCTATGTCGCTGACCAAGTTTGAACTCGTGGCATGTGATTCCATCTACCAAACCTTTACCAACTCAGTTGGTACACCTTTGACAGAAATTTATTTGGAAAATGTTTTAACATTTAAGGTAACATGAGAGACTTGACATAGTATGGAAGTTCATCTTGGTGGGGTTGTCTATAATATTTGGTTGAAAATGAACCAAAGATAAGAGTGGGGACCACCGAGAAAAAATGCCAGGAATTCACTGTTTTTGGAATACAATTTCACAAAAAGATATATTAGCATCTCCTTTGTTAGCTCGTATCCAGCTACAACACTAATTTCTCTCTAAGTGGAATGTTACCATAATTACGATGTTACAATTGAAGTGCTCATCTCTATCATGGTTTGAAATTGAATGTTATAATTAACTTAATATGAAAGTTCATCATACTGAGGTTGTCTCTTTTTTATATATTTTTTTAATTATTATTATTATTATTATTTTATATTTTATATTTTATATTTTATTTTTATTTTAAATTTAAATAAAAAATTAAAATTTTTTATTTAAAAAAAAATTTATTATTATTATTTTTTTATTATTGGATACTGAGGTTGTCTCTACTAGGGTTTGAAAAACGCGAGATATATCATGATTTATATTTCCAAGGCTGTCTTGTATAATTAAAATTCACACAACAAAAAGTAGAGAGCTTTAGGCCCGGGTCTAGAAAACAAAAAAAAAAAATTTCTCCTTCTTCATTATTCTCAGCAGGAACTAGCTCATCAATGATGATGTACGATGTTGTCCTCGCGATAGCTCAAATCACTAGTAGCCTTGTTCTCTAACTCAATGCACCCACGTTCGTTATGATAATCTCCCTCTAACAACATTGCAAACAAGATAGAAATCAATAAAATCTGCCTTTGTTATCTAGTATATGGCCACCACATAATCATCGTCTAACATGACAGTCATATTAGGATCATCTGGAGCCGACTTGTTAATGAAGTAGTTCAATAAACACTTCATGACAAATGATGACATAGTTCACATACTTCAGCTCAAATTAACTTGTAACAAGGCACATCTCCAGCTTCCTTTGGTTTAACCTAGTTACTGATCAAAAGAATTCCCAGACAGAGCTTTATAGGGTGGCTAGCAATGAACAAAGCCTTAAAAACTCAAGATAAGCTCAAGAAATGGGGTAAGATTCCTAACTCCCTATGCAGTTTCTGTGGTGCAAATTCAGAGAATGAAGAGCACTTGTTCTGGAGCTGTTGGTACCCCAAGTTTGTATGGTCATATATGCTGCACTACATGGGATTTCATCGTCAGCCTCTGGATTGGGAAGGAGAACTTCAATGGTGAATGCACCATTTTACAGGTAACCAGCCTAGCTCAATAGTTAAAAAGCTCATGTTCAATGCCACAATCTATCATATATGGTTGGAATGTAATAGGAGAATTTTTGAAAACAAACGTATGGCTACTCTGTTGTAAATGCTGTAAAAAATCAAATTAAAAGATAGGAACGAAGGTACCAATTGTTCTTGGGTTGAGTCGCAGACTAGGTCGCTCTCTTTAAGACGTTTCGCGGCTCTGTTCAAAATTGTGCAAGCAGTCTAGTAGCCCCGCCGTCCCCAGAATAAAACAGCCCAGAATCTTCTCTGTCTCGTTCAAACAATTGCACTGTTGATGAACGGAATACTATTCACCCTTAATCTCTTGTTTGCTTGGAATCACCAATACAAATCAACAAAAGAAAAACTCTTCTTTGATTAAAATACCAAAGGAAAAAACTGATTGCAAACAAAATTATTGTTTTCTCTGATTGCAAAATGCTTTGTTTATTTTCTCTTTTATATCTAAACTCTGAAATTGTATTGTATTTATAGGGAGAAAATACATTCGTTGAAATACAAAAACACGACTAGGTACATCGCGCGTACGGACGGTGGGTGGGCGCGTGTCAGGACTCAAGGTCAGAGGCCTTCCTAATGGTCTCAAAACTCAATGTTCCCTTTTGAAAAGTGCCCAAATGCTTAGCATCTATATTATAGGGGGAAGGTTTGAGCTCTTGACTGTGAGGACGTGTTGCCTCCATTGCATAGTCGGGCCAGACTGTACCGCTAGCATTTTTATTGTTCTCTTTGCATTGCTTTTCAACTTCAAACTTGTATTTCCATCGATCGATAGCATCGAACTAGTCTTGAACAACGTCCTTCCGAACGTTCCTCCCCATTGTAATCTATTGAATGTGAATGAGAGCTTTTACTGACTATTGTGCATTGTTATATTGTCTACAGATTGATATTGTGCATTCTCAAGTTAATATTTGTGTCTGTCAAAGTAATTACTTATAGGCTTACTAGTGAATTGGATAGCTAGTGCTGCACGGATTGCTAGTCCGTGACAGTTGGTATCAGAGCCAGAGCTTGTTGAATGCAAACCAGGATGCAGGAACTAAATGAGCGCCTTAGCGCTATGGAGGAACGACAGGCTAGTCGAATGCATAGACTAGAAAGCAGAATGGACCAGTTGAACACTTTGGGAGAACAGATTAGTCGGTTAGATGGACTCTTTTCACTGGCAGATAGAGTGGATTCGCTGGCTGAGCACGTTGATAACTTAGAGGGACGAACAGTTTCTATGGAAGAGTCGCCTCACCCCACAGCTCAGGTGATGAGTGACTTCCAATTACAGTTGGAGGACTTATTTGCAAGGGTTGGCTTGCTCACTAAGGCCACAGGGACGACGGATCACCATAGGATGAAAGTGCCCGAGCCAAAGTCATATGCTGGGGCACGAGATGGGAAGGAGTTAGAGAACTTCTTGTTTGATCTGGAGCAGTATTTTCGCGCGGTGAACCCCGAATCAGAAGAAGCCAAGGTTACCATGGCGACCATGTACTTAGCAGGTGATGCAAAACTATGGTGGAGAACCAAATATGTAGATATGGAAGAAGGTCGCATCCTTATTAGAACTTGGGCAGACCTCAAGAAGGAACTCAGAAATCAATTCTTGCCTGAGAACACCGATTTCTTAGCAAGGAGGAAGCTCCACACCATCAAACAGACAGGCAATATTCGAGACTATGTCCGACAATTCTCAACTTGCTTGCTAGATATTCGAGACATGTCTGAGAATGACAAAGTTTTCTGTTTCATGGAACAAGCTCAGCCGCTTCTACAAGCAGAATTGCAAAGGCAGAAGGTGACAGATATTACAAGTGCTATTGCGGCAGCAGAAAGGTTTAGCGATTATATGCCCATGACTGGATCCACTTCACTCAATCACTCCACAGCTAGAACTGGCAGTACCAATTCAAGCTCAGGGTCAAATGCTCGCTCACCTCACCAAAACTGGGGAAACTCAAGTCAGAACCGAGGAAACTACAATTCTCGGCCGTCCAACCAGAATTGGAGTTCCAACAAAAATTGGAATGCCAGCTCTAGCAACTCAAATTACAACAACAAAGGAGGGCAAAACTACTCTGGGCAGTGGAGACCATCTGCCCCTGCCCCATGCATTCTTTGCAACAGCAGGGATCACCCAACAGGCAAATGTCCATCCAAACCAGCTCTACACTCATTAATGTCCTTGCTTCAAGCAGAACCTTCTAACTCGACCGCATCGAGCTCGAACCCCACCAACAGTGAGACCTCCCAGATGGGAGCTCTACGCAAGCTCAATGCTGTCAAAGGAGAAATGTATGAGCACCCACACAAGAAGGCCTTGCAATTCATCGACATCACTATCAATGGGTTCCCTTCCCAAGCATTGTTGGATTCCGGAGCGACAGACAATTTTATTGCCCCAGATGAAGCTAGACGTGTGGGTCTGAACTTAGAAGGAGATGTGGGTAAGTTGAAAGCTGTCAACTCTGAGGCAATCTCTATTAATGGTATGGCTAGAGCTGTGCCACTACAGGTTGGTCCATGGGAAGGAAGATCAAACTTCTTGGGCGTTCCACTTGATGATTTTAAAGTGATTCTTGGCCAAGAATTCTTTCGAGGAGCTGCAGCAGGACCATTACCTTTCATGGACTCCTTGGGGTTTTTCGGACCCAGACTACGCATTGTACCAACCTCAATTCGACCAACAACTCATGATAGAATATTGTCGGCGCTCCAAGTCAAGAGAGGCTTGGCTAAAGGAGAAGATACGTACTTAGTTGTGGCAAAGCTAGAGATGGAAGATGATACTGGCAAAATCCCTGAGGAAGTTGCCCAAGTTATTGCTGACTTCAGCGAAGTGATGCCGAATGAATTGCCAAAGAATCTACCTCCCAGAAGGCTCATTGATCACGAAATTGAGTTAGTCCCTGGTGCCAAGCCACCCGCACGTAGTCCATATCGCATGAGCCCTCCAGAGCTGACCGAATTGAGAACACAACTAGATGGCTTGTTGGAGTCAGGATTCATTCGGCCCTCTAAAGCACCTTATGGGGCACCTGTTCTTTTTCAGCGGAAACATGATGGTAGTCTTCGCCTTTGTGTTGATTATAGAGCCTTGAACAAAGTCACTATAAAGAACAAATACCCGCTGCCGCTCATTGCAGACTTATTCGACCAACTTGGATCCGCCAGATACTTCACAAAACTCGACTTGAGATCAGGTTACCATCAGGTCCGCATTGCTGCTGGTGACGAACCCAATACTGCTTGTTCTACTAGATATGGGTCATATGAGTTCCTAGTAATGCCCTTCGGCTTGACCAATGCTCCAGCTACATTTTGCACCCTTATGAATGGCCTGTTCCGTCACCTTCTGGACAAGTCTGTGGTTGTCTATCTTGACGACATTGTGGTTTATAGTGGGACTATAGAAGAACACCTACATCATTTGCGAGAAGTGTTCCAAATCCTTAGGGATAATCATCTCTTTGTCAAGAAGGAAAAGTGCTCATTCGGCCAGACCCAGATCAATTTCTTGGGTCATGTTATTGGCAATGGCAAGATTCGGATGGACATGGAGAAAGTCCAGGCAATCCATGATTGGAACTCTCCTAAGAACGTGTCTCAACTACGTTCTTTCCTTGGACTCGCAAACTATTATCGTCGCTTCATAAGGGACTACTCTAAGAGAGTTGTTGCCCTGACAAATTTGTTGAAACAAGACCGAACATGGGAATGGGATAGGCAGTGTGAAGCTTCATTCCAAGACTTGAAATTGGCCGTGATGAAAGATCCAATATTGGCCTTGCCAGACATCACCAAGCCCTTTGAAGTACAAACAGTTGCATCTGACTATGCCTTAGGGGGAGTTTTACTTCAAGATGGTCACCCGGTAGCATATGAGAGTCGAAAGTTGAATGATACAGAGTCTCGTTACTCAGCTCAGGAAAAGGAATTGCTAGCCATTGTACATTGTTTACGGGTGTGGAGACACTACCTCTTGGGGTCTCAAGTCCTTGTTAAAACGGATAATGCTGCAGCAAGCCATTTCCTTACTCAGAAGATGCTAACCTCCAAGCAATCTCGATGGCAAGAAAAATTAGCAGAATTTGACTTAGTATTGGAATACAAGCCAGGGCGCACTAACAATGTAGCTGATGCACTCAGTAGAAGGGCAGACCTTGCAGTGCTAACCCATACTGGTCCGAGTCACACCATCTTGGAAAAGATCAAAGTAGGCCTACAGACAGATCCACAAGCGAAGGCGATTACAGAGTTGATCAAGCAGGGCAAAACTCGACGGTTCTGGATAAAAGATGGAGCAATACTCACAACTGGTAATCGCCTCTATGTTTCGAGAACTTCGGGTCTGAGGAAAGAACTTTTGAGAGAATGCCATGACACCCATTGGGCGGGACATCCAGGTTGGAGACGAACACTTGCATTGCTAGAGAGGGGGTACTATTGGCCGCAGATACAGGAGGATGTAATGGCCTATGTTCGAACCTGCCTTATTTGCCAGCAAGATAAGGTTGAAAGAGATCGACCAGTAGGCTTACTAGAACCCCTGCCTGTTCCAACTCGTCCTTGGGAAAGTGTTTCCATGGACTTCATTACGGGGTTACCGAAAGTGGAGGATTTCAGAAGTATCCTTGTAGTTGTTGACCGATTCTCAAAGTATGTGACATTTGTGCCGACCGGACTGACTTGCACAGCCGAAGATACGGCGCAATTGTTCCTCAAGCATGTAGTGAAGTATTGGGGACTGCCCGAAAACATTGTTAGCGACCGTGATGCTCGCTTCACAGGAAAGTTCTGGAAGGAGTTGTTCAAGCTCTTGGGATCCAAACTTAATATGTCGACAAGCCAACATCCCCAATCCGACGGACAGACTGAGCGTTTTAACTCTATGCTTGAAGAATACCTTGTAAGTGCAAACCAGAAAAATTGGGTGGGACTACTTGATGTTGCACAATTCTGTTTCAACTTACAAAAGAGCTCAGCTACTCACTCCAGCCCCTTTCAGTTGGTTACTGGTCAGCAACCATTGACACCACATACAGTACTTACCGGATACCAAGGACCCAGCCCAAGAGCTCTTGAATTTGTCAAAGCCTGGCAGAAAAACATTGAAGTTGCTCGAGCCTATCTTGAGAAAGCCTCCCGTCACATGAAGAAATGGGCCGACAAGAAACGACAAATTGATCCTTTTGAAGTCGGGGACTTGGTATTGGTGAAGCTAGATATGTTCAACAAGTATAAAAGGACAGCTAGAGCACACAACAATCTGTTTCGCAAGTATGAGGGACCGGTACAGATTATTGAGAAAGTCGGCAAAGTCTCATATCGGGTCAAGTTACCACATTGGCTCCGTTTCACCCATCCTGTCTTCCATGCAAGTAACTTGAAGTCCTACCATGCAGATGCCGCTGATCCCACAAGAAATGTATCTACCCGCGCTTTGCCTAAGCATCCTACTAAGCCAGATCGAGAAGTGGAAGAAATCTTAGCTGACCGCCTCATCAACAACACAGGCCCGGATAGAGAGTATTTGGTCAAGTGGCAGGATGAACCTCCTTCAGAGATCAGTTGGGAGCCAGTCGAGCATCTGCTGCCATACCTCTCAAAGCTGGAAGAGTACTTGGAAAAGTTCGCTACGAGGGCGTCAGCGAATTGAGTGTGGGAGAGTGTCAGGACTCAAGGTCAGAGGCCTTCCTAATGGTCTCAAAACTCAATGTTCTCTTTTGAAAAGTACCCAAATGCTTAGCATCTATATTATAGGGGGAAGGTTTGAGCTCTTGACTGTGAGGACGTGTTGCCTCCATTGCATAGTCGGGCCAGACTGTACCGCTAGCATTTTTATTGTTCTCTTTGCATTGCTTTTCAACTTCAAACTTGTATTTCCATCGATCGATAGCATCGAACTAGTCTTGAGCAACGTCCTTCCGAACGTTCCTCCCCATTGTAATCTATTGAATGTGAATGAGAGATTTTACTGACTATTGTGCATTGTTATATTGTCTACAGATTGATATTGTGCATTCTCAAGTTAATATTTGTGTCTGTCAAAGTAATTACTCATAGGCTTACTAGTGAATTGGATAGCTAGTGCCGCACGGATTGCTAGTCCGTGACAGCGCGAGAGTCTATCTCTCCCCTCTTCACAAAAGTGTGATACACCCCCAAGGGGTCCAAGCTCAAGTCCTAACAACCTCCTTATAAACTCTTTCACAATAAGTTGTATAGAAGATGTGGGACTAAAATTAGAGAGAGATCCAGAGACTAAAATTAGAGAGAGATTCAGGGTTCAAACCCAAGTTCACACCCATTTTCTTTTATTTTAAAAAACCATATTTCCAACATACTCTACACTTGATTCCAAAAATAATTGCTGATGTACGACTGCGTATCATAGTTTTGGATTTTGAAATTGGGGATACAGCGAATGAAAGAAGCTTCTTCAATAGATGGCATTTGGATCTCGAGTTCAAGCTCAAAACCAACACATGGTACAGACCTGACCCAGGATGAGTAACAGTGAATTCAGATGGCTCCTTAGATGGCACAAGAGGAGGGTACAGTGCATTAATTAGAGATCAAATGGGGACAGTTCTAACAGCAGCAGCAGGATCACTAGAGGGACATACGGTGATTTTGCATGAGCTCCAGGGTGTTGAAAAATGGGACTCCAATTGGCAAAAAAATACCAACCCGTCTAATTGTCAAGGGAATGGGCGAGGAAAACAGAGAGGGAGGGGGGGACCGTTCATCCCCCTCGGGATGGGCGCAAGGAAAATGATGGCATGCATCCCGAGGGGGGATGGACGGTCCCCCCTTCCCTCTCTCCCTCCCTCGCTGTTTTCCTCGCCCATTCCCTCGACAATTAGATTTTTTCAAAAAATACAATCACAGGAAAGTTGTGGTGTGTGTGGACTCTAGGAATACAGTAAACTATGTTAGTACTACTAGTAAAATCCCTCCTTTGGAAGCACGACATACTACAAGATGCATCAAGGCTATGCTGAAACAGTTCGATGAACACAGGGTAATGCATGTGGTAAGAGAAACGTATAGGGCTGCTGACAAGCTTGCAAAGATGTTGCCGAATGTTACTTTTATTGAAGTTACCCCAAGTTCCTTTGCAGAGGACCTTAAAAAGATTGTATTTGAAGATGCTAGTGAGAGGAAATATATGCGAATGTAACCTACCTGAATCTCTCATTTTTTTAGTGGTATGGGGAGCCCATTTATACCCTACGCTTGCCTTTCCAAAAAAAAAAAAAAAATAGCAAACTTCTAGAAAACTCACTCATTGCGCTATTTTAAGTTAGATATAGAAATAAAGCAGCATTAGTACTACACCTCGCTTTTCCTTTGACATTGGTTCCCATCACAGGGGAGAATCTATGAGATTTAAGAGGGCTATATGATAACTGAAAAATTGGGGCCCTTCTACATATAGGAAAACAAAAGGATATAGAGAGAATTGTCGGTATATTATATATATTAGTTCAATTAAAATACAAGAAGTTAAAATACAACGTTAGAAGTTGTTAGCACATAAGATTGAGATCTCACTTTTCCAGCATTGGATTTTGGTTTTCATCCTCTCTGACAGAGAAAAAATTTGTTACGATGGCTCAGCCTGCAGACTTTGGTCCAGAGTTTGAACCCTACCAAAGGCTTTTAATGCTTATGGGATAAATCATGCTCGTCGTTCAAAAAAAAAAAAAAAGGAAAACAAAATCTAACTCTAGTAGAGATTAAAGGAAGACCCAAGTATTTTAGTGGAAGCCTACCTTGCACCTGAAGAATTTCATCCATTTTCTAATGCCAATATTTGAGTCTTGTGGAAAGGGAGAAACAAAAATGTATGTTTAGGCTTTGTCAATACTTAGTATATGTTTTGGGTTTTTTTTTTTATTATTATTATTAATTCATTTTTATTGGAGGTAGTTTTATGGGGTTGGATAACTTCTTTTGTTATTTAGCTTCCTTATCTTAACTCTACACCGCAACAATTTTTCATTCATCTTAAGCCCGGACACATATCAAAACTATTGCAGGTTTTCCTTGATGCATATAAGCCATTTTTTAATTGAAATTTAAAGATCGCCAGTAAAAGTAAAAGTTGCTTAGAGGTTGCTTGCCATTTTGGAGGAAACCCTTATTCACTTTGTTACAACTTCCATGCCATGACAACCAGGGAGATAAAACTAAATAAGTAATCCTGAGGGTTAGGGATTTTTGGTAGTCTTCCAAGAATAACAACTCAAAGCAACTGAGGCCTAAGCATTGTACAAACTTTAAGTTGCTTTCTGGAAGACATGTCTTGCCTATGATAGTACCTGACTAGCTCTTGTGCCTAAGAGGTTATGACTTTAGCACAGGGAGCTTGGCTAGGACATATAGCAATATATGTATATTTTCTATCGTCTAAACACCAACGTTATTGCAATTAGAGTCTAGAAATAGATCTGGAGCTAGACTGTAATTTGGATCCTGAAAAAAATTCGTAGTTTTGACTTCTTCGTCTGATATTAGCCTTTATGATCCTTTCTTCATCCTCTTCCAAATATGAAAAGGTCCTTGAGCAAAATCAAGAAACATATTATCCCTTTGTCTCTATAAATGTTGACTATCTTACTAACAGTCTCCCAAGGCCCTTGCTTTTCTGGACCTAAATGTGCTTCTTTACAGGGAGTGAAGTTACAATTTGTATTAAAAGACTAGCATCATTACGTCAAAGAAGAACTAGCAAGGGTGTCGGGTTTCTCTTGAATTCCTCCGGGACTTATTAGTGCATTCATGCATTGTTGTTTTGTGTCCTTTCAACAAGAAGTAGAGTAAAAGGTATGATTCAAATACTAGCAACATTCATAAAGAAGATCAGAAATGTAACATAACAACATTCATAAAAGAAGATCAGAAAAGTAACAAGGGTTTTCCAAATGAAAAAATATTGAACCAGGGCAGGTTCTGTTTACAACCATAAACTAGACAAAATTCCTTGTACACCATACCAAGTTCCAAGCTAGAAACTGAAATGAGACCTGAACTTGTACTTAAATTTAGAATAAATCACATGTTAATGCATTTGATAACGTGTCCCAGGCATAAAGTACGGTGATGAAATTGACTGTGTGAATGGCGATGAATGGAACATAGACAGTCCTTCTCGATTTCCAAAATCCATCTCTGGCTTAGCTGAAGGATGATAAAATTGATTTGGAATAGGCCCCATACTGTAGCTATCATAATAATTGTAGTTATTGTTCAAAGACGTCATAGCAGGATTCATCGAAGAACCACCTTGTAAGATCCTAGTATTGGATGACCCACAGAACATCGTTGGATCCGATGGCCCGCAGAAGATCACAGGATCAGATGGATATCCCATTGGCACCATCAAATTGTGATGATCAAGTGGCTTCATCATATGGAGTGGCTGAGGCTGTGTATAGTTGCATGGGTTCTGATCCATCAGTGCTTGTGTATAACAATCAATCATCCCTGCACCTTCCATCGTGCTCTGTTTGCCCTTCAACATCTTGATTTTTAACTCAAGCTCTTCAATCTTAGACCCTAATGTGTCAAAAATTTCACACAATTCATCCTCTAACATTTCATTCATTCGATCATCCCACCCCGTGTTAAGTATTTCATCATTCTTCCTACGGAGTTTAACAAGCTCTTCTTCAACCTTCCTCTTGCGGTCCTCAAATATTTTAGATAGATCAACAGCTCGTCTCCTCCGGTCATCAACATTGATCTGCTGATATCGTTCTATAATCTGACGCACTTTAACAGGGTCATCAGGATATATCTCAGGTTCAACCGGATGTTCGCCTTGCTGAGGGCCATAACCTACCATGCATACATCAACACCGCATAAAGTAGACAATTCATGTATCTTTTTCCTTAGCCCGGTCTTTCTCTTCTTGAATGTAGCGTTTCTTGCTTTCTCATTGCTTATGAGCTTCATGTTAAGCTTTCCACGACCCATCGATCCTTTTGTGTCAAGAACTTGATTAAAAAACCCTGAACTACATAATTAAAAAACAAATACACAGCAATGGATTCAACAACATATACAAAGATCACTTGAGAGAAACGAAGGCATGCAAACCTCTCAAAAACATGGAAGAAGAAGAACAACAAATTGCATACCTTGGTCGGGAAGTTAAGAAAATCGTGAAAAGGCTTCGATCTTCAAAAGCTTCGATTAGTCAAGGCGTGAAGAACAGATTCAACAATATATCAATGCCAGAGAAGCATTAAAGATTCAAGAATTTAGAGCTGGTTTATTACAATTCCATCAAAGTTAGTACTTAGAGAAAGCTTGTAGAGAGAGACTGATTTATTGCAACTCTAAATAAGAGCGACTTTTACAGACTCTTGAAATGAACTGAAAAATACAGAGAAACTGAGAAAGGGAAATTATCTCTGAAATTGATTTTCTTGAAATCTTGTTTCTAAAACCAACATGGTTTCCTTTTAGAAATTTAAATTTTTATTAAACATAATGGTTTTTGGAAGATTTCTATAATTCTTGCAATCTTTGGAAATAAAAATTAGAATATACTGTATATTGATTGAATTAGAGAGTTTAATTTCTCCCTTCTGCTGCTGTTAAGGGTGAATGGTGTGTTCACAATGATCAAACAAACTAGCTCCAAAGAGTAAATTATTCAATTATATTTCCCTTTCTTTTTTTTCTTGCTGACTGAACTTTGATAAAAATTATTTAATTAATTGTCACTACATCAAATTGGCATTTTTGTAACAATTAAAAAAACAGTAACACTTTTGAGTTATAACAATCCACAAAGCAATTTTACACATTTTCACAAACAAAGTGATTCAATAATTGTATCACCACAAATAGTATGGACTTACAAGTGATGTTATTCATGATGATCTAATTTATTGTATCAATTTTTTTTTGTAGTTATTTTTCATTTTGTTGACTAAATTTAGTTTTGACTTGAAATTGTTTGGTGGATTGTAATAGCTCAAAAGTGTTACTATTTTTTAAGTTGTTACAAATATGTCAATTTGGTGTAGTGTGTTATTGATTCAAAAAAAGAAATTGCTTAGAATCTCATGTGGAAATAAATTGATTAAGTCATATTTATTAATTGTTTATCGAAAATACAAGTGCTTGTTAGGCAAACAATCATGGGTGTTGGATTGCATTAGGATAATGTAAATTATAAATAATCATTTACGTTAAGGGTACGGAAAATAGACATAGAAATTGAAAACTGTTTTCATGAATCCAATTACGATGCTTCCCACTTAGACTTGGATTCTCATGAGTGGGAAAACAGTCTTATGAATAATCGATTTACTCTTAGTAAATAAACAACCAAATAAAGAAAATCTGCATAACAAGGGAATTTCATTTCTTAAGGAAAATGGCTAACCAAACAGACTTTAAGAGTTTATGTAGCAAAAATTCCAAAAACTAAATGAACATTTCAATGTTAGGGCGCCTTTTGTTGCATTGCAAACAAATTAGTTTTCCACGTGTTTGGTTGGAAGCCTATAATTAGTTGAAACATATTGCACGGTCACCCTTAAGCGAATTTTCCCTTCTTGTTAAAAAAATCCATTGATGTTGAAATCAAAGAGGATCAAACTAGTCAATTGGTCAGGCACAAGTGCAAAATTATTCCGCATGTCTCGCTCCACCAAAATGAATCAAAACCATGCTCATTAGGGTCTGTTTAATACACACATTTTCTGTGGGAAAATTTGTTTTATCTCGAATGCGTGCTAAAGATGTTTGATAGTCCAATATTTTTCATGGAATAGAAAGAAACTATCTATTTAGGCTATTTTCCCTCAACTCCAATTCATCTACTCTCCCAAATAATAGAAACCAAGGAAAATAAACCATCTTGACCAAGCTTGACTATTGACTAGATTTGACTAGATTTGACCATGATTAATCTAAGTTGATCATCATTAGTCATGGGCATTGACCAGGCCTTGATCGAGCTTTGATTTATTTTGACCAAGTCGAATACGATCTCACATCAAGATCTATTAAATGAAATTATTATCTTTTATGTGTGTGTGTAGCAGTTAACAATTTTTCATGTGCCAATCAAATGACATATTGTGGAATCCATCATGGTGTTCTATCTATAATAAATTCTCAAGGAAAATGAAGATTATCCTCATAATCCATTATGCGCCATCAAAAAGACCCTTGGAGGGTTTTTTTTTTTTGCTCTAATTGGAGTAGAAGTCTTAATAAGAAGTGAGACACCCTACCGAGGGGGTTTGTTTTTACTTCTAATTAGAAGTTGAACTTTTGATGGAGTAGGCATATTATGGGGGTGTTGATCACTTAACACGAGTGTTTAATGAAAATTCATTCCAATAATAAACTCATAAAAAATTTGTAATGATTGATGTTATCTTTCTTTTCCACCGCCCATCCTCTCTCTATCATACAAGAAATGTTGCCACCGCCACCACCACGCTCCCCTATTCCTCTTCATCCTCCTTTATTTTCCTTTAGTTGTTGATATAGGGGTAGGCACGGGATGGGATGGGGGATGGGCCTCATCCTGATCCCATCCAGTTGCTTTATCTTTGGGAGGGATAGACCTTATCCCATCCAAATGGGTTCGGGACGGAACGAGACTATATGGTACTAAGAAAATTTCATGCAACATCTAATTTATTCAATTTTAAAATTTGCACCAAACATGATTCAACAACATAACACTACATGATTCAAGTCTTACACATCAGCTACATCAATAATCAAGTCTGAAATAGTTAATACTACAATTACAATATCCTCAACAACGTCAAAAATCAAGTATGACTTAATTAAATTATTAAATAATAATAATAAATATTAAACAAATAAGTTCTGGACTAGATGGGATGGGCAGGATTGAAAATCTCCATCTCGATTTCATCCCACTCTAGATCGGGACAGAATGGGTTTGATCAACCCCAAAATGAACAAAAAAAATAGGGATGAGACGGGATTGGGATCACGGAATGGGATGCCTCCGTAGTTGTTGGAGATTTATAAGATATATAAAATGATATTGAGTGATTTTCTGGTGGTGGTAGTGAAAGGGGATCTCAATAGTATTTGGAGGTGGGAAAACAAATGAATAAGGTTAATATTGGTAGTTTATGGTGAGCGGTGAGAGTTATGATGTTGAGCAAAAATGTCAAACAATTTTATTTCAGCACCTAAAAACAAACATTTTTTACTTTTACAATCTAATCATCAAGTCATTCAGAAACAAAACAAATAATTCATCTAGAAGCGCCTCAGAACTTCCAACTCCCGTTAGAAGGTGGCTTCTAAACACTTGCGAGGTTTTTGCAAAAACTCGCCTGGAATAATGCAAGGATTTTGCAAAAACTTTTAGCAAATTGTTTTGGACAGATTTGCGCGACTTAAGTAAAATGGCTATAACTTCCTCATTTCAAAACATTTTCAAGTGATTTAAGTTGTGTTTGTTAGATAACACAGAGTACTAAAACTTTTGTGTTTTGATCAACTTGAGAATCGATCTCGATCGAGCATATAAGTTAGCCGAAAGTCATGGACACTTTCCCATTTTCATTGTGAGACAGATTTGCGTGACTTTAGTAAAATGATCATAACTTGCTCATTTCAAAACATTTTCAAGTGATTCAAGTTGTGTTTATTAGATAACTCGGAGTAATAAAAATTTTGTGTTTTACTCAACTTGAGAATCGGTCTTGGTCGAGCATATAAGTTGGACGAAAGTCAGGGACACTATCCCATTTTCATTGCGAGACAAATTTTTGCAACTTTAGTAAAATGACCATAATTTGCTCATTTTAAAACATTTTCAAGTGATTTAAGATGTGTTTATTAGATATTTCAGAGTACTAATTTTTTTGGCTTTTAATCAAATTGAAAATTGGTCTCGATTGAGCACATAAGTTGGCCGAAATTCAAGGACATTATTCTGTTTTCATTGCGAGACAAATTTGCGCGACTTTAGTAAAATAACCAAAATTTGCTCATTTCAAAACATTTTCCAATGATTCAAGTTTTTTTTATTAGATAACTCAGAGTATTACAATTTTTCTGTTTTGATGAGCTTGAGAATCGGTCTCAATTGAGGGTTTAAATTGGTCGAAAGTTACATATTTTGCCTTTTTTTCGTTTTGAGTTAGGGTTTCTCTATCAGGATATACATATTTATTGGTGGTGTAAGTATAAAAAATAAAATAGAGAAAATAAAAAAACTCAATGGTGGTGTGAGAAGGCGCTTTTGGTGGTGTGGAGTAGTCGTTGCCAAAAAAAAAAAAGCGAATGCCACCTTAATGTTTTTTCTCGCAATTTGTGGGCTTGAACCCATTGAGGTTTTGGGGCCCCACTAAGAACATTAAACCCAAAGCTAGCAAGTCCGCTCTCAAGTGCAAAACTCAAATTTGTTTTTTGGGCTTCAAATTTGACTGTTGAGCTATGGCGGAGGACAAAGGGTTTAAACTTTAAACAGAGCGAGTCCCTGTTACAGTTGATGAATCAATGGGGGGCTTGATTCGCCCAATCGAAACTAGATAAAAATTGGGGGAATTAAAAACACCGCCTTTCGATTGTTCGTCAAAAAGATTGTGTAATTTCAACTCAAAGTCCATCATCTCCAAACCTAATTTCTTTATCTTCTTCATCTTCCCCTTTGGCGATGGGAGACGTGGAAGCGGGGTTCGCAAAGCTGCAGGGGGAAGACTTCGAGTACTACATGCAAACCTACTCAATAATCCTAGGTCGGAACAGCAAGAAATCAACAGTTGACGTAGACCTAGCGAGTCTGGGTGGGGGGATGAACATCTCCCGCCACCACGCGCGAATTTTCTATGACTTCCGTATGCGGCGCTTCACTCTCGAGGTCCTAGGCAAGAACGGCTGCTTAGTCGAAGGGATTCTCCACCTACCTGGATACCCACTGGTGAAACTTGACTCCCAAGATCTGCTCCAGATCGGGGACAAGAAGTTCTACTTCTTGCTCCCCGTGAGGAGTATTTTGGGAGCCGGGTCGGGGTCTGTGTCCAGGCACAGGCTCGCGGCTGCCCCACCTCCTCCGCTGCCACCCCCGGCGTTTGGGGGGTCGAAGAAGCGGAGGGCGGTGTTGCCACCCACCACTGATTATTTGGACGAGGAGGATGTGGAGGAAGATGAGGAGGATATGGAGGATGAGGATGAGGACGAGGATGGGGGTGTTATGGCAATGCCAGGGAAGGTGCAGAGGCACGTTGATGGGCCGGAGTATGGTTATGGTCCCGGCTTGATTGGGAAGCCTGGGTCTTCTGGACAGCTTGGTTAGTGAACTTCTCCTTACGTTGTTACTCCATTGTTCATATTGGTTATTTGTCTATCTCGCATTGATTTCGAGGTTGTTATGCTTTTCTGTGTGAAGTTATTTTTTGTTAACCCTTTGTATGTTCGAGCAGTCATGGAATTAGGAAGGAGAAATTAGGTCTTGGTGTCCATTTAATGATCTTGTAATGATAGTGGTTAAGATTAGCATATCAATTGTAAGCATAAATATTTCTGGTGATTGAAGATTGAGGTGTATTCATAAATTCGAGAATAGACACAACAATATGGCTCAATAAGACAATTTGGGACCAAAAACATAGAAAACTAATACGAGACCATTGCACTATGAAAACATTCTACTAAACCTCAATTTTGCAAAATGAAATGCTTCTAGGCTAAATAAGTTCTTTTACTTGTTAGGTGTTTTGGGTTGGGTGAATTCACATTGTGTTTTTAGCGGTAAGGTTTAGTCCTCCCCCCCCACCCCGCCCCCCCCCCCCCCCCCCCCAAAAAAAAAAAAAAAAAAAAAAAAAAACCAAAATTTTGTTTTGTGTAAAGTAATAAAAGGTTACATGTAAGCTTCCCTACCGGAGGTTCAGAAAAAAAAAATGTAAAATGAAGTGTTAAGAAAGTTATCAAAGTGTAACTGGTTGAAAGTTGTCAAAGTGTCATGGTTGAAAATGGAGAAACGGGCGAGAATTCAATCTGTAATTGGCTTTGACAAATTCATTTGTCTGTGAGAAGAAGATTCGGATTTTTTTAGGAGATTTGTCTGTGAGAAGAAGATTCGAATTTTTTTAGGAGAATGGTGGATGTGGTTGATGAACAATTAACAGATTTTGAACTAGCCAACTGTGCAGTTGAAATGCCGTTATAATTGGTGGGGGGGGGGGGGGGGGGGGTGTTATGTTTGTGCAATTTAATGGTTTCGTTAAAATGCTGACATAACAACCATTACAAGGAAAACGGTCCGCTATGTAAGGTGTTTAAACAAAACGATTATGTAAGGGAAAAATTGTTTGTCTGAAAAACAAAGAACTAAGAAATTTTGATTGAAAGAGATAACAAACAAGAAGAAGATAGAGAGATCGAGGGAGAGAGTGACTCACCTGGTCTGATTCGTATGAAGTTTGCTGCTGCCCTTCCAAGTGACCGAGTCCCTCTGCCACCATCATCTCCAAAGGGTCATTGTCGTCAACGTTGATTGTTGAAGACTGTTGCTCATCCATGTCTGAGAACAAGTAGGTCGGTGATGGCTTCATCGCTCGATGTCTCTCTCGCTTTGCTCGGAGGTTTTGTTGATGCTTCTGTGAACACAATGGGATCCAGGGCTGCTAAAGTGCTTGCTATGTATAAATGTAAGCCAATTTTGTTTATTTGCACTTGTGTACAAAATGAGACTTCACTTTTGCTGCTCATTTTAAGTTTGCTACTCCATCTAATAAGTAAGTTCTTTGTACCATTTTTAACAGTGGCAAATAAAAAAAATACTTTGATCATTTCAATTGATGACTGCCTGCAACCAAATTATAAGTACATGGAAGACAACCAACTGCAACCAAATTATAAACACATGGAAAAGCCTGTATTGTTTTTCTTATTTCGTATTTACTCGTTTTGCTCTACACTATTTAGTGGGGTATAAAAAATATTCCATTAAATCCCGTTATATCCTGATATATCCCTTTATATCCTGTAACACTTTTGGACCGATACAGGTCCGTTATCCATTTTAACTGCATAGGCCAACGGATGAAAACATTTTCTCAAAGTGTTATGAAATTCTATCAAACTTAAATGAGAGACATTTATCTGTCCTTTGAGTCGAACATGATAAGCCTATTCCGTTTGTTTCCAAGGGGTTGGCGTTCCTTTCCTTTCATGGGGACAACTTTTTATTTAGCTCTTTTGTAGCTATATGCTCTCTTGCATGATTTTTAGGCAAGATTTGGTAAGGTGTAGAATTTTGGTCATGTTTCCCACTTGAGCAGATCATCCATGTTGTGGCGGACTACATGAGATTTAGAGTAGCTAGTAGATAATCTAGAGATTGGAGGTGTGTGTTACTAAGATTGGTCCAAAACTCTAGAAACAAAATAAACATGTGAAGTTTACTCACTCTAAGTAAACGTGAGACATGTTGAGTTGTGAGTTTGGAATTGCATGGTTCAAATAGTCCGTATTATTTGTAATTGTGGGTGATAGCAACATAGGCTTTTCCTTGTGAATCAAACAACAATATTACAGTGGTGTTTTTTAAGCTAGTCGTAATGCTATGTTGTCGGAGGTGTAATTACGACAAAGTATTTTTGAAGGGTACGATAGTATGATTTTTACTGTTTGGTGATGTTGAAATTTGATGGTATTTAGAGGATATTAGTGTAGTAGATGTGCTTAGTGAGAAAGGGGACGTCACTTAACCCCGTAGTTAGAGGTATTTATGAGAATGCTGAGGTTTATTGCAAGTTAGATCTGATTGTAATTTCTAGAAAACTAGGTTTTTTGGTATGAACAAACTAGGGTTTGTTTTTACTTGTTTTGATATTGAATAAACTGATACATGTCAATATGTCATTATATGTAGTGCTTGGTCCATCAATTGGTATCAGCGCAAGAACACTCCAGGAAGGTGTCAACGAGTGTACTGAACCACACACGAACATGGTAAAGAGATGATTTTGATTCACCAGCAGGTTGGCTAGCGTTTAACTGAAATGTGTGACAGGCGACAGAGTATTGTAGATTGTCATAAGCCTCTTATTTCTTTTAAACCGAGCGACTTAATTATAGTCTTATAAAAGGAACAACGGCTTACTAGGAAGGGCTCCAAATCTAATCTCACGATGCGGCGCATTGGACCTTTTCTCATTGTACGGAAGATTAAAGATAATGCGAATGAGGTTGATTTTCCTTATAGTTTTTTTATTACCATACTGTAACATTGTTGATCTCACTCCATTTCATGTGACGGTGCACCTCCTAGTTCATTATCAGTGGCGAGTTCCCTTCCTCCACCTCATGTGAGTAATCGTGTGGAGTGTATTTTACAGAGCGTTGATGTTAATCGTTTTGACAATGTACCCAGTTGATTTTTGGTTCAATGGAATGGACACCCTGCTTCCAACAACTCGTGGATTTCTTGCCAATTTTATCTATGGATCCTGAGTTGTTGATTGCATATGTGCCCAAACTTGATGTCGAGTTCTTTGCAACAGGAGGATGATACTATTTAGAGGATATTAGTGTAGTAGGTGTGTTTAGTAATAAAGGGGATGCCACTTAGCCTTGTATTTAGAGGTATGTTTAGGAGAATATTAGGGTTCATTGTAAGTTAGTTCTAATTGTAATATTAGGATTTTGCTTTCACCACTTTTGATCTTGAATAAATTTTAAAAGAAATAAGGTGACTGCTAAAATTTTGAAGTTTTCTTTATTTGGTTCAGTCGTGAGTCGTGACACTTCGGTGATCTAAACTTGAGGTGAAATGCTTATATAAAAACAAATATAAGTGTTGTGGCAAGCTAACATATCCACGATTTCAGGCTGTGGTGAAACACTTATATAAGATATCTTAAGGGTTGCTAAAATAGAGATAATGATAGCACATAAGAAGGCAAATATGGGGTGTCGGGTTGGTGGATGTGAGGTGGGAAAGATGGATGTCATGGACAGTGTGATTCAGAATGAGAAAGGTCAAGGATGATAAAGGTTTGTGCGTGAAAGGGTTCTAAGGAGATCATCTAGGTGGTTGAGATTAACAACAGGGAGGTGGTTTCAATTTTTCATACGCAGTGGTAGTTGATGAGATACGCTCTGAAATTTAGGAAGGGAAGCTTAGGGGAAAGATATGGACAAATAAGTTGAGAGATAAGGGGTGGTGGTACCTGCTAGAAGAAAAAATTGTTGACGATGTCATTTCTGTAAACATAACAGTTGGTAGGTGTTGGAGATGGGCTATATTTGTATCCCATCAAAAGGCCACGATGGTCTGGTCACCTTTCACCCAGTTGCTTGCTAAAAGAGGTGATGATGTATCATGGTGTTAAGGAAGACAACTTGAGCGATAGAGGAAATCAGAGGTGGGAATGGTCTAGCTTGAATTTCTAAGGCAACCGGTGCCATTTCAAACCCAAGAGAGACTACATGTTGAATATATGAGCAATGGCTATCTGTATGTCTAGACAAAAATGTAAGGGGGAATTGCCAAAAGCTTGAGCTAGAGAGGGCGACGTTGATGGAGGTTGCAACAGTAGTGGAAGACTGGGTGGAGTGTGAGAACAATTGCAGAGGTTGTTGCCATCATGAGTCACTGTGAGTCTAAGGCGGTTTTCATTTATATTTTTATCAACAAAACAAAAAAGTATTTCATTAATGAAATCACTAGCGAGAAGATTACTAGCAGAAGAAACAAAAAGTATACATTATGTATTTCTGATGTTTGCTATGACGATTATCCATTGTGATCGTTTTTGGGCTATAATTTAGTGGGGGACCAAGGAGGAAATTTGCTAGTGGATTGAGAAGAGGATGGGGACTATAAAATAGAAATAGAGAGTTGGGGTGCTATTCCCCACTTGAGGCGGTCGGACATAGTAAGGGGAGGTGACAGAGAAAGAAAATGTCATTTTGGTAAATTTGGATGAGGGGATGAGAATCTCAAGAGATCTAAACAAGCTTGAGTTGGATAAAGTAGGATTTGAAGTGTTATCGGCTCGACGAGGTTGAGATTTTTTAACAGAGGATCATCTTTATGGTTGTGAAGCTTGTACGTGCTGATGGTAAAGTATGATCACAGTTTGGGGAGGTCAATTGTAGTCATGTAGTCATTTTGAAGGCTTGGAGGAGTTATCATCAGTTAGAAGTGGCATTACTAGACTTACAGAGTTATATTCTATTTTGTTGCTTTGGGGGATAGAAGTTAGCTAGTTGGTTAGAGTCTTTAGGTGGCTAATGGGGTGCTGGCAGGAACGAGTAGGATTCAAGATGGTAACCTTGATTAGAATGAGGAATCAGATGGGCCTTGATTACTCAAGTTCAAAAAGTCCAGAGGGTCTGGTGCTAGGCATGTGCATTAAGGGAGAGCCTTGTGGTTTGTGCTTCAGATGACACAATTTCGGAGGCTGGGTCTATGGCTAAGAGAATGGAAGGAAGCCCAGGATTCAGATCTGGGCCTGAGAAAGAATTGTTTTGTGCTGGTCTATCCCAGCCTAACCCTTGGGTCATCCAGAAATTGCCTTCCCTTCTCCGTGGGTTGTCCTGAACTTGTTTTATCTTCTCCTGTGGGTTGTCCTGAACATGTTTTCTCTTCACAGGTCCAGGCTCTTGTTGCTAGCACGAGCCCAGCGTCTTCGTTGGTTCGGGGTATTTTCTAGAAAGCTCAAACGCCACTTGAGTGCTCTTTTATTGTTTTTTGTTTTTAACATGGTTAGTGGAGTGTGGGATCGCAGGTGATAATGAGGTGTGCGCTGACGGACAAGGAGGTAGGAGGGCAGGTTAATCAATATTGTTAAGTGGATGACAATGTTTAAAAAGCGGAGACAAGAACTGAGTTCATTGTCTTTAGTGAAGCATGAGGCCCTATTGAGGTGTAAGCCTTCAAAGCAGTGAGGCCTACTCACATAAGCCTCATTTTTTAAGACAAAATACAATTAGTAAATGCTGAAATAACGTAGGAAAGATTGGAAAATAAATATGACTTGGATATCTCCAACTTCAAGGACACGATAGGAATTCATGCTTTGGGTATTAGGGAGGAGACTGGGGATGGGGCACATTGTGATGTAGACTAGGCTTTTCTTTACAGTTGGCGCTGGCAGTATTTTATGGAGACATTTATTTTGTTTCATAAGTTATTATTATTGGGTTTTTTTCCCCGCAGGGGAGGAGGTGTTACCATTGCAGGAATTAGAATGAAATCGAGCCTTTCAAAAAAAAAAAAAAAAAAGACTTAATTGGGATGATTGAGATCATTTACAATTTAAACCTTATCCATTCAAGATTTAATGGCATGAGTAAGCGTTTGGTGGTTTTAAAAAAGGGCCCCCTGCAGGCTGCAATCTCAGTTATAATGTGGAACTGTGTGTGGAGTCAGCAAGTAAATGCTTTTGATCACATGATTTCAGCATTGACCTTGGGAATTTGATTGGTTTTTGGTATATACTAACCACATGAAATCATTGTTTGCTATGGGCCATGCCACAAGGAGATCTCAGTTGGTGGGTATTGGTAGGCATGAGAGTCGAAGTTATCATATGCTCTTGTCAACGGACAAGAAAAGAAGAGGAGAATCATGGACCTCTTGGCAGTCACCCAAGGCTAAGGTAGTATGCAAGGCATAAAATCTTTAGGAAGCTAGTTAATCTTTTGTCCAAAGAACCTTATTGTCAACAGTGAGTCATGAAAAGAAGATTAATATTATAAATGTTGCTTAGATTTTGTTTTCCTCTAAAAAATAAGTGGAAGAGTCTCATTGCTATTATGGCACCCACGGATTTATCAGCCCCCATTCCTCTTCTTAATATAACATCTTTGGTAGGAAGACAATCCCTTGCCCCCTGTCACACGAAGAAAACAGTCTTGGGAGGAATTCCATCCAAACTCATACAAAAGATGATTAGTATTCATCATTTGATATGGAGTCATCGTAAAGTCTTTTCTTTTTCACTGGACTTTTTTGAAGTACGTTCCTAACTTGTATGCTGTTAAATGTTGATTTGTGCCTTACTACTTATTAGTCTCGACTCCCATGAACAAACTCCTTCCCCAAAAGAATTCAATTTCCATGATCATGGGAGTTCAACTTGTGCCATTCTAGAATAAGTGCCCCCCACCCCACCCCCCACCCCTATCTTCCCCCACAATTTCCATGACTCTCCAGGTGGCCACCCATCTTTCGAAGTTCCGAGCTATCATTCTCTTTATTCTGATTCCGGCCTCCGAAGGGGAAGCAAACACAGGAACTGGATCCGATGATAAACTCATAGGTAAGCTCCATCTCCCATAATTGCAATACCAGGATCAAGACCCAGGTGATCCAATACAAAGATTTCTCCTGTGCGACACAAGGCGATGCAATCAGGGGCCGAACCAAGCCACTAAACGAAAAGAGGAGATAAAGAAGGCTCGCAGATCTTTATCCCCTAGCCTGCGACCCAACAACCAATGAAAGCTCTAGGAGGCAGATAAACCCCTTCATTCTCCCTATTCTGGTCTACCAGCCTCAACTAGTGTATTCCAAACCCACGAAGGCGATTTTACCATCTCTTTCAGCACCGACTAGGCTCTCGTATAGAACAGAACTTCCCATTAGGGGAATAACCCCAACCTGCTCTGCCATAGCTCACTCTATCTGAATTAGCTGGCCCAACTGCATATCACACCCCTCCCCCCCCCCCCAAAAAAAAAAAAAAAAAACACGCACATTTTGATCATGTTACCCCTAGAAATATGTGGTTCCCTCGTGAACTCCATACAACCAAACACACCGTTGGTTAACTTGTTTCAAGTGGCATGGACTTGATGATAAAATAAAGTGTCAAATGATATATTAGCATGAAAATTGGAGTGGTACAAGGGCATCAAAACAGATTCTCTAGATAATTTTGGGTTTGCTTAATACCAGATGGTATGATCAAGGATTTTGTTCTGAAGGAGGTGAAATGGATGGATTGGAATCTTCATAAGAGGAAGGCCTTCAATGGTTGGAATTTGGTGAAGCTTCATCGTATTGGAGGAGGAATGGAGTTGGAGCTGGTCCAAAGATGGTAGATTTAGATTACTTCATGTTATGGGAAGCCGAGGGAAGAAGAAACCCCTCCGCAGGCTTATGGAATATTTTCCTTGCAAATTGGTTTGGAGAAAGGCAGAAAGCTTCTAATTGAGAAATCACATTCCTTATTTCGAAGCTGTTAGGTTTCAGTTTTCTGGTCATTGCAAATTTACCCGTACATGTACTAACATTGATTTGAATGCTCAGTTTGTGGGGGAGGTGGAAGCTTGTGTACTACTACTGTATATGTGACCCGCCAACCCGAACTCGTTACGACCCGACCTGTTGCCAGGTCTAAAAGTGGGGATCAGCACACACTGTTTATCATCAGGTGGTTTATGATTATTAGAGGGTAGATGTCAGTGCATGGTCCTCCTTTCAGGAGACATTTTGGTCTCATTTGCAACCTTCGAGTTAAGTTATGAATGATATATAATTTTAAAAAAGAAAATGATATACTACTTAAAAAATAAATAAATGAATTAATCTAGTGAAGTCTACAAGGCAGGTGTTAAGGAGGAACTTTCCCTTTGAAATTTGTGTACTTCACCTGCCTCCATTTCAGAAAACAATATGCCTTTTTTCAATCACCTTCCTTTTGATTATATCATGGAAGATGATAGAGGCAATTCGGAGATATTACTTGAGGCAGTGGAGCTTTCTATAATTTTAAAGGAGTTCAGGTGCTACATAGCTATCAGTAGGCTTATATGTCCTATTCCCATATTTATTGTTTTTGTTATCAATACACACTATAGTCTGGAAGAGTACACCTTGGAGTTCCCCCTCTCTCCGTTTTTTAGGATTAAGTGAGGGTGTGAGGTGGGGTTTGTTGGACTTCAGTAGTCTGGTGCATATTACACGAGTTTATCCATCAAATGTCATTGGAAGTATGGTGAAGAGTCTGGCAAAGTGGCAAGTTGTTAGCCTTGAGATGAGACTGTGTCCAGTCATTCTTACAATATGTCTGACTATTGAGCTAAGAAATTAGAGAATTGATGGTATGACATAACCACCTTTCTTACATTATTTCTTTTGACTATTGAGTTACTAAAATTAGTGAATTAATGATATGATATTGGTTACTTACATCTGTGTGTACGGACGGTGCTTAGCTTCAATAAAACTGTTGCTTAGTTTCTCGTTCTTCACTTTTAAGCATTTTGGAGGAAATTTGTCATGATAATTGGATTCTGAATTTACCTGTTTGGAGCTTTGGCTCTATATCCAATTGTTGAATAGGTTTCCTGTTCCTATTATTGATAGTATCCCGTGACTGTAATGCAGAAGTCTATTCCCTTTTCTTGTTATTTGTTCATGATTTTTCTTCTGTGTGCCACTGGACTCAATATAGATGATATAAATCAGATCCGCATCGTTAAACTCACTACTCTTCCCTAATTCATGCAGAGAAAAAATCGGAGGCGAGGTCAAGGGCTGACAGGGATGCTGACAATCATCAGCTTCTGCAGCTAGAAGAGAAGGACGTAGTTTCCTCTGTGGCAACGGTGCTTTCTGATCTTTGTGGTCCAGGAGAATGGATGCCAATGTCAAAACTTCATACTGAGGTTAGTTTTATACGAGCCGAGTATAGTCTTCGTAAAGATCTGATACAACTTAGTTTGATATAATGCATTTCTTAGTTCATTTAGGCCCCAATTTTTAACATGCGGAAATCCAGGTATCCAAATTTCATTTACTTTTTGGGGGATTGGAATCTCAAATTCCTAATTCATACCCACCGAGACACTGTTTGATTATTTCATGTTTCGGGGCCCTAGCAAACTAAAAAAAATTGTTTTTTAAGTTTTTTTTAGCTGAAATTTTGAAGAAATTACGGATTAACACTCTGGTGGCCATTAAATATCTTGATAAGCGGTCCTTCTGGGTGTTTAACGATCACCATTTCCTGTGGTCTTGCACAATGGGTGTTGGGGTTGGCAAAAATATATGTTTAGACGGATATCTGCCTTGCCACACTTAGAATGGGGCGGGTAAGTTTTTAGCTTAACGGATTTCAGGATGGATTCGAGGGAGAAAACCAAAACCGTCATGCATTTGGGAGTTGGGATGGATATGGATTTGGCCATATCCACTTTGCGGTTGCCTGATTATATATAATTTATATAATTTGTTGGGTTGGTCATATCCAAACCAACAACAAAGCTTCAAGCCAATTAGGCCCAATCCAACCCAATGTGTTGCAGGGCCCAATTTTTTTTTTAATAGAAGTATAGGCTTCTTAAGTTTACCTCTCAGAGGATATGGGACAAAACCTCTTACACTCACATTAAAAAAATGCAAATCCTTGTGTTTTTATATAACTAAAAACCTATGCATGTATTTTTTAGAAGATGTGGGACAAAAAACTAATTCTTAGACCCTCAATTACTCACATTGCTTAAGTTAACATTACTAAGTTTATCATCAAATTATTACCAAGTTTATCATCATAAAATAACTATTATTTTGTCTTTTGTTACTACCACCATAGCATAATCACCACCACCTTCACAATCACTATCACCACCACCCTTACAACCACTGGCACCACCGCAACATAATCACCACCACCACCTTCATAGCCACCATCATCGCCATATTGGCTACAACCACCATAACATTAGCATAACTTCCTTCATAGCCATAACTACCTTAACTCATAGCAAAATCATTGCAACTTCAACATTCACCATATCGTAACCACATTCACTGCATACACCATATCGTAACCACATTCACCGCATACACCATATCGTAACCACTTTCACAACCATAACTACCAACACCTTCACACCCATCGCAACCACCATAGGATGACCATCACCAACAACTTCATAGTCATCACGACCACTACCAACAACACCTTCACAAATTACAACCAATGCCACAACCACCATAGCATAATTCCCACCACCACTTCAACCCCAATAGTCATAGCAATTACTGCCTCGATACCAAAACCACCTCCTCTGCCACCCCACCACAAGCACCCCACAACCATCTCTATCATTATAGCCACCAACAACCACCGCCACCATACGACAATCACAACCATTGCAATCATCTCCACCACCCACAAACACATCCACAATTACCACCACCACCGATACCAAAACCATAACCAATGCCATCACCACCACCACCAACGAGATCGAGTAAGGTTCATGAAGGAATCTCTAAGCTAAATACTAAATACACAATCATCGTTATCATCACGAACAACCACAATCATCATCATTACCTCCACCACCACACCAATGATACCACAAGGTCCACAGCCACAAACATTGCCACCCATAACCATAATCCACAATCTCCACCACCACTGAAACCACAACACTGCCATCACCACTAATGAGATAAGAGTAAGGTTCAACAAGGAATCTTCAAGTCAAATACTAAATACACAACCAACACCATACCACAACCATAACCATTGCCATCATCTTCACCACCCATACCATATCCACAATCACCACTACCACAATATCACAACCACTGCTATCATCACTACCAACTTATGGGATAGAGTAAGGTTCAATAAGAAATTTAATCCAAATATTAAGTATAACCCAAATTAAGCATTTTAGCTTTAAATTGTTCATTCACAAATTACAGTCACATTACATAAAAGTCAAGTTTCATGTTACTCAGCCAAAAACCAAATTTCATATTACATACATTGCCCCACATCCCACAAAAATCAACCATGTGTTTTGTTCTTACAAAACTAGCCTAGATACTTTAAGTTTTCTTTGGGCTCTTAGCAAAATGAGGCTTGCAAAATGGACCAACCTTTGCCATATGGGTGGGCTTGTTGGTTGCTGCCAGAATGGTCCTTTAATTTAAACCCAGTTAGGGCTCTTTTGGGGCGAGGCGGAGTCCAAAGGGTATAAATGGAGCGGGGTAGGGATCCGCGATCCGTGGCGGGATGGGAGCGGATTTTCAAAAGAAAAAAAGTTAAACGAAGTGGATGCGGGGATGGTTTTTTCTTGGCGGAGCAGCGACGGATATGGAAAAATCCGCCCCGTTGCCAAATCGATTGGGCGCTGGTCGGCTAGCTTGCGTCGTGCCCAAGGTGAGCTCTCGCTTGCTTCATGATTATTCTTTCTTTCTTTTTTCATTTTACCACATATCTCGAGGTGCACGTGTCGAAATGGATTGAAACTTTGATACATTGTTTATGTGAATTTTTCTTTTATTTTTCTCGAATTTTCAGCTTACGTTATGGAAGGCTATAAATAAAAAAATATAAAATAAAAATTTTGCACAATGCAAAGCATGTGCACTTGGACTGCAAATTAGTAGGCTCTCGTGCAGAGTGCATATTAATGCATATAAAGAAATATTCAAACTGCCCTTTAATGAAAGGGATGATGTATGTCATAAAATCTAACAAACATATCCTTTTGAAAATTCAACTGTGCAAGTTTGAATGATTAGAAATGCCAATTGGCATACTATGTACAGCTCTGTCTTTGTTTAGTAGCATTCCTGATTTTCTGTATTAAGGCACAATATTGTCCACCTTATAGCTGGGAATTGTTTGTTTTTTTCATCAGTCTTAATCATACAGCCAAATAAAAAATTGAAATTACTAGTGGATGGGCTTGTGTGTTGGATATGTCATTACTGCATGGAACTGATAGTATATCAAGACGTGAAAAATTATCATTGTACTTCTGACAGTTCTTATGGAATGTTTTTGCAACTGCATGACACTCGAAAGAGCGAAATACATTTGTGGAATATTTTGTCAAAAAATGATTGGGTATTTGGTTGCTTTTGCGGTTCTCAACAGTTTTGGGCTTGTCTACAATAAGAAGTTATTATTCTTAAGCAGCAGCATCTAACATAAACTGCCTTGTTTGCTGTAGCTGGTAGAGCTGTATGGCAATGTCTGGCATCATGGTCGGGTAAGGAGATATCTTACATCAGAGGACTCGCAGAAGCCATGGTCTGGTTTGCTCACCCTGCTGAGGAAATACCCAGAACACTTTGTGATCAACACAAGGTCCAAGGGTCGTGTAACATCAGAATTTGTGTCCTTAGTTTCTCTGCTTTCTTAAACATCAACCCCATTTTGTTCCATCATGTTGTTTTTTTTCTTTTGGAGCCTATCAAATAGCGAAAAAAAATATGCTGATAGACATGTAAATCTAACATTAACTGTGATTATGGAGTTGGTTGACTGAGAAAAATCTAACATTAACTCTGTCTATACATGTAAATGATATGCTGGCATGAAGGTGTATGATTTTGAGTTTCAAACGATTGAAATGAGCTATCTTGTGTTTAAAAATGTCTGCAGTGTTAGTGCAATCACACTGATTTACTAGTTCCATACAATTTCTATAAAAAAATGGCGTCGCGTGCAGGTGAGGGTTCATATATTAAAAGTTTTTGGATTTCGAAAGCAATGTTTCCAGAATTACTGCAGGACTTGGGATGGTGTGGTTGCATATCACACGAGGATAAAACCATCAATGTTACTGAGGAAGCATGAGGTCTTCATTGTTGCTTATGAGATTCTAATTATCTTGCGTTTTAATGAAATTCAGTGTTATGTTACTGCTAGCAAACTTCCCTCACAAAACATGACTTTACACGGTCATCTTCAATCTCTGAGTCCCTCACTCTTTTTCTTAATATCAATTCTGAAAACCTTACAACCCCAACTACTTGTAAACATATTTGCGTAGGAATTGTTGTTTGAATGAAAGCTTCAATAATGCGAATGTGAGCGAGTTAAATGATGTGTCCCTCGTGCAAGGCACACATTTTTCTTCTATAATATGTTTATTTTGACTGCATTACCATGATCAGATGTAAGTTTTAGGGGTAAATGATGCAGTTGGTCTGATCTTATTTCAGTAGATGGCAATGCAATTTTTAAGTTGTGCTTCATTGAAGAAATTTTTTCGTAGGAATGATAACTTGTGGTGCCAATGGTAGCCTAGTTAGTTGGTTAAACTTGTGATCGAAGGGGTCATGCAAATAAACGTTTTACAAGGAAAATATTATTTTACTATGCTCAATTTTCCGTGTCCTCTTCCCACTATCTTATGTCTTTCCCAAGAAGTGAGTGCGTGTTACGTATTTTCTATAGTTTTTCAGCCTTTACCCGCATTCTTCAAATTGTTTACATCAGTTGGGAAATAATGAGAGGCTTGATGCTGCTATGCATGGATTTAAATTTACATGTAATGTTGTCTTGATGAAATGGTTAAATCATAAAATGTCCTAGAGTGTCATGTGACTGCCACGATTATGACTGATCACGTCCAAGGCATACTACACAATATGCTTAGTGCATGAAACTCAGCACTATCATGTATATCACCTGAAAACTAATAAAGACAGCTTTGAATAGAAATGGCAGGAAGGATACCGGATATTGTTCATAAACAAGGTCACCCAATACCACCAGAGAGCATCCCCAATGGTGATTATCAACACACTGTCAGATCAGATGAGCCCATGCAAAATGTTCATTGTCTAGGGATACAAATTCTATTATCTGGGATACTCACACAACAATTGGTTTATATATATTAGGAGTGAAAAATTGGTTTACCACCTTATGCTTATATTTTTTATTCCGTGAACTCTCATAGGACAGACACATTCTCTTTGTATACTCAAATCGCCTCGAAAACCAAAACGTGAGATTGGCCAAGTTTCAGCCTGTGAAATTAGTGCACACTAGAAAACAAAGGGAGAAATGTGAAACAAGCTTTCAGCAAAGGTGATACAATTTTTCAACTATACAATCCTATGAATTCTAAAATTCTGAGGGCAGACGAACAGTGTTCAGGATCTCTATCTGTGGTTTCATTATTCAGACAGCTGAGCAGAAAAGTACAAAACAAGATCTCAAAATTGGATTGCATATCCAAGTAGTTCTCAAGATTCTTCTCTGTTCAGATTACCTGGAGTACTTTGCGCAAGTAACTGCTGTTCACGAGCGTGCTTTGCAGCAAGGGCTTCCTCATCAAGCACTTGTATGGGTGACCACTCGGGCATTTTAAACCAATCAGACTTCTGCTTCTCACCTCCTCCGAGAATGGATTCCTTTACTCTTTGCAGGTGAGGTAATAGTTGCAAACTGGCGAAATCCACTGCAGTTCCCGCGATAGCAAAGATGACTGAGTATTTGATTGCACCAAGTTGGCCACCTGAAATATGCAGATAATCTGTTTACTATATCATCCACCCTCCCTTTAAGAGGAATACTGATAGTTTCATCATCATGAAGGCCGGCGTGCGCGAAGCTTAAGAAATCAGATCAGATTATCACAGCCATCTTGTCATTTTTAGGGAGTTGCTTCTCTTTGATACATGAGTCATTATATGTCTCCGCTCAGTAGATCTAGGAAGTTGCTTCTCATTGATATATAAGTATATTTTAGGTTTTTTTTTTGTGTGTGTAAACTATATAGCATACATCTGGAAATGACAATTTGAATAGATGAGAGACTGAGTTTCATCTATATTTTGAGAATTCATAGCAGTTGTTATTTACAGTGAATAAGTCCTATAACAGCACCAAATGGCATACATCTGGAAATGACAATTTGAATAGATGAGAGACTGAGTTTCATCTATATTTTGAGAAATAATAGTTGTAGTTGTTTTAAAGGAACAAGTCCTATACCAAAGGCTATTTGCGGGTTTCCATCCTCCACCCTTTTTTAATCGTGTTCTACCGAGGGGCAACAAACGCTGTAACTCCTTCCAAAGAAAAGGACCAACTTCTCATCCTAGGAGTAGGAGGTATACGTATAGCCTCTCTCTGTCTCGTCCATGCAGTACATATAGCCAAAGGATCATGAGCTGATTGAATCTCATAAACTCTAGGCTACTGCTATATTGTCAGTGTGAGAAGCCAAAGTCTGTCACTAAGGCCATGGCAGCTGAGCTAAGCATTTTCCTAAAGGATATAGATTTTTTCCTTATTATCTTAATTGATGAGACTAGCGAAGGTCTAGGTCGGAAATTAGATAGATGGCGAGAGGCTTTGAATAGTAAGGGCTTTAGAATTAGTTGTTTGAAGACAGGATATCTAGTGTGCAACTTTGATTGTGAATCACGAGGGAGGAGTAATGCAATTGAGATCGAAGGTGTGGAGGTTCCAGAGTGCGAGGCTTTTCGATATCTAGTATCTATAATTCAAAAGAATTGGGCTATTGAAAAAAATGTAGACCATAGGATTAAAGCTAGTTGGACGAAATGGAGAATGACGTCAAAATATTATGCAATAGAAGGATGCCTACAAGGTTAAAAGAGAAATGTTATTAACAATTGTTCGACCGGCCATGCTATACGGTTTAGAATGTTGGGCTACTACGGGACAATTTACGCATAGGATGGTGGTAGCAAAAATGCGTATGTTAAGATGGATGTGTGGTAAAACTCTTAAGGATAAAATTAGGAGTGAAAGAATTAGGAGATATTTGGGTGTAGCGCCCATAGAAGACAAAATTAGAGAAAATGCATTTAACGTGATTTGGCTACGTGCGAAGGAGACCAAATACATCGCCAATTAGAAACTGTCTAAATTGGCAAATTAATGGAGAGTGTAGAACGGAGGGCGCGACCGTTAGAAACTTGAATGAAAGCAGTGAAGGAAGACACCATTGAGCTTGAATTAGGCAAAAATATGTGGGAAAACAACATTGCTTGGTGAACCAAAATCCATGTAGCCGACCCCGAAAGTATCGGAAATGGGCTTTGATGATGATGATATAGATTTTTCCTTATTCAAGATTTTTTTTATTATATATCAAAGTGCAGGCAGGATTTTTCCATATTTCAGTTTTTTTTTTTTTTTTTTTTAATCATGTTAAAGTGTGAAGTAGAGATTTCTTTTTAACTTTTTCTCTTTGCTGAAGTTATCTTTCTAAAAAACACCTAAATCTGTATTAGGAGCCTTCGTCGCCCTCTAGCTAGACTAAGGCATAGCGCCGCACTTTCTGGAGCAAGGCGTTTTGAAGAAAATTCCTAAATTCCTTTTGAGATTCCCTCACGATCAAGATCACCAACCTTTTTGTCTTGCTGTTTACAAGAGTTTTGTGCCACCTTCTATTTCAGTAATTCTCCTCAACTCACCTTGTTTATGCTTGATTTTCTGTTCCCAACACACTTGCTTTTTCTACCTAAAATAATAAATAATAAAGAGAAACATACTAGCGCTAGAACTACCTATGTTTATCCTTTATTGACATATGAGAATAGTAGTCCAACCTTTTCCATTTTCCTATTGTTTATGTTTGTGCAGTGTATATATGTCTATCCTTTGATGTATATACTATACATCAAACCAATCGCCATTTGCGTATGGAGGGACATTCTGAAACTTTTAAGTCAGGAAGATTATCAGTAAAGCATGCATAACAGAGAAAAAGAAACATGAAATTAGACCTTGAAGACGACCGAGAAGAGCCCCACTAGCAAATCCTCCAATCGCAGAGTTCAAGAGGTCATCCGGTGCTGAATCTCGACTTGCTCTAACAAATTCACGAGCTCCTGTTGCATGAAAGAAACAGTTGTAAATTTACCATATACAAGTATCATAGTCAAACTGAAAAAAAGAAACATTTTCTACATGATGTTGTTGCTTTTACCAATACAAGTACTACAAATTCAGATTCCACATACATGGCCAAGTTGTATGCTTAACTATACAAAAACTTGGTATAGAAGGATAAGACATTCAATACAAAGCTTAGCCTCTTCCATCGCCACATATTCGAATATTTAGCAATACGATTTTGTTCCTTCCATGGGGTCCAAAAAATAGCATAAGGTGTGAGCTTCCACACAATCTTCCTGCCTATTAGCTACTTAAGCTGAGAGACCCCTTCCAAGACCACCATGGTTGGAAAAAAAATATCTCAGCATAACCCATCGGATCCCTAACTTGGGAAGAAATAAATTCCCCACCCCTTCCAAGACCACCACACTTCCAAAATAGATCTTGGCATAACCCAACGGATACTGAACTTGGCAAGACATAAGTTGGGGGGTTTAGCATGTTACAACCCAAAGGGGAATGGGAATTGTTTGAGGATTTATTATGAACTCTCCCTTGCATCAATTTCTCAAAGAAACCATTATAACGGAGAAACCTACGTTGCATTCAATTTTGACTCTTATTGATCATCTCCTCTTTCGATGTGTCAAAACCTTTTTTCAAGCAATCCAACCGATTGTAGAGCTTCCCCTTCTTCTCATTCAAACAAAGGGTCACACACACCCCCATTCATGGGAGCCAAACTCTAAGACCGCCTAAACTTCCTTGAGGGCACCAAAAATAATCTAGGACACCTTTCTCAAGGGGTTATTTGAGATAGAGAGATGCTACCCCACATACTTGAACCCTTGATAAGCCCATATTTGGTGATTGTGGCTCTCATGAATCCCATGGATGATAGTCTTTTGCAGAAGATAATGATTGCTAGGCATGGATGTAATTGTTATAGATGATGAAAATTGTGAATTAGCCATATTCTATGTCTTTGGGCTAAATCTTTGCCATGTAAGGGGGATATTTGAAGAATTAAGTTTGGAAGGCAAAAAAAGATAAAAACAACTTAATGCCCAAAATACCTTAGATGCACCTTCTTCCAAGCCACCGCTTTTAGGCATTAAGTTTAATATCGCTAGAGATGATTGCATATGAACGTGAGAACATGGGATCATGCCATACGTCACATCACTCACCACTGGCAACTACTCACAATGGCACACACTCCACATTCTCTCGTCACATTCTCCCCAACTGATGCACCAATTTCCTCTCTTTTCGATCGCCATAAATAGGGGATCGAAGAAGAGGAAGGGGACAATCGTTTTTATTCTCTCCACTTTTGCTCACACTCTATGCTCTCTTTGGCAATCGTTCTCAATCCTCTCTTTCCAAGTCTATGTCTTATTTACCATTCACCATTGGTAAAGGTATATCCCAGACTCCCGAGAGTCTAATCACTACTCCACCTTTCAAGACCTTATCCACAATCTCTCAAGACCCCCCTCATCCATAAGGGTGGATGGGAGAGTATGGAAGTTAAGGGTTCTTATAAGTGTCCATTGTAGAAGTATAAGGGACTGAAAATCTGAGGAAGAGTGAGGTTTTAGCTTGCAGAAAATAGGATCAGGTTTTTAAAAGATTCATGAGGTGGTACATACTACTTGTGTAAAGGGAAAACTACGCAGTCTAGACTTCCAAGATATCATGTCTAGTTGTATAATTTGTGATTAAGAATGAACATCACCAATGGGGAAATCAACCACCTTACCTTCTCTCTTGGAGAAGATTTGGCATTTGCGTTGCTCTTTTAGATGCGGACTCTAGACCCTTCTATCTTGATTTGTAGCAATTTAGGTATTAATTAATTTTTATTTTTTTCAAGAATATTCGTTTACAAATTACAACTACAAATACAATGGAGGACCTTCACTGACAGAACATTTTGCAATTCGCCAAACACACACAAATCAGATCATTGTTATCATGATTTGCTAAAAGATTTCTATAGATGTAATCCTTATATGTTATTACCTTGTATTATGAACTAATACATTTGGCAAAAGCATGCCCCTGGTCAAGCCCTTTTCTTTGTTGGACTGCAATGCTTTCACAAGATCTTTACCCAGAATAACTAAGAAAGAGATATATAAAGGGAAGTGTGGAACCCATTTTGGGTTCTTATCTCCTGAAGGGGAAAAAAAAAAAAAGTCATTTGCCATTCTTCGGGGTATTTTTTTGTGGATGGAAAGGAATTACTTGAAGGAATCCAAGTGTAAATAGAGAATGGATATTAAAGAACTACTCGTTGGGGTGGGATGTTTTTGGAGTTTTAGTGGATCCACTATGATGGTTTTATAGTCAATTATAAATGAGGATTTGGGTTTCTCTTTTTGTTTGTATTTGTAAATTGTCTCAGCCTACTATTTTCTTTTGTCTTTGTTATTTGGAATGGAATTACATTGCCAATTATATTCTCCTTCCTAAAATGTTTAGAATCTGCCCATTATTTTTTTCCTTTCTAAGATGTTTAGAGTAAAAGTATATTTTTCTCAAATTACTTTGAGAAAGGGTAAAACTAATTTGACAAAAACAAAGAACTACACAAGGGTCTCCAAAGGAGATTATAGACCAACCAAGTCACCCCAATTTACAAGTTCTTTGAGCCTCCCTATTGGTTTAAAAGTTGTCTACTTCCAAATACAAGTTATAACATCCAAAATGGCCCTGCTAATGATCACTTCCTCCCATTTAAGTTGAGGTGACATTTTTTTTCAAGGAACTGAAAGAACAACATAAGGAGAAAGGTCCATAACACTTCGTCCCCAGTTAACTATTAGTTCACGAAGAATCCTAAGTAGCAAGATGATTAGATGAAATCCCAATTCCCTCTCTCTAAGACACCAGCCATCGCTCCAACCCTTTCAATAGGAGGGATCGCAGCGTTGCCTTCTCTTAGGTGAAGGCCTTGTATTTCCAAAAGCAAAACAAGTCCGAGTGCAAAACATGGCGTGATCGACGTGACCTTCAAGAAAATCATCACATGCCTTTTGAGGAAAGGGACATTGCATAAAGAGAGGATCCCTAGATTCCATCCCACTTTGGCATCACACTGTACACACACCTATTCTCAGCTTGCATTCTCCTCTTTATTAAGAGATCCCTCGTGGTTAGTCTACCCCATGCCAAGCTCCACGCGAAGACATTAATGTCAAGGGGGTAACTTCCTCCAAAGGATCCCAAAAGGAAAGTTAGGAAATGTGAGGTTATGATATAAGGAGGGTTAGAAGTTTCAGAGTAGAAGGAAACTGAAGGCATCCCCATCTTATCCCAAATGAATCCATCTTCCTCCTTCCTTACGGATTTGTGAGATATAAAATTAAACAAATTAGCAGCACCCACAGCTTCAAGGTCATTGAGTTCTCTTCAAAATAATGAAGGTTTGATCCACCCACCACTTCCTACCTTTAACGAGCGCAAGACCATCACCTCCGGAAAAAGAACAAATGAGTCTAGGAAAAAGGGTCTTCAAATTAGCTTCCCCCACCCAAATATCATTCCAAATCTTCACCCTCTCCCCATTTCCTAGATCAGTGGAAATACCCCTCCAAAATCTGTAAACATTTTTCATGCATTAAATTCTCTTAATTCCTATAACTTAGAAACCTATCAATTTTTCTAAATAATAGTTCATCCAAACAGATATATATTTTCTGAAAAAAAAAAAAAAACCCAAAATATCCCCTTACACTTCTCTTGAATTTCCCACTTATCAGATCAAACAAGCATTTCAACAGCAATCAAACATTTCACAACAAAATGATCAAATAATCCTCAAAAGCAGAATGTAACTCACTCACCACAATAACATCCGGCCACAATTGCCAAATTTGTTGCGTAAGTGGCAGACATATTAGCAATCCCATGCGTTTTACGATGCTTGGAGACCAACCCAAGTCCTCCACCAACCGCCCCTGCAAACAATTTGCACAAATAAATCAATTGAAAAATTGAGTAAATTGGGCAAGAGAGAGAGAGAGAGGAGACCTGCAAGAAGTGTGGGGATGTAGATTCGCTCCTTCCAGTTCTCGGGAGATGACCAAATCTTTGAGCTCTGCTGCTCTGATGAAGAACCCATTTTTTTCTTCTCTTCACTCACTCGGACACTTCACGTTTTATTCGAGACGAACCAGATGACAACACGCGTGAGATGCAAGTGTTATACATGTTGTTTCGGGTTTTTAGACTTCAAACCGCTAGACGGCCTCCAATATTTTTTGTTTTGTTTTTTGAGTGCGGCTAGAGAATTAGATTTTGTATTTATATTTTGCAATCGGAATGATGTGGCATTGAGTTTTTACAACCTTGAGATATACATAAAATCATTAAGGTTTTTATCATTATTTCGAGATTACGCAACACCACTCTGATTACAAAACATGATTGTAAAAACCTGATTTTCTAACATTTTTGTTGTTTTTTAAGTGCTTGAATTACTCTCTTCCTTTAGTCTTATCTGTCATACAAACTATATAATCGCTTGTGGCATTTTTGATCATTTCCAATATGGATAGATAGGAGGGGGCAGTATCGATCAAATTATTCATCTTTATCCATTTTAGTCACGAAAAATATGAATAACTTTTATCCATATACTATCTATCCCACCCATAATAATGGATAAAACTATCAAAAGACCACAAGTTGCATTGCTTCTAACAGCCAATTTTATTAGAATCGGGCTATTTGCCCATACTTTGCCTTGCTATCATCACCACCTTTGGAATGTGTTTTTGTGAATTTTTTTTATTATGAAAATAAAAAATGTGAAAGAAAAAGTTACATTTTCGAAGTTATTTTTTAAATTTCTTTTATCGTAAATGATGTAGTCAATTTTTGCTTTCTTTCCCTGCTACTTACCTAGACCTACACAGATAGCAAACATGAGCCAAGAACCATCGTGTGGTGGCCGATGTCACTCCAACACTTAAGTTAGATAAGGCTTAAGAGAGGGTTAAAGTTGTAAACTTGATTGTATTGTGTACCTCTAATTCATCAATCTTATCTCCCTTTCATAGTGAAGGAGTCATCGTCCGGCTAGGCCTTTAGTGGCATAGTTTAGAAAAAGTGATTTTGCTGTGGAGATCATTTCCTGATTGGGAACTGTCCATGTGGGATAATTCCTTACATGACTCGTGCTCCTAGATCTGCGGGAGATGTTTTCCTTTCTAAGTGTTGTCCACGCAAGGAAGTTTCATTGCCCAACTTATATTCTAATATATGTTTCCTAGTCGAATCCGATGTGTCGCCGACCTGCCTGTCTTGGGTTCTCTCAGATACTTGCCTTGGAGGTCTTAAGAGTATTGGGTCTGACCGCGTGACGTGTGGGCTTACTAGCTCATTGCAACTCGGACCCGACTGTCTGGATTATGCTAATGATGAGTTTGCTGCTATTCGGACCTTGTTGGATTGAGCGATCAATTAGGCATGCTTCGTTCTGTTGACGAGATTATCATGACACATGTACAGTGCTAAATACTAATCAGATGACAATTTGATGTATCATCAGTAAAAATACAAAAAATATATTTTTTTTGACGGGTTTTACGAAAAATTTTGAGGTTTTTTCTCTTAAATTTCGAGATTTTTTTTTGTTGTAATTATCATTTCTTCTAATTATTTGTTGATTTTTGACAACCCCCCCCCCCATTTTATAATTATCATTTCTTCTACTTATATATTGATTTTTTAAACCACCCCCTAATTTTCTAATTATATACTAATTTAATGTTTGTTTCATTTATTGGTATTTAGGCTTCATGTAATGTGTTTAATATATTTATTTACTTGCATCTTATTTTTTTCACATATTTCATGTACTCTCGAAATTCATTATATATATTTCATGTATCCTCAAAATTTTTTATGTTTTTTCTTTACATATTGAAATATTTCTTAAACTCAGGAACTGAAATTAACCCAAAAAATTAAATCACAATCCTTGGTTATAGACAAATGATTGTGATTTCATTTTTCAAGATAATTTTGGTAAGTTGACTTTAAGAAATATTTTGTTGTGTATAGAAAAAAACGCAATTTTTCGATTTTAATTTTGAAGTTATCAATATAATTTAATCATTTTAAACTCTTACACAAGGAATGTGATTTTACGAAATATTTCCTATTTTAGTTACCAAAATATCCTTCAAAATATTTATTTTTTTCTCAAGGGAATTTCCCTAAGAAAAAAATAATTTATCTCTTTATATTTTGACTTGCTCTAATGTTATTTTAGTATTAAAGTTTGTTATATGAGTGATTCTTATCTTAGATGTAGTATGTACAAAACTATGAACTGTGTGAGACTTTTTTTTTTAGTATTTAAGAGTTTAAAATGCATAAACTTATATTGTTAATTCGAAATCACAGCCAAAATTTTTATGTTTTTTTCCTACAAAAAATGAAACATACGAAATATTTCTTAAAATCAAGGGATTGAAAAATGAAAGGACAATCATTGTTTTTACATATTACGTAAAGAGTCTTACAAGATTCATAATGTCATACAAGCTACATGTTACATAAGAATCACTTATCCTTAAAGCTACTACAGATGGGTTATTGAGGATTTCAACATTTTAGATTGTTTGCCCTTATTCGATGACATAGCCAACAATATTGCACCACATGCTCAATTTGAAGTCAATGGTGATTAATACAATATGGGGTATTATCTCTCAGACGAGATATACCCTAAATGAACCACTCGTATTCAGACCATCAGTCAGTCAATCTCTAACAAGCAAATTATTCGCTCAATATCAAGAAGGTGTTCGAAATGATGTTGAACATGCAAAATTAGAGTCTTACAATCTATGTTGGCAATCATCAAAGCCCTTGTCCGACTTGACATAGATTTGATCTATTTGCCACCATGACAACTTGTATTTTGTTGCAGAACATGATCATTGAAGATGAAGTAGACTTGGATCCTAAAAACTTCCAATCGTTAGCCCATGAATCAAAACCAATACCAATCATGCGCACACCGTTGCATGTGTTACAATTATTGTCGAATTTGCATAGGATGCATTCAAAGAAAACTAATCGACAACTGAAGCGTGATATGATAGAACAATTATGGATGGCTTCTGGAAATAGTTAGTAGTTTGATTTGATTAGATGTTGTTGTATTTGTTTTAAATGGAATAAAGAAAATTGCTTGAAATAAAAACATTGAATTAAAATATAATTTTATTACATACATAAATAGACTACATGTCTTTCTCGATAAATAAATATAATAAACATTTCTTCCTAAAGACCAGCTATAGAACCAGATCTGGATGCCGCCGACCCATCCATACTGTCATCTGCAGAAGAAGTGGCGCTCGTCCTTGCACTCAAATATCTCGTTCTGTCTGTCCATTCAGTATTATTGCCAAATTGGATTGAGCTAGTAAGAACCATTATCATAATGGTGTCTTCTTTGATCTTTTTAGTAGTCTTCGCATTTTGTAATTTTAGTTCATACTCATTTTCTGCAATTATGAGTTGCGATCGTCATGTCCAGTCATTTCCATACATGAATGAGAAAGTCTTTAATGATAGGATTAGAAGAAGAAGAACTATTGTACCGACTAGATTTTGCTTGGTTCCTTCAAATCAGCCTAGACAAATGATCTGTTTCAAGTACGAACATATCTGAGTCTTCAATCATAAACACATCTGCTGATGTTGCCTCCCGTCAGCAGAAGGATAAGTACCATCCGATGGGCTTCCATCGAAATCTCCTCCAACAATTCTCTTGCGGGTTTTCTTTATCATATTTTTCGCCTCACAATTCCATTGGTGTCATCTGGGCGTGTCTTTTAGTATAGTTCAATAAGTCTCAAACTTGAAGATCTCATCGTTCAGTTGGCTATAAAACATTTTTCCGTTGTTAAGCTACATAAACCAAATCAACTAATATGAAAAACTAAATCAAACATCATTTTGAAAACAATAAAAATAAATAACTACATGAATATCAAATATATCTTATCCATGTACATCTTTCCACTCTAATTTGGAGCTCTTTATGGTTAAAATTTCCTTGAAATTTGTTCGCAGCTGATTGGATAATTTTCCATTGATGTTGGAGTGCATTAGGTGGACGATTGAATAGACTTCCACCCAGAACATCAATACGTGCCCCCACATTGTTTGGCATAGTTGATTGGTGTCAGTAATCAGATCTTCTCCGGTAGCTAACCAAGCCCTATATAGCACTTGGACTTCAAGTTGTGTGAAGTTAGGGTTACGAGGTGTCCTAGATTTCTCTTGCAATGTTGGTTGTGATGCGGCCATTGATCAACGCGAATTACAAGAGAGTGGGAGAGAATGGCAAGAGAATGAGTGAGATAGAATTGCATGAGTGGGAGTTATAAATGAATGAGATTGAAATTTGGTCCGCATTTTATAGCCAAATGGAACAAATAGACATCGGACCTGAAAACAATCCATTTTTTTTTTTTTTTTTGGCACAATGACATTGAACCACTTTGCATGGATAAGAATATGGAGGGATAAGTTTAATCCTTGTCCATCTTCTACCACTGGAGATGGTCTTATGGGCATATATTTAACGCATTTGGTGGTTTTATGGATTGGTCTTTTAATGAATCCAATTCCTTAGTTAGTTGTCATTATGGAAGACATGCACGACGAACAATACTTATAGTAGTAACGATTAGAGATCAACCAACATACATTGTATCTCTTACCTCCCAAAATGTCTAGATGATAAGGAGTTGAAAATTTTGTCCAGATGGTAAGGAGTTGTCATTATATAAATAAAATAATGTGAACACATGTTACTTGCAAAGAGGAAGGTGCGAAGGTTGAAGTGGTGATCAAAATTTTCACAATTAATTAAGTCAACGTGGTTTTGACGATGATTCAAAGCTGGACAAAATTGAGACCTAAACTCAAAGTTCGTATAGATTGTGGGACCAACTGCAAACTAACTATTTCATGTACTACAAATATAAATTAAAAAATAAAAAAATCTTAATCTTATACTTTGCATGATCTTCATTGATATCTTCAAAACAATATTCATTTGGGTGGACCCACACATTTTACAATTCACAACAGCTACATGACTTTATTTTCTAAATAATATAAATACTTATTCGCAACCAATAATAATTTTATGACAAACAATCATTTTTTCACGACTACAAATGTCTCAACATGTCCTATTTAAACTTCATTGTCGTACACTCAACACCACACCATCTACTTTTCATAGTCCATATATTAGGTAAAACTTTTATTTTTTAGATGTAAAACTTAAAGACATAAAAACACTAAAAAGCTTTGATTGTGGGTACAAGTATTTCCGATTTGTAAGACACATCCTTATTTTTTTGATATCTCCTTTAATTTTAATAGTGAATTTATAATACTTATAGGTTTTAAAGTTGTAGCGAACATGTGATTTCAAAAACTAATAAGACAATTATTTATCAAAACAACTAAGATGGTTTAGTATGAATATATGATGCCGCCGAGAAGTTCTTACAACGAGAGAAAAACTCATTCAATTGTAGTCGGAGACGATGTGATTTTTGGCACCAACTCCAAATTGTTTGTATTTCTAACAAAATATTAATTTGCACTATGTATTTCATAGAAAAGTATATAGTTTTACTAGCACCATTCACAACATAGTTTTTCTCTTATCTATTATCTCAGACTCCATCGCAACTTAATATAATAGTTGCTAAAATAAAGCCAAGATTAGTTAGTCATTTTTTTTTTTTTTTTAATCTATCACAACCTTAAAAGTATTTGTAGTATTTTGTCTCTCATTAATGCAAAAAAGGTTAGGTATAATGTGTCTTCTTCCCCTCACTTTGAATTCTCCATTTCTTTCTCCTACACGAACCTCGTCTAAACCAAACCAAAAATTCACTTTTAAGTGCTACCATGACTTTAATTTATCCTGATAACTACAACAACGAAAATATTGCCAATTGCTACACAACTTGCAAAATTGGGTAATATCAAGACTAATACTAATGCACATCAATTAGTCCCATTCAAGTCGACATGGGAGTGTGTTTAGAGAAGAGGGTTCCGCTAAGCCATATAGTTGACCAACTAATGGTCAGGTCTTGAAGCAAGATTCAGGGGTGATTTCCACTCACGAAAATTCTACACTCGTCTCACCACCATAAGGTATATATATTAGTACAAAATTTGACGTTGCAAAATAAACCCCTAATTTTTATTATTTATCAATTTGTTAATTCCCAAAGTTTTTTGTTGTTGTTGTAATTATGGTAAAACTTTGAGAAAGAAAAGGGATGAGGGCCAAGGGAGGGGCATAAGGTTCCAAACGTTCCAAACTTGTTGTCCTCCCAAGGAGGGAGGGGCATAAGGTTCCAAACTTGTTGTCCAGAGTCTCCTGTCTCATTCTTCAATCGAATCGAGAATCTGAGAATCCATCCATCCACCAATGGCGATGGCGAGTGGGGGTCTGTCTCTGAGATGCGGAGACTGCGGGGCCCTTCTGAAGTCTGTAGAAGAAGCTCAAGAACACGCAGAGCTCACTTCGCACTCAAACTTCTCCGAATCAACCGAAGCTGTCCTCAATCTCGTCTGCACCACTTGTGGCAAGCCTTGTAGATCCAAGACTGAATCCGATCTCCACACAAAGCGAACTGGCCACACTGATTTCACAGACAAGACTGACGAGACTGCCAAACCCATCTCTCTTGAACAACCCAAATCCACCACCTCTGCTTCTGCTGCTGGTGATACCGATCAAGAGATGATTGATCAGGAGATGATTGTGCCTGTGGTTGATAAGTATCTGCTTGACAGCCTTGAGGCAATGGGGTTCCCCACTGCGAGAGCCACCAGGGCTCTTCACTTTTCTGGTGAGAATTTGGAATTGGTTTGATTTGGGTGAATTGGAAATTATGAATTGCTTGAATTGGATCCAATTGTTTAAATTTTACAAGTTTGTATCATATTTGGTGTAAAGAACCTAGCTTTCTTTTGGTTTTTCGGTGGTATGAAAAGGGGTCAGATTGAAAATTGAGCTTTTTATGGCAATTAACAACACCAGTGAGGTCAGAGTTAAGATTGCAATCAATGGGGATCTCAGGCTTGATATCATGGGAACTCCTAGAAGTGTGTGGAGTAGAGGGTGTGTGGGGATCATGTCATTGAATGGAACGCGAATAAAAGAGTGGCAGGGGCATGTGGAGTGGAAGGACAAACATATGAAGTATAGTATTATGGGAAGGTTGTACAGTTAAGGGTGTTAGGGATAAAGTTTATCAATTTCAGCAGAACAAGACCTAGACATGCTTTTTGTTTGGGGTATCCTCATTTTGTTATTTAATTGTAGGGGTAGTGGTAAAAAAATCCTTAGTTTATTTGTAAGAGACCTTTACAATTCACAAGTGAAACAAAATACCTTCCAAGACAAGCACAATATTACATGGAGTTATGAGCATCCCATGAATTTTATTTATTTGTTTCAGGTAATCCAACACTTGAGGGTGCTGTAAATTGGATTGCTGAACACGAAAATGACCCAGACATTGATCAAATGCCATTGGTATGGTCTCCACTCTTAAATTCTTAATCTTTATCATGTTTTCTAGTTTCATCCTCGATCTATTTGTTTAATATCACTCATTGTGGAATCTTTACTTAGATTTGCAACAATGTTTTCACTATTGATATTTTTGTGACAATTACTAATAATATGATGTTGTCGATAACTTTGTTTTGGTTATAGAAAGAGTATGGACATACATGTTGTCAGGGTTTGTCTAATTTCCAATTCAACAGGACAGGTCCTGACACACGTAGTGAGAAAATGTCTTGCATAGGCTAGAAGGAGAAATTATTTTTCTTTATTTTCATAATTTAATTTTCACAAGGGGGTCTTTGTTGTTGATATTAAAGACCATGAATTTGAACATTTAATTTTTTGCAAGGAGCAATTATGACATTGTTATTTTTCACAAGGAATAAATTGTAGAAATAGCAATATATATAATGTCACACAAAGACCAACTATATGACAGTGAGACCTGTTTTTCTCTTTTCACATGTTGCCTTTGTTGCATTAGGATTAAGGGAGGTGGTGAGAACACACTTCGAGCAGAAATTTCATTTATGCACTCAACTCGATAAGGTGCCCCAGAAGCACAAAAGCCTTCTGGCACGGCACAAGGGGGATGGTGAGGCATACACCTGAATGAAGCAAGGCGGAAACAATGTTAATCATGTAAACATAAACTAATTGTCTAATGTAATAGTTTACTTAAAGAATGTTAAGTATTCAATGCATCAAACTCTTGAAGCAAGCAGCATGATATTATCACTAGTAGTGTAAGTTTACTTAAACAAATAGTTGTAGCATTTGCGAAAATATTATAAACCGACACATGGAACTAGCATGCGAACAAAATTTTTATGTTGCATTAAAGTGTTATAGAAGCGCGTACAAAATGAAGTAGCCTAGTACTTCGTTGATGGCATCTACAACTAATGGATAGGAAGTAGAAGTATGGCACTACAATTAAAAACAAGGAAAAGAAAAGCAAAAACGATGTGTCAAACTATAGGTAGAAACACTAGATGTAGAAAGTCGAGTCGAGATGGATAAGCATTTTAGGATGGGATATGGCTGTAAGATCAAGTTTTCGTGGTGCCAAGATCAAACCTCACTAATCGATAAAAAAAGGAAGTAGGCGGCCAACTAGTAAATGAAGAGGAATGAAGGCAGAGAAACTGAGAAGTAAGGGTGGAGCCAGAATTCTTATGGAAGGGGGCAACTAATTATTATGTTGAGTAATAGACCCACCATTTAAGGAAGGGTGAGGGGGCAAAATGAAGGTGAAAGAAGAAACGCATAATTTTTAGGGAGGCAATTAGTAGTATTAACCAAGTGGAGCTCACTATTCTATAGGTAAATAAACAAAATTTTCAAAGTTAGGGGGGGGGGGGGGGGGATTGCCCCCTTTGTCTCCAACGTGGATCCACCCTTGACTGTAAGGGCACCGAGAGTGTGAAAATTACAATGATTCTTTTTCTTGTGTTTTTTGCTTTTGCTTCACTATTTATAAATTGCTCGAGGCTGTGTGAAGATTCAAGGGTGGTTGTAACATTTATTGTGATACCACGGTCCACGTTTAACATTCCCTACTTGTGGAGTCAATCCGTTTAAAAGATGTTGACAAGTCCACCTTACAAGTTTTGTGTTAATAAGAAGGTTTTTCCTTGTTATATGGACCTGCTCGACCAAATGTAGGAAGTACTCTTCATCTTAGAATATCCTGGATACTGAAGTTCTCTGCACTTTACAGGATTTCCTGGGTGTCGTCTTTGTGGAGGACCCTTTATGATTAAATGTGTGCTATCTTGTTGTTGTTGTTGTTTTTATTTTATTATTATTTTGAAATAAAGTTTTTGTTAAACTTGCAATTTTCTGTTGAAATGTCATCTGCAAGCTTTCTTCATGTTAGAGATGTCCTGGCTTCTGGGTACTGTTTTTGTGTATGATCTGTTACAATTAACTAATTGAAAACTTTGGCCGTTCATTCTTCCCTTTTTTTCTTCTCTGAAATAAAGTCTTTGTTACCTTACACTTTCATATTAAAATATCTCATTTACTTAAATGCATTCAGATACCTGTCGGCTCCAAGGATGAATCTACGAAACCATCTCTTACTCCGGAAGAAATGAAAATTAAAGCCCAAGAATTAAGGTTCCTCTTTTACCAATTGGTTTATGCTCTCTCTAATGCTATATATATTTCCACGTTTAGGGGTCTGAATGTTACTTTTTGGTTTACGCATTTCCATGTTTGCTTAATGCCATGAAAGTATTCATTGGAAAATAGATTACTCTTGAACCTTCTATTTTTGGTTACTCTAGAGTTCGTTTTATTCAGGGAGTGTATTGGTGAGGCAAAGTCCTTTTATTTATTATATTTATGATGTTAAATCTTACATGTATAAGTTGACTCCCACAATTCTCATGTGTCCGAATTCCAAATGACCAGAGTGGTTAATCCATATTCTGTAATTTCCATGAAATCAACAGTAAAGGGAGTATAGAAGTCATCAGGATTTTCAACACTTATTAGTCACATGAACTGTATTGTTTTGGTTTGAGCAAGTTTGACAAGTAGATTATAGGAATACTTCCTGATAGACGTGGGTTCAACTGTCAACTTGCTTTTCACAATAAAAGTGAACTTCTTTGCTTGGTATACTGATCACGTTTGGATTGTCACATGCAAACAACATAGTTCCCGTTGGATGATAATAGATGTGTATAATAGTTCACATTTCTCTTCATACATATTTGATATCCTAGATTGTATCTAATCCTTGTATGTTCTCCCTGCTTATATTATTCAATTTCATGCATTGTCCAGAGAGCGTGCTCGCAAGAAGAAAGAGGAGGAAGAGAAGAGAATGGAAAGAGAAAGAGAGAAGGTATAATTGTATTCACTTTGTTGTTTACCTTCCCCTCTCTTGTGAGTTGTGAGAAACCCAGTTTTGTTTATTTATTTATTGTGGAATTCACTTTGTGGACTTATGATATCTTGGAGAGGGCAGGGTGTTGTGAAGATTTTGTGATAGATATCCTCCGCCTATGTATTGGTAGTTGCTTTGTTCTTGATTAGTTTTAATAATATTTTATCATTGCTGAACCAAAAAGTTTCATGGAAAATAAAAGAAGATATATTGTTTTGATGATCATGGTATTTAACCAATCACTCGATTATTCAAATTGCAATATACAACAATTTAACAATAACTGACAGAAATTTGAAGACCTACAGCTGACCTGCTCTTTGCAAACAAACTATTCTAGAGTACTGCTTGCTAGATCTATCAAACACTTGGCCGAAATTGAGACACACGGTGCGGGTTTTTTTTTTTTTTTTTCTAAATTTTAGGCCTAAGCATTGACATTATATTGTTCACAAACGACTAGTCCTTTTTCTTTCTGATTCAAAAAATTTATTATGGGATTGGGAAGTTGGATAGCTATGGATTTAATGCATCTCACAGAATCTATTGTCATTTTTCTCTTCTTCCTTGCACTTTTTTATTTATTTAAAGTATTTCACATTGTAAGTCAACTTCCCAAGCTTGATTGCCTCACTCGTTCATTTGGTTTATTTGTATAAGCTCTATTGATCTATTGGCCAACTTTAATCTAGTTACTTGAGGTATATTATATAAGGCCATTGTAAGGCTATTAATAATGTCTACCCTTGGCTGTAGGAGAGAATTCGTATAGGTAAGGAACTTCTTGAAGCAAAGCGAATTGAGGAAGATAATGAAAGAAAACGGTTTGTCTTGATCTGAATAATCTTTTTGGTTGGAAAATGTTTTATCGTGTTCACCATTATCTTGTTTCACTTTAACCATTTCCATGCAATTTATTTGTTTGCCCCTAAAACTAAAATAGATGCATTTTCCTGTTGTAGGATAATAGCCTTGCGGAAAGCAGAGAAGGAGGAAGAGAGAAAAGCGAGGGAGAAGATCCGTCAGAAACTCGAAGAGGATAAGGTATATTTTGAATCCTCAACTTATCTTTTGTTGAGGTATGGTATGGTTGAAGAATAATTTGTATAAGTTCATACTTCATAACACATTTAATGCGGCTGAGAACTCTTATCTTATTTTATATTATTATTTTAGATGTTTAAGGTGTACGTTTTCCATAGTTAGCAGTATTTTTTTTTAATTATTTGCGAAATTGTTAAATTCACTTGCAAATAAAAAAGAGTATAATGACAAGCGGGAAAAGAAAAAAAATCAAAAACTACAAACTAAATGTGTCTCAAACAGATTTGAGAATATCAACTCTCCACTTACACAATTAATCCAGTATGAAGCCCAACCTCTCCAGCAATTCTCTCAGCCCCCACCCACCCACCCACCACACAAACACCTTCACACACGCACACTGACACTGTAATGGATTGTTTTGGTTCAAATCCTGAACTAACATTTGACCTCAACCTCGTCCTCTGATAAATTAGCAGTGTAACTTAAATCATTATTATTATCGATCTAGCAACTGTTTTCTCAATGGTTTTCTAACACATGTTTGTGTTTGCACGTTTTTTTCCCCTTTTATTATTATTGTTGTTGTTGTTTTTATTACTTGAGCATATACCTGGTATGGACTCTATAGTAGACCTTATCAAGGAATGAGATTTCGCGAAATCTAGCAAAATTTTGGCGAAAATTTTGATTTTTTAAATTACGAAAAGAAAAAATTACATTATTTTGAGAGATTTTTTTTTTGAAAATTTTCGAGGTTTTTTCATAAATTTCGAGGTTTTTTCATAAATTTTGGGGTTTTTTGTAAATTTCATTTTTCTTAAAATTAGGAGACCGAAATTAACTCAAAAAACGATATCACAATCCTTGGACCTTGTACATGACAATATTTTCGAAAACTCCCTTGCTCGGTCTGCTCAAATAATAAGCAATTTACCAATATTTCCTAGACCCATTTACAAGTGGATCTCGCATTTTCTTCTGAGCGAGTCCGAACATAGCCTCTAATGGATTATACAGGAACAAATATTGGTTTAGTCCCTCCTGCAGTTGAAGCAAGGCCATTGGAAATGTAACTAAAGATGCCTGAGGGGTTGTAATAAGTTGACAGTTCCAACCCCAGCCACCAAACTACTTCCACCAGTCTCGAATTCAATCAGAAACCCTTGTTTTCTCATTCTCTATTATGCATCACCATTCATCGTCCAGCGTTTTTAAAATAGTTTCCCACCAACAAATTTTCATATATTTACTGTGCCACCAAAGCCTCTTCTGAGCCATAGAATATCAAATTCAGTCCAACAAGCTCCCTTCCTATTCTCCTTTTTTTTTTTTTTTTTGACATGCTACTTCTCCCTCCCTTTACTAGTAATTTACTTGGGCCTATGCTGCTATGTTAGCGTGAATTTGGTATGCCAATCCTTTTCCTTCTACAAATATTAGCATGTCTCTGGTAGGCTGACCAGTGCATTTAGCACCTCATGCCTTCGAAACATTTTAGCCTATTCTCATATGGTAATGTGCTATCAATGCTTTAAAAATATTTTGTTATTCAATATTGGTCATTTGTCTCATTTGAAAAATGACAAATTTTTTCCTGGAACACTCTAATTACGACAACAAAAAAATAAAAAATATAACACTGATACATGGATAAAAAATTATGAAAGTTTAAATTTTAAAAAAAAGTACACGAATTTCCATCTTCGGCTCATGTAAACCCTACCTTTCCTCTATGGTAGTCACCACCTTGGGGTAATGATTCTAAGCTATCACATTGTTGGATGCCATTGGGATATTCTAGACTTTGACAATCTCAATTTAATCTAAACCAACACTTAGCTTGTATATGTGTACGTGTAGTCACACACTTAGCTTATATATGTGTGCATTTATGGCTGCATTTGGTCATGTCAAATCTGATTGTTTATCTTGGCTTGGCAGGCAGAAAGAAGGCGGAAGTTAGGATTGCCACCAGAAGACCCTGCAGAGGCAAAACCTGCACCACCAGTTCAAGAAAAAAAGGTATAGCTTCTATGATATACAAATTCTTGGCTGATTTGAGTGCTAATATATGCCCCGGGTCCTCAAATTGCAGAGCTTTGTTCCAGTTAAGCCTGCTACAAAGGCAGAACGAATGAGGGAATGTTTGCGATCTCTCAAACACAATCACAAGGTAAACACTTATTTATACAAGGACTTTGTGTTGATATTTAATTTTCCACTGGTAGTGCCTCCCATTGTTTATTAAAACTTTCTTATTATATTAAGAATGAATAGCATATCTAAATTAGGCAGAGTTCTATGTTGCTTCAGGATGAAACCCTGTGTTTATCAGTTCATGCACAGAGCAATGTAAATATAAACCTAATTGATAATTTGGTTAACTAGGTTTACATTTGAATCAGACTCAATTTTTTAATCCTTTTCAAAGAAACGGTTCTAATACATTATGCATACATTCCCTTATTCTCGGAATAATATGATCTTCTCGCTGTCAACTATGTTTTATTTCTATGGTGGTAGGATGAGGACGCCAAAGTTAAGAGAGCATTCCGAACCCTTTTAACATATGTGGGAAATGTCGTGAAGAATCCCGATGAGGAGAAATTTAGGAAAATTCGACTCAATAACCCTTCATTTCAGGTAAACTTTTCTTTAACCGCGCTATCTCATATTCATACTTACATTTTGTATATATTGGAAATAATACCAAATATTTCAAGTGTCAGCTGCCATGTTTGGTTTTGAAAAAATTGTGCCGGAAGTTGAATTTTGTTCGTTTGAAATTATGTTCTTCTCAACTGATTGATCTTTCGAAATTATGTTCAACAGGATAGAGTTGGTAGCTTGAAAGGTGGAATTGAGTTTCTTGAACTCTGTGGATTTGAGAAAGTCGAAGGTGGAGAATTTTTGTTTCTTCCTAGGGACAAGGTGGATGTTCCTGTGCTGAACACTGCAGGATCTGAATTAAACTCAGCCATAGTTAACCCCTTCTTCGGTGTTCTTTGATCAGAAATGGATGCACAATTTATTTTTCTTTCTTCTTTTATATCTTATCTTGGACAATGGATTGATATCAAATGATAAAACATGTTGATGATGATAAACCTCCAATATATCATACCTACAATAGATGCAAGCATAAGCAGCAACAATAGGCAGCATATGGGACAGTATTGAACCAGCAGTGAACCAATGTCAAGTCAGCTTGTTATAAGAAGTCAGTTGCTTCCCATTCTCATTGTCTGTTTGTAGTCTGTTAGTGGTTGTAAGTTTGTTTGAAATAACAGAAAGTAGTTGAAGAGGTCCTATATAAGAGAGTAGTAGGAAGAGGAGAGGCATTGATCATTGTTAAACTTGTTGTACAAAGAGCTTTGCTTATCTAGGAGAGTTTACAAGCCTCTCGAACTGCTTGTATACCTAATAAAGTGAATCTTTCCTCCTTTGTCTGCAGTTCTCTTGGTGGCTTTTCTTATGTTTTTCTTTAGCTTCTCTTCAAGGTACATCAAATTAGTATCAGAACAGGAGATCTAGAGATGACAGGGAAATCAGCCAATCAATCCGGCACAGCAAGCATGGCAGCGAGGGTAGAGGTGGTGGAAGAAATGATCAATGGAGTGCACAATGAGATTGGTTCGCTCAAGGGAGAGATTACCACCATTGCACAGAAATTGGAACAGCTGGTGAAGTTGTGTGAAGAGTCCTCACGAGGGGCTTCTTCATCGAAGCAATTGGTGAAGTTGTGTGAAGAGTCCTCACGAGGGGCTTCTTCATCGAAGCAATCCAAGGAGGCGGAAGGGTGCTGGATTAGGGCAGAAAACTTTAATGGTGGAAGAAAGGTTTGGAGTTCAAGGCCACAAACCTAGAAGTAAGGTTTCGAAGGCTTGAGATGCGATCTTTGATGGAGTTAACCCAGATGGATGGATCTTGAAGGCGGAGAGGTTCATCCAGTTACAACACTACACCAATGAGGAAAGGTTGGAGGCTGCAGTGGTCAGATTTGAGGGAGATGCGTTGATCTGGTATCAATGGGAGCATAAGAGGCGTCCCATCTTGTTATGGGAAGAATTGAAGAAATTGTTGGTGCTGTAATTCCACTCGACGGTTGAAGGGACACTCTGTGAGCAGTTATTGGCACTTAAACAAGAAGGAACTGTGTCTGATTATTGTCGCCAGTTCATCACTCTCGTAGCACCATTAGACCAACTTCTAGAAGAGGTGTATGTGAGCAAATTTGTTAATGGACTTAAGCACCAAATCAGAGCAGAATTAAGGATAATGGAGTCTCCTTCGTTGGGTCGGGCCATTACTCTAGCCCAATGCATTGAAGAAAAGAACCAACTGATTGGGCCTAATAAGGGTGATCCAGGTCCAAGTCGATTTAGGGCTAATGAAAACCCTAAGTATATAGAGGCAGTATCTCATTTGCCATCAGGTGGTTCTTCTGGTTCTAGAAGAGGCGAGGCAGATCTAGGGAGAGGGGCTTACAGGAGGTTGAGTGATGAAAAACTTCAACAACGGCGAGAGAAGGGGTTATGCTTTCATTGTGATGAAAAGTTTGGGTCGGGGCATCGTTGTAAAAAGAGGGAACTCAATGTCTTGGTCACTCAAGAAGAGGACATTTTGGAGGAAGGAGAAGAGGAGGAGGGTGACACAGAGCAAGGCGTCGAGTTAGAAGCAACAAAGATAGATGAGAGAGTGGAGGTCTCCCTGAATTCGGTAGTAGGGTGGAGCACACCAAGACCTTGCCACTCAAAGGCAAGATCAGTGAGCAAGACGTGGTGGTTGTGGTGGATAGTAGGGCTAGCAACAATTTTCTTTCAATTAGTTTGGTCAAGAGGCTGAATTTGAAGGTTACACCCACTGATTCGTATGGAGTGACTATGGGGACTAGGGAGTCAGTAATGGGAAAGGGAATTTGCAATGGGGTACTACTGAAATTATCAATGATTGATGTAGAAGAGGATTTCTTACCTTTGAGTTTAGGGAGTTCAGATGTGATTATGGAAATTAAGTGGTTGGATACTTTAGGGGCCACTTACACAAATTGGAAGTCTCAAATCATGAGGTTTGAAAGTAGGGGGGGGGGGGGGGGGGGGGGGGGGGGGGGGGGTGTAACCAAAACATTACGGAGAGATCCAACACTGGGGAAATCTTTGGTAATGCCCTTCGGATTAACGAATGCTCCCGCAACCTTTCAAGCATTGATGAATGAAGTCTTCAAGCCCTATTTGCGGAAGTATGTCTTAGTCTTCTTTGATGATATACTGATCTACAGTTCGGGGTTAGAAGCTCATTTGGAACATCTCTCGACGGTGTTGGCTTTGCTGAAACAACATGAGCTTTACGCCAATAGAAAGAAATGTGAATTTGGCAAGCGAGAATTAGCTTACTTGGGACATGTGATCTCCAGTAAAGGTGTTTCAGTAAACCCATCTAAGATTACAGCCATGTTGGAGTGGCTGACGCTTAAAAACATCACAAAATTAAGGGGTTTTCTGGGGTTGACAGGCTATTACAGAAAATTTGTTAAGGGGTACAGCACAGTGGCTTGGCCACTAACTCAGCAACTAAAAAAGACAATTTTCGGTGGAATACTGATGCCGAAGCTGCCTTTCAAGCTTTGAAGCAGTGGATGACAAAAGTCCATGTTCTTGCAATGCTCGATTTCTCTAAGGTTATTGTAATTGAAACTGATGCTTCGGGCTATGGATTGGGAGCGGTATTAATGCAAGAACAAAGGCCTATTGCCTATTTTAGTCGAGTGTTGGGACAACAAACTAGACAAAAGTCGGTGTATAAAAAAGAATTGATGGCAATAGTGTTTGCAATAGCTAAGTGGAGATCATACTTGCTTGGGCAGCACACCGATCAGAAGAGCCTGAAGTTTTTACTGGAACAAAGGGTAATTGGGGTAGAATATCAGAAATGGATAGTAAAGCTCATGAGTTACAATTTTGAAATTCATTACAAGGCCAGGAAGACTAACACAGCAGCTGATGCCTTATCCAGAGTTCGGCCTTTGGCCGAATGTTCAACATTAGTACTTCCCCAATGGAGGGACTGGAATAAATTGAGGGGCGAACTAGAAGCTGATGATCAACTTCAGCAAATGCAAAATGATCTTCAGGATGGAAGCAACACCTATGTGGGGTTTGAGTTACAACAGGGTTTGTTATTCTACAAGGAGCGGTTAGTACTTTCTCAGAAATCATCCTTCCTTCCTATTATTTTTTAGGAATTTCATGGTTCACCCATGGGGGGGCATTACGGGAAACGAAGACATATCAGCGTTTGGCTAGGGAATTATATTGGGTTGGTATGAGGTCTGATGTTGCTCGAATGGTGGCAGAGTGCGAGGTTTGTCAAAGAAATAAACACATGGCCACTTCACCAGCAGATCTGTTGCAGCCAATTTCATTACCAGCTCAAGTGTGGGATGATATCACGATGGATTTCATCGAAGGGTTGCCGAGATCAAATGGGGTAGACACAATCTTGGTGGTAGTTGATCGCTTGAGCAAGTACGCTCACTTTATTGGACTACATCACCCTTTCACGATTAAAATAGTTGCTAAATATTCATAAAGGAGATTGTGTGGCTTCATGGTATTCCATTGTCAATAATTCCAGACCGTGACAAGATATTTCTAAGTCATTTCTGGAAGGAAATATTTCATAAGCGAAGCATTGGGCGAAGTGGTTGACAGTCTGAAGTGGTTAATCATTGTTTGGAAACCTATTTATGATGTTTCGCTTCTAGTAAGCCAAAGCATTGGGCGAAGTGGTTGACGTGGGCGGAATATTGGTATAATACTACTACCCACTCCTCTCTTGGGTGCTCCCCTTTCAAAGCTTTATATGGAAGTGACCCTCCTAAGTTACTGAAGGTGGACCAAGGAAGCACTTCAGTATCCTCAGTAGAACAAATCTTATTGGAACGGGATGCTGCCCTGGATGATTTGAGGATGCAGTTGCTTCGAGCTCAGCAAAGAATGAAACGCTATGCTGATTTGTCTAGACGGGAAGAAGTGTTCACAGTAGGTGATCTGGTCTTTTGAAATTAAGGCCCTTTCGTCAACAATCTTTGGCAAAAAGGGGGAATCAGAAACTTGCAGCAAGGTACTATGGACCTTACAAGGTTCTTCAAAAAGTGGGAGAGGTGGCTTATAAATTGGAGTTGCCCACAACATCACAACTCAACCCAGTATTCCATGTTTCGCAATTGCGTCGAGCTGTAAGGAACTGTATTACATCATCCACACTTCCTCCCCAGCTAAGTACAAAATTAGAGATGTTGGTTACTCCTGAAGAGGTGTTGGCAATACGCTCCAAGTCGCAGGATAATAGTTCTCCTGACAAAGTTTTAATCCAATGGAAGGGGTTACCTGTCTTTGAAGCTACTTGGGAAGATTATGCATTTCTCCAACAACAATTTCCTGAGTTTCACCTTGAGGACAAGGTGGTTGCTTTGGGGGAAAGAATTGATAAACCTCCAATATATCATACCTATAATAGATGCAAGCATAAGCATCAACAATAGGCAGCATATGGGAAAATATAGAACCAGCAGTGAACCAATGTCAAGTCAGCTTGTTATAAGAAGTCAGTTGCTTCTCATTCTCATTGTCTGTTTGTAGTCTGTTAGTGGTTGTAAGTTTGTTAGAAATAATGGAAAGTAGTTGAAGAGGTCCTATATAAGAGAGAGTAGTAGGAAGAGGAGAGGCATTGATCATTGTTAAACTTGTTGTACAAAGAGATTTGCTCATCTGGGAGAGTTTACAAGCCTCTCAAATTGCTTGTATACCTAATAAAGTGAGTCTTTCCTCCTTTGTCTGCAGTTATCTTGGTGGTTTTTCTTTTGTTCTTCTTTAGCTTCTCTTCAAGGCACATCAGATGACCACCAACAATTAAAGCCATACACTGCCTGTAAAGGACCATTGTAAATGGAAAAGTCGGGAAAGGAACGAGGAGTATGTCAAATTCATGACATTTTCCTTCACAGGTTGATCTTTTTCTTACATTTTTTCCCCTCCCTTTGCATTTTAGAATTTTAGTATTATCGCAAATTCTCATTTAAAAGTTATAGTAAATGTTGCAAAAATACCAATTTTACCAAAATTTGCCTTTATGTCAAAGGTGATATGCAGAATTACCCAAAATTTTAAAGTTATACTCAAAATGTGATACCCAAAATTAACAAAGTGTGTTTCAAAATATTTTCATAGATGAACAAGCAAAGTTTTATTGTAATCAAAGAGTATGAGAAGATATGTTTTCCTGTAAGTTCTACATTGATATGAACATGTAAATATGCCGCCAATGATAGCCTCGTTAGCTGGCTAAGGCTAGGGCAGTTTGACCCCCTCGTCTTAGATTTGATACCCACTAGCAACACACTTGTCTTTCATAAAAATTTAAAAAAATAAAAAAATAAAAATGTAACAATGCATGAAATTCTAGCTTCTGGATGTCTATGAACTAGGCGAAGCGGATTTCACAGGCACCTCAAGAGAACAAATCGGAAACAGAAGCTTAAATACATTACAACTTTTCTGCATTTGCTCAACATTTGTACACTTATTAACATTCCTAAATAAGAATGAATTGCTTCGAGAAAAAATCTCTCATGGACTCAAAGTTCCATTTTTCTTAAATCAATGGAATGTATGAAGGTTTGAGATAATGGAAACTCCACGCTTGCATATTGAGAAAGATGAGTAACATTAGCAAATTTTTTTTTTTGCAACATGATTAAAATGAAACGAGAATTGAAAATGGAAGTAGCCTATTCCCAACACATTCACAATTACATTTTGCATATTCTCTTGGAGAACAGTCCCCATTGTCATAGAGTCGATCCTTGCAAAAATTAACTCATTGTGGACTTTCTAACCCTGTCGATGAATCTCGATATGTACGTGTATACATTCACGTATCTTTTATGTGCGACTAAAGTACCATTTCAAGTTAATTTACCCGAGTGATCTTCATTCGTTCTTGAATAATTATTGTTGATAATAATAGTTATTAAGAACGGAGCAAAAAAAATAAATTTCCTACTTGAGCTAGTAACTAATAAAAAAATATAAATATCAAAAGTACATTACATATACCAAATTGAATCCATTGTAGTCCAATTTTAAGCCAAAATAAGGTCACAATATTGAAAACCTTAGCAAGGGAAAATGGGCATAATAACTAAAATCACACAATAATAGGATACGAATCTAGTTGAATCTTAAAAAATCTGAAATTTGCAAACATAATACAACTCCATAGAAAAAAATGGTTTATGTGAGCCTCAAATTTTATACGAGTTGGCAAATGGTATATATTTTCATTGAATTATGTAGTTATTATTATAGATATTAATTTCAAATATTTTTTTGAGGTTTTATACCACTTGTGAACAAATAATTCATTTTTTAATGTTTACAATTACATATAAAATTGCATTAAAAACAAAAAAGTAGGGGCATGTCATAATGACAAAAATAGTAATTGTCAATAGCCATAAAAAATGATACTCCAAGAGGACTGAAAATAAGTTTTAATAAAATTGCATTGAAAAAAAAATTAGGCAAGAAATCTTGCACTCCAAGAGTATTGAACTCGAGTGATTTACTAAAATTGTTTCCAATCAAACCACTACACCATTAATGACATGTAGAAATAGTTTAATGAGCAATTAACATATTGTATTACGCATTATATAATTGAATTTTTTGTAAGGATAAATATTTATTAAAAATATTTTGAAAACTTGAGGGGGGGAGGGGTCCGCCCCTGTCTCCCAGTGTTGTCTTTCGCTTAAGACCAAAGTCACTGTATTTGGCATCCTCATTATCCCTGCTTTCACAGTTGAAAATTACACAAGCTCCTGATGAATTGCAGTGCAATTCTCCGTTAAATTTAAATGATAATGATAATGTGGAAGGCTATCGCGCTAATTATAAAACATGACATGAATGGTTGAAATAAAGCAAAGGGAAGTGTGGGACTCCTAAATTGCTGCATACCTGGGTTACTCAGATTTATCTTTTTCTTTTTTAATGAGTTAAACTTTTCCAGCTCTGGCTTTCTTTTGATGCTAGAACCATTGTATTCGGCACTTTGGCAAATGCTATATAAAACATGACATGAACGTTGTTGTTGTTGTTTTTTTTTTTTTTTTTTTTATCATATGCATTAAAAGAAACTATTACTATTACAATACCGAAGTCTTGCAGAAGTAGCTAAGTCATGAGATGAGATGTTAAGAGCTCTATCAATAAACTTTCAATACCAAAATGAGTGAAAAGATAACAAACGTCTAATATTACTAATGATAGGACGCCAAACCCAACAGGTAGGCGTCGTAGGGTCTTGCAAAATGAAAATTAAAGTCCCTGAATCTCCCCAAAGTAGTCATGTCCACCACTGTTTTGCCTGAATCAGAAGTAAAACCGCCTCCGCCGCATACCCTTCAGCCATAGTGCTATCCAGTACTATTACTATACCTGTAACAAAACTGGCCACAATAGCAATCACCTCACCGTAAAGATTTGTTGCCTTCACCCCAATCACTCATTGTTTGGACATTGCCAAGAAGCTAACATCATAAGTAACAATAATGAAATCATGTGAAATAGGGGAAGGAAAAGGAGTGGCAGAGTTGGGGGTATTGTTTATGACATGAGTTTTAGCACACAAAATCTGGGCTTTGGATCGTTCCAAACAAAGGTGGGCAGATTAGGTGAGAGGGCCAAATTGTGGGGATATAGGAAAACCTGAAGGGGCATTATTATGGCATGGATGATTTTTCGTGATAGCATTTTTAATCACTTGATGAGTGGATATGGGATCCGATGAAGGAGAAAGAGGACCAGATAACCAAGTACGATGCCAAGTCATTCAGGTATGCTGGAGGTTTGCATTAAATCTTGCAAGGAAAAAAACGTGTTTATTGAACACGCAATTATTCCTAGTGTGCCAGATGGTGGTAAGAAATGTTGCGAACCATGAAAGCATTTCATATTTAGTCGCAAGGTGTTGTTTAGCTGAGAGTCACATAAAGTTAAAAAAAAAAGGTGGGAATGCTTGGTTGTGAAATGGTTCGCTTTCCAACCAATAGGGATAGGTGACACTCGCAAAAGCCAAAGGATGATCGAGCAAAGGAAAAAAAGATGGACAACCTCCTCAGAATGGTTGCCACAAAAAGGCATTCAACCATGAACAATTGAAATAAAGCAAAGGGAAGTGTGGGAGTCCTAAATTGTTGCATAACTGGGTTACTTAGATTTATCCTTTTCTTTTTTTAATGCGTTAAAATTTTCCAGCTCTAGCTTTCGTTTAATGCTAGAACCATTGTATTCTGCACTTTGGCAACTGCTCGAGGGAATATCTGCTTCTGAAAGCCGAAATTCCGTGTTAGCTAATATACTCATATGTTATAACTGAATTAAATTTAGAACAAGAAGAAGAATTTTATTGATTTTCTCCTTGATCTTAATCTTAATGTGAGAGTTAGCGCCCCCACAAATATTAGTTTGAGACTGCAGAATCCTAGTGTTTATAGGTGGACAAAGGACTTGAAACCTACACCTTCTTTTTCTCGAGGTATGGTTGACATGCATTTAAGCCCATTTATTTGGCCTAATTAGACTTAGGTGGTGTTTGTTTTTTTAGTAGCCCTTCTAGGGGGCAAGGATGATGGTAGGCGGGTCTTGTACTCACCTTGCCCCCTAGAATCAGGGTTTTTTTAGTGTTCAGAACCCAATTTTTAACTGAATGAATTGTTTGTTTTACTTCTGAATGAGTTAGAAGCTGTAAAATTAAATGTGTTTGTTTTTAGATACTGCTTTGAAGTTTTTTGATATTTTTGCCCACCACCACAAACCACTAACATTAATTCCCCTTCTCCACTTGTTTTCTCTACTCCAAACACCATGTTGACCCCCCTTCCACTACCACACAAAAAAATGTGAGAAGGAAGAGGAGGGGAGGGTGGTGGTAGCAGTGGCGACACTGCTCGCGTGATAAAGATGAGATAGAGAAGAGGGGTAGCATAATAGTCATTACAAATTTATTGTGAGATTATTATTTGAATGATTTTTCAACACCTTGTTTACTCTCCATTTAAATAAAAACTAACACCCTAAAGAGAGTGTCACACTTCTTATTAAGATTTCTAACTATATTCGAAAAAAAAAAAAAAAACACCCTATTAGACTTTTGTCAATGAATGATGACTACTAACTTATGTCATCAACCACTAGGTTGTATTCTCTTGAGCCTGTTTTGGATGGAAGAGGAAGTTTCTTCTATGGAAAAAGCTTGTAAAAAAAACAGCTTTTATTGGTTGGAAAGAATTGGAACACTAAGGTGGACCAGAAGTACAACTATGACCAAGGGATATTGACCATCATTTTTGCTCGATGTTCATACTGACTTGTAGGCTAAAAGTTGAAAATGTCAAAGACTCAAAACTAACAAGAGGATGGACTATGAACATAGTAGTAATTTCTTGGATCATGGATGTCCTCAAAAGGATAACTACTACGCTCCCATCAACTTGTAGGCATGTTATATCATGTGATGTAGGATGACAAGAAATACCAAAATTAAACAAAATTTTGAAACCATGAAATGAAGTTGTCACCAGATATCCCAAAACCCTTTCAATGATAATATTTATAACTTCACATCATCCCCAAGATTCCCTTCCTACAATCACACATATAAGAAGAGGTTTACATGAGAGCCCAGATAGCTAGACCAAGCTAGCTCATCACAACCTTCATTCACTTTCTATTTTTCTCATCCATTCATCCAAATATATGTGAAGATAATGCACAAAGCAGACAAGTAATGGAGATCACATTATTTTTACAGCTAAAAGATAAGCAATTAATTACTGTAAAACAACATACAACAGTTCTTCATATAGAAAAAAACATTCAACTCACATAACCAAATCAAATCAAAGCAATACCTAAGTCGTAGTCAGCTACTCTAACCTCCCAACAATCTATCTATTCACACCCATTCATAATACTAAGAACAAAAGCCGGAGCAAGGAGAACCAAAAATTCTTGTCCATACTTTCATTGTCTCCTATTCCAGCCACCCAGATAGTAACAAAATTTTAAAAACTCCAATCATTTCTATACGTAGTCACCACCAATAACTAATACCACCAGTTCGAGCATCTAACGGGTATTGTAAAAACTGAAAAAACAGTTTAAGATCATACTGCAGAAGAGTTGTTGGTGTTGTTCCCATTGGGAGTGGGAGTATTGGACTCTACATGCCTGAATAGGAAGCCAGCGTGCTTTTGACTATCTTCTTCATGGTAAACATAAGCAAACCCTCCATGTCTAGTTAAGTCCATTCCTGCCATTTCATCCTCGGCAGAAATCCTGAGTAGCTTGAACTTCTTTAAAATTAAAAACAAAGGTCCCATAGTGGCACTCACCCACCCAATGATCACCACTATCTGGATCAAATGGGCTGCAAGTAACTTACCGCCACCACCCATGAACAACCCATAAGGTCTCCCTGGGTGCCCTGGGTACACTTCATTCACATAAGCTTCCCTTGCAAACAATGCGGTGAATATGATCCCCCACATTCCACACCCACCATGCAATTGCGCTGCCTCCAATGGGTCATCATACTTGAATATCTCTGCTAGCTTGTTGCACCCAATCAATACAGCAGATGCCACAAACCCGCAGATGATTGCTGCCCATGGTTCAACCACAGAACAACCCGCGGTAATTGCAGCAAATCCACCCAATAGTCCATTGCAAACATCTGTTACATTCCAGTGGCCTACTAGCAATCTCTTACCGAACAAGGTTGTTAGTGCAGCTGTGCATCCAGCTAATGTTGTTGTCACCGCAGTTCGCCCTATTGCACTCCATTGCCCGTAATAAGTTCCACCTGATCGTGTTTAACAAATTCCAATCAAACACATATTGAAATACAATAATTATCAGCAAACAAGGATTGTGATTTCGCGAAATATTTACTTTTTTGAGGTATTGAAATTAAAAGTGAAGCTTCTTTTTAATTTTTACCTGATCCATAAACCTTGAGAATCTGGACAAAGGACCCAGGATTGAAACCATACCAACCAAACCAAAGCAAGAAAGTCCCTAAAACGACCAAAGAAGCACTGTGTCCTCTAAGAGCAACAGATCTCCCAGTGTGATCATACCTCCCAATCCTAGGCCCTTCAATAAGAGCACCCCACAAACCAGCAATCCCACCAACCATATGCACAACACCGGATCCTGCAAAATCAATCACCCCAGACCCAAACAACAGGTCATTCGCCCTGGAAGGGCTAGCCCAGCCATCAATAGACCAGAACCAATGCGACACCACCGGGTACACGAACCCGGTCAGAAATGCCGAGTAAATCAAGTACGCCACGAACTGGGTCCGCTCAGCTATCGAACCACTAGTAATCCCCGCCGCGGCGATGGCGAAGGCCCACTGATACAAGAAGTAGCTGTAATCAAATGACTGAGATGGAAATGACTCCAATCCAAAGTAGTGTTTTCCTATGAAACCATTAGAAGGGGTACCAAATGCGAAGGCGAAACCAAATAGGTAGTAGAATATGCCACCAGCAGCGGCGTCTAGAACGTTGGTCAGCATGATATTCATGGTGTTCTTGGCACGGACCGAACCAGCACAGAGCATTGCAAAGCCGAGCTGCATAGCGAATACAAGGTATGCAGAGAACAATAGATAGGTATTGTCAATGGCATAAGTCGCGTCTGTAAGACGTGAAGAGACAACCGAGAAACGATCACATATGTAAGACGCTGCAGCGGTTCCATTGGTGGCGCCACCGAAGAGTGCACTCAGATCGGTGGCAGAACAGTTGAGACTCGCCATGGAGGTGGTGGAGAGGTGGCAAAGCAAGAGTCTGAAACAGGGATGAGGTTTTAATTTTGAAGGCTAAGTTTTAGAATCTGTAGGGATGGATGAGAAAGGTGTTTTTTAATTTTTATAGAGCACAACAACCCAATACGACTGATTCTTCGACTGACATGAGGGCATTTTCGGGATTTTTGGTCTACATTTGTGATGGTTTTTAAGTCGTAATTATTTCTTAGGAAATTGAAATTGATGTGAAGACAAATTTACAGCTGATGAAAACAATAATTTGATTTAATAGTTAGGAATATGCAATGTTGAGATTCATTTGCCAGTTATGCCCTATGGAAGTAGTTAGTTACTCAGTTCCGAGAATCTTCCTAAAAATGCGAAACGTTAGTGGAGATGAATCTTATAACTCTTAACAGCATTCTGCTAGTTACTTCCAGTTTTTTAGTTTACAATGAAACACCGCAGCATTGCACTTAAACTCGTAATCATAACTATTGTTGTTGGTATCAAAATTTATCTTTCCACGGAGTTTTACAAATGAGGATAAAATTACGGGTGTGTTTAGTTGTATGAAATCTTATTTCATGAAAATTTATTAAGAATCATTTATATTTAAGTTAATTTAAGATTCAGTCACCAATTTACAATTAGAAGCATATACATTGAAGCTGAACAATAATTAGAAAAATGGATGCGTAGATATTTTAGTGAATATTGAAACTCAATAGTGTAATATATACCATCAAGTATATGAATAAATACATCAAAACCAAATATCTACCAGGATATATATCCTAGCATAATATTTGTTAGTGTAATATATATCCGTTCCGATCCCGTATGAATGGGATGGGTATATCTCGTCCCATCCCGTCCCGTGCCCACCCCTATTTGTTAGTGTGTAAGCATGTGTTGTTTGCTTACTTGTCTATCCTTATAGAATAGGGTATCAAGTCTCACTCACTGAAAGAACCCAATGAAAATGTGCTTGTCATAAAATAAAATGCCATGGTTTTACAGCCTTACAGGTAATGTTGCATTTTCAAGTACAATAGCACTGAAACAGGGGGAAGCATTGGAGATGGTGTTTAAAGAGGGGGGCAAAATTGTATTTTCGCCCTTCCAAGCATGAAATCCAGACAACAGACCCAGGCTGTCTAGAATTTCTGATTGTTATATAGCACCCTTAAAGGAAAAACAGACATCCTGTACAACAACACATCATCCTCACCTCAAGAGAATCACCCACCCAAGTATTTCTCCAACTTGTGTTGCATTATTTCATTTGTGAACATGAAATATGAAAGGGAAATAGAACTCATGAGTTGTATGTATTGTCATAGAATGATAAAGAAAAGGGTGATCGAGGACATAAAAGGTGCAAGAAACTACAAATTCTCCTGATTCTATTCAATCCGTGTTTCCATAATTGATCTCAACTACAACTTTTTGACAAAATTAATTCAAAAGGGGCACCTTAAAAAAGTTGGCAACTAAACAAATGCATGTTATAGAGTGCATGAACCCAGATTACATCCTGGAATGGAATCTTGAGGAGATATTCTGACAGCCTGATGAAGGATTATATGACAAAAGTTCTGTAAACCAAAGTGTTGAAAACTAAGTATTTTATGAGATTAAGAAAGTATTTAATTAATCTTCCGCCGAACTTAATTATGTTGTTAGCAAATTTTCATGTTTAGAGTGTGTGAAACTTACATGTGAGTGCATAAACTTTCACATGGTGTGCTGGTGCTGGAGAAGGATTGAATGAAGTGAGGTGTGTTTGTTATTGGGTCATTGATATATTTAGAAGCCTAAATTTCTTGAAGAACATGTTATGATTCGCAAAGACATAAAGAACAAGGTTTCTGTTCAAGCAGATCATAAAAACCAGCAAAAATGATCCAAGAATTAGAGGAACAACTAGGCATAAGGATAGTTTGCAGAGTTGATAAGTGTTTTTGAAACAAAAGATTATTCAAATTCAAGTAGAATTGCAAGACCTCAGTAAATATTAAAATTTAGGTTGTTAGTTCACTATCAAGCTTAATTTTAAAGCTGTAATGCTGAGCTAGCTTGAGAGAGACACTAGGAAGACATAGCCACCAATATTGAGTTCAGTCAAATACGTGTATGTGCACATAAAATTAACCCTGCTATTGCTGACATTGAGATTAGTGGCCATAAAATAGACCTTATATTTGCTAATACATTTCATGGAGACAGCTTTATTGACCATAAATATATTCTTATTTGTGAAGTCAATTGTAGGGTACAGGTTATAATCACCTAATCCCCACTAAACAACCTTTCATTATTCATCAATGAATCTAAGAAAAATGCAAAATATACACACATGCTAGTTGATATAATTGCTCAGAGTAATATTCTACGTCGATAATAATTTAGAAGTAATTGTCATAGTCTCGGGGTGCAAAATTCTTCTTAAATAATGGTCGCGCATCTATATGCTTATGTTAGATGATCTCATTACCTCTTAAATAATAGACGCGCGCCCGCACAAATCTTTGCCTCATCACAAAGCTCTATGCATAAACTTTTGGCTAATTGAATGGTCTAAGTCCCAGTTTATTTAAAATCAAAAGCCCAGGATAATAAAAAGAAGTGGGGTGTACACACTGAATAATAGAAATGTCACCACTTAGACTTAGTTGCTTTCTTGACCAAGTTGCCCTAATATAAAGCATTCAAACCTCATCAGATGATCTCAAACCAGTGTTGGGTTGTTGTCAACATGTGGCAAAGTCAATGATTTCTATACATGAGAGAGGGACAGAGTAATGTGGGTATATCAACCATCAAGGAAAAGTTCTACAGCTTTGATGGGTGTAGGGGTTAGTGCAAATAATTTTATTTTTCTTCTAGAGGATAAAATCAGTGTTGCCTCTTGGTGGTATTGAATTGTGTACAGTTTTGTTCGTGTTTTTTAGATGCAATAGGATTGGTCAAGACTTGACAAATTACCTAATCTTAGAAAGAAAGAAAAAAAAAAGAAAAAAATCAAGTTCACATAGCAATTAAGTAAACCATCAATTTTCATAAATAGACATGCACGAATTGTCAACTATAATAAACCAAGATTTACGTTTAGGAGATGGATTGGCACGCCCATAGTTTTATTCGTGCTGGAGTTTAGAAATTTTGACATCCTCAAAATGCTGCATAGATCACATTCTAAAAGACAACACTTTTCAGATTTGATTCAACTGTGAAACACAAAGGAAAAGGTATATGTGGGAGCAGAAAATAGCTTTTAGCCCAATTGGATATAGCCCAATTGGATAAAGAAACCCAAGGATTTGTGCATTTTCTAAGAAATCCGAAGATTATCCATGAAAGCTACAAGTATAGGAGGCCCGAACCCGGGCCTAATACAAACTCGGTATCAGTAGAACACTATTTCCTCAGCAGAGGAGAAGTGCTCGGCGCCAACCACCATGCTCAGCTGAACACGTGGACTTAAGAGAAGAGATATCTCAAAACAGGGAGTTATAACCGATCATGGAAGTTACAACTGCCTGAAAGAAGTTGCAACCGCTTGCAAGTAGATAACCTACTAATCAGCCACGCGTCTTACTCATCAGCCACTTGTCTTACTCATCAACTACATGTCTCACTCATCAGCCATCAGTTAATTCTTTCATTCTCTATAAATAGTCAAATGCAAAACCTTATGGAGGTAACACTTTCATGACTTACAATTTTCTCTTCAAATATAGAGATATTTCCTATTTTCCTAAATACATTGTTCTAACTTTGGCATCGGAGTCCTCGTGGCAGGCACCACACCGGTGTCAAGAATTAATTTCTACCTTGTGCAGGTTGCTCCGCGTGATCAGCACGTGATTCTACCTTATGCAGATTGCTCCGCGTGATCAGCACGTGACCCGACGAAAATTTGCATCCACAAATTGGTGCTTTCAATGAGAGCTTGAATCAAACTCATTGCATGCTCTTTTCCATTCACAACAAAAAATTTCATTCATTCATATTCCATTTCACTTACAAACACTTTTTTCACTTCTATACAATGGTGGGAACTCGAAAACAAACTAGCAAAAATAATGTTACAAGGTATTCTGCTCGTACTAGGCTGCCATCGTCATCACAAGTTCAATCGTTACCAGCCGGACAACCACCAATAGTGGGTCTGCCACCGCCTGCTGACCATCAATTGCAACCTTCTGCCACAAGCCAAATGAAGATGACACAACAAGAGAATCTTGCAGGTCAGATCGCCAATCTGACCAAAATATTGGAAGAACAAGCCCAGGTGGTAGAGCGATTAGTGAGCGAACAACCAAGGCAGATGACACATCGTCGTCTACCAGTAGATCATGTGCATAGAAATGAGAGTGGTCATCCATCAAAGGGAAACAATCCCTCTGGAAGCATTCGTTCAAGATTAGGGCCACAAGTAAGTGTGCATTCTAGGCTCGGACCTCAAAGGGGAGTCTTCTCAAGGTTGGGCTTGCAAGCAACCGTGCACTCAAGACTAGGACCGCAGATTACACCCAATATAAGTGGTCAGCGCAGAAGACAAAATCCCGATGGATGCGAACAACGCAGGAGACCAGACCATTACACTGATTTGTCCCACGTCCCACACTCAGAGGCTCGTCAAATCAAGAGGAACCTTAAGACGAATCCCATTGCGACTCTACCTCACTCACATGTAGGTAAGTCACAATCAAATTCGGAATGTGAATCATCTACCGCAGATAATCAGAACCGAAATCACCCTACGACCAATCAACAGGATACACACAAGCCCTTGGGAGCAGATGATGTGGCACGAATGGTCAAAGAGCAGTTGATGAATTTATAGGTTATGAGAAATCCAGATGATACTCCGCGCAGAGAGGTGGCCTTGGTGAATGCTTCGCCTTTTACAGATAACATCGAAGAGGCTCCTTCACCAGCAAGGTTTACCACACCAACTTTTACCCCTTTCAAGGAAGATTCTGATCCTGAGAGGCACTTAAAGCATTATTGAAGTGTCATGACTCTGCACAAAAATGATGATCCGCTTATGTGCAAAATATTTGCTATGACTTTACAGGGAGTAGCCCAAGATTGGTTTCACACTTTGACTCTCCAGTCGATCAGAGATCTATCCCTTGTCTTCACAAAAGAATATTCATCTTACCGAACTGTCAAAAAGCATGCCGACCACCTCTTCAACATAAAGAAGAAGTCAAATGAATCGCTCAGAGACTTCATTAAAAGATTCAAGGTAGAAAAAGCGAGCATAGTTGGGTGTGATGATCAAATTGCGTCCTCAGCTTTCAGGAAAGGTCTGCCCACAGATCACCCGTTGTATGACAAGCTGACCATGAAACCAGGTAAAACTCTCGCAGAAGTCTTCACCATGGCAGAATGTTATGCATTGTGGGATGATGAAAAAAATATTGCTAAGGTATCTGATGTTTTCAAGAATGATAGCCAACCTACACAAAAAATACAGATCAAAAGGAGAGTAAGAAGAACACGGGTGACAAGCGTAGAGCACGCTCTCCAACAAAAGACTCATCTACCATACACAGAGTTCTCGGTTCCAATCAATCAAATTCTCCACTAGATAAAAAACCAACCTTGGCTGAAGAGACCGCCACCCATGAAGGGAGATCCGACAAAAAGAAATCCGAATAAATATTGTGCATTCCATGGAGCCACTGGTCACTTGACAAAGGAATGTCGAGTATGGAAAGACCACCTTGAGGAGTTAGTCAAAGCAGGACATTGCACAAAGTATGTAGCCAAAAAAGCCATTCAGCAAATTGAAGAAAGAGATGCAGGCAAGGAACCTCCAAAGAAAGTCATAAGAATTAATGGAATTTTTGTTGAATCCGAAATTTTTGGTTTCACAAATAATGAAAGGAAGCGAAAAATCAAACAAGCAACTTCGTTGCTGCTTTTCAGCAAATAACCCTTGAAATCAACTGTACAAACTTGGAGCCAAATTCCAACACTTGCAGAAGTAGATCCTTTCCAACCTACTTTTGTCTTGCTGAATTCGCTGCTACTTTGGCTGCGTATGTTTGTGCTGAATTTGCTGTTGTCTTGGTGGTCACTCGGTATGAACATTTGCTGCTTATTGATTGAACATAACTTTCCTGCTCAACTTGGTTGAACATTCTGCCAACTTATTTATTGGTTGAACATAAGTTTTAGATAAACTTATTGATTGTTTTCTGCTCAACTTGGCTGAACATTCTGCTATAATTCTGATATGCAATATAATTACTTTCTCTGCTCAACTTGAATGCTTGATTGCTGCTAGTATGCTTGAATACCAGTATGTTGCTAGTATGCTAGTAGTATGCCAGTATGCTGCTAGCATGCTGCCAGTATGCTGCTAGTACGAATGTCAGTATGTTGTTAGTAGGAATGCTAGTTTGAATGTTAATTTGAATGTTGTTTGAATGCCAGTATGTTGTTTGAATTTATTTCAGCATTTATTTCAATGTTTATTTTAGCGTTTCAGCATTTATTTCAGCATTTCAACGTTTAATTTTCAGCATTGTAGCGTTTAAAAAATGTTTATTTCAGCGTTTCAGCATTTATTTCAGCATTGTAGCGTTTAAATTTTTTTATTTCACCCTGTTAATATGTTCCGCTTACCTTTGTCGATCCTACAAATGCGCCAACTCAAAATAGAAAAAAATATTTTATTCTATCTAATAAGATGTTGATGAGTAATGTAAAAAGACATTTTAGTTGTAACTTAGAGTCTCCATTTGAATGTGCAACTTTATGAGATTTGTATTACATAGCTTAAGCATTCAATACGTTTCTCATGCACTGCTCTTTCAATTTTTACAGGTTTAGGTGTTGCTGAATTGATATTGGTTTTGAAGTGGAAGATATGAAATTTTGAAGTAGAACACATTTTGTGGGATGATCGATATGGTGTGCAAGATCACATGAATTGTTGTATGTATCGTTTTTGTTGTATGTCCCATAGGCGATCACTATGATTTATATAGTTATTTAAGTTTAAGTGAGTTATATCTCAAATTGAAATTGACAAGTTATTTGGGATTGTATAAAGTTGAGGTTGACAAGTTATTTGAAATTGAAAAGTTATTTAAGTTTAAGTGAGTTATTTGAGTTATATATAAATACAATTTCAATTTGAGGTTGATAGAGTATAAAGTTGTTTGAGATTGTATTTTTTTATAATTGACAAGTTATTGATTATACGAAAATTAGTATAATTGTGTTCAGGTTTGAAATGTTTCTTCTGAATGATAAAAAAAAAAAGGCAATGAGAAATCTGAAAATTAATAGAAATAACCAATTTCATTATAAAAAATGAATTTTCATTAGTAATATTTTTAGCTACAGCAAGTTAGTGTTAGCAACGGCAAATGTCGTCTCTGTTTTGATAATTTCATTTGCAACTTAGCAACGGTTTGAAGCCGTCGCTAAATAGCCACGACAAAAGCCATCTCCGTTTTGTCGATTTGATATTCAACTTAGCGACAGTTTTAGGCCGTCGCTAAATAGCCACGGAAAATGCCATCCCTGTTTTGTTAATTAGGTTTGCAACTTAGCAACGGTTTGAGACCGTCACTAAATAGCCACGGCAAAAACCGCCGCTATTTTGTCAATTTGCGACAGCCATAGCCGTCTCAAACATTTTATAAGCCATCGCTATTACTGCTGTCTCAAATAAAACGATGGAATCAGCGACGGAATTTTTGCAACTTAGCAACGGTTTTTAGGCGTTGCCAATTACCTACGAAAAAGTTTACCGTTGCTGATTCAAATAGCTACGGTGTTGCAACAGTCGTTGAGTTGTTGCTAATTTATTTTAACGACGGCTTTTTGATAATTAGCAACGGTAAAACGCCGTTGCTGAATTGACTTTTTTTTTGTAGTGATTGATTGGTGTTTGGGAATGTTTCTCTACAAATTTATTTTGTTATTTATATTTTTTGTAATTTTCCCCTAGGAATTTTTTAAGAAATAAACAGTGTAGCACCATATGATAAATTTTTTGGTTCTGATGTAAAATTGCTAACAGAATTAACACCAAGGCGTGTACTGTGCAGATTACCTTTCACAATCATGCGTATCTCAACAAAAAGCAACTCAACACCTATGATCCAATTAAAAAGGTTGTTTCTTTTCGGATGAACCACTCTGTAGTCTGTTTACTAAGAGCAGATTCATTGCACACAAGAACTCAGTCAAAGGAAAGGGACACAAAGGAACATAACATTGCTGCTCCATGTAAAAGTAATCACAGTTCTTACCACACAGCTAATAAATCACATCTCAAGTACGCATCGGAGGCAGCCTCCTTCATGCATCAGATCAAAAGCCTTGTTGATATCCCCAAGAGTCAAGCTATGTGTAATGTATTCATCAACCTTGATTTCCTGGCAACCAAGTAAAGAAAAAAGGCAAAAGTGGATAAGACGGATAGACAACAGTAGCGAGTAGTATGCCAATTTATATGACATCTTAAATAAACTAAGGTATAGACCGTTTTACCTTCTTCATGTACTTCTCAACAAGCCAAGGTACTTGAGAACGACTCTTGAAACCACCAAAGGCTGTTCCCTTCCAAACACGTCCAGTGACCAGCTGAAAAGGGCGAGTTGATATCTCCTGCCCTGATGCAGCAACACCCACAATGACAGATGTTCCCCAACCCTGAAAGTAATAGGACATTTTTTTTCGTGATCATAGAAGCTTATTTATGGGAAAGATATTTGGTAACCAGCAAATCCAAAGCTCACCTTATGACAGCACTCCAAAGCTGCTCTCATCACAGAGACGTTACCAATGCACTCGAAACTATAGTCAACGCCACCATCTGTAAGATCAACAAGGACCTGCTGTATCGGCTTCTCATGATCCTTTGGGTTCACAAATTCAGTGACTCCGAAATTTTTTGCTGCAGAGTTCACCAGCGCTTATGAATGAATAATTCAAAAGTATAGATGTACAACTGAACACTCACTTTTCAACTCAACGTTCTTAAGATATGTTCCTTGATACGGACAATGCATAGATGAGGAACATAGTAACACGGCAACAGTTTGTAATTGCATTAAATCATATAACAAAGCACATGAAACAACTTGGGTTAACGAGCCATCAGGAGATTTATTGAACTTCATTGCTACAACATTTCAAGGACGTCCATGGTAAGGGCATTCTATATAATAAAATCTTTGTCTAACAAGAAAGAAGGCAACTATTGAGAGAACAAGTTACTGGCTGGCAACAAACAGATGGGCAGTATCTGCATTTTATTCTATTATCCTTTCATCTAGGTCCAGCAACGGAGTATGCAATATATGCACCTTAAGGTGTGTTTGGTTGCATGGAATCCTATGCCATGGGAATCCATGAGGGGACTCCTATATTTTAAGTTAATTTGAGGAATCTCTTCACATCCACCATTTGATTTTGTGATCAATAGTGGGAATGAAAGTTTCATTAACATGAAAATCACATGCCTTGGGGGACCAAGGAGTGTGATTCCCATATTCATGGGACTTTCATTCCCACCATTGATCACAAAATCAAATAGTGGATGTGGAGTGATACATCAATTTAGCTTAAAGTGTAGGGGTCCTCTCATGGATTCCAATGGCATAGGATTCCATCCAACCAAACACACCCTTAGATGCATTGATTATGATGATGATACACTAACAGTGACAAGAATAATAGCAATAATTACAAACTTATATAAACACACATGCAACGCAAATGACGTTTAGAACACGAGTGTTTAACAAATAGTAAATGGGTAACTTAAAAGTATGGTTTTATTTTTGTCATTGCATAAAAACCATGTTATAGATTCCGTGAGACTCTAATGTGAATAAATATGGAAGAATGTGATCAATGACATTGTTTTAATGAATCGAGTTCCAAATCCCAACTCAATTTTACTCTCATGATGAGTGTCATTTGAGAGACAGAAAGTGGTGCCAGCACTAATTATTTCTCTTAGCAAAAGAAAACTCACAAGTACCACTGAGAAGTTTAAAATGTACCTCACATGAAACAATGAGAAGTTTAAATTGAATAATATATTTGAAAGGGTTGGTGGGAAGAGACGTGATTTTTTTACTTTTAATGAATCCCAAAACTATAATACATAAATCGGACACAACTTACTAGCTGAGCTATCTCAAATTAACTTAAAATTAACTTAAATTAAATTAAAAAGGACTAAATATCCTAATATAAGATCTGATCATAAGATGAATAACTATAACGATTATTTTTGGAAAATCTGCACATACACGCATATATGTGATGGCTCTACCGCATAGCGACTGCAAACAAAAAATGAAAACAAAGAGTGTAGGGTTTACCAACATCAAACTTTTTTGGGTCAATGTCGACGCCAATAATTCTTGAAGCGCCAGCTGCTTTAGCACCTTCTGCAACCTATTATGTGATGAAAAGAGCAATCCAATTAAAGAATAGTAATTTGTCAGCGAAGTCCGCAATGGAATTCGGAAAGCTTTCTAGCTGCTACTTACTGCAAGTCCGACAGTACCAAGGCCAAAAACAGCTACTATTGAACCCGGTTCAACCTTTGCTGTGTTCCAAACTGCCCCAAGACCTAAAAACAGGAGAAAAAAGTAAGAGAGTTGAGTTTTGACCATTTTTTTTTTGCATTTCTCTTCCTACATGTCCTTATAAAGTTAACATTTAAGAATTTGCTATGGCTCAACAAGAAACTCCCAAGTTGTAGAGACATTTCTGAAAGAAACTATAAAAGGTATAGGCCCAACTTTTTTCTTCCATCTTACTTTCTTGATTCTTAGATGGTTTTTGATGGTTGGATTTTTCCAGGATTTAATCACCAAACTAAGAAGAAATTGAAGGAAATTATTTGTTTGTATTGCAAGCTAGGGGAAAATTCGAGATTTTTATGCTTGAATGTAGATTACAACTTTTGGATGGTGAAAATTAATGTGAACACTCTCGACTGTCCTCGATGCTTATTTCTTTTGGATTGGGGTTGCTATGGAAATACATGAAGCTTGCTGGTTAGCCATTTTTTGTATTTGCATGAGCATATATACGGTTGGTTGCGTTGTTTCTGCACATTTTGGCGATCTTTTCAAGTTTAGTATTTGGCTCTAACAAACTGAATCCAGCTACATGATCCATGTACAATAAGATTTTTTATGGGGCAATGTGCTAAAAGGCTCATTTTGGACTTTTTCTAGCCATTTATGACCCACAAAGTTTGGGTTTCCTTAACAGGACTCTGCACATGCCAATCAACATAACCGTTGCAGATGAACCTCCATTTCTCCACTTTCGCACAACCGCACACAAATCGCTCTCCACTCTCTCTATTTCTCTTCAATCTCTCCATTCTTTCTCCACAATAATAATAATAATAATAATAATAATAATAATAATAATAATAATAATAATAATAATAATAATAATAATAATAATAATAATAATAATAATAATAATACCACACAGGTAAGATTTCTACTCAATTTCTATGATTTGGTTCATGAAATTAGGGTTGATGTTGTGTCATGACCAGATATGGAAAAGAGAACAGGGGCACCAACTGAAGAAAGGGCGCAAAGAACTGGCGCCAAACTCAAATTGAAATATTCAATGGCAAGTTTGTAATTTTGTTTTCTTTGTTTTAGTGGAGCAAAAGCAACCACGTGTTTAGCTATGATTTGCTCTTTTGAAATTCAGTTAGAGGACCAACTATAACGAGAGAGAGAAAAAGGGGTTTAGAACCCTAAGAAATATTTGTATGTTCAATGGGGGTCTCTAATTCGAATCTGGATCTGAGAATTGTAAACTTTCCTTTGGAAGATTATCAATCCAAGTAGTTGATCTCTCATTTGAATCCATCTCGAAGTCACAACTGTGACAATTGGCATCAGAGCAAGCTTGCGGAATCCTGGATCGTAACCATCATGGAGACAAGAGCGAAGGAGATGGAAGCCTTGGTGAAGGAGACAAGGAAAACTCAATTAGAAGCAGTTGGGCAAATGGAGCTTATGAAGACCGAACTCAAACGCCTGGCGATGGCAAGCGAAACACAAGGGGAGCGTATGGAAGCACGAATGGAACAACTATTCAAAATGATGAACTCTAGATCAAAGACTGTGGTTGCTGAAGGAAGTGCGGCTCCTAGTTTACAGATCAGTGGATCTAGGGAGTTCCAACGAGGAACTACTCTCCATGTTCCAATGGAGGGCAATGGTATGCACTCTAGGATCCCTAAACTAGAATTTCCTCATTTTGATGGATTGAATCCTCGTTCATGGTTAAAAAAATGCGAAAGGTTGAGAATGAAAACAAGGTAGCAATAGCATCTATACACCTAAATGGCAGAGCAGAGATCTGGTTCTTAGACTACCAAGTATGCAACGAAAAGCTCCAATGAACCACTTTATCACATGATATCTGTGAACGGTTTGAAGAGTCTATATTAGAGAATTTTGTTGGAACCTTTAATAAGCTGAAACAGGACACCACAGTGGAAGAATACTTTGATCGATTTGAGGAACTGAAATCCCTCATGATAAATCACAATAAACACCTAAACCCTATTTACTTTGTTATGAGCTTCCTTCGTGGGCTCAAACCTGACATCAAGACAATGGTACAGATGTTCAAGCCAACTACCTTGATTCAGGCCTTCAACTTAGCTCGAATGCAGGAAACATCAACAGGACATCACCCCTACCTGAGTAGAATTCCAGGGTATTCCTCAGTTCATCCCAGGCCAGGATCTCAGAACTCTGTATCCACACCCATCCAAAATTTTCAGCCCCATTCAAGCTCTACTAGCATGAGTTCCAACAACAACAACACTACTCACACCACCAACCTGGCAAAAACAACAACCTCAACGCCTTACCATAACACAAATAAACCACCCATCACACCATATATACCTCCTATAAAGAGAATGACACAGGCTCACATGAGAATGAGGGAGATGGGATTGTGCTATCATTGTGATGAGCAGTACAGACAAGGGCACTTATGCAAGCAGCAGCACCTATATCTCATTGTTCCTGAAGAAGACTACACTGAAGAAGGGGCTGTAATTGTGGCTGATACTGAAGATTTGGTCCAGGAGATACAGTCTGAGATGGAGGTGTCGTTGCATGCTATCCATGGCAATCTCTCTATCAATACCCTATTGCTTAAGGGTAAGATAAAAAATAAACTAATCTCCATTCAGATTGATACCGGGAGTACTCACTCCTTTATAGATCCCAAGGTAGTGAAAGAGACAAATTGGGCTACTTGATTGACTCCTCAAATGATCGTCAAGGTAGCCAATGGACAACAGCTTATAAGCAATGCCATATGTCAGAATCTACAGTGGAAAATGCAAGGATTAGTATTCAATGGAACAGTCAGGGTACTTCCCTTAGGTGGTTACGATATGGTCTTAGGTGGAGATTGGCTTAAGCCATTTGGGGATATCATAATCAACCTACAAAAGCTGCAAATTACATTGAATATTGAAACTACTAATGAAGGATCCTTGCATCTATTAGAGTCCAAGGGTATAGCAAGGTTCATTAAAAAACACACTCAATGCTTTATGGGACAACTCTTTTCACTTACTGAACAGTACCTACTTCACCCCTGAACTGTCCCAATTACTGGCTGATTACAGTGATGTGTTTCAAATATCCACAAAATTACCTCCAATCAGGTCCCTTGATAACAAAATACCCATCAAACCAAATACTTTCCCTCCTTTTCAAAGCCCATACAAGGTTCCTTACATGCAAAAAGCGGTTGTTGAACAACTTATCAAAGATATGTTACAAGCCGATCTTATACAACACTCTCATAGTCCGTTTGCAGCTCCAATACTACTAGTCAAGAAGAAGGATGGTACGTGGCGGTTTTGTGTTGATTATAGGTGATTGAATGCATTACAATCAAGGATAAATTTCCTATGCCTTTGATAGACGAGCTTCTAAATGAATTTCATGGGGCCATGGTGTTCTCTAAGTTGGACCTTAGATCCGGATATCACCAAATTCTTGTCCACCCCCCGGATATACATAAGACCGCATTCAAAACCCACCACGGTCACTTTGAGTTCAAAGTCATGCCATTTGGCTTAACAAACACCCCAACCACATTCCAAGCTTTAATGAACATCTTTCAACCTTACCTAAGGAAGTTCATCCTAGTATTCTTCGATGACATATTAGTATATAGTCCATCCTTATCCATACACCTCACCCATCTACAAACTACCCTTGCTACACTTAGGAAACACCATCTTTATGCAAGGCTCTCAAAGTGTTCCTTCATACAACCAAAACTTGAATATCTCGGACATATAATCAGCCAGCACAGTGTAGAGGCTGACCCACAAAAGGTGGAAGCAATGGTGAATTGGCCAATTCCAAAGACACTGAAACAGCTGCGAGGATTTCTCGGACTGACCGGTTATTATCGCAAATTTGTACACCATTACGGCCTCACAGCTCAGCTACTAACTGATTTATTGAAGAAGAATAACTTCATTTGGAATCCAGCTGCTCAGGAAGCATTTCGGACATTGAAAACTGCTATGAGTAATGCTCCTGTCTTGGTGCTTCCAGACTTCACAATACCATTCACGCTGGAGACAGACGCCTGTTCAGTGTTGTCCCAAAAGGGCAGACCCATTGCATTCGTCAGCAGGGCTTTGGGACAGAAAAATCAAGCTCTCTCCACCTACGAGAAGGAGCTCTTGGCAATTGTACTCAAAGTCCACAAATGGAGGTCTTATCTTCTCGGGTCTAAATTCTATATACTCACGGATCACCAAAGCATTCGATATCTTTTGTCACAAAAGGTAACTACCATTCTTAAACAAAGATGGCTTTCGAAACTTTTAGGATATGATTACGAGATACAATACAAGAAGGGAGGTGTCAATAAGGTCGTGGATGCCCTCTCACGCTTCACAGAAGCAACAAGCGAACTTCAGGCCATTACAAGTGTCTCCCCAGTCTGGTTAAATGATGTACTTGGCAGCTACACAGCTGATGAGATGGCCCAATCGCCAATCCAGTATTCAACAATTGCTAATCAATCCTGCTGCTATACCCAACTTTTCATTGGTTCAAGGGCTGCTTAAATTTAAGGATAAACTGTACATTGGGAGCACTGGGTCTCTGAGAACACAAAGACTTCAGGCCTTGCACCAATCCCCAATTGGAGGCCACTCGGATATTCAAGCATCCTACAAGAGATTGGTTCAGTATTTCTATTGGAGAAGAATGAAATCAGATCTCATCACATTGGTTACCGATTGTGATGTCTGCCAACGCAACAAGGCAGACCAATCAACTTACGGTGGACTTCTCCAGCCATTCCTAGTTCCTTCACAAGTTTGGCAGCACATATCGATGGACTTCATCGAAGGATTACCAAAGTCTCAACACAAATCAGTGATTTTGGTGGTAGTTGACCGGCTAACAAAGTATAGCCACTTCATTGCTCTCAGCCACCGCTTTACTGCATCCATAGTTGCTGAAGCATTCCTACAGCAAGTTTATAAATTGCATGGTCTACCTGAATCCATTGTTTCGGACACAGATAAAATATTCATGAGCGTCTTCTGGCAGAATTTATTTGGAGCTTTAGGGACAACATTGGCTTTAAGCACCACCTACCATCCCCAAACGGATGGACAAACAGAACGCACAAACTCCTGCCTCGAAACTTATCTGTGATGTATGACTGGAGAAGCACCTTTACAGTGGGCTCGGTGGCTTTACCTAGCTGAACACTGGTTTAACACATCTTTCCACACCAGTCTGCAAACTACACCATTCCAAGCACTTTATGGCTACTCTCCGCCTCTATTAGCTCTGCCCCCTTCTACTTCCTTAACAGTTCAGGATGTACAATAATATTTGGCTGAGAGAGAAAAGATGGTCCAGTTGATCAAAGACAAACTCCACCGAGCACAGGAGAGAATGACAGGAACTTTTCCATTGGCGATTGGGTTTACCTTCGACTTCAACCCTACCGTCAAATCTCTGTCAACTTGCGCAAAAACCTCAAGCTTTCTGCAAGATTCTATGGCCCGTTTCAAGTCCTGGACAAAATAGGCACCGTAGCATATTGCCTACAACTTCCAGCCCATATAAAAATGCACTCTGCTTTTCATGTTTCCCAATTAAAGAAGAAGTTGGGCTCCTCCATTACGGCTACACCCCACCTTCCACTAGTCGATGCACAAGGGAATCTGAAGATGGAACTGACTGCAGTCTTAGCTCGCAGGTTGATCCCACGTAATAACCAAGATGCTACGTGGGAGGATTGGTCCCAAATAGTTGCCTCATTTCCTGATTTCTGTCCTTGCGGACAAGGACATTTTGAAGCAGAGGGTAATGTCACGATCAGATATGGAAAAGAGAACAAACAGGGGCACCAGCTGGAGAAAGGGCGCCAAGAACTGGCGCCAAACTCAAATTGAAATGTTCAACGGCAAGTTTGTAATTTTGTTTTCTTTGTTTTAGTGGAGCAAAAGCAACCACGTGTTTAGCTATGATTTGCTCTTTTGAAATTCAGTTAGGGGACCAACTATAAAAGAGAGAGAAAGAGGGGTTTAGAACCCTAAGATATATATGTATGTTCAATTAGGGTCTCTGATTCAAATCTGGATCTGAGAATTGTAACCTTTCCTTTGAAAGATTATCAATCCAAGTAGTTGATCTCTCATTTGAATCCATCTCGAAGTCACAACTGTGACAATGTTGATTCGAAGTTGATTTTCTATACTAGAAAGTTCAGAGTTACAATTTCAACTACCAAGAAGAAAATCAACAAAGTCTTAGTGAACTCAAGCAAGAGAACAGAGATTCAGGTAAGATTTCTATAAAAGTTAGGGTAACCAACTGATATCTGAGTGCATACTATAGATTTGTATGGGATGCATAACTTTCACACTGTTTTGATGTTTGAAATAGGTAAAAACAGTAAAAATTTGTGAAATGATGGTTAACAATGGTAATATATTGAATGTATTGTATTCACACCGATTTGATGTTTGAAATAGGTAAAACCAGTAGAAATTTATGAAATGATGGTTAACGATGGTTGGATACCATAATTAGTATGGTATGCAAAGGTTTAAATTGTATTCAATGCAAATGAGAATGGTTTTGAGCAATGCATACCATAGATTTGTACTGTAAAAACAATAGAAATTTCTGAAATGATGGTTAACAGTGGTTGCATACCATACAATTTTCTATGGTATGCAAAGGTGTATATTGTACTAATGCAAATGGGAATGGTTTCAAGCAATGCATACCATAGATTTGTATGGTAAAACAATAGAAATTTTTGAATGTATGGTTAGCAGTGGTTACATACCATATGAAAAGTTGTAAATTGTATTGTTTTCACAACTGGAATGGTTTTTAAACAATGTATAACATAGATTTGGATGAATTATTTTCACGCTATTTTGTATGGTATGCAAAGTGTAAACTGTATTTAATGCACATTGGAATTGTTTTAAGTAATGCAAACCATATATGTGAACGGTATGCACTGGGTTTTACAATGTTTTTTAATGGTATGACAAAGGTATAAATTGTATTTAATGCACATTGGAATGTTTATTTAAGCCAGAGCATGCCATGGTATGCATTAGTCTTACACTACTTCGTTGTTATGAAATTCACCTAATATTAGTATGTATGTTTTGTAGAAACAAAATGACTAGGAGGGTAGGGGGACCTCCACTTAGACGATCAGCTAGGAAGAGAACAACGTTCCAATACAAGAAGCGGATACAAAAAAACAAAAAGAGTAAAAGTCATGGCATCTAGATCTCCAGAAAAAAACTGATCATTTCAACGATGACATCCATGTTGACATTTCTCAACAAAACCCACCTACAACTAATGGATACAACACTTGGTAAGTTATTAATGGCTTTCTAAGATGCAAGGGTGAATAACTCACACTCGTCAAAGCAAAATGACCTCTTCCAAATTTGCCGCATGTATGACAAAAGGAAGAAGTCTTTCAAGACTGTAGACAAGGAGGTTAAATTGACTGCAGAAGATGTTGCACTCACATTCCATTTGCCAATTAATGGCAAGATGATCACACTGGTGGGCTAAAAGGGGGAGTTTAAAAAGGAAGACTCCTTTTTTACTAGGGTGTTCAAAAATGTGAAGAACCTAACAAATGGCTCAATCAAGGATCAGATCGAGGCCTTGATCGAAAGCGATACACCGCAAGATCAAAAAATATTCTAAGCTAATTCTTTCTACGCCTATAGCACTGGAATGCTAGCATTCATGATCAAATCAGTAACAGCTAAGCATAATATAGCCAAGTCCCCCTTAGTTCAGAGCATTGCGCTATATGTAGCATTCTACTAAGCAACTTGATGTTAAATAAGTCATGAACCAAATAAGACAACTCATCAGATAGCTTCACCTAAACTCACTTCTTGGATCTTGGAGTAACATATGTGGTTGCATCATGTTTTGGGCCATCCACTCATAACTCTTATTATGTTTTAGAGACCAGGCTCTGACATTGAGCTACACTCCTACAACCAAGTTAAATTCACCAAGACTAAGGACCAAATCACTCTACGTGACATCACTCTCTTGGCCCTGATAGAGGTTGTTTTGATCGGGATAAGGAACTGAATATCTCCGTCAAGCATTCAACAAGGTCTAATGTGTTCTATATGAAAAAAGTATTGTAGAGCAGCAAACTACAATGTCCCCTTCATAAAGCATCATCTAATTGAGAGACGTGACTAACATAAGGAGCAACACCTTTTATTGGTCAAGTTGCATTTTCCAAGCGAAGGAGCTTAATTGCTACTATTATGCCATTTTTGTAGTCCTACATTATCGATCTCCTACGAATAGAATGGAATAAAGCTCCCAGTTATAGTTGTCAAAACGTTTCTCGTATCGTATCTCGGAAACCCAAATTTGAGATACATATATCCTATCGTAACATATATCATAAAATATATGAAAGAATAAATAAATATATAAAAAATACTATATGTATATTTAAGCAATATAAACAACACAAATATGACATATTTAAACAAAAAAGTCCAAAAAACACTTATACTTGTATAACATAAGCAAGTATCATTATCCTCCAAAAGGACCGAAACATATATGACCCTAGGCACCTAAAAGGACCAAAACATGTATGATGCCAACCATTACCATATACAAAAAGTGGCTAACTCATCATTCTAAATAATAAATAGATACTAATAATAAAAGTCTAATAATCACTCCTAGAAGATATTTTTAAGTCCACAAAAACACAAATAATGGAGAAGGAACTATAAAATGTTCGAAAAAAAAAACCAAAAATTAACACAAAGTTACTAAAATTTCCATCGATGGAAGCTTTACGTGAAAGCTCAAACCTTCGATCAAAGATATGCACTAGGTGCTTCTTCAAACAAGAAAATTACCCACGAAGACAGATCGTGATTCCGGAGATATGAGGAAGCAACAGTATGGTATATATTGTCCGGTACACTGATATATGACAACTATGCTCCAAGTAAAACTAGGATCTCAACAAAAAGTCATTTCCTTTACCATCTTAGTGATCTATCTTGTATCCAACGGTATAATTTGAACTTCAATCACTTTCAAAATAGTTATAACTCCCCAAGCCGCATGACAAACCACATGAAGTACTTATTTTACATGTTCAGTAAAAGCTAATCATGCTTAAACAAGATGCCACTTCTCTTGTGAACAATATCATGCCAATAACTCAAGAACAAATAAAAGGTCTACATGGGCCTGACCATTGTGAATTTGAACTTGCAGTCAATATCAGCACTCACAAACTAATCAGAGAGGAAAGACACATACCTGTAGGAACTCCACAACCAAGCAAGCATACTTTGTCTAGAGGAGCTTGAGGATCAATCTTGGCAACACTGACATCGTGTACCACTGTGTATTGACTAAATGTTGATGTTCCCATGAAATGATAGATTGGCTTTCCATTTACTGAGAAACGACTCTTGCGATCAGTCATCATGACACCGACACCAGTGGCTGCACGGACCTTGCCACAGAGATTTGTCTTTCCTGATTTGCAGAACTTACATTCCCTACATTCTGCTTGGTAACAAGGTATGACATGGTCTCCTGGTTTAACTTCAGTTACTCCTTCCCCAGCACTCTCAACAACCCTGTGCAAGCAAATATCAACCATACTTGCCACCATAAGTTGTATGTTACTTAACAGAGAACTTACCCAGCAGCCTCATGACCAAGAATGCAGGGGAAGAGACCCTCGGGATCCTGCATCAAAAATAAAATAAATTCTAGATGCATGATTATAAAAACATTGACCACATCAAATGAGCAGAGACTGCTAATTAACATATTTTATGCTGCAAAGAAGATACCATTACAATATATCCTTTCACTCAGTAAAAGGATTATGAATAAAAGAAACTTATATGTGCGCAAAAATACTGGCAAACATATTTTCCTTTACAGCAGTTGAAGAACTGAAATGGAGATGAGTTTCCAAGCATCTTTTTTTCGCTTAGTTAAATGCTGATTCTCTGCAATAGCTGTCTCCGAAAAGAGAATGCTTTCAGAAAAATTCACACCATTTAAAAAGTTACTAGCTCACTTTTCTGGTACGATGGATAGTCTTGAGAATCCTTTGACTCGTAACTCACTTCAAACAGGTTAAGAATATTACAGTAAACAAATTTTATATTGAAGATGAGCAACTACATAGACACAGGTGTTGCACACATTAACTAAAGAACCCAATAGCATTGCCATAATCCAATAAATCTCCGAAATCATCCCTCCCTCCATCTACTTCATCCCACTAACTAACCTTGGTTATAGATAATGAAAATTAGCATTCAAGTAATGGATTTCGTCCAAATTTAAAGTTTTCACGCACAAAGCACAACATAGACCAATATATATTACTTTAGAATGACTATATAAGTATTACTCAGAGAAAAAACAACCTTTATATTTAATCTCTTGTATTCAATTAAGGCTTGTGAAGGATTTTAAAATCCAAGTGTATTCAATTAAGGGGGGTATTCAATTCAGGATTTGAATGGACTCTAAAGGATTTTAAATCTCGTGGATTTTAAAAGATTTCAAAGGATTTTACAAAATTCACTTGATTTTGATGGATTTTAAATGATTGGATTTTGTAGATTTTATAAAGGTTTGTTATGGATTTCTATGGATTCTTATAAATTCAATAGATTCTTATATGTTATTAGTCATTGGAAGCGATAAAAGAAGATCACCTACATTGTTATTCATGCCAACACAAATCATAAAACATTTCTCAAAACATCAATTAAACAATTGTTTGTATGCTACGAGAATTTTACTTCGAATTAAAAAAAAAAATTCAAATTCATTGAAGATGGTCCAAAAATAATACAAATAACTATTTTCCTTTTTTCTTTTTGAAAAGAAAAGCAATGCAAATAATTCTCCAATAAAAATAAATAGATAAACCAGATTTAAAAAAAAATCACCATCTTCATTGCTCATCGTTGACTCCCGACACTCACAGCATCTCCAAGCATATTTGAAGCTATAATTGCTCTTCATTCATTAGCTTTCTCTCGTTGTTGATCTTGGGTTTGAAAAACTTCTTCTTCTTCTGACAGTGATGAAGGCTCGTCGTCTTCTTCAATTGAAAATTTATCAGAACAACACTTGTGTAAGGCTACACACGCCAGCACTAACTCCGCTTGTATTTTATATGGAAATGAGTTCAATTGAGATTGAGATGGGGGAGTTTGTTGATCTTCGTCAGAAAGAACAAGAAGCCTAAAAGGAGAGTGAGGAAGGGGGGAGAAAAAGAAGGGAAGGAGAGAGAGAAGCCAATACAACTGTTGCTAAATAACACCACCATTTCTGTTGAAGGACATCACCAACCCCCTTACTTTTTGAAGGACAACACTACCTTTCTGAAGACACCCCCACCTGCTGAAGGCCACTATCAATATAAACAAAAAAACCTAAACACTCTTCTCATCTCTCCCTTTCTTCTCCATCAATTACCACTGCCAGCTCTCCTCCTCCTTCTCCCCTTCACCACCACCACCTCGCCACTGCCACCTCTCGTCCTCCTCCCTTTTTCTTCAATCATCACCACCACCATGCTACCACCACCTCTTGTCCTCCTCCCATCTTCTTCTTCTTCCCCATCAATCACCATTGCCACCTCTCATCCCACCTCCTCACATTTTCATCTTCATCTTCATCTTCTTATTCTCCTCCTCCTCCCCCTCACCTCTTCTTCTTCTCTGTTTTTTTCTTCTTATTCTCATCCTCCATTTTTTCTCTTTGTTTCTTTTCTCCTCTCTTCTTATTTTTCTTCTTCTTCTTTTTACCCTTGCGAATGTTTTGGCAAGTGGGGAACCTCCGCAAGGGCGAAGGAAAAAAAAACATGGGAGAAGAAGAAGAGAGGAGAAAAAAAAAATAGAAGAAGAAGAAATTAGAAGGAAAAAAATGAGAACAAAAAACAAAAGACGAAGACAAGACAGGATGAGAAGAAGAGAAAATAAGAGGAAGAGAATGAGAAGAAGATGAAGAAGAATAACAAAAAAGAACAAGAACAAAGGAGAAGAGGAAGTGCGGGTGGTGCTGCAGCCAGCGGTGGTGTGGCTGGAAGTTGTGGGGCAAGGTGGTGCTGCTCCTGTGAAGAGAAGGTGGAGAAGGGAAGGTGGTGGTGTCCTTCAGCAGATCCCAAAAAAAGTGGGGTGGTGGTGTCTTTCAGCGGAAATGGTGGTGTTATTTAACAATGGCCAATACAAATCCGTTGAAATATGAGGGGGAAGGTTGGATTTAGGGGGTGGTATTCAATTACGAATTTTAATGGATTGTGAAGGATTTTAAAATTCATTAAAATTCAGGGGTATTCAATTAAGAATTTAAAATTATACATGTAAATCTAGGGATATTCAAATACGAATTTTAAATGATTTTTAAAATCTATCAAAATCAGGGGGTATTCAATTCATGTTTTTCAAAAGTTCACCAAAATCAGGGGGTATTCAAGAAGTAGTGAATTTTAATGGATTTGTTAAAGTTGTGGATTTTGAAGGATTTGTGAATGAAAATTATATATAACAAGAGTTATTCCAAATCCAACCTTCTTCCTTCATATTTCAACGGATTTGTATTGGCTATTATTAAATAACACAACCATTTTCGCTGAAGGACACCACCACTCCATTTTTTTGTGATCTGTTGAAGGACACAACCACCTTCCATTATCTTCTCTTTTCACAGGAGCAGCACCACCTCGCCCCACAACTTCCGGCCACACCACCATGCCCTACCACAGTTGGCTGCACCACCACCTGTACTTCCTCTTCTCCTTTGTTATTGTTCTTCTTTTTTGTTATTATTTTTTTTCTTCTCATTATCTTCCTCTTATTTTCTCTTCATCTTGTCCTCTCTTCTCTTCATCTTTGTTTTTTGTTATTCTCTTTTTTTTTCTTCTGATTTCATCTTCTTCTACTTTTGTTTTTGTTTTTCTTCTTCTATTTTTTTTCCTCTCTTCTTATTTTCCATTTTTTTTTTTTTTTTCACCCTTGTGGAGGTTCCTGCGAGTGGAGGTTCCCCACTTGCTAGAACCTTCACAAGGGCAAAAAGAAGAAAAAAAAGAAGATAGGAGAAAAAAAATGTGGATTAGGAGAAGAAGAAGAATAAAAAATAAATAAAATAAATAAATAAAAACGGAGAAGAATAAGAGGTGTGGGGAGGAGGTTGAAAATAAGAAGATGAAAATGGGAGGAGGTGGGATGAGAGGTGGCGGTGGTGATTGATGGAGAAGAAGAAGAGGAGGAAAAGAAGAGGTGGTGGTAGCATGGTGGTGGTGGTGATTGAAGAAGAAGATGAAGAATAAGGGAGGAGAAGGAAGAGCGGCAGCGGGGATAACAATTTGAAGTAAAATAGTTATTTGTATTATTTTTGGACTTTCTTCAATGTATTTGGGTTTTTTTTTTAATTTAAAGTAAAATTCTCGTAACATATAAACAATTGTTTAATTGATATTTTGAGAGATGTTTTATGATTTGTGTTGCATGAATAACAATGTAGGTGATGTTCTTTCATTGCTTCCTATGACTAATAACATATTTATAAGAATCCATAGAAATCCATAACAAACCTTTATAAAATCTACAAAATTTAATCATTTAAAATTCATCAAAATCCAGTGAATTTTGTAAAATCATTTTAAACCTTTTAAAATCCACGAGATTTAAAATTATTCCGAGTTCATTCAAATCCTGAATTGAATACCTCCCCCTTAGAATGACTCTTGTTATATATACTTTTCACTCACAAATTCTTCAAAATCCACAACTTTAACAAATCTATTAAAATTCACTACTTCTTGAATACTCCTTAATTTTGGTGGACTTTTGAAAAGCATGAATTGAATACCCCTGATTTTGATGGATTTTAAAACAATCCTTTAAAATTGTTGAATACCCCTAGATTTACATGTGTTATTTTAAATCCTTAATTGAATACCCCTGGATTTTAATGGATTATGAATTTTAATGGATTTTAAAGTCCTTCACAATCTATTAAAATCCGTAATTGAATACCACCCCCTAAGTATTTGAAAGAATTCATATAAATCCAGGGGTATTCAATATGGATTTAAAAAAATTGTTTTAAAATCCATCAAATCATGAGTGTTCAATTCAAGTTTTTCAAAAGTCCACCAAAATCAAGGGGTATTAAAAAAAATAGAGGATTTTGATGGATTTGTTAAAGTTATGGATTTTGAAAGATTTGTGAGTGGTGAGTATAAATAACAATAGTCATTTCAAATCCAACATTTCCCCTTCATACTTCAACGAATTTTGTATTCTCTCTCTCCTTCCCCCACTCTCTCATTCCTCTATTTCTCTCTTCTTCAAGGGTTCTTGTTCTTTATGATGAAGATCAACAAACTCCACCATCTCAATTTTAATTGAATCCATCAACTGCTTTTTACGAATCTGCCCCTCCTACCAAACCCAATGTCAATACCAAATAGCTTTGAATTGATTGCAAGCAAAAGGTACACAAGCAAGGAAGATGAGTAAGTGTTTTTTTTTGCATACATGTACTCTAAACAGTTAGTGCACCCATTATTTCCACCATGCATTCCCGTCACAGTCGGACTCATTAACATCCATACAGGCATACAACTACTACTGCAGAACACATAGCATTTCAATGAGGCTTTCAAATTTGTGATTTTTGGCGCCTTTTTCATCTTTTGTCCGTGTTTTTTTGTTATGGCGTAGTTAAAGCACGCCATTTGTTTGATGAAATGCCTCTCAAAAATATTATTTCTATCCACACATTGATTTCTGGTTATGATGCAAATACCACTGTGAAGAATATTGTCAATCAAATTCATGCCCATATTGTTAAATTGGGTGATGGTTCAACACTTGTCATTTACAACACTTTGGTTGATTCTTACTTTAAATGTCACTATCTTCAATTAGTTAATCAGGTTTTGGTTTTGATAATAAGGAATTCTCATACTCTAGCATCCTAAGCATTGCAATAATGAAGTATGAGAAGAATACTAAAGCTTTTCGAGAAAATTCCTTATCATTTTTTGCTCCAAATCCATCGGATTGCTAGCATTCCCTATTAGAAAGAAAAAAAAGGTAAAAGAAATTTATTAAAAAAAAAAAAAAAAAAACTTGAGTGTAGTTACTATAAAATATAAATATTGTGCTTAAAATCATAACAATTAATTATTCAAATCCTAGATGATGTTACTATACCTTTCATTACAAGAATATCGAAATATGACCAAAGATGAAGAAGAGTTGAAAATATACATGGGAAGGAGAGTTAGAGAGATGAAGAAAAACTTTAAAATACAGATAACGAAAACAAAGATGAAGGAGAACCACAATGCTTAGTGAAGAGAATGAAGGTGCCGTCAAAATTTAGCCCTACTTATTTTTAAGAAGATGGGGCAGCAACTGTCGTTACAAAATTATGTTAAAGTTATTATTGGAATAATTTTAACTAAGCACAGTGATCAACACCTCCCTGTTGCTTGCTCCAAACACTCTAAGATACACTTCTTATTAAGACTTCCGACTCCATTCAGAAGCAAAAACAAACACCCTCTTATATCTACACAATGGTTCCCCAAAGTAGTTGTTCTTATGTAAAGTATACATATTACATCTCTTGGGCAATATTTTGTAATCCAGACAAGATGTAAATTTTTAAGCCCTAAAATGATTGTAATAAAATTGTAGGAAATGAGAGGGTGAGACGAAATGATACCTTGCCACTCCAGGTATAAGCGTCGGTGTGGCAGAGAGCCGTGAAGAGGATCTTGATTCGAACCTCTCCAGCCTGTGGTGGCTCCACCTGCACATCTTCGATCACTAATGGCTTGTTGGGTTCCCATGCCACCGCCGCTTCACAATTTCAAAACCACAATCAGACTCATCAGATAGAAAAATCGATCGAGTTCAGTTGAGTGAAGTGAGAATACTAACCTTTGCAAGTGATGACTTTACCCTCCAAAGACATGACGACTGTTTGTTTGACGAAATTACCTCGAAAAATTCATAGATGAGATGAGAGTGGCTAATTTCACTACTGGGGTTACTGCCCACGGACCCTCGCCTGAAAATATGGGGTGGGTTTGACGTGCATGTGAAAAACTTAAAATACATTAACCTTAGAAGTTGTTTGCACATTAACCATTAAAATTTTAGAGTTCCCTCTAGCTGTCAATATTTTTATAAAGAAAAAGGCTTGTGTCGACTGTTTAGATGATCAATACTTACTATATAATTACAATGAATTATACTGATTGAAAAATGTTTTGAACTTTTGCATACAATCTAATTGTCTAGTATTTATTAATCCAATATTATTATTCAATTGGTTTTCAGATCTTGTTAGTATTTTTCTTTAACCAAAAAAGAAAGGGACACTTGATTATAGGCAAAAAATAATAATAAATAAATAATAAACAAAATTCAAAAGCCACAAGGCATACCATTACTAATAATAATCTTTATTTCTAGTTTAGTAATTTAATTTAATTGAAGACCACAGTTTTAGAAAGTAGACAAAAGTTTCATATACTAGTCTTAACTTGGGGAACCTCAATAGTGAAAAGTCGGGTAGATACCTCATTTTCTAGGGAATTGTGGGCTTAGCTATCGCGCAACATTGTCAATCAACTCCGCCATCCCGTAGATTCTTATCAAGATTCAAATGTTGTCATTTATGCAACCAACCTCCATGTGAGTGTTTTAAACTTTTACGAAGTGTTTGCATAAAACGCTATCCATAATATACCGATTATTACGTTCCAAATTATTCCGATCCGAACTTTCTTGTTTGTTCAAAAAAATTCTTAAATAAATACGATGTCATTATCATATTCTATATTGTAAGTTATAACTATTTTTTATTTATTTTTATTTTAATAAGATTATATATCATGATTATAAGTTCTAACTATATGCCTGCATTTCCCATCAAAATGAAATAAGATTATGTGGTATAATTTATAAGTTATAATTATATGTTTGTACGAATCATACCTCAATAAAATAAGATCATATACATTGTGAACACCAATGTGCTCAATAAATTTTGTCTCTTAATTTTTGAATTTGATTAAATCATTCTTTTTTTAGGTGGGGTATTCTATATTAAAAAGGAATTAAATGTAATTATTATGTGAAAATTACAAAATTGTTAATTGTAATTTATGAAATATGAAATTCCTAATTTCTTTTTTTGAAAATTTAACCAGAATTAAGTTATTATATGTTGAGTTTCATAATCAGAAACAAAAATTGAAAACCAAAAAAAATTTGAAAAGTGAAATTTTGAAAATTTAATTCAATCTAACCTCACTTTCCCAAAAATCAATTCCAAATCTTTTTTCCTAAAAACCCCTCAAATTTCTGAAAAGTGAAATTCCAAATTTTTTGAAATTTTGAAAATTTTTATTCCAAAATTTTGGAATGGAAATTGGATACTAATTTCAGTTTCAATTTTTTTTTGGAATGGAAATTGGAACACCTATTTTCGATCCGTTCGAAAAACAACCCTAGGTAGAGACCTCATTTTCTAAAGAATCGCATATTTAGTTGTGTCACAACATTTTCAATCAACCCCGTCATCCCACGAATTCTTATAACGATTCTATTTTATCATTTCTTTCTAAAGTGCAACCAAGCTCCACATTAAGGTATTTCAGTATCTTAAACCTCTGCAAAGTGCTTGCATACAACGCATATCATCCAGTTGTATGATATGCATTGATAATGACATTTTTTCAATTGGTTTTCAGTCTCTGCAAGTGTTTTAAAACTTTTGCAAAGTGTTTGCATACTACACATACAGTGTTTCATGAACAGTGCACACATGAAATAAATTTTTTACATGGGTCCCGGTAACCAGAATAAAACTAAATGGTCCTGACCTGACACTCAAATCCTCAGCAAAATCATTTTAGCCCAATGCTCATTTTTAATACAAACATGGTTTGTAGTTTTTTTTTTTTTTTTTTTTTACATAAACTCGCTTCAACTACGTTTGGAATAAATTTTGTTAAAAACAAACAAACTTGTAGCCGGACGTTGTAGTTTCGTCTTAATTTTTTGAATGACATGAAATTTTCATGAATTTCCAAATCCAGGGGTTTAAATTTGATCAACCTCCTCTTGTATGAATGAGTGTAGAAAAAAAAATTCTTAATTAATCTCACGGGAGGTACTACGGGTATCCGACCATTTGGCTCGGTTGCACAAACTCTTTGTTGCACCGACATTTTGTGATATTTCGACTCTATTGCACCAATTTAAAATATGTAACATCAACTTACCATTTTTTATCAATTAAAACCATTTAACGTGATTTTTTCTCATTTAAGAGAGTTAATTGGCTATTGAAAAAAAGATAATAGTCACTATTATCTATAAAACAAAAATATATTCACACATTCGTTAAATTTAAAATCTTCGTACAAACATCAAAGAGACTAACCTTCGTCACAAGTTCTATAATATAGATAGTAAGCATTATGGTATTTTTTTATTTTTTTTAAAGAGCAAATATGGTTTTATTGGGTCCCCAAACCTTAATACTATGGTAGCTTTTTGTAAACAATAAATACACATCAAACGACTTTGTTTGCCACATATACTCACATGAATACAATATTCATCAACCACTGAAGAGGAGTTGACAAAACTAATATATCATATTCGAAAATTTTGCATGTAAAACTCAATAATAAAAAAAAATGCATAAAAATTTACAATAGGAATTTTGCATATCGACAATCAATTTTCTTTAGCGGATAACATAGGGTTGAAAACCGAACCGACTAGTTCGGTTTTCATTTTGGTTTTTGCAAATTAAAAAAAGTCTAAAAATTAACCAAACTTGAAGCTACAAATGAAGGCCCTGATGCAAGGGGAAAATGGCCTTGTCTTACTAGAATGTCGCAGGGTTATACAATAGACCACGAGGTAGAATCTGGGAAATTGATTACCAATTTAAGCGCTCCAGATTATCCGCAATTCCAGGTTCATTTTTGTTATTGAGGCTTTCAAAGAGTTGTTTGTTTTTTCTTTGCAACTTATCACACTTCTAATGTTTTTGGTTCTCTAATGCAGGGCTTTCATGTGTTGCAGCTGCTTCAACAAATGATGACCAACCCTCCAAATTAGGCCTGAACCACAACAAAATTTCTTCAAGTGACGGAAATCCTTTCCCATCACCTTCATCATAAACCTCGCCATCAATTAACTTCATAGAATCCACCGAATGCATCTTCAACACCTTGAGAATATGTAGTAGTACTTACAACTATCTTTGTTTCTTCTTCTTATTCTTCTTCTTCTAGTTCTTGTACAATTGGTTGTTTCTGTGAAATGGTGGTAGGTTCGATTGTGGCTATAGTAGTTGAATCGGTGGTGTTTTTGTTTAAGAGGAGATGAGATGAAGGGATCAAACCTTTCATCAAGAGCAGACAAAAAGATTGCAAACGAACACCTGCAGCTTAGCCTTGATTTGCTTTGTTTTGCAGAACAAAAGTGTGATAGAAAAAAGAAAAACGAGACATTCATTTCCATTAGATAATACCCAAAGCAATAGCTACCCACCCAAAAAAAGTTGTTGCCCATTTAATACAAAGTTGTCAGACATCTATTATGGATGAAGCCTCCACATCAGCACAAGAGAAGTGTAAATGTAAAACTCTTTTAAATTAGAGTTTATGTTGTAAATAGATCATGGTGCACTTATTAGTTGCAACCACTTAGATGATTCCAAATTATTGCAACTACTGAGCTGTAAATCTATTGTTGTCACGCCCCGGTTTTTTAACAACATAAATTAATAGATTGTCCAAAAACTAAAGCACGTCAAGAACAAATTAAATGGTACAGTCATAAGGCAGAAAACAAACTAATAACCTTCCTCAATATTCTTCCTCTAAAAATGAGGTCCACAATTATAAACCCAGGTCACAACATAAATAAATGAAACTTACAGTAATCAATCCTCAAATAAATCTCTGACAAAAACTGAGCATTTATAACTAAACCCTACATTTGATTACATAAGAATAATAATAATAAAGATCTAACAAAACGTGTCGAATCCTCAACAATCGCCATGCAGCTAATACCACCCTTGCGCTCCAATTAATCCTGATAGGTCTCTGGGGCTACGCTTATTAAGAGCGCACCCAAAATTGCAAAACAATGAAAAATCTGGGTCAGTATATTAATACTGGTGTGAGCAAACTTACAAATCGAGACAATTAAATATAAAAAAATGCATTTCACCTTAAGGAAGACAGGTAGTTCTCATTCGAGATTTGAATGAGCTATTAGTTTCTTCCCTCAAGGCTAACATAGTACATGCTAAAATAATTCGTACACAATTTCATGTTATGATCAATTCAATGGTTTTATTTATTTTTTCCTAATTCTTGGTTTTTTCCACAATCGCACTCTCTTCCTGTGCCAAACACACCTCATCCAAGTGTGTTTCCCTTGCCGTCGAAGCCACTCGGAGCATACATGACCCAAGTGAGGTGCCACATCGAGTGTCATGTCATCTCACCCGAAGTTCGATACCTGACAAGTATTTTCCTAAATCTACACATACTATCGAACTCACATGGAACGACATACCGATATGCAAGCAAGTCTGAATACTCATAATTTATATCACACGTATACAAGCAAGTCTGTATACTAAATAGTTCCTTTTTTTTCTTTTCGGAGTTGTGGAAAAAAAACATTTCTAAGTATTTAATTTGAGTCATTGCTTTCCCAAATCCATTAACATTACATCACGATCCCACTACAAGAACCGTATACATATAACATTATCACGGTTCAGTTCATAACATTATAAGCTTATAAAAATTATAGTATACATTATAACCATACAACATGACCATTGTTTTAACATTGTGACATGACCATTGTTTTAAAATAAATGAGTTATGATTTATAGGATGACATCTTTCACCATCTACAAAGAGGACTTCTCCACCTATAAGATTTCACACCTTTAACTAGTTCTTACTTTAATCGGATTTAGTGTAAATAAATGAGTTATGATTGATAGGATGATATCTTTCACTATCTACAAAAAAAACTTTTCAACCTATGGGTAATCAATGCAAAAGTAAGGGTCCAAAATCACTCATGTTTTCTCTCTTTGACAATAAATGATAATTTTGAATGAGAATGAGACTTACAGAGATGAAAAAAAATGGAATTTTGGGAACTCAACTGTAGTTTGTCTCCATCAGGAAATAAAAAACAAAACAGTTTCAATAAGATGTCCCCATCCCATCAACAAAAAAAAACAAAACACTTTTCTAAACCCTTTTTTTTCATTCATTAAATAAAGATGTCACCCATCCACCATTAATCAATTTTTCCTTTGAAGATTTCTCATCCCAACAACAGTAAGGAAAACAGTTTTTTTCATTAAATATAAACGTCCCCATCCATCAATAGTAAATACACTTTTCATTAAACAGTTTTTCATTAAAAACAGTTTTCATTAATTAAAGATGTCTCTATATCAACAAAAAAAAATTTATGAAAGATGTCCATCAACAGTAACGATAGATTTCATTAAAGTGATGATGGCAAGATTTCATCAAGGAGTATTCCCCATGACGAGATGAAAGATAGGGTGATGGGAACATTTATTTGACAAATAGATCTTATACTAAACTCCATAAACAATACAAAAAAATATAGAGATTAGAGTTTTTACTCACAACTTTTTTTCTTTGCAAAGATCCCAAATTTCTTCCTTCAAAGCGCCTCCCACATTTTTCAACGTAAGTTTTTTTTTTTTCTTTTGTGTGTATGCAAAGAGAAAAAAAAAAGGGCTAGGGTTTCTTTTTAAATGATTTTTTTTTAATTAGGGTTTCTCTAGCTAAACACAACCATCACTCATCTCTTACCCACCACCAACTTAAACTTAGGTCCTAAATTAAAATCATAAAATATATAACTATTTGTAACTATTACCAATTAATAAATACTACCAATAAATAAATATTATTGACTTCTAAGATAATAAAAGTATATTGATAAGTGAATTGGGCGGGTATTACAATTGTAATCTTGATTCAAGGCATCTATTACAACAGATTAGACTTAATTTCAAGCAATGGATGTTTTGATTTAATTTCAACACATCATAAACTTTCCTTTAGAAGAGTAGCTTGATTAAAATTAATAATAATAAATATTAAATAAATAAGTTCGGGACAGGATGGGATGGGCGGGATTTAAAATCTTCATTCCGATCCTATCTAATTCTAGATCAAGATGGGACGAGATCAGGATGAGTTTGATCAATCCCAAAAGGTCCCAAGAAAATGGGACGAGATGGGACTGGATCGGGATTGCGGGATCGGATGCCCACCCCTAATTGCTACTGCTAAGCTGATTTGGATTGAATCTCTAATTTGTGACCTGGGATTATGTTCCTGTCCTCACCAATCTTTCATGCTCGAACCAAACATATTCATATTAACTATCATTTTGTTCGAGAACGCGCTGCTTGTCATCAACTTGATGTTCAATTCATCTTACAAAAGATCAATTAGTCGGCATCTTTACCAAAGGTTTCAGACCTATATGTCATTGTCATCTTCGGAGCAAGTTAACCATCACTCAATTGTCGTTTAACTTGTGGGGGGTGTATTATAGATGAAGCCTCCACACCAAAAGTGTAAATCTAAAACTCTTTCAAATTAGAGTTTCTATTGCAAATAGATCATGGTGCACCTATTAGTTGCAACCATTTAGATGTTTCCATATTGTTGCAACTACTGAGCTGTAGATATATTGTAATCTTGATTCAAGGCATTTGTTACAACAAATTAGACTTAGCTTGTAACCGAGTTCTTTGTATAAAGAGAACTCCAACACTCTTCAATGTGTGGAGAAATTTACCCTTTCTTACCTACATCATACGCAAAATTATTGTGAAACAAATAGCTACCCACCCAAGAAAAAATTGCCATTGACTTAATATTTAATACTTTAGTTGTACAATTTGAAAATAGTGATATTCCATTGCAATCAGTCGGTTTCAAATGTAAGGAAATTTTCAACTGAACTGAAATATGCGGTTTATGAATATTAGAAATCGAAACCGACTCGAACCGAAAGTAAAATAGTCGGTTTAGTTCGATTCAGTCGATTTTTTGTTCAACCCTAGGATAATAAACTAGTTTTGTTTTAATGATATAAAAACATGGTTGGATACACAAGCAACTTTAAAAGGCCAAATTTGAAAAATAAAGTTGGGGCATAAAGTCAAACAATGGTGGACACGCAATGGTTCCCCAATCTCACATTTTTTACTACGGTGGTTGCTCTTAGGGGTATGTCATGTACACAGGGTTTCATGAAAGATGTCCATCAACAGTAAAGATAGATTTCATTAAAGTGATGATGACAAGATTCCATCAAGGGGTATTCTCCATGACGAGATGAAAGATAGGGTGATGGCAACATTTATTTGACAAATAGATCTTATACTAAACTCCATAAACAATACAAAAAAATATAGAGATTAGAGTTTTTACTCACAACTTTTTTTCTTTGCAAAGATCCCAAAGTTCTTCCTTCAAAGCGCCTCCTACCTTTTTCAACGTAAGGTTTTTTTTCTTTTGTGTGTATGCAAAGTGAAAAAAAAAGGGCTAGGGTTTCTTTTTAAATGAATTTTTTTAATTAGGGTTTCTCTAGCTAAACACAACCACCACTCATCTCTTACCCACCACCAACTTAAACTTAGGTTCTAAATTAAAATCATAAAATGTATAACTATTTGTAACTATTACCAATTAATAAATACTACCAATAAATAAATATTATTGACTTCTAAGATAATAAAAGTATATTGATAAGTGAATTGGGCGGGTATTACAATTGTAATCTTGATTCAAGGCATCTATTACAACAGATTAGACTTAGCTTATAATTAAGTTATCCATATAAAGACAACTCCAACACTCTTCAATGTATGAAGAAATTTACCCTTTATTAACTTGGTATCAAAGCAGTCACGATCCCCTGTCGCTTAAGTCATGGCACCTTCATCAAACTCTCTATCATCTTCTTCAATCTTACAAACCGCCCAAATTCACCATTTGATTTTTGTCAAACTGGATCGTCACTACTATCTTCTTTAGCGGACACAGTTCCTGCCCTTACTCAAAGGCTACAACCTCAAAGGCTTTGTCGATGGGAGAAAAGAAGCCCTCCTCGTCTCCTTGAAGATCAAACATTGAATCAAGACTATGTTACTTGGTAGAAACAAGACGAGATCCTATTAGGTCGGCTTATATCTTTTGATATGAAATAGTGCTTGCACAAGTTGTAGGCATTGACTATTCTCGTGTTGTGTGGATGACTCTTGAAAAGCATTACGCTTCAAAATCTCGAGCTCATATCATGCAAATATGCCACTCCAGACCATTCGACCATTCGAAAAGGAAACAAAACCATGTTTGAATATTTTCTTCATGCAAAGGGTCTTGCAGACAACCTTGCTGCTTCTGGACACCCAATCCTCGAATCTAATTTGCAGCAACTTATTTGAAGTGGTTTTGATATCACTTATGATGTTATTGTAACAACTTTTACATCCATAGTTGAGGACATCACCATGGATGACTTTCAAGGTCACTTCCTAACCTTTCATATGTGCGTTAAAGTGCAATAAATTATTCTTAGCTTTCAACATCTTGCAAACATTGTTGCACACTCTGATTCAACCAAGAGTTTTGGTTCTTCAAACCACTATCAGTCCAACTCCACCAAACAAAATCAGTATTGAAACACAAACCGCAATCCAAATCATTACGAAAATTACAATTCCAATCACTATCAAACTCGACCTTCCATTGGCCCTTATCAAATCTGTAATGGTAAAAATCATATTGTTCGAACGTGTTGGAGTCGATATGATAAGCCTTCAACTCGTCCTTCCAATGCAAATCATGCTGCCTACGTGGGTGCACCCATTTCTCTTTATGAAAATCTGTGGGTTCTAGATAGCGGGGCTACAAATCATGTAAATTCTAATTTACAAAACTTGAACCTTCAAACATAGTATGATGGTCCGAATCAAATTCATGTATGTAATGTGTGATACCCTTGTGTGGGTGGACTTGAGAGAGATGGTTCAGGAGAAACTCAATAGCCCATGGATCCCAAGAGGGTTGGCAAGTTACAAAGGGGAGATCATAGTCCCACATCGCCTGGGTAGGGGAAGGTGATGTACAATATATGTGCGAGTTTGGATGTACAAAGTACTACGCATTTTAAAGTCGCGCAGGCTTTGGGCCCAAAGCGGACAATATATTATTTTGTGGATCAGGTCGTTATAGAATGGTATCAGAGCCTGACCAAACCGAAAGTGTGCCAACGAGGACGTTGAGCTCCTAAGGGGGTGGACTGTGATACCCTTGTGTGGACGGACCTGAGGGGGAGGGTGCGGGAGAAGCTCGAGAGTCATGGATTCCAAGAAAGTTGGCAAACTACAAATGGAAGATCATAGTCTCACATCGCCTAGGTACGAGAGGTTGATGTACAATATATATACGAGTTAGGATCTACAAAGTATTACGCATTTGAAAGGGCCCAAAGCGAAAAATATAGTACTTTGTGGATCGGGTCATTACATAATGGTAGTTCCTTTTTTATTGTTCATGTCAGTAAGGCTTCTTTAGCTTATTATAGTCTCATTTTTCACCTTAATACCATTTTTCATGTGCCCATCCATCTTTTCAGTATCTCAATTTTTTAAAGATAACAATGTATTTTTTGAGTTTCATCCATCTTATTTTCTTGTGAATGATCGTCATACGTGGATGGTGGTTCATCACGAGGTGAATAAAGGTGATTTATATTCTTTTTGTAATAATAATGACTCGTCTCCTTCCTACTCAACATTCATAAGTGAGTGATCTTTTTTACATATTTGGCATCAGCGCTTAGGACATCCCATGATGCATATTGTGAAGTGTGTTGTTCAAGAATTTTCCCTTCCAGTTGTTAGCAATAAATTGAGCATTATCATTCCTGTCATGTCAGAAAGAGTCGTAAGATTCCATTTTCTAGTAGTTTGAGTCATGAACCATATGCATTTAATTGTTTCAAATCTGTGGGGTCTGACACCCGTTGTTTGTCGAAATGGCTTCCGTTATTACTTGTTACTTATAGATATTTTTAGTCGTTTATTTGGATTTTCCCCTCGTTAAAAAATTTGATGCATTGCCAACTTTTATTTTTTTTCAAATCTAAAATTGAGAATCTATCCAATCGGGTAATGGTCTTGATAGCCAAGGGGTTTATCATCGTTTTTCATTCCACCACACCTTTGCACAAAAAGGTTTTGCAGAGAAATGTCATCATCATATAGCTAAAACTAGGCGTGCACTACTAGATAATGCTTCAAGGCCTTTTTCAATTTTGGGAAGATGTATTTTAGACATCTTGTTATCTTCTAAATCGACTCCCTTCCCCTATAATCCAAAACAGGTCACCATTTCAAATACTCTTTAATCAAGAACCAAGTTGTGATATTCTTCAAGTCTTCGATTGTTTATATTACAATCATCTTTGTGCTTATAGTCCACATAAATTAGCCCCACTCTCACTTGCATGTGTGTTTGTCGGATACAATTCATCACATAAAGGTTATCTATGCCTTCACTTGCCAACAAATCGCGCATATATATCAAGTCATGTTTTTTTTGCGAGAATATTTTTCCTTTTACTGGTGCTAGAACCACCACCACCGTGTTAGATGATGTTTCAAAGTTCATCCCACCAATACATGTGTCTTCAATTCACAATGAATCTGGTAATCGCTTAAATTCCTTGTCATTTTCTCATGTCCCATCCACTTCTTCATCAAATTTGAATGCATCAAATAATATCTTTGTTGAGCCTACCAAGTTGCAGATACTTCCCTTGGTACACATTCACCTAGCCATCACAGCTCAATGAGCACTACAACAACTAGCTTATCTACACCAAATCCGTCGTCATCTACTCAAATCTCATTACCACCGTCACCTCCTACTTCTTGGCAACCTCGAGAATCTCATCATCATATGATTACTCGTGCCAAAGATGGCATATTCAAACCAAGGTGTTGACTGCTACAAAACATCCTTTATAGGTGATGATGTACATGACCTGAGTTGTTATTTTCAAGTTGTTGATAGCCCAAATTGGCGTCAAGCTATGGATAATGAAGTCAATGCACTCTTGAGGAATGGAACTTGGAGTTTAGTTCCTCCCCATCCAAATCATAATATTGTCGATTGCAAATGGGTGTTCCAATTAAAAAGAAAACTGGATGGTTATATTGATAAGTAAAAAGCACGGCTTGTGGTGAAAGGGTTTAATCAACAAGAAGGCATTGATTTCGGGGAAACATTTAGTCCGGTCATGAAACCATGCACAATCCGTACTGTACTTACGATTGCCTTATCAAGAGGTTGACCGTTGCATCAACTTGATGTGCAAAATGCCTTCCTTCATGGCATTCTTGAAGCAGAAGTATATATGAAGCAGCTGTCGGGCTATGTTGACAGATGCCATCCTGATTATTCAAGTCACATCCACAAGTTATTGTATGGCCTTAAAAAAGCACCACACGCTGGTACAATAGACTCAACTCTTTTTTTTCTTCAAATTGAGTTTACAAGCTCTATTGTTGATGCCTCGTTATTCATCATGAAAAGATTAGGATTCACTATTTTTCTGCTCGTCTAGGTTGATGATATAATTATCAGGGGCTTTAATGTTCAGATTATTCAATCCTTGATTGCAGAACTCCACACCGCCATTGCTATCACTGATTTGGGGCCTCTGCATTATTTCTTGGTCATCGAAACTCATCGACTTTCAAATGGTCTATTTCTTTCTGAAAATAAATATATTACAGACCTTCTTCGTCGAACTAACATGGATGGTGTCAAACCTATTTCAACCCCATTGCCACCAGTACTCAACTTTCTCAAGTTGGAGGTGTAAAGTTTAGTAATCAAGCACTTTATTGAAGTGTTGTTGGAGCCTTAAATTTCTCACTTTTACTCAGCCTGACATATCTTTTGCGGTTAACAAGGTATGTAATTACATGCATGATGCAACCAATGAACATTGGATGGTTATGAAGCAAATTTTGCGTTATTTGAATAACACTATCAACTATAACAGTTTGCTCATGGTCCATTCATCTCTTCATTCAAATGCCCTGATGGCAGGCACTCTACAAGTGGATATTGCATTTCTTTGGTGGTAATCTCATTTCCTGGAGTGCTCGAAAACAAAAAATGGTGTCACGATTTAGTACCGAGGCAGATTATCGTGCATTGGCAATTGCTACTAGGGGTGGGCATGGGATGGACCTCATCCCTATCACATCCCATTCATTCGGGAGTGGGACGAGATCGAGACGGGATATACCTCATCCCGATCTCGTCCCATCCCAAATGGATTCAGGACGGGATGGGACGGGACAAGATGAACATGTACTAAATAGTCTTCCAATGAAGAATAACAAAAAATTCATCTCACATTACTCACACACCAATAATGCATAATTTATGTACATATAGCTTTCATCATAACAACATAAAATTTCATCTCACGTTGCTTCCAATTGTATCTTATATGAATGCTATAAGTTCTCAAGTTGTCTTGATGTAAGTTCAAAAATGAAAAATATAGCTCATTGACCAAATTTTCAACTACATAACTCATAGTGCAAAACTAAACGAAACCGTCATTTGCCTTATTTTCTACAAGAATAATTGTCGTATAATTAATCTAAAATGTGAAGAAAAAAAAACATAAATTTTCACAGACTCTATTTGACCTAAAATATTCAAACTGAAGTTTCTATCTAAACAAAGAGTACTAAATCAAACAAGTTTTCAAACAATGGATGTTTTGATTTAATTTCAACACATTATAAACTTTCCTTTTAGAAGAGTAGTTTGATTAAAATTAATAATAATAAATATTAAATAAATAAGTTAGGGACGGGGTGAGATGGGCGGGAATTAAAATCTTCATTCCGATCCTATCTAATTCTAGATCAAGATGGGACGAGATCGAGATGAGTTTGATCAATCCCAAAAGGTCCCAAAAAAATGGGACGAGATGGGACGGGATCGGGATTGCGGGATCGGATGCCCACCCCTAATTGCTGCTGCTAAGTTGATTTGGATTGAATATCTAATTTGTGAGTTGGGATTATGTTCCCATCCTCACCAATCTTTCATGCTCAAACCAAACATATTCATGTTAACTATCATTTTGTTCGAGAACGCGTTGCTTGTCATCAACTTGATGTTCAATTCATCTTACAAAAGATCAATTAGCCGGCATCTTTACCAAAGGTCTCAGAGCTACATGTCACTATCATCTTCGAAGCAAGTTAACCATCACTCAATTGTCGTTAACTTGTGGGGGGCGTATTATAGATGAAGCCTCCACAACAAAAGTGTAAATCTAAAACTCTTTCAAATTAGAGTTTTTGTTCTAAATAGATCATGACGCACCTATTAGTTGCAACTACTTAGATGTTTCCATATTGTTGCAACTACTGAGCTGTAGATATATTGTAATCTTGATTCAAGGCATTTGTTAGAACAAATTAGACTTAGCTTGTAACCGAGTTCTCTTTATAAAGACAACTCCAACACTCTTCAATGTGTGGAGAAATTTACCCTTTCTTACCTACATCATACGCAAAGTTATTGTGAAACAAATAGCTACCCACCCAAGAAAAAATTGCCATTGACTTAATAATATTTAATACTTTAGTTGTACAATTTGAAAATAGTGACATTCCATTGCAATCAGTCGGTTTCAAATGTAAGGAAATTGTCAACCGAACTGAAATATGCAGTTTATGAATATTAGAAATCGAAACCGACCCAAACCGAAAGTTAAATAGTCGGTTTAGTTCGGTTCAGTCGATTTTTTGTAATAAACTAGTTTTGTTTTAAGGATATAAAAACGTGGTTGGATACACTAGCAACTTTAAAAAGCCAAATTTGAAAAATAAAGTTGGGGCATAAAGTCAAACAATGGAGTACACGCTGTCAGGACTAGTACTGTTGGTCAGGGAAATCAACGTCAGAGGTCTTTCAAGACTTTCCTAATGGTCTCAAAACTCAATGTTCCCTTTTGAAAAGTGCCCAAATGCTTAGCATCATATTATAGGGGGAAGGTTTGAGCTTTTGACTGTGAGGACGTGTTGCCTCCATTGCATAGTCGGGCCAGACTGTACCGCTAGCATTTTTATTGTTTTATTTGCCTTGTTTTTCAACTTCAAACTTGTATTTCCATCGATCGTTAACATCGAACTAGTCTTGAGCAATGACCTTTCAAACGTTCCTCCCCATTGTAATCTATTGAATGTTAATGAAAGCTTTTGCTGACTATTGTGCATTGTTATATTGTCTACAGATTGATATTGTGCATTTTCAAGCTAATATTTGTGCCCGTTGAAGTAACTACTCATAGGCTTACTAATGAATTGGATAGCTAGTGTCGCACGGATTGCTAGTCCGTGACAGTTGGTATCAGAGCTTGTTGAATGCAAATCAGGATGCAGGAACTAAGCGAGCGCCTTAGCACTATGGAGGAACGACAGGCTAGTCGAGTGCAGAGACTAGAAAACATAATGGATCAGTTGAGCAGTTTGGGAGAACAGATCAGTCGGCTTGATGGACTCTTTCACTTGGCAGACAATGGATTCGTTGGCTGAGCACGTCGATAATTTAAAGGGACGGACAGTCGTTATGGAAGAGTCGCCTCACCCCACAGCCCAGGTGATGAGTGACTTCCGATTACAACTGGAGGATTTATTTGCAAGGGTTGGCTTGCTGACCATGGCCACAGGGACAACTGATCACCCTAAGATGAAAGTGCCTGAGCCAAAGTCATATGTTGGGGTACGATATGGGAAGGAGCTAGAGAACTTCTTGTTTGATCTGGAGCAGTATTTTCGGGCGGTGAACCCCGAATCAAAAGAAGCCAAGGTCACCATGGTGACCATGTACTTAGCAGGGGATGCAAAACTATGGTGGAGAACCAAATATGCAGATATGGAAGAAGGTCGCATCCTTATTAGAACTTGGGCAGACCTCAAGAAGGAACTCAGAAATCAATTATTGCCTGAGAACACTGATTTCTTAGCAAGGAGGAAGCTCCGCACCATCAAACAGACAAGCAATATTCGAGACTATGTCAAGCAGTTCTCAACTTGCTTGCTAGATATTCGAGACATGTCTGAGAAGGACAAAGTTTTCTGTTTCATGGAACAAGCTCAGCCGCTTCTGCAAGTAGAATTGCCAAGACAGAAGGTGACAAATATTACAAGTGCTATTGCAGCAGCAGAAAAGTTTAGCAATTATATGCCCATGGCTGGATCCACTTCGCTCAATCACTCCACAGCTAGAACTGGCAGTACCAATTCAAGCTCAGGGTCGAATGCTCGATCACCTCACCAAAACTGGGGAAACTCAAGTCAGAACCGAGGAAACTACAATTCTCGGCCGTCCAACCAGAATTGGACTTCCAACAGAAATTGGAATGCCAGCTCTAGCAACTCAAATTACAACAACAAAGGAGGGCAAAACTACTATGGGCAGTGGAGACCATCTGTACCTGCCCCATGCATTCTTTGCAATAGCAGGGATCACCCAGCAGGCAAATGTCCATCCAAACCAGCCCTACACTCATTGATGTCCTTGCTTCAAGCAGAACCTTCTAACTCGACCGCATCGAGCTCGAACCCTGCCAACAGTGAGACCTCCCAAATGGGAGCTCTACGCAAGGTCAATGCTGTCAAAGGAGAAATGTATGAGCACCCACACAAGAAGGCTTTGCAATACATCGACATCACTATTAATGGGTTATCTTCCCAAACATTGTTGGATTTAGGAGCGACAAACAATTTTATTGCCCGAGATGAAGCTAGACGTGTGGGTCTGAACTTAGAAGGAGATGTGGGTAAGTTGAAAGCTGTCAACTCTGAGGCAATATCTATTAATGGTATGGCTAGAGCTGTGCTACTACAGGTTGGTCCATGGGAAGGAAGATCAAACTTCTTGGTCGTCTCACTTGATGATTTTAAGGTGATTCTTGGACAAGAATTCTTTCGAGGAGTTGTAGCAGGACCATTACCTTTTATGGACTCCTTGGGGTTTTTCGGACCCAGACTACGCATTGTACCAAACTCAATTCGACCCACAACCCATGATAGAATATTGTCAGCGCTCCAAGTCAAGAGAGGTTTGGCCAAAGGAGAAGATACATACTTAGCTGTGGCAAAGCTAGAGATGGAAGATGATACTAGCAAAATCCTTGAAGAAGTTGCCCAAGTTATTGCTGACTTCAGCGAAGTGATGCCGAATGAATTGCCAAAGAATCTACCTCCCAAAAGGCTCATTGATCACGAAATTGAGTTAGTGCCTGGTGCCAAGCCACCCGCACGTAGTCCATACCGCATGAGCCCTCCAGAATTGACCGAGTTGAGAAAACAACTAGATGGCTTGTTGGAGTCGGGATTCATTTGACCCTTTAAAACACCTTATGGGGCACCTGTTCTTTTTCAGCGGAAACAAGATGACAGTCTTCGCCTTTGTGTTGATTATAGAGCCTTGAACAAAGTCACTGTAAAGAACAAATACCCGCTACCGCTCATTGTAGACTTATTCGACCAACTTGGATCCGCCAGATACTTCACAAAACTCGACTTGAGATCAGATTACCATCAGGTCCGCATTGCTGCTGGTGACGAACCCAAAACTGCTTGTTCTACTAGATATGGGTCATATGAGTTCCTAGTAATGCCCTTCGGCTTGATCAATGCTCCAACTACGTTTTGCACACTTATGAATGACCTGTTCCGTCACCTTCTGGACAAGTCCATGGTTGTCTATCTTGACGATATTGTGGTTTAAAGTGGGACTATAGAAGAACACCTACATCATTTGCGATAAGTGTTCCAAATTCTTAGGGATAATCATCTCTTTGTCAAGAAGGAGAAGTGCTCATTCGGCCAGACCCAGATCAATTTCTTGGGTCATGTTATTGGCAGTGGCAAGATTCGGATGGACATGGAGAAAGTCAAGGCAATCCATGATTGGAACACTCCTAAGAACGTGTCTCAACTACGTTCTTTCCTTTGACTCGCAAACTATTATCGTCGCTTCATAAGGGACTACTCTAAGAGAGCTGTTGCACTAACAAATTTGTTGAAACACGACCGAACATGGGAATGGGATAGGCAGTGTGAAGCTTCATTCCAATACTTGAAACTGGCCGTGATGAAAGATCCAGTATTGGCCTTGCTAGACATCACCAAGGCCTTTGAAGTACAAATAGATGCTTCTGATTATGCCTTAGGGGGAGTTTTGCTTCAAGATGGTCACCCGATAGCATATGAGAGTCGAAAGTTGAATGATACAGAGTCTCGTTACTCAGCTCAGGAAAATGAATTGCTAGCCATTGTACATTGTTTACGGGTGTGGAGACACTACCTCTTGGGATCTCAAGTCCTTGTTAAAACAGATAATGCTGCAGCAAGCCATTTCCTTACTCAGAAGATGCTAACCTCCAAGCAATCTCGATGGCAGGAAAAATTAGAAGAATTTGACTTAGTATTGGAATACAAGCCAGGACGTACTAACAATGTAGCTGATGCACTCAGTATAAGGGCAGACCTTGCAGTGCTAACCCATACCGATCCGAGTCACACCATCTTGGAGAAGATCAAAGCAGGCCTACAGACAGACCCACAAGCGAAGGCGATTACAGAGTTGATCAAATAGGGCAAAACTCGACGGTTCTGGATAAAAGATGGAGCAATACTCACAACTGGTAATCGCCTCTATGTTCCAAGAACTTCTGATTTGAGGAAAGAACTTTTGAGAGAATGACATGACACCCATTGGGCGGGACATCCAGGTTGGAGACGAACACTTGCATTGCTAGAGAGGAAGTACTATTGGCCGCAGATACAGGAGGATGTAATGGCCTATGTTCGCACATGTCTTATTTGCCAGCAAGATAAGGTTGAAAGAGATCGACCAGTAGGTTTACTAGAGCCCTTGCCTGTTCCAACTAGTCCTTGGGAAAGTGTTTCCGTGGACTTCATTACTGGGTTACCGAAGGTGGAGGATTTCAGGTGTATCCTTGTAGTTGTTGACCGATTCTCAAAGTATGTGACATTTGTGCCGACCGGACTGACTTGCACAGCCGAAGATACGACACAATTGTTCCTCAAGCATGTAGTGAAGTATTGGGGACTACCCGAAAACATTGTTAGCGACCGTGATGCTCGCTTCACAGGAAAGTTCTGGAAGGAGTTGTTCAAGCTTTTGGGATCCAAACTTAATATGTCGACAAGCCAACATCCCCAATCTGACAGACAGACAAACTTAATATCTCGAAGAATACCTTCATCATTTTGTAAGTGCAAATCAGAAAAATTGGGTGGGACTACTTGATGTTGCACAATTCTGTTTCAACTTACAAAAGAGCTCAACTACTCATTCCAGCCCCTTTCAGTTGGTCACTGGTTAGCAACCATTGACACCACATACAGTGCTTACTCGTACCAAGGACCCAGGCCAAGAGCTCTTGAATTTGTCAAAGCCTGACAGAAAAACATTGAAGTTGCTCGAGCCTATCTTGAGAAAGCCTCCCGTCACATGAAGAAATGGGCCGACAAGAAACGACGGATTGATCCTTTTGAAGTCGAGGACTTGGTATTGGTGAAACTAGATATGTTCAACAAGTATAAACGGACAGCTAGAGCACACAACAATCTGTTTCGCAAGTATGAGGGACCGGTACAGATTATTAAGAAAAGTGGGCAAAGTCTCCTATCGCGTCAAGTTACCACATTGGCTCCGTCTCACCCATCCTATTTTCCATGCAAGTAACTTGAAGTCCTACCATGCAGATGCCACTGATCCCACAAGAAATGTATCTGCCTGAGCATTGCCTAAGAATCCTATTAAGCCAGATCGAGAAGTGGAAGAAATCTTAGTTGACTGCCTCATCAACAACACAGGCCCGGGTAGCGAGTATTTGGTCAAGTGGCAGGATGAGCCTCCTTCAGAAATCAGTTGGGAGCCAGTCGAGCATCTGCTGCCTTACCTCTCAAAGCTAGAAGAGTACTTGGAAACGTTCGCTGCGAGGGCGTCAACGAATTGAGTGTGGGAGAGTGTCAGGACTAGTACTGTTGGTCAGTAAAATCAACGTTAGAGGTCTTTCAAGACTTTCCTAATGGTCTCAAAACTCAATGTTTCCTTTTGAAAAGTGCCCAAATGCTTAGCATCTATATTATAGGGGGAAGGTTTGAGCTCTTGACTGTGAGGACGTGTTGCCTCCATTGCATAGTCGGGCCAGACTGTACCGCTAGCATTTTTATTATTTTCTTTGCCTTGTTTTTCAACTTCAAATTTGTATTTTCATCGATCGTTAGCATCGAACTAGTCTTGAGCAACGTCCTTTCGAACATTCCTCCCCATTGTAATCTATTGAATGTTAATGAAAGCTTTTGCTGACTATTGTGCATCGTTATATTGTCTACAGATTGATATTGTACATTCTCAAGCTAATATTTGTGCCCGTTGAAGTAACTACTCATAGGCTTACTAGTGAATTGGATAGCTAGTGCCACACGGATTGCTAGTCCGTGACACACGCAATGGATCCCAATCTCACACTTTTTACTACGGTGGTTGCTCTTAGGGGTATGTCCAGTACACAGGGTTTTCACCATTCCTGGTTCCCATTGTGTTTACAGAAACTGAAAAACCTCCGAGCAAAGCAAGAGAGAAATGAAGCCATCACCGACCTTCTTGTTCTCTGACATGGACGAGCAACAGTCTTCTGCCATGGACGTGGACGACAACGACCCTTTGGAGATGATGGCTTCAGAGGGACTCGGTCACTTCGAGCAGAAACTCACCGATTCGGACTTCTTCAATGCGTTTGAAGACGACTTCGATGACACCGACATCAACTGATCCCCATCTCTTTTACCATGTAATCATCAACTATCTTATGCGTATCACTGTCTAGGGTTTCTCTTGAATCTTATGTGGGAGTTTTATCTATTTCGAATTCTAGGGTTTGATATTACACTTTGATCTCTACGTTTTGCATATAAAGTATGTTTGGGGGTTTAGGGTTATATTATGCTTTGGTTCTGAATTGTTTTATTTAATGTGAATGCATCATCGTGCTATAATCTCATAGTTTTGAATGCAATGGACACAAAAACCACCCAATTAATATGCCCCCTTCCGAGAGTACGTATTGTCGTTACCGTTACTTCTGCATTGTTCATAGAATTGTTTGTTGATTTAGAATTTAGATGAACGTGTTAGGTGCGTTGAATATGTAGGAGAACCTCTAAGAAAGTAGTTTGAAGAATGTCTGTGAGGACTCTACTCCGGTGACGGTTCACCATCGATGTGTTGGAACTCTTTTACCCCACTAGAAAGAAGGGCTATGGTGTGATGCATTTTTTTGTGTTGTCGAGGTTGTTGGTAATGAAGTATCCAATGCGTCTACAAACCTTTCTGATTTTGACTTCCAACCAAGTAGAACCTTTCCTGAACATGTCATGTACAATCATTGGAGGAGATCCTACGTAAAATTCTCCCTTAGGACCCTCACTACCACTTCGTTTTTCTCCAAGCTTAATGTCATCAATCATCATGACCAAGCGTATCCCTAAAGTGAATGATGTGATGAAAATTGAGGATTTTAGGCGACTTAGAGAGATGAGTTCCATCTTGAAGGATCCAAAATTTGTCAATGTGGCATCAAGAGGTTCTTCCAAGCCTCATCTCCCCCTTCCAATCAGTTTCAATTCATGGGAATCAGATCATAGATGACACCTTTGTAGCCAATGAGATCTTAGATTTTCATCTTAAATCCAATTAACCTGGGTTTTCCGGCAAGATTGATTTTGCTTAGGCCTTTGACAATTGGTTGGTCATTCATTTACCGCATGCTTTTATAAATTGGGTTTTGGAGGTGTATGGCGCTTGTGGATCAGACCATCCTTATAACTTCCTTTGCTGTAGTTTTAGGTAATGGGATATCTCATGACCTTTTCAACCCCTCAAGGGGATCCTATCTCACCGATGCTCTTTTCTCTTGTTTTTCAAACTCTAGCTGCAGTGATCTCAAAGGCCAATGAGTTTTAGAGGGTTTCATTGTCCAACATCAGTCTATCACCATCCCCTTTCTCCGATAGGCAGACGATGCATTGATCTTCATCGATGCTTGTCCAATTCAGTGCAAAACCCTGAAGTTGACTCTGATTTGGTTTAAAGCACTATGAGGAGTCTTAATCAACTTAAGAAAACCAGCAATTTGGCCTGTGGGTGAGGTCCCAAGGTTATCTATTCTCTAAGAAGCTAAGCTCTCTTTTTCCCCCCTTTGAGCCTCGGATGAGGTGCTGTAGAGAATTAGAAGGCGAATATCTGTTTGGAAGGGAAAATAAATCTCGAAGGTAGGTTGAGTTACCCTCATCACATGCTAATGTTCCATTGATAGTCCAAACGATTACACTGAAGCTCAAGGTATCCCATGGATGGAGATATCTTACAATGCACCAAGACTAAAGTGTAACTCTCCCCCCTCTCCCCCCTCCCCAAAAAAAAAAAACCTAAATACAGATTATAGTTAATACTGAAGTCACCCCACTCTTATAGCTAATTCCTCCTTGAGATCCAATGCATGGAGACCCAATCTTAGCCAAGCAATTGGAGAAGATTTGGAGGGATTTTCTATGGGGAATGGACGTGGAGTCAAGAAAAATATCCGAGATGTTACTGTAGGTTGGGAATCAGAAATCTGAACCTTTTCAAAAGTTCTATCCAATCCAGATGGCTCTGAGGTCGTTAGGGAAAGTGAGCAACTGTGGAAGACAGTAGTTGCAGATAAGTATTGGACAAGGCATTATGACTGGTTCCCTAGAGACTACTGATCTGTATGGCTGCTCTGTTTGATGAGCTATAATGCTCAACAGATCAGAGGTGATCAAGTTATTTTCTATCTCGGACCAGTAAGTGACTTCATCACTCAAATTGACCTGAGCATTCGATGTAACCTCTTCCTTGGAAGAGGTGTGAGAGCCAGGGAGGCCCCCCTTCTCACTGAGTTAATTAGTCTCGCAATTTTAGTTTCCATAGATCAAGCTTGTGACAAATGGTGATGGGGCTGCAAATTAGGAATTTTTTTATCTTCTCAGCTAGGAGCTGCTATCATCTCCTCTTTTCCATCCGTATACAACCTCTCAACCTGACTGCAGATTTCAGCTCTCCATTTTTCGTTTAAAAGACAAGTCCTTTAGAACTAACTTCCTTGTTTGAAGTATGTGGTAATCAAGAAGAAACCATCTTATGACTTATTTTATTGTTGTGCCTACATCAAGGAAGTTTGGATGAGATTGACCGATAAATTTTGAGTAAACCTCCAACAGCAAACTCTCTTTTACATTGGATTTCTCATTGGAACCCTCCTCCTCCCACCATTACAGTTTGTTGGTTATGGGAACGAGCTCCCATAGCTGCTTTAGTCTCTTTGGAAGAAAGGAAAAGAATCATCTTCATAAACGTTTCCTTACGCCCTTACTCCTTAGAGAGATTAAGTTCGCTTTGTGATTATGGGGTTTGCCTTTGCCATGAGGCATTGTGAAAAGCCAACATTTATCTTCTTTTCATTTTTCAATTTCATAAGATGTTTGTGATGCTATATGATTAGTAACTTCTATGTGCTCTGTGAGTTTCTCACTCTCTTTGGGGGCACAATGCAATGAAATATTTGTGTCTAATCAAAAAATTAAAATAAAAAAAAATCCTCCCAAGATAAGTGCAACCTTATTGATCCTAAGTGATACTCTAAGGAATGCCTGCCAAAGTGTACTTATCTTCAACTTGCTACGAGTTTTACAGATATTTCACCTGAACAACTTTCACCTTGTTGGCATGGAGTTTTACAGTGATTTTACCTTACAACTTTTGCATGACGGACTATGTTTGATGGAAAACCAAACCTCAAGCTCCAATGTGTGCATGTCAATAGAGGTGTGAGTGCAGGCAGTGTGTTCACTTCAGGTGGGGCGTGCTTGCATTTGCTAGGAAGGGCAATATATTTTCTGGAAGGCACGGCATATGTTAACAATTTAATCTTGAAATACATCGAGTTCAGCCGTTTTTATTTGGAATGTTGCTATGTTAAATTCTTCAATTCCCATTCTTTGTAAAACGGCTCAAGAAATATCTTGCTTATATCAATTCTATTGGGTTATGTCAGACAATAACTACAATGCATGTAAGCCTTCAGTCATATTGTCATGGCTCTGGACAATGTGTATTTTGCACTTCCAACTCGAAACAAGATGTGGTGAATGAATTAATCAGCTCACTTTGGCTATGGTAGTTAGCAATGCATGAACTTCTACATTTAGATCAGCAACTTGTCATTATTCTTTTGTTGCATCGAAGTAGTACTCAGTCATGTGCTTTTCTCACGCCTCAATTTCCAACCCCTACACTAAAAAGTGAGTGTCCCAATATAAATAACATATCATCACTTTCCTAACCATTGTCACCTCTCTACTTGAAGTAGCGAGGTGTATGTAGGTGGGAATTTCCATCCTCTGCCGTTTTCAGTAAAAGCTGCTCTAGTAAGCACCCTCATTGCATTGTCACCTGACAAATAGAGACATTCAATAAGGGCCATACATGAATGTTAGCCACCAAATATGTGCTTCAGCATGCACACTTTGAAAGGGGCTTCAAAGAGCAGAGGTACACTGTAATCCAGGCAAAACAAGAAAAATTGAAAGCATTTCATCAGGACAGCCTATGGTAAAAGCAAAGAACCACCATATCCATCTAGTTCGAAAGATTTACAATTTATAGCTCCTAAACCTCACATTTAATGGTTTGAGCAATCATTCACCACCTACCATGAGGTGTGGAAAAAAAATGACACGGGGGAAAGAAAATGGGGTCATGAAGAACCTCTTGATTTATGGTTGGATCACATTTCTATTGATGGCAATTTTTAGAGTTCTTGAAATCAATACAGCAATTTTGTAGAGGACAATTTTGTTCCTGGCTTATGGGTCAATCAGTCATCTCTTAATGTGGTGTAAATGGTGAATAAAAAAAAACTGAGAAGAAGAAGAAAAGAAGGAGGCGGGGTGGGGAGGGGCCAACGGTGGCAGGGCATGGAGGTCCGGCCCGCAATGGTGGGGCTGGAGGGGTGGTGCTGCTCCATCTGTTGATGTTCATGTGAAGAAAAAAGAGACGGTGAAAAAGGGAAGATGAGAGGTGGTGCTTCAGCACATTAAAAAAGGAGTGGTGGTGTGCTTTAGCAAAGGTGTCAAACAGTCGGAGCCTTTAACAAGTTCATCAAAATCCACAATTTTTTTAATACCCTTGATTTTAGTGGACTATTAAAAAGTATGAATTGATTACTCCTTCATTTTGATAAATTTTAAAACAACCCTTTTAAATCCATATTGAGTACCCGTGGATTTACATTTATTCTTTAAAATCATTTTGAATACCTGGATTTTAAAATCCTTCACAATCCTTAAAATACTTATTAGTTGTGTTTTTACGGAAGCAAGACTTCTTACAAGTTACAACTTGGATTCAGTGGACTGTTAGGTATAGAGCTGGGAATAGTAAATCCCATGAAAATATAGACCTTCATGAACTCCCTCGTAAGGCTGCAATTTAATTCAACTTACTGAACCACATACCATTTTTGCAGCTGCCTACGTGCCCATCTCGGAGTGACTGCTCGAAAAGATTTTTGTAGAGAATGAAGAGAAGCCTATGGTAATGTTTGCAATTTCCTCGCCCGATTATGTCAACATTTGTGTGTTTCGGGTATGCGAGGTTTATATTTTATATTTTGCAGTTTTCAGACCTTTTATGTTGCATTTTGTTCATTCTTTTAATTACTAGAGTCTATAAATTGTTAATACACTGGCATGGATAAAGTTAACTTAATACAATTCCATGTTCAAAACGCTGAACTGCATGTGATTTTTGTTTTGCCTCCATGCCCATTTTGGGATCACCCATCTATGTAGTTCAAGTATTGGTGGCCAAAGCAAATGTGTAACCCATACAAAGTTACAAACAAAGAAATGTGTATTTTGGATCACATAATAAAGCAATAACAAATAAAAGCTGAAAAACACGAGATTTACGTGGTTCGGCAATATGCCTACATCCACGGACTGGCACACCAAACAAATCCATTATGCTCCACGGCAAAAGAAAGAGTACAAATGGAATCTCTAAAACCCTTAGTTTTCTCACTACAAGATTTCCCAATGAAGAAAACATTATACTGTTTTTGAGTTGGGAAAGCTGCCTGCGTCAGGAGAGTACTACTCTTTTCGCTCCGCCATACCACCAGTGTCGCGGGTGCAGATGGGAATCTAGTCAGGTTCAAAAGACTCAACAGAATGAATGACATTCCTTTTCTGTTGGTAAGAAAACTTGATTTCAGATGTAGGTAGGACTATAGGAGTCTGGAGTTTGTGTGGAATGCAGATTTAGGATTTGATCCGAATGAAATATGGGGTGGCGTGAAGCTGGACCTTTAGAATCTGACCATTGATCGTTCTATAATTGTCTTGGACTACTTGATATATATGAAAGTGGCTTTGAAGTTTCTACATCACTGTATTTGAATATTGGGTTGATGGAACTGAATGCTTATTATGAAGTAGAGAAATCTGGCGCAAATGAGGATGGTGTACGAGAGGCTCCTGATTCAGTGGCTGCTATTTTTTTTTCACAAAGTGGTGAAGGGAGCTGATTTTGGAGAGACATGTTTGGCTTGCATCCATATAATGGAGCAGCTGTTATATCAGCCTAGCAGCTCAACCAAGTAGGGGAGTGGTACAGTTGATTGGTGTTAAAATGTTGCTGCATTCACAGTAAATAGCGAAATCCACATTAACAAATCACCAAATTTTGAAGCATATTGAACTCCTTGGAACAAAGTTTGAAAGAACAACAAATTAAATAAGTTCTCACTTATGTCTCACCTCAAACTTCAATTTTGCATTTTGCTTTTAGGTTGAGCATGGAGAATTGACTTCTAGAATAACTTTGCTTCTTACCGTCGTGTTAAGGACTCTGTGCCCTTCACAATTGCATCACCTGAATACTTCCATGGATGACTTCTGTTTAATCTTTTTTTTCTATATCTTCCTGTTTCCAAATCAGATTGACAAATCAATTCATCCTTCGAACTTTATATTTACGAAAAATATTGCTACATTTATTTTCCCCAATACCATAGGCTAATCACATTGTTTCACTATTAGATACTAAACAAAATTGGACAAGAATTAAATTTTCGTATTTTACGAGATAATTGATTAGTGATTCCTATATTTTGTCAAAAATCTTGAGGTTGATCATGATCACATTCTTGCAAAAGCCTTAATAGGATTTTATGCAAACAAAAAGTACTCGAGAGTGTTTTACTTGTCCTTACCTGCCTTCAGATTTGGCTGATTACCACAAGCTTTGTTTATGCATTTGTTGGCTTTGTTCTAGCTGAAGTCATTTTGGCTGTACTTAGTTTGAGATCATTATGAATGTTAGGGAGGTGGTAAATCTATTAAGATAATTTAGATGTACACCTTAATCAAAGAGAGATTCATTACAGTGATATTGGGAAGGAAAAGCTTAAGGTGAAACACTATCATTTTTTATGGTGAAATTGAAACGCATCTGAATTGAACATTTACCTTGGTAAGCTTTGAAACTTTAAGAGAGCGGGAAAGAAACCTGCTAATATGCTACCAAACATAGTTGTTGCTCTTGCCTCTATTTCTGATTCTGACATGAGTCCGCAAAAGCTCCCATTAGTGAAGGTGGCAGAAAAAATAGACCTTGAGACTTGAGTGTGAAATGTCAATTGAAAGGATAATGGATAAACTAACTTCAATGGGAACTATCATACACTGTCACAAATATATCAAGATATACTCTTAGAACTATTTAGATTAGATGTCAAATGGTCACACATAAGACATCCCTACCATCATCTCTGAGTTTATTTGCCGGCGAAGCTGACAAAGCAGAAGTAGCTACAGCCACATATCTCATAACTAGAAAGAAAACACAGATATTAACATTAGTATCCATAGGATATACATGAAAATTTTCTATTCCAATCTAAGCTAGAATCAATAAAAAATATTTGTCATTCACCTCAAATTTCAATCCATGACAGTCTTGGGCCATCGCTTGATTATCATCTAGTCTGCAGTCACATAGTACTCCAAATGCTTCTCACTTCAAATCCAATTATATCTTGTTCGGTGGATTTGTCAAGCCAATTAATCCCCTTGCTTAAGCATCCATTCTTCGCGTTTTCATCTAAACACGGGAAATTTAGGATAATCATCAAATCTCCACAAATTTAGAAGCTAGTGTTAGTTTGAAAATTTAACATGAGTAGGATTAAAATTCAATGATGTAAGTAGGAGTTCTGACTGAGTGAAAAAATAATTAGCTTCCAATCAAAAGAGAAGAGAGAAAGAGAGAAACAGAAAGAGACAGAGATGGAAACTTACCAAAGTGCACAGTATATCAGCTGTAGCAGTTATCAGGATATATGAAGGTCGTGATTACTGGAAATCTTGTGCCAATCCTTGCCCTCGTCCCTCTTGCACCGTTAATTCAGATCAGGATGGCACTTGCGAATTCTAAGAGTTTGAAGATTGGTGAATTGCAGCAACCATTCTGGTGAAGTTCTCAGCTTCTCGCAATTTATAATCTATAGATGTTCAAGCGATGTAGAGTGTTGTATCTCCTCTGGCAATGCTCTCAATAAACTTCTACGCTCCAAGGTCTTTAGGTAAATGAGGTGCTGAATATCTTCTTTTGCCAATTCCAAATTTGAACATTCACTAATATCCAACTTATGGAGGAGCGTAATGATGCATCTTTAGTCTACCTTATTTATTTGAAATCATTGAAATCTAGGCCTACCATAGCCAAGAAAATTGATGGCCATATATTTAGTTTTCCTTGAATTTCATTCTTGCATTTCATTTTCGTTGAGGTTGAGCCTTGTTGAGACTTTTTATTCTGAAAACCTCATCTCGTTCGTTATTGTTAAAACCCCTGTTGGTTCAGAATTGCATCAAACAACATTCTCTTTATAAAAAAAAACAGTATACAATTCAATTCCACAGAAAAAAAAGAAAGAAAGAAAAGAAATTGCAACTGAAAATGAGGACCATGATCTCACCTTTTTAGAGGGATCTCAACCCCTCTCCATGGTCAAGCTAGGATTGTGTCCATCTGCAAAATCTGTTTATGAGAAATAGGAGCTTCTTTAAGTTGGCAAACTCAAAACCCAGTACATTCACTTTGGATTTTAAACATCTGAATACCTAGGTGAGAATTAAACATTCAGCACTGCATGCAAGTAACCTGCTAACCTGAAACATGCCTTTGCTCTGTAACATATAAATGGACTGGCAATAGCACCTGCAAATAAGCTGTTGGAGAAGACATCAAGCTCAATACCAAAGCTAACTCTTAGAACCATTTAGATTAAGATTTCAAGTTGGTGCACAAAAGAAAGACATCGCTTACATTGAGCTTGCGGTTAATGTGCCACTGCAATAGACAAAGCAGGAGCTGCCACAGTGGCATTGATCCTAATTTGAAATATAAGACACATTCAAACTCTGATATAGATCAATATGATATAAGCGATGAAAATGTGCTATTCAAAACAAATTATAATCTTTTTAATTGAGAATATACTGGGATAATAAAATAAAAGCTACAAAAAGAATCAAATATTGCTCAACTTAATTTTGTACTAATAGCCAATTCATTCCCTTGAGAGTGGTTTGAAAAAATAACTGAGAATCATTATGAATTTCCAGACATGCATTAAAAAAAAGGAGGAAATCATACCTAAAGTTTAGTGCAAAGCGTCACCTTTATTTGAAGTCAATAATGAACATACCTGTAGGACGAGAAGAGAAACACAGTCAGATGTGATTACATTAAGGCTGAGATTCTCTGTAACATGAAGAAAGGAATGAATGACTTAACTCGTGTTGCTTTAACCATTTGGAGAACGAACTTGGATCTTTAATTGCTTAGGAAATGTTGATATGTGGAATGTGGGTAACCTTATGCCAATCCTCGCCCATGTCCCTCTCACATCGTTCTACTAAATCAGGATGGCATCTGGAGATCTCCAGAGATTGAATAGTGGTGAGGTGCTTCAACCAGTCTGGAAGCATTCTCAGATTCTCGCATCTCCAAATCTTTAGATGTTGAAGCATGGGAAGGTGTTGTATCCCTTCTGGCAAAGTTATTAACTGAGGTAACCCTCTAATATCCAAGGTCTCCAGGGAAACTAGGTGCTCAAAATCCTCCTTTGTCAATTCCAACTCTGGGCAATCCCAAATATATAATTTCTGGAGGGATGTTAGATATAGCTGCCTCCTCCTTGACAACATTCTCAGATTCTTACAGTTATCAATACAGAGCTGTTGAAGCATAGAAAGGTTTTTCATCGCATTTGGCAATGCTGTCAACTTGGGTAAGTCCTTCAATACTAGAAGTACAAGGGAAACCAGGCACTGAAAGCCATCCTCCTCAGTTACCAATTCCAACTCTGGACAACTCTGGATCTCTAATCGTTTGAGAGACGTTAGATACTGCAGCCCCTCTGACACCGAATTTAGATTCTCGCATCGCCAAATCACCAAGCCAGCAAGAAGGGAGTTTTTCTCCGTTCCCCCAATCACAGGCAAACACTTTATACTGGGACATTTTTTTAGTGTTAATTTTGTAAGAGAGGTGAGATTTTGCAGTTCCTCAGGAAAATAACCTAGTTCCTTGCAATTCCCAATTGATAAAGATGTTAGGGATGTGAGATCCCCGATTTCGGCGGGTAGACTTTTCAATTTCCTGCAACCATCAATCTTCAATGATAGTAGAGCACTGTTGCCTCCCTGGAATATTTTAGGAAATTCCTCCCCACAGTAACCATTTATTTCAAGTACTTGTAACTTCGGAGGAAGGTATAGGAGGAGTCCTTCTAACACCTTCTTACTGTTGTTCATTCGCAAAGAAGCATCGACATCATCAGACCATTCTAGGATTAACAGAGTGAGGAATTGTTTACTCCTCAAGTTGGCTGTTGTAGCGTCGTCTGCATTTCTAACATTTTCAAGCCCTTGAATCCATAATTCTCCTTTCAGTTGGTTCATTCCTTGCAACTCATTGATACCAGCAACACCACTGTCTCTATCCGGATCATTCCCTACCTTGAAGTAGCTTAATGTACGGAGGCAGGTCAATTCCCCAATCCCAACTGGTAATTTCCTCAACTCCGAACAACCTGAAATATGTAGGTGGGTTAGGCTTCTCATGTTTCTCATGGATTTTGGCAACTCTCTGAGCTTTCCACACCTCAATAATAGCAATGAATGTAAGTTCGTTTTGTCACAAACACTTTCTGGTAAGGATTCCAAAGATGAGCATATAGAAAGATTAAGGTACCTCAGCTTTTCCAAATTCCATGTGGAAGGTGGTAGGTTTGTAAGTTTTACATTATAACTTAAATCTAACCACCGCAAGTTGGTCAACCAATGAATGGAATCAGGTATTGATGTAATGCCAGTGTCCCAAAGAATGAGACACCTCAAATGTACCAACTTGACTATTGAGCTTGGCAGAGTTTCAAGTTCCACATTTTCACTCAAGTCCAACATCTGCAAGTTTATTAACTTGGAGATGGATATGGGTAAGGAAGTGAGCCTATTCCATGAGAGATCAAGGTATCTCAGTTGTCGCAAATGACATACTGAAGGCGGCAATGTTTCCATTTTCATACCTCTCATATCTAATACTCTGAGTGTTCTTGAGAAAACGAGCCCAGGGACACCAGTTGAGTCAAGGAATAATAGTGTACGCAGGGATGGCAGGGATATATGAAGGGCTGATGATTGTGAGTGACGAATCATACTCATGTGCCTAATTGTCTTGGGAACATCTTGTGTCTTATCAACCTCTGCAATTCTACAATCATCGATTGTAATGGAACATGCAAGGTCATGCATCAGGTCATGCATCTTACACGTGCTTATATTTCCATAACTGTCTTCTTTTGTATCTTGGAAGAAGGACCATTGCAACAGTTCATTGAATATGTGATCCCCAATTTCTTCCAACTCCATCCTGTCTTGGGATTGAATAAACCCATTTGCCATCCACAAACGTATCAATTTGGTCTTTTCCAACTCAAAATTTTTCGGAAATATAGAGCAATAAGCAAAACATTGCTTGAAACTTGGAGGTAAATGATTATAGCTCAATCTCAGAGCTGGTAATATATCATCTTCTCCACTTTCTAATTTCCAAATTTCATTGTCTCTAACATGTTTCCAGTGGTTCACCTCAGTTTTAGACCACAACAATGTTCCAAGAGATTTTGCAGCAAGAGGTAATCCTTTGCACCTTTTCACGACTTCCTTGCCAATTGGAACCAAATCTGGTTGTTTTTCCTTGCCAATATCACCACCTAATGCACAATGTTCCAACAAGGACCAACAATCATCGTCAGATAGAACTCCTAGACGGTATGGTAAAACAGTACCCGTGATAGATGCTACTCTTGGGGAACGTGTTGTTACCACAACTGAACTTCCTTTAGCTCCACCCTGAAGAGAACTTCTCAAGATGCTCCATTCACCATGATTTCGAGTCCATACATCATCCAACACAAGTAAATACTTCTTATCCTTTAGTAGCTCCCCAACTTTGGTTTGAATGGATTGTAAACTCTCAAAAGAACTGGCCCCAAAAGATTCAATTATCTCTTTTAAGATCCTCTTAACATCAAAAGGTTCAGAGACACAAACCCAGATTCTGAAATCGAAGCTCTTAGTTACCCTCTCACTATTGTACACCAGTTTAGCAAGGGTAGTTTTTCCAACACCACCAAAACCTATCATGGGAAGTACACATACTATGCTACTCTCATGGCCCAGCAATATATCAATTATGTTCTTTTGGTCAGTGTCTCTCCCATAAATTTCTGGTTCACTTATAATGGAACTAGTTTCTCTATTTTGACCGAATACATATGCAGTCTGTGGCTCGGCGTAGGTGTTCAAGTGGAACTTGTTTTTCTGTTCAGCTATGTCGTCAAATGTACTAATCATTTCCTTCATTTTCTTAGCCATTTTACGACGAAATAAAACTTCTTTAAGATTTAAACAAGTTGGGATAGAATGACTGACTTGACTGCTGTAACCATCATTTGTAAACTCCAGCTCACGCTGTTGAATTTTGGTATACCACGCATCAAGGACATCTTCAGCGTCATAAGCCGTGTTCTTAAGCATTTTTAGCCACTTCGTTATCTGCTTATCCTTGATTTGTTGGGCCTCGGCAACTTCAAGGACTGTCTGAATGGTTGACAACGCACGCAAGAGCTTCTCCACATCTTTCTTGACGTCCCGAATCATTCTGAACCTCCTTTGGAGAAGGGATATGAGATTTTCAAGGACTGGTCCGACAACTACACCCAGGCCACCCACAACTACATCCGCCATTTCCACCCAAAGTGATGAATCAAACAAGCATGTCTGGTTGATGCAGGAAGGCCGGAGTAAAGAACTTGGTCTTAGCTAAAATGTTTCTTGTCTTTATAGACTACTTCTCGCAACTCGGAGTTGTATTATTGTATGAGACTTTTGTAGGACTGTTAGGTATACAACTCAGGACTGTGAAACGAAGGCATATTGTAATGTTATCTGATGACTCAAATTATCACCCAACAAAACTCAATTAATCGAGGGGCGGGCAAAGAATCTGCTTTATTTAATTAAGTTTCACACATGTTAAGAAATATATCATTGGTAGCAACATTAAAATAAAAAATAACTCATGAGGTGAAACAAGTATATGAGATTGATAAGGCAATCCCCATTCTTCCATAATCTCTTCACTAGTTTAAAATTTTCATGGAAAACAAAAATCAAACACCCTCTAAAAGTTTTCTTTTTCGTAGTGGCATTTCATCAAACAATTTGAATGCAATTATCTATGAAATTCATGAATTGGTTCAGAAGCATGGGTGCCATTATGATAGAATAAAAGAATGATAATCAAAATAAACTGAACAATAATTGAAATAAACAAAATAATAATAGATAAAATTAAACGAAAATAACTAAAAAATAAAAATATTCTTTCAAACAATCAACTAACTAACAATGGACATGGGTCTCACCTTGTTGATAGGTTATGGGATCCTATAAAAAACTCAGCTCGCTTTCCAAAAAAAAAATAATGAACAGTCTATGTCTTATTTATAACCAACTTAACTTCTAAAACAAATCCTAAACCTAATAGGAAATTGATGAGACATCAATACATACCAACCCTAACACAGAAAGGCCTCAAACAAACCCAAACCAAATCCAACCCTCAGCCTAATCACTATTCAACCCGTAAATTAGGCGCCCAATCCCAAATTACTTGAGCCCAGCATGGTGCGAATCATAGAACTTGGCCTAGGACAATAAGGCCAAACACAGATCTTTGGGTTGTAACAAGCTCAAGATCCATTTACATAACTCTTGGTCCAATCAAGTATTGGGTCTCAATCACAGCCAAGTGCCAAATGAGACTCAATCATGGACGGGTAATAAGATCTTGAGCAAGATCTCCTCCATCCATCACGCCCTCAACGATAAAGTTTAGTAAAGGAGTGAAATACTCACTATGTAAAGTGAACAAAATGGATGAGAAAGGTACGCACATGCAACCCCAATTTTCAGTCTACATCCATCTTTGCTCAGTCACCTGACTTTATCATTGGAGGGCCTTCGGCCACCACAACGGTGGTCCTTGGTATACTGTTGTGCATTTTGCAGGTCTGAAATCGACAGAGAAGAATTTGGATGCATCAGTTTAACGTCATTCGTGGGGACAACAAGAAGTTTTCCTTAGAACAAACACATAAGCTTTGTTGAATCAACAGTCTCGAAACATGGCCACCGACATCAGATCCTAAGCTGACAATAACAATGTCGAGCTAGATAACGCTCCAGCCGATGAGTCCCCACCGCAAGGCCGAATCGATCTGATCACAGAAGTAGAGCAACCGCAAGGCCTAGCCACCAAGGCGGTCATGACAAACCCCCGCCTAGATTAGATTCTACTCCCTATGAGTCATCTCACACAGGTGGTGGAGAGGCTTATCTAGGATCGACAACCACCATCCGAGAATGGTGGGAATCAAGACCAAATCCCTGACCCAAGAGGATACCAAGGAGCGTGTCCACGAGAGTGATAACTTCCCCATTGAAGACCAGAAAGTTGGCCAGGAGGGTAACTAGATGAATGAATGAGGCTTTCGGGACCGTGCCCAAAAAATAAACAGGACGGTAGTAAGAAACCCACTTCAGCTGAGAGCTACCAATCCAGACATCTTGTATGATCTCACAGTCCCACCATTCTCCGAGCAGATCATGAGCGTACCTCTACTGAAAAAATCAGGCCCCCAAAGCTTGAACTCTATGACGAAACCACAAATCCATCAGATCACCTACGCCATTACCACCACGTGATGGTGCTAAAGGAAAGTTCAAAATCGTTCATGTGTCGAACTTTCCCTACCAGCCTGAAAAATGATGGATTGACCTAGTTCCATTGCCTTCAGCCAAGATCCGTTGACTCGTTCCAGGTTCTGGCAAAGGCGTTCATTACTCGATTCGTGGGAAGCCAATTGATAAGGAAATGCCCTATTATCTGCTCAACCTAAAGAAATGAATGGTGAGACCCTCAAGGAGTAAGTGGCTCGTTTCAACGATGAGTTGACTCTAATCGATGGTTGCAGCGACGACACCTTCGCCGCCGCCTTCACCTCCAACCTCAGGAGAGGACAACTCTATAATTTCCTCACCCAGGAACCCCCAACAAACATGGCAGATCTGTTGAAAATCGCACAAAAGTACATCACCCTAAAGAAGATGTTGGTAGCCAGAAAATGGGAGGAGAGCGAGGCCAAGTGCTCCTCCATAACTAGGGACAGAGACGAGGACATGGAGAATGGTAACCCCAAAAGAAAACAGAGCAATAGTTAGGCTAGGTCCGACCAAATGAAGCCTAACAAGACCAACAACTCCAAATATCACCATTACACTCCTTTCAATTCCAGTTTGTCCGACATCCTATCCACCATGAAAAATTGGGAGGATATCAAATGGTCACTGAAACTTAGGGGAAATCCTTTAAACGTGATAAGAACAAGTACTACTCTTATCACAAGGAGATAGGTCACGACACCCAAGACTGCAAAAGCCTCATGAACAGGATCCAATACTGAGTCCAGAAATGACGACTGAAAGAGTTCGTCGACTTTGGGGACAGGCAGCCCCGAGAAAAAGAGGAGTTTGTACATAAAGCCAAAGAGAGGACTCTCCACGTTATATGCGTCCTTCATGGGGAGAACGAGGAAGGGAAACACTCCAATCGTTTACTGAAAAGGTCGATCCAAGAACTACAATTCATATTATAATTTGAGAGTTTGTGCCCAAGCTTTCATGCGATGTGTGTTAAATGCTAGAAACACTATGTATTGTGATATGTATTGGTATCGACAAATGCACATATCACCTAATCAACTAGCAGGGGCAGAGTCAGAAAATTTTGCTACCCTAGGCTATAAATATGTTAAAAAAATCTCGCGGAAAAAAATTAATTACAAAAAGTTATGCTAAGGGAGGGGATATGAACCCAGGCTAAAATTAAGCTTTGAAATTTTACCACTACACCAAGTAAGACAAGATGAAAAATGCGCAACGACACATTATTTGGACTAATAGACATTGTATTTTTATATTTTTGAAAAATCTACCTCGGGCTATAACCCAGGTCTTTGTACACATAGATCCGCCCCTCTCAACTAGCTAGGTTGGAAACCTAGCTTGGAGGCTTCTAACAAAAGAGTTGCAACTTGTATTTTGATGGTCAAAACCCATCTTGATGCTCTAATTGGAAATCTATTCTCCAAAAGAGTTGCCCTTCCATTTATTATGGGAGGTTCTCATGCTACTTGTAGTCCGATCCATGGGGTTCTCCACTTGCCTATCACTCTACTTGCAACTTTGTTTGCATATCTTGAAGCAACATTACTCATACATGTTTAAAATCTTGCTCTACGCGACACCCACCAATTCATTAAACCATATTTAGGAGGGCTTTCTCTCTGAATTAAAAGCTCACGAGCTCCATGCTACTGCTAAAAAGTAATTCTCTTCTTTGCCTACGAAAGCGAGTCCCGTAAACTGACTCAACTATCAATGGGTCATGTTGAACATTGATGGATATAAGAGGGCTGGAGTCTCATTAAGAATCTTTGTGGGTATTGTTTAGGTAGACCAACTAGTAACAACTTAGTAGAAGAAGGGCTCTCTTATGCACAACCTATGGATTGCTTTCCATATATTAACCTAACAGTCTTATTCTATATTGTTCACAGCTCATTGTCCAGACTTTTCAATAAGAACATTGAAGTGCATCTTTCTCCACTAATATGAAACTCAAGTCAAAACTGCGCAGGAGTTTCTCAACTGTGAAATTGATTCAGACCTTTAGAGGTAGTGACATAGTTGAAATCTTAGTGGAGCTACTGGAAGTGTGGAACAATTTTTGTTGTATTGACACTCGATCTTTTTGTCCCTTGGAACATCCACCAAACACTGCTCTTATGAATATTATTCCTGAGGATTTGCATAAAAGTTTTATTTTTAAAGCCTCTTATGTCCGGTAAATTTTTCTTGTATGTTTGGAAAAAGAAAATACTAGTGTCTGGTAGTTTTAAATTACTTGTATTACAATTTTCCATGGTGGAATTGTGAAACACATGCAACCAGAAACATGGCAAAATGAATTTTATTTATGTTTTCTTGAGAGTTATTGGAGATAATTATGTAAAAGTTGTTCAAAAAAATTTCAGGAGTTCCAGTCTCCTTGAGGAGGTAAATGCTACTACAATTGTTTTGGTCCCTAAAATTACTAATGCAACTCTACTCCATGATTACAGGACAATAGCATGTTGCAAAGTTTTGTGTGCGTCACCAAAATCATGACGAATAGAATGAAGGATGTTGTCCAAAGAGTAGTGAGCCCTTCTCAATCAGCTTTTATCAAAGATAGACATATTCAGGATAATATCACGCTCACCCACGAATTGGTATGAAATTATCATAGAGATCATGGCCCTCCGTGCTGTGCAACCAAGATTGACCTCAGGAAAGCATACGATATGGTGAGATGGGTGGCTATTCTGCATCTACTTGAAAATTTTGGATTTCCTATAGGATTTATACATTGGGCAAGTGATTGTATTTCCACTGCCAAATTCTCGATTTGCCTCAATGGGTCCCCTAGAGGTTACATTAAAACCAAGAGAGGCATACGGCAAGGTTGCCCTCTGTCACCGTATTTATTTGTAATGGTAATGGAGATTCTTCAAGTGCTTTTGAATAAGAAGGTGCAAGAAGTTCACTTCAAGCTTCATCACAGATGCAGTGATCCAGCTATAACACACCGTTGCTTTGCGGATGATTTGATTGCATTTTTTCACGGTGATTGTACCTCGGCCAAGGCTCTGTCTGATGTTCTTCAAGTATTCAAAGTCTGCACAGGATTGGAGGTGAATTGTAACAAGAATACCCTTTTTTTTTGCCGGTGTGTCAGATCATGAGTGAGTGTTGATTAATGCCCAACTACAATTTGCTATGGGGGACTTACCAGTCAAATACCTGAGACTTCCAATGATTTCTTCCTACCTATCTCACGAATAATGCTCTCCCATCCTAGAGATGATTAGGAAGAAGGTGAGCCCCTGGAAAAACATATTTTTTGTCATATGTAGGGAGCCTTACTTTGATCAAATCTGTTCTAGCCAGTATGCATGTTTATTGGACGGCTTGCTATGGACTTCCAAAGCGAACCATTGCTTGCATCAAAACTATTTACGCAACTTTCTATGGTCAGAAGGTGACTCAACATCCAAGAAAGCAATGGTGAGTTGGGACACCATATGCCATCCTTATAATGAGGGTGAGTTGGGGGTTTGTGACATCAATATTAAAAATGAGGCAGCCTGCATGAAACATACATGGAGCATAGTCACAAGACAAAACACTCTATGGGTACAATGGGTTCATAAGCACTTGATGAAACAAAGAGACTTTTGGCTCATGGGAACTCCGTGTGAAGATTCCTGGTGTTGGCGCTAGATTTTGGACTGCAGACAAAAGGCTTCTAATCTGGGTATTCATTCAATTGGAAATGGACGGTCTACGTTTTTTTGGAAGGAACCTTGGCACCCTATTGGTATTTTGATGAGCAAATTCCCCCAAGAATTGAGGTATGATTCGGTTATGCACAAGAATGCAAAAGTCTCAACCATCATCAGGAATTATTCGTGGTTTGTTCCACCTACTGCTGGGGCTGCTATAAGTGAAAATAGCGAGCTATTTCAAGTTGTGATTGTTGGAGAACAATCAAAACAATGTATACATTTATTTAAAATAAATAATATAACAATACAAATACTGATGCCGGGCAGAATAGCGCTTATCCTGCAGGCTAGTTCTAACAGACAATTCACAAGGAAGAACACAAAAAGATTACCCAAAACACAGAGAAATACTCTAATGTTCAATTAAAATTATCAAAATCAAAAGTCTCTTACAATATTGAGGAAGAACTCTATTTATAGTGCTCAAATAACTTGAATAATAAGCAGCCTATTCCTAAAAAAAAGGGTATAATCAAATACTAAAATAACAAGCAGTCTATTCCTAAAATAAAAAGTAAAGCCTAATCCTAAAAGGAAACTAAAAAGACTCCTAATTAAATTGAAAGATTACGAATAATTTATTTAGTAAATAACTTTGAGAGCAAATTAGGAACCCTAGAAACCCTCCTGCATCAGTTGCCCCGGGTTGGAAAGAAATCGTCCTCGAGTTCACAACAGCTTCATCGAAATCCTCTGGCGGCAGCCCAGGAGGAAGATCCTCTGGTATCAGGTTAGAACACTTTGCTAACTGCTGCTGCACCTCTGCTGGTAAATCTGGATTCACATCCGCATCACTATTCCCATAAGGCAGCAGAGCATAGACCACGTCTCCACGCTCAATCTCACCCAAAAACCTGGACACAGAAAGCATGTTAGTATTATTGGCTACCGGGGTAGGAGTGGTCATTTCCCGACGAGGTGCCAACACAATCTTCGTCCCTTTGATGCTAAGAAAATATGTATTTTTCTGCCCATCATGAATAACACTGCGATCATACTGCCAAGGCCTGCCTAACAATACATGTCAAGTATCCATAAACACAACATCACACCAAGCATTATCAAAATAATTCCTGCCGATCGAAAAAGACACTAGGCATCGCCTATCTACTGTTACCTCACTGCCTTTATTCAGCCACGACAATTTGTACGGCTTGGGATAGCAATTTTTCTTCAACTGCAATTTCTAGATAGCCTCTTCAGACACTACGTTTTCACAACTGCCACTGTCAATGATCATTTTGCAGACTTTATCTGTAACTATGTAGGTCGTGTGGAAAATATTGGTTCTCAACCAATCGTCCCCTGAATCACCCTTTGGAGTTAGTGGACTCTTACGAACGATCAAAGTTTCATGGCCATCTCCATACAACACATCTCCATTTTCATCATCGTCATACACAGGCTCTCCAAGCTCCTCAGTTTTGTCTACCATGTATTCCTCAATCAAAAGATTGTTGCCCTTCTGAATAGCAGGCTTCCTGCACTCAGTGCTCTATGTCCCTGTTCACCACATCTAATAGTAGAATTACTCTGCGGTGGCTGTTGGGTAGGATGGGATTCTTGAGGGCGAACTGGCCGACTACTTTGATCACCTCTGATCATAGGCCTCCTGTTATGCTGTTTTTTCAAAGCAAGTGCACGCTGGTAGGCTTCAGAAATGGTCCAAAGTGAGTGAAGGCTGAGGACATCTTGCAGGGGCTGTCGTAATCCCCCAAATATCGTGCCACCATCTGCTTTTCCGTATCAGATAAGTCATTACGAGCTATCAATTGATAAAACTCCTTCGTGTAATCATCAACCGATCTCATGCCTTGCCTCAACGAATGAAGTCACTGAAACAAAGTTTGAGTGTAGCCAAAATGAAGGAAGTGACCCTTCATCTTCTTCTTCATCTTTTCCCAATCAGTGATTTTGGCCTTGCCTTGCCTGTCTCGTGATCGCCTCAACTACTTCCACCACGCAGATGCTCTGCCTTTGAGTTTGATGGCGACCAATTTCACCTTGACACGATATGGGATTTCCTTATACTAAAAAATACGCTCGACTTCATTCAACCAATCAATGAATCATTCGGCCTGTAACGTACCAGAAAACTCGGACGAATCCACTCTGAATCCAAGGTCTCCATGTCGATCCTCCCGACCACGGTGCTCCCAGAGTCGAGCACGATTGTGATACGAGTTTTCTAAACTGGAATCAGAATCGTGATCTTTCATCTCACGATTACCGAAATCATGCGCCGTTAGACGTCGGGTTAACTCTGCAACTTGCCTATGTAAATCCTCAATCATCACATCCTGAACGTTACGATCACGGTGCGGGGCTTCCTCGTTCGGAACTTGCCCGCGACGACCACGCCACAACCACCAGCCATGGAAACTGATGAAATCTCACCCCAAGAAGATGGATGCTATAATACCAACTGACGACAGACAGAATAGCGATTATCCTGCAGGTTAGTTCTAACAAACAATTCACAGGGAAAAACATAAGAAGATTACCCAAAACACAGATAAATACTCTAATGTTCAATTAAAATTATCAAAATCAAAAGTCTCTTACAATATTGAGGAAGAACTCTATTTATAGTGTTTCAATAACTTAGATAATAAGCAGCCTATTCCTAAAATAAAAAGTATAATCAAATACTAAAATAACAAGCAGTCTATTCCTAAAATAAAAAGTAAAACTTAATTCTAAAAGGAAACTAAAAAGACTCCTAATTAAATTGAAAGATTACGAATAAGTTATTTAGTAAATAACTTTGAGAGCAAATTATGAACCATAGAAACCCAAATTAGGAATCCTATAAACCCTCCTGCATCAAATACTATTTGCATTATAAATTGATTACAATGAAATAAAATAAAATAAATAAATCTACTAACTTGTATTGCAGATAGAGGTTTGCGAAATCACTATCTTGAATTGGCGGAGTTGGTACATCTTGATTTGTAGATAAAGGCTAGCAGATATGCTATGTCCTATAGACAGAATTCGCCCCTACTCGATGTTGTAGTTCTTTAGGCGTCTGACTACCAGGATTCAACTATCTAATACAAACACCGTAGCACAAGGGTGTTGGCTATGGCAAATTTATCGAATGCAATCTCTCTTAGAAGTAAAGAAGAATGACTAACTCTAGAAAAAAATTAATGTGTTTGAAAAAGGGTGTGTTGATCAGACACATCTTTTCTCTTCAATGTTGGTTATTTGCTACAAAAACTCCAATAGTGTTGACATGGACACTTATAGGGAAGATGAGGTTATTTGTACAGGTGGTGATGGTTCTTATCAGTCGAAGGCTACGTACGAAGAAATTAGGCAAATAAATAGCAGGGCATAGTGGTCTGCTGTAATATGGCTTAAAGAGCATATAAAGAAGGTGTCTCTTAACGCCATTGTGTATCATCTATTGTCTGAACGGAATCACAGGTTATACAAACGAGAGTATATTGTTGGAATCGAACTCGCAAGACGGATATATGAAAATGTTAGCCTGAAATTCAGTAGCGATGAATGCAAAGTGGAGGACAATGTTAATAATAGAGAACTGTTTGGGAGATGGAACTAGATGTTATATATCAAATTAAAGAGCCAATAAAATGCTCTTGGAAGAAACCGGTGCTCGGGTGGCACAAGCTTAATTTAGATGGCTCAATGTGTGAAACTAAGGGAGGATATTGTGCTATAATTTGGAATGAAGTAGGGGAAGCAGTGGATGCTTGTACGAAAGGATCACAAGCTCATAAAAGTAATTCTCTTCTTTGCCTACCAAAGCGAGTCCCGTAAACTGACTCAACTATCAATGGGTCTTGTTGAACATTGATGGATATAAGAGGGTTGGAGTCTCATTAAGAATATTTTTGGGTATTGTTTAGGTAGACCAACTAGTAACAACTTAGTAGAAGAAGGGCTCTCTTATGCACAACCTATGGATTGCTTTCCATATATTAACCTAACAGTCTTATTCTATATTGTTCATAGCTCATTGTCCAGACTTTTCAATCGGAACATTGAAGTGCATCTTTCTCCACTAATATGAAACTCAAGTCAAAACTGCGCAGGAGTTTCTCAACTGTGAAATTGATTTAGAATTTTAGAGGTAGTGACATAGTTAAAATCTTAGCGGAGCTACTGGAAGTGTGGAACAATTTCTGTTGTATTGACACTTGATTTTTTCGTCCCTTGGAACATCCACCAAACACTGCTCTTATGAATATTATTCCTGAGGATTTGCATAAAAGTTTTATTTTTAAAGCCTCTTATGTCTGGTCATTTTTTCTTGTATGTTTGGAAAAAGAAAAATACTAGTGTCTGGTAGTTTTAAATTACTTGTGTTACAATTTTCCGTGGTGGAATTGTGAAACACATGCAACCAGAAACATGGCAAAATGAATTTTATTTATGTTTTATTGAGAGTTATTGGAGATAATTATGTAAAAGTTGTTCAAAATTTTTTTAGGAGTTCCAGTCTCATTGGGGAGGTAAATGCTATTGCAATTGCTTTGGTCCCTAAAGTTACTAATGCAACTCTATTCCATGATTACAGACCAATAGAATGTTGCAATGTTTTGTATAAGTGCGTCACCAAAATCCTGACGAATAGAAAATGTTGTCCAAAGAGTAGTGAGCCCTTCCCAATCAACTTTTATCAAAGACAAGCATATTCAGGATAATATCACGCTCATCCAAGAATTGGTACGGAATTATCATAGAGATCATGGCCCTCCGTGCTGTGCAGACAAGATTGACCTCAGGAAAGCATATGATATGGTGAGATGGGTGGCTATTCTCCATCTACTTGAAATTTTTGAATTTCCTATACTTCAAGTATTCAAGTCTACTATTGGAGGTGAATTGTAACAAGAGTACCTTATTTTTTGCCGGTGTATCAAATCATGAACGAGTGTTGATTAACGCCCAACTACAGTTTGCTATAGAGGACTTACCAGTCAAATACCTGGGACTTCAAATGTTATCTTCCTGCCTATCTCACCAACAATGCTCTCCCATCCTAGAGATGATTAGGAAAAATGTGAGCCTCTGGAAAACATATTTTTTGTCATATGTAGGGAGCCTTACTATGATAAAATTTGTTCTAGCCAGTATGCATGTTTATTGGACGGCTTGTTATGGACTTCCAAAGCGAACAATTGCTTGCATCAAAGCTATTTACGCAACTTTCTTTGGTAAGGAGGTGAGTCAACATCCAATAAAGCAATGGTGAGTTGGGACACCATATGCCATCCTTATAATGAAGGTGAGTTGGGGGTTCGTGACATCAATATTAAAAATGAGGCAGCCTGCATGACAGAACACTCTATGGGTACAATGGGTTCGTAAGCACTTGATGAAACAGAGAGACTTTTGGCTCATGGGAACTCTGCGTGAAGCTTCCTGGTGTTGGCGCAAGATTTTGGATTGCAGACAGAAGGCTTCTAATCTGGTTATTCTTTCAATTGGAAATGGACGGTCTACGTTTTTCTGGAAGGAACCATGGCACCATGCAAACCATTGCTAAATAATCAAACATAATTTCAAGTTTGGTTGAATAAGAAAAAAATGTTTTCAATAAGAAACAAAAACAGAAATAAATAGAAACAAAGTTCTATTTGAGGCGATGTTAATTAAATAGAAACAAAGTTCTATTTGGCAGCTGGTTAATTAAATAGAAACAAGGTTCTATTTGAGGCGGTGTTGGGTGGCTGCAAACAAGTATAAATAGGTGCATAAAACAGAGTTTTATTCAATAGTGTTTTCAGAGAAGCTGCTGTGTAAATAAGCAACAGAGAACACAGTATTCTCTTTGGTGTTTGGTGCGGCTGTGTGCGCGTGGACGGTGACTTTGTGTCTGATTCTTTGGGCGTGATTTTGTGCGATAAAGTGTGACGCGTGGCAGCGATATCAACTTAGTTTTGTCGATTGATTTGGTAGAAGAATTTGAAGGAGTTTTTGGGTTAATTTTCCGTGAGGTAACCCGTGTTATTTACTCCTTGTATTACTCAAGCTTTGGGCAAAAAGCTTGAGAAGCTATTGTACTTCTTCTTATTTGATTAGTGGATTCTCTCGAATTTGCCCCGTGGTTTTTCCCTTCACATTGAAGGGTTTTCCACGTAAATCTTGGTGTTTCGTTTATTATTGCTTTAGATTATTTCCTTGGTATTGTTTTATTGGTGTCTCTTAACGCCACTGTGTATCATCTATGGTCTGAACGAAATCGCAGGTTATACAAGCAGGAGTATATTGTTGGAATCGAACTCGCAAGACAGATATATGAAAATGTTAGCCTGAAGTTCAATAGCGATGAATGCAAAGTGGAGGACAATGCTAATAATAGAGAACTGTTTGGGAGATGGAACTAGATGTTATATATCAAATTCGAGAGCCAATAAAATGCTCTTGGAAGAAACCAGTGCTCGGGTGGCACAAGCTTAATTTAGATGGCTCAATGTGTGAAACTAAGGGAGGATATGGTGCTATAATTAGGAATGAAGTAGGGGAAGCAGTGGAAGCTTGTACGAAAGGATCGCATGCTCATATTGTCATCAAACATGAACTGCAGAACCTAAAAGCTGGACTGAAGCTGGCTAGAATACATGGAATCTCTAAGCTGGAATAAGTACAGACTCTGCTATAATGCTTACTCGATCGGATAACCAATGATAGGTCTTGATCTTGTGATCTAAGACATATTATTAATTATGAGAATCAAGCGGGAACTGATGCAATTGCAGGAATTCAAGATTCTGCATGACTTCAGAGAAACAAATAAAATAGCAGACCACTTGGCACAATTGTACCCTACCAACGAATTTGTGGAAGTTATCCCTAGTTCGTTTGTGAAGGACTTGAAAAAAAATTGTATATGAATATAGGATAGGGAATTTTTTTTGAAAATGTCAGGTTTGGAGATCCTAAATAGCCCCCGCTCGCCTTCCAAAAAACAAAAAAAACTTCAGCAATCGGGCTCTGTCCTCATTGAATGCAGACTACCTACCTTATCTTTTTGAAAGAGAAGTCGAAGACGCATGTATCAATGAATACAAATTAGGAAGAATGCCAATCACTGTGGAAGATAATATTCAAATGACCAAATATTACTACTATGGCAGTGGTGATTTGATTTGTCGTAGTGACTAGTGAGGAATGGTGGGTGTTGTGGCAGTGGAAGATGTGTAGTTGTGATGTTCGTGGCGTAATGTGGTGATTTAGAGACGGTGGTGGTTAAAGTTGTGGTGGCGGTGATGGTCAAGGTATGGTGGGGATGGTGCGATGTTTTTTGGTAATTGTAGGGTTCAATTTGGCAATGGTCGAACCGAGTCCAAATTGTGTATACACGTCAAAACAATGTTTTGTGGGTTAATTTGATAATACATAAAATACATTGGGTCTACAATTATTTTTGTAAGGGCGTAAATACATCCAAGAGTAGGTGATCCTCATTCGAACGGGAAAGTTAACGTTGTGGAACCCTGTTATGAAAACCAATTAGTAGCATTGCTAAACTAAATCCTAGAAAAGTGAAGTGGATAACATGGGTGGCAATTAGTGAACTGACACAATAACCCGACACGACCCATTTCGCTATGGGTTTGGGTTTAGAAAAGTATGACACGATGCGACCCATCAAATTCATGGGCTGGGTTTGGGTTTGAGGCGATCTTAACACAGGACTAACCCATTTGTTATTTCATAATTATTATATAATTAATAAGCATATATATGTTTTTTCGTAACTATATAACTTTGACATGATTACGAACAATCATAAAAATAAAATCATGCCAAACTTGCACTCGGAGTATTTACAAACTTTAGAAATTAGTTTTGGCATTGTCTTAAAAGTAGCATAGGTGATTAAACATGCCAAGGCGAATCAATCCGACATGACATAGCTCATAAATGGATTGGGTTTAGGTTTGACATCTTTAACATGAGCATTAAATAGATTAGGTTTGGGTTTGACAAGTTGACACTAGAATTTATTTGCCACGCCACAATTATAACGGGACACGACCCATTGTCACCTCTAGTGGATAAGAACCCAGCAGGCCCCCTCACATCTAATATCCTTCCATACATTACATGTGAGGAAATTAAAATCGAAAGAAAAAAAGAAGAAGAAGAGTTATGGGATAGAGGGGGGCTCATGCACACAAAGCACAAGACCACCTCATGTGCATCAAGGGGGACTGTTGGATTAAAGTAAAAATAATCTAACGGTTCTCATTAAATCACACCTCACATCACCCCTCTCTCTTCTATCTCATTTGATTTAAAAAAAAACCAATTGTTTCTTATAGTGGCCTACCATGAGAGTCAAACCAGAGCTTCTAATTGTCGAGGAAATGGGCGAGGGAGGCTCTCTCGCACGTGCCCGACCTTTGTTTCAAAAAAAAAAAAAAGGTAAAATTTGGGGAGAAATGAAAATTCGATTTAAGAGGGAGGGAGGGAACTGTCTCCCTCTCCCAAATACATCTCGACCCAGAGAAGAGCAAACCGAAATCACCCTCTCCCCAAGTGACCGAAGCTCGACGGAGAGACCAAAATCGCCCTCTCCCCAAACCCATCTCGACACAGAGAAGAAACCGAAGCTCTCCCCAAACACAGAGAATACCGAGACTCGACACAAACCAGAGAAGCTCGAAGCTCCATCGCCTGTGTCGAGTCTCGAGCTTCTCTGGTTTGTGTCGAGTCTCGGTCTTCTCTGTGTTTGGGGAGAGCTTCGGTCTCTTCTCTGTGTCGAGATGGGTTTGGGGAGAGGGCGATTTTGGTCTCTCCATCGAGCTTTGGTCACTTGGGGAGAGGGTGATTTCGGTTTGCTCTTCTCTGGGTCGAGATGTATTTGGGAGAGGGAGACTGTTCCCTCCCTCCCTCTTAAATCAAATTTTCATTTCTCCTCAAATTTTACCTCTTTTTTTTTTTGAAACAAAGGTTGGACACGTGCGAGAGAACCTCCCTTGCCCATTTCCTCGACAATTAGAAGCTCTGGTTTGACTCTCATGGTAGGCCACTGTAAGAAACAATTGGTTTTTTTAAAATCAAATGAGAGAGAAGAGAGAGGGGTGATGTGAGGTGTGATTTAATGAGAGCCGTTAGATTATTTCTACTTTAATCCAACGGTCCCCTATGCATATGAGGGGTCAAAGCGCATGCCCCCCTCGATCCAGAGTTATGCATGGTATGTCATCAGTGATGTTAGAGTGGTCAAAGGAGATGGGAACACTAAAGTTCCATTCAAACCCCAATTTAATTAACCCCTTTAACTTTGAATGTGACATACATTGACTTACACTCGCACTTTCTTTTTAATTTGGAAAAACATGACTTCACAACATAAATCATCAATATCTCCTCTCCAATACTGCAGTACTGCGCTGCACACTTGATGCTATTTTGATGAAAAATTCTAAAAAATAACTAATAAGAGTTACAAACTAATGAATACAAAATATAAATAAAAGCTAAACATGGACACTATAGCAATCATCAGTATCCACAATAACAAATAATGACATTTTGTATTTGTATTGTTGTTCTTTCATTGACTAATAAGCTCATACCAATGCTAAACAAAGCTTACAAAATAGATCATAATAATGGATATATAACAAAGAAGAAAAAGAGCATTAGTTGTGATAGATCCGATTCGATGATCGAAGGTTCGTAAAGAAGCTAAGAAGAATCAAATTTGTAGTGCTTATCAACAGCAACAGAAACATCCCAAGTACAACTAAGTCCTTTAGGAATGGTTACAAGATCTCCTGCACCAAACTCCACAAACTCTGATGAACCTTTTATGTAAGCTTTCACTTTTCCTTTCAACAAATAACATGTCTCCTCTGCATCAAATTTTAGAGGAAACTTTCCTGGTGGACAACCCCATCTATACAAAACCAACAAACTTCTTCATCAGATTCAAAGTATATATATATACATACAAGACAATATAGTTGAAAGTATAGTGATCAGATGGGAGAGAAATTTATAATAAGCTTACTTAGGCCATGACTTGATGCCCAACTCAGACAACTGTGAAGCTGATGGATTCCTTTCGACTACTATAGCAAGGGAAGGAGCATCTGATCCTGAAGAAGAAGCCATGGAAGTATAGAAGACTTGAATGCATTGAAGGACAAAAGGATGCAAGAAGACTACTAAGTTATGTGTTGTAGTTTGTCTTGTATTTATATTGGTGATGAAGAATGACTTGATGATCTGCTAAGGTCATTTCTTATGCATTAACATTTTTAAAACACATATGGACAGAAGGATAATACAACACTTTCAAAGAATGTGGGCCAAAAGCTACACTGTCAATGGTGATTTTATTTTATACATTATTACTTTTTTAAGCTAAGATACATCAAATTCCAGCTAGTATTTTTTTTTTTTTTTTTTGGCAAGACTTATGGCCGACATGATCAAGTCCAAGGTCCTTGCTTCGCCTACAATGGTTACGAGAGATCCATTTGTTAGCAACTATGCAAATTCCCTCTTGAAAGAAATGTATAATAAATTTTTTATTCAGGGTCTATTTGGTTGGCCATTCTTTAATAGAAATGAAATCTATGTGACTAGTTTTCCCATTTGAGAATCCAAATCTTTAGTCCCCCTTAGGTGAAACAATTTCAATAGAATTTTCATGTCTATTTTCCATCCCACCAAACGTACCCTTAATTTTTAATTGTTCATTGACAAATTAAGATAATTCAACCTATAAAAAAAAAAAAAAAAAAAAAAACTTATACACCAAACAAAAATGTCAACAAAATCAATAACCCTAATTTTTGCTGAGAAAGAATATCTGATGAGAATAAAATAGAGTGGCAGTCAAAGTCAATGGTGCTTGGAGAGAAACAAATCTGAGCATGTCATTCACCTGGGCTGCCATACTGAAAACTTACAATCAAATAAAACCCTTTTGACCAACACTTTCCAATCTTTCTTTCTTTATTACTTGCGATTATTGTGGGCAAAAAAAAACATGGTAAGAGGTATGGTCTACTTTCTTTCTTTCTTGCTCACTCTTGTCCAACTTAGCCATTGATATTGAGGATGAGTTTGAAGTGAATGGGACAACCAATTACCATTCATTACACAAATTAACATTTTTATAACAATTTAAAAAATAGCACATTTTCACAAACAAAATTGAATCACCACAAATAGTATGGCCTTATAAGTGAATGTTATTCACGGTGATCTAATTTATTGTATTATTATTTTGTGTAATTATTTTTCATTTTGTTGACTAAATTTAGTTTTGACTTAAAATTGTTTGGTGAATTGTAATAGCTCAAAAACGTTACTATTTTTTAAGTTGTTATAAATATGTCAATTTGATGTAGTGATTGGTAAGCTAAAAGAGCCTCCTAGAAAAATGAAATTTGATGAGAATCGATTCATGTATCTACCCATCCATCTAACAGTGTTGGGGTCAACTGATCTGGTCTGACCAACATTCTTTACATGTGAGGAGGGACTGTCCAAATGAGAAGAATATAATCTTCTGATATGGTCGAATTTGATGAGAATCGATTCATGTATCTACCCATCCAACAGTGTTGGGGTAAACTTAATGGTCAAAGGGAACATTAAAGTTCATTCAAACACCCCATAAAGAACTTAATAAACATTACTCTGATTGAGACATGCATTGACTAGTAAGTTGTTCTTTTGGAGGAATATTACATTACATCTCCTCATAGCTCATACCATGCATGCCATTTTTTTTAGATGAGTGGCATCACATCTAGGGTTAGAGCATTTACAGTGGTTGTGCAAGTAGAGCCTTGCAGGCTCAAATGTAGTAGTCAAATTTCAAAGGCCAAAATTTTCATAATTTGCTAACTTTTGGTGGAGGTGATGTGCGTAAAACTTGAGCAGTTCTAAAAATCATAAAAAGCACGTTTGTTTGTTTGTTTGTTTGTTTGTTTGTTTTTTTTTTTTTTTTTATGAAGCACGTTTTTTTGAGCAGTTCTATCAAGAAGCATGTTGATCCATCTTGTAAACTAGGTTGAGAGCATAGTGATTAAGTATTTGAGTTAGGTTTTTTTTTATGAAGCATATTGCATTAATAACATAAAAAACTAAATACGTTTACAAAGTTGTCTTCCTGTAATAGAAGCCAAAACATGTGCTTCTTGATTAAGTTTTCTAGGGATGAAGTTACAAGACCAACTAGAAAGACCTGAAAGAAGTGACCACATACTACACATTATAGGTCGTCACATCCACCTCGAGTTCGACTCTCGATCTCCCATCTTAGAATGCAAAAGAGTGTAAAGCCCCAAAATCTCCTAGAAGCAACCCAATTGGCCAATGTCGTGCTTGAATAAGTAATAGAGCGACTTCAACAGTAAAACATTCGGCCATAGTACTGTCAACAACTCGGCTAGCACGTACCCTACCAAAAGTATCCACCGCAAAGACACCAAAAGCTCCTTGCTGAGAGGATGCAAGGAAACGAGCATCATAAGAAACAAAGATCATATCATGGGAGATAGTGGTGGGGACGGGTCAAGACAAAGAGTTAAGCCTGTGAGCCCTGACTGCCATAAGTTGATTATGAATAGTGTGTAGTCTAGAAGTTTGTTCCTCAGATAATGGTTCAAGGGTAGGGTCTTTTGTGGGAACATGGTTGGTGTTGGCACAGGTATTTGTTTCAAGGATTTGGGTTGATCAACCTGGTTATTGGTATGAGGATTGAGGAACCACTGTTTTTTCCAAGCCAACCATGTGTGATTGGTGACTTGAAGGAAGTTCTGGATGGAAAACTTGTGCTCTCAAAAAATGATATTGTTGCGAGTTTGCCAATAGAATGAACAACTACCACAAATTGAAAGAGCATTTCATCTCGGACTAGAGGATGTGCCCCCATTGTTTCCCAAAGGAACTTAAGGAAAACATTGGTAGTTGGGCTTGGAAGATTGGCGTCGCCCCAATTAATAGGGATGGGGAAAAGAGCCAGAGTCTGTGGACCACTGGACAAAGGAATAAAAGATGTTCGATGTCCTCCAGCTGATCCTGACAGAAAACGCAACAATTATCCACTGGTACATGAATTCGACACAAGTTGGACATAGTGGGCAACAAGTTTCAGTAGACTTTCCATAACAAGATAATAGCAGAAGCTAGAGCTTTGATTCTCCATAATTTTCTCGAGATTTTAGGATTGAGTTGCTACTTGGGGGGGGGGGGGGGGGGGGGGGGGGGGGGGGGGGGGCAGAAGTGGATGTTTCCATGTCCGAGAGAACAAAGGCCTTGGTGGCATTTTTTTTTACTGAGAACAGACATCGTTTATCAAATTTCCAGATAAAGTATCTGGAGAGGAAGAGGGGTGAATGATGATGTCAAAAATATCTTTTGCCACAAGTTGTGGAAATAAAAATGAAATAAATTCGTCATTCCATTGTGGTCGATGGTCTGCGCCCAAATTCCAGAAGTCGTGGATAGATGAAATGGAGGTGGAGTGGTCGGGTAAAGGTGAGCAATCAGCCAGTAGTAAACCCGGTCTAACCCGACAATCATTCCACAAATCAATCTTATTACCAGATAGAACTTGCCAAAGAAGGTGACCTTTCATCTTAGTGAGAGCTGTAAGATTGCCTTGCCAAGCAAATGAGGCGGTGTTCGGAGATTTAGAAAGTTGAAAAATGTTTTTGTTGCGGAAATAAATTGTTTTAAGTTGAGCATTGCAGGGGTTTAGTGGTTGCACAATTGCGTGCTAGATGTTTTTAGCTTTTAAAGCAAGATTCTTGATTCTGGCTGATGGGATGTTGAGACCTCCTAAATGGTGTGGAAGGGCAATTCGGTCCCATGTGCATAGGTGTTTGGCTTTTCCATCTTTCGTTCCGTTCCACCAAAAATTACGAGCCAGGTAATCAATTTGGGTGGTGACCGAAGAAGGAAGGAGAAAGGTTTGCATATTGTAGATTGGGATGGAATGAATGACTGTTTTAATCATTATTGTTCTCCCTGCTTGAGAAAGAACCTTAGCTTTTCAGGAGGATAACTTGTTGTTTATTTTATCAGCTAGGAATTGAAAGTCTAAGGCTTTCTTTTTGGACAGAAGTGGATGTTTCCATGTCCGAGAGAACAAAGGCCTTGGTGGCATTTTTTTTTACTGAGAACAGACATCGTTTATCAAATTTCCAGATAAAGTATCTGGAGAGGAAGAGGGGTGAATGATGATGTCAAAAATATCTTTTGCCACAAGTTGTGGAAATAAAAATGAAATAAATTCGTCATTCCATTGTGGTCGATGGTCTGCGCCCAAATTCCAGAAGTCGTGGATAGATGAAATGGAGGTGGAGTGGTCGGGTAAAGGTGAGCAATCAGCCAGTAGTAAACCCGGTCTAACCCGACAATCATTCCACAAATCAATCTTATTACCAGATAGAACTTGCCAAAGAAGGTGACCTTTCATCTTAGTGAGAGCTGTAAGATTGCCTTGCCAAGCAAATGAGGCGGTGTTCGGAGATTTAGAAAGTTGAAAAATGTTTTTGTTGCGGAAATAAATTGTTTTAAGTTGAGCATTGCAGGGGTTTAGTGGTTGCACAATTGCGTGCTAGATGTTTTTAGCTTTTAAAGCAAGATTCTTGATTCTGGCTGATGGGATGTTGAGACCTCCTAAATGGTGTGGAAGGGCAATTCGGTCCCATGTGCATAGGTGTTTGGCTTTTCCATCTTTCGTTCCGTTCCACCAAAAATTACGAGCCAGGTAATCAATTTGGGTGGTGACCGAAGAAGGAAGGAGAAAGGTTTGCATATTGTAGATTGGGATGGAATGAATGACTGTTTTAATCATTATTGTTCTCCCTGCTTGAGAAAGAACCTTAGCTTTTCAGGAGGATAACTTGTTGTTTATTTTATCAGCTAGGAATTGAAAGTCTAAGGCTTTCTTTTTGGACAGAAGAAAGGGAAAACCAAGATATTTGTCCTTCGGGTTATACAACTTAGATCCAAGAATTTTGTTGATCATTTTGGCATGCTTGGGATGAACATTGGAGCTGTAGAAAATTGAGGATTTGTCATAATTAACTGCTTGACTGGAGGAATCACAATAGTCAGCCAATAGGTCTTTGATTGAATGAGCCTCCACGAGTGAAGCTCTGCAGAAGAGCAAAAGATCTTCAGCATAGAGCATGTGGCTGATGGAAAAGGAATGTATGGGGAGTTGAATGCCTTTGAGGGTACTGTTGGATTCAGCTTGGGCCAGTACGCGGGATAGCGCTTCAGCTACAATGATGAAAAGATATGGAGATAGGGGGTCTCCTTGACGGACACTTCTCGTAGGTTTGAGGGGAAAACCATTGAAAAGTACTCTACAAAAGGAAGTTGATATGCATTGTTCAAGTAGTTTGATCTGATTATCAGCAAAACCTAATTGTTTAAGAATTTGGAGAAGAAATAACCATTCAACTCAGTCGTAAGCTTTGGACATATCAATTTTGATCGTCATCCATCCTTGCTTTTTCTTACGACAATGCTTCATCTGGAAGAAGGCTTCATGAGCAGGGTTGACATTATCCTAAATGGATCGGCCTTTAAGAAATGCTCCTTGATTTGGGCAGATGATGTTGTCGAGCAAATGTTTCATACGATTGGCCAGGATCTTAGAAATGACCTTGTAAATCACATTGCAAAGTTTGATAGGTCGAAACTTGTCTGGAGTTGAGGGGTTAGACACCTTAGGGATCAAAGCTAAGAAGGTTTCATTAAGTTTGGGGTCTAATGACTAGGAGATGAAGAAGTTTATGACCATCTCAATAACATCCTTCTTAACTATGTCCCAATAGTGCTGGAAGAAGGCATGGAATCAGGGGCTTTGTGACTGCCCATGGCAAAAATGGTTGATCGAATCTCATCTTCATCAGAAATCTGTAAGAGTAAATCATTGTTTGTATCAAAGACAACAGGAGTGAATAATGATACGATATCCTGATTAGGATCCAGATATGAAGATCAGAAGATATCATCAAAATATCCATTAAGAATATGGCCAATTGAGAAGCGAGAGGATTGCTAGTTGTTTGCCAGATCACAGAGGCGAAGAATATAATTCATTTTACGGCGAAGCAGATATTAGATATGGAAGAACCGGGTATTTTTATTACCATCTTGGAGCCAAGATTCACCTGATTTGTTTATCCAAAAAAGTTCTTCTCTGTAATAGAGTTCGGAGAGACTGTCTTCCAAGACTGAGATATCATAAGCATTAATTGAGGAAGGATGAGAATTTTGGAGCTTGTCCAACTCTGCTAGGGTATCTTTGATGTTTTGATCAATATTTCGGAAGACTGCCTTGTTCCACCTAGAGAGTTGATAAGTGAGTTTTTTTGTTTTAATATTGTAATTATGAGCAGGGTTAGGATGTTGGTTGGATTCCCAAGAAAACTAGACCAAGTGGAACAGCGAGGGTCTTTGGTCCACATGTGGAAGAATCTGAAGGGCTTAGGGCCAGAGTTTTGAGCAGACACTAATTGCAGGAGATGGCTCTATGGTTTGAAGTAGCAGTGTGTATAGATCTAGCTAAAGCCAAGGGGAAAGATGTCATCCAGTCCGTAAACACAAGGATTCTATAAAGTTTGGATTTTATATCATGGATGTCCTGTCTTTTGTTATTCCACGTAAACTTATAGCCATTAAGGGGAGAGTCAATAAGGTTGTGTGAGTCCATGAAATGTCTAAGATGTTTCACATTGGAGTCAGTAACTTTCCTACCACCTATTTTATCTTCATGTGATGCAACAACGTTGAGATCTCCAATAACAATAGTAGGAATATGTAACAATGAGTAAATGTGGGAGAGATAGACCCAGAAAGGTGAGCGGAGAAAGGGGTTTGGTTCTCCGTAAGCAAAAATAATAGACTAGGTGTCTTGAAAATAAAAGTCATCCATAGTGCAGTAAAAAAAGTATTTACAGGAAGAGATAATTTTTAAATGCATACCCTCCCTCCAAAACAAAGCAAGACCACCTGAAAGACCGCTAGCTGGCATCGAAGCTCCATGTTTGTAGCCTAGTCTCCTATGTATGCGTTCCATAGTAGATGAAAATATTTTTGTTTCAGAGATAAATATAATATCGGGATTGAACTGTCTGGAGAGGGCCTTCAGGGATCTGAATACACGGGGCGACCCTATTGCCGCGGTCGCCTCTTCCTGGATGGTGTTAGCCAGAGTAGTGGAAAACTGAATAGAATACTCCTTTTGACTGGATTGGGAACAAAACTCGGTGGTTCTTTGTATGATCTTTGCACCAAACAGTGTAGGTAGGCCCAGTGGAGGTGGATGTGAAATATCAGTTGTGGGAGCATCTGGGGTATCTATGAGGTGAGTAGAGCTCCTAGGCTCAACTGTCACCTTAGTTGGCCTTGATGGCTTGGAAGAAGCAAGACCTGTAGTGTGAGACCCTGGAGTGGGCGGACCTGAGGGTGAGGGTTGGAGCCCAATAGGCCCAACAGGCCCAAGAGAGGTTGGATGAGCTACAAAGGGGTACATAGTCCCACATCGCCTGGGTGCGGAAGGGGGATGTGCTATATATGTGCGAGGTTGGATCCCCATAGTAAGAGGCCCGTGGAGCCCCAGTAGGTGGGTGGAAGCAACAAAACCTTGAGGGGGTGAGGGTTGGTGCCCAATAGCCTGCGGATCCCAAAGAGGACAATATCTAGATGAGTAGGGCCAAATAGGGGCCCAGTGTCCGTTGTGCATACTCTGAAAGAGGCCTTTTAAAGCCGTGTGGACCGGTTGGGCCCAAAGCGGACAATATCTTACTATGCGGATCGGGTCGTTACAGAATGGTATCAGAGCCTGACCCAGCCGAAAGTGTGCCGACGTGGACGTTGGGCCTGTGTGAGACCCTGGAGTGGGCGGACCTGAGGGTGATTGTGAGGGTTGGAGCCCAATAGGCCCAACGGGCCCGAGAGAGGTTGGACGAGCTACAAAGGGGTACATAGTCCCACATCGCCTGGGTGCGGAAGGGGGATGTGTTATATATGTGCGAGGTTGGATCCCCCCAGTAGGTGGGTGGAAGCAACAAAACCTTGAGGGGAGGGTGAGGGTTGGTGTCCAATAGCCTGCAGATCCCAAAGAAGACAATATCTGGATGAGTAGGGCCAGAGAGGGGCCCAGTGTCCGTTGTGCATACTCTGAAAGAGACATTTTAAAGCCGTGCGGGCCGGTTGGGCCCAAAGCGGACAATATCGTACTATGCGGATCGGGTCGTTACATCTAGGGTGTTGTGGCTGAGCTCCTAATTCACGAAAAGATATGCCAATCACTGGGCGCTTGTTTGCGGTCATGAAACCACCTTTTTGAATGAACTCACTCTTGTGTTTCCCTTTTCGAGACCTTGGACCAGTTGCCTTGCTGCTCGAAGAAGTGTTCACTGTAGTCACTGTGTTAAATGTGTTCACTGTGCTACAATTACGAGTAACATTTAGTTGAGTCCTGGTGATGCTAGGGATATTCCTCTATTCAGGCATTTGGCTCACATGTGAAGAATAGTCCTTCTCCGAGTGGCTCTCAGCTAGGCTGCAAGATCTTGTTGGAGTTGAGGTTGTTCATTGGTGTCCTGTTGACCAACATCCACAGTGTTATCCTGAAAGCAGGAAGCGTGCGAGGCCTGCCCAGTAATGGTTTGGTTTGCAACCAAACTAACTCCTGACTGCTTGAAATGAACATCAGTGTGTTCAAGAGACGGTGGCTCGACTGTGAAGGAATCCAAGATGGCATTGCATGTCGGAGAAGGAGGGCCAAAAATATGTCCAATCACTGACTTTGTAATACTCAAATGGAAACCATCATTTGAATGGATATTATCCATTGCTTGATTCATATCGAAGTGTGCCCCAGTAGCGTTGTGCATGTGGTGAATTGTACTTTCTGATTGGGAGCCACTGTGAAGCAGGTGAGGACTAAGGGAGGACATAGTAACATGTGAATGCATAAGCTCCTGAGCCAATGACTGGTCAACATCAACCACCATGGACTGAATTTGTTTGGGTGACACTACACAAAATTGACATATTTGTAACAACTCAAAAAGCAGTAACACTTTTGAGCTATTATAATCCACCAAACAATTTCAAGTCAAAACTAAATTTAGTCAACAAAATGAAAAATAGCTACACAAAAAAAGTGATACAATAAATTAGATCACCATGAATAGAATCACTTGTAAGCCCATACTATTTGTGGTGATATAATTATCAGTGTTCTAAAAATTGGCCTAGGCGCTAGAAGGTGGAAAACCACCCAGATTAATGGCTGGGCGGGCAGCCTGGGCTGTTCTGGGCAGTCTCGGCGGGTTTGGGCGGGATCTAGGCGGTCTGGGCGATTTTTATTTTTATTTTTTATTTTTTTTATTTTTTAATAAGGCTGATTGTGTTCTTATTTTATTTTTCTTTCCTATTTTTTAGAAATAAACTATTTAATTGTTTTTTATTCAGTATATGTCTAAATGTAGCAAATGATGATTACTTAATGGAATTCTCAAAGGATCTGCGGGTACCAATTTTACTAATGTAGATTTTATCAAACATAACTGAGGTTATTCATGCAATTTGAAGAAAAATAAAAGAGTACACAAATTCAAATTTATATAAAGCACCCATCATGACCAACTTCAGTCATTTGAGTTTTAATAAATTTTGTTCACGATTGTTAATTTTTCATGTTTTTAAATTTTGCATATGTATAGTGGCATTAAATTGGATGTAATTGATAAGGTATTATGCTTAACTTTTGTAAATTATTAAAGTAATAATACAAAACCTAAGACCGCCTAGGCACCCGCCTAGGCCCCTGGGCGCTAGGCACCTGTTTGCCGCCCGCCCAGCGCCTAGCGATTTTTAGAACACTGATAATTATTGAATCACTTTATTTGTGAAAATGTGTAAAATTGCTTTGTGGATTGTTATAGCTCAAAAGTGTTACTATTTTTTGGATTGTTACAAAAATGCCAATTTGGTGTAGTGTGAAAAATGTCACAATCCAAATATATTCTAGTATGTTGAAGATTCGTGCAAGGAAAATCGAAATATAAATCTGAATACTCAAATCAATTCTACGCCTCAATCAATTTTGAGGTTTTTAGTACACATTTAAAGTGAAGGAATAAAAACTGCATTGAAAGTAAATTGCAATAATTTAAAGTGTAGACTGATAAAGAAATTCAAATACACATCTTGAAAGTAAAATTCGTATAAGCAAATGATAAATTTAAAAAAATTGAAAAAGACTTATAACATAAATCAATTGAATTGAATCTTTTGTTGAGAAATGTCTTTCTTGTTTGTATGATGGAGTTTGAGTTCTATTTATAGACCTAAGGTAGTTATAAAATGAACAATCCCTCGTCATAAATTCAAATCCTATTACTTAACTTAAATAGCTCCACACTATCTTGAGCTTTAGTAAGGTTTTTTGTGTTTTCAAATTAAGGAAGTGTAAATATCATAGGGATTTAGGCACAATATTTTTAACAGGCCCATTAAACTATGGATTGGGTCATGAATATCCCGAATGGGAAAAACTCGGATCTAGTCCAAAACAAGTTGGAGACTACTTCAACTTAAGCCCAATTCATGTTTGCGATTAAGGGGGCTTTTGTTTTTCTTCAAAATATAAGCAAACTTGAATGGATTTTTAATCAAAACTTTGACCAATTTTAGACCCTTTGTTTTGCTTCTTATTGACTTCGTAAAACTTCTGACTCTAGTAAGCAATCTTATTAATTCTTAATGAAACTTCTGGCTTCTTAGAGAGCCTTTTTTTTCCTAATTTGAAACAAACTTCTGAATCAAAATTTTGTTGTTCACTGACTTCTAATTAGAAATAAAACTTATGACTCCAGTAAGCAAAAACATGGTGCTTACTAAAAACTTCTGACTTCTTACTATCATTAGAGGTCAAATTTTTTTACTTCTTAATGAAAACTTACACCACTTAAGACTAAGGTGACATTTGTTTTTTTAAGTACTTAGAAGTTAACTTGTAACTGGAGTTAGAAGTTCTAAACGATCTTTTGAATGAACTGTTTGTTTTGCTTATGTGAGCTGCTCATTAGAAGTTGTAAAATTAAAATGTGTTTGTTTTTAGGTGTTGAATGGGAATTGTTTCACAATTTTGCCCCACTAAGGAGATACATACAGGAATGGATAAATGATGGTTAGAAACCCGACATTATACGGTGGTGATCAATTTGTCAAAGTTTTCAAAACTACACGCTACATAACGAAAACTTGAAAATATACATGAGAGAGTTGGATAGATGAATAAAAACTTGGAGAATACAGATAAAGAAAACAAAGATTAAGAGAGAACGAGATAAGTTTCTTACCGTTGAATAGTCATTGGGAAGGTAGGTAAAACGACAATTCTTGGTAAAGTTAATGAAGGTGCGCCATCAAAATTTAACCCTATTTGTTCTTAAGAATATGGGGGCAACAATTGTCATTACAAAATTATTATAAGGATACTATTGGAACAATTTTTGAGTTAGCACTCAGTGCTAAGTAATCAACATCTCCCTATTGTTTACTCCATCAGAAGTTAAATTTTTTTTATTAGAACTAAAAACAAACACTTTAAACAAGGTGTCCCACTTATTAAGACTTCTGACTCTATTTAGAAGCAAAAACAAACACCATCTAAATCTCAACTGTAGAGAATCCAAGTTAAAATTTATGTTAATCCAGCTCGATGAGCCTTACGTAAGTTGGGTGGGCCTGGCCCCAATATTCAATGATCGAACAAACATTGTAAAATTTTAAATAATGTATACTAACAATTTCAATGTAATGTTTGGGTGTTGTTCCTGTAATCTTCAGGAATACAAATTATCTATAAAAAAAAAAAAGGAAAATAAGTAAAATTATAAATTTTTTTATATTTTGTTAATTTGTTTAACACATTGGATACCAAATTACATATTAAATTGAACCGATTTCAAAGTTTTTGTCTTCATATTTTTTTTTTCAATTTTTATTGAGTAAACAATTAACTTGGCCCTGCACCACCCTCCAAAAGGCCCTTGTGATTTTACGATCTTGCCAATGGGGTATTAGTTCAATGTTAGACTTGTGGTGGATGAAATCACAAATCCAAGGTTCAAACTTGCCTGCAACATTTGGGCGTAGGATGGGTTAAGAATTTATAATAAAAATAAATTAAAAAAAAATCTTAGGATCTAGTGATAAATATACCCATTTTCACTTTTCAGATTGAGTGAAGTGACCAAAGTACCAGCAATAGTTGTTTTTTTCTTTTTTTCTTCAGATTGAAATACGATCAAGAGTTTTTTGGAGTTTCAACTAACAGCAAACCCAAAACTCTTCTTATCCCTTCCCGCACTTACACCTCCCATTCTCCCATCTTTCTTTTCCTCCTCTTCATACCACTTCTTATTCTCTCAAATCTCTGTGATATCTACCTTAGCTCATTCCAACACTACAAACCCCTTCCATCTTCCCATTCCCTCTATTTAGAGCAACCCTGGTTGCTCCCTTGCTTACTGTTGTTTCTTTGTGTCTTTTGCAGGTCTCGAGCGAAGTGCGTGTCCGTTTTCTTCTTCCTCTAATATCCATCACTTCATTTTCTCCCTCTCATCATTATCCTCCATTACTACCATTACAGCGAGAACTCTTACCATATCTTACCATTTCTTTGGAATTGTCCAGTTGTAGCCCGACGCGCTGCTTCAATGGCTTGATATGAAAGACGACCAGCTCTACAACTTTGAGTGACATATCTTCCAAAACAAAGTTGCATGCACACTAAATATCATATTATCGCTTTATCAGTATGAGTCAAACACCTCCAATCACCATTAATAACACCACCACAATCAATCACCACTTAGTTCACCCACCAATCTCTCATTTAAATCCTACTGATACAACTTATTACCATTTTTATCATCTTCAACAAACCACTTCCTCATTACTAACTATATCAAGCCCATTACTGCTATTCATCCTTACAAATGCTTTCTATTGGTGCCTTGAACAATCGAAGACCGATTCTCTTTAGTCCTCTACAAGTGTTCCATCACCCTATTTCTTCCCCAGATACTCCACCACTCATCCCATCACGTACCATGTAACCCATCAAGCTTCACCCTCCGGTGCTCAACCTATCCGATCAGCCACCTACATTTCCACTTATGCTCTTGCTCATGCCCAGCCTTTACTGCAAAATGCTTCAGCGGCGCCATTACCCCAACCACTTACCCAAGATCCTAACACGCTCCTTTCACTAGAATCATAGATTGATGCTTCCGTATCAATCCCACCTCCTGATTTTGACATTAGAGAGAAGGATGAAATGGACGATAGTTCTCTAAAAGCTATCGCAAAATATTGCCACTCCCAGAAGCTTTCCAATGAAGTCTTTCCATGTGGAACTCTTAACCTGGGATCTTGATTCTTCTGCAAAATATTATCTAGTCCAGTTCACTTACCAGCCCAACTTCGAATAGGCCATCATCTCAGGACCTTGGTCCTTGTTTGGACATCCGGTTTCGGTGAAGCCTTGGCAAGTGGATTTCTAGAATATTGACTTCTCCATCATCACTTGTTGGATCAGGATCAGAGAGTTCCCTACAAACAAGCTTCAATTTAATGATCTCTACAAATTAGCCTCTTGTGTATGAGAGAATTTATGGAAGTAGATCTAACCTCTCTTGAAGATCTCAATGTTCCATTCATTCGCTTCAAGGTGTGGTTTGATACCTCAAGGCCTCTTCCTTATACAATGGAAACTAATTTTGGAATCATTGGTAGGAGATCCTTCACGGTTAGATTTGCTTACGAGAATCCCCCTAATTTATGCTTTGGGTATGGACTCGTGGGTCACATATATGGCCCAATCTGCCCTCGCCATGCTAAAGCCTCAACCACCCTTGCTAGACTAAGACAAACTCGACCTCATGCTAAGTTGTCTCTCCCGTTCTATGTTGACTCTCGAATCAATACCAGAGTCAATTTAGTGGATCCTTTCCGCCTCACCAAAAAGAAGGACAACGCCCACAGATTTACTCTCTAGCCCGATGAACAACGACAACCAACCACAATCCAGCGCCCCATGGCTGACCCTCATCGCAGATCTAACAGTTCCTAAGCTGAACCTCAACTTGCAGTCAACGAAGCATATCTAGATGTTTTTAAAGAGGGTTTCACAGTGGTGTTAACGACACAAAGAACCCCATGGGGTTTGATGGATCAAGAAGATTATATTCTGGAACTCAAGGCAGACGAAGAACAGTCATTACCGTCGTTTGCTCAACCATTAAATCAATAGTTTGCTTCCTCGAATATTCGTCCGTCAGTCATTACGGCATGGACTCAAATGGACCAGCCTCTAGTCACAGTGGTCAATCAGCCGTCAGTCATAATGGCAACGTCATCCACCTCAAACGTCGTCCGCTTTGACGAAAACCGTCAAGAGCTGACGGAGTTTCTTCGTCCGTCGGGACCAGTGGGTGTAAGTGGGTTGGGCCATCACACTAACTACCACACTCCTCCTTGCGGCCTACCATTTCCTCGATCTACTCTGATCCCAGAAGCTCCAATTCAGAGGCGAGGGTCATCCCCAGTCAACAAAATTCATGCACCACTAGCCAAGGTGCACACCTTATCGGGTATAGTTTTGGTCCATTTTTCCTCTCAAGTAGTAGTATTTTCTCCAGTCAGACGTACTACACGAGCCCCGGTTCGCCGTATTCAAAATGACATTGATAGACGGGTTGAGATTAGACAGGGGAAAAAAAAGTGGGGCCGAAAATTTCTTCTACTAAGGAAAAATCATAGGAGCCTGAGGTTAGGATGGATAGCAAAAGGAGGCGTCATACAAGCATCTTCATCCATAGTGACCAACAATATGTTCCCATTTGGACAGTGGCTCTGCCTAACTCTCAGGGTAGTGCCAAGGAGAGGAAAGGAAAATAGTTAAGGATTAAGCTCCCATCTCTGTTTGTTCAGTCAGTAGATTCAGCAGTATCTACAAATCACTCCACTTCGGACAGTGACTACATTGCACTAGCCTCAGCGATCGCCGATGATGGGTCGCCGGGTTCCCCATGATCCTTGCTTGGAATGCAAGGGGAATGGGGTCTCCTTGTGCTGTCTAGAACATCCTGGCTCTGTCCCATAAATCCAAATCAGACATTATCTTCCTTTCTGAGACAAAAGCCTCTACTAGTAAGATGGATCGCCTTCATAGGAGACTTTGTTATAGACACAGAGCTTCAGCGCTGGCATCGGGTCAATCTGGTGGTATTGCTCTATTCTGGAAGGAAGGTATCAATCTGACTATTTTATCTTCATGTAAATATTACTTTAACTGCAGTATCACTAATTATCTTGCTCACACCACTTGGTCTGTTTTGTTTGTTTACGAGGAACCTAATCCCCCTCATAGAACTGCCTTTTGGGAGAACTTAACCCAGTTGTATGATCTTCAACCCCTTCCGGGTCTCATTATAGGAGACCTTAATTCAATCTTACAACCTGATGATAAACTAGGAGGAAGAAAACCTCGTAATGGAAAGTTTGATCTTTTGGCTCAATGACTTTAACTTTACCTGGAATAATAAACGTAAATATAGGAATGGTATTAAAGCCAAACTAGATAAGAGTTTTAATTTCCACTCTGGTTGCAATTGTTTCCCTCGGCTTTAGCTCGGACTATTCATACTTCCTCATCTGACATAAAGCTATCTCCCTGCAACCTATCTCTCATGTTAACAATGGGCCTAAACCTTTCAAGTTTTTCCAAATGTGGGATAAGGACCCTAGATGTCAGGAGATTATTGCCACATCTTGGCCCCCCAGGCAACATGTCCAACCACAACACAATTTCCACATCAAAACCAAAAAACTTAGTTAATGCCTTTCTAGATGGAATAAATATGAATTCAAACACATTTAGTCAAGTATCAAAGATACTATGGCATCTCTAGATAAGCTTCAAAATGATCCTCCCTCTGCGGCAAATGTTGACACTATCTCTACCCTTGAAGATAGGTTATCAGAACTTTATCACAGGGATAAACTCTTTTGGAGGAACAAATCAGGCTCCTCCTGGCTCTAAGATGGAGACAGGATCACAATTTTTTCATCTCTCCACCTTAATGAGGCATAAGAGGAACCTCATTTTTCGTCTGAAGGATGATACCAATGGTTGGCATTTGGATCAACTCGGAATAGGCAACACACTCAACACTTACTTCATGAACATTTTCCAATCGTCTGCCCCCGAGTGTTGTCCAGATATTAATTCCCTTTTCTCACCATTGATCTCTTCGGACGGTAACAAACTTCTTCTCATCGTCCCTACGGAGGAAGAAATCAAAAGTGTTTTGTTTAACATGGGCAGCCACAAAGCCCCATGTCCTAATGGGTTTCACGCCTTCTTCTTCCAACATTACTGGGAGGTGGTCAGAAAAGATGTTATTGAGGTGGTTCAAACCTTTTTTCGCTCTAAATAGATGGATCCTAAGCTTAACGAAACTTTCATTGCTCTTATTCCCAAGATCCAAAACCCTACCACCCCTGACAAATCCAGGCCAATCAGTTTATGCAATGTGATCTACAAGATCATTTCTAAAATTCTGGCAAATCGATTCAAACCTCTCCTCGATCACATCATTTCCCCAAACCAATGGGCTTTTCTCAAAGGTCGCTCTATCACTGATAATATTAGTTTGGCTCATGAAACGTTTTTCAAATGAAACATAATCGCCGAAAGAAACAAGGTTGGATGGCGATTAAGATTTACATGGCCAAAGCTTACAATAGAGTTGAATGGTCTTTCCTACTCCAAATCCTCAAGTAGCTCGGTTTCTCTGAGGGATGGATTAAGATGATTGAGCAATGTGTTTCGACTAAGTCTTTCAAAGTTCTACTAAATGGGACCCCTTTAGAAATCATTATCCCTACTAGAGGCCTGAGACAAGGTGACTATTTGTCTCCATACCTCTTTATTCTGGTGGCGAAGGCTCTTTCACGCTTGCTAGCAAAAGTTGAGACAAAGGGAGTTATCAAAGGTATTGGTATCCAGCAGAACTCCCCTCCCCTAAGCCATTTGCTTTACTCGAATGACTTGATGATTTTCTGTAGAGCTTCGCTATAAGAGGCACATTTTATCAAGGACATCCTCCTCCAATACACCATGGCTTCTGGGCATGCGATTAATTTTGACAAGTCCTTTGTGTACTTCAGTTCCAATGACCACAACACATACTAAGATGATTCTTAGAATTCTGGGTTCCAAGGTTTATAACTCTAAGGACAAATATCTGGGGTCCCCACTGCTACTCTCCAAAAAGAAAGCCACTGACTTCCAGTTTACTATTGACAAAGTCCAATCCAAATTGTCTAGCTGGAAAGCTAAAGTCTTGTCTTAAGCTGGTAGAATGGTCCTCATCAAAGCTATTCTGAACTCTATCCCCATTTACAGCATAAAAAAAATTCTGCTCCCAATCTCGATTACCATGAAATTGGACAACCTGGCCTGTGATTTTTGTTGGAACGGTGCAAATGATAGTAAGTCCAAACACACTTGCACCTGGCATAGGATTGCCTTTTCCAGGGCCCTCAGAGGGCTCAACACCCAACTTTCCAAAACCAAAAACCTCGCTCCCATGGCCAAGAACATATGGAAAATTCTATCCTTGCCTTCAAACCCCCGCAGTCTTCAAATGAAATCAATTTACTTCCCCAAGACTAGCTTGTTGTTATTAGCCAAGCGAGCCTATGCGACCTCTTTCGCTTGGAGAGGTAATACCACCTCTCTAAAAGGAATGAAGAAGCATTTGTTTTTGCAGATCCTCTCTGGGAACAATATCAATGTCTGGACTGATTGTTGGGTTAAGCCCGACTTAATTTTGGAAAACTGTGTTTTTCGCCCACTTCTAGCGGTCATGCCGCAGTCAGTGTTTGATCTCTGGGCCCTTTTGGTATCTCGTACACATTCCGACGATTGGTCGAGCGAATAAGTCAACTTCAAAGTGGATCTGTTGTGCGAAGAGTGCGTTATGACCCGTGGTCGCCTGCCCAATACGGGTTCACAGTCAATAACATCTTCGCCGTCAAGAGTAACAATGAGTCGAATAAAAAGCGGAAAGGTCACCTGTGGTAGAGAAAACGACCAAAGGATCTTTGCTTTTGCGCAACCTCTTCTTGCTTGTATGAGGTGTGTTTATAGTTACGAGTGACCCATAATTGGTAGGTCGTTTCTAGCACCAAAGTCAGTGACAAAAAAGAAAGTCCCTCTTAGAGGGGAAACCCTCATAGGAACAAAACTACTAAACCAGCATAGGCGCCTGAAAGTATCTTTCCTGGAAGAAGTCATTTGACTCTATCCTCACTAGGAACGAGGGAGCTTATCCTTAGCAAGGAATCCAAGACTTGCTTGTTCAGACACTTCTGATCTTCACGATCAATGGAATGCTCTCCTTTTTCAGTCATTGTTCCCAGAACCTATCGTCATGGATATCCTAAATATCCCGATTAGAAACTCCGTGGAACCTGATAAACTTATCTGGTTACCAGATAAGAAGGGTCAGTTTTGAGTTAAGAGTGTTGCAAATGCCTTCTTCGAGGATCTCAATGACACCTCTACTTCTAAGGATACTCCTCTCTTTATTCCCCTGACCTTTGTTAGAGAGCCACGTGCTCTTCACCTACCTTGGAAGATTAGCCAAGACATCCTTCCAACTAGAACTAAACTTGTAAAGCTCTGTGTTCCTATGGAGAACATTTGTTGCTTCTGCCAGAAATACGAAGAAGATGTTATGCATTTATTTTTCCTTTGTCCAGTGATTGCCAAACTATGGCACCTCACACCCATCCCCATAACTTGGGAAAGAGTGAACATAAACACTTCTCCATCATTGACACACATGTTTGGTTTCATGTGGATTACTGCTAATAGACACAAAGTTGTTAAAGCAGAATTTTTGGCCCAATTTGCGCTTGTCCTCCACACCATCTGGCAAGAACGTAACCTAACTATGTTCGAACACAAGCGGATTACCTCTCAATCCTACATCACTAGATTCAACAGCACCTGAAAAGTTTGGAATTGCCAATGGTTCACTAGCCTCTCTCGAATTTCTTCCTTGGGACAAGAAATCACTGGCATTGACTTTGTAGCTTCCATCCTACACTTCTCGGCTCCCCAGAAGGTGGCAGCTAAAACAAATTTGTCTTCACCAAATTTGACTCATGGACCATAACCTGAGATAGAAACTAAAAACCAGAGTGTTTTTATTCAGTTGCAACTCCAGTCAGTCAGAACTCGTCATATTAATGCTCGATCTAATTGGCTTAATATGATTCCTCTTACTTTTGATACAGATACCGTTATTGTCACTTATGATGCAAGTTTCTTTGACTTTGCCAAACAAGAAGCATTAGGGATTTTTGTAGTTTCAATCTTTGGCCAAGTTCTAGCTCGCTTAGCATGTCGTCTACCAGGGAGGGTCCATGATTGCACGATGGCGGAGTGTCTTGCCGTGGAAGAAAGGCTTTCTTTTGGGTGATTGTCTTGCTTAACATCATTTTGCTAGAAGACAAACGTGATCCTATCATTCATAATATTAGGCGCCTTATATGTTCCAACTGTAATTGATTTTGTAATTATATTTCCAGAACACTAAATGTTGAAGCTCACTCAATTGCAGCAACAACACAACTTAAGACTTCTAACAACATTAATATATATATATCGATATAGCCTCAAGCCAATTTCTTGGTTTACACTTGGGGATTAAGTATAAGATCAAGCTAGATAGTTTATTGAATTAACAGATATAAAAACTAAGGTAAAATATATGATTTTTTGAAATATACAAAGAGGAAAGGTAGAAGCTTAAATAAAGATAAGCTTCCTTAAATAGAAGGGATTCAAACAAAGATAAGCCCTGCTGGAGGATAAGGTAGGTGGACAACTTGTCCTTTGTGATAATGTGAATACTATTCATTTTTTACTGTCGGCAGGTAATGTGGAAGATGCTTCTACTGTAGCTGCTTTTGTAGTGGGTGAATCGTGGATATGCACCGAAAGAATCTTGTTTTGTAGTGGTTGTTGGCAGATGTTGCCTTTGGTGATGCAGACGGTGGGTCCATCAATCAAGTGGGAGAAGACATCATAGCAGTCGTCTTCATTGAGTGGAACTGTAGGTTCATCGTCTTCATCTGAATCTTCTGAACAGATCTTCGACAATGTTTCTAGGAGCTGAGCTCTTGTAGGTTTCCCTCGAAGCTGCTTCTTGATATGTTGGCGAAGAAGCTTAGCATCCGAAAGGGATTCAATAGGATTCACCTGGGGAGCAGGAGAATGATCTTTGCTTGAGAAGAAGCGGAGAACTCATTCTTTTGTAACTCTGGAGTAGTCAAATTGTGCCCACCATTTGACTTTAAAACGACGGCAGAACCACATGGGAGATTCTTGGATTGATACGATTTGCACAATGCTGAGCAGGTATAGTCCCAACATAGAATCCATGACAAACCAAATCTAATGAAGAACCAAAGTGACAAAACCTGCTTTGTAACAGGAATTGGGGGTTGGTACTTTTCTTGGAAATATTTCGTCATTCTTGAACAGCAGGGGGAAGAATGTCTTGAATCGGACCAAAATGACTCCACCAAATATGTTGGAACCAAAGAGGAACAGATTTCTGATTGAACTTTTTGCAGAATAAAAAGAACCATGAATGGCCGCAATTCTGCGATTGTAGGTAGAAGGCTCTTGACCAAGCGAGCTTATAGTCAAGATAATTATAGGTCTAGGGAACATAGTTCACAAAGAACTTCTTGTGATAGTGAGGGAGCTGATGCCAATCAGCTTCAGAGAGGACTTTGAGGATCTGACACTTGGAATGTGTGATCCTTTCTTGGTGATCTCTATCATGATGATGAGTGATGATCACATAATCAAAATCTACGAGAATGAACTCATAGAATTCCTGTGATTTTGTACTGTCTGCTTTTTCAAACTGTTGTTGTTGAGGAAACAAATTATTGGCGATGAGCTGGGGCTCTTTGACTAAAGCATACATGGATGGCTCGATCATAGTGATATAATCAAGGCATGCTTTAGGAATGTATGGATTTGGTGCCGAAGTTTGCGGCTTTGTAAAACTGGTCATGGTGGAACCAGTTGCTTCTTCTTAGTTCAACGGAGTGAACCTCTGTGAAAGGGAAAGAACATAAGAAAGAGGGGCTTGATGCTGTGAGGCAGAAGGTGTCATAGCATATTGGGACTTTGATTTAGGTTTGGAAAAAAGGAGGTGGGCGAGAGGAAGATGAGTTAGAAGAACTCATCTTTGAAGGAATTATCTTGTTAGGAAATCTGCAAGAGAGTTGTCTGCTCCTTTTATAAACTTTATTTCAAAATCAAAGGCTGAAAGAAGACCTTGCCATCTGGCAAAAATCTGTTTGGAAACGAGATTTAAAACATCTTTAGTTAAAATCTTTTTGGCAAATTGACAATCAACTTCTAATAAAAACTTTTTGTTAATTAAATCATCTTGAAATTTCATAATACACAAGACAATTGATAAAACCTCTTTTTCACTGTGGAGTAATTGAACTTGATAGAGTTCCAAATACCAGAATGGTATCGAACCAATTGGATAGAAGTAGAATCAGGGAGACGTTGTTTGAGAATACCACCGTATCCTAAATTGGACGCGTCTGTTTCTACAATCTTGAAGACTTCTGGATTGGAACTCCCTAGACAAGGAAGATGCTTGACTCTGGACTTGACTTGACGGACAACCTGGGAATGGGCTCCAGTCCATGGGCTTGGGTTTTTCTTAAGTCTGGCAAACAGGGGTTTTAATAAAATCTGAAGGCCTTTATAAAAGTCCGCAACATAGTTAAGAGATCCTAAAAACCGTTGTAATTAGTTTTTATCTTTTAACTCATCTGAAAATTTATTTGCAAAATCTGTTGCCCTAGATATGGATGTGAGAGTCCCATGGAAAATTTTATGTCCAAGAAATCGGACATTGGTTTGAAAAAGATTGATTTTTGTTGGAGAAATAACTAAACGATTTTCTTTAATTCTTTCAAATTGATACAAATGTTTCCAGTGGGCTGGAATTGATTCTGAGAAAACAAGTATATCATCGATATACAGGATTGTAAAGGCTGAAAATGGGGAGAGGATATCATTCATGATATTCTGAAACTTACTAGGAGCATTCTTAAGACCAAAGGACATTACATTCCATTCAAAATGTCCAAATGGAACATTAAATGTTGTTTTGTAACAATCAAAGGGATGAATCTGAATTTGCCAAAATCCAGATTTGAGATCAAATTTAGAGAATACACAAGCTGAGTGTAAACGCTTAAGAAGATCTCTCTTGTTAGGAATAGGATACTTAATCCATTGCAATGCCTGATTTAAGGGCTTATAATTGATAACAAGGCGATGACTTCCTCTTTCTAATTCAGCTGCTTTGTTGACATAAAAGGATGCACAACTCCAGGGAGATTTGGAATGCCTAATAAGTTTCTTAGAAAGCAAGGCTTTGATTTCTTTTTTGCGGTGTTCCATAAGCTCTGAATTCATTTGAATTGGCCGAGCTTTAGTTGGAATCATTAAGTCTTTGAAAGAGGGTTCACAAGGAAGACGAACAACATGACGATGGCGATGCCAAAAGGCATTAGGAAGTTCAGAGCATAATTCTTTTATCAAATGTTCCTGGTATTGAACAATTTGAGTTTGGAGTTTAGGGTCTTGAACTTGCTGATCAATGCGTCGAAATGCAATGTCTGCTTTGAGGGATTGCAAATGTTGTTTCTGAGAAATGAAATTAAGAAAACAAGTATCATTTCTGATGTTGTTGATTTCTATAATTTCAGGTTTGTAAAGGAAAGGAAACTCTATGTCTATTCCAAGAATTTGGATTTTGATGCCCGATGTTGTAACAGAAAACGGATAAATTACCGCAAAAAATGGTGTTCCAAGAATCATCTTCTGGACCATGTTTTGAACAAGCAAAAAATCTTGTTTGATACAAACTTTATCTTGGCAAATATGAGCATCTGTTAACTTATATTGTATAGCCAACTTAGAATTGGTGGTTGTATACAATTTTTGTTTTGTAAGTTCAAAATATTTGGTAGATATTAATCCTTCCGCAACACAGTTAAGATCAATGCATGGATCAATAAGAACTTTACATGGGATAATAATTTCTTTATTGATAACAAGGTTTACTTTGCAAAACCATCACTGATAAGTAACTTTGTTGATTTCATTAAGAAATAGAAGAGGAGTAATCTCTACAGGGGTTTCAGAAGAAGAAGGCATATCAGGTAAAGATGTTTTTTGTAATCCATTGATACGAATATCAAGGAGAGAATGATTTTGTTTTAAAATCATAATATCTTTTTTTGATATGATTAACTTCTTGTTGAAGATCAGATAAATTGACAGGGATGGAAGAGGTGGATCTTCGAAACCTATCAATGATTTGTTTGTGATCATAAATGGATTTATGACCTCTGGGGTTGGTTTTGTGGTTAAATTTGTTTTGATGTGTTGAAGATATTCTATTTTAAGATTGGGATCTTCAATGCGATCAACAAAATCTAAAAGAATACTGGATTCTTTTGTTTTTTAGAGCATATTTATGTTTTGAAGGTTATGACAGTGACATGCCTCTACGCATTCTCCATCATCGATCTTTTTAGATTGATCAGAATCAGAAGAATAATTCAAATTGAAAATTTGAAGATCTTCGTCCTAATTATCTGATTCAGAGTTCATAAGAACTTGTAAAAACATGTTCTTGATATCTTCAGGAGCTTGGAGCTCTTGAATCTTTTGGGTTGTTCTGCAATTCTTTGCATAGTGAGCAGGCCGACCACATTTAAAGCAAGCTGGCTTTGAACTGGTATGGGCTAGATGCTTCTTAAATGGTTTGGTAGGCTGTTTATGCATACCATGTTTCTTGGGCTGACTATAATATTGATTATAGTCTTTGGGCTTAAGTTGTTTAGGTCCATAAGGTTTTTTGGACTTAAATATCTGGCAGAATGGGACCTGTATTGGAGTTTTGACTGAGAAGGCTTTTGATGAGGGAACTTAGAGTCATCATAGCCATATTGTTGACAGAAATTGTCAAGTTCTCTTGGGTCATTGATATTCTGTTTCTTAAGTTGGTTTTTTAATCTAAGATCATTACAAATATGTAAAGCACATTTGTTAATGAAAGCAATAATATCTCCAAATGTGAGACGTTCATAGGGAATGTCTTCATTGTAGATATCTTGCAACTTTTCTTTAACATTTTCAGCAAAAATTGGTGGAAGACCATAAATGAACTTTCTCTTCCAAAAGGGGTTGTTTGCATCAGATTGAAACATAACCTTTTTTTAAGGAATATGTCTTTGTACCACCGAAAGTGGCTCAAAGTTGGGCATTTGTGGAAAATCACCGTGGAAAATCAGCATGGAGGGATGAAGTCAAAGTGCATTGACGAAGGTCGAGTTTCAAGCTATAAACAATGTGTTCGTTTGAGTGTAGTCTGAGGCTTTGGGAGTTTTAATGGATGGCTTTCCAATTGCTCACTGTGTCACTACTCATCATCGTCCAATCGTCTCCTCCGCTACTTACAGTACAACTCTCCATCAAACCCTAAGACCCCTTTCTCCCCCTTCATCTCGGGTATGCTTTTTTCCTCGTCTTCATCTCAATTCCAATTCAAAGTTCCAATTTTTACAATTTCGAGACCCATTGGAAGCTTTGCACACTTTGTCTCAAATTCTGTTATTAAAGTTTATAGAACAGTTTTTAATAAGTTTCTGAAATTTTTGAGATTTAAATGAAAAAGTAAACTCTTGGGATTTGTTTTACTGTTTTGGTGGGGAAAGAATCCTCCCCCAATTGAGCAATATTGTGTATGTTTGTTGATTTTGTGTGTTTGGTTGTGATAGGAAATTTTCAATGGGAATACCCTTTAATGTTTGTTAGATTGTACATAGACATCTACAAGGGAACCATTGAGTCTAATAGGAGAAGTCTTTTTAAATTTTATAAATCTTACACTAGGCATTCTTTGATTAATGGCAGACAAAACATGGATTGGGTCTGAAAAAATGAAAATAGTATATAAGTGGATAGCTTCAGCCAGGACATTAGAATGGGGAGGCAGTTAAAGTATTGCCTGCCTTGGAGCATGCTCTAGTCCTGTTACATTTGACCGAATTCGATATGTTTGGTAGACACTATGGGTGGGGTGGCACTTTCCGGCCCCTTCTTAGTTTTATGTGTAAATAGAATATATTTATACTTGACAACTAGAGTAGTTTTAGTTAGTCTACATTTTGGTTAGAAATAGGGTAGACTTAGACTAATTCTTTCCTTGTGTACCACTGGAGACGTGTAAAGTGACTCATGAGTACACCTTTGCATTTTCATTTCCACGAGAAATCCAATTCTCAATCCTCTGTAAGATGAGAAAATAAAATATGCTCACGAGACATTCTTACATTTGGCGATGCCTTTTCTTTAAACTTTTTAGTGTGATGGGTGATTTTTTTCCCAACTTGAGCATTTTCTCTCAAGGGTGGAAATCATATTCCTGAAGGAATTATCTCATAAAACCAACTAACACAAACTTAGATTTAATTATGTAATAACAACTTATATTTTAGTGGCTTTGTGCAGGTCACTCCATGGAAATCTTTGGCCTTCAAAATCACAAATGCTCACTCAAGAACTTCCCTATTATGCGTAAAACATCAGCTTAATGCTAGAGTCAGAAGTTTCTCTCCAATTGGTAATCCCAGAGGAACTTTGAGATGCCATTTTTTGTTTAAGCCATTATGGAACAGGCTACATAGAAGCTTCTCCTCTGTATATGGTTTGATTCTGGTTAGATGCAGCTATCCGCAGAAGATTGGAGGAAACTATGTTAGTTTTAGGAAACTAATAGATTGGCAGGAAAAATTTAAACCCCATTTTTATGTTTTTTTCACGCGGGCAGTGCTCGGGATGATGCTGGTTATGTCAGTTGCACTAGCTGTTAATAAAACTCCATCCTGTAAGTATATGCTTTCGCAAAGTAAGAGTCTTGCATTGTCATGTAAGGAACTTTTTTTTGGAGGATAAAAATACTCATATGTAGCTTTAATGCAGGGGCACTTACTGAAGAGAATCTCCTTTTTTTGGAGGCTTGGAGAACTATTGATCGTGCCTATGTTGACAAAAAGTTTAATGGGCAAAGTTGGTTCTGGTATCGTGAGGATGCATTGCGCAATGAACCAATGAACACAAGAGAAGAAACATGTATGAGTTTCTCTTATGTATTATATTTTGTTAACTCGTTGCATGCATGGACATGTCATATTCAGAACTATTTGACAACCTGTAATAACATCATATTTCTCCAACTTTATGAATTACTCCAAGCTAAAAAACATATAAAGGATACTTTTTTCGCGAAGGTAGAGATGTTAGGGGAACTAATGATGTGGGGTCAAGGTCAAGAAATAGGTAAATGAAAGTTGATTGGGTCCATGAGGAAGAAGATCATGTGGATATGGATGATGGAAAGGTCGACGGTGAAGAATGTGGTGAAGGAAGCCCTAAGACCTAAAGTGATGACATTGATGTTGATATTAAAGTCGATTATTAGTAGTAATCATTTGCAAGTGTAGTAATATTGGAGTTTTTTCTTTCGACTTATTTAGTTATATATTAATGTTTTAGATTCAAGATTATTTTTTCTATAACTCTTGCAGTGTTTAATTTTGATTTTTTTTCTTTACTAATTAAAAGTAGTATAGATGTTGATATTTTGATAAATAATAGTTCCAATATGCATATTTCCTTAGCCAATTAAGTGCTTATTGGAAAGGGGGTGAGAAAAAACTTTTCAGACTGGTCAGTTGAGTGATTCCGGATTACTCTGCAAGTAACTTGATGGCGTGCTCTGGACATGTACTTAGAATTTGTTAACTGCCGTGGATGGATTACAGATTTATGGATGCATAAATTTAAACATCATTCTTCAAAGTAACCAGTGTAAGCAGGAGAACAATGTGGCCCACACTGCTTAGGATTATAATGGAGTATGGTATCACTCTCTGTTTGTTCACTTTTTCTGAAATACAAGCTAATCTAAGGAGGGCCTAGCTTCATGGGGTAAAAAAGTGATAAAAGAATTCTAATATGCCTTTACTTTATTCATTGGTTGAGTGAATATGTAAGATATGTCAACAAATTTTTTTTAACCATTGTTCACCCGCATGAGTGTGTTCTGTATTAAAATAGAAGTTATCAACATCAACCCTTGCGATGTATATTTATGTCTGAATCTTATTGGTGCTACATCCAGATGTGGCAATAAGGAAGATGCTTTCCACACTAGATGATCCTTTCACTCGTTTTCTTGAGCCAGAAAAATTTAGAAGTTTGCGGGTAAGAGGCTGTTCTTTCTTGCTTTTATACTTTACTGTATGGTGGTTCAAGGCATAAGCTGGAGTCATGTTACTTGTTATTTGCAAGGTCGATAATGCATTTGGTTATTACTTCTACATCACTTGCTAAAATTTATCATCATCTTCTTCGAAGGCAGTCTGGCACTCAAGGTGCTCTAACAGGTGTAGGGCTGTCGATAGGTTACCCCACAGGATTTGATGGATCGTCCACGGGGCTTGTTGTTATTTCATCTACTCTAGGAGCCCCTGCAAATAAAGCTGGCATTTCTTCAGGAGATGTTATTTTAGCAATCGATGGGGCAAGCACCGATGCTATGGGGATATATGATGCAGCAGAACGCTTACAGTAAGACTTAAAATAAGCTTAAGATTTATGTTGCAAATAATTCCTTCTAAGCTCGTGAAACACTATTTCGCTTCATTATAAATGGGCAAAATTTTCACTTCAAATCTTTTCTTTAAGTCCCATCTTTCATGGACAGCCTTGGGAGAAAGCAAACATGGCAGAGAAGTTGAAGTTTTCCTTATTGATTGTTAGAGAAATATTTACTGTTTCAATCTGAACGGCTTTATTTCTTTTCAAATGTTAAAGTAATATCTTAAATAACTTAATAAATTTCTTTAGTTATGTACTCTAAGCTAAACTAGAACTAAATCTACGAAAGAAAATATAAACAAAATTATTCATTTTTCATATTCGTCAAAAGCCAACTACAATCATAACTTCATGCCTTATTTATAAAGCCTACTGACTTCTCTGGCAAACAATCTATCCACCCTAATCCTAATATGGCTAGTGCCCTAACTTTAATATGGGCCTTTACGACTCCAATCTACTTACTAACTTATTAACAATTAACCAAATTACCCAATTACATTGCCCTCCCTTGCTTGAAGAAGCTTGTCCACAAGCTTCAAGGGTTTAAGTCGTGTCCTCAACAACCAAAGAGATTAGTTCGCTTCACCATCAGTCGGAGATACACCCTGTTTCATGCCTTGTTCTTCCAGCTCATTAGTTAAAATAACATACTTTCTTTTTGGACAATTATGTTGAACATTGCCAGATTAGCCACTACCAAAACACTTAAGGGAAGCATCAGAGGTCGGTCGTTGTGGAAAGGAAGTAGTGTGTACCGCATTAGCGCGTTTGTTTTGGGTACAAAATGTCACGGGTTCAAATCCTATCATCCATACCTCTTTTTTATCCTATGAGCATTAACGAAGGGGTTTGAATCCCTCTCCCTCCTTTTTCTCATTGAATCGATTTCTTTATTTATTTTATTTGTTTCGCATGGCTCAGCTAGGTGGGATAGTCGAGCAAAAAAAAAAAGCTAAGCACATTAAGTTTTATCTCCATCCGATCCTGAAGCTAATTTTTTGCTCATTTTGCCATGTTCTCTGCAGATAAAAGAGTATCAAATTCCTCTAAAGCCAAAATAGATTTATTTTGTGCGTCCAAAACATGATAAAAGGGATAAGCGATCTGGCGTTCTAATTCTTGAGGATTCGCTCGCATATTCAAAGTCCGAAATTCGGTCGCATAATCATTAACTGAGCACCCACTCTAAGTAACATCCATAAATTTGCCAAAGAGGTGACGTTCATAATTTAAAGGTACAAAGGCCGCATGCATCAAGTCGCGTAAATCATCCCATGTTGTCAAGGGGGTAAACGCATAACATTCTGATGTGCGCACTCCTGCCACCAAAAGTTGGTTGTGCCTTTTAGCTTTGTGGTCGCCAACTTGACTGCTTTCGGACCCCGTATGTTCTTAAATTCTAGAACACGATCTATTTCCAACTAGTCCACAAAAGCATCACCCAATTCAGCACCATCATATGCGGGTACATCCAACTTCAAACTAGTGTCATCCCGTCATTCCATAACCAGGAATCTCACAGACTGGTCATTCTCATCAAAGTGCCCCCCCCCCCCCCCCCCCTCTCCCAATAAGCCTTATCACCTAAATGAAGATGACAAAACGGTTGATTGCCGCTTCTCCCAGCACCCCTACCTCAGGCCTAGAGTGCTCAAACTTATCCTTTATCCTACACAGGCGGCCATAGTGGATGTGGGTCTCTCTGATGATCTTCTACCCAATGGTTATTCAACCGGCTTTGCAACTGATTGCTGCGGAGAGATACCAAACCATGCATGTGCCTGTTCTTGGGAACTAACTGGATGAATTTGTGGAGGATTGGTGTGATGTGGAGGTATAATGGGTGGATTGTCAAGCTGGTAACGTATTAGAAAACTAGGATTCAACCAACTACCCAAAGTAGGAGAGAAAATCGCTTGCCGGAAGGCTTGATGAGGATGAGTAGGAATCGAGATGGCATAGTGGTTGAGGGTTAGGGTTTCAGAGCGAAGATGAAGAGAAGGGGGAACAGGAAAAAAATTGTGGTTGTGGAAGGAATCCACCAAAAGAGGCGGGAAGGGCGGAGGTGTATATAGATGGCGGGGTGGCTCGGGGAGGTGGGGGATCGTGTGCATTGGGGAGGGACGACCAGAGTGTTCGACAGGGTGGGGTTCACTGTGACACCAGCGATGGTGTCGATCGGCTCCACAGTGCCATTGTGTGCTCTGTGTGGGTGCTCGGCGACCTCGTGGATAGCTGGTTCTGCTTGCGGGCTCCTGGGTCATTGAATCTTCTTCATCTTTGCTTGGACAACTTGTGCAACCTTCTTCTGAAACCATTGTTGCATTCCTACTAGACATTTAGCCCATTTTCATCTCTATGGCACCTCTCTTGTTCTCTTTCGCGACTGAACATTTGATCCATCTCTGTCAATCTATTCTTCCAATCTTTCTTCTGTCTTCGCTGTTTTCATCCTTCCATGGCTTTTATTGCTCTATATCTTTCTTCTTCAGTCATCTTCCAAGTTTTCGCCTCTGCGTATTTTGTGAATTTGGTTTGCGTTGACATATAAAATAGGAGCGCTTTGGCTCCGATTCCAGATTATGTACTCTAACCTAAACTAGAACTAAATCCGCAAAAGAAAAGATAAAAAAGATAATTCAATTTTCATATTCATCAACAGCCAACTAGATTCATAACTTCATGCTTTATTTATAGAGCCTACTGGTTTCTCTCTCAAGCAATTTACCCATCCTAATCCTAATATGGATAATGCCCTAACTTTAATATGGGCCTTAACGAGTTCAACCACTTACTAATATATTAACTATTAACCAAATTACCCAATTACATCGTTTACCTTTGTTGGCCGATGGTTTGTGCGATGTTATCCCTTGTCAACGATTCTCAATTCATTTTTCCCCATCCTTATTATTACATGCATGCAAGGAAACATGGACTCTTCGGAAGCTTGCCTATCTGTGTCCAACACGGATCCAATAACGATACTCGTTCGACACGCCTCCGACACGCATCAGACACTTGGTCAATATGTCAGCAGGTGTCAGACACATGGTCAACGTATCGAACACGCCTACGATATACCCGAAACTTGGCCAGGACACAATCAAGACTTGAAAACAAACTTTATTTTATGTTTTACTTTAGATGTTTGCAGATAACCACCTAATTTAATGGTTGTTGATCCATCTGAATTGAATGACTCTTTCAATTGCGATTTAAGATCAATAGGGCAAAAAACCACTAAATGATAGATGGAGTCTATGCTTTTTCTTTCATTTGTTTTTTTCTCTCTTTTACTTCTTCTTTCATCTACTTCTTATCTACTATGTTTTTTCTCTATTTTATTTTTTGCCTGCAACAGATTGTCATCTTTTTCAAGACACTCTAGGAAGGCATTTTATTAGATTATTATTTATGTTTAAATAACTTATTAAATAAATAGTATGACGTGTCTCCGAGTTCTAATTTTTGGAAAATTGTCGCGTCGGCGTGTCGTGTCCTACACAATGCGTGTGTCCGTGTCCATGCATCCTTGCATGCAAGTCATATATGATTTATCAATTTGGTAGAATGCTTTGACAGATATTGGGTTCATGCTACAGCTTCTATTTCCTTTAATGTTCTGGTACTTTCGTTATATTATTGGTAGGGTACTAATTTTGATTTGATCTTAATCTTTGCTAACTTGCACCTTTAGATCGAGACTGCAAAGCCACGACCCTCATTACTATCCCAATAAACTTAAGTTTTGTTGGTGTATGAGAAACGTTTCATGGGAAAGTCCTTAAATGTTCACAGGATTACAAAATGGTGAATCCTTGTATTGATTCAGGGGAATTTATGTTCAAATCCCAATGCTATGGCCTAGCTGTAGCCAAATTTCCTTTTGTAAAGCTAAATGGACTAATGAACATCTAAGGATGTTCTTCATGAAAGTTTTCCATTTCAATGAAACATAGCTTTAAAATAAATTTATGAGCACTATATTAGTTGAAACCCAATGCGATATAGCATAGGAGTCACCAAAACTTATTTTCCCTACTTCACAAAGCCTTCCTTTCATAAATCATTTGAATTCTCTCATTCTGAATCACCAACATATAGCCCGAGATAGTGACATACAAAATGAGGGAATTCAAATGAGTACATACATAACTCAACTATGCATAGTAAAAAGAAGATGAACCATGATTCCCTCACGTTGATAACAATGAAAACTGAGTGTAATCTGCATGGGAAGTTAGACCCAAAACAACACTCTACAGTACGCAAACACTTTTGGGGGTATATAATTAAGTCACCATATTTTAACAAGAACATCCAAATAAAAAAAGTGAGTAGTCAAAAAATGTTTCATCCATGACTTCTCCAACATGTATCATTACCGAAGTTAAAATCTCATTTGGATGAGAAACTTGATCAATTTTCTTCTTGTATTACTCGATTATGGGATTTCCATTCTTATTCCTTCTTTTGTTGAATTGGAAAAGCTTAATCTGCACAAACTTCTGTGAGCAGCTCAAGCTGTCTTAGCAGATGTCTTAGTTTAGGATATAATGAAAGGTTCATCTGTTAAAATGATCATTGTTTCCTTGAGAGTTTCATGTTGTTTGTTTATGCATTTTATTTATTGTACGATGGAATGTATTTCAGGGGTCCAGAAGGAAGTTTTGTGGGGTTAACCATTCGCAGTGGACCTGAAGTCAAAGAGTTATCTTTGAAGTGAGTTTTCATGATGAAGATTTCATTGCAATACTTTAAGAATAAAAGTTTATTTGATTGTATGTTTACTTCATTGGTTTTTAATCTTATCTGGACACTCCTTATTTTTGTTTGGAAAAATCTATCGACTTTTCCTTACAGGAGAGAGAAGGTTTCCTTTAATCCAGTCAAGTCTAGATTATGTGAATTTTCTGTTGTGGGAAAGGAGACCTCGAGAATTGGTTATATCAAATTAACATCATTCAATCAAAATGCATCCAGTGAGTATCACTCTTACTGTTATCAGATGATTCAAATTTTTTATTATAAAGTACCTATCTTCGCACCTTTGAATTGAAGTGCCATTTTATTTTTGGCATTGCTCACTCTTAGTTTAATGCCTAAAATTGTCTGAACTCAAAGTGCATTGATATTCAAGCCAAGTATACATTATGAACTTAGATGTTGAATGAAAACATTATGTTGTCTGTAGTTGTACTTAATTATAAAAGGGCACTAATTTAACTTACTACTGCGATTTCCATCTAATAAGACCACCTAATGGTGTATGGATTTGTATACCTTTGCGAATATGCTTGAAAATGAAAATATCCATCAGTTTGATTAGATTATGCTTGCTATGAAAATATCCTGGGGGCGTGAGTGTTGCTACGTCTCTTCCAATTGTTTAGATCAATAATGTTTGCTATGCCATTCATTTATGTAGAGCTTAGTCCTTTTCTTAGATAGAGTGCTTCAGGATTTTTTTAGATAGATACTGTTAACTAAAGAAAATTTAGAAAATCAAAACAAATGATCTCTCTAACAGTAACTTGGTTGGTAGAAGCATATGCATCTCTAGTGATCTAGGGACTCATTTTTTCTTCAGCACACTTAAACGAAGAGCTTTTTATTGATAACTTTTTATGTGAAGTTCAGAGAAGCATTTAATCCACATTACTATTTGTTGTTGGTTCAGCTAGATAACAGCAACTTTTAAACTTAAACTAGTGAGTTTTGAACCCATTACTCATTTCTAAAGTTTATTTCAGTAGTCACCAATGAAGGAATCCATGTAAGCTATGTCATCTACCAGTCTATTTCCGTATTAGTATGTACATATCATAACCTGTCTTTAGAGTGAATCTGAAGTCCTAATAGTCAAATCTTTATACAGTGAAATCCCAGCTACAGTTTCTTATGCAAAGATATATATTTGTTCAATTGGATTAATTTTGAATGAACACTTGAGTAATTACGATGTTATGTTTGCATATTGTTCATCTGAAAAAAGATTTCTTGCAGATGCTGTAAGGGAAGCAATTGAAACTCTAAGGAGAAACAGTGTTAATGCCTTTGTATTGGACCTTCGAGATAACAGGTAACTGCAACTGTAGAAATATTTGAGAAAATTTCTTTCACACATTAAGTGGGGGGTCCTTAAAATTCAAAACTTGGTGCAGTGGTGGCCTTTTTCCAGAAGGAATCGAGATTGCTAAAATCTGGTAAGCTTCATTAACAAGAACATTCTTCATAATATCATAGCTTGTGTTGCTTTCACTTTGTTTGTTTTCAAATATCTGGTTCCTCACCTTTTATTTTTCTCTGCCCATATAGGTTGGAGAAAGGCGTCATCGTGTATATTTGTGACAGTCGTGGAGTTCGAGATATATATGATACTGATGGCAGCAAAGCTATTGCAACATCCGAACCTCTAGCAGTTCTGGTATGTTTCGTATTGTTGGCTCATGGTCATTAAATTATTTTATTTTTCTACTTCCTCCTTTTCTTTATCAATAATTTGGATTTACCCATGGAAACGAAATGCATCGAACAAGGATAGTTGATTAGTCATGTTTGCTGAGTTTGCTTCAGGTGAATAAAGGAACTGCTAGTGCAAGTGAGATATTAGCGGGTGCTCTGAAAGATAACAAGCGTGCAGTACTATTTGGAGAGCGAACATATGGAAAAGGGTATATGGTTGTTCCTTTCAGAGTGCATGTCATACAAGTATTTTAGCAATAACTCATACAATAATCCTTATTTTCAGGAAAATCCAGTCAGTCTTTGAGCTATCTGATGGTTCTGGACTAGCTGTTACTGTGGCTCGCTATGAAACCCCTGACCACACTGATATTGACAAGGTTTGTATCTGCATTTTTGGCAATACTTTCGTGATTGTAGTTTTTTGTATGTAAGGATAGCTTCTAATTGCACCGTTATGATTTGAGTCAAGGTGGGTGTGATCCCAGATCATCCGCTACCTGCATCATTTCCGGTGGATGAAGATGGATTTTGCAGCTGCCTCAAGGATCCTGCATCTTCTTGCTATCTAAAGAATGCTCCAGTATTTTCAGTTCGTTGACTGTTTTATTCATGAAGTGTTAATATTCGTTTTAATCCAAATTCCTTCTGTCCTCGGTCTCTCTCCTTATTTATTCACTTTATTCTTTTCTCGGATGTTCAGTGGGAAAAAGTTATGAAACTGACAAGCTTCAGAAGAACTTCTTCCATTCTACACACCATGGTAGCTCTATTTATAAGAACCTGCACGTCTGTTCAGTATCACGGCAAAGGAACTGGTGCCAATGTACCGGTTATTGCCTTGTCTCGGGCAATAGTTCTTAGGGGGAGCATGAAAAAAACAATGTTTAGCGTCAGTTGTAGGCAAAATCAATCAAACAAACATTTTTATATATCCTTGAAAAACAAGGAAACCCCCGGATTCCTTGGCAATAAATGCATGGCTGGTGGTCAATGGATAAGATGTTTTGAAAGAAATACGAGTTTGGAACTCTACGTCTGGGTTGTAGATGCCATGTAATGGCATTGCCGTGCAATGGAATTGCATCAGCATGCTGCGTGGCCTTCTTCCCATCTGTCTTTGGTGTTTGGTCTTGATGTCTGTGATGTTAGATGCATCCAGTATTCAGCAAACCTTCTTCAAATGGCTTTAGTTCAGTTAAGTCTTTTTAGTACTTGGAACCATTTTTGAATTCACTAACTTTGTAGAAGGAAGATTGTAATATGCACAAAGTTTGAAGGAAATCAAATGTCTCTCTCATGCCCTCTTGCAAAACAGAGCTTGAAGTATTCTCCAAAGATGAGCCCAATGGATAGGTGTACCTCAATTCGAGAAGGAGGTTAGGTTCCCCTTTGCACAATCGAATTTGAAGTAAATAGTGAATTAGCTCCAAAGTTGAGGGCATGAACCGAAGTACCTCAGTCACACAGGAACTATATAAATTTGTTGTGTTCTCTTTAAACATGCATCCTAATTTATGGGTTAGAGGAAGCTTCTGAAAAAAACAAACAAGCTCGCAATGAAGTCCATGAGCCAAGTTGGTGTCCGTTTTAGGCAAATTTAACCAAGTATCCTTTTTTCGGCAATAAATATACTACTGATTGTGAATGGATAAGAAATGTTTTGAAAGAAACGAGATTGGAACTCTTTTAAGTCTGGGTTGTAGATGGCATTGCAATTGCATCAGCATGCTGAGCGGCCTTCTTTCCGTTTGTCTGGTGTTTGGTCTTGATGTCTGGTGTCAATGATATAGATGCATCCGGTATTCAGAAAACGATCCATGTATTATCAGTGCAAATGACTTTAGTTCAATTTGGTCATTTTAACACCCAGAGTCATTTTGAATTCACATACTTTGCAGAAAGAAGATTGTGATACAAACTCTTGAAGGTGATAATACTGCAAACTTTGAGATGGAAATGCTCACAGCAACAAAAACTTGCTACTTTCTAGCTCTCAAGAGTCCACTTTTTTGGTGAATAAAGGGAGGGGCAACGTAAGAAAATTGGAGCAGACCTTGAAATTATAAAAAGAAAAATAATCACTTCCACAACTTAGATTCTATTTCAATTACTACATAATGCGATAAATAAAAGTATCCATGAACAAGATTCCATACAAAAGTTTCATTGTTATTTCTCATTGCTAGATTAGAATTGCAAAGCAGAGCAAACTTCTTACCAGGCTTGATTCATTCAGATTATGAAGCATTTGCCAAAACTTAGATAGGATTAAGCTTCACTCTGGTGGAAGCAGCTTGCATATAGATCAATAAATCAAGAAGATGAATCCCTCAACTGGTAGATGAGGTTCTTACAGTTTCTAGTTTTCAATCGGCCTCTGGGATTCATATAAATCAAAACTTCAAAAGATTTAGCAGCATCACTAAGGAATAGCAATCAGAACCAAAAAAAATTTGCATTCTACAAAGTGAAGTACCACAACTGGCATATTGATCTATACATAATCATTTACTGGTTACAGCTAACATTGTCATGAAATCACAAACCATTCACAGAACAACAACTACAAACACAACACAGAACAGAACAGAACAGAACAAAAGCTGCAAATGGAAAGTAGACAAGAGTATATCATGAGGAGATGCCATTGCATATTGGTGGTGCCGTTATTAATACATTCTACTGTCAGCACCTAGGGTAGAGTTCCAAACTCAAATTTACTCAGCGTGTCATTCATGCGACAATACCCTAGAAGGTAACTAATGCATCAAGGCGACAGCAGCTTCTTGCACCAAAGGCCTTGTAATGTGCACAAAGTGCTCTGCCTCTCTTTCAACCTGCTCCCAGCATTTACTCTCACCATTCCCTTCCTTCATCTTCTTTACAAATCCGACGAACTTTCTCCAGTTATCGGGCTGGAAGAGATCTGGGTTCATTCGCAAATAAGTGAATGCACACATTTCCCCTTCCTTTTCTTTTGCTTCTTCAAGAGTGAGGGAAGACGAACTCAAGATTTGCTCATGAGCAGTCTCATCGTAGCGAGGCAATGCATTTTCACCAGCAAGTGGAACACCAGCCTCACGAGCTGCCAAAGCCACTTGCCTGACCAACTTCTCTGGTGCACACTGGGCATCTTGTGGCTGCTCGTGATCCCGCATCTCAATGCAAGTAAAATTGAATATGGCTCCATGACGTGCTAACATCTTTGCGATGGGAACATAACCATCATGGAATCGGGTGTTGTAGTACCCAGCTGTGAGCTCCGGAGCATGAGATCTAGTTCCATAATGCCAATGAATACCAGCCACCTTCACAGAGATCTTAACACTTGTGTCCTTGTAGATTGACGAAGCAGCAGACACAATCCTCTCACCATGTTCCAATAGCATCTGGGAGTACCAAGAAAGGAAGAATTCACCATATTGGCTATCCCAACCACCACCTTCACGACGGAAGAACTGAGTATCCTCAGGCCAGTTGTTGTAGCTACCAGCATCTGTAGGTCCAGTGCTTCCCCATTCTGGCTTGCCATGAGCCTCAGCTGCGGCTTTCAGGCTACTCAACATGTACTGAGAATCCATCCAAATCATATAAGAAACTCAGATTCAAAGCAAATCAGAGCAAAGGAAAACTGTGAAAACAATATTCCATTGTACTCACCTTGTCGTAGCATTGGAAAGCTCCAATTCCTGGGAACTTCCACACTCCGTCCTTCTCCGGGTATGAGGGGTACCTGAGCTCTCCTGCTGGGCCCATTCCTACCTGAATTTCCTGTATGAATCAAACAGAAAGAGTTTAGTTCAAAAAACTGATGGAAAAACCAATCAGATTCTACAGAATCAGGCAAAATAGTTACCACTATGGTGTCACCCAAAAGGTTCTTGAAGTTGTCTCTGAAAGCACGCATGAAGTCAGCATAGCACTGAATTGGTGTTCTTCCATGGAGTACTGGGAGATTGTCACATCCAAGTGAAATGTACTCGTAGTTCCTCCTTCCCCACTGATCGGTGTAGACAAGGTCTTGGTCTTTGTCAATTGCATCTGTTGCCCACTTGGGTAAAGGGATACTGTAACATTGCAGGAACACAATCAGTTCAAGATGCACCCAAATTAAAATCACAAGCTATAACAGTTTCTTTTCAAAAGTATATAATCCTCAAATTCTGATGAAATAGGATTTCTAACATCGCAATTATGAACACACTCTATTTCAAATTCAATACTGAAATTTATTCTCATCTTGTTCATATTACAATTTAGATCCACCAAACATATGACATCCACACAAAATTTCCCTTCAAAACCTCTCTTTTCTTTATCACTTTTCCTATCAAAGATTAAAGCTAAAGTTGTCTTTTGACCAAAAAAAAAAAAAATGAAAAGCAATCCAGATCCAGACATTCTAAAGATCATTTGAAGATTGATGAATGAACAAGAGGGGTATAAAGATTCTTACGTGCAAGAATCACCGACGTTGCCACCACACTGATGGAAGGACATAACAACCTGAACCTTCAATCCGTGCTTCTTAGCCATTTCGATGAGTTCGTTGTATCCACCCCAATTGTAGTTCCCAGGGCCATCTCTCTCAACCAAACCCCACCACACATCCATCATGATCCCTTCGACACCGGCGCTCTTCAACGCTTGCATACTCGCATTCATAGCCTTCTTTCTGTTAACCCCATTACTCATTGTAACACTATCCAATGGCATCATCACGAACACCGGCACACCGCCTTTCTTGTGATGATCTTGCTTGCCCCCTTCTCTATACTCTTTTTTCTCCATTATTTGAAGCTGTTCAACTCCCGTTTCCATTACCTCTGATGATGATGATACTAGTGCTTGACAGGCCACCGAAAGATCAGGTCGTATCGAGCCGAGGATTGGAGACCTGCATGGGCTCACTGGAGGTGAAGCCATGGTGTCCATCTCCCCAGCTCCTCCAGCTCTCTGAATCCGACACCGGAGTTTTGCCTGGGGTGATTTCCATACCCCTATGCTCGGTGCATCAGCTGTTGCTGTTGCTGTTGCCGCAGTTGATGAGCTCGTAGGAATTGGCGTGCCTGACAGGGATCCAATATGCTGTGACATGCTCAATGCCATTTTTTGGATTGTATTTTAATTAAAGTAATGGGATGCGATGACACAAAACAAAAGAGAATCAAAACGGAGGACGGTTTAGCTGAGATTGTTTATGAAGAGAGAAAGATTATAGAGAAGAGAGGAAGAAAGAAAGAGGGAGATTTGTTTTGTGTTTTTCTCCTACCTCTCCTTCTTCTTCTTGATTGGTGTTGTGATTTCCTGAATGGTTGGTACCTGGAACGGAACAATGAGGTTTGGTATTTATAACACTAAACACCCAATCAAGATGAGATTAGTTCGGTTGATGGCCAAATTTTGTGACACGTGTACGGTCTGTAGTCCAAGTGGCGAGCGATGCCAGGTTTTAATGAGTTTGTGATTACTGGCACTGATTAACATTTGGATTGAATGGCCAATAATACTTATGACATTTGTATGTTACTTTCCACGTTTGATTTGGCCTCATCGCAATTTTGGACCCAAAGTTTAGGAGTGCCCATGGAATGGACTCGAATATGTGAGAATCCGGATCCCATCACCATCAGATAAAATTTGTGTTTGCTGGTTGGATCTCACTGGAAGAAATTGTTTTGGGGGTGGTGGATGTGGATGTGGATGTCGGATGCAATGTACCAGGTTTTGCAATCATGTTTTATAATCAGGATGATGTAGCATTGTTAGAAGAAGTTTTTTACAAGCTCGAGATACACATAAATGCTTTGGAGATTTCATCATTCTTTCAAGATCACGTCACATCACCGTGGTTACAAAACCTGATTACAAAAACATGGTTTCCTAACATTTTCGCAATGAATTTCTCTGATTTTCAAAAACAGTGACTAACTTTCTGTCCGAAAGGAGTTTGGGGATTAGATCCCCTTTTTCCTAATATAAATATTTTTAGAGTAATGTACACCAAGGGGAAAAAAAAAAACTAAAAGTGAAAGTATTAAAGGTTTTAATATCTTTAAACACGATTGAAGAATGTTTACATGGTGAGAGGTGCAAACCCAAATTCACAAGGAGATTTTCGCTTCTTCAAACTTAATCCGATTATATCACACTAGGATGTTCAAGCGTGCGCGTACTTTTTATTGAAAGAATTCAATATTAAAATTGTGGGAGATTTGACTAAAGAATTTTAATATAATTGAATTAAAATCTTAAAAAATATTATAAAAAAAATATTATAACCAAAAGATTACATTTTCACTATTGCAAGGGCATCCTAATAGGTTGATTTTAATTGTAAAAAATATGAAATATGGAAGAAAAAAAATACAAAAATTAGATGTCAGGGCCTATTTATATTTTATAGAAAATTGGGGCTTCAAATAAATTATGTTAGAACTTAGTTATAATTAATCAATGTTTTAAAGGAGTTAGTTTTGGTAGTAAAAAGTATGAAACAGATTGGCAAAATGGGAATCCAACTGTTCATTTAAAAGACATTAAAACAATTTATCACTTTTTAGATACAATGAACTATTTATATTTTGAAGAAAATTGGAAGATTTCAAATAAAATGTGTTAGTGGTTTAGTTATAATTAATCTTATAGGGATTGGTTTTGAGTGTACGAAATACGAAGGGTGAATGGAAATCCAAAAGTCCATTTAAAAGATTTTACTCACCTTTTGACTTTGCTTATAAGTATTAATAAATTTGAGAGGGCAAAATTGAAAACCAAAAATCAAGTTGAAGACATCAACACTGTTCGTTCATGTCCCGGTGGATAATTGCTGCAAATTTTGTCATAACCAGATTGAGGATATTCAACACCTCTTTTTTTCTTTGTCCTGTGATAGAACGACTCTGGCTTCTCACCCCTCTCCCTCTAAATTGAGGAAGAGCCAACCTCCCTAACCAATCGGTTAGAGTTTTTCTTACATTTTTTTGGGAAACAATGGGGACCCATCCCCTCAACTGATATGAGATCTCTCAATTTGTGGCGGCTATTTTTTCTATCTAGCACATTTGAAATTATATGATATTTAGAAAATACAAGTTGTCCAGCCATAAATTTATCCAGATCATCAACCACACATGGTTGACATGGCAAAAACAGTGATTCCTCGCTTTTCAAATCAACCATCAAACAGTCCAAACCACTTTCGTATACCATGTCCTTGAAAATACAATATGCGCCAATCAAACCCCTGATACTAGTATTGACCCCATCAACAACCTTTCTCAAACCCTCTTAGGAACAAACATCCAAAAATCACACTATTCATGACCAACTTAGGGCTGCTGGGGATCACAAACTTAACTCTATGGCTTGACCAATTTTTAACATTCTTGCCCCTGATATGATTGTTGTATCTTATGATGCATGTTTTCTTACATCCACTAAACAGTGAGCTTTTGGTGTATTTACGATTGACGCTTTTGAGAGGGTGCGTAGTAGATTTGCTAACACGATTTCAGACCGGGCTATAGATAGTACCATGACCGAATGTCTTACTGTTGAAATTGCTCTACTACTTGTACAAGCAAGAAATTGGATATCTAGGTTTATCATAAGAGATTGTGAGAATTTACACGCTCTTTTACCAACTGAGATGGGGGACCAATGTGTAGACTCAAGGTAGATGTGGCAGCTTATAGTTTAAAGCATCCAGTCACTACTATCATGTCTATCTGGATAATCTTGTAATTTTATTTCTAAAACTCTTAAGTCAGAATGCACATAATTTGGCTTCTATTACATGACATCATTTACGTAAGCATATTAGGGACTTAACAAAAAAAAAAAACAAAAAAAACTATTCGTTGCAGCCTGCACGGTACAGATTTTCGCTTAGTCAAGCAATCATAAAAGTTATAAAAATAAAAAAATAAAAAAAAAAAAAAAAAAAAAATGTAATCAATGTAAGGGTTTTGCTTTTTCCTGATTTTGAATATAGACCACAATTTCAATATGATGATGTTGACAATTCCAACTCTTAAACATGTCCAACATCCAAATCACATCTGAAACAATTTACGTGACAATTCATCCACCTGAATAGTGAATTGTCTTCGCCATTATTTTGGGATTATCCAAAATTCCTCCCAATTCTATGTATAAAAGAAAAATCATTAGGAAGGTAAACAGTGATTAGGGATAATTATTGCATATATTTATCATTTTTCTCACTCAAATTCAGATTATTTGCAATCAAATTTGCCCATCAAATATTGTTAATTATACTTAAGTTTTTAAGATAATTTATTTAAAACTCCTAATTATTTGTAAACTATATATATCTCCTTAGAATTGTAAACAATTATTTTGTTTAGAATTTTAATAATATTTTTTACCTATTATTGAAACGTTGTAACAAAATAAAATAAAAATTATAATTTTCAAACACATAAAGCACATCGACACCCTCATAATTATAACTAGTGTCAAAGATCAATTACTCATAATAAATTATGTTAAGGATATGCCTTCTTCAATTAGATTCAATGGTTTATGAACTTTAAAACTCAAAACCAAGTATATGACGCATCAATTTGGATGGATATCTTTTGGTAAAGTTGGACAACCATATCAAATCATATTTTGTTTTGTGGTTCTATCAATAATGAACTGATAAACATCTTAATAATTTAATTATTTAGTAATTTTGATGATGTTTTTTCAAAACAAAGTGATGCATTCAAATCCGTCTTTGTAGATCTCGAACTTGCAAAAGATCGACAATGAATCAGGAATCACAGTGGCCAAAGGAAGTTCGATATTTAAGTCAAATTACGATGCAAGAAATAATATAAACTAAATGAAATTAGCAATATGTATTTATACCTTTCTTATTTTCTTTATTCACCTTTTATAGTGAATGTTTTCTCCTCAACTGTCTTTGCTATTAAGGGCGTGATAGAAGGAGGATCTTCCCTAAAATCTTTCTTGTGTATGATTAAATCGCTTTAACACTTAAATTTATTTAGGACACAATGCTTAATTGAGTTAAGATTTGATTGGCGCAAACGAATTTCAAAACTAAAATGACTCAAAAAATTTTGTTTGAACCTTATTGTCTTGAGTCAAACTTCAATATCCGTGCTGCTTGGACTTAAACGTCTAATAACTTGGGAGCTGAGCAATATTTTAGGGATGGCCGGTTTGGGATTAGGTTAGGATTGGCATGTAACACGTGTACATCAAAACATGTTATTTCGCGAGTCTTCGAGATTAAAGTGAATAGGGGGTACGACAAATAAATGCATAGGCCCACAGGCCAATCAAAACATGTTATTTCGCGAGTTTTCGAGATTAAAAAAATATATATTTAGATAAGCCAGGTAAAGAATAACAATAAACAAAAACAAAAACAAAATTTGAGTGAGATTTGAGATTTGAAATTCAAAAATTCTAATTGTCGAATTTGAGATTTGAGATTTGAGATTTGAACGGTGACACCCCTTTCCTCTGCCATTTAGGATTTCCGTTGTTTATGCCCCCACCTCGCTCTCTCTCCTTCGAGTGCAAGTAAGTGAAAGAGAAAGACACGTGCGTCGTACGTCGTGGCAATGAAAAGAGGAAGGAAGGTTCACGGGTGCGAACTTTGTGGAGAGGAGAGGAGAGGAGAGGAGAGTTTGGTTTGTACTTTGTAGGGCTGGTTTGGCATCCACGCGTTTTGTAGAGTAGAAGAGGGTGAAACCAGATTAAATAACTCACCTTATGTTACTTATGAGGAGGAACATGTGGTTGGCTTACTTGTTACGTCGAAGCCAAAGATGATGAGGTGAATACACTACAACACGTGAGAGGTCGGTGTACTCTCTTCAGTTGTTGATCATACATTTTTTAAGTCACGGGTCAAGCCGCCCTCCCCAACTTCTGAAACCTTTAATAATTCAGGGTCACAAATGGTTTGTTCATTTTTTTTTACCTAAAGTTACCTTTTCATCGTCTCAAATTAAACTTTCAGACTTTGACTTAGTGTTAACCAAACTTGTTAACAACCTAAAGTTGTTGAAATTTGTGTGGCTAAAAGTCGTTCATCTGCCCTAAAGTTAAGCCCCAAAACAAACCTTTGTTCATGCCGTAGTCGAGAGAATTTAACTTGTATCAAAGCTGGGAACATTATCAAGGTGATGAAAGGGGAAAAGCATTGTTAAATTGCACAAAAAATCAAATATCTACTTAACCAAGAGTAAATCGAAATCTCAAATTTTTATTTGTAATTCATCGTAATTTGTTGATAGACAACCAGCAGACAAAGGAGCAAAACACATCAAAATTTTCTTTTTGCTTCCCTTGCAATTTCTGCCTTAAAAAACTCTAAAAGAATAAAAAAAAAAAAAAAAAGGAAAACAACATCCCTATCATCTTTACTCGAAAGAGAACAGAGTAAATAATCACATTTGTCATCAAGTTTTAATGTATGCCATTAATTAGTCGAGTCCATTAGTTCTTGTGGTTATGGTCACCCATTCCAAGTGTGTTCTTCACATTGTCTACTGCTCCTTGTGCCATGTTCATCACTTTCTCACTTGTCTGCATTTCACAAACATCGAAGACCCTTAGAATCATAAACAATTTAACCGTAAAATTGTTCGCTGAAAAAAAGAAGAAAAATTACCGTAACCATGTATTATCCTAACATTTTGAGCAACAAGGTGTAAGACCTCAGCTCTATATACCATGGTGCAAAAAATGGACTATTAAGAATAATGTCAGCAATAGATGTGAAAGAAAAATCATGTATCAAACCTGTCGGAGAATTCCAGCAGCTTGTTGTTGCCCGTGTTGGCCAGACTCTTTTGTGGATTTTGACACATCGCTGGCCTTCTCTTGAGCAGAGTTGGCAGCATTACTGGCCTTGTCTTGGGCAGAGTTGGCAGCATTACTGGCTTTGTCTTGGGCTGTGTTTGCGGTATCCTTAGCTGAATGAATATATTCTTCGGTCTTGGCCGCTACATGATCTTGGGTTGGACAGACACTGACAGCAGATTGCTGAGACATTTTGACAAATGCAGGGATTAATTGTGTATTTGGTTCACTTGAGATGTTGTATGAATTCAATGGAGTCTATTATTTATAGTTCATGATTTAATTGCTTGTCCTGACTTCTTGAGAAGAGGTATCTGCTTGTTGAATTAGAAAGGGTTGGCAAAGCTGTTGTTTTGCCTGAAACAAAGGGTCCAGGAAGACCCAGTCACTCTTCATTCCAAACCATACAATACGAGAATTATGACAGTTTCCAATAAAAAAATTTCCAACGAAATGATTGTCCTAGCTAAATATTCGCTAACCGTTCTCTCTTACAAATGACGATAAATTAAGCACATAACATTTTATCCAGTCGAAATTTAGATTGTGGACATGTTTGCTTGTCGATCAATTAAGATAGTGAAGTCAGCCACCCCTCATGGTAGAGGGGTAGCATCAGTGGTGCCTAAGAGGCCATCGTTTAAGTACTATCAGTAAGCAAGCCATAAAACATTTGCCTTGCAATAACGAAAATAAAGTTTGCATCATGAGTTAACTCTCTTAATTTCCTCCATCAAAACTATAGTGCGGAATCATCCCCTTTGTTGCAACTTGCGATCCAAAAGTACCAAATATGGCCCCCTTTTGGTAGAAAGAGTAAATATTTCTTTCTCCATGCATGCCGATTAACCTTCAACTGGAACCACAACGGTGAAATACCCATAATCCATTTCGCCAACCGTGAATCAAACTGTACTCTCCTTATTGAGTCTAAAAAGAACTTGTGCAGCAGAGCTGAGAGAATTAATTTAGTTATTAGAAGAGCTCTAAACAAATAAATAAAAATTGAATTGTTTAGTCATATATTAAATTTTGATTGTGTGAATAAATTTAGAAAAGTAAATGTTGAAAAAAAAGTAATAATATGGAGTTAGAAACCCCACCTAACTATTTAATGTAAACTATATTACATAAAATGAATTAAACAATAATAACACTTGAGATGAAAGGAATTCTATGGAGATTTCTTATTTTTGAAGTTTGTTTGGTCATTTTGATATGGAAGGAACTGAAAGAGTGTTAATTAACTGAAAGGCTCCCTTGTACTCCTAGTCCATAGTTGATAGGAGTTTAACAGGCTTCATTGTTGATAACTATGTTGGATGTTTTCTCTGCACTTAAAAATACTCTCATGCCTTTTCAGTTCTTATTGACTGCTACCTTTTCCTTGATGTTGCATATTTTACAAAACAAAGGACATATTTGAGCACTAGAAAGTCCGGCGACAGCCTGATAGGTGACATATTTGACCTAAACCATGAATGCATTCAAATCACAGAGAGATCCATCTTAACCTATTCAATCATAACAAGGAAACAGAAGTAAGAAACACTTGGTTTGAGTTGAGTAAGCAGTTTCAGATCACGGGATTCAGGAACTCATAAAAGTTATCTGCAAACCAGAAACAATTTGTTTAGTAACAGTGGAAAGTAAGCTTTCCTTCTGGTTGCTCAGTCTTGATAACAATCGAGACAAGAACATTTTTTTTTTGAAAGCAAGCAGAGTTTTAAGGACCCTTAACCTTTATATTAATTAAAATAAAGGGATTTAAATACAAGCCTCTCAAAGAGGGAAAAAAAATACCACTACAAGCTGTATACTAATCTAGAGTAGAATCTTAGATAACCTAGGATCATCAACTTGCCTCCAAGGAAAACACAACTCGTAGGTCATAGGAAGAATACTAATCTGGCATCCCAAAGACAATAAGAACTAACAACTGATTCCATATGGTGTCTGCCCCTGAAAATATACACTGACTGTTGATGCTTAAGACAATAAGCGTGTTAAAGAAAAGTTTCCTATGAGCATGACTCGAAATAGTATCCCCACAAAAAGTAACCTTTGGTCGGCAAGACTGAAGTTGGATGAACATATCCCAATAATTATGCGCTTGTTAACAGGATCAGACCCAAACGTTTTCAAATTTCCAACCCTGAATCAATCTATATTTAAACCATTCTATAGATAAGAAAATGAAATCTCTATTAACTAACCATTATGTACTACTCCTTTTTCTTTTTTTTACATCCAAAAGAAACCTTTACCTCAACAAAAGTAACTAAGAGTACAATAGGGAACAAAAAAGACTTTCCATCAAGCAGTACATTACTAAGTTATGTGCTACTCATCTTCCTTGATTTAAACCAAACTGTTTCCAAATTTCCAACTCTTAATCTACACTCAAATTATACTGGTATCACATGCTACACTCCTAACCTGAACAAAATGAAATCTGAAGGAGCTGATCACAATGTATTATTCATAACCAACCCAACTCTGAAATGTTGTCAAATTGTTCGCTCCCTACTCAAAACTACATTGGAATTATTTTACGATCAGATATTGTGGAATGCTATAATTTATGCGTATAGATGAACACAAACACAAAATACTGCACAAAACAAAATACAATGAAAGCAATCAGTTTTGAACAATGAACCCACATCGATTTTGTGCAAAGGGTATGGAACCGTCACCCAATACATAGACATCAAACCAGCTTCTTCAATATATATATATATATCAATTTAGTCTTCAACTTCAGGTTTGTTGCCAAAATTGTTGAACATCAAGGTTTTAGGTGTCTAAACCCCACTTACTTTAAAAGTTATCAACCTTATTTCATAATTTGACGCCAATGAAAAAAAATGAATTGTAATAACAGACTTAACAAAACTTTGAACACAGAGAATCCTACAATTTAGATATAGGATAGGCTCTGAAGCAATAGTAGTGGATTTAAAAAACTTTTAACACAAGGAATCCCAAAATGCTTAAATGAATTAGACCACAGATTTGAAATCCACCATCAACATGACCCGTTTAACAAAAACAATCTCGAAATACTTGAACCAAAAACATGCATGAAACATCCTTAAACATTTTGAAGGTAAAAGAAACAGTGCAAATTCACTTGAACAAAGGAGAGAATGAACTAAGCTATCAAAATCTTAGAACTCCCATGGCTGTTTTTAAATTTATAAACCTAAGCAACAACAGATGGCTTAGAAGCAGCTGAGAGCCTGGATCTCTTCTTTGCAAGGCTCTCACTTCGACGTTCCCTCTGCTCCTTTAACCTGGTAGCAAGGAGCTTCTGGTACTCAGCAGCTTCCGACTTTGCCTTGGCAATTCTCTTCTTCTTGTCAGCAATTCTTGCACGCTTCCTTTGCAGAGTCAAGGGAGTCACCAACCTCTGGATCTTAGGAGCTTTACTACACTTCTTGCCTGCATAAAAAATTGCCTCCAAATCAGTGACATGGTTGATCCAAACAAATTGTTGCTCAATCCATATTAAGTTCTATAATGGACATGAGCTTTAATGGAAGATTTTGCTCGTCTTGTCCTTGTATCATACATGCGGGCATTGTTGACTAAGCATCTTAGCTTTCTCTATTGATTACCTTCTATTCTTTTGGGGTTTTTATTTACTGCAGTGATTTCAATGATTCTTTCATCTAAGCTTAGAAATTAGACTTGAATTGTATTGTAGACAAAGAAACAAAGGGACAATCTCAATCTCAATCACAGTCATAACATACCAAAAAAGCAAATCCAATAAATAAGTTGTAGACTTGATAATGCATACCATATAATGCACGAGTTCTCTTGAGGCATCCTTTGATTCCTACTTGTATATGTTTGACAAATCACATGATATTTTAAGACATGAACCTGGAGCCTAACCTGATTTTGTGGTGAAAGTTCGGCGGTAAGTATTGACATATTTCCGCACATCATCCTCCTTTGAGAGATTGAAGAGTTTTCGGATCTTCGATGCCCTCTTTGGACCTCTCATCCTTGGCTTTTCGGTATCAGTCAAGCCAGGGAGATCGCTCTCCCCCTTCTTCACAATAACCAGATTCAACACTGACAGGTCCTGGCTGACAATGCAACCACGAACAGACTTCCTTCTTCTCTCACCAGTGCGCCTTCCAAATCCTCTGAAGCATGGAGTGCCTAGGCAAATGAACATAGCAAAGTCAAAACTGGTGCATTTTCACACGAGTTATATTAAAACAACAGAAACATTGACCCCGCCCAACTCCCTAAGAAACCATGCTTACCTCTGTGCAACAACAGACGAACACGACCAGAAGTCAGAACTCCCTGTTTCATTGGGAAACCTTGCTTGTCACAACCTCCCATGATTTTGAAAACGTAACCCTTGAACTCCTGTTAATCAAAAGATGGTGAATCAATACAAGATGAAAAAGGCTTCAAAAGGTCAAATGGCTAAATTAGACTGAAATGCACCTCGCCCAGAGCATCCCCGCTGACCTCCTGGGAGATCCTCTTGTCAAAAAATGCTCGACTGCAAGAGTACGAAAGCATGGTAATCAGTACAGTGATAGTCTGACAAACATATTTGCACAAAAAATAAATAAATAAACAAATCCAGATAAATTATATTAAAAAGCTGCAAAAAAGGAACCATCCAATCATATTAAAACAAGCAAGATAGATAAGGTTTACCAATAATCTCTGCTACACCCAGGCACAATGGCCTCATGCAGCTAGATGTGTTTAGTAATGCTAATACCCTACTGTTCCCGGTTTTCTGTCACATCTCATACGTGCTTGACCATGGATTCTTAATTTTCAAGGATTTACTCGAGATGGCTATTTCTATTTTTCCAATATAAAGAACTAAAATCGAGGAAGATCTAATTTGTAACGTATATAAGAGAGAACCCTTCAAGCGGCACGCCGATTCACCATTCCCTTTTGGCTGAGTCCATTGCTAATTACCCAAGTTAAACTGCACTTGTTCTCCCAGGTTGCCCGATCATTGCTTGCATTTTGTATTTTCATGTCTACATCTACAAATTTTCAAGTTGAAGTATCTTGAATAATAAAAAAAGCATTGAAACCATGCCACAAGGCTCCACTTAGTTCAAGGTAATCAGATACGCCTCAGACAGTCAACAGCACAGCTTGAGTCAAAATGAAACACAACCCCACTGATGATCAAAACCTGTATACTCTGAAAACCATCGTTATGTTATCTAAACTTATTGAGACTTGCATGGTAAAATATTCTTTGGCATCCTAGAAAGTTTCGTTCCTTGATTTTTACAAAAAAAATGTCAACCTCAAGTTCTACCTTCACTTGTCCCACACCACACTATTCTCTGCTGGCTCTTAACTATATTTCTGTAATTTTTTTTTTCTTCTTTTATTTGGTTTTTCCTTCAGCCAAACACTTAAAGTTATCATAGATCATTCCCGTTTCTAAACATATAAACAGGACAGTAACAAACACTAACAATCGTAAAAAAAAAAATTATATCTCCTTCGTCTGGTCGAGAAGGGAGAAATCCCGGGGAACTGGACCGTGACTATTACATTATATGACATAAAAGTCCATTCACGTCATGATCGATCCGCGTCCTACCAAAATGCCCGGAGAAGAATCGTTTCCACTTATTAACAAATCATTCAATTCCTAATTCATTCTCCCACCCCACAAAATTATAATATTTGGAAACCCAATATTCGATTCTGGGTTTCCATCAAAACAACAAAAAAAGAAAACCAATAACTTAAAAGGGCAAACAAAACATGGGTTTCAATAAAATAAAATAAGATAAAAACAACAGAAAAGATAATCCATCTCTCAAAAGCGATGATAAAGAAGGTTCTTACAGTTTTTGGTCGTCATCGATTTCGAGCTTCTTCTGACACCCAGTGGTTGGATTGGCAATGTTGAACTGCAAACAGAGAAAGGAGGAGACTCAGATCCAAAATTGCTAAGTACAATTTCTACGGAGAGAAGAAGAAGAAATGGTCAAGAACCCATTGAAGCAAGGTTTTAAATCATACCTTCATCTTGTCTAGTTGGGATCTTGGTGACCTCTCCTCTCCTTTCCTCGCCGCGAACGAAGTACAAGTAGGGTTTTAGAGGCTTTGCTCCTCTCTCGCTTGGTTGTAATATACGCCCTTCCATTCTAACCTAAAAAGGCCGAACATGGTTGGGTTGGATCAGACCCAACTCAACCCCTACCTAAACCCAAGTTAGGTCCTCTCAAGAATCAAGGCCCAAAAACTTTATTTATTTATTTATTTATCTATCTATATTTATAAATAGGGTTAATTTACGATACCCCATAACAAATAGCTAATTAATGTTATCGCACGAGCTATTTTCAAATGGGCGCTGTTTTGATGCCTAAAATACCCTTACACGATTTAACATTTCCCACTAGCTATGATCATCCATGTGACAGCATCTGGATGCGTAATTTTGATTAAACAACATATTGAAAGTAGTCGTTCTGATATGTTCGGAGGGAAGAGAAAACTCACTTAGATTCCTCAATAGAAGGTGATTCTATGAAATTTCACAAGGCATAAATGTTTAGAGTATCCAAGGGCTGAGAAGTTGCAAGTTTAAGTCCACATAGAAAGAATTGTAGGTCATCTTCAACCTTTAGCCATCTGCTCTGAATCTGTGCTGAATCAATGTGCATTCTTAAATTAAAATATATTATAAGGGGTTAAGTTAATGCCAAGATTATGCTGAAAAAAAATATTGCATGTAAAACAGACTCCATGAGACACATTATAATTAGCTCACTTATGTTAGCAACTCTGTAAATGCAAGTATAGACAACCAGATATGTAAAAGTTATTATATGTAAACTGCGAATGTTAATGCACACTGACAATTATATGCAAGTGCAAGGTTTTCAATCATGCTTAAATGCAACCAAATGCAAATGCAAATGCAAATACAAATGAACTTATGCAAATACAAATGAACTTATGTCAAATGCATCATGTTGCAAAGCTACATACAAGGCTTCCAATCCAGCTTAAATGCAAATGCAAAAACAAATGAACCTGTGTGAAATGCACTATATTGCAAACTATATACAAATGCTCCCTGTTGCAAAACTACATTATATTCAACAAATGAATTTTGTCCCGAACATACAAATTGCAACCAACATTCAAATGCATCTATTGCAAAGCTACATCATATACAACAAAAACTACTATGTCATACAAAAATACTATTCATTGGCACAAAGTGGCTCCAACATCCCATCAAACCATTAACAAACCACAAATAATTCAAAAAAGTGGTTTCAACCACATGTCAACACGGGTATCTACCATATCCTAAACAAAACAATTAAAGTGTTAGTTTGGTAGATCCTATCACATGCATTCCACAATGCATTCAAATAAGAAAGGGTGAACACTTCCAAAAAAATTGGTTCATATTCACATGGTTGATCCCCTTCTACCCTGCCCATACTCCTTTCTACACCTGATTGGATGAAGCCTCGCTCCTTGTTGAAAGCCCTATTTTGTAAAGGATTCAACCTATGCAAATGGTAAAATGTATATTGTAGACTGTGCATTATGTATCTCTGGAGCAATTGGAGCATTGGGCTTCTGTGGAGTTGTTCCTACATATGGTTGAACTTCAACATCTCTGCCTCCACCCCTTGTAGCAGTTTTGGAATGACTGTTTAACAAGGTATCAGTCCACCCACTTCCGGATCTTTGCATTGACAAAATTGCAAATAAGTTAATAGGATTGCAGACACATTCAACCCTAGAAAATGCCCCCAAATAATAGATGAATAAACCAAAGTAGACTCCAACTTAGAACCAAAAATTCAATCTTATAATGTTTATGAATTATCTGCTATATTTTTTAGCGTTGTATTCAATGAACTTTGCTTTAGACAAATTTAACAAATATAAACCCCACACACCATGGCAAATACTAAAACAACCATTCTCAATACAATATGGGATTTCTCTGGGGCCTTTTACTCCAGTCAATCTAAACTGATGCTAATAAGAGATCAATAAAACTAAAAAACTAAAATGTGAGATTAAAATCAAGAAATAAATTGAGAAAAAATAGCACAAACATGAATCTGAGTTGGGGAGGAGCTCAATTTGAAAAACCCCATCAAGAAATTTATCCAAAAGGTATGCCCTTTTCTTGTTAGAAGCAAACCACCACCACCACTTCCTCTAGAATTTTAGAGGGAGAGTGAGATGAAGGATGAGGAAGAAGGGTTATTGTATAGGGGTCAATTTTTAATCGCAATGGTTGATATTACCTCGAGATGCGAGTTGACATCTTGGGGTTTGCTTAGGGTTAAATTGCTTATGAGCATTTTAGTTACAAAAAGTATGCACGTGAGTGAGGCCATTCACGAGGAATCCACGTGGACCGCTAGTCCAGGGGACCTCTGCAATACGATATCTAATAGAGACTAACATTTAATTAGCTATTTGCTCTTGAGGGTATCGTAAATTAACCCTTATAAATAAATATGAATTCAGTGGGTTTCGTAGTGAGACTTTTATTGATTTCGGTAAGGCTCATACACATCCACTTCTCAAGGGTTCATACTATGATTTTCTTCCTATTTTGAAATATCAATTTGAATTGTACAAGTTTTATTTGTTCAATATGAAATCAACAAAGTTCTTCGTTGAGATTGAAGATTTACAACATTCATAAGTTAATTTATAAACAACTTTGTTACTCTAGTCTCGAGGCTTTGCCGTCGGGACGATGCCTTATGTAAGAAGATTATCGCTAATAGTATGATCAGCAACGCATCAAGAGCATAGACACATTGATCACTTTGTCAAGTAAAAGAATCAACCATAAATCAGAACAAGTTAAGAAAAATGTGAAGTCTTTGTGGTCATTTAAAATTGGGGAAGCCACAATATTGGGATAGAAAAACCGGTCGCCTTTTGCTAAAGATTAAAAACGATTTGAATTTTTTTTTTCTACAATAGAGATCTGGTTAATGAGATTTACTATTTAGAATTACAAGTTTTTTACAATAAAGATGGTTCTAACTTCCAAATAAAGATCTTCATTTGTTTTTCCTTTTTTAAATAGTTATTTTAAACTATATTTCTAATTTACTACCAAGTAGACTAATAGAGGGAAATTTCTATTATATTGAAGATCATCTAATTATATTACTTATCAATAATGAATATTGGGGCACAAGGTCCAATTTATGGTTTCACTATCGCTTTAGGACTCATTAAGTTTTCATTTGATTTGATTAACCTGACCATACAGGTGAGTTTTTATGCTGTATTTGTTTTGACTTCACACCACCTAATTGTATGGTACGCAATGATTTAAAACATTACAATTGATTTTTATACCATGCAAAATGTTTTTAACCAATGCATACTATCTAACTGTATGGTAGGTAGTGATATTCAATTGGATTTTATTTATTAAGCTCGATCACTTCTCTTTTTTCGCTTAAAACGGTAAGATGGATCCTCGCTTCGCCTTTGCTCTAACAAGGGTCTAGCCATGTCAACTGTGCACACTTTACACTGTCTTGGTTTTCAAAAACTAATAAAATGCAAGATTTTATTTCAAAGCATTAAGCTCGTAAAAGATTTCTTGTTTTGCTGTTAGATCCAACTGCCAGCCTCATTGCAAATTCATCGCATTAATGATGTTTAAGAAGGATATCTTGATGAGGATTTACACAAAATTTCTCCTTAAATAATAGTTTTTAATCAAATTAACGAGCCTCACATTGAGGTCGTTGGAGATTTGGATATGCAATCAAACAAAAAGTAAATGAAAATGTGATTTTGTATTTGCTTTGTTAACTAATCTTTCCACCTTTCATGTATAAAACTCTCTGTCATTTACAACAAATTTACGAAAAAATTCTACAACACGCCAGGCATGAACTGTGGCTTGGCCACACAAACCACCTGTCCTAGAGCTAATTTTGCTTCTGAAGCTTTTCTTGTACGAAAACTAGAAAAGGATATTTGAGCTCGACAGCTACAAAAATGTATGAACGAATATCCCGCCTCATTACATGATGATGTATATCTCGGTCTTGGACGCAAAACCAAAATGTCCAATGAATGAACAATCTTTCTTCCACTCAAATTATCTATTCATCTTCACTGTCTTCACTCGCATCACTGCAAACCAAGCGTGTAAAAGATGAGAGATCCAAGCCAAAAGATATTAAAATAATGTGATAAGAATCATTCGATATTGATTTCCATTTTGATGGTTTTATTAGATATGTGACAAACGTCTAATGCTACACTAGCATTTAAAACATTTTTTGTATGGCCTGTATAAGTACAGGCCTCTAAAAATTAGTAATTCGTACTATTAAGGCCTTATATGGTATTTTGTGTTGGGAGAAAAAATAAACATGTGAAAACAAATCCAAAGGATACCCCAACGAACTCATCGATAATGGCTCTTGGCCACTGATGGGGGATAACAGTGAAAAATAGGGATAAAATAGATTAAAAAAAAATGGTGATTGGGACGAGAATGATGAGAGAATTGATCAAACTCCTTGGATCCACCAAGAAGATGACTCTTCTTTTAACTCTCTGACAACATACATCATATGGGCCTCATGCGAGGGTTCATTTTTTTTTGGCAAACATCAAATCAAGTTTACAAAATTTGTTCAGAAAACAAATAAATTTAAGATTTTCGCAATCGATATGAGAAATATGTTCCGAGTAAAAAACGAGTGATTTGCATGATGCATACTATGGATCTCCAACACAGTGGTAAGATGGGCATTAAACAGTAGCAACTTTGTGTGAAAAAAAAAAAAAAAAAAAAAAAAAAAAAAAAAAAAAAAACTCCAAACACGTTTATGAATGCATATCTGAACATGATAAAATACCTGTTTTCGGGAAGTTTAGATAGTCGCCTAGCATCCAACCCTGTGATGTACCTTTGTGCAGCTTGGACATTTTCCATTCCTATAAAGAATTTAGCCGAATACAATTAATTAAACTATTGTCAAAACAGAGTTGACTAACCTACAAGTCAAGGAACCTGTAAAGCTTGAGAAACGTGTCCAACACGTGAAGATTGCCACAATGAGGGAGGGAGGGATACAAGAGATGGCCGTGATTTCATGAGGAGAGAAATTATTGTGATCTCAATTTGTGGTGTTGGCAACACCAAATTTGAAATATAGGACAACAGAAGCAGCAGTTTCACAGGCGAAAGTGATGACATTAAGGGAACTAAAGGAGGGTAACATTAAGGGAACTCAAGTGTCCAGATGCACAAGAGAAATTACCTTTCGTAAGTTGAAACACATGCACAGAGCATCTTTCAGCAGCAAGACGCACAGGGGTGTTTCCATCCTTCAAACACTCAGCAAGAATGGGACCCAAATTTGGAAGATAGGCCACAATCGCCAAATGATTTTCCTGGGAGACACAGCATACACCCTTTCAGATGAGAGAGTAACGAAATCACAGATACACAAGTAAGTTGCATGATTTACCTTAGCAGCTGCTTTCAGACTACACAACGCTCTTTTTCTAACTTCACTGGAATCATCCTGTAAAGCCAATATCAATAGTGGGAAAACGTCGACCTGAATGGTGGGGTTTGAGGCCTCATTCTTTAACTGACATAATACAAGTCTTCCTAATGCCTTTGTTGCACTCTCACGAATAGGGAACTGTCAAAAGAGATGGTGAAATTAGAAGGATTGGTGAGAATAAAATATGCAATTCTGACTAAACTCTCATACCTTGTCATCCTTCAGAGCATCTTTTAGGTTGTCTACAATAGAAGGAAGCACTGGAGACAGGTAAATCTTGGCAGGATTGTGTCTGAGCATAGAAGAGAGTGTAAGAACTGAGCCATGTCTAACAAACCAGGTTGTAGACAATATTGAATCTGACAGCATCTGCAGTAGTTCGTAAAGCTCACTGTCCTCCATGTACTACGACAACAATGGCAGTGAAAGTTAGAGGCAAACAGATTAGTTTCATGATTTCGAGAGTGCCCGTACTGAAAAAAAGGGAGTTCTTAATGCCTAATGGAATAACAAATATGATAATTGGTAAATTGTTATACACCAAAACAAGCAATTTAACAGAGATCCCACACCTGTGACATGGTACCCAAAACTCTACCAGCAGAACTCCGAATCTGATCATCATCATGTATCAAATCTTTAAGTAAAACAACCACACGGCTTCTTGTTGCACTGCTCACACGTGCCCCAGCATGTTCAAGTACACCCTTCAAAGCTGTCAGTACAGCCTCCCGAATTCCACCATCTGCAACCTGAATTCAAGTATGATTCCAACAGTTAGTAATTTCATATCGTGGTATCCATACTCAGCTACACAACTTTGGAACTGCATGCATCACCTGCAAAGCAGATAGAAGGTCACCAACTAATGGATCCACTCGAGTACTGAGTGCACTAAGTTTTCCAAGAGCAAGAGCTGAGGTTGAGCGAACAGTCCTAGAAGATGATAAAAGATTAAAGGAATTTCAATGAGCATGTGAACTTTATCCCAAGAACAAATCTTAAACTACCACAGTTAGAACAATAGTGTAAGATTTTAAAACCAAATGGAACTTTGGCATTGTAATCAACATTGTCATAATCATCATCATCATTACTTCTGTTATTGGTGGCCTTGTTGCTGCTGCTAGTACTATTACTACTACTACAATGGTTAATGATACATTAACGCCCTAAAAATGAATCATGAACAAGCCGCATAACTGTTATGTTTAACCCATACCATAGCAGGATACTACATTGTGATGTATCGAGCAGGCACGATACAACACTCTGATACTCCATGGGTAAAATGACAGGTGAAATTTCTCGAAATTCAAGGTAGTAATGTTTTGTTAAAACTCCTAAATTTGATATATAGTATCACTTTATGGATATGTAAATTAGTTATATGTTGACTTGTTATGAATATATATTTAAGTAACTGAAGTGTTTAATCAGTAATAACGTTGTTATGAGTACATTTTTTCGCGCCTAGAATATATGATTTTCTTAGTATATGTGATGTAGGTGATGGGTATATTTGTTACTTGGTGTACTTCACCTCATTTTTATTTGTTGTGAGCTCATCTTCAGATATTTCCAATCTTTTCTAGTTCACCACTTTTGAATTATAAATGATACTAAATAACGAACATATATTTACATCTTCATCATATGGTGGAAGTTTCAGATAGGCTATGTATATATGTTACAGGATAGAAGGTAATGTTACAATAGCCTTCAAAGTTCTAAAATATCGTACTGTACCTTCAAACCGGTGACAATGTTCATATACCTGTCCATATCTAGGCGTCATGACGTGAAATAAATAAAACTTGGAAAAAAAACAAAGGACAACTTTTTACCTTGTGCTGTCCTGTAAGCACTTGATGAATGTTGTCTGAAGCTGAGGAAGAAAAGGCTTAAGAGCCAATCCACCTTTCTGTATTAAGATGCATAATGTTGTAAGAATTGCACTCTTGACCTGCCAAGGGAATCGATCCCCTATGATCCGAATGAGAGGGCTGTAGTACAACTCACAAAATCAGTAACTATCCCCATCATAACTGAATGACCAAAAAAATGACAGAAAAAAACTAAATAAGACTATCTACACGGAAAATTCACTAATAAATGACCACTAAAATCATTGCTCTGAAAAATATTATTGTGACATTTAGTTTATGTCTTCGTTCAACAGAGATTCTGAAAACGACTTAAGACTAAAGACTTCGGATTTGATAACAATCTTAGCTACATTCTTCTCAATCTTTTAAATGCATGGACCATCAGCAAGCTGATATTACATGACACATAAAATCCTATAGTCTCATTTAACTGATGAAAACGGGCCAAAACAGAATCATATCAACCTCCAAAATGCTGTTTGGTGTTGATAATAACCTCATAAAGTTTACTATCATTGTTGTTTCTCCTTTTTCGTTACGTCTTTTCCTCTTTGTTGTTGTCTCCTTGAGCTTCTTACTCATGTACAGCCTTGCTTTTCTTTGAATGAGAGTGTTTACTTATAAATGAAAAATAAATGAAGTATATGATAACTATCATTGATATCTTCTTAGATACGAATAGAAACAAGGGAATGTGCACAAACCCTGTTATTGGCACTACAAACTCCTTCAACGTTTTCTCACTTGTGACTTCTATTAGTTCCCCCAACCCTTGTGCTGCTTGCTCCCTGAGCTCTGCCGAGCCACTTACAAGTCCCTGAAAGTAAAGTAGACACGGTACATGTAAAATTTCACGTCTCAGCCGGTAATCCATTGCTATATGGCCATTGGGGAAAAGGAGAATTCATATTTTAGTAACACACACAAAAAGTTTTTTAGTCATTAGCTGTTGGCATTTTGAATCAGGGTCCGATTGCTCAAGAGTGGTGGAAGAAACAAGTTTACCATTTAATTTAATACAACTAACCGAAAACTTCACAAATAGAAATTTTACTCTTTTATTCCGTTATTTAAAAATATAAATCACAACAAAAGTTTACAACTTCTGTAAATGGCAGTCATCGTTGTTCAACAATTAAACTGCCAACAGAAGAAATATCTTAAACACAACTGAAGTTATAAACTATATACCACAACCCTATGTTGACCAAACCCAGCTCATTAAAAGCTTTCATGACAACTGCATACTAAAAAGTAAAATATTTTCAGAAAGAAGCTAACCGAGAACTATCAACAAAGAAACAATCTACCCAAAATTTTGATTGTAGATGATGTTAAAATGAAAAGAAAAGTGTACCTGAAGAAATACGGGCAGTAATGGCTGAAGGGCTTTTGGTAGGCATAATCCAGGTATAAGAACCGGCCCTCCCTACAATGGCAATAAAGTACCTAGGATTCAACCAAAGCTAAAAGGAAAAATGATAACAGACAAGAAAGTAAGCTGCAACAAGCAGAAGACAACCATCTTAAACAAAACACTAAGATTGCCAACCTTTCGTTTTCTACGCTCTTTATCTCTAGATGTGGACACGGCATCACGTACTAACTTTATATGTGACGGCAGTAGTTCCTTTGGAACTGAGCCCATTACCCTCGACAAAGCTTCCCAAGCAATCTGTTAAATGAGAAAGGGGAGGAATTAAGATTGTGCAAATTAAGCAGCCTGAAACTAGATGAGTAATGGGTTTTAATGGACTTACTGCAACATTAGATGAATCAGTATCACTTAGTAAAATGATCAGGGTGGTAATCATGTTCGGGGCTTCCTCAACCAAATAAAGTTTGCTGTTCTTGAAGAAGTATCCAATGAGGTAGGAAGAATTTCTTCTAATTGACGCCTGGGAAACCATTGAAGAAAGAAACACAGTCAAATGGGAACACACAAATAAAAAACGAAACACATAGTCAAATGGGAACAATGAATGAATATGTAAAGATTAGCTTCATATCATGAAGAGCCCCACATACCTGATTATCATTTACACCTTTAACAAGTTCTGAAATTAAAGGTTCAGTACCCTCATCATCAATCACCAAAACAACGGTTTCTGCTGCTTTTTTTGCCGCATTTTGCACTTCCTGGATTTTGCAAGTTGTGATAGGTGCATTCAGAAGGAATAAGAAATTTAACCAAAGTAAATATGAAATTATGTTAAAGACATAACATGCACAGACTGGAAAGTTTTGTGGGCCTTGTAAAGCATATTTTGAAATTTAAACCAATCATGCAATATTATGCATCACACATCTTCTCGTTTCGAGGAGCAAGAAATTGAGTCTTACATTGGCACAACATAACTACAAAAACCGAGACCAAGCCAGACATGATGCTCAAGTAAAATGAATGTAAAGTGAAAACGACTACATTCTAGCAATTAAAAATATATAAATTAAAAATCAAACAGAAAAGTACAGGATGTAATAATGAAAGACAAAGTAAATGAAAACGTAAAGACTCCATAGAAAAGTAGAAAACAATATCAAGCATCTCATACATTGAATATCAGTAAAAGGACTGTTAATTCAAGTATCAGCCTTTCTTCCATCGCCTACAAACCTTTCACAAGTAGTAACTACTGCTAGAAAGCCGTTGCTTGTTGGCTTGAAGTATGCTGCTGGGCATATAAAATATTGTTGGGTGAGAGACTGGGCCAACTTACTGCAACATCGACTTCTTAATCTACTACTGCTGATCTCCATAATTGACTGCTTTACCTGGACCTCTATCTACTTATGCTGTTAGTGATGCAACATTCGCTTATTCAACAGAATTCCGCTACTGGCCTTAGGTATGTGGACTGCCTTCCTCTTATCGATAGAGTGCAAAAACGTGTTCTCTCGTGGAAGAGCCGTTTTCTTTCGTATGCGGGCAGAATGGTGCTTATTAAAGTTGTCCTTAGCAGTATGAATGTCTATTGGGCCGTTTATACTTTTCGAATTTCATTTATTCCTGCCACACCCGAATTCTTTCTCTGCAGTCGAAGATTGATATGAGATCTTGAACCCAAGGGCTCCTATGTTCTGGGCCGAGTCATTGACAAGGGTATTGCTCTAAGAATATGGTGGAAAGGTCCTGTCATCTTCAAACCTCACCTATGCCCTATTCGCTCTAGTAAGGGTAATGACAGATACTTGAATGTTGGGCAGTAAAGTGCCAGCACTCCTCCCCTTACTCCAATTGGCCTCACAAGAGACAAAGTTTACTTGGGTGCCGGCGAGCCGAAACCGCTAACCGAAACAAGACATTCACTTTGACCAAAGCCACCCGCACTTGCCTACCCGCCTATCCCGGAAAGCCATTTTCTCTTCGACCTTCCTCTAACCTCAAATATTTGTACCGCTCGCCCGAAAGAGATAGATTTCTTGATTGTCTAAGCTCGTTAAATGCTCAAAACATAAGGAGTTTTCTCTAAGCAAAGCCACCTGACTATCAAACAACAAGAGAGTCTCTTTTTAAGAAGTTAAGGGCTTGAAACTGACTACTGCCTTCCCAAGAGTACTTCGCCTACCCCGTAAGAACAGCAACAGGACTTTTCTATCCCTGATCCACCACCCCTTACTCAACATAGGGCCCGGACTATACTACTGCTTGTGTAGCCCAATGCTCTATCTACTACCTTTCACTTTAAGGTTGTTACAGATCTAAGATCTAAAATACAGGATAAAAGGTTGTTTATTAGTGCGATTCTATAAGCTCAGAATGAACTCGCTTGAGCTAGAAAGAGGTGTATCACAATATCAGCATCATCATCCGTTTAAGTGTAAATTTAATCAAAAGAAAAGATAAAACGATAATGAACGGATATTCCAATCAAACAATAAAGATTACATTAGCCACTAGGAAGTTAAATAAAAAAGTAAACTTACGATGTCTTTGTCACCCATCGCCGAAAGCAAAGCTGGAAAAATCATGCCAAGATGGAGACTTAGGGCAGGTCCTGCAACCTCAGCCAATGCTCCCAAAGCATGTACGTTGAATGCCCTTGATACATTATAATTTTATAAGAAAACCTCAAAACTACTTGCTGAAAACATTAGTTGAAGAAGGTAGAGTTTAAAGTACTTACGAAAGGGGGATATGGACCAACTTTGGAAGGATGTGTGGCAAAACAGCAGCAGTCCTGACACTAAAATTGACAAGGGAAGTAGATTCAACACTTTTCAACTATTCAACAAGCACTTGTTGTATGTAGCATACCTTATTAAATAAAAATGAAGAAATAGTCATACCTTAAGATTTGTTTGAGTCCGTCCAAGGCTTTATCCGAAGTTGCGTCATCCTCAAGAGCATGCAGAAGTGTCGGAACAATTTCATCAATAGCTTGCATTCCCGCACTCTGCATTACAAGATTTTAAACTTCTATTTTCCAATTTTGCCAAAATTAACAATAATGCAAGAAATATAAAACAATAAAGCACCTTGTAAAGAGTGCTAAATGCCTGGCCAGCTGACTCACGAACCTCAGGTGTGCTTTAACATAAGCATAAACTATACAGTGAGTTCCAGAAGAGGAGCAACATAAATAGACAAGTATCCATGCAGTAAACTGTGGAAGAAGAAACATACCTATCACAAAGGGCTGTCCGAATTGTAGGGATGAGTTCGTTCATGAAACTTACCAATTGGTTCTTCCCAGCACTAGCCATCACTTCACTGAGACCAATGCAAACCCCCTACCAGCCAGTAATGAATATTAAAAAAATGGATAAATGTGATCATATAGATGGCATGATGTGCATTTAACAGTTTCTTTAAAAACTCCAAGGAGAAGTTACACTACTTTAGGAAATACGTGACGAGTATGGAATAAATCCTTATGCCCCAGAACAAACCAACCAAATAGGAAAAACTAAGAGATACAACTAATTGGAATACAAAATGTGAGTAACATCTTACACAAACATACTGAACAAGTGCTATGGTGAAACTACGAAAAGTTTCTTATGAGTGAGGTCTCCGGAGGTTGCTTCATTGTAACTTGTAAGATCCAGTTCATCAAGGAAAATTACAGGTCTTGTTAGGGGCACTTTTGAACATATGAACAACAATTACCAAAATGATAAACCTGAAATTTTATTTTAAAGAAAGTAAAATGCATATATTACACAACAGATTGAACCCGCTCAGGCCATGTCCCGTAGCCCTTGGCATCTGACAGTTGAATCCAAAAAACACCAAACTCTTGACATTTTTGCCTTGCACATAATTTCAACCAGATTTTGCTTCAAAAATCCAGACAATAAATGGGGAGGAAATTCTGGCAGAATACAGACTAAACATGTACAAACATTATATTCAACAAGCACAATTTTCTTCATCATTTATCTTCCACTATCAATCGAGATCGGACCCAAATCCTTAGTTTAGAGCTGTTCAAGTAAAGACACCAACTGAAATGTAGTTCACTGAACTATTGTATAAATGAGACATGACATAGAATTCAACATTGAAATGGCCAATGCAATAAAGAAGAAAAATTAGAAATAGAAAAGATAAGTTTAGAACAAATACAATAAACAGACAAGATCAAGACAAGATCAAGCAGACAAGAAGGAAATAAAACAATGTTCAGTATTATCTTATATTATTCAATATTATCTTATATGGACAAGAGATCTCACTTGTCTCCTACTAGTATCAGCATCTTTAAGCCCTTTGGATAAAATTGGGATGACCATCGGAAGGACTCTTTCACCAAGCTTCCTTACAAGTTCACCCAGAGCTCTTCCAGCTACCTAAAAGCACACATGCAATATAGTGTTAGCTTCAGAAGCGACACAAATAAAGAATTTCAAAGCTACAATGAGTATAGGCAGTCAAACCTGTCGTCTTTCAGCAGAAGACGATGCAAGAGAAGTGATCAGTGTACTCATCAAGACTGGCAGGATTTCCTTGAGAGTCTTTGGAGTATTTGCAACAATAGTTTTCCACACATGTAAGGCAGCCTAGTGCAATGAAAGTAAACAAAAAATGTTGTCATTGCTATGCATCTGACATTTAATTTCACCCAATAGCTTAAGAGTTACAATAATTACCTGACGTACTGACAAGCTAACATCAGTACGGACCATATAGACAGCAGCAAGGACTTCATTGCGCTTATCCCTTCCTAGTACCTCAATGATAGCACGACCATGGGCTTCAGTACTCGAGCCTTCATCATCACTTCCACCCTCAAGAATTGCTTTTCCAGAAGTTCCCGCCACCTGGATGAACAAAAATCTTATTAGACGCTAGCCAGAATATAGTATTACCGCCAAGTATGATCCTTTTCAATCTAATTGGCTATCCAAGCATTAGACAGTTAATTATGAAACTAGCACTGGGACAATCGCTTCCAGTTTCACGGATGTGTTACTCCAATGCATCGAGGTGGTATTGCAGATAGGTGACAAAATGAAGTTAGGCATGACATGTGGATTGGGGGCTTAACTCTTAATGACAGGTTTCCAGGATTCTATGCTCTTTGCTCCATGAAGCTTGATTCGGTGATGGATTATAAATTATGCTTGTTTGGACCTTAATGAAGACACATTTTTTTGTCAGCAATAAATTTATTTTGAGAATGTTGATGGGAATATACCAGCCCTTTCTAAATTCTACTTTGATCGATTCTACTCATATCGGAGAATAATTACAACTGGGTGTAGCAGAATTGTAGAGATAGAGCATTATGAATTTAATCAATATTTTTTAGACTGGCTTACGGATCATCTCCCTGCCAACTCCCATGCTAGCTTTCCAGTCAAGATGCTGAAAAGGAAAGGAATTCCTTCTACCTGTGTTTCTTTATGCGCACTCTGGTATTAAATACTCCCATCTAAGGGGGTGCTCTCTAACAAGGAGATTGATATTAACATGGTTTGCCCTCATGTGTGGATTAGATCCGGTGGTTTGGCATCCATTTTCGGCTCTTTGGTGTGGTTCAGGTTACATCTAATTCCAAGGAATTTCAATTCATATCCCCGTTAGGGGGGTGATCCTTTGGAAGTTAACCCCCTTTAGCTTTGTTAGGCTTGTCTTACGGTTGGGTGTCTCACTTCCTTCTTTTACAGGGGTGTTTTGTGACTCTTTGTATTCAAAATTTGATGTTTTAGCTTTGAAGCCTTAAACCTTTTACATTGCCTTCTTTGTAATTCTTATTTGTTACTTCAGTAAGCTCAAAATAATAATAATAATTACGTTAATTTTAATAATGACAATCATAATAATGATAATAATAATAATAATAATAATAATAATAAAATAACAATAATAATATAATAAACAAATAAATAACTAAATAAAGAGAAGGAGAGAGGTCCCTTAAGTAACACAATTGCAAAGCCCACCTTGAATAAAAGATCACCCAAAAGTTCAACAGAACTCTGTCGGATACGCCAGTTGTCGTTGAAAATGCCATCCTCAACAGCTGGAAGGAGTAGAGGTAGAGACCTGATTATCAAAAAGAAACGTGTATTTGTTAGCACTTCACTACATAGAAAAATGTTCTTCGAAGTAGTAGTATGAATAGTTGAATATCAGATGAACAGACGTTGTAGCATAATGCTCCACCAAAACATGTCCTGCACTAAGTGCTGCATCGCGTACAGATTCATTCTCATCCGCAAGTCCTGCAAACACTAATGGTCAGAATCTAAAGCAAGTGATGGAATTTGAGCAGTTATGATGTAAGAACCACACACACACCATCCAAAATAGCAGGAAGCACTTGTGGCAAATAATTCTGGAAGCCAACGCCCAACGACCTAGGGAAATACTGTACAGAAAATCCAATTAGACCATATTATGCCCTTGGGTTAGAAGATATTCAAATGAATGATGTTACCACCATCTTGGTATGGTCACTACCTTAAAAAGTGTCAAGTACCCATCACGTACAGACGCCCTTTGATGAGAGCAGTTACGGATAATATCTGGCAGTATGTGCTCAAAATATTCCTTACCAAGGGCAGCTAAAACCTGGACAGTTTTAAAAGCAATCTCAGCAGAAATAGTAAATTCCTTGACACAAGGTCAGACTACTAATATCTAAGCTAACAGTTACATAAAAGACAAATTGCAATCCTATAATTCAATGAACACAAAATTATATTAGTAGTTCTTAATCTTATGTTGATCATGCTGACATAAAGATACGAGATCGAATCTCGGATGAATCATCATTTGTCAGGACTCTTCGGAGTAAGCTCCTTGGCCTGGACGGGGCATTTAGTTCATGTTGCTATTCCCGGATCCAGGGGGAATACGTTCGCTGGAATAATTTCTTAGATGTATTACGGCATCCCCAAGGGTTAGACCCACTTTTACAGGTCAGTGGAATCTTTATGCCCAAAACCCCGATTCAGGTAGTCATTTATTTGGTACCTCAGTTCGCCTCTTCTAATAGATGCTATGGCAATTTTCTTCGGGTTTTCCAATCTAAGCAGTAGACAAAATACTCTGATATTATTGATCATTTTTTCAGTCACAAGATCATCCCATTTTAATTGAAAACCATAAAACCTTTTCAGGAAAAAATCCAATTCCACTATTACAGCGAGCATAGATGGCTTTTTCTTTTTGGTTTCCTTACTCAGCTGCCTTTTCTCATTCTGTATATCCTTTTACTTTTTTTCTATTATCGTCAATGGAGCCTTGTAAGGAACAAGAAGCTGTTGAACGCATAGCATTTGTAACTAAGTTCCATGCATATGAAAAAAGACTAATACAGTTTTAGAAGTAGCCTTTTATATTTTAAACAAAATGAAGTAAGAATAAATTTTATATAGGAAAGTGGAAAGTATAATTCTAACTTCTAAGACAATGATCCATAAACATCTTAATATTTGGTTATCCGGCTTGACAAATCTGGAGGTGCTAAAAGAAAGTAGACTTCCCTTGATGAGAGGGATTTCAGATTTATCTAGTGAAAACAAACTGTGGTAAGAATTTGATATTGTTAACAAACTATTAAATATGAGCATACAGAAATATTAAAGAGAATAATAAGCTTCAACTGAAGTTCTTCGAGATAGTACGAAGGTGAGAAAGAATGTGTACTAACCTCACTCAACCCTTGTGCTGCTCCAGAGCGTTCAACGTTGCTATTATCAGATTTCAGTGTATCTAACAACCATGATACAAGATCTGGGAAGTTTTCTTCTCCCATTCCTTTTATAAGAGATCCAATAGCACGAGCAGCCACAGACCTAACTTCGGGAATAGGATCTGCAAGAACCTATTTGAAAGACAACCACGAAAGTCAATTAGCAAATAACAACACACTAGAAAAAATAACAAAAAGTATGATAAAAACAACAGCAGCAACAATGAATATGGTAATAACAATAATAAGTATTATTATTACTATGCAAAGTACATCTTGAAATTAATTTTACAAAAAAAAAAAAGATACCTTCTTGACTTCAGGAAGTAGTAGGCTAATATAAGGAATCATGTCCTTTGGTTCAGTCACAAGTGAGCACATGTTTCCAACTATTTGGGCAGCCTTCTTTTTAGTTTCAGCACTTCGCTCCCTTAATCCTCGATGGACTATGGGAACCAATAGTGCCAAAGAAGGTGCATCAATAGAATTAATAAATGTGGTCTGCAACCAAAAAATTTGCAATTTGAGCATATAAGAAGACAACTAAAGAAGTTAACAAGAGAGAGAGAACGGAACGAAAATCCGATGGAATCTCACTTGCAAAAGAATGTCAAGAGAATGTTTTGTATATTCGTTGGGGTCGGTTAGAGCCATCAATAGGTTAGGAACAAGAGCTGCTATTTCTGGATTCTTTATCACACTCCCAACCTTAAAACAGCAAAAGAAACCATCAGTCAAAACATTAAATCATCAGTTCATCACTATTACGAACAAACTTTTAACAAATACCTGTTGAAGGGCCATCTGCCCTGCTGACTGAACTTTAGGATGTGTATCTGTCAACACCTATAACACAAATAAAATAAAATTATTAATACCTAAAATTGCCTAAAAAGATGAAATTATGTGTTAGAACTGTGGGTTGACCTCAGTGAGCTTGGGCACGATACGTGGAAGGCACTGAGACAGTTGTTGAGGTGCACAGTAAGCCATTGCACCAAGTAACTGTACACTACTTTGCTTTGTTCGCCAAGCTTTATCCTCCAAACCCTGCAAAAGCACAAGATATTCATATTCCTCTTGAGACGTCTGACCCAAAAAAGGTGGGGGGGGACGGGAGGGGAAATAATCAACAATTTTTGTTTTTAGTGGTTTCATTCGGTAGATAGTACCCTTTTCTTCCGGTCAAAATTTACACAGTTCACTCATCAGATTGCTCAAAGAATTGATTGGGCTCCATGATTTTGCATATCACAGAAATATTCAACATCAGAACGCGCTCTAATGACTCCATGCATCTTGGAGGTCAATGGACATAGTTTAATATTATAAGAAACTAAAAACTAAGAAAAGGGAAAATGCTATCGCCAGCAAACTTGAAATTGTATCATATGAAAAAGGGGTTGTCATATTACAAAGTAAACATGCTAGCCCAGTAAAAAATACAAGTATGAAAGGGGACGCCCTCTAAATAACCCCACACATTGCCCCAATGCCAAACAAGATATTTATCTCTGTATAAGAAGATCCTTCTTCACCCCTCTAAAAATCCCATTGCCTCTCTCTCCAAATTAACCAAACAGAACCCAGTAAGACTCTGGTCCATAACCATGCTCTAATAGTCATCTCTCCTCCATTGCTCTATCCACTTAGAGGAAAAAATCTTCAGTAGTCAAAACTCCAGCAGACTCATCAACTTCCAAATCTCTAGGGTACATTTGCAAGTAAAGATTAGGTGTTGGATGATTCTGGATTGGACTCACAAAAATTACACCTGTTTGAAATCAGTGGGCCTCTTTGATTGAGGGAATCCACAGTCAAAATTTTGTCATGAGCAAGGGCCCAAGTGAAGAAATCCACTCTAGGAGGGACCTCCTTCAACCAAAATATATTGTTTCCAAACAAATAGGTGAAGCGGAAAGCTGAATGGACTGAAGCACTTGCTTAGGCTGCTATGCACTGAGAATCTCCCATGCTTACCTTCCGAGGCCAGTCATCTTCCTCATCAGACAAGGAGATATTGCTTAACGGATCCACCAGCTCAATAAACTTTGGTAATTCATTGTCTCTGACACCCCTAAGAGAGATGCCATACATGACTTGAAATTTAGTTGAGTCATTGTAAAACAACCCATGTGCCCTCCGAGAACCTGATTTTAGAGCCTTTGCCTACCACATATGAGATATATTTCTTAAACAAAGACTTCAAATTCGTGATAGTTTTCCACCAACTACACCCAAAAGCAAAGGAGACCTAGCTGGTGAACCATCCATTAGGAAGCATCCCATATTTTTGTTGAATGATAGTTCTCTACAGAGTGCCTTCTTCTTTACCAAATCTCCCAAACCATTTGCAGTGAAGAGCCTAATTAAAATGTTTAAGCTTTCTGATGCCTAAACCTCCCATACTCATAGGCTTGCAGACCTCTGCTCACTTGACCAAGTGCTTATATTTAGCAAGGCCATTAGTTCCCGAAGAAAGTCTCTGCATATCTTTTCTATGTCATTAGCCACATACACATGAATGGGGATGATTGACATCATAAGGACAAGGATGCTAGTGTTAGTACTCTTAACGAGAGTAAGCCTTTCAGCTTTAGATATATGTTTGCCCTTTCAGACAACTAATCTGCTCTGAATTATGTCAATTATAGCTTCCCAAGCATGTCTACTCTTGTATTTAGCTCCTAAAGGCAATCCCAAATAAAGACAAGGGAGTTTGCCTTCCTTTCAATGAAAAGTGTCTACCAGAGCACCCAATTGTTCAACATGACCCACAGGGTAAATCACATATTTGTGAAAGTTAATGGAAAGTCTTGAGGTTACTTCAAACTACATAAGAATAGAGTGCACAACTTTAAACTGATCAGGACGTTTGGTCCAAGAAAAAAATAGTGTCATCTAAAATAGGTACAAAAATGCCACCATCAGAGACCTTGAAGCCCTTAATGAGTTGAAGATTTTGGGCTCTGAAACATTTGAGTGACGAGCTTCTCCTACCAAAGAGAAAAAGAGAGGAGATATGGGATCACCTTGCCTCATTCCCCTGGTTAACTTAAAGGAACCAGTGGGAGCACCATTAATTTTGATAGAGAAAGAAGCAGAAGGGTGAAGATCCAGCTTTTCCATTTAGGACCAAACCCCCTTTTGAGAAGAATGAAATCAATAAAAGGCCCAACTTACAGTATCAAAAGCTTTGGCAAAGTCCAGCTTACAAACAACACCAGGCAGGTTAGATTTGATTCTAGAGTCTATTAACTCATTGGCAATCATAGCTCCATCCACTAGTTGACGACCTTCCACTGTAGTGGTTTGGAAAAGGGAAACTAAGGTTGCCATGATTGGCTTCAGTCTAGTAGCCAACACTTTAGAAATAATTTTCATGGTGGAGGATAAAAGACTAATGGGTCTGAAATCTCCAATGCAGATAGCTCCTTTAATCTTAGGAATGAGTGAAACGAGAGTAGAATTTAATCTCCAATCTAGAAAGGAATTGGAGTTAAAGTCAGCTACCACTGGCATAAATTATGTTTTTAACAGTTGGCCAACATTTGAGGAAGAATTCCACTGGGAAGCCATCAATACCAGCACCTACATCAGAGCTAAGATCTTGCATGGCTTTCACAATCTCCTATTCAGAAATGGGGCTCTCCAAGGAATCAGACAGCTAAAGATCTGAAGTATTAAAAACAACCCCTCTCAACTTTGGCCTCCATGTTTCCCTATGTTTCTCTTTCCTTGGACAGAGCCTGAAAATGTGAGGCAATATGCTAAAAAATGACTGAATCTTGTTGTTCAATGTGCCCATTAATGCTAAGAGCATCAATCCTGTTAATGGTAGCTTTATGATTGGCAATGATGTGGAAAATTTTATAACAGAAATCCCCATTCCTACCCCAACTTTCCTTTTCAAACTAATGAAATCTCCTTTCAACAACTTGGCTAGCTCCACTTTACTATATTCTCTGGCAGCCCATTAATCAGGAGTGAGATCCCTGTTTCTTCTAATAAATCAAGATCAACAAATAACTACTTGTCGATGATGACTAAGGGTGTCAAGTTTCACAGAGTGAGAGAAATTCCATAGCTTACAGTCAACTTTGAGATTCTTTAGTTTTGCCCAGAAGGGGTATCTAGGATGCCCAATAGATATAGATCTGGACAGGGAGTCCTTAACCATGTTAAAATCTTTGCATCTTCAAACCTCATAGCCTCCAATTTGAAAGGCTTGCGTTTGGAGTTGGGGGTGGGTGAGCTAGCATGATGGGATGGTGATCAAAACGAGAAGGTTTTCTTGGAAAGGACCCAAACGATCAATCCAATCAATAGAAGCTAGAAATCTATCAAGTCTGCAAAGAGTAGGGGAATCTCTATGATTTGACCAGGTATATCTACCCCCTTTGATTTCAAAACCCCCATAAGGCAAAAGCATTGATGAAGTCATTAAAATGTCTAACATGAACAGTTCTTCTAGTGTTTCTATTTCTATCCTTTGCATCTTCAGTAACATTGAAATCACCTCCAAGGAGTTAAAGGACATTCCACAGACCCTGAATGGAGTTCAATTCCTCCCAAAACTGAATTCTAAATGAATGATCGGACCATAGATACTCGACAGATTCGACAGATGACAAGTAAAATCATCATATAGATTATAAAAAAGGAGTGAAAGGGAGAAAACACCTTTGAGATGAGCTAAACAAGCGCAAGTATTAAATTTCCAAACAGTTAGGATACCACCAAAAGATCTTTCTGCAGGGATGAAATCCCACCCAAATAAATCTCTACCCCACAGAATATTGATAAATCTTTATCAATGCCTAACTTTTTAGTTTCTTGAATCAAAGTAATATCTGAGTTGTGTTTAGTAACGTTCCTAAGACTGATGAGCTTGTCCAGAGAACCCAAGCCCCTCGCATTCCATGTCATGATTGATTTTAAAATGCATTATATACAACTAAAGCCCTTTCAATATTAACTTCTGCCATTGCCAACCGCTTGTGCCTATCTTGAGTTCTGTTAAAACGTATACCACCTCAGCAGGGTTCTCTTCTATGCTATGTTATAACAAATCAGTGATTAATCTCTTCTCGCTAGTACAGCATTGCGATTTTGAATTAATCGTTTGAATAATCCTCTGATTGAGTAATCAATGATTTCTGGTCGATTTACCGATTAATTGTGATTAATCGCTTTCAAAATTCACTGATTAACCGGTCCATGGCAAATGAGAAAAAAATTTAACCTTTTCTCAATAAGCAAATGAGAAAAAAATTTAAGATTTTATTAAAAATAAATGCTTTAACCTTATCAATACATAGCCATAATGCAATACCAAAAGTGTGTGACGAGGCTAGAAAGAAAAAAATAAAATAAAACATGCATACATATGAGAAGTGATTCTTAATTTTGTTATAATTATTCTTAAATTGTGAGAAGTGATGTTTAATACTTCATTAATTATTTTTTTTCCTTTGAAGAAAACATTGATGAGAAGGATAAAGAAAATATGTTTATGAAACATAGGTTGATTCCGATTAATTTTGATTAGTCCCGATTAATTTCATATCGTTCCTTAACAGATTAGGGTCTGATTAACGATTTAACAAGATAACTTCTATGTCCGCACCAATTAAATCACTTATGTGTAGGTGAAAATAGTTTGATCTACCACCTTTTGCGAGCGCATGTTCAAAACAAGCTATGAGGCTCCCTCTTCTTGGTTGGTTGAAGAACAATTGACCAATTGTGTGGATTGAAGGCAGCTAGGGAAGGAGATGACTCCTTTAAACTTTTGTTTAGAAATTCGCCGTTGGTCACGTGCTACTAAAGGTGTGGGCTTTTTAAAATTAGCAGCAGCAGAAGCCTTGGCAAGTACAGTGGCCCATCTGGGTTTCCGAGGGAAAATTTTGAGCTTGAGCTTCCTTATGCGAGCTTTAATCGCCTTGGTCCTAAGCTTCTTAGCCCTCAGCCTAGTGAAAATACACCACTTTGTAGCTCAGTGAGTTGACCCTCACACAAAATAGGCTCATGCAGTGTAGTTAAAGCGTTGAGGCGGACGAGCTTGAAAACGCCTCAGAGGCGAGGCGGTAGGCGAGGCGGTCTTTAACATTTTTTAAAGATTTTTTATTCTAATAAATTGAAACACATTTAGATAAGTAATATTCATCGTCATTTTGATAACTTGCATATGCCAATATGTTAAAAAAGTCATACAACTATTTAGAATTGAAATAGAAACATAATAAAGTTGCATAGCATAGCAAAAAGATGCACTACATAAGTGTACTTAACTTGTCTATCCACTAAATCACTAAAAAAGAAACAAACAAGAAAAACATCAAAGCATAATGTAAACCAGTTCATCAACTTCTCATTGGTTTAACTTTGGAAATTTGAAACAGTGTTTGGAAAATTGCAATTTGGTGAGGCATCGCCTAGCAGGTCTCATTGGTTTAACTTTGGAAATTTGCACCAAATTTCAATCCATATGCTAAAATATTACGATCCATACACTGAAATATTACTTATTATTGTTTATTGTGAAGAAAAAAAACGCAGCAGAACAAATCATATAAAAAAAAAACAGAACAGATCATATAAAAAAAAACATAACAGATCATTAAAAAAATGTGTAGAACAGATGATATAAAAAAATAGTAGAACAAATCATATAAAAAAAGGTAGTAGAACAGATCATATAAAAATAACACAGGAAGGAGAGGGAAGAAGAAGAGGAAGGAGGAAGAAGAGAGGAAACATCCTGATATGAAAGAGGCAACACCTAATTTGAAGGAGGGGAACCTGATTAGAAGGAGAAGAACACACACAACAACAACAATAGCCCCCAAGGAGTCGTTCTCTTGTCTAAAACTCTAAATACCCCCCTCTTAACCTTAAAAGACAAGTGGGCTGCAATAGGCTTTTGGTTTTTAAGCTGTAAATGGGCTGAGGCGGTCCGAGGCGGACGCCTCACTTCACCGCTCCGCCAACACTGGGCTCATGCTAGACTTGGGTTGGGGGGAACCCAAATTGGGAGGAGTGTGTTGGTTTACTAGTGAGAGATGGTTCCAAATTGAAATTGAATGGGGGTGTGAAAGGGCATCCTTATGTGGTGAGCCATTCAAGGATGTATGGTTGTCATGGGACAAGGCTTTAAAGGAATGTGGTTCGCCTTGGGAGTTGAATTAGGCGTGGATACAAGCAATATCGTAGGATCCACTCTAAACTCATATCTAGAAACATCAGCTACAATCACTTGTTTCCCTTTAGCTCGAGCAGGTTGCTCATCATCACTTTCCTCTCTCCTTGTCACACGCCACTGCCCACTTGCACCTGCAGCTTGTTGAACTTGCTTTTCTACCCCACTAAAGTTAGAAGGAGTGAGGTGTGTGGGAGGTTGAGAGTGAGGGTGGGAGTGTGCAACAAGATAAAAGCAGGTTGGGAGTCTGGGCAACAATAATAACATCTATGGAGTGATTGGGTAGAACTAGAGATGACCATTGAAGGTTGCTTGATGGCACCCTGATTGACACCCAACGATCTCAATCAGTTTTTGGTGTGTTATGAAACACTAGAGATTGGTCAAGGATCATGCAAAGAGCGAAGAAAATAAAATTGATTCATCCAAAGAAAGTGGCGGTGAAGCTGAAGAGCAGGCGGGAGACTGTGGTAAGGAGGATTCGGAGAGTGGAAGAGTGGAGGATGGTGGCAAAAGGTAACAAATCAGTAATTAGATAATGAATGGGGGGTACCCCTTGTTTGTAGGTGAGGCGATTTGGAGGGAGTGGGATGTTGTTTGGATAAGAGAGGGGTTGCAAGGGTTGAAACTTTACCATCACCGTTTTTGCAAATAGATTGACCAACACCCATCCTTCAATATGTTTACCAGCTGAAAAGATTAGCAATTTGGAATGAGCTCCCCAAAAAAACCAAGTCTTGGGGATCTCGGTATAGGATATGGGCATGAAACCTTCGTGATATTAAAGGTGGTGTTCCCCGGACATTCCATTCCATGATAGGTCTAGAATTAAAGTTGTCCACGAAAAAATGCATCAAGACCACCTTATTCATAGGGAGCTTGAACAAATCATCAAATAAAAAACTAGTGAAAATGTGTCGCATACGCACCTTAAGTAGTGAAGGAAGGACAAGCTTGACCCCGTGACCACTGAGTTGAGACATCATTGCACGAGCAGCACACTCGGCAGCTTCTCGAACAGCAACAACTTGATCCGAGAAGGAAACTAAAAGCAATGGTAACATCTGAATTACATACCTGAACCAAAAATGAGATCAGAATTTCATGTATTAACAAAGATGTGCCTAGAACTTGTAACAATATTGAAGGAAATTCTCTACTCACGGTTCAAACAATCTGCCAAGCTTCTCACAAAGGCATTCAAATGCCAGTAAAGCTCCTTCACGAGCTTTTGCAGCATTCCTGTAAAAGCCAAAACAGCTTCAGGGGTTTTTCTTTTCCCTCAAGAGAAACATCAAAATTCATTCATAGATAAAAACAATGACGCAAGGCCCCGAGTTGAGGAAGAATTCTTAACAATCCACTTTCTTTCAAATCAAACCACCCAAGTAATTGCATATGAGATGAGAGACATATCAACACTCTTCTTCTTCCACAACGAAAAACTAACTCCATTTCAGGCATTATGTTGACCATACTAAAAGTTTGTCACTTAGTAAATTCTAGACATGTGAAATCTGGTCATATACATATGACCACATAATTTGTATTGAGAAATGAACTAATCTCTCCAAAACAGGAAGTATCTCTCTAATTACCAAACAAAGACGTATCAGATCAGGAAACCCAAACCTCTAAACTACAGAAAATCGTAAATTAATAGTAACAGATCTGGAAAACCAAGAGAATCTGCATTTTCACTCATCAAGCGAAGGAATCCTTCCTCGCTACATTTTTCTCATTGAACAAAAATGCTCTGATCAAACTAAAGAACGCCAGTTCTGGAACCTTCATCAGTCAATTGAGGTACATTTCTCCTACTTTTTTCTCAACTCTTCTTAGTCTCTTCCTCTCAAGGATTTCAAAGAACAAAAGGACGATTGTGAGGACAAAAAAAAAAAAAAAAAAAAAAAAAAAGCAACGGCATACACCTGTACTTTGTGAAGCAGTGGCCTTTTTAAAATTTTGTGTGCACCTTTTTTTCCACTCAGGCATACGCTTTTGCTGGATTGAAGCCTCCTTCAAGGCCTTTGGGGTGTCTTGGTCATGTTTCGCCTCGAGGCACACTTCAAGGTGTACGCCCCAATGTTTTTCAAAACCCCAAGCCTAGGTACTGGTTATTAGGCTTGGACTTGGGCAATAATTCTTAAGGGGGAGCAAAACATGGCTTAATTGAAAAACTCGTTAAAACCACGTTTGTGCCGTTCTCAAAGCACGTGCTTGCAAGTTTGGCATGGTATAACCAAACACTGTTTTATCCTTAAAAGGGGAAAATACCATTGCCACGGAATAATACATAGCCTAGGTAACAACGACAAAAGCCCCATCTAGTGAGCAATATACTCCTCAATATGAGCTCCCTAAATTCCAAAAAGTCCTAACAATTGCTATAGAGCAACTTCTGATTTCCAAAATAACATAATCCATCCCGTACAAAGTCCCCTCAAATGACCCTTTGTTGTACTTCAAATTGCCCTCAAAGTTTCTTGTACTCGTAACTGTATAGTCAATTCCAAAAGAAAAGATGACACACCCCCACCCACGAGTCTGTAACAAAAGAGGTCAAGCATAGATGAAAAAGTATAGAAAAATGACTTTTTTTCTAGTTGTCTTGGTTTTGGTAGTTTATGTTCAGTTTGCTCACCTTAGTAATGTAGTTTCTTTCATTTTTCGCTGTCCAGGTGATTTACTTTCTCACCATTGTACTCCCCCCATTATATTTTCCCCTCATGTTATGGGTGATAAAAAATAAATGTTCCAATCAAATACATATACCTAAATAACTTGGGGTGTGTTGGATGGAATCCTATTCCATGGGAAAGTATAAGGGGACCCCTATATAGGTTAAATTGAGGTAGCACTCATCATCCAATGGTGGGAATGGAAGTCTCTTGTACATGGGAATCACACTCCTTGCTCCCTCCCAAAGCATGTGATTTTCATGTTCATGGGACTTCCATTCCCACCATTGATCATAAAATCTAATGGTGGATTAGTGATCGAACCTCAAATTAGCTTAGATGTAGGTGATACCCTCATAAATTCCCATGGAATAAGGTTTCCATCCAACCAAAGACACCCTTGGATTAAATTTTTATTGTTATTTCGAAAAGCTAATGAACGTCGTTTCTCTTTCAACTTTGCTTAGTAGACACATAACTTTGCTTTACCAGTGTGTTACACGACAAGCAGAGATCCAACATCAATGAATCAGGATATTTAGCCAGCGTAGCAATGGTTGCCTGATGCGTGAAAACTCGTCCAGTGCAAAATAATTTCATGTCATTGAAAAAGAACGAACACAGTCAAATAATATGTCTAAATCGAACCCACCTGTCTTGCAAACCATCTCTTAATACATCAATGATACCATTTTTCTTCAAGCAAGAAATTCCAAACCCTTTGACTATCCCAGCGAGTCCAAATGCTGCACCACGGCGCTCCCCATACTTGTCACTGTGCATCAACTGATGCAATAGCCTAGAAACAAGTTCTTGAGCATCTTCCTAATCCAAGGAAATACCATCAAGAAATTAAGATAAGTACCTTCATGTAGAAAAAGACGGATGACGAGTAATTACATTCATGACATGCGTCCCAAAACTACATGCCCAGTATAAATTGCCAATTCAAACTGGGTTGTAGTTAATATAGAGATAAACAGGAGGGAGATAAGTAGTATGTCATTTCTTATAGCAATCTGTTGGTAAGCTATCCACGGCTACAAGAAACATGTGGCAGACATGGCAACGTGTACAAGGTCCTAAAAAATAATTGAGCTAAGATGAGGTAGGTTAAAACAACTCAAATCATACTAAATATCATATATGAATTATGACACGTGGTAACAAAAATGAACTCTAAGAATTATATCAATGCTTCTATAACGACACTTATTTTAGTTTCTACAACGGTACAGAAACATACTTTCTTTGAATGCATCAACGGAGATAAGCAAGAGGAAACAGCTCGCTGAACAGCCTCCGACGGAGTGCTTAGTACATCCAACAGCTTCTCCACAACAGTATGCACTTTAGGATCGTCCTATTCAACCATAAAGAAAGTTGTTAATATCTTCACAGCCATATTTCTATATTGAGGAGCCCATATACTCATGATTTGCACCTTTGACAGATGTTTAGCCAGAGCTCCCGTAAAAATAACAACACCCTCTCGCACTAAATCATATTTTTCCTCATCTGATGCCTGTTTAAAAAATATCAATCAGGCTAACTGTGAATATATGCTTCATCACAGAAATAATATTGTAAAAATAAATTGACAATGAGAGGAGCATCTTAGTCTTCCTCTCTAATAAAGGGCAGGGTACATGACCAAAAAAATATAAAAAAATTTATTAAGAAAAAAAAAAAGACAACCCCATACATTACAAGTTAGAATATTGTTATTCATTAGTTTTTAAACTATTTGCTTAAGCCAGTTTTTATTTAGACATGGAACAATAATTCCTACTAGTATTATGATCTTGTCATTATGTAGTCATTGCACATATAAAAAACTAAAACGTTAAAATAGTTTTCTGACCTTTAGGCTGAATTTTTTTCTCCTCACTTTTCTTTTTTGTTCTCGTTTTCTGTCTATAGCTGTAGGCAAGTGCTAAGGAGGTGGTGAAGGGGTGAGGTTGGACGTGCAGTGAATGGTTATGGTGTATCATCTACTTCTTCATTGCTTCTTAGTATACTCCATGCTTATAATTTACAAGCAAAGCTTAAACAATAGAAATCAAAGCATACCTTTTTATTCAGGTAATTCTCAAAAATAGGAAACAACAAAGACACATTGTCCTTTCCATGCCTATCAATAATCACAATACCAGCATTTATCATTCTTCCACGAACATCCGTATTAGGATCAGCCTGCAAGACCAAAAGATTGTGAATTGATGTTAGTTGTGAACTTGCGATGAAAATATACAAACCAGATAGGAACTCCATGACTATTTTGTGCACAGTCTAAAGCAATTGTGTAGTGATTAAATTTTAACACATTATTGATAATTCTTATTAATTTAACCAGAGCCTATTACTGGAAACTCCTAAGTTGAAGATTTGATTTTCATTGAGCAATAAAAAGTTTATTGTCGACCAGAACACAGGAGGTAATTGCTACAAGAGCAGAACAATTACCAAGGCTCGTGATATAAGGAATGTCATCACAACAGGAAGATCCTTTGTTCTCAGTACATCTGCTGCAGAGTGCAACGCCAGTGCAATTCCCTGCCTTCCAATCCAACAGGAATCTGCACTATCCGCTCCAGAAGAAACATCTCGGATGTATAACGAAAACAAATTCGAAAGGGTTTCCTGCAGACATCAAATCACAACAACAATCAAAATAGTACTTATGATGAAGGTTGAAAATATATCAAACCACCAACCTGTATGGAATCTGGATTTTCATCCAAAGCAGTAGCTAAAGCCTCCCCAGCTGCTACGCGGACATTATAATTGACATGTGAAAGAGCATGAAGAAGTCTGGAATAGTCGGTACCAAAATCACACCCATAACGATCCCAAACATCTTCTGCTGCCTCTGCAACTGACTGAAAAGCAAGCAGCATTTAGATAACCATTTCAACAATTTCACTCCAGGCAGAGAGCAAAGTAAAGCACAGTGTAGAAAAAGAAACACCATTACTTTCTTTTTAAAAGTAACTTCCCTTTGCAAGTTAAGATAAAAAACACAATGAATCCCAAGGTCATGCACCACCTAAAAAGTACATAAAGTTACATCAGTTCATTCAGACCCTCCCCCACTCAGTGCTACCTTCATTTTCCCATCCTAAAATCCCAGCAGCTACATGTCTTCTATTCTTTGCCCAAGTCAAAACCAAGAACATCCTGAATAGAACCAAGGGTGTCCCCAAGTCTATACCGGATTCACTCTTGTATTACTGGATGAATCCAGTAAAGGCTGCTCATCTATAGAATATTACTAGCAATTCATATAATATCTGAATTCCCAGGGAAAAAAAGGAAGAAGAAGAATAAGGATTTTTTTTATCCCTTAACCCCCCCTCCCACCCTAGATGTCGTCGGCTGTGTTTGACCCCGTGACCTAGTGATACCATCCACCACTGCTCAACCATCACACCTTTGGCAGAATAATGGACTTAGAAAATAGATTTCAACTAATAATGACAAACACTTGGACCTTTCTTTCATGTGCAATAATGGGAAAACATATTCTTAGAAAATCTTTAATTAAACACTGTTGTTTCTGCAAAACATAATCCATGAAACTATATTTCTGTTATTACTATTTCTCAAACACGATATTCAATCACTAACAAATTACTTTATCGTTCATAAGAATAGATATTTTATTGATCGCTATAAGAATAAACATGATTGCACTTCCAAACCTTTTCTGAGTCATGAAGAGCAATCCATATGCTTGTTGCAACTTCAACATTCTGAGTAATACAACGGCTAGAAACAGAAGGAATGCACTTTATAGCATTCAGACAAGCAAGCCTGACATGAACATCTTTGGCATAAACCCCACGCAGAGCCTGTTCAAATTGAAGGTGAAAACAAACGGTGTCATTTTTTAGAAGCAACTTACCCTCTTACGGGGGAACTAACATGAATATAACAAAACTTACAGGAGCAAGTTCATCTGGTTGCAGACCCAAACATAATTCATTTAGCATTGGGACTATAGATGGTTGATAAGCTGGAACAACACCAAGAGTATGATAAAGGACCTGCAAAATACAAATAGAGAACGTTTTGAACACATAACAACCAAGAGTTAGATCACTGCTGAAGTGCTCAAAATGTTTGAGAGTCAAAAGATTGTAACTGATATCATCCGAAGCCTGGGAAGTGGTAAAACAGGATCCAAGTGCAATGCGAGTATGTGAATAACTTTATCATGAAGACCTGTCTTCTTCGGAGACAATAATGTCTGCTCCAAAATCTGACAACATCGAAAATTACACAAGCTCAATAAAAGACTTAGTGATATGCATAAAATTGAATTATAAACTACCAAAATGAGAAAATACCGGAAACACGAAAACGAACGAATCTACTGGAAGAGGTCCATTTTTACAAGATATTGTTAACCCGGAAAGTATTTGCTCAAAAAGACTGATGGATGGTCGTTCACGGGATTCCCCTTCACCAACTGAAAGAGTAAGGTCCCCTAAAACCCGTATTTCTTCGGTGGAAATTAGGCGCAATGCAGCAGAAATCTCTGGCGCCCAATCACATAGGGGTGAAGCAAGACATCTTGAAAGTTTCAGCATTGTTTCAAAGGCTACATCACCCACTATTGGTGACCGCAATAAAGGCTGAATAAATTTAACCTGCAAGGCAAAAATACAATTATGCATACCATTAGCGTGAAATTTATGTTAAAGGAGAACATCATGAACAATCTAAAAACCGTGGAACGGAGTATTTGACATTTTGATATGATAATAATAGGGTAAAACCAACAGGTTGTGACTGAAAAAAAATTTATATACATATCAACTGAAAAAAATGTATATGCATATCAAGGTAATACACGTAACAACAAAAAAGGAACCAAAGACAATACATTGGATGAGACTGTAACTGAAAGAGTGCCTAGATTAAGAAAGACAAAATTATGATGTGCGCCATAGCACCCAAGACTAGCCTGAAAATATCTCAAAATGATAAATATTCTGATTGCGAGAATACTCTGATTGGTAACCGTGCATACTGCAACCCAAAGCACGAAACATGCACAAAAGAAATGAACTTAAGTGAATGTAGCAAAATCACAATTAAACAAGTGACCTCAGCACTTCGTACCTCCATTGCAAAATACAAAGTGGCCACCCATGCAAATCCTATAGGCCAATACATCGCCAGTGGCCTGGTGATGGGATAAATATTCGAAGATCCCGGAGAAGGCCAATGATCAACCAAATGTTTGTCAAAAAGAAGACACAAAAAAGGGGAGGCCGATCTTGTGCTACGTCCATTTCAACAAGTCACTTCTTTTATGGAAGTTAATGATGTAAATCAAATGTGGAAGCAAGATTCACTAGATACTAAGAAGTAGAAAAGAGACTTTAATTCTCAAGGACAGAGCACTACAATTCTCCAAAAGAAACAAATAAAATAAAACCTATAAGCCTCATCTAAACTAATTTGGCTACCTCATGAAATAACATACACTCATGTGCTACTACATGTTGTCCACATCTGGCAGATAATACAACACAAGCTAGTAATTTGATCAAGCATATGAAACCCAAAATCAGACAAAAAGCGACAATGAACAAACAGAAAATCGAAACAAAAGAAGTTAATATAAATCTAGATATATAGACATGCAGATACATATCATGATTGTTAGAATTAAATTAAAGCAAATGGCTTCAACATGGTACCAAATAAGAAGTACCGGCAATCTCTCAGATGATGAGCCAAAGGAGGTTGGATAATTTATGTTCGAGATATAGTAGCAAAAGTTGAAGAAAAAGGGATAAGATGCACACCAGTGATGGCAGTTGACTATGGGAGAATACAGGATTTGAAATAGCTAGTTCACCAATAACTGTCAGCATCAAACCCAGATTCTTCTGTATCCCTCTAACTTTCTCGCGTAAAGATGCTTCCTCCCTTAGTAATGATTCCCGTGCCTCTTCCTTTGCGGTCTTAGCCTTATCTAGAATTATTTAGCACAAACAAAGGCAAATCAAGAATTTGAACCAGTAACAAAATGGAAACCTGTAATAAAGAAATAGCTCAATGGTAAAAAATAAACCAATTTTTTTTGTCCCTTTCCCTGCATCCTTCTTTCCTACACCAGTAGCTTCTCTTCTAGATGTTTCTTTTGGGACAGAGTGATTAGGTCTGACATTATCCTATAAAATAGACAAGGCACAGCATCATCATAATCATAACCATGACCAAAATCATCATAAATAATAATAGTAATAAGTAAAGGATGAGCAGCTTTTACCATGGCATTTTCCTGATCATTACTCTGGTAACGCCCCTTGGCCTGTATTGTATTTTTCACAGAAAGAGACTCTGGAACATAAATGCCTTGCTCACTGGAAAGGACACCTTCAGGAGTGTGAAAAATCTGAAATAATTTAGATGTTAGAAAATCTCCTGAAACAACTTCATAGCAAACACTTTTCCACTGTTTCGATACTCATGAATTATGAATTACTAAAAATGAAAGTTTGGCCTTCAGAAAGTGTAAATCAGAACCAGAAGAAGATTAAAACCATCCACTATACTGACTTCAACTCTTAAACAAATAGATTAACATCAACTCAACGATTCCTCAAATACCGATGAAAACATCATCTGTTGGTACTTGACACTTCCACTGATACCGGCTAAAAAAAAAAAAGAGTCCACTCATTTCATTGTTGTGAGTCGTAACAGCCAATACATGCAAAAAAAATTCGTGTTTAGACTGTATTGAACTATGGCTTGGAATATTGTGTTACAGAACGAATGCACTCCAAATACAACCTCAGAAAGCACTTCAGTGGAAGTAACAGGAAATGCTACACAATGGATTAAGATGCGACGAATGCCCATTGACTTGGCGTATTTCAGGGGAAAAACTTTCAAGGTTATTGAGCATGTCACGTTTGTTGCATGAGTTTATGTCAAGCGATATCATTCTGCCAATCCGAATAATGTTTTGTAAGGACCATGATTTTGATTGGGCTAGCCTCTTTAGCTTGTAATGGAGTCCTGGTAAGTTGTATCTAATTAGGGTTTTTCTTCACCTCTTTTACTCCTTCCCCCTTGATTCTTAATATACTGCTCGAGTTTGATTGATAAAAAGAAAAAAAAAAATTGGAATTACGAGTTCCAAAAGTACCATGTTTACTAGATTTCCAACATATAAGGCAATTTTGACAAGTTCTTATCCATGTAAATTACACAACAGATTTAAAAATGTTCAAAACTTAGCAACAATAGAATCCCCAACAAAAGTTAAAAATGAGTAAATAGCAATAGTGAGAAAAAGGGAGAAGAAGAAACGGAAGAGAATGAAAGAAGATGCCTCTTTGTTTTTACAAATTTTTGGACAATGTTTCTTTGTGGGCATATAAAAATTGATCACGGAAAAACGAAAACTACGACATGAGATAGACTGCTAGCCTACCACACAATACCAAGAAACTAAAAATACAACTTAAGCACACAATCCTAACACATTTACAAGAATATAAGCTTCTTCCAATGGACTAGGTATTCCACATTCCTCGAAATAAACCCTTCTAACCTCATCAAATTAGATGACGCTCTTGAATTCAATACAACTCAATCCACCTCAGATTTCCCCTAGAAAGCTCAATTGTTGTGGTCCAACCCATTGTAGTCAAGGCAACCGCCTAAGACGGCCGCCTCAAGGTATTTTTACATGAATCCGCCTCAAAGTGAGGCAATGCGCTGCAGCGAATAAGGCATCCGCCTTTGTGGGCCTCAGTCCACCTAATGCCCAAGCCATATTTACACGGTTATTCTTTCATATTTAAATTTGCATATTTACAAGTCATTTTTACATATTTAAAATTTTACATTACCGGTCTATAAATATATAAGCCATAGCCCACTATCTATTATTACATAGCCATTTTGGGTTTGAGACTTTGAAACACAAGAGGTTGCAACCATCAAAAGGATACAGGATAAAGGAGGAAATAAATGTAGAAGATGAATTAGTATTTTCTAATGATGTCGTGGGTCAATATGCACAAGTTGCTTGAGTTGGTGAAGTATCATCACAACCACATAAAAGTTCTAGAAATAGCACAACTCCAAGCAACTTACTCGAGAAAAGGTTTTGTTGTACCTACATCTACATCTACACCATTGCGATTATTTGATTTAGAGAAAGACATGGATTATTTGAAGATGATGAAAATTACGACGAACAAGAATTGGATAATGAAAAGGAGGATGAGTGAAATTGTGATAAATGAGAAGTTGGTGAACTAATTCACCTTATGCTTGGATGTTTTTTGTTGCTAATTTCTCTCTTCTTTTTTTAATGATTTGCAAGTTACTTACGCTTATGTAGTACATCGTGTTGCTATGTTATGCAAATTTATTATGTTTTCATTTCGCTTCTAGGTAGTTGTGTGACTTTTTGTACATATTTGTCTATGATACTTATCAAAATGATGATGTATACTACTATGCTGATATGCTTCAATTTATTATTAAAAAAATCTTAAAAAATAATGTTAAGCCTGAGGCGTGCGCATCGCTCACGCGTTTTCTTCGCCTTCGCCTTCGCCTCAACGCATTAACTACAATAGTCCAACCAAATTCCCTTTAAATAGCAAAACGAATATGACTCCAAAGCTTATTTCCGTTAGAAGTAATGGATTCAATTCTCTAGGAGATAAATGGCTCTCTTGCCTTAGATGGCATCACCCATCGCACCCTTGATTCAATAAGAAAAAAAGAAAGACCACACCCTATGGGAAAAGGGATGATGGATAAAAAAGTGATCAACAATTCCCACTTGGACGGGTATAAGGAACCGCATTCACTACAATTCCCCATAATCCTCTCTCTCAGATTGTCTCGAGTTGAATTCTTATCGAGAATCAAGGGTCGCAAAGAAAACAACCATGGAAGATGCGTGAGTGCCCCAAACAGACTTGGAAACAAAATCGAAACGGTAAGGGTTTAACAATGCGGGGAGGTTCCCATGTGCTTCCAATCCAAACACAAGAACCATTACCTGCAAGAGATCGAGGAGGATCTAATAAAGAAGCCAAGTTGTCTAAGTCCAGGCGTTCAAGTTTCTCCTAAATTCCACAAGTAATCATCTGCTGTGTGAGATATGAAGTCCATGATGGAATGATGTTTATAGTCAGGATACGCCTATCATATAGTATTCTGACAACATTTCCAAAAAAACATCTTATTCCTCACTCATAACTTAAGTTTAACTATTTTCCTAAACTCCTCTACACCCAACGTAATATTTTCCACAACCCCATACATGAGAACTACTTACTTCTCCACTTTTCCAACTCTGACCTTACATTAAATATTCAACAACAACAACCTTCTTCTAAAGGCTACCCTCTTCTTCTCCAAACCTTCTTAACCATTTGCCAATGATGCTCATTCATCAGTAGGTGGTCTTTAATACCTAACCCATTATTTTTTATCAGCACACACTCAATCCCACTTGACAAGATGGAATTATGACCATCCACCGCATCATTCCAAGAAGTCTCTAAGCAATGAGAAATAATATACCAGAAGATTTCACAACGTACTTTTGAAAACGCCTAAAGGTGACTTCCTATCTGAGACAGTAATAAATTGCTTGGATGGTTTAGCTTTAAGAAAAGCACTCCATTTGGGTTAGTTTTCCTCCAAACATTTTAATCAGTCCAGATAGAAGTGCTACAGCCTATTTAAGATTAAAAGGAAGATGCTGAACGGGCTGTCCTCTTCCTTTTATGAAGTTTTACTTTACCAAGATTTCTAAAACAGAACTTTTAGGGTAAGCACATGATTAGGGGGATGATTTGTAGTGCCAAGCTAGTTGGGAAGTCAAGTGTAAGTGTAGGATAATTGGATGAGAGAGAAGGTAAAGACTATATAGAGGCAACTACATATAAACTAATGCAACTTGTCATGATGTAGATATCACCTGAATGTCCCCTTCTGAAAGTGTGTCGTGAGAAATACGATCTGGAAGCTCAATAAAGCGCTGGTTCAAACGAAACATAAATGACAAAATTTTCAGTAAGTGCCACCACGTAAAGACCCAAAGTGCATAGACGGTATAACTGTATAAAAACAAAAACTGAGAAACGAACCTTCTCAACCTCCGCATATGTGTCTTTGGGAACTATTGTCATCAAAGTTGATAGAGAATTAATAGCCGCAAGTTGTTCCAAAGGGTTAGGGCTCATTAATCCCATCGGCCCTAATAGATTCTGTCAAATAATGAATAACCAAGTGGAACCTCAGTAATTAGAAAGTCAAGTGTACACATGGTTTGTGCAGCTAAGAAATAAAGTAGACAGTATTATTGACATCTCAAAAGGAGACTAAAAGACAAAACCACTATCTACACTTCGGAGAAAAATATATGAAAATATTATCATCCGTCTCAGTTCAGATTGTAACTGAAAACTTAGCATCTGATAGAAGAACATAAAGAACTATGCTATGCAAATGTCTAAAAATAGTATGCACATGGCACAAAATTGAAGGAACAAAATGTTGCCAACAAATACCATATGCAAGATATGAAGCACTCAAAGTAGAGATATTACTCAACCATGTGATCAAAGTTTTTGCTTTACCTCAGTAATGTTCTGCAAATTTGTTGCAATAATTTCATAAACATCAAACCCATTCCTTTGCAAACTCTTGCGTAACCTCTGAAAAGCAAGATAAAGAAAATTAGTTGCATCAATTTATTCTCCTATTTAAATGACATTTACATTTCAGAAGATTAATATGAGAAAAATAACAATAAATGGGAGATGCATGAGCCAGGAAACTTTTGTCGAAATACGACATCAATATGAGACAAGGAGCCAAAAAGTAATATTACAGCAGAGACACATGAAATGGAAATGAACTGCCTAGCAGAAAATAAAAAGTTTCAATATTAAAGCTTAAGGTCTGCATAGACATCATAAGGCCTTCATGAGCATGCGCCCACACACATGAAAATGAACGAACGCAGAACATGAAAACTTCAAGGTTCACTAAAACTCTAGGATGAAGCCTACAAGCAGAACATGAAAAGGAAATGAACTTCTAACAACAAAAAAACACCACTCAAAGGCTATATGAAGAGCAAGGATGCTCAGCATCTCACAGAGTCTGCCAAAATAGACTCAAACTTGGACAACTAACTAGTATTGTGCAAGCTTAGGGAAGCTATAAATCTAGTCAGCTTAGGAGAAGGGAGTCTCTTTTCAACTCAATTTTCTGCTACATTTGATTTGTATAAACTTTTACATAAGTTCCATAGAAAAATCTACTTGTACGCTTATGAATAATTAGTAAGGTTTTAGCTACCCTTAAAAAAATAATAACTAAGAACAAATATAAAACCAAACAAATGTATAATGTCAAAAAAACAAAAACTACTTAAGTCACTGCTGGAAACTTGTGAGTAGCATGTAAGCAATACAAACAAGTTAGCATGTAAAAGTGACAGTTACAGTTTATATTTGAGTTTGTCGATTTCAGCTCAGGTACACACAAAATGAATCAGAATATTAAGTCATAAGAAATCTAACCTAAATACAATGAAGGATAGAATTACCTTCCAAACAGAACCTCTGTTATGAGTTCCAACAAAACAAGGATGATGTGAACAGAAGATAAGTCTTGCGCATGCATGTGGACCAACGGCTAGAGACGGTGAAGAAATCAAAAGCAAGGCCTTCACTAAAACCTCCACTGACGGAAGGAAGGGCATTTGAGAATCAAACAAAGTTTCCGCATCACTGCAAATTCAACGAAATCTAAGATAATGCATTAGATAACTCTAATTTCGAGGGGCGTTTAGAAGTAAATGGTTGTTCTGACTTCTGAGAAGTGTAAACATGTTCCTCGGGTATCAAGAAATCAAACTCATTCTGGAAATGACAAAATACTCCACTGAAAAACTGATCACAGAAAATAATGGTAAGGCTGTAACTTCACCTATTAAATTTAAACAGAGGGGTGGGATATTCTAATTCAAATCCTGTAACTTCAGGGAGCAGAGAAAATAAGTCCATACTTTCTAATAGACTAGTTTTTCTATACAGCAGGCATAAAATGCTACACCTATTACTCCATGCACACCGAGTTATAACAAGCATACTACCTACATCAACTAAAGATTACCCCACCCTCCGTGATCTTTTGAAGACATCGAGGTCAGCTTCAAACAAGGTCCATCCCCTCAATCTGAGAAAATCTTTTTGAAAAAAAAATTTGCACGGTATATTTGCCTAGATCCCACCACTCTAAACCTTTCATTAACCCCTATTTCCAACAAAAAAACCCTCCATGGCCAACCTTCTCTTCAAGGCTACATTTGCTAACCATGACTAGTAGCCAAACATTAAAACAATAACTTTTCTTACATATCGCCCATCTTATTGACAAAAGCTGGTCATAATTCTCAAATGTCAGTACCTCATGAGTTACAAACATGACATGATAAAATCAAATAATCAAGTACAATTTTTAGTTGTTGATAAGAAAAACAAAATAAAATAAATTTTTTGCAAAACGAAGCGGCCCGTACCTTGTCTTACAAAGGTAAACCTTGTCCGCAACAACGGAAAGAAAAGTTGCAAATTCATGTACGATATCATCTGATAATTGTGGAGTGGCAGAGAGTATTTTCTTTGTTGCATCATAAGCCATCCTACGAAGCTCCCAATTCGGATGGCAGATAATATGAAGTATTAACTGCATGACACCAGTCATTGATTAGTAACAATATCTCTAACTAAAAAAGAGACCCAAGTGGTAAATTCTTGTTCAACTTACCTTTAACAGTGCTCCGGCGGAAAAGGTCTCCAACACTCTGCAGAAGAAAAAAAATATGAATTTGATCTAAACTTACATTGTAGCTCTAACTGGCTGTAATTCAGAATAACATAAACTAAACATAACAGAAACATTTCATGATATTGAATAGAACCTGTGCACATGATCCACAAGCAGCACCTCAATAACGTCAATACATGCCATACAATCCTCAACTGATAATTTTGAAAGCTGAAAAATAACGAAATTTCATTGGATCGTAATTTTTCAAAACAAAAACATAACAAGAATATTAAAAATAATGAAAAAAACAGTAATCTATACTATTAAGTAATGAACTTTCGTTGGTCCAGTAGTCAACCCCGGGATGTGATGAGTCGACATCGAGGTGCCAAACAACTCCATTGATAGGAGCTCTTATTAAATTTTCTACGACTAACATTATAATGCCAACACTTTGGATGAGTCGTTTGAGTTGTTGTTGTTGTTTTGCCCACGATACATACCAAATGTTACACAGGAAACATGAAAAAAACAGATTAGTATATTAAACCAACGAAAATCTCGGGAATGGGCTTTGATGATGATGATGAGGAGTATATTAAACCAACGTGCTATGAGGGATTCTGTCAGGGCCTCTTAAACAGTAAGGTCTCTTCTCTCTTGTTATAAACAAAGGCCTTATGCCATAGTTGATTAGAGAGTTTTAGAAGACAAGTTATTATATTAAAAATTGAGCCTTGTAGGAACCGCAGTGGAACCCCGGACAACATAGTTCACTTGCAAAAAACCCTTGCGTTTTGCGATTATTTCAATATTTTAGTTTATCCTTTTTTCTCATCAGTCAAACTCAGTCTGTATATTTGATTGTTAATATTTTGTATTGTTATTCTCTTTTACATTCACCTATATAGCGAAAGAGAAAGAGGGAGATTGACAAAATATTGCCCGACATAGACGGATATTTGTCCAAAATCCAAATTTTGGGATGCAAAGAGCCTGCAACAATCCCTGATATGTAATAAAGAGATGGTTGAACAGGAGACCTTGTTTTTTGGTCCTTGGACTACAACATAAAATCATTTCAATATCAAAATAAAACAGGACTGAACCCTTACCAGTGAAGTAGAAACCACAGAAGGTTCATTCTGGGAGATCGATGACCAGATCCTTTCCTTTGACAAAGTCTCCTCTGGAAAGTAAGACATTTATTCTTAATTATACGTATATATATTGACACGTGTAAAAGCAAAAGTATAAATAACTAAATACTCCTGAATCTTCAACACTGCAAATACCAGCTTTAATGTCGATGGCTGCCATTTTAGCCACTACAAGTAATGCATAAATTCCATCTAACCGTTGTGCCGCTTTGGTAAAACCAGTCTTCACCAATTGGACAAGAGGTCCCAGCAATGGTGATATCTACAATGAGGAAAGATAACATACAAATACACCAAAGAGTGAACTGTAAGCAAAAAAAATTATAGAGAAGGGAAGAGAGAGAGAAACAGGACTATATCAGTATACTCACCCTTAAACAAGCATCAGCATTTTTACATAAGACTCGCAGACAACGAAGATGTGCTCGTCTTAGTGTTTCTTTCTCTTTGAGACCTGTAGCGAAAAAAGAAATAATATCTGATTGAACAGATTCTGCAGAGCGCACAACCCATGAAGCTACTGCAAGCAATATTGCAATCTTCACTTCTTCATTTCCTGTAATAGATAAGATCAAATATAGGAAATTATGAAACGAACGAGAGAGGGTCGGATACGGTCAGCAAGAGATAGAAAAATATGAAGGATATGGAATAATACCATCATTTTTAAAACAGGACAAAAGAAAGGTGCATATGATCGATGCTAGGCTGTTTAGAGACCTCCCTTCGGGAGCATTTGATAGCTCCTGCAGTGCATTGAACATACCAACCTTTTGGTATGGAAATGCCAATCTTCCTTCTGAACCTGTTTGCATGTAGATCAGGTCACACATTTAACATGGCAGTACACCATGTGCATAGACACAAGTACAATAAATTAAATAAACCAACAAAAAAAAACCTCCAATGACGGCTTTTATCACATTGAACATTGCTTGCAGAGCATCAGGATCACTAGATTTTTTGCTCAAACACCCTATAATCGACAGGGCCCCAACTCTTCTTCCTTCTTCAGCATGCCGTGCCTGTGGTAGAACCACAGAAAGAATTTCCACAGCATATTTACTCAAATCAAGATTGACTGACTTCAACAGAACTCCGACTGACCCCAAGACAATCTCAGGGTTTCTTTTTAACATTTTAACAGAGGATGGAACCACAACAGTTCCAAAATCTTCATGGGAGATGTGTGTGAAAAGTGGATGAAACGCTTCACTAAGATCCTCAGATGGCTTATCCTTTGCATTTAGCACAGCTTTGATGTATATCTCAAGAAATATTGGCTGTGGAAAGTAAAATACTAAAATGTGAGACTAAGAAATCCAAGAAGGCATAAAACACCAAAGAAAATGAAGATGTCTAATTAGAATGGAAAACATTTGAAATTCAAAACGCTTCATGATTGCAGGGGAGTTTCAACTTCAAGTAACAGAACATATTCAGCCAAACAAATGAGAGTAGAACTAAATAACCAACAAACCACACATCCACACGATAAACTAGGACAAAATAAAGACACTTTACCTTGTATTGCTCAAACTGGGAAGTAGACGTTGAGTAATTTAACAACAATAATATCAACTCAGCACTATCTTTACATTGGATCTTTGAATCCTTTAGCTCATCAATATAGACTTTGTACAGGGCTGGTGACTGAAAGGTACAGATAAGAGAGTACCAATAGTTAATATTTTGTGGCAAGACCTAAATATCATAGGAAAACATAAAAGAACACGTTTGAAAAGGACCTGAGAAAATAGATGACTGAATATCCGCTTGCAAGCTCTTCGCAAACGAAAAGATCCATGTAGACAAGAAATATGAAGTAGGGATGCTTGCAAGGCAACTATTCTCCAAACTGCATTCTTGGACACGGAGATGAACTGACTGCCACTTAGAAGAAGGCAAGACCATTTAAGAAGTTTAAGGCATCCAATATGTGACTTGGACTTTATCTGCTTCTCCATGGCCTGAACTAGAACAGCGGCAAAGTTCTTCATGAAGTTAGTTTCACCTAAAGCTTTGACAAGCACATCATCAACAGCTTTTCTTGATGCAAGGTCATCATAAATTAACAGAGTTTTGAAAATGATATCCACCAACTGTGATGCTAAATCAGCTGATATTTCTGCAGGATTCAAAAAGGAAAAGGTTGACATTATAAATCGTGAGGGATGCCAAGGGCAAGCATTGCATAACTAAACAAACTATGACAAGTATAATGTGTGAGTAGATAAAAATATAGAACTTATCAGGTTTATTTGTACATTCAACATTGAGTCTACATAAGGCATCTCTATCTGTGCATGTATACATGTATTGTAACATTGAATCAAGAATCAAGGGTAACGATTTGTTTGTCTAAAGTTCGGCTCTGACTGTATTGAGGCTCATCTAGAGCTTAGATCCAAATCAAAATTCAGAATATGATGTAATATGGGTATTTTTATTTATTACTTTTATTTATTATTTAATTGGTTAGTCCATGTTAAGGCCCAACTAGGAGTACGAGTCCAATTAGAATTAGGGATTCAATTCAAGTAGGACTTAGGGTTTCTATTTTGTTTAGGAAATTAGTTGTTTGCTTAGCAAACTTAGTTCAATTATAAATTAAGGTCATTGGCCAATGTAATAGACACTTTTGTTGAATTTTGAGAATTAATTGAATTTGCGAAACTTTAACAAATACTAGTTTCGATGTTTAGGTTCGTAAGCTTCCGTTTAACCTATCAATTGGATGTAATATGGGTATTTTTATTTATTAATTCTATTTATTGTTTAATTGGGTGAGTCCATGTTAAGGCCCAACTAAGAGTTCCGAGTCTAATTAGAAGTAGGGATTCAATTCAAGTAGGAGTTAGGGTTTCTGTTTTTTAGGAAACTAGTTGATTGCTTCGCAAGCTTAGGTCAATTATAAATTAAGGCCATTGGCCGATGTAATAGACAGTTTTGTTGAATTTTGAGAATAAATTGAATTTGTGAAACTTTGACAAATACAAGTTTCGATGTTTTAGTTAGAATTTGATCATTTCTAGGGTTAGTAAGCAATGCCAAGGCACAACTTCTTTTCCATTGTTCCAACCAATACTTTCAAAGTAAATCCACATGATTTTCGTCGTATTGTTTAGATAACCTACTCAGCATTCTGCAATCAATTTTCTCTTTCTTTTTTCCAATCGATTAAAAAAAAAGTTAGAAGTTTGTGTTGCTATTGAATGAGGGAAATGGAGAGGTACACAATATTCGTTACCACTACTTAAATAACTGTGACATTGTCATTGAAGATTGTTGCCTTCCATTCACTCCAAATACACCAACCAATAGCAAATGGGGTCAACTTCAATAGCCTGTGAGTGAAAGTAAACAAAGAGCCTCTACACCTCAAAGGGGATTTGACTTAACCAAGTATCACCCACAACACCTTGAACAAGGCAAAAGGTGATTCCATATCTCCCTATTCCAATTGCAATGAAGAAATAGATTTGAAAGTTGAAACGCTCTTTGATGAAAAAGCCACACAATACAAAATCAATTTGCATGCCCCTATGAATCAAGACATACTTCGATGGAAAACTATCTCGTACCAATGTCCACGTGAAAAAGGCAGTTATAGATGGAATACAATACCAATTTCACCAGAAGTTGTTAAAGTGATTTGGAGGAATATTTTCATTTTCCAAGAGCTTGCTGGAAACTCTTTATCCCTATCCTCCTTCAAAATCCATTTATCCCCATCCTACCCTGCATAGAACTTATCCAAGATGCTGGAAAGATTTTATGAATTCGTCAACTCCTCGATGGAGAGAGAAGCTCAATGAAGTGAAGATTCCATGAAGCTATACCATCATTAAGGTTCCCAAACTCTTCCACCCTACCTTTCTTATTTAGTATACACTATGACTATGTAGCGAACAAAGCCTAGGACAACATGAAATGAAAAGCTCATTCCCTTTATGCATCCTTCGTGAAGCATATCCTTATGCATTATCGAGTTTCATATATGAATTTGGTATATTGTTTTAGTGCTTAATTTTGTCTAATGACTGTATAGAGATTTATTTATACCTGAAGTATACCAAGATAGTTAATATACTTGAGTCTCCCTGAAATTTTAAAGTTGCTTCAAACAAGGAAACCAATTCTGTTAAAACTGGGTATATCTATATCAGTGCAAAAATATCTTGAAACTAAACACTTGACTTTCATTTTGTTAGATTACTGTAAGTATTTTGCATTCCTTCAGAGAAAATAGATTCATTTTTCTTTGTTGTTTTCCTTTTTAACTATTTCACAACTTAACCTCATTAGATTATAATTCATTTTTTCATATTATGTGCTTCACAATTAGCTTAAACTTAAAAAGTGTATGAAATATTATAGATTATAGAATAAAAAGGCTATTAGGATAAAGGGTTTGCACAGGGAAATGTTGAATGTAAACATTGTAAAGGACCTTGAAATTGCATAAAGCCTGAATCCAGTATTTAATTTTGAAATCTTATCTCCGCTATGCGATTTTGAAATTTCATACCAGTTTCAGCTATGTAATTTCGAAATTGCATAACACCTAGGGATAGACGAAGCAAAAGTATATAAACCATAACGCAGGGGAGACGCATGGTAGCGGAAAAAGCGTGACAACAAAAGATGAACACCAAAAGTGCAACAGGTTTAATAGGACATTCGCATAACCATTTGCCCAAAAACATAATGGCTTGTGTTTACAAGTACAAACAAGCAAAAATGGGTCAAATTTACAAATACAAGCACTTGAACAAGGAATCAATGTCTCTTGGGGCATATCAATGTCGAGGAAACGCGGCAGATTGAGGAGTTGTTGACACAGTCTGGTGAAGAACAGGAAGAGACTTTCAGGAAGTCCCATCCTGGTTCTAATCCCATCTGGAACCACGGCAGCTTTAGCTCCATTGATTTGACACAAGTGGTTTTCGAGATGATAACTCTATACTTCGATAGAAATATCAGATGGTGATTTACCATTTAATCCTATATTAGGAGCTGAGGGGGAAACCTTTTGAGTAGGTTTCTGAGGGATAAATGCATAAGCAGCCAAGTTACTTGGAGAATTAGTCTTGTTTTCAGGCTTTAGTTTGTTTTGATTACTTTTGCTTGAAGTTTGCACACTTTACTGCCTACTTGCCCTTCCAGGTATTGGGTTTGAAGTCCTTTTCTCGAGTTGGATTGACAGAACCCGTTTGCGCACCCTACACTACTGCAACAGAGCACAACCCCACCACCATGTTCAAAGAGTGTGTTTCTTCATTCACAAATTCCCACAACTAGAACAGCCCAATCCACCATAAATAAATAAATAAATAAAGACACCTTAGCTGATCCACTTCGATATTACTATCCCACTTCACCAACCTCCCTCCAAACCCTTTAGCCGAGTGACTGTCTTCTATAGTTCAATGGGAAACCGGGTAAGACCCTCTATGATTCTATGTTATCAGTATCACTCTCCTTCGTGTCCCTTTAGTGGACCATTGTAACCAAAAGAGCCTATAATCTGGTTTGGGGAGTATGGAGATTCAAAAGAGATGAAACTTGGAGAATTCAAACATTAACCAGAACACAAAACAAACAACTAAACACATAAAATCATCAACTAAACTTAATCCGATTCAACTCATGCTTTATCTCCATCAGTCCATCTTATCCAATTGAATCAAATTGACTTGTTAGCGACTAAAACCAATATAAAAATCGATATCAAGTTCAATTTCTCCACTAGATCAATAGAAACTCTCTGAAACAAAATGTTAATAAAATTCACCGAAAATGAATACGAATCTGCTACAATGACGATAAATGCAAAACAAAAATCGGTCGAAACGCTCACCTGAACCACTGATAATCGCAGGTAGATCGCGGCGGAAGATCTGAACTCGTCGTTTGGTGGATGCAGTGGTCACAGATTCAGCAGCAGACTTCAACATTTCCGCCATTGATCGATCCGAGTGATTGACAAAAGATCAAAACTACGAGTAGTTCTTCGTCGATTCGTTCTTTAGCCTTTGATTAGCCTTTGTGGTTCTGTACTTAGGGTTTTTTCTGCCCCGCGGGTGGGAGGTTCAAGAGTTGAGGTTTTTAGTGTTTCAGACCACAGTACTGGATATCGAGCTTTTAGGGTTTTAGATGCGAAGTGTGTAGAGGGTTCATTCAGAGGGTTCATTCTTGGATTATTCACACCGCGAGTATCTAACTGGGGCGCCCACGCAGACAAAACTATTTTGAAGATCCATGCCATTACATAGAGATTTTTTTTCCATTGTGAATACAGAATACATATATAATATATAGAGAGAGAGAGAATTAGCCAAATCCTAATTTGCAACTTTGGTAGGCCTCTCAGTCTTACTCAAAATTCAAAATTAAGAGTCCTTAGTTCTGAACTTTCATCTTCTGTACAAATAATTTGGCTCAATGCATAAAATTAGCTAGATTCTTAATCTACTGGACCTACATCTTAAAATTGTTTTGATGAAAATGTTTAAGAATGTGAATTATCAACCGTTGTTTTAATTGAATATACAACATAACTTGTCATTTATACCGACTTGTAATGTGCAAAATCACACTTTATGTTCGGAATGGTAACAAATGACAACATTCAATGTCGTGGATTTCATCGCCTTCTAATAAACCTTGTGCTGCCATAAATTAAATAGCAAAATTTGCCACATTATACTATAATATTAATAATATGTATTGATTATCCAATTAAGCACAATCCAAACGTGTTTTTAGAAATATGTCATAATAAATAAACATACAAAAGGCAATAAATATATATTGTTCCAATTCAATTATGTTATTTAGCCTCCCTCAATAGATAAGTTGTTTTCTAGCAATATTTTATTCATTGGATTTAACAGCATTAGAGATGTAGTGACCAATTACATCTTCACAGAAAATTTTATCCAAATGGAATGGTGGTGTATCGGCCCACGTCTCACCCTTCTCAAGCTCAACAGCCTTCACAGCAAGTGTCTTTGCAGCTCGATTCATGTTGTAAGGGACATAGGTGACACTCGTGTCTTTAAACTCACGCAATAATTCACAACATTCATCATACATAGGCCACATGCGATAATCTTTTGGTTTGTCTTTTGCATTAACCATTTCACACACAGTCTCATCATCTCCCTCAATCACTAAATAGATGATTCCATAGTAAACAGCCAAACGTAATCCTATAAGCAATGCGCTTAGACGGAGTTCCTGAGTCCAATGTTCAATAGGCTCAGCGATAGCAAACTTGAATATTCCATTATTGTCGCGGATGATTCCTGCAATTCCACCAGGGCTGCCATCTATGATGGAAAATGTTGCAAAATTCAGTTTCCAGCAATCATTAGGAGGAGGAACCCAAGCAACATAACGACAAATTTCCTGAACTCCGGGTGGGATGATCGCCATCAGATATAATTTTAAGCGATGTTATGTGTGTCTTTCATATTGTCACCTGTTTAGTGTTTGCCAATTTATAGAAAAATTTTCCAACGGTAACAAAATTCAAATTCAATATATTCGCGTGTCATTAATGCTCACAACGGTAACAAAAGAATATACAATATTAAATGTTCTAGAAAGTATTTGAAATACATAGTAGATAAGCTTAAAACAGTAATAATCATCACCCAAATTTGAATACATCTACATTTTTTTTTGCACTGAAATCTCACTTATTACCTTTATAAGTAAGCATTCAAAAAAAAAAAAATTAGGAGAATTATTTGTTTTATTTTATATTTTAATTTTTTTTTCTATACATGGACCATTTGTAGCCAATTCATGTGGCTCAGAGCATCTTCAAAGGTAAAAGTTAAATTTGATACCCAAGTTTAGCCAAAAGCTAAATTTAGGTATTCATATTTATTCATCGCTCCAACCACATTCGGGATGTGTCAGAAAGTTCCGACTCCTGGGATTTGGGTTGATTGGACGATGTATTAATTTGATTTGAAAAAGGAGAATCTTGCAGGTTTGAAGCTGCAAGTTTACGTTCGATCACATCTATAAGATGTGTAGGTGATGATAAAAGATTAGGTTCTATTGTTGTAGGAGTTAAATATGTAATTGGTTTTGAAATTTGTTGACTCGAAACAGACTATAATTCAATCAAATCCACCTAATTCATGTATCAAAATATTTGTATAATTATTTTGTTCGATGATTTTTTAAATTCCATGAGAATCACTTTGAGATATAGAATCTTTCAAACGATAAAATAAAACAATTGGGCCTTGAGTTTGAAATTTGATTGTTTCAAAATGAGGTAAAACAGATTATGTAACATAATCATTTTTTAATTCCCAAACAGTTTTGGAACTATTTTGTAAAACATTGATATTGAGAATAAACTTATGTTCATACCATTATAAGAAAGGTATATTGACTTGCGTTTCTTCACAACATTTTTAAAACATATCTCCTAATATCTGTCTCTGATAAGGAGAATATTCTTTTATAACATTGTTGTCTTTTAATTGTGTTTTTTGTTAGGCATGAATTCATTATAAATCCAGGTTTTATTTAAAACAAAATAGGATAAACCGATAAAGATATCACATTCAATTGGGAATGATCACCCATCTCATACAGAGTAGGAGATTTCTCAGCTTAAACTTCATTTTGAAAATCATAAACAGGTTGAGGAATTTGAGGATATGAAGGGTTTTGTCTCGGATTTGCTAGATCTAAGTGTGGAAGAACAATTGGAGTAGGAGTTCTAGGTATTTGAGTAGGCGTAGTTATAAATGATGATTTAAATCTACGTCCTGATTGAAAATCTGAAAGTTGTAATCTAGTGGACCTTGATTTAGAAAACTGTAAGTCAACAGTTTCATCTTCAAGACTCGAGAGTCATGATCTAGCTAAGGCGACTAGGGAGCGGTCGTCTAGGATGAGATTGAACTTGCCAAGTTATCGGAATAGTAACTTGATTCCAATGGATTGTCTTTGGGACAATAACACTGGTTTTCTCCTTATTTGCCTGAAAAATGATAGTATATCCTTTTTCAGACTCGTGTAAGGCTCTGGTAACATGTCGAAACCAGAGGTCTGAATATTCGGCGTGAGTGTTCCAAGGATATTAGGATCCTTGAGATACATCGAGAAATTGGGATAACAGTCAAAATAGACTAGACCCATCGCAAGAGTAGACTATGCTATTACTAAAAGATAATCCTCAAACTTATCATGTCTACAGTCACGTAACGCGATAAGCGCACACATGTCGAGACCTGATCTTGTAAGGGGCTTGATTCATATTTGGATAAAGCCGATATGGATATATTTGTATTGTTGATTTTGTAGAAATTTAAGAGTTTTTGTAGAAAACATTTATCTAGGAGACTGACCCGAGACGGAAAACACCAAAGATTTAGCAAAATAAATTGAAATAATAAAATTCTGAAATAAATATAAAATTTAAACGAGATATATGATTTTATTTGTGTTAAACTGATGACCGATGTTGCATCTAAGGACTTCGCCAGATATGTTATACAAGTAGGTACACATTCAATTAACTTAAACAAATTCACATATAAGAGAAAAAATATACATATAAAAACTTTATTTAATAAAATAAATATTACAGAGAAAACTAGGAGATTACAGGGATTACATATCTCTCTAATTTCGGATGCCTTTATCTAAATGAGAGGTCTTCCTTAAATAGAGAGGAAAAAAAAAACATAATAATTGAAATGATAGAACAATTATTAAAAAGATGCGAATACTATTCGCTTTTTGGAAGTGCTTGAACTGTTGAAGATGCTTGAGTGCGGGAATTTGATTCTCCTTTTATATATTCTATTTGAAAATTAAAAGCTGACAGTAAACCCTGCAAGCGAGCAAAAATTAGTTTAGAAATATGTTCAAAATCTTGTTTCTAAAAAAATATTCGTTCGCTGGCAGAGTTTACTATCTGCTTTTGATTTTCAAATAGAATATATAAAAGGAAAATCAAATTATCTGGCAGATTTCCTGACAAGAGAATTCCTTCAAAAGCCATCATGAGCTCCCAATCCTCCAACTTCTCCTCAACCACAATCCAAAACCCAATATGCTATGAAGTCTTGTACTTTTAAACTCAAATCTCATTTGTCTTATGCTATTTCCCTTACAGATCCATACACTCCACTTTCAAATTCAGAAAAATCAAGCTCTGCAATGACTTCTTTTACAAAGCCAAAAACTACAAACAAATCTCCAAATCTTTATGTTACAAAATCAAACATTTATCCAATCATTTTGATAGAACCAGTCCTGTTTTCTATCTCCAAATAACCTCATCAAATAGCTAAACAACTTTATGATCCAAAAGGCCATTTTGAGGAAGCCGGCATCCTCAAAACTCGTGAATTCTATGAGTTCATATGGTCGATTCTGACTCAGTATTGATTACTCATCACAAAGACCCTACAAATCCATCCAAAATCACCAATTCCAAATGTCAAATTCTTCAAATCGTATCTGAATATGATTGGAAACAAAATCTTCGTTTCCATAAGAGATTTTCAGTTAATTACAATCTTCAATCTTACAGTTATCTTAATTACAAGTTAGCATGGTCTTGAGCATTATTGCTCGCAACACCAAACTGTTTTCATTATTGGTTCCTTTTGTTTTGCAATAAGTCCTCATCAAAATCAGTACCATTATGATTTCAACATTCTCGGTGGAATCATTTTGGGCCAGTACAAGATATTATTTCTCCTCCAGTTCATGAAGGATGACAAGTTTTCAAATCCAATTTTCATCATCCAATTCCTCATTCAGAGCGAGTTCTCGCTCTGGTTTTTTTTTATCAAGTTCAATCTTGCATGGATTTGTTGTTGGGATTATGTCTCAACAGCCCTCTCAACTCCATGTCAATCAGTTCAAGCTCTTATTTGGTTATGTTGCCGATTCAAAGTCAAATGATGGTCACAATTTGATCATACAAGTGTTACAAAAGAAGCAGCTACAAAGTTATTTTCAAACAAGGATCCTTCTTTTGCTCCTCAGGTGAATCCTACACAATCATCTTCTCAAGCAAAGCTCCTCAAGCAGCATATCAAAAAGCAACTACAAGGCAAACCTACAAAGGCTCAACTATTGGAAACTCTGTCTCAGATCTATTCCATGGATGAATCAGACGAGGACGATGATCCAATAGGACTCGACAATGAGGATGACTGCTTTGGCATCTTTTAGCCATTTGCAGGATTCCTGACCCTACAATCAATCTCAGGTTTCAACGAGTCATCACGATTCTAGAAGCCATTTTACAATGTCCGAAATACCAATCAAGCATCTTCCAGCTCTACAAAATGACAAATAACTTTCGATCCCAACCGACAGTCTTTTTTCAAAAGCAATCGCGTGAACCAACAGTTCCCGCAATCAAGCATCTTCAACAGTTCAAACACTTCCAAAAAGCGAATAGTATTCGCATATTTTCAATAATTGTTATATCCTTTCAATTATTATGTTTTCTTTTCCTATCTATTTAAGGAATACCTCTCCTTTAGATAAATGCATCCGAAATTAGAGAGATGTAATCCTTGTAATCTCCTAGCTTTTTTTGTAAGCATTTCCTCTATGAGTTTTCTCTGTAATATTTCTTTTCTTAAATAAAGTTTTCATATGTATACTATTATCTCATATATGAATTTGTTTAAGTTAACTGAATGTGTAGCTACCTGTATAACATCTCTGGCGGAGTCTTTAGATGCAGCATCGGTCATAAGTTTAACACAAATAAAATCATATATCTTGTTTAAATTTTATATTTACTTCAAAATTTTATTATTTCAATTTATTTTGCTAAATCATTGGTGTTTTCCGTTTCGGGTCAGTCTCCTGAGTAGAATTTGGTATCATAGCCAATTGTCTTGCTTTTTTCTGCGCGGGGGGGGGGGGGGGGGGGGGGACTAGTTAGTCAGTGAGTCCAAAGTAACGTTGGTCAGCCGTTGGAAATTATTATTAATATATGTACATTAAATATATATTATTATTAATATCAATGATATTATTATATTATTATTTAGATATTTTTTAATTATACTATTATTAATTTAAACTTAATTTTAATTAGACAAATTAAAAGAGTTAAGAGTTTTTTTTTTTTTTTTTTTAAGAATTTAGGGATGGTATGGATCTCCCCAAATATAGGGGAAGGAAAAGGTAAAATAGGGACATGGATAGGGTTCGTTAGAGCGTGGTTTTTCCACCCCCAGTTATAGGCAGCCAGACTTTATAGTCAGGTTTTGGGCTTTTTACACTTCTACCCTTTTATAGTTGAGCGTCTGTGGTTGTGTGTGTTAAAGAGAATGAGTAAAAGTGTAAAAACACCCAAGCCTGGCAAAAAAATAGCTTTAAAGCATGGTTGCCTAGACAAACTCTTTCAGCTAAAGTCTAGGCATCCAGTTTGGGGGGTATCTAGTGGGCTTACTAGTTTTGTTGAAAATAAGCTACGTTGTGGGTTAGAAAATGTGTTAGATGTCACCGAAATAGGGAGGAGGAACTTGAAAGAATGACACAAGAGACACCTCAACGATATGGAGGATTCGAAGTCCAACTTGACATTCTTTTGCAATATAACATTCTCTGTATGCAATAAGACAAGATAAAAGTCCAAGTGATTTCAAAAGGTAGCATTATTTGAAAGAAGCATAAAGGTAAATGTAATGAAAATTTCCTCAATAAGATGGCCATCAAGGTCGGAATTTGTTATTGGATTGTGCTAATGGATGACTGGAGGAGGTGGTGGTTGATCGTTTTCGTTTAATAACTAATGGAGGAGTGTATATAGTAAGTAATGAATATTATCAATATCAATATATAGTGTAGTATGGTAATGTTTTTATTTGGTCATCCCCAGATGCGATTTTGTTGGTGTTTGGATGGATTAGATTGGGTTGGATTGGTTAAGACGGAGGAAAAATTTTGGGGGGGGGGGGGGGGGGGGGGTGATTTTAGTCTATGTTATATTTTGTTTGTTGTTGTCTCCTAAAACCTCGATGGAATCAGTTTGGTTTGTAGATCGATTATGGATCTGTCTAGGTTGTCATCGATGTTACCGTCCGTTCTCATCTTGTAACGGATAACTAAAATACATAATCTACTCCGAACCTAGGCATGAGGCGTAATTGACACTTATATTTTGGATTAGTTGACACTAAGCTGCTCCTTACCATTTATCTCCTCAACAAGTTGTTCCTTAACATAAGCAAACTTTGAAATCAGTTGTTCTACTCGTTCCTCAGCAGTCTTACTGCTAGCAGACTGCGACTCGTCAACACATAATGCCTGATCATGAGCAGCCTTATCCGTGGATAACTCACTCTCAATAGCATACAATCACTCTCGCAGGCAATTCATCTCCTCCCCTGCAAACGGTAAGCTCAAAAAGTATACTTATCTCGGACAGTTTCCACTCCCTTTAAAGAAGCCTGAGAAGCTTCACCAAGCATACTTATCTCAGACAGGTTATGTTAGTATGTTGGTTTGGCGGAAAAGAGGTGGGAACATATCCTGTATAGAGGTCATCGTAGCTCACTAGCACGATCATCACTCGGATTCACGCCAGTGAACTTCCCTAACGAACATGCACCCACTAATTTTCAGAATCTCCAACCAACCACGCAACCCTTTCCACATGTTAGGTTTCCGACTTCCAAACGACGCCACAAACACCATTGAAAAAGACCGATCGAATTTGGCAACCATTTTTTAGTCAGGTTTGAGCCTTTTAACACTTTTACCTATTTTCTTTAAAACATAAGTACAAATATCATTTATAGAAAGGATAGAAATATAAAAACCTGACCCAAAAATGGCTATCAACCGCAACAAACTATTGAATTTGTGACGATTGAACGTTCTAAGTTCTAACCCACGGACCCTTGTCTCCTCCCCGCTAAAACCCTTGCAACTCGTTTCTTTTCTCTTCTTCACTAGCAAACATCCCTCTTCTTCTGTTTTTCTATCTCTGCAATTTCTCGTTGCGAATCAGCCACAACACAAGCTATTGTATTGTATTTGAAACAGCACCAACATTGCTGAAGCAACAACACTTGCAACCAGAGCATCTGTAACTGCACAGGAAGTTCCCCTCCTAGTGCTCTGCTCACGCGGTTTCACGGTGAGAACTTTTCGAGATTACATCAAATTTTTTTTTTCCTATAATTCGTCATAAATTTCTCTTTTTCATTATGCACATCACTATTTGCTTGTTCATTACCAACATGGTTGGTTTATTCTTGATCTGTTAGAATCTTTTTTGATGTAAGAACTGAATAGAGTTACATTAGGTCAATAAATCACCCTTATTTCCTATGTTTCTTTTTGTTTCAATTGATCGAGTGCTAATTAGCAAATTTTGTTGTTTCTAGAATGCCTCGAGATGAAATCAAATTCAAAAGAGTGAATCATCCAAACATAGAATGCTTAACAGTTAATTTAAAAGCGAAGAAAGCAAATGATTGGCTTTTGATTTGATACCCGTCTTATAAAACTTGTCAAGAAATATGAGGCCTTGGAAACTTACCCAATATTGTTTGACAAGTATTTGATGATATGCAGATTACGTGGAACAATTTAATGGTAATTAAGTTGGCGGGTTAAGCCCCACCATACCTGGAAGCTTTAAGCATTATTCCAAAATTGCCTAAGCTTCATAGTTCATAGTAAGCTAAAGCCTTCCAGTTTACCAACTGAATATTAATCATCATTCAGTCTTTCTCTCTCGGTGTCTCCCAGGAAAGCAAAGTAGGGGAGCTCGGTTACACTACGTGTAGAATGGTGTCAGAATATGGGATAAAGTTGGCTACCAGTCTCATTACATCTCATTTTGGTGACCTTGTCTCGGTAATACTTATAAGTTATAAGAACTTTGGGCCTATGATCTTATTATTATTATTATTATTATTATCATGTTTCGTTCTGCTTATATGTTTCCACTCTTGTTTTGTGTTGCTGTATTTGCTTACGTAGAGAGTTTGTGATTGCCTTCTACGCAAGGGAACTTTAACTCTCTCAGAGATAACTCGGGACAGTGAACTCCCGTCACAACAAGTAAAAAACTGCCTCCTTGTCTTAATCCAGCACAACTGTGTTCAAGCTTTTGATACTGAGAAAGAAGGTATTCATATCTCTTATCTCCAGACCACTTATTACCACTTAAACTAACAAAACATCCTCTTGTTAGGTGACTTAGGGGTATCACCAAAGATAATCACTCATTACACAGCCATCTCTGAAAACATCCTTCATCGCATAAGGTTCTCCAAATTCTTAGCTATTGTATCAGAAGAACTTGGTAGAGAGGTAGCTTATATTCATTTCCTTTTGTTAAAGTTATATATAATTAGAAAGATTGTTAATTGGTTTTAGTTGTTGATCTTTTGTTGCAGTGTGAAGAGCTACTCGACGGTTTACTTCAACATGGTAGGCTTACTCTAGAACAAATTATACTACGCTCAGCATCCAATCAAAATGAAGGTATTATATTTTCTTAGTTGCCCATTCTTGTTTGGACGGATCTTGATGCATGGTTTGTAAAAACGTAGTAGTTATTATATGTCTTGATGGCATTTATGTATCCTTACACAGGGAATGCAATTATTCAAGATACTATAAGAGCACATTTTGCTAAACTTGTCGATGCACATTATGTGGAACGTTGTCCTGCTGCTGTGCCCTTCATTGCACCACAAACAGAAACCCTATCAACTGGAACCAACGGTGTTAAGTCTGGCAAGGCAATTCCCTCCTCTCTCTCTGTTGTGTTTAATCTCATTTAAATTTTTTTTAAGGGGTTGGGTTTGTTTGACTGTCTACGACTCTCGAGCTGTGCAATTTTTGTTAGAAAAATCAGCCATCAGTCCCTTTGTTGTGTTTGTTTGAGTGTCTACGACTCTTGAGCTGTGCAATTTTTGTTAGAAAATCAGCTATCAGTCCCTTTCTTAGCTTATTAGATTCCGACATAATGTCAGTTTTAGATTTTGAGGGTCATGAACTCATTATCTCCAAAAAACGAAAGGAATTTGAACTTGTAAATGTCACCTGTTTATTTCCCTTGTCTTTGATTTGCCAAAATTTTGTGCTCTTTCCTGGTTCAGAAAGCCCCCTACTAACCATGAGTCCATGATTTTTTTGTTTTGTTGGTGGTGGTGGTGGGGGGGTATTGTGACTATTTTGAAAAATGCGGATTATTGAAGTGGTGGAAAAAATTGAAAGGTGAATTTCAGACTGTTACAGGATCTACTCGTGATCTGAATTTGACAGTAATTTTCTTTTAGTTTTAATTTTTTGTTATATTGTTTGACTTGTTAGCGAAACACTTAATTGACATATTGACTGGATTCTATTGATAGCTGATAGAAGTCGAGTCTCTTGAAAAACGAGCTATGATAGCTGCAATTCCATCAGAGGCAGAAAGATTTTCTGTTACAACAGATTCTAGGACTGATGTTACAGTGGAAGCTGAGAGTCAGGGGACATCTCATAATGTAGTGGTTGGGGAAAAGGTTGGTGCAATTATCTTTTATCTTCCAAGCATGTCGATGATCTGATGCTTCTGAGCATTTTTTCTTAAATGAAATATTAAGTGATAAATTAAATGTATATAGCGCAAGCATGCGGACTTGGAGACTGATGAGGGCATTAACGCTAATATTTGCACTAAAGAAGTTCTATGGCGTGCCAATTTCAAGGAGTTTGTACGTTGTCTTAGACACAAGGTGGGTTTTGGCCTTTCCTTATCATTATCATTATTTTGAAATGTATAGTCTTACTGAAATGAATCAGAGAAAAATATTTCTGAAATTCAATGGCACATCAGCAAAGAGAATTTTTACTGATTTAATAAGGCAAAGGGCTGAAACACAGTGGAAAGTTCCTTTTCCCCCTCGACCCAACCAAAGCTACATAATGAAGGCCCCTACCACGAAACAAAAACAATTAACCCTTCATAACACACCAAAGACCCATGCTTAAATAATATTATGGGATGAGAATTCTATTTGTCATACTCACACAAGATCCTAAGAAAAAACCCTCCCTAAAAATTAAATCATCAAGCAAAGCCAAATGTCTTCGTCAGAATCTTCAATGGACGAAAATCCTAATTGTTAATCACTATAACACAAGTTACACAACCATCGGATTCACTATGGCTAAGCACTTGACCCAGTCCAATCTTTCAGTTCTGCAACTATGTACACAATGGGACCATCCTCAATAAATCCCCAAACTGCTGTATTGCCTCATTTTATTGTCTGCCAACAAATCCACTCTATGCACAGCAGCACCTCTAGACTCCTAATAATCCTTCCTCACGATAGGATGACATGATTCAGTGCTCAACTCAACCATAAAAACTTAGGAAGATTGGGAGCCTCAACCTACTTTTCAACAGAATCACCATTACTCATGGAATTAGAAGAATAACACAATGAAATCCCTGAATTTGAGCCTAGGAAGCACAGACACTTTGTGGATGTTGCCTTGTCCCTTTAGGACACGACTCCATAAGTGTCATGACTCACGGGGTTGACATGCCTTGGTCACTTCTTGGACATCTTAAGTTGCTTTGTTTTTTCCCTAACCTTGTAAAATTAAAATTTTTATGTTATAGTGTGAAACTTTTTTCCCATCTTATCTTTCATTGGAAAGGATGACCAAAAAGAGCAAAGAGTGACAGACTACATGAATGTAACTAGCAAAGGATTAACAGGAATAAGTCATATATGCTTTGTTCGATTTTTTGAGGCTGGTTGTCTCTTTATCTCGTATGGGAAAAAATACTAAAGGATGAACATGAATGTTATTATGTTAATATAGATCATTGCAGAATTTTTATTTGAATCATTTGACTCATCATTAAAAAATATGTTTTTTGAATAGTTAACATAACCATTAAAAGTTTAGACATTAAAATCCATAATCTGCTACTCAGATAAATTAAATAAAGACTAATATTTATGTATATCGAAGAAATAGCTATTATTTTATCTGCTCTGTGTCTGTGTCCTGTTTTCTCGAGAGTTACCGTGCTGGTTTGTTTGTGTCCTTGCTTTCTAGTCACGCATCTTTCTACCTGACTCACAATCTCCAAAAGTTTGTGAAAACTTCTATTCCTTGAGAGGATTGGTCCAAGGTAATTCCACTTGATTCAGTATTATTTGAATTAGATAAAAGGGAAAAATCAATTGAGATAAATAGACGTACTTACTGCTTGGGACTTCTAATTAATATTAAACACAGCCAAATATTTGCTAAAGATCTTTATGTACAGTGTTTTTAAGACTTATTTTAAGCTTTATGCGACTTAATTAGGGGAATAACAATTTCCCCCTAGCTCAGCATACAACTTTCTAATTTTCCTATCCAAGCAAAAGGCAAGCTCATATGTATTAAAATTGTATGCAATATCGCATTGAAACAATTTATAAATTATGTTTATCTAATATGAAACTAATGCTGTGTAAGGTTACCTAAACATTTCTCTTTTACAGTCTTTGGAGAATTCAGCATACATGTATATGCATTTTTAATGTTTTATTTTGTGAATAAAGTCATAGTTAGTCAAAGTTAACTATCAAAAAACATGTACAAGTAAGCAAATCTATCTGATCTTATGCGACTAACGACATTCAAAAGTATAACTAAAGAAAACATACATAACTCTGATATTATTTCTATGATGCAACTTTAACTTGTATGTGGTATTTCTAGGTGGCACAAGAGGGTTAGAAAGTGTATAGCAAGAAGATTTTGAGAGTTATTTCAAACTACTTTAAACCTATGTACTGTAACAATGACACGAATATTTGTAAGACTTGAAAAAAGTGAAAAAGTTGATGACATAAGCATGTTGTGTCCAACGAGAGTATCCGTGAGTGTTGACACTAGCATTTGACGCGATACGTGCGGACATTTTTTTAAGAGTATAAATAGAGTGTCATTGTTACATAGCTTAAAACAAAACAAAAAAGGTTGCCTCGCGGTCTGGTCCAGATGAGGCAACAAAGTTCCTATCTTTGTCTTGGTCGCCGAGGCTTCCTCTTTGACTTTGTAGGTATGAAGTTTCATACTGACTGCATTCTCATGTCAAGTATCTTATGATTTATCCAGATCAAATGGAGAATAATAATGTAAGAGATTTGTGGTGGAGAACAATTACAGTGAAGTTCTTTAGGGTTTTGGAGTTGGGAACAGGAGCCCAGTAAACTCAATGAACAGCGAATACGTCTGTGAGGAAATCCTTTCTGAAATGGCTGACATGAGATCTTGGAGGGTAGAAGAGAATTGGATTTTGCTGGAAGCTTGTATGATGATGGAAGGAATTTACTGGACTCTTGGTATGGGTGGGGCAAAGGTTTCGTGTTGCATGCATGGGGTTAGGAGTTACGTAATAATGCTTAAGAGCTTTGAGTAATGCACTACAACAATCCACTTCTCAAAGAGAACATGATGAACAAAGGTTGAGCAGTTTGAAGCTAGTATAGAAATGACTCGATGCTCATATTTGTCATTAGTTTCTAGTAGGAGGCTTCTGATGGTCATTTGAAGGTCTGATTATGGATTTGGACTTTTTTTTTTCCCTAAGATTTTAGGTTCTGGTGCTCACTGGACTGTTGGTGCTAAGTACAATGTTGCTTGTTGTTCACCTGAAGCTCTCCTATATGTTATCAGATGTTTTTTACTCTACCTCCCTTTTCCATCCATGCAAGTTCAAAAAGTTGTTTATTTGGAGCTGATGTAAATCAGCCACTTTGTTGCTTTCAGGTTTCATGCTAATTTGGGGGTATCTATAATGCAAGGTTCATGGTTTAGTATTCATTAGGTTTGAAAATTTTTAAATGCTTTACCTCTCAATCCATAAATTGGATTCTTTAGACTCAATACTGCTGGAGTTATTTTTCCCAGTTTTAACTCAAACTGAATTTTGTCAAGTAAAATATGGAACATTTGCTCCTTACAAACTCTACAATTTACAATTTTAGTTTTTTTTTAAATTTATCTTTTTGTTATATATACAATAATGACGTCTCCAAAGTGTATGAAAGTTTTCCTCATGGTCCCCTAGAAATTCATTTTTCAATTCAATAACAAGGATGTCCGCAAAGCAATAGGATAATTTTTTTTTAAAATAAATTGAAGCATAATTAGTTTCTTTAACTGAATATTCTGAACCCCCTGAAATTAATTAACATATGCAATATACACAGTGTTCTAAAAATCGGTCTAGTTAGCCTCCTGTGCGGGTTTATGAAATTTATTTATTTATTATTTATTTTCAGTTTGAAAAAATACAAAATTAAGGCTTTGTTTTTTTTTTATTTTTTATTTTTTAATATACATTTTTATAGGTATCTTGGCATTGAATTGGAAGTAACTTATATGCTATTATGCTAAATTTTTATAAATTATAAATTATAATAAATAAATAAATAACCACCTAGGCCCCTGCCTAGTCCTATGGGCACTAGTCCCTTGCTCGTTGCCCGCCTACCGCCTAGCATTTTTTAGACCACTGAATATACATACTGATCTACCTTTTCTTCTACCACTGCTTTTGCATCTCTATTGTGTGGATCAACCTATGAATTTGTATTTTTTTTTTCTATTCTTTTGTTGAAGATTCAGTTACTTCTCTCATCCCCCCATTTTATCTTAATTTTTTCCCATCTGGGTTTTGCCATTATTCATTTATAATGCACAAATACATATTATGAATGAAGAAAAATAACTTATAGTTATCAATATATGTTTCTCCTTGCATCCAAGGCTTGCGTTGCAAATGTGAGATCACGGCTAGACAGTGGAGTTGCCATCGTATTAAATGCAATGCTAAAGGCAACGCGAATTTCAGAGGAAAAAGTAAAATGTGAGAGTACAGGTGATGGTGAATACCAGTCTGAACTTTTGTTTACAACACCTTGATTACTTTTTCTTTCTTCCTTTAACTAGTCTAACAGAATTTTAACTGAGCTCCATTTTTGTTCAAGTTTGTCTAATGCTATTTGCTAGTATCATTCATAAAAAAGGGTTTTATTTATCTTATTTTTTCTGTTGTCTGTCCCAGATCCATGTTTTTTACGTTCGAATTTAGGGTTATGTAGTGAATATTCCATACTTCTTGTAAACAATTAAGTATTACAAAATTAACATTAGAAGAAGGGACAGACTGGGAAATTTTGTTACATATTCATTGTTTATCATCTCGTTTATTGTATCGATGGTTTTTTTTACGTCAACACTGCCTTCCCATAGTTCTCTTTATTACATAAATTCCACTTCTAATAATAAAATACTTTGCAGTTCCATTGTTGGTCGATGACATTTTTAAAGAGGTTGTTAAAAATGAAGAAGGTCTTAACATGACTTTGGAACATGTTAAAGCAGCCCTTTGCCAATTGGGCTGCCATCCCATCATAGGAGAGAGAGAAGAGTCATACTGTGTTGGTATCTTTCCCTTTCACCTTCTCAAATAATCAGTAACTTTAGCTTTATGTATTCTTAATTTCTGACCGACTCCGTTTCTAACATGATGTGTAGATATAAAGAATATCATTGAGATCGCTCAGACCAATGAGGTATTAGTTCACACTTGCTTTTTTCGTATAACTTCTAATTGAGGTTGATAATACTTTCAGCCGGAAAATTACAAAAATAAATGTTTTTATAATATTGTAGGTGGAATCAGTTTTGTTAGAGAAATACGGGCAATTGACTCACAGGATCTTTAAATTACTATCAAAGACTGACTGCCTAATTGAATCCCATAAGGTAATGTTTTCCTATTAGAGTTTTCTGCATTATTGTACCCATTTCTTTGATTTTTTCTTTATTTTCAGGGTTGTGGGTAGGAATTCTGTTTCTAACTATCCATGCATCCTTGTAAACATATAGGGTAAATGTTGAATCACTTTTTATTTAAAAAGCTCGAGGTATTAGAGAAGATAATACCAAGGGGGGGGGGCGCGCAGAAGTACAAGGATTTGCAAAGAGAAGTCTTGATTTATAGACTTGGAACTATTCTTGGGCGAATCATAATAAATCTCAATCCCCTTTGCTCCCTAGTGAAACTCTGAAAGAAGTTAAATCACTGTTTACTTTTAAATCTTGAGCTCTGAAGGGAGGTTTAACTTATGAATAAAACATAACGGAAAACTATAATAAAATAAGAAGTTACGTCACTGTTTACTCGATCACTCTTAAATATTGAGATCTGAAAGAAGGTTTCACTTAAGAATATAACATAACGGAGAACTATAATAAATCACAAATGCAAGAAGTTCTGAAAGCTAATACTTCATTTTGAAGCAATTGCTTATTTTTTGTTTTCGGGGTTGCTAACTCCACCATAATAAGCTAGAAACCTACTAACAAGATGAAAATATTTTTTCTAAGTTATTTATAATAATAGTAGAACTTTCTAAGAGTGGTAAACACTATACAAACTCTTTAGGTACTTCCACACACACACACACAAAAGATACCCGATAACAATAAAATAGAAACTAATCTCATTCTCCCTAATACAACTCGACTTGGGAACCAAGAGTCAAACTTGATAAAATAAAATTTTATTATTGACTTGATTGGGCTGACCTTATCAAATGGAGTTGCTTGGTCAAGGTTGCAAAAGAATTTTGGATTTTCAGGTTTGGCTTGACCACAGGGTCTCCATTAACCTATTCTTTGGCATACTTTTCCATGGACAATTTTAAGCGCACATGGCAGATGCAGGTGAAGAACAACACAAGAGTAGTTAAAAAATAAATTTAAGGTGCGTTTGGTTGAATTCCATGGAATCCATGGGGGATGGGGAACCACTTTGTTTAAGGCGAATTTGATTAAGATATGATGATCACTTGTGTTTAAGGCAAATTTGATTAGAATGTGGTTGACCACTTATTATTATGAATTCTAGATTGTGATCAAAGATGAGGAGTTGAATTCCCATGAAATATGATAATCCAATTCTTTATGGGGCAAGGAGTTGGGATTTTCATGTTTCATGGGAGTTCAATTCCCAACTTTGATAATGTAGAATCCATGATAATTGGTCCACCTTATTTTGATAAAATTTGACTTAAACGCAAACAATGTTCTAAAAACCGGCCTAGGTGCTAGAAGGTAGAAAAAACCCAGATTAATGGCTGGGCGGGTTCTGGGTAGTCTGGGCTGTCTAGGCGGTCTGGGCGAGTTTTTATTTTTTATTTTTTATTTTTATTATTTATTATTTATTTATTTTATTTTATTTTATTTATAATAAGGCTGATTGTGTTTTTATTTTATTTTTCTTTCATCTTTTTTAGAAATAAACAATTTAATTGTTTTTTATTCAGTATATGTCTAAATGTAGCAAATGATGATTACTTAATGGAATTCTCAAATGATCTGTCGGTACCAATTTTAGTAATGTAGATTTTATCAAACATGACTGAGGTTATTCATGCAATTTGAAGAAAAATAAAAGAGTAGATTTGAATATTTGTCCACAAATTCAATTTTGTATAAAGTACCCATCATGACCAACTTCAATATTTGAGTTTTAATAAATTTTGTTCATGATTGTTAATTTTTCATGTTTTTAAATTTTGCATATGTATCTTGGCATTAAATTGGATGTAATTGATAATGTATTATGCTTAATTTTTGTAAATTATTAAAGTTATAATACAAAACCTAAGACCGCTTAGGCCCCTGAGCGCTAGGCACCTGCTCGCCGCTCGCCCATCGCCTAGCGCTTTTTAGAATACTGAACGCAAGTGGATCCCCATGAATTCCATGAAACCAAATTGTTATAACATTTGGTTTCCTTGGATTTTATATATATACCGAAGAATAGGAAGACACAATTATGTGGCGTAAAAGTTATCACCCATTTCTTGCAAATTGATAAATGAGAAGATACTAGACAGAGCTGCTGGACTTTGCTACTAGCCTACTACTACCTCCCGTTGACTGATCTTCAGTGAAAAAATCAACCTCACATTTTATCATCCTGGATTGACTGTGGAGTTCTGGTGATTGGGCCAATCCTCTTTGCTTAGCCTAACTTCTTAGACTTCCTTCTAGAGTAGGCCCTTGGAAAGTTAAATCGCCTCTTGAACAGCGCAACAGACGTGATTGACTGGTTGATTTTACTTTAATTTTTGGCCCCAAAGCAATCTTGTCTTTGTTTGGGATGACCTTATAACCGTCTAAAGGTATCCACGTAGATTCGAGAGCGTGGCAGTCACTTTTATCATTCTTCAATATCTGTACCCAGGCCATCCCAATCACAAACTCTTTACTAGATCGTTAGCCAACACATCTGGCCAGACAGAGATATCAATTCTTTTTAAGGTGGCTTTCCTTGTTACTTTCCAAGCTTTACTAGCTCATATTCTATTTTTTGGATGGAGATAAGATTATTTATCTAGATGATTTTCCTTGTTACTCTTTTCCAAGCTTTACCAGCCCATATTCTATTTGCTGGATGGAGATACGATTATTTGTCTAGTTAATTGTTTATTTCTATGTTGGAAAGCTTGTTTAAGAAAACACTACCACCAACTTATTTTGTTATTATTTTTATTCCATACAGTGATTGCCTAAGAGCATGGGTTCTATGTAGGTTATATATTATACGGGTGCATATGCATCTGGCGAATTCTTTTAACATATATGTTTCCTCTTTGCAGATTGCAGCTCAGATACTTGGGGAAAAGAAAGAAGCATTCAAAGTTCTCTGTAATCTTTGGAAGGATGGCTATTTACAGATGCAGGTAATTTTGCTCATTCTTCCAAGTGGTTTCTATGCTTCTGGGTGAAGATACTCGGCCCGCATTTCATTTGTTCTTTTCACATGAACAAAGTTTTCCCTGTTTTAAGAAACAGTGCAAAACATCAATATTTTTGTTGTTCGGTTAGCAATAAGAAAACAAAGGACACATTCATACTGTGTGCAGTTATATATAAGTTGATAAAACTAATATTATCATCATTAGTACTATTATCATGACAGCAATAATAATCACCTTTCACCATCATCATATTCAAACTTTGACTAAAATCAAAATTACAATAAAGATATCAAACTATTGTTGGTCTTAATAATAAGATTCCCTAGCTAAACTTCGAGATGCAGTGGTTTTGCACTAAATGATGCAAAAGAAAAGCCCGAACATGCTGAAGATAGTTTTGCATGTAAACTGTTTTCATTTGCACTAATATGATATATAAAGGGACAGGTTATATGACACCACCTTTTGTACTTATTTTTATTTTTTATTTTTTTACACTGTTGTGTTGTGCAGTTAAAACGGTGTTATAACGCCGATATAACTCTTAACGGGGTGAGTCGTTATGTTATGACATTATCACGTTATGGTATCACAGCTCCAATATAACGGCGTTATATGACCGTTATTGAGATAACGTTTTTCTTCTTCTTCTTTCAATAACCCCATTTTAACGTTTTGTTATAATACATTAAAAAAAAAATACCCATTTTTCATTCTCGATCGAACGAGAACCCTAGACTCATAGGAAAGAAGGACTTGAGCTAGCCGTCACCAATAGACACAGACCTTGCCGTTTGACAGAGAAGGAAAAAAGACGAAGAATCGATCACACTCTTTGTTGCGATTTCACTCTCATACGAAGGGAAGGTGTTTTTATTAATTTTTTTTTTTGTTTTTGAATTTAATGTTATGAACATGATTTACATTTACTTTTTTTACTCTATAATACATTAATATTTTGTGGGAGTATTAAAAATATATTTAAAAACTACTCCGTTATATATAGTTTATCCCGATATATCCCGTTATAACCTATAGCGCTTTTGAACCGTTATGGGTCCATTATCCGTTTTATCTGTATAGCTGTTGTGAGACCCACCTAACAGAGAGTTATGAGTTAAAACTACCCATTTTCGACATTTCTAACAACATCAAATAATAATATAGAAGTTGTAGAATGTTACTGTTTTCAGCTGTACATTTTACTTGAATAACAATATAAGATATTACTAATAACCTCGGAAGGAAAAAGTTTTTGTGAGAATGTTCATGGTAGGGAGATCTCCACTATATACGCAGCCTTAAACTCCAGTTCATGTAGCCCTAAGAACGAAAAAAAGAAAAGAAAATGGTTGCTATGAAAATGAGTGTCGAAGTATTCTGGCTCACCTAGGTTTGGACCATTTTGAAGACTCTTAACACCTCATATGGTCATACCTGTGTTAGACAGCAGGAAAACATATACCCGTATCATTGTCACACAATGCAAAACACAAAAATATAATATTTACTTCTCTTCATTCACAAGAAAAGAGCTCTAGAAACCCACTTCTAGAAATCCTACCAATATAATTTCAAATCACTATCCTAACAACAATGAAAATGGTCTTTCAAGAGACAAATTCCCACCGACTCTTAATTGCATTGAGGAATACATGATTATGTGCTTAATACTCTTTGACTGATTGATAATTATAACTTTATCAGAGTCATGCTCTGTACAATGAAGTTCTACTCTGAGCAGAACTTTAAGAGTCTGAAACGATTCCTGAAAAATCTAACTTGGAATAAATGGCAGGAAGCATATGGATGAACATGCAACAGAGCTTAATAAATAATTTAGGAATACGCTTTTACTGGATCACTCAGATATGTCTGGCCTATATAAATGGTAAATGCTGACATCCACTTCTCATCTATGATGTATGGCAATGTGAACTCCCCCATAGTTCATACTGCTTCTTGTTAAAGTGTATATCTAGTTGTCAATTAGGTTGTTTATCTAGTTGTCAATTAGGTCCCCTTAGTGTGTATCTAGTTGTATACAGCTGGATACTAGTGTGTATCTAGCTGTCCATTGCTGTCCATTAGGTTCCCTAGTTTACCTATTTATATGCATCTATATTCTCATTACATGAATAAGAAGAGAAGTAGAAATGTAGTCTCTTAATCTTTTCTAACATGGTATCAGAGCCATAGTTCGAAATTTGTAATTTGGTTCTCACCTATTTTGTTCTCTTCGATCCTTCGAAATTTGCAGTTTGCAATTTGGTTCTCCAGTCGATCATTCGATCCTTCCAGTCACTCCAGTCGATCCTTCGATCCATCCAGTAGACGCATCCAGTCGACTCCTCCAGAGCGACTTCGTTCAGCCGTCGACCCTCCAACAGGCGTCGACTCCAACAAAGCAACCCTCCAGGCCGTCGATCGAAGTCGATCGACTCTTCCAGCCTCCGTTCGGCGTCGATCGACTCTTCCAGCCACCGATCGAGCCCTCCAACAGTCGTCGCCTCCAACAGAGCGACCCTCCAGGCCGTCGACCGAAGTCGATCGACCCTTCCAACCTCCGTTCGACGTCGATCGCCTCCTTCAGTCAGTCCGATCGACCGATCGACTGATCCAGCAAGTCGACTCCTCCGATCGACTCCTCCAGTCGATCCAGCCCTCCTATCGACTCTTCCAGTCGATCCTGCCCTCAATCCTGCCATCAGATCGACTCCTCCAGTCAGATCGACTCCTCCAGTCGATCGAAGCACCCTCTGCTTCCAGTCGATCCACCCTCTGCTTCAAGTCGACGCTTCAAGCCATCGATCCAGCTAGTAGACGCGTCCAGCCATCGTCTCTAGCCATTGTCTCCTCCAGTTCCTTGTCTGACATTTTCTCCTCCTTCAGATCTCTCAACATTTGACCTTAATTCTGGGTTTGATATCTCCATTTGGGCTTTTCTGGTTTTGATTGGGCTCTACTGTTCATTTCCTCTCAATGTGTGTAAGGGCCTGTTTGGTAAAGGCCTGTTTAATACGAGCCTGTTTGGTACGGGCCTGTTTGCCTGTTTGTAAAACCCATCCCATATTTGAAGGTGCCTCTTCCTGATTTCCTGATTTGGTGAGGGAAATTGTCGAGATTTGAAGCTCCTGCTTTTGGAGATTTTCTCTGATTTTGGCTATTTGATAAGGGCCTGTTTGATAAGGCCTGATTTGGTAAGGCCTGTTTGATAAGGCCTGTTTGGTAAGGGCCTGTTTATAAGGGCCTGTTTGTGCCTCTTCATGATTTCCTGATTTGGTTAGGGAAATTTTCGAGATTTGAAGCTCCTGATTTTGGAGATTTTGGCTATTTGGCTATTTAGGCCTGTTTGATAAGGGCTTGTTTGTACCAAGTTTGACTGTAGAAAGCTACAGTTTGTAGGCCTGTTTGCTAAGGGCCTGTTTGTACCAAGTTTGACTGTAGAACGCTACAGTTTGTAGGCCTGTTTGATAAGGGCCTGTTTGTACCAAGTTTGCCTGTTGAAAGCTACAGTTTGTAGGCCTGTTTGAGCAGGGCCTGTTTGTACCAAATTTGACTGTAGAAAGCTACAGTTTGATCAGGCCTGTTTGTACCCTGTTTGATAAGGGCCTGTTTGTACCCAGTCAGCCGACGCAGCCAGTCGTCTCTTCCAGCCATCGTCGCTTCTAGACGACGCTTCCAGATGACTCTTCCAGTCGACTCTTCCAGTCGATTCTTCCATTCGATCCATTCGATCAACTTTTGGGGTAGCGTTTGTTTTGGGGTAAATCATTCTGTCCATGTTGCGATCACTTCTGCTGCTTCTGCCAAATCAATCCTTATCTCTGCTGATGAGGATGCCCGTTCTCAACGTATCAGGAATCACCAAAGCTTTAAATGGGGTTCGGGTTAACTATCTTTGTAACAAGCTGGGCATGATTAACATTTATGCTCCAGCTTGAGGGGGAGTGTTAAAGTGTATATCTAGTTGTCAATTAGGTTGTTTATCTAGTTGTCAATTAGGTCCCCTTAGTGTGTATCTAGTTGTATACAGCTGGATACTAGTGTGTATCTAGCTGTCCATTGCTGTCCATTAGGTTCCCTAGTTTACCTATTTATATGCATCTATATTCTCATTACATGAATAAGAAGAGAAGTAGAAATGTAGTCTCTTAATCTTTTCTAACACTTCTAAATCCAGAGTCCCAAGAAGAAGCTTAAATAATAGCTTGAATTGGGCGATTCTTGTAGGATAAAGAATCCAATCAGCAGATGAATATCTCTCAATCAGGAGAGAGTAGCTAACGATGATATAATCCTCCTTAGTCATTACATTTTTCCGAATGTGCTTCTCACCTATAACCACAGGGTGTATTAATTGCTTCATTGTCTTGCTTGAAATGTCTAGTATAGTTGCCATGTTGAAGGTGCAGCTTGGTAAGATGCTTTAAGTGTGTGTTGTAGTACTACCATATACGTGAATTCATGCATGTCATGTAATCCTCAAATCCCAAATCCTTGTTACATAGTGTAAATAGAAAACAGCGGAAGACTCCAGTTGTAATCAAACACATCCATAATGAAAGAATGCATTGAGATAAACTTGTAGATTATTCTTACATTCTTCAAATGCCTTAACTAGACATTCCCATAGGTCAAAATGGGCTGTTTGAGAAACTTCCAGTGAGTGTCTTAGCTTTTGCATTTTGGCAAAACGTATTGCTTAACGGCTTTCAAACAAAGTTGAAGTGCTGACATGCAATATTGCTACTATTGGTTCTTCTTTTAATGCTACTGTAACCTGTATTAGTTATGACTTGAAATCTTCTTCTCTTTTTATTTATTTATTAAAATTTTTTTTTTCTCTTGAAATTGATTCTTAGTTTGACCATCACAGTTGCTGTGGGTTTCTTCATTCTATTTGAATGTCTGATGCTTTGATCTTTTCTGTGCAGAAAATTACTTCACATGGATCTCAATCACATCAATTTTTACTGTGGAAAGTGAACAAATGCTCTGTCAAGGAACATATGTTAGATGATATGTTCCATGCTGTGCTAAATTTGAGTCAAAGGATTGCCAATGAGCTTGAAAAGGAACACGAGGTTTGTTGTACATCTTATCGTTCACCATACCTGATGCATAATTTATGAAGTCTGTCTTGAATCATTCTGGGAACATCTGACTTCCACCGTCCACATGGAGTAGGCATTCATCTAGGTAAAGTTGGTATGATTTCCAGGTTTATAAAGATCAATAAGTCAAATATGTGGCTATTTGAATGCAATGCTCCAAATATTCATTCATTATGTTTACTGGCTTTTAAAACTCAACTTCAATGGATTTTCACACAAAGGAGTTGGGCATAGCTGTTGGCGCTTGAAATATATTTTTTTTCTGGAACTTTTACTCTAAAATGATTTGAATTTAGTAAGAAACGCATAATTGCCTGAAATCGTTTTCCCCTTGAGTTTATTTGAGTCGAAATCATAGACTGTCAAAAACTATCACGATGAATTTTCTATTTGAGTGCTTTGCATTGGTTTTGTGTTGTTGATTCCTAGGTGTAGTGCTTCTTCCCCTATGCCGCCTGTTGGTACTAGTAGAGTAGAGTAGACTTAATCCGTAATACAAAACCTATAGGTGTAACCTCACTAGAATCGAAAATTGAAGCATCTGAGGCTGCATCAGCCGAGGATACACGACAGAAGAAATTGTTCTATTCCCAAACTTCACCTTCAACAAGCGTTGGTTTATTTTTATAAAATTTGTCTTTCTATCCCGAAGCATGTGCTTTTCTTGTAAGACTGAGAACACTAAATAAAAAGAATCAAATCACACCATCTTTGTAATAGGTAAATGCCTCTTGTTCCCCGGAAGTTGTCGGAATTATTCATAATAAGATGTTGGCCACAGTTAAAAAAGTCTTATCAATAAAATTTCCATTTATCTGCGATCTAGGCATAGTTAACAGTCCATTCGATTATTCTTCTCATTACCTCTTGCAGGAAAAGAATCCCACAAACAAAGGAATTGTACAGTACTAAATAACATTTAAAAAAAAAGTTTTTATGTTAGAGAATACAGATTTCCAAAAGATTTTGAACCAAACAAAACCCTAGGATCACAGAATTCAGTATCATTTTCTCTTAGAAAAAAGATGCTCAAATATCATTATTAGTTAATTTTCCTTAGTAGGGACGTAGAGTTGCTTCATAAAACTCTTTAACTTGTCCTGGTTACCTATTTTACAGGTTCAGCTTCGAATGGTTTGTTAAATTCATTGTTTTTGACATTTTTATAACAATTGTTAGATATCCATGTCATCAATTGATGATGCTAGTGAACTTCATGCAGATTGTCAAGTTACCCCGAGATAAAAGGGTTGGAGCTCAAGGAAAAAGATACGAACGCATAAGAAAGGTCAAGATACTGTTAGAGTCGTCCCTGATGAAGCTTGATGATGTTCTCATGCTCTTCCATGACTTTTGAACCACTATCACACTAGAGCACGAAGATGAAGTATATGTTTACGGTTTCATTAAGAATGAGATTATTCTTTATTCATTAGGTTTGAATAATTTAGATCTCGTTTTTAAAGTTGGTTTCCAATAAGAGACCGTGCATTGGCGGTGTTGATTCTGAAGCTACACCCCGTGTTTATGTAAGTGGGATTTGTGAAGAGGATAATAAACCCTTGTAAGTGTAACTATTTATGGAAACTGAAGAACTACAAATTTTTGCTTGCCTTTATTTCCTTTTGTTTGGTTGTTTTAAAGTTTTTCTTCCCCACGTCCTTTAAACTTGTAGTTATAGACTGAAATCGGCATTTAAACTATTTGCACATTGCGCGCAATATTTGTGTGAGATTTGTAAACAAGATCTGTACTTGAAGCTCTCTAGTTTAGTCACTATTTTTATTATCATTTTTTTGATATCCGTGAGAACAGTTGTTAAGGAAAGTTTAGAACCCAACAAGTACATCATCACCTAAGACACGCTCCAGACTACGGGCGGATTATTCAACCATTCAGTATCAGTATCAAGATCTATGGCCTCCTCTTGAAGGAAATTAGCAGCTAGATTGGCACCACATTACCTCCAAGGATTGTGATTTCGTTTTTTGAGTTAATTTCGTTCTCATGATTTTAATAAATATTTTTGTGTAAAGAAAAAACGTAAAAATTTTCAGGATATATGAAATATATATAATGAATTTTGAGGGATTGAACACATTAAAACAAAAGAAACATACATGAAATCAATATATAATTAGAAAGTCAGGTGTATAATACGAGAAAACCTCAAAATTTAAGAAAACCCCTAAATTTTTTGGAAAAACCCTCGAAAAAAATGTAATATTTGGTAGCTGTATGTTTTTTTTTTTTTTTTTTACGAATTTTACAAAATATTTAAAAAAAAACCCTAAAAAAATGTAGTGTTTTCTTTCGCCTTTTCATTTTCGTAATTTGAGAAAACAAAAAATTCCTATGATATTTCGCATAAACAAAATCTTTGCCTAGATATAAATATTTTTTCATATCCTAGTTAGTACTAGTAGTTTGAGGGACAATCACCATAATTATCTTATTTGGAATAGTGTTATTTCTTGGAGGAATCTTGCAAAGGCGAATGTTTGAAAATACATCAAATTGTACTCAAACATGAGCAAAAAAAAATTTCATAGATTCAAAAAGTCGACCACAAATGATATTATTGAGTGGTAAGAAAAGCGGACAAAATATAAATTTTTGATAAAGTAGCTTTTATTATCACCTAAGTAGTTTATTTGTTGACATTATCGGCCTTGTGGGTCTAGAGATCTTCATGATATCCGTGTCATAAAGAAATGATATCACAAGCTAGAGCTCATGATATGGGTTGTGAGCTTTCCATCTCCACCCTTAGATCAAAGTCAAAAGGTCTCACTAAAACAAGTAATTAACCCACCACTTAACTAGCTTTCCTAGTTTTTTTTCTCATTATTTCTCTTTATTTTACTTTCTTTTTAACTTTTAGACTTCCTCAACTCTTTCATGGCTCAAGGTCTCTTCATGGAGAGAAAAAAAAAATACATGTCTGATTTCCATTGCATTAAAAAAAAAATAGAAGAAACAAGTCTGAAAATATATACAAGTAACAAGTTTGTTTTGCTGCAAAATGTGGTGTTTCAAATAATTTATATTCTCCATTGACAATCAACAAAACTTTTACTTGGAAAAGTTAGGATTAACATTATATCCCTTGATATATGACACGGAAAACATGTATAAAATGTGTGATTGCATGGCTACCATGGCATAATATGAGGTGAATAAATGAGGAATCGAAATGGGAGGAAGAAAAATAATGGAAGGAGAGTCACTCCAAATGGTTTTATGTGAAATTCGTGCTTGTTGTAACAAACTCAAATGAGGTTGGTTTTTCGCAGTGATACGGTATGGGAGGCGCGTAGAAGAAGAGAAATAAGAGAGGAATGACGAGTGACTTTAGGACTTATCTTGAGTTTTGTTACTTTCATTTTAGGAAAATGCTAGATAGCACAACTAACGATCAAACAAGTATAGTAATCTGGTTCTCATCGTCATCCACACTACGATCAAACGAGAGACGTAACCTCGCCAGCCGCGTGCCACTAGTTAACCAATGCTCGAGAACCCAATAAAAATCATAACTGATTCGCCAAAAGAATGTTTATCGTTTCAAGTCGAGAGGGATCGAGGCAGAGAAACCAACAAAACGCTTCATAAACCCTACCTTTTGTTTTAGTTTTGATTTAGTCTCGTTGTTGACATGGCTTTGCTTACACAAGTACATGCCACTTCATGTAAGTTACAAAAATCACATAAGATCTCTAGTACCACGTACTCTTTCATTTTATATCATCGTTAAGCCTAAACTTTGATTCACAATTGGTTGATGCAGAAACCGTGAAATATCAAATTGTTAAGATCTCATGACCATGTGACCGAGGATGATAGAACTTGATGAACTGAACTGGATCTCTGTATTTGTCAATCAATTACAGAGCATCCTCTTCTCTATTTATAATGTACAAATGATACAAAGAGAGACATTACATTTGACACTAACAGAATTCAAAACAGAATACAACTCATGACAGTTCATACTAACAATACAAATAGTTCATGCTAACCTTCTAACAACAATTGCTAACCTTCTAACAACAATTGCTAACTAACTTTCGAACAGACTATTTTATATCTATTGTATCTATTCTATCATCCCCCCTCAAGGGCAAGGGAGCAAAACCAAGAAGAGATTTGAGGTAGGTGAACCTTGCACTTGGAAGATGCTTGGTTAGAAGATCCGCAGGTTGCTCAGAGGTAGGAACATATTTGAGAATCAAAGAACCTTGAAAAACATGATCACGAATAAAATGAAGATCAATCTCAATATGTTTAGTGCGTGCATGAAAGACTGGATTCTTGGCAAGGTGGTAGGCACTGACATTGTCATACCACAGAATTGGAGTACCAGAAAGAGGAAGACAAAGTTCCTTTAACAAAGCTTGGATCCAAATGACTTCAGAAGTGGCAATAGCAAGGCCTCGATATTCAGATTCAACACTGCTTCTGGATACAACACGTTGCTTGGTGGCTGACCAAGAAATAAGAGAACCACCTAGGTATACCAAGTAACCACTAGAACTGCGTCTGTCATCAGGATTGGCTCCCCAATCAGCATCAGAGAAGGCTTCAAGAGCAAGGTCACGTGTAGGATGAATGAGTAAACCATCATTAGAAGAACCTTTTAGGTAGCGGAGAATAAGTTTGACAGCTAACCAGTGAGAAGTAGTGGGTGCTTGCATAAACTGGCAGGCCTTATTGACAGCAAAAGCAATGTCAGGCCGTGTCATAGTGACATATTGTAGAGCGCCAACAATACTACGATAGGTGGTCGCATTCATGAGAGGAGTGCCATCAAGCTGAGATAAGGTCTGACCAACAGTAGCAGCACGCTGAAGAAGGTCAGAGATATACTTAGCTTGGCTGAGATGAAGAGAACCATGACACCTATGAACTTCAATACCCAAGAAGTAGGACAAGGGCCCTAAGTCACGAAGAGCAAAAACCGAATTAAGCCGAGTGATAAGAGAAGAAATGAGGCTGGAAGAGCTGCCAGTAACAATAATATCGTCCACATAGACCAATAGAATAAGTATGGAATGCTTATCCACCTTGAGAAACATAGAGCTGTCAGTCCGAGAAGCAAAAAATCCCCATTGCAGAAGTGCACAACTCAGCTTAGAAAACCAAGCACGCGGAGACTGTTTTAATCCATACAAAGACTTGCGTAACTGGCAGACTTTGGATGGAGACTTGGCATTAGTAAATCCTGGAGGCTGAGTCATAAAAACCTGTTCTTCAAGATCCCCATTTAAGAAAGCATTATGAACATCAAGTTGCCGTATGTCCCAATGAAAATTGATCGCAAGAGTGAGGATAATGCGAATGGTGGCAGGCTTAACCACTGGACTAAACGTTTCAAAATAATCTAATCCATGAGTTTGATTAAAACCTTTAGCAACAAGACGGGCTTTATACCTGTCAATACTGCCATCAGGTTTGAATTTGAGCCTAAAAACCCATTTGCAACCAATGATGTTGCCATGAGTAGGAGGATCAACCAAAGTCCAAGTGGCATTACGATGTAAAGCAGCTATCTCTTGTTCCATAGCATGAACCCAGTGAGGATCCTTAAGAGCTTGGCGAAGAGTAGTGGGTTCAGAAGTCTTGACCACAGACAAGTCTAGCATCTGTTTCTTTTTAGAGATGCCAGTCATGGACCGAGTGATCATGCGTGGAGGATCAGATGATGGAATGAGATTAGGAGCAGGAATGAGAGTAGTAGCAGGAGGAATAGGTGTAGAAACAGATGGAATAGGTGTAGGAGAAGAAGAGAAAGATGCAGATGGAATAGGAGATGAAATAGGAGCAGGGGAAGGAATGTTAGGCACTACCAGATTGTCATTAGGCACTACAGTAGGGACTACATGAGGTACTATAGTAGGAGATGGTATAAAAGAAGAGACTATAGGAGAAGGAGAAGAACATTGCATAGGAGAAGTAGAAGAGGAAACTGATGAGCATTGCATAGGTAGACAGGACTCATCAAAGACCACATTAGGAGAAACATAAACTCGGCCAGAAGTATGATCTAGACACAAGTACCCCTTATGTTCTAAACTATACCCAAGGAACACACAAGCAACAGACCGAAACTGAAGTTTATGTTTGTTGTATGGACGAATGAAAGGATAGCAAAGACATCCAAAAACATGAAGTGCCCGATAATCAGGCAGACGATGAAGAAGAACTTGATAAGGAGATTTATTACGAAGCACCTTAGTTGGCATTCGATTAATGAGAAAAACAGCAGCTTGAAAAGCATATTGCCAGAATTGAAAAGGCATATGTGCATGAGCTAACAGAGCTAGACCAGTCTCAACTACATGTCGATGTCTACGTTCCACTCGACCATTCTGGAAAGAGGAGTATGGACAAGAAAATCTATGGCTGATACCAGACTCCAACAAGAAAGATTTAAACACTTTGAACTCACCTCCATTATCTGATTGAAGACATTTTATAGAAGTATTGAACTGATTCTCAACTTGAATCTTGAACAATTTGAAGACAGCTAGAGCCTGACCTTTGGACTGAAGTGGGAAGAACCAGATGAAGCGTGAAAAATCATCAACAAACAGAAGAAAAAATCGTGCACTAGAGGTTGATTTTATAAAAGCAGGACCCCAGATGTCCATATGAATAAGGTCTAAAGGGCTAGACGCATGAAAAGATGACAAAGAGGTAGGTAATCTATGACTTTTGGCAAGCTGACAGGATGAACAAATTGATGAACAATTAGATTTATTAAGTGGAACATTACATAGACTTAATATCTGATGGACAACATCTTTTGAAGGATGGCCTAGTCTATAATGCCATAATTGTTCAAGATTATCAATACAAGAAGAACTAGAAGTTGGAGATACATCTGATATGCTAGAGCTAGTAGATAAGCTAGGACTGGAACTTGAACTGATACTGGAACTAGTAGGACTGGAACTGGAATTGAGACTGGAACTGGAACTGGAAGCTAATGCTGCTTGGGAGGCGGGAAGAACTGGTAGCTTGTATAGTCCATTCTCAAGGCTGCCTCGAGCTAGAACCTTCCTCGAAATTGGATCCTTCACAAAAAAATAATTGGACCAGAATTCAATGAACACATTGTTATCAGCACAAAACTTTGTAACACTGACCAAATTGGTTGATAAAGAAGGGACATGAAAGACTTGCTTTAGAAGAAAGGGAGTGTGATGAGAAGAAGAGAAGGATAATGACCCAACATTAGCAATAGGAAGAGAAGAACCATTACCAACAGTAACTTTGTCTGAACCTGCATATGGAGAGGAATTGGTGAGACCAACATGATCATTAGTCAAGTGATGACTTGCTCCTGAATCCAAGTATTAGCCTTCACTATGAAATGGATTAGATACTGCTGCTAAGGCTGGCATAGCCGGTTTAGGATCAACTGGAGAACCAGAATTTAAATGACTTGCTGATTGCTGAAAATTAACATCAAAGCGATGATAACAAGCCATGGCTATATGACCAAATTTGCCACATAACTGGCATTGTGGTCGATCATTAGATGGTTTGTTATAATGACCACCTTGTTGGCCATATTGCTGGACATAATACTGACCATTGGGATTTCTTGCTCGGCCACGTCCTTTGTGAAAATGGCTGCTATAACTCCTTCTTCTGCCTCGACCAAATGACTGTTTACTACTAGAATTGGCTACATTTGCTGAGACAGTTGGTATGCTATCTATAGAACTTTGTTGCTCCAATCTGTTTTCAAATGATAGTAGCATACTGTGAATAGACTCAAGCGAGATCTGATCATCTCGAACATTGATGGATGTGACTACTGGATTATATTCAGTACCTAGTCCATTTAAGAGGTTCATTATATGATCTTGATCTGAAATGACCTCGCCAATAGCTGCTAAATTGTCCGCAACACTCTTGATCTTCATGATATAATCAATCATGGACAGTGAACCCTTCTTGGTAGACTGCAAATCCAAACGTAATTGCATGATTCTTGCTCTTGAGGAAGAAGAAAAAATCTGTTCTAAAGCCTTCCAGGCTGAGAAGGAGGTAGTATGACCAATGATTTGAGCCATGATTGCTGGTGTAAGGGCATAAATCCAACTGAGTATGGTACGATCTTGTCTTCTCCAAGCAACAAAAGCAGGATTGATAATTCCTGGACTTAGTTCCTTTGTTGGACAAATTGAAATTCCTTCAATGAAATCTTCAAAACCATTAGCAAAAATGACATTATCAATTTGAGACTTCCAAAGTATATAGTTGGATCTATCTAATTTTACTGGTAGAGAATGGTTTAGGACTTGAAAGGAAGGAGAAGAACTGAACATTATTGAGAGAACCAGAGGAAGACGAGGACTGTGTCGCCATTGATAGAAGAGACTCAAAGCTCTGATACCATGATAGAACTTGATGAACTGAACTGGATCTCTGTATTTGTCAATCAATTACAGAGCATCCTCTTCTCTATTTATAATGTACAAATGATACAAAGAGAGACATTACATTTGACACTAACAGAATTCAAAACAGAATACAACTCATGACAGTTCATACTAACAATACAAACAGTTCATGCTAACCTTCTAACAACAATTACTAACCTTCCAACAACAATTGCTAACTAACTTTCTAACAGACTATTTTATATCTATTGTATCTATTCTATCAGAGGACACATATGTTTGAAGGCATTTTGAGATTTCGATACACTGTCAATCATGCTAAGTATGGTGTTTGGAGTAGATGTGCTTGTTTGAAAAAGTTGTACAAAGATGAACTTAGTTCTAAATTTTTAATTTGTTTTCATTTTAAAAGCCCATCAAATTATACTCACACATGAATGAAAAGGTGGTCTATCTCGTTATCCAAATGGTTCTATAGGTTTTCGCATAATTTGTTTGCTCACGATAAGGGAGTGGTAGAGAAGAAGAGATGGGAGAGGGGAATTTAAAGCTCCGTCGCATTCTCCCGAAGCGATATTTATATACACACATTATAATAGTTTAGTATATTTCATTTAATAGTAACTTATTAGTGTTTAACATAAATACATCTATCGACACCTGAGGAACAAACCATGTGAACTCCTATTTTCTTGTTCTTGATCTATCCATCGACGATGAAAAATATAAGAATAAAGGTATTGATGATAAAGATATTCGAGTGAAACTTATGGTTGACGGTTACTAGTTTTGTAGTCAACAATATTTGACATACTTTTTAAGAAATAATGATGTGTATATATATTTGTTATGAATTGAGTTACATGTTATTCATTTATTTGAATTATGGTGTAAATTAGTATGTGTTTGTTTTAAATTGAAGGAAATATGTGGTGTTTGGTGTAGAGGTATGTTTTTGGACAAGTTTTGGAAACAAGAATGTTTTAAAAAGCATCAACCTATACTCACATGAATGAAGATGTTCTTGCAATTTGTTGGTATGTCTCGTTACTCCAAATGGTTCTATAGTGCAACAACGCACTGATATTGAGTTTTCACGTATTTGTTTGTTCACGGTAAGGGAGAGATGGAGAAGAGAAATAAGAGAGGGGAAAGACATAAGATTTTAGGGATTTGTTTTGAAATGATAATGGTTTTTGGTGTTGAATAATTAAGGGTTCTTCATTGGAAGATACCAGAATCAACGTCGTGTCTCATCTTTCAGAACAACAAGGCCAAAAATCCAAATCTCTCACATTCTAAATTTTTTTTGGCAACTCTGACTTCCGAAAGTTCTAGCTTAGGGAATCTCGTGATGTTGGTAATTTAGGTGTCTTGAGATACAGCCCTAGTAAATGGGATCTGTGGATTTGATACAAACAGCAGCAAAGATAATTGTGAATCTAAAATGCATTAACAATTCTAGGCAGTGGGGGAACACAATTATTTTTGGGCTTTTTACTCTTTTACCCCTTCTATAAATGATGTTTGTAGTTGTGTTTTAAAGATAAGGGATAAAAGTGTAAAAAACCCAAAACCTAACAAAAAAAATGGCTGTGTTTCCTGACTGCCTAGACTTACTTTGCATCAACAATTCTAGGCGGCTAGGAAACACAACCATTTTTTGGTAAAGTTTTTGGGTTTTTTGCACTTCTACCCTCTCTATAAATGATGTTTGTGGTTGTGTTTTAAAGAGAATGGGTAAAAGTGTACAAAAAAACTCAAACCTGACCAAAAAATGGTTGTGTTTCCTGCCTGCCTAGACTTACTTTGCATCAATAATTCTAGGCAGTCAGGGAACACAACCATTTTTTGGCTAGGTTTTGGGCTTTCTACACTTCTACCCCTTTTATTTGTTGTTGTGTTTTAAAGAGAATGGGTAAAAGTGTAAAAAAAACTCAAACCTGACAAAAAAATGGTTGTATTTCCTGAATGCCTAGACTCACTTTGCATCAACAATTCTAGGCAGTCAGGGAACACAACCATTTTTTTGTCAAGTTTTGGGCTTTTTACACTTCTACCCCTTCTATAAATGATGTTTGTGATTATGTTTTAAAACAGTAAAAAAAATCCAAACCTAACCAAAAAATAATTGTGCTTCTTGACTGCTTAGACTTACTTTTACGCAACTCAATCTTTGAAAAACATGGAACAAGAGGCAAAATCGCTGCCAATCAACGTCACAGAAAATCCACGTGGGGGCCAATTTTGCTTTAATTGGCAGGTCACTCTGACACTTTGTATGACGATTGAAAGGATTTAGCACTGTTTGGGGTTGTAATTACTTGTAATAAATAAATTACAAAAGTTACTCTAATAAGCTCATTCACAGCACATTCTGTTCCTTTTGAGTTTCGTAACTTTAATAAGCTCAATAACAACTACAGCAAAAACCCGCTTAATTTAAGCTGCACCAAATGACAGCTCTTAAATGTTACCAAATATGTAATGGAAAAATAATCAGGTGCATGCCACAAACGCAAGGATAAAGCACCTTATGATTCAAGTAAAACAAAAATTGACCTTAATTCATCAGGAATCACCGTTCCATTCCGTAACCAGTAAACTGTTCTAGCATAGACAGGCAAAACAAAGAGATAAAACTCCATGCGAGTCTCATAATTCATCACTTACACAGAATCCATATAGTCAGAGTAGCTTATGGAGCTTTAAAGACAGACACTTAATGTTACTAGACACTTAATGTTCCTGAATCCATCAACACAAACCATGAAAATGACTAAGAATCATCTGTAGCAGGTTGGGTGACTCCCACCTTCACCAGTAATTTGCTCACGGTCTCAGGTGAACATACCTGGTATTTCACTTGACCAGATGGTGCAAGGAAAACTTCAGCTAATTCAAGTTTATCTGAAGTGAGGCTAGTGCTGTCCATGGTTTTGCTGAGAACCTTTAGTGCAAGAGTGATGGCTTCCTCCCGGGTGATCTCGTCCTTGTAGTCTTGCTTCAGCATGGACTGTGCTGCTTGGTTGTTTGCTCCTATAGCTGCAGCCTTCCACCCACCATAGTTTCCACTGGGATCACTCATGTATAGCTGGAAGCCAAAGTTCTTGTCCCATCCTGCAAACAGAAATGAAACACCAAAGGGACGGAGGCCCCCAAATTGGGTGTAGCCTTGCTTAGTATCACACAGAGACTGAACTAGTTGTTCAACAGGCATAGGCTCTTGGTAAGAGAACGTGTAACGCTGGGCTTGGACCCTAGCTGTGTTGATTAGGATGTTGGCATCAGACATTATGCCGGCAACTGCACATGCAACATGGTCATCAATTTTGTACATTTTTTCAGTTGATTTTGAGGTCTGGAGGAGCTTGGACGTCACTTTCTTTTCACCAACCAAGACTACACCATCCTTGGACAAGATGCCAATGGCGGTTCCTGCATTCCCGATCGCTTCCATTGCATACTCAACTTGGTATAGACGGCCTTCAGGGGAAAAAATCGTCGTACGACTGTCATACCTTCGAGACATTGTATGATATCACTGTGGAAAGAAACATATAAACTTAAATGAGAACTATGAAGTTAACAGCGCCGAGAATTCTTATTATCAGGAATAATTACATACAAGTAGCTTAAGATGAATGAAATGTTCATTTTAAAAGAGTTAACAGCGCAAATAATCATTGTAATCTCTCTCAATATCTTGCTTACTTGTCTCTGGATTCAAGAAATGGGGTGTGTAATCTCATAAAACATACAAGGAGTGTGATTAACAAGGAGTGTGATTATTAACTCATCACCTAACTAACATAAAGCACATCATTCAAAAAATATCTAGTAAAATATGTCTCACATAATTAGATTTAGAACTCTTAGTTCGTAATAAGTAGCTATACCACCCCCCCCCCCCCCCCCCCCCACCCCCCCCCAAAAAAAAAAATAAAAAAAAAATAATAATAATAATAAATAAATTAAAAATAATAATAAATTCCCCCACCCACACTGTAGAGATACACATATATATTGTGCTCATGTCATGCTGTAAATGTCAGCTATTTCTGTACATGGGAAAACATTATTTTTAAGAAAACACCATCAGTAGCGCTTTAAGATTTAGGGACATGATAATCAAGGAACTGACTATAGTTGCCAATTCTTCGACCTTTCACGGTGTCGGGAACGTTTGCAAAAGTTCAATCAAGAAGGTTTGCAACAACAAAGGATATTCACCTAAGTTTTTTCTGCATAATGTAATCCTTATACCAGTATTTGATTGATTTTGACACAGGAAGCCCTGAAATAATTGTGAAAAGGGAAGGAGGGACTTTTGAAGTGAGTTCATTGTACATTCAGACCCTTCTTAAGGACAATAAAGAATTGAAGGAATATATATCCCAAGAATAACCAGAAGAAGATTGTTATCAACGGATAAACCAATCTTTTAATTGTTTTTGTAGGCCTTTAGGATAGACTTGGTGGTTTCATATGGAATCTTCCAGTTACCCTGCATGGGATGCTCAAGGTTTCTCTCTTCAAACAGATGGGCTAGGGAAATACTTCTCCTATATCAGGCTAAAATAATAGAAGCATTATTTCTTTCGACAGATGTCCAATTTTGTTGAGAAAAAAAACATAATTGTACAAACGCATTGGAAACAACAATTACAAGGGCTCCAACCCCCCTCTCCAGAGACCCAACTAGCCTACTAAACCCTCAAATTGTTTCCAATTCCAACATGAACTACACAGAGCAAACACCAAAGGAAGCATTTATTATCAAACCCTCAGAACATGGATGCACTAGTATCACTACCCGTAGGTAAGTAGGTTGATAACTTGATATGGAATAAAAAGAACTTGAGAATTTTTTACAATACAAGGAGTGGGCAGGCGAAGCATTTGCGTGGCCGCAAAAACATTAGTGTCTTGGGGCATTTCATGTTTGTATGTTGTACAAACCTGCTTCTATTTAGTGTGGTATGTATCATTTCACTCAGCCTTGCGAATCACTCACAGCAAGGGCCTTTATTTTATTAATATTGTTTTGAGTGTTTTCTTGCCCATATATATATTGCATGGAGTGAACCAAGCAAGATTAATTCAACAATATAGTTCATTTTTCAAATACTACAGGGAAAAGTTAAAAGAATGAAAAAGAGGAGTCACAAATTCCAGCAGAAAACAAGAAGAACCAGTAATTTTCAATACACCGGTTGACCGGGGAAGGGTCTGAAGGAGCCTAAAGAAAGGATGAAAGTTAGAGAACAATAAGTTACAATTTTCATAGAGGAAAATTTCACATTTGGGCTCAAGAATTACGGGAATGACTCAAGGATGGGAAGGGGGGCTGGGAAGTAAAGCTATTAAGGGGGGTGTGGCTCGTAAGTACGATTTTGATTATGTTTTAGATGGCCCTTGAAAATACAAGTCAGTAATGACTAATGACATAAACAAAAAACTTGTAAGCAGTCTCTTTCTATTAAGCAACCCACTCCCCTCAATTCTCATGGTCTCACATAATAAATCACACAGAAGCAATTGCATTTTTCTGCAAGCCACCTATTATTAAGAACCCGTCCGACATAGGACTTAAAAGGATCGCCGGGGTTCAAGTTAAAACCTTACAAATTTGACACTAATGATAAGGAAAACAACCCTATTCAAGACATTTAATTACACACAACACAATAGAGATAAAATCTTACAATTCGGACGATAATAAAAATATGGCTGCCCACATTGAAACCTACCAAGCGGGTTCTAACGACCCCAATAAATTACCGAGTTAAAAGTGACTAACCATCCTAATATTTGATGGTGATAATTGCTAATAGATATTTCACAACAACTAGATCAACATTCAAGCAACAAAAGCTTGTAAAAGAAAACAACAATAATGGAGATCTAGATCATGTAACCTAACTAAACAGTTGATCGCCTATTGTTTTACTCGTCACAGAAATCGAAACGAAAAGAAACTCGAACATTTTAAACCAAGAGAGTGAATGCGCGCACGTACCTTAGAAGAAGAAAAGAGAATTCACTTGGAATTTGAGAGAGCAAAGAGACTAAACCCTCGAGACCCTTTTGTAGGGTGGAAGAGATGATCTCCCTTTTAGTAGACCTGGTTTGCTTCACAAGAAAGCTCACGTGTTTTTCGCGTGTCTTGCAATAGTGTTGAGCTATGCGCAACCCCGGGAAACTCAATGCAACCCCACAAGAGAGCTTCTAACTGCGCCCACACTTTCTTCTTCTCACCACCAGCCTTTTGGAAGGAAAAGCATACCGAAATTTCACCCTACTACTACTACCTTCACACGATATAAAACTCACTCTGGTTGTTATCTTGCCGAAAATTTCACAAGTTCCACTAGAGCTCACTCCGACAAGTCCTATATGTTTTGCTTGAATTTATATTTTTTTGGCAGCTGAGAGTTTTTAAGAGGAGTGATTTGGTGAAAAAATTGAAAAATTCTGATTACCCTTCATTGAACTCGCATGAAATATTGCGATTCCAATATTGGTTGCTCGAATTTGTAATTTTAATTTTTTTTAATCTTTTAGGCAACTAATAGCTGTGAAGATGAGTGATTTGGTGCCAAAAAAAAATTGGAAAGTTCGTACACTTTATTGCATTCGTAGGAAATCTGGCGAGTTTAATATCGGTTGCTCAATTATTATTTTTGGCGATATCAGTTTCTTCTTCAACCAATAACACTCCTCCTAGTGCAGCTTTCACCACACCCACTTATTACATGTCTCACTTCAACACCTCTTCAACAACAGTAGGTCAAGTGTGTACCAACTTCTTCGTCATAGGCTCTTCTCCAACCATCATGTCCGTTGTTTCACTTCTCCCTCGAAACACTCACTTTGAACTCTTGAATTTTTGAAAAACCTCAGTGTTTGTGGATGGAGGGACGGACCGAGATAATTAATGGAGGATGAGGGAGTTTGGTTAGAGAAGTTAAAAGGAGGGAGAAGCAGAGGATGTTGGCGCAAAGGTGGGAGACACCGACGAGAAAGACAATGGAAAACTTCTCTCGAATGTTTCAAAATTGTTTTTCTGGTAGGTGATGGGAAGTAAATTGTGCTAGTGAGAAGAAAAAGGTAGAATTTGGTTGGGGTGTTGGAAGTAAGTGGCGGCGAGAAGAAGAAAATGTGGGTGTAGTTAAAAGCTCTCATCTACACTTACAATCTCAAACGATTGAGATCCCAACTATAGCTATGAATTATGATTCATAGAATTGAATTGTTGAAGATACTTGATTTGTTTGTTAAGTATTTATGCAATAATATGAACTTTTTTTTTCCGCTAATAGATATAATAGGGATTTCCTGTGACTACTACGACTTTTATTTAATCCTTCTTGCCTTCTCGAGACTTCTAAATAAGCTATACAATATAAAAATAAAAATCAATTTAAAAACTCAAACTTCTTAACTCATTTCTTGGACCCAAGAATTATAGTTGTTTAATTAAAATTAAACTTTAATAAAAAAATAACATAATTATCATCCATGATCCATCTCAATTCCCATCCACAAAGAAGGATATTCCTAAAGACAGGGCATTCAAAAAACTAGATCGCGTGCACACATCTATATGACATATTGTATGCCGTGCGCCATATGATATAATCGCACCCTGCTTGTCTATCCTTGACAAACCCCTCATTGCAAGTAGACTTGGGTGAGGCATAACTGCATCGGGTAAGGACTATTCAAATGCAGTTAGGCCTCACCCAAGGCTATCAAAACCGTCTATTGTGGATGCTCTTAGCTAGACGAGTCCGGCTATTATCCTCTCCAATCAGTGGGAAATTCCATCCAAGTGATGGGTGCGTTTAACCCCAACCTAGAAACCTAGAAATAGAGGAAACCAGCATTTCTTCTTGGAAGAAGAAGAGATGAAGGAGAGGAGCCCAGGAGTGAAGATACTGTGGTTATGGACCATAGGAACCGCTGGGATTCTGGTGGCAAGTGTTATGAGAACCAGAATGAGGGACATGGAGAACTTCATCAACAACACCCCCGACCCCGAACAACAACAACAGCTGCCTGACACAATTCCAGCTGACTCAACTGTCATCCACACTGATGATCTCCAAGAGGGATCTTAGGTATAGTGTTTCTCTATCTCTTAATCAATCTATTTATGGTATGTGTTTAGAGTTATTGCATAGAAATAATAGCTCCATGTAATCTAGTTAGTTAATTTGAACTGAAACTAAAAGTTGTACCTTGGAAAGTTGTGAGATTGGGTAATAAGGATTGTATTGTAAAATGGATGTTTGAGTGGAGTTGGATAGAGTTAGCTGATAATTGGGGTTAAATTAGTTGGTTGGATTTGGGATTGGAAGGTTTTGAAGTATGAAGTGGAGTTGGGGAGCTAGGTGTTTGATGAAATGTGGCTGAGGACCTGAGGTAGATGGTCTGGCTGACTCTTTTTCCATGAAATTGGAAAATAAAATAAAACTGTTTGACATGTTTCAGTTTCGGTTACAAAACTATAACCAGAGTATTGGGTGTGTGTGGAGGGTGGGGATAGTTTATAGAAAGTAGCTATGTGAGTTGAATAAACTAGCTGACAATTTGGGTGAAAGAAAACATAAAAGCTACAAATGGATTCAAAATACAAAATATGGATTTTACGCTCCAACGTTGAATATGGTTGTCGCTATAGATACTTTTCAAAGTAAGATATGTATATTATGGCTCTAGTTTTCTTGAATTGCACAGTTAGATTCTGATCGCACACCTACTTTGCTTGTGCCTCCTTTACAAGAATTGCATCATTTTGCATTAATTAGTTCTTGTTTCACACCTGGAAAACATTGTTATTTCATTACATAAAAATTTCCTTTACAAGCTTGATGTCTTTAGTGCAAATTTCATCCTCTTTTTAATGGTGTACTAGAAATTCCTTTGGTCGTTTATTTCTTATGTTGTTTCTGATTAATCAATTTTGTTGTAGGGCTTCGGAAGAATTTTTTACTGACAATGGAGGAAAGCTATTGTGAGAGACAATTCAAGGCGTTCCTGGCCTCTTTAGTCTGCCCTTGATGCCTACGCTTGTTTATTCCCAGAACTGTTACGTTGTTAGGGACACATGCTAAATGGGGGCTCAATTGTTAAGATGTTTTTCTTCCATTTTGTACGTTAGCTATCTCTAGTATTTGGTTTATCAATAACTTCTTGTGTTGTTATCTAAAAAAAATAAACTCACATGAACTTTGAGCTTTGTTTTAATGGTTCATTGAAAGGAAAACAATATAGCCTTGTTATTTGAGATTTCCTTGAGGTAGTGAAACGGAAATGGTTGATGGTACTCTTCTTTTTTGTTGCACTCGTGTATGTATGGGAGCATGTCATCATAGGCGTAGAGGTGCATGTGGTGATTGATGTTAAGATTGTCATAGGTGCATAGGTGTAGTGACATTGTTGAGTAAGTCTAGGCAGTTAGGGCTATCAACCATTTTTTGGCTAGAGTTGGATTCTTTTACATTTTTACCCATTCTCTTTAAAACAGAATCACAAACATCATTTATAGAAGGGGTAAAAGTGTAAAAGAGCTCAACCCTGACAAAAAAATGACTAGTAGCTCTGGCTGCCTAGATTTAATGGACATTGTATTATCTTGATTGACAGGATATTGGCATCCCACGAAGGTTCAACAAAGACGTGCAAATATCAAGGACATGAGAAAAGTCGTGTCAATCATAATGTTGAATGAATATTTGATGATCGGTTAATCTACTTGCTTTTTTCCATTTTCAGAAGTTAAGCTCTAAAATTTGCATTGAGATCTATTTAGGTTCCAAATTTTTTTTTTTTCTTTAAATTTTTATCATTTGTCGCCAATAAACTAATAAGATCAGTTTTCCCTTTATAATGAAGTTCATCGCAATAAACTATGAGATTGTTACGAGCATTCCTCCTTTTCTCTTCTACAATTCCAACCAGTGGCGGATTCATAATTTTAGTTGGGGGATGAAATGACAAAGAATTATTACTCGATAATTGTAGTTATAAACTGTGGAGCCATTTTTTTTTTTCTACTCGAGCTAGTGAAACTAATAAAAATAATACAACTATCCAAAGTTCATCGCATATACCAAATTGAATCCAGTGTAGTCCAATTTAAAGCCAAAATAAGGTCACAATAATGATAACTTTAGCAAGGGTAAATGAGCGTAATAACTAAAATATATAACTAAAATCACAAAATAATTAAGATAAGTATCTAGTTGAAGCTTAAAAAAAATCTGAAATTTGCGAACATAATAAGATCCTAATACAATTTCATAGAAAAAATGGATCATGTGAGCCTCAAATTTTGTATGAAATTGACAATGATATATATATTTTCATTGAATTACATAGTTAATAATTTAGATATTAATCTCAAATTTTTTTTGGAGGTTTTATACCACTTGTGAATAAACATTTCATTTTTTTTAATGTTTGCAATTACATATAAAATTGCATTGAAAACAGAAATGTAGGGGTATCTCACAATGACAAAAATAATAATTGTCAATAACCATAAAAAAAATCATACACTCCAAGAGGATCGAAAATAAGTTTTTATTAAACTAAACAATTTTTTTTTAATATTTGCAATTATTAAACAAAATAAGTTTTGTTTGCAATTAGGCAAGTAAAGAGTATCAAATTCGGGTCGTTTACTAAAAATGTTGAACTTTCAACCATTACACCAATAGAAACATATGAAAATGGTTGAATGAACAATAATCATATTGTATTATACATTATATAATTAATTTTTTTTTAGAATTATTAAAAATATTTTGAAAGTTGAGGGGCGGCCTGGTTCCAATATTTTTTGCAAGTCATCAAAAGTTGAAACCTTTCCTCTGATAAATGAAAAGACACTAGAAAAGTTTATCCGCATGCAAACCCCACAAACTGATGGCTAAAGGAAATTTGGGGTAGACGAGGACAGTTCAGGGCCTCTATCAGATTGAGCATGCTCATACATATCCTTGCTTCTATGCATATAAACTGTAAATAAAGTCATCCAAAGCAACAGAAACCAGAGACGGTGTTTCGTGTTTCACTATCAGGCAACAAGTAGAGCAAAGCACATCGAGCTAATCTTAAGGAAGCCTTAATAACCAAACAAAACTAGCTAGAAATTTCAAACTCAGCAAATATTCTCTGTTTACAAATCTCTGCAAAATAATTGTCCTGATATTTCCCAATCTTTTGCACCACTTCTGGATTTAGGTTGCAGTCTTCTAGTGGCAGATTTTACTTCATTCCTGAAACCATCAGAAACCACAATTTAGCACAACTATGCACGAACGGAGGAAAAACAAGAGAGAGAGGCCATGATGTGCCTGAGCTGAAAGGGCTTTAGAGCAAAAAAAATAAAAAAATAAATGGGAGGGTAGATAAAGAGGGGGAAGGACAGGAAGAGGGAGAGGGGACAGGGGACAGGGGACAGGGGAGAATAAGAGTTTTCAAGGGGCAAGGCCAAAGGGGTTGAGGAATATATCACATGTAAATTAAAGGCATTGTGATCTTAAACTTTCAGGTTGTATTTGGTTGCAACACAAAAAAAGACTTTCAGTTTTCAAAGGCCACGGCCAAAATTCCAAAATCAATGAGCACCTCTCTCTAAACTATTTCCTGATTCGAACTAATTTCTAACCCTCTTAGTGGTGGTTTCCTGCTAAAGGAGCTCTTCAAGTTTTGCAGCTATTAGCATGAAAAATAAGATATTGGTGGCTCAAAATAGAATGACCCCAGGAAGTTGAGAAGAATGAAATTCATGCTTCCATGTTAACCTCGTTATGCTCTAGGAATTTGAGAAAACGTCTAAAATCAAACTAGATCATGATCTGGTAAATTTTCGATTACCTATGATACTAAGGGCATTCTACAGAATCAGCTCAAGGACATTATGATACTGACACTGAATCTTAGAAATAAGAGCATTGAGAAGCACCTCTTACTTGAGCTGCTGTTGTTAACCCCCTCGGTTCAAAGTATTCTCTAACCATACTTTCATGCAAACCATTGTTTGCACTCTTCTTCCATACCATTACCTTCAAAAGTGTCGGGATATTCTTAACTTCCTTACAGTAACTCTCATTTTTAGTGCAACTTCATGTTCTTTCAACTTTTCCAAAAGTGTACTTAGTATTATCATCAGTTTTTTTTTCTTTGCAACCAAAGACAGCCTACATTAATAAGAAATATAGATCATAAGAAATGCATTTGCAATGAAAAGAACAGAATAAAAAAATAATGGTTTTACCTCTGAACTCATTATGCAGGCGACAACGACAACTATCTCCAAGACTTGTTTTTGGGGTTAACCTTCTTGGATTCCTGAATTACAAAAAAAGGCTAACCGCTGTTCGATCTTTAATACATTTTGTATTTGAGCTTTTAAAGCATCCAACTTGCTGTACCTGTCAGCGCAAGCAACCATTTTTTTTTGTTGAAGTTTCAGTTTTTTTCTGCTTCTGCATAAGTTAGTCGAAAACCAGGATATACGAAGGCATGCTGTAAAATGTAAGCAACAACTTCATCCATATCGTCCTCGTCATCTTCTTATTCACCATTTTGATTCTGTACTTGTTCTTCTTCCATTAGTTTTTCATCTTTTTCTTAGGTCAAGCTAGGATTTCTGCCCTTTTGCACCATAGTGTAGAAAAGGCATAGCAAACTAGGGTTCTAAGTATTGCTGCTTGATGAAGATTGGGAAATGGAATGCAAAGATATTGATTTGATTTGATCTGGAACTCTTATATTGGAAAAGGTGGAGATAATTGAGAAGCCCATTGGCCTGCTCATACTGTCCTGTAGCAAATCTAAATGCGCAAGCTAATTACGCCTTACTTCTGCCTTTAGATTGAGAAAGAGGTAAAAACTCAATGCCAAATATTGACAGTTGACACCGTTATGAATAGTAAAAATAATGAAAGAACTGGTAATTAGGTTTCCTCTGTAAAAGTAGAAACCAATAAGTTTCATGTTTCACAAACAGGCAATAATCAAAGCAAAGTACATCAAGCTAAATATAATGAAGCCTTGCAGAACCAAACAAAACTAGTTAGAAATCTCAAACTCGGCACATAGTTGCCTAAACGAAAAAGGTGTATTTATGACATTCCCATCCTACTTGTTTCCACCGCTTGTGGACTCCGGTGCTGGTTTTACAATACTAAGTTGACCACCATCTTTGTTGGCAGCAGTGGCAGCTTTCACTTCATTGCAGTAGTTTATGAACTTACTCAATTCCTGAAACCAATTGAATAGGCAACTTAGTGCAAGAACCAAAAGAGAAAGATAACAACGCACAAAAGGAGAACAAGAAAAACATATATTGTATTTGGAAAAAATATACGAGACACTCCATTAATACCTAATGTTGTGTTTGGTTGCAAAGAAAACTTTGCCAAAAAAACGACACAAAAGGAGTGCGTATAAGAGAGAATTTAACTTTCAACCTGATGATTCATCTGAAAATCATGACAAGGTTAAGGTAGGGGTGGGCAAACGGGTCGAGGATCCGCGGGTTTAAACCGAACCGGACCGTTTTGCTCTAAACGGTTCGGATCGGTCCGGATCCGTTATAAAACGGTCCGGTCCCGGTTTCTATTTTTTAAAAAGAAACGGTCCGGGTTGGACCCGTCCGGACCGTTTCAAATCGCATTTACTATAAAAACCTAAACCTAAACCTAAACTCTCCTCTCAATGTCTCTCATCTCTTTGTCTCTGTCTCGAGAAGGGGAAGGAGATCTCCCTCTCCTCTCTCTGTCTCTGACTCTGTCTCGAGAAGGAGATCTCCCTCTCCTCTCTCTGTCGAAGAAGAGATCTGTCGAAGATCAGCAGCAGTAGATCTGTCGAAGATCAGCAGAGAAGAAGAGATCTGTCGAAGAAGAGAAGAAGAGATCTGTCGAAGATCAGCAGAGAAGAAGAGATCCGTCGAAGAAGCCCTCTCCTCTCTGTGTCGAAGAAGATATGGGGTTCCCTGGCTTTAGAGTTGAAGAGCAATGCAGGTCTCTTCTTCTGGATGGACCTCAGAAAGCTACTCAAGGAGCCCACCGTAGAAGCAGAGTTAAAGTTGTGGCGTGTGATTATCAATCAAGTTAAGCTGAACGTTTCACCGGGTTGCTCTTTCCATTGCACGGAGCCTGGGTGGTTTAGAGTTTGTTTTGCTAACATGGATGATGGAGCCATGGGAATTGCTCTTAGAAGGATTAGAACATTTGTTATGCAAGCCAAGGAGGCTGAGAAGAATCAACGCTGGCAGAACACTCTTCGTCTTAGCTTCTCTAAGAGACGATGTGAAGATGCAATCATGACACCGCGAACCATGACTCCTCATACACCTATGCCTCACTCGCCTCTCGTTCTTGCCAGGACTTGAACACCTCTTCCAACACAGTAATCATTCTCATTCTGTGTTTGGTTGCTTTGATGTATCTGTGTAACTTTTTCAACCATTGATGTATGTATCTGATTGGGTTATTCACTCTGTTTGCATCTGTTTGTAGCTTTTTAACTATTGTAGATAGTTTGGTTGTTTTGATGTTATTGGTTGAATTTAGTCCAAAAACAGTAATTATTCTAGCAATTGATGCATTTTTAGTAGAAACCGTTTGGAACCGTAGGGACCGGACCGTTCCAAACGGTTCGAGTTAGGTTCGGTTCCAATATTCAAAATGAGGGAATCCGGACCGGACCGAATCCGTTAATTTTAAACGGTTCGAGTTAGGTTCCTCCAAAATTGGAACCGATCCGGACCGTGCCCACCCCTAGGTTAAGGGAAAGGGGGGCCAATTTAAGTTAAGAGGTTCAATGCTACAAACATAGTAGATCTGGTTGATTCTTGAATGCATAATACGCTGAGCCTAGGGACAGTTTTTATCAGCAAAAGACACAATTTGATTTTAAAAAAGCGCATCTGGGACGCAAACAAGCATACAATACCATTGAAAAAAAAATTTGGATGGAGGTCATTTGAGCAATATTTTAAAAAGCGTTTTTAAGACTCAAGGTGGTCAAGCTTTTTCCGAGGCGAAGCGTAGCGAGACGTTTTTTTGTAAAAAATAGTGAAAATATATATAAAAAATTCAAACAAATAAAGAAAAATAAAATCAATTATCAAGTGAAATAGCAATATAGCATTATACTGAAAGAAATTAAATCACATCATTATCACCTTATGAGTTATGTATTTCAGTATTTTAGTATTTATGTGCCTACATGTATTGTTTGTTGGGTTTGTGGCATTTTCGTATCTTGTTTTCATTTTGTTGTTACAAATGCAGCTAAGCTCAATTTCAATCGGAGGTAGAGAGATCGATTTCGATTTCGACAGAGAGGGTTCGATCGACAGATTTCGACAGAGAGGGTTCGTCGACTCGATGTCGTCCTCAGCATCACCATTAGTGAGAGTCGACTTCAATCGACTTCAATCGCAGATCCTGGTTCGATCTTCTTCTTCTTCTCTTCTTCCTTCCCCTCTTCTCTGTCTGCAAATGAAACAAGGAACCGAAATGAAATCTATTAGGTTTTTGAAAATCTACCTGGTTCGTTGGATCATTTTAGAGATTTGAAGCTGATTAGATGATTAGGAAGTACAAAAGCATACGCCTCAAAACGTTTCAAGGCGTACGCCTCGAGGCGTACGCTTCGGAACATGAAGGCGCTTGCCTTCAATTGGCACCTCAACTCGTACGCGCAGAGGCGATTTTTGTGCACCCTGCCTTGACTCGCGCCTCAAGGCGTACGCCTCAATCGCCTTTTAAAACATTGCATTTGAGCATCGAAAGTTCAACCTCAAGCTAAAAAAAGTGAACCAATTGGAGGTTGGAGGTGAGTGCACTCCAATGAGCCATTCAACAAAATCTCAAAAAATGGCCAAAAGGAGGGAAAATAACTTTGCAAAAAAAATATAAATAAAATATTTACATGTTGGATAGAAGGTCAAATTAGTCGGTTGGGCCGCTAGGCACGCAGAACAATCGCGCACGACTATTTAGTGTGCTTGGATACGCCCAAATTCAACCGGCCCATAACCTTCTTTGGCAATTGTTGGGGTTAAACCTTAAACCCATTTGAGTTTTTGGTCCATTGGAGCATGAAAATTCACCCTCAAAGCACAAATAGAACTCATATTTGTCTTTTGCGCTTGCTCAATGGAGATGATCTTAAGATGTTGAATACATCAGATGGCGTGCCATACTTTTCCACGGAGGACAACTCTCAACTGCAGGCATCTTTTTGCACATCTATTAAAATTTTATTAATAGAAACCAACGATAATAAAGGATTTTTAGTATCCTATTATAATCTACCCCAAATTCAATACTCAAAGTTTTTTCCATCCACCCCTTCAAAGTTTGGGAGACCCATGGCCTAATGCAATAAGAATGGCGAGACCTCCAAGCTTAAGCTTCCATGAATCACATTCATCATTCTTGCGACCTCTTCATTTCTTATTGCTTATTATTATTATTATTATTATTATTATTATTATTATTATTATTATTATTTTTACCCTTAACCCCTCCCACCCCATGCCGCTTGTAGATATCGAACCCAAGACATGGAATTCAAATCACCACAGCTTTAGCCAATCAACCTGGCTACCTTTGGTAGCAATCTCTTCATTTCTTTCTGTCCAATGTTCCCAATAAACAACTCATGGAACCTAGAACCATACTATTTTGAATCCCTTCCAAGTGTTATATGAACTTCCATGCTAAATTTGGAACCCATGCCATCAAAGTTGTTTAGAAAAGCTTCCAAATTTATTGCACAAAAAATTATCTCAGGTTCACATACCCTTGCAAGAGAAATGTAACCAATCAAACTGCATTCCCTTTTTGGTTTAATCCTAGTGGCTCTATAGTCTATAGGTCCTTTTTGGTTTAATCCCAGTGGCTTTATAGTCTAGAGGTTAGCCTATTCCATACCAAACAAACCCCTCATACCTTGAACATTTCCATCTCCACCGATATCCCTCTTTGTTTGCCATTCTCTTCTCTCTGTTGGCCATTAAGCAAATCCCGAAATCACAAGTAGTAACCCTCAACAAAAGAGTAGAAAAACCCTTAAAAGATGCAAAAACAGTACTTGTTCTCCCCAACTATGAATTTGGAATTTCAACTTGAACAATTTCCTCAACATCTCCAATTTGCCTCTAATACTTATTTTCTCTTTTTCCATGCCTGTCTAATACGAAGTAAAACCTAATTTCCATAGACTCGGAGTAAGTGGAGGGTAACACGGAGATGATGTACCCCATAGACATATCTTATAGGAACAAATAAAAGTATATTGGTTAGACAAGGCATCCAAGTCTTTCTCCCAAAACCGAAAATCCCTCGAGTCTTCCTTCACACAAGACACGATTACCTCTCTCTCTCTCCCATCTTTCTTGCGAACCAACTCTACTTTCTCATCTCAACATAGACTGTAAACAAGATCACTCATCAATTGCCCAAATCTACACTTGGTTTTGATCCTCACTTTTTCACTTTGCATTTTATTGAACTATGGGTCGTATTCTAGTTAAACTGAAACAATAGCATGTACAGTTCAATTTTATTTGTCATACGAATCTCCAACATGAGTAGTTGATACTAACTAAATTGGGAAAATACTAATAAAGCTGTATGTATGATTAAAGTGTTGGAGAGAGAAAGGGAGAGCTTACACGATCAGCATCCATGGCCTTGGTGACCTTGGCAGGCTTGATGACTCTCTTTCCTTTGCGAGTAACTGGGGCTTTGCCGTGACGGGATGGAGGGATCGTTTTCGCCTTTTTCTGCCCCTTGAACATATTGCTTTTCTGCGTCATCTTCCTCTTCCTTCAAACCTCGTTCAAAGCTTTCTTCTGAGTTCTTAGAGAGAGATTAGGGTTTTGTTTTCGTCGACCTAGTGCCAAAACAACTAGATCAACATTCAAGTAACAAAAGCTTGTAAAAGAAAACAGCAATAATGGAGATCTAGATCATGTAACCTAACTAAACAGTTGCTTTACTCAACCAACGAGGTGATTTGTTCAATAAGGATGGAAATATTGCCGTATAACATGTAATTGGTACCCTGCATCCTGGCATATGTCAACCCAAAAATTCAAAATGGGGGGTTTGGATACTTTCTAGAAAGGTTATGGCTAGTCAATAACTTCATCATAAGAGAATAAGTTTCAAATACCAGCAAAAACCAATATGTAACTGTAAGGAAGACGATACAGTTATTAAAGAAAGACGATTCAAATTTCATGCCTGCATAGATATCGAGAATGGTATATTTATACTTCAATCATGTTTAGAAAAAGACTAGAACTCTTACCTGGGAAATGTTTTGGAAAGAAGAGCCGCAATACAACTGCAATGAAAGCAATCCAGCTCCCAACTTGTCCACTAGACCGCAGATAAACTATTAGATTGTACAAAAATTACAGCTCAAAGCAATGAAATTATGAAAGCAAGGTGCACAAAAAATGTACCTCAAAAAGTTGAATATTATTGAAGGAAGACTGAAGAAAATATATGGGATCAAAAGGGATGTGAGAATGTTTGATTTCCAATTTGTGCGATCCAAGATCAACAAGTAGCTGCAGTAAATGTAAGGAGAAAAGTTAGAACAAAGCAGAAGCCAAATTATGACAATCTAGGAGTGGAAATTGTTAAACGCAATTGTTTCAGCATGAATGTGCAACACCTTGTCCACACACTAATAACTAATTAGATAATATTCGCCGTATGGGCTTAAAATCTGGGAGCTATGTGAATAAGTACAACAACTAGTGGATTTGAGTGGGAAGGAGGGAGCTATACGCCTATACAACCAACTCTGGAGACTTCTCTTTTTTAAGGATAAATTCGTATTACAATGATAATAGAAAGAAAAACATCAACTCTACCAAGGATCGGTTCTCAAAGAATCGTGATCCCAGTCCAACACTACATAACTCATTACAATCAAACTCCCTGCGAACTTTGAAGACTTCCTAAGAACCAAATGTAGAATGCCAAATCACACAAAAAAGGGGTTCTAATGACCTAAGAAGCATGAAAAAAAGAAAGAACGGAACTACAGTAGACACTAAGAAATCATATTCTTTGCATAAGACAGCATATAACCAAATAGGCAAATAACCATACCCTTTGCCCTGCTTACTAAAAAAGTAAAGTAAAAACCTCCCTCCTCTGTTCTGCAGACCATTTTAGGCTCTGTTCGGTTGCTTCTCTTTCTTGCATTTCTTCTACCATTCAACAAAGTGAGAGACAAAGCAAGAGCAGGAAACCAATCTAATAAAATAAGCACTAATAACAAATCCATCTCTTCTTCATGGGCATTTTTCACTTAAAATCAATTGTGGGTTTCTCGTGAAAATTGGATTTAATGGGTTTTTGTGCGTTGATTCTAGACTCAAGTTAAAGCTATGGAAAACATCACAATGGGGGAGAGGAGAATAGGAAACAAACCAAAGAGGTAGATAACAAGAACACAAAACCTCACTAGACTTGCACACATTTTCTCTTAATCGCTCAATCAACTCTGGGGTTGTTTTCGAATTTTACGTTTTTTTTTATTATTTCAGAATCCAATGGAAGCTATCAGCAAACATCACAGTATCTCAGGGGGAAGAAGAAGAAGAAACAGAGACAGAGGAGGTAGTTTTAGATTTCTCTATGTATTTTCTTTGTTTTCGAAGAAATCATCCATGGGTTTGCTTAATACCTGGGGAAGCCCTAGTTGCGCGCGCCGCTGCTTTGTGTGGCTGTGTGACTGTGTGAGAGACTCGAGAGAACAAAGATCTGGAAGCCCTAGTTGCGCCTTGCGCCGCTGCTTTGTGCGGCTGTGTGAGAGACTCGAAGAAGGAGAAGATGTAATAGTCAACTTTTTATTTTTTTAAATATGAACCAAATTTTTTTTTTTTAAAGTTCGGCGTCCCCCCCTGTCCCTGAATAGGTCCGCCCATGGCTTTACTCGTCACAGAAATCGAAACGAAAAGAAACTCGAACATTTTAAACCAAGAGAGTGAATGCGCGCACGTACCTTAGAAGAAGAAAAGAGAATTCACTTGGAATTTGAGAGAGCAAAGAGACTAAACCCTCGAGACCCTTTTGTAGGGTGGAAGAGATGATCTCCCTTTTAGTAGACCTGGTTTGCTTCACAAGAAAGCTCACGTGTTTTTCGCGTGTCTTGCAATAGTGTTGAGCTATGCGCAACCCCGGGAAACTCAATGCAACCCCACAAGAGAGCTTCTAACTGCGCCCACACTTTCTTCTTCTCACCACCAGCCTTTTGGAAGGAAAAGCATACCGAAATTTCACCCTACTACTACTACCTTCACACGATATAAAACTCACTCTGGTTGTTATCTTGCCGAAAATTTCACAAGTTCCACTAGAGCTCACTCCGACAAGTCCTATATGCTTTGCTTGAATTTATATTTTTTTGGCAGCTGAGAGTTTTTAAGAGGAGTGATTTGGTGAAAAAATTGAAAAATTATGATTACCCTTCATTGAACTCGCATGAAATATTGCGATTCCAATATTGGTTGCTCGAATTTGTAATTTTAATTTTTTTTAATCTTTTAGGCAACTAATAGCTGTGAAGATGAGTGATTTGGTGCCAAAAAAAAATTGGAAAGTTCATACACTTTATTGCATTCGTAGGAAATTTGGCGAGTTTAATATCGGTTGCTCAATTATTATTTTTGGCGATATCAGTTTCTTCTTCAACCAATAACACTCCTCCTAGTGCAGCTTTCACCACACCCACTTATTACATGTCTCACTTCAACACCTCTTCAACAACAGTAGGTCAAGTGTGTACCAACTTCTTCGTCATAGGCTCTTCTCCAACTGACGGGGTACCCATAATGTCTGTTGTTTCACTTCTCCCTAGAAACACTCGGTTTGAAGTCTTGAATTTTTGAAAAACCCTCGGTTTGAACTAGGGGTGGGCATCCCATCCCGCGATCCCGATCTCGACCCGATCTCGTCCCAATTTTTCCGGGTCTTAATGGGATTGAATAATTTCATCCAGATCTAGAATGGGATGGGATGGGATGAAGATTTTCAATCCCGCCAATTCCGTCCCGAGCTAATTTTTTAATATTTATTATTAATATATTTATTTATTTAATAGACCAAAATATGGAACCAAGTTTAGTCGAGAAAGTGAGAGATATTTACGATGTTAAGCCAGCTTTCATGCATGAGTATGGCTTGTACCACACCCGATTTCTTTTTTCTATTCATGTAAACACGATTAGTAATGACACATCGTGCCATCCTTCTTGATTTGTAGAAGCAATAGAAGATTTAGGTGATGTTGCTACATCACTTGATTGACCAGCGTCGGGTGATGGATCATGGGCATCAAGTCGAACAGAAGCAATGTTGCTAGATGAGTTGTGAATGACCATACAAAGTTTAATTTCACAGAAAGATGTAGAGAAGTCGTGATATACAGTTCTAGGTCCATCCATTAACCACCAAACTGGGCTTGCGCTTGCAACACTAGCGATACATATATCATTGGAAAAAATATCAGTATATAAACTTGACAAAAGGAAAACGTGTTTAATGCACAAACATGAAGTTTAACCAAAAGAAAATATCTAACTTTTCTTTGAATTGTTCCAGCTGTATGGTATTAATTTCCCTCGCCCCATTTGCTATATAAAAGCAGTTTAGAGCATTCACAGATAATGCCTTTATCCATTTTGACATCATTGTTCATAAAATACATTGTGCAACTTAATACACATACAATTAACTTAAGCAACAAAATACCAACCTCAAATGACTGAAGTTGTAAAGCCTGGTTTACTGCTTTAGTTCACTAAACCTGTAAGCGCCATCCCGTCCCGTGCCCACCACATCAATAGTTATTTTTCACGCTCTTATATAATGATAATCTTCGCAGCAGTCACAGGCAGCACGTTGATCCCATCACGTCCTGTCCCGATCCCGTATGAACGGGATGGGATAGGGATGGGTATATCTCGTCCCATCCTGTCCGTGCCCACCTCTAGTTTGAACTACCCAAGTCCTTCTCCCAAAATTGAAAATCCCTCGAGTATACCTTCATACTAGACATGATTACCCCTCCCTCTCTCTCTCCCATCTTTATTGCAAACCAACTCTAATTTCTCATATGCACTTTGCATTTTATTGAACTATGGCTCGTACTCTAGTTAAATTGAAATCAGTAGCATGTACAATTCAATTGTATTTGTCATACGAATCTCCAACATGGGTAGTTGATACTAACTAAATTGGGAAAACCCTAATAAAGCTGTATGTATGATTAAAGTGTTGGAGAGAGAAAGGGAGAACTTACACGATCAGCATCCATGGCCTTGGTGACCTTGGCGGGCTTGATGACTCTCTTTCCTTTGCGAGTAACTGGGGCTTTGCCATGACGGGATGGAGGGATCGTTTTCGCCTTCTTCTGCTCCTTGAACATATTGCTTTTCTGCGTCATCTTCCTCTTCCTTCAAACCTCGCTCAAAGCTTTCTTCTAAGTTCTGAGAAAGAGATTAGGGTTTTGTTTTCGTCGACCTAGTGCCAAAACAACCCTACTTGAACACACTAATTACGGTGCTACCTCAGTACCACCATATCAAAACTCACGGTGGCTAAAACCAACAAACAATTTTTTTTCTTCATTTTCTATTGTATTGACAAATATTGGCTGAAAGCAAGGATTGTGTTTTCACGAAATTTTCATTATTTTGAAATTATGAAAAGAAAATTGGTGAACGAAACGAGGTTTTTTTATTTTGTAAAGTTTGGGTTTTTTTGTAACTTTCATTTCTCGTAAAAATACAAAAACCTACTACCAAAAATTACATTTTTGGAGGGGTTTTCCAAAAATTTCGAGTTTTTCTTCTTCTAATTATCATTTATTTTTATTATTTATTGATTTTTGAAATCACCCCCTAATTTTCTAATTATCATTTCTTCTACTTATATATTGGTTTTTTGAACCCACTCCTTGATTTTCTAACTATATATTGATTTTATGTTTCATTTTTTGGTATTTAGATTTCACTTAATGCGTTTAATTGATTTATTTACTTGTATCTTATTTTTTTTTTCACATATTTCATATACCCTCAAAATTAATTTTATTTATTTATCCTAAAAAATTTTACGATTTTTCTTTGCACACTAAAATATTTCTTAAAATCAGTAGACCGAAATGAACAGGAAAAATGAAATCACAATCCTTGGATTAAAGAATTTCATGTGCCTTGGATTAAAGAATTTCATGTGCCTATATAGATCAATGAACAGTCTTTGGAAGGTACCTCGCAAATCACTGGATCGATCTAGGTATATATTGAAGTATTGGGAAACTTTAATTACCGATTCAAATTTTGTTAATGACCATCTCCAAAAGAATGTCAGTACCAACGCATGTATTCCCCATGTTTTCTACATTGTTTCTGATAATGTAAGACTAAAGTAATCCAAACCATTCAACTCTTCGAATCGGTTGTTGCCTTATCGTACTTAAGCTAAAACACTAACTTTTAATTTGCAAACCAAGTTATGTAGAACATCTCTAGCCATGAGCTCGAGATCAAGCTCAAACTCATTGGCTCTTTATAGGTGACTCATTTAAGGTTGAATCATAGATGTGCTCCAATGGTAGAATCACCAATGAAAAAAAAAACCTACCCACGCACGTCAATGCTAAGAATACCAATCATTGGTCTAAGATTCGAACCCTGCCGGCATTTGGAGTGGGAAGGGATTAAAAAAAAAAAAAAACCCAGCAAGACAATCTTGCTTTGTTTTGAGTGGGTAGCTCCCCTCAAATGGCACCGACCTTTTTTCCTGCTAATGGTTTGAGCTAAAGCACAAATGTGATAAACTTGGGGCTATCCTGTGGAAAATGAGGATGCATTCTGAAGCACTTAAAACTCGAATTTGGATTTTGAGCTTGCCCATTTAGGAGTACTTAATGTAAAAAGTGAAACCAGCTCAGTATTGCTGTCTAGATCTGTAATAACTAATTGTGACGATGAAGTTGAAAAAGTTCACCAAGTTTGTAGATCATCTAATACTTCTAAATGCTCATGAAACAAATTCTGTCCCAGTTCAATTGGAGATGGATTGAAGCTTAGAATGAAGCATTGGATTTACAATAAAAATGTGTGCACTCTCTTCACTTTTTTTTTTTTTTTTTTTTTTTTTTTTCCTTCTGTAAAATTACAATCATATAGAAGACTTTAATAGATTAATGATTCACATGATGTGCAAAAACTATCTCACTGTTAACTGCAGAAATCATCTAAACATCCAAAATCATATTCTTTTACTTTCACCATAAAGAAAATAATTCAGACTTTATCCATTAAGAAAATAATTTTATTTCCAATACTCTTGCATCAACAATGAAATTCACCACCACCAAATAACAACCCATAAACCCCCATACATTTACATGAAAATGGGAGTCTTATTACTAATTTCCATCCAAGAAGAGAATTAGAAAACTTGTCTTTCAATCACTATGGGAAGACTTCAATCACAGACTGTACTGCTGCAATGTGCCTGATATTGAATCCTTTAAAGCCTGCAGCTTTGATGAGCTTGTCCCAATCTTCCTTAGACCTCTCTTTACCACCAGTGTTCACCAACATGTCTATATCAAGGATCAATCTTGTACTGGTAAGCTCATGATCAGACTCCTCATCCAATGCCACATCCACTATTATCACTTTCCCTCCCTCTTTTGGCACTGCTTCCTTGCATTTCTTTAGGATCTTGATGCAGTCCTCATCACTCCAGTCATGCAAAATTAGCTGTACTCAGGCCAATTTTCCACAAGTCAGAATAGAGGTCCATCAGTCTTGCATAAAAATTTAGATAGTAACAATACTTTCATAAATGAGATATGGACAATACTACCACTTATTTGAAATGTGATTAGTAATTTCATATTGAGTTTGCCATGTTAGACATCCTAATTCAGTCTTCTAGTTAGGACACCATGCCAATCAAGCCAAGGGTATTGATTATTGAGGTGTTTGCTTTTGTCTCTTAATCTAATTAGAGGTCTGAAATTTATTTTTTTTCCAAGAGTATCAGATCACTAAGACGCAAAAACAAAGACTACAGACTGAATTCAAAACTAAAAACTAATAAGAAAGGCAAAAACCCTTTGTAATTTCAAAGGAGAAGGAAGAGTTAGAGATTGATACCTTGAGCAAGATAGCCTGGGCACTGGGCACAGATTGAAACATGTCCCCAGGAATGCGTTCAACATTGGGAAGATCATAAGAGTTGGCAACGACATGAGGGAGGTCATATAGTGTGCACTTAATATGAGGAAAAGCATCAGATATGGCCTTAATGGTAGTCCCATTGCCTCCTCCAACATCCACAAGAGAATTGATACCTTTAAACAAGTCTCTACACCCATTGATGAGTGAGGAAGTAAGAAGCCTAGTTTCACCAGCCATCCCTTCATTGAACAACTGACTCTGCTCTGGGTGACCTTCAAGATACTCCCATATAGTCATCCCCATCCCCTTCTCAAAGGCAGTGGTACCGTCGTTGCTCAAACCATCCTTCATGAAATGCCATGAAGTCATGAAGTCCTTTTGGGTCATTCCAAGGATAATTGGAACCATGTTTCTCTTTGCATTCTTTACCAACATTGTTCCAATTGGTTCAAGTGAGTAGAGTGTAACACCTCGTTTCTCCTCTTGTTTGATCAGCTTCATGTGGGCTAAGTACCGAAGAATTCGATACAAGTGATCAAAATTCACATTGGAGACTGGGAGTTTGGCAGCAAGGTCAGGGAGTGTGATAGGCTGGTTGTTGTCGTTGATGATATCCGCTATCCCAAGCTCTACAGCACATCGAAGGACAAGGGAATCAGCAAAGCCATATATGATCTTCCATAGATGAGCTTGTGCTTTAATGTCTACAGACTCATCCTTTCCATTCAACTCCATTTTTTCCTGCTCTGAAACTTAAAAAAATCTATAACTTTGAGACTTGGTAAGAGTAGTGTCCATAGAGTGCATTATATATAGAGCACAAGTGTCCTTAAAGCATACTAAATTAACTAAAAGGTTACATCATATTAGCACCTTTGAACATAATTATGATATAAGTGGCCAAATTCCAAACCTACCAAAATTTTCTGTTTTATATTTTGTTTCATCTTCTTGTTATTACTTTGATCGTTTTATTCCCTCTCATTTAAGTTGTTTGAAGGCCTAATCTAGTATATATCTAACAGTTAGTAGAATCTACTAAACACATCTATATCATTGACTAAATTATTAATTTTTAATTCTAACACCCATTAATACCATTGAAAAAAAAGTTGGCAGCATTTCAGTTTGAAAAGTAGTAGATGAAGAAAGTTACTTTTGGTGTCTATTGAGAACACTTAAGATTACATGTGGGTTCAGCTCATTGCATGAAAGCAATTGTGGCACCACAATAGCACAACTAAGCCACGCGACTTAGGAGGCGTGAAGCACGTGGGGTAAAGTTTCCTTCCTATTTTTGCCCAAAACGTTTATGTACCTGTCATCACCAACTTTGTTCTATGACTCATTTTTACTTTGATTTAACTTCCTCGAGATATATTCTATTATATAGATGAGGTTTATAGGGAAATAACAGTAACACTCCCCTTAGGTTTACCCATCCTGTGATTTTATTTTCGAGACAATTTCAGTACCTGTTTTTTTAAGAAATATTTTGTAAAATATTGTTGTGTTTAAAAAAATGTAAAACTTTCATTTGTAATTTTGAAATTAACAATATATATTATGCATCTTAAAATAATTAAATGAAAATATACGAGTTTTCATAAAACAATTTAATTTTATAAGTTATGATATTCAGAAATATATACAAAATTAGTTTTCTAATTCCTTTGAAAATCACTTAGTGCCCCAACTTTTATTGGACACAAACAACATGTGCATAAAAATTACTCGGACTAAAGTTCTAATACTAAAATAAGGTTACATTGGGTTAAAATTAAAATCTATTCACTGATAAAAAAAAATTAATATTTCATTCGACATATTTCGAGAAATCAGATTCCCTTGATGCTTTAAACATGTGCATTTCAGTTTGAAAAGTGGTAGATGAAGAAAGTTACTTTTGGTGTCTATTGAGAACACTTACGATTACATGTGGGTTCAGCTCATTGCATGAAAGCAATTGTGGCACCACAATTTAATTTTATAAGTTATGATATTCAGAAATGTATACAAAATTAGTTTTCTAATTCCTTTGAAAATCACTTAGTGCCCCAACTTTTATTGGACACAAACAACATGAGACTAAAGTTCTAATACTAAAATAAGGTTACATTGGGTTAAAATTAAAATCTATTCACTGATAAAAAAAATTAATATTTCATTCGACATATTTCGAGAAATCAGATTCCCTTGATGCTTTAAACATGTGCATTTCAGTTTGAAAAGTGGTAGATGAAGAAAGTTACTTTTGGTGTCTATTGAGAACACTTACGATTACATGTGGGTTCAGCTCATTGCATGAAAGCAATTGTGGCACCACAATTTAATTTTATAAGTTATGATATTCAGAAATGTATACAAAATTAGTTTTCTAATTCCTTTGAAAATCACTTAGTGCCCCAACTTTTATTGGACACAAACAACATGAGACTAAAGTTCTAATACTAAAATAAGGTTACATTGGGTTAAAATTAAAATCTATTCACTGATAAAAAAAATTAATATTTCATTCGACATATTTCGAGAAATCAGATTCCCTTGATGCTTTAAACAAATTAACCCCCCCCCCCCCCCCCCCCCCCCAAGCCAAAGCGAAAAAAAAAAAAAAAAAAAAAAACAGCTGGGTACATACAGTAGAAATGTAAATTAGACACAACAAAGGGTTAAAAAATTGGAACAATTGATATTTACATTGATACAATACAGTATCTGCCAAATGGATTCTTCCAAAAACAAAAGAATTGAGTGGATGAAATTCGCTACTAATACCATCTCTGTTATGTGGTATAGTTATCATCTGTCGAAGAGGTCTCGGAGGCAGTGTCATCTGCTGTGGAGTTGGAAAATGTCTCCAACGAGCTCCCATTCTCACTATCTGAAGCTACTCCAAGTTTTTCGTTGATGGGTTGTTTCATAAACCAGTACATGATGCTTGCTGTAAGAGTTAGGATCATCTTCTGATTTACCTGATAGGAAATTTTCCATATAAATAATTTCAACTTACCAAAACACAGATAATAATAAGACATAATAGATCATATGGAATCCTGGCACACATCCTCTTGTACAACTAAGAGATTGCTTACTACACCATGGGCAGGACAGCAAAACCACTAGCAATCACGTGGTGTAATATCACAACCTTGTATTATGTATGATCAAAGGTTATCCAGAGAAGGTAATTTGACTAAAATCATCACCAAGTTACCTCAGTTATGTCTTCTGGAAGCAAAAATATTGAGCATCCAAGTTTCCTTGCGACGCTGATGAGGTATGTGGCATTCATCTTTTTCTCCTCGTCTGCATTGCTCATACAGATTGAGAACATCAGTTTTGTTGATCACGGCAGACAAATTACGATGTTTTTTTTTTTTTTTTTTTTTTTTTTTTTGCTCAAGTGTAATTCTATGGGGTTTTCTAAAAGATCAAGGACACATCATAGAATTATTGGTTGTAACCTAAACATTAATAATGACACTCAACAACATCAATACCATGATTAAATAACATATCTTACCTAGTAAGAGTTAACTATCACATTTAACAAAACAAACCTAAAATTGAAACTCAGCATTCACAAAGTTAAAAGACACCACCATCTGTTCCTAAACTGGGATCTTCGTTTATTGCACCACAATGAATGTTATGTACTTTATGTTTACACTATGTTTGCAATCTTAGTATTCTTAACGCTGCAAAATATATCACTATATTATCATATCCATTAGATTGAAAAAAAAATCAAATTGGCTATTCTACCCGATATTGTAGAGTATAGATAATGTTAGTGTTTAGCAACATAAGCCATTATTGGTGTTCTTAAATATAAGAAAATTCCGTATCATTTAAAAAGGTAAAAGACCAAATATTCCAAATTTTAATAAATAAAAGCTTGTAAAGTTGACAGCATCTGATTTTCTAAGTCGCAGTTGGTGCCACATATTTGTTCAAGTAAGCGAGTTTCCCTAGCCTCTCAGGTGCCACGAGCCTCAACTCCTTAATGGGGTATTTTGCTCTCAACTCCTTCGACAATGTATTAAACGTGTTTGAAGCACGAGTAAAGAAGGGAAGATTTGTAAGGCTTATTGTATTTGTTGTTTGGCATATAGGAAACGCCTTCCATGTCTTCTAGCAGAAACTAATTCGTCATTTTAAGCAAACACTTTCTCTGGGGAACTCGTTTCATGGGGGTACCTACTTGATAGTGCAACTATGGGTGTGTTGGCTATAAAGAAAACATTCCAGGAAAAAAAAAACACATTCAGAAAAGCAAGGCGAGAAGAAAAACTTGAACGCTAAAAGAAAAAGAGGACTATTTCTATTTTTTAGTTTTCCCAAGTCCTAACCAACATTCCTTGCTCCCCTGCCTAAGAAAATTCCTTTTGCAGGATATCTTTTTTTTTTTTTTGAAAGGCAAGCAGGGTTTTTATAGGATCCCAGAACCCATAAAGATGCCGCAAGCTGGGTTTGAACCCATGACCTAGTGGTACCATCCGCCAAGCTCTAACTGTTGAGTTGTCATGCCATTGGCTTCTGCAGGATATATGAATTCTTCCTTCCACCTCAAATTCTTACTTCTGATACCTACTCGCCCTCTTCTTCTTTTTGATTGTTTTCTCGAGCAAATTGTGTTGAAAACTAACAAAACTGAAGTTACTGTTGAAACAAAACACCCTTACAGATGCTTTATCCATTTATTTATTGTTTGTGTGTGAGCATGCTTGGAAATTGAAGGGTTTATAACTTACCCCTTTTGTCACTAAACTCCAATTGACAACTCTGGATTCCACGGCAGTAAGCAGCTCAAGGAAAAAAATACCATCAGAAAGATTTCTATCCTGAAAAAGAAAACAATGAGAAGATATGGCTAACTTTTTTTCATATATATTATTCATGATAAACGTACAATTTCTATGAGAAAGTAACCTACAGGATCCTATTCTAAGAAACTTAGTTGAGAAAAAATAATCTAGCACAATAACATAGACTAGCACTTTAAGCACATACATCAGTCAGTGGAAAACATGGAATCAACGGGCAACACTGCCCAATGAAGCACATCAAGAAAAAAAACAAGTGGCCACTGTAGAGAATGTTTGCATTTTCTTTTTTCTTTTTTCTTTTTTCTTTTTTCTTTTTTCTTTTTTCTTTTTTCTTTTTTCTTTTTTCTTTTTTCTTTTTCATTTTCATTTCTTTTGAAAAAATAGAAAATTTAAATTTCACTAGATTTCATAAAAGTATGATGTGATCTGAGAAAGACTTATTATTCTTAATAGCTTGTAATCAGGATTTTTTTTTCTTTCATTTAACTTTCTTTTGTATTCTGCTCAAAATGAGAAACAAAATATAATAGGAGCATTTTCTTCTCCTTAATTGAATGAGGCACATTGAACAGAAGTTGCTTCAAGATTAGCAAGCTAGCAAAAGATGATCTCCTCTTGAAGATGTTCCATATATTTTTCATTAAATGGATGCAGAAGAAGAAGATTTATCTAGAAACTTGTTTTTTATCCCCATTAACTTGAGGAACTATTATGGAGGATTAATATATATGCATTTGGAAAAAAAGAGTCATAAAATGCCAGTTGAACTGCACTGCTGCACATTTTACCAAGATAACACAAAAAGATTATTAATATATGTTGAGTTTCCCAGACTATTGATCCAAAGGCGGAATGCTCTCTCTTCTCTAGAGATTTGTGCATCATCAGTTGAAGTTTCAAGAAAAGATACTTGCTTCGTTTGGGAGGAGAGTCCGTTCCTACATGCAACAACTTATTAAAGTTAGTTTTAGCAGTTAACAATATTAATAAGACAACAACTGCTAGTTCCTAATGCAGCTATTTACCAATGACTTCATGGTCAAAAGTCAAGACTATTTACAAGCTACATTCAGGTAGAGAGGGGTCAAGAAGCTAGATTACTGTATGCATAAAAAAGAAATAAGGCCAACTCCTTTGAGGGAAATTTTTGGGATACCAACACCAATACACTAGAAGGGTGTCCCTTACAGTTAACTTCTTCAGAGATGCATGGTTGTCAAAAACTCCCACCCTCTCTTCCCAATGTCCAATGAAGAAAAATAAATAAATAACTAGATCACATAGTCTCGCCTAATATGGGTCTTCAACAACCTAGAATGCGGTCTCACTTTGTTTTGAAAACCTCAAAGCTGATGCATAGGATCACTCTCTTACAATGTTGCACCCTCCTCCACCCAGGTGCAGATGATCTGGTTTCTTTAGGAAAATTTGCTTGTACAAGTACAACTAAATGGTAAAGGTCAGGTTATGATTAAAAAAACAGTACATAGCACATATAATTTCAGATAACATATCACCATGGAAAAAAAGAAAGTAAAATAGACGACCAGTACTTGCAGACCAGATGACAAGGGATGGATAATTTAAACGATAGTAGAGCTTCATGTTAGTGTTTATTAGTCATCTCTCACCTGTGTTGGAAAATGTGTGCAACAAATGCAAGATTAAGATTCGGAGAACCTTCCACAATATCCCTGGCTGTTAAGTATCTTTTGCAACCCATCCTGTCAGCATGTTCAAGGATTAACTTTGCTCTTTCTAGAGGATCCTTGACAGCCAAAGTAGATGGATTCTTATGTTCTGGGGCAAGAACATTTAACAAGTAAGTATAAGCCTCCCCATCCTGCAATGACAGTATGAAAACTACGTCAGACAAACTTGATCACATGTGACCAATACGCAGATAGACTTTTTTTTTTACTATGCATAGGAGAAGGTAAATCAAATAAATAAAGAAATAGAATTACAGCTTCATTGAATTCAAGGAACCATTGTGGTTACTGGTTAACTAAATTCGTTATTTCAAAGCGAGAATGATGAGTGGAAGGGCGGGGTGTGGTGCTTTAGTTACTTAAAGCATGAGGGATCTTCCTAAAAAATATCATAACAACTGAATAAAATATAGATGATGGGATTTGCTGCAGAATTATCTAACCTAACAAAAAGAGGCTTGGCTTGGCAAAGCTTGGAGAAATTAAGAAACCTTCAACTCAACTCATTTCTGCCTATACAGCTTACAGGGAGATAACTTATAAGCAAAACAAAACTCAAGCACTAAACCCTAGCCAATGCTGTTGCAAAATTTTCTGAACTGATTGCAGAATACACACACACATACACATATTAAACCAAATATGTAGTTAGGTTAAGCAACCCAAATTAGGATGCAAAACAGTTTTTTGTATTAATCACTTAGGGTAGATTGCAGAGCACCCTTAGGGTACGCCACAACTACAGAATACAAGAGAATAAGACAAATAGACACTCACATCATCCCTCAAGCCATATAGGCAGACAAACAAAGTGAGAACATGCCACGAAATAAGAACCAATTTTTGGAAGAAACAGAGGGCAGTTGAATTACAAGTTCTATTTTGGTGTCTATAAACTGTCTCTCAATCAAACTATATTTTTTTGCTTTGTTGTAGAACCTAGACAATGATCAATAGATGAATTTAACTCGTGTATCTATCAGGAATTTAGCTCAGCTTTGAGGCATTTTGAGGTACAAGAGGCATATACCCAACGGCTGAGCCTATGGTGAACATATCTGTGTCTTCATGTTGAGTAGGGAGATAACGAATCGTAAGAAAACATAGAGGATCAAGTTCCTGAACCATGACAATCAATTTCGATATGAGTGAAATACGAGATGATGCACACTTACACTGGTACACAGTTACAATCATATATGTTAGTATTACACTGGCATTATGATGAAGGTGTGGAGAAGAAGGGAGATGAACCAATGGTGTGTTGGCCTAGTGGTTAGGGCTGTGTGGGTTTGACCCCCACGTCCTAGCTTCGAATCCCGCCGGCGGTATGGTTTGTTTCTAATGGGTGTTGACCTATAGGTCGCCCAGTTGATGGGTTATGGGATCCTTAAAAACCCAGCTTGCCTTTCAAAAAAAAAAAAAAAGGGAGATGAACACCAAGGTCTTGAAGAATGTACCAAATCCATTTCAAGTCAGCAGTGGTAAGAGTAAGCTCAACATTCCGCTCCAATACTAGAGTGAGATACCATTAGTTGTTTCTTAGAAGACCAAACAACGAAAATGGAACCGAGAAATAATGATTATCAGCGGTATAGCATTTGAAAAAAAACGGGGGTTCAATATTCCTTTTACAATTCTTATAAGCTGCAGGGATACCTCACAGATTGATACAATGTAATGCCAATCAGAAACATAGTGAACCTAAATCCTAGAATGGTAGAACCTCACATCCTTGGTTGTCTTTCTCTAGACTATAAAACCCTCTTTTTGTATAGTTGTAGTATGCTAAATAAGTACGACTCTTCAAAATATACTGTGAGCATCTGAATAATTCTCCCAAATTGAGTGATTCCTCTTTTTAATAGCTTACAGTGCTCAAATGTTTTGAAGTATTAAGCTTGTGTGAAGAAAGATATTCCATTATGAACATTTAGGCTTAACAATATAAAACTATGCTACTAAAGCAGAACAAGGAACTGGTGGTTGATAAAATATTTATAATGGGAACAGAATAAGAAAGATAACATCTGTTCAATTTATAATTATCACTTACCTTCACATCGGAAGAGAAATTAGTAACTACTCTTTTACAGCCTCCTTTCTTTAGTTGAAAGCTCATCCACCTCAGCAATATCTTTTCTGGTGCTAGACTCATCAGCTCCTCCATATCCTGTTGATAATTTACATGTGAAATAAGATACAAATTATCTTGACCTTGCACCCAGCAAAAGAATAGCTAACTTCTGAAAGGGAAAAGATAAAAAAATAAAAAATAAAATTACCTTACTATCCTCAACCAACTCTACCAGCTGAGGTGTTTTCTTCAAGTTGAGGTCAGCCAACAGTTGTATCTATTATTAACACCATCAGATAAAACTCGTCACTAAAGGGAGTCATGTTTTACAAATGATTAAGCAATCTAATCTAAACTCGAAAACAACACGATACCTACTAAAAGGCTTGAACTGTTTACACTCTTAAACTGAAATTGCATAAACTAGACACGATTGTTGAAAGTATGGTCACCATTGCATACCTTAATAATTTGAGATATTACCGCAAGCACAAGATGACGCTGAAATGAAAAAAAAAAAATAGATATTAGAATTTTTTGCCTAATAAATGCATATAACTTTTCTGGCTAACAAACTAGAAAATTAAAAGCCAGTGAAGTTTCAACCAAATCAAAATAGTCAAATAACAATCATTCTGGGGCTAAATAAATATCTTCTGCCTTCACCCAACATCAAAGGAAGCTAGGCAAGGAAGTACAACAACACTTAATGGGTGTAACATGTGCTTTACAGAATGTATAATTATGCTGTGCACAACACATGGTATGCAGTACAGAATTGAAAACAATTAACATATAAGTAATCAAAGTACCCAACTATCATTTTTCAGTTTCTTGGAAATGCAGTTGTAGCATGTACCTCTGAAAGGACAAAAATATAGTCATAGAGACCTCAAAAAAATCTCTTTTCGTCCTATGAAGTTTAAGGTGTATGAAGTTTCATATTTGACACTTTGGGCAGAGCGATAGAGAGTAGAGACTCAATTTAACTTAGGTTGATCTAGGCCAAAGGCAGACCGTCAAGGGTCTACTAATCATGTGGTGAAACGCCATAAGTACTACTCTTTCTTCCTTGACCAGAATGAAACACTACTCATTTATGGTTTATTGGAACGAGAAGATAGCATGTCATCCCTACTTAGTTACTTGAAAGTATGGCAATCTTGGCACCTCAGAGCTCTTATCTACACAATATCAAAAGCTTTTTTTTAACCTTTTTTTTTTATCCCTTACCCCTCCCACCCCAAATGCCACTGACAGGGTTTGAACCTTAGACCTGTGATACCATTTCCCACAAGCCTACCTGAACTAGTACCCCATTGGCCACAACATCAAAAGCTTGATTAAGTGATTTCAAAGCTTCTTTATTATCCAAGATTAACCATAGGATTTATTAATTTTATCAAGAGCCATCATGACATTCTTCATTATTTTCCTATATAACAAACCATTTTCCCAAAATTTTAGTCTCCTTTCATTCCAACACTCAGAAACACAACATGACACCCCAATGGACACTTTGTGCTTAGATCATCATGCTTTCCTATATCTTTGAACGTTCTGTATTATAGATTTCATGAGCTTATTAAGGGAAAATATAATATACTAATATGCAAGTAGCAACAGTAATTTACAGTAATAATAATGTAATGTATGGGCGCTCTCCTTTTTGTTGGGTTTTTAGTCAAAATGTCTACACCATATACACGAGTTGTTGTTATATAGTTATTTTTAGGTGATAGAGATCAAGAGGTCAAACAAAAAAACATGCTTGTACATGATGATCTTCCAGAAATGCAAACAAATGAAGTTCTAAATTTATTCTTAATTCCACCAAGTTTTTCATACATAGATCATGCTAAAACCATCTTGAAGAGGAAGATTTTGGCTGGCTTGTGAACATTTAGTAAGGAAAATACTCACTCCAAATACCATGTAAAATCTTGACCATTAGGTGGATGCACTATCTATATTACAATTCAGAGTGGTGTTTTACTATTCATTGTTTACTGGGACAAAGTCAAATTGAAAAAATTAGAAGTAAAAGATGGTTAGAATTGAAAGTTGGAAAATGTATTGAATTTTAGGGTTAAGATTCATTTCCTATGATGACATATTTGTAAATATAAAACATATAGAAGAGCAAAAATTAGGGCTAAACAAAAAACCGATCGAACCGATTAAACCGACCGAACCGATATTGGTTCGGTTTAAATTCGGTTTGGATCGGTTTCGGTTTTAAAAAACTCAAAACCGAAGTGGTCGGTTTGGTTTTCGGTTTCTATGTGATTTTAAGTTTTAACTGACCAAACCGAACCGACCAAATATATATAATAAATAATATATATTTTATATATAAATAATACAATATGTTTAAAATAGTCGGTCGGTTCAGTTTTATTTCGGTTTTGGTTCGGTTCCGTTACGATTTGCATAAATTAGAATCGGTTCGGTTCAGATCGGTTTTGTTAATGGTCGATTCGGTTTCGATTTAAAAACCGACCTAAATCGCTTTGATTTTCAACCCTAGCAAAAATAATGAAAACTTTTGAAAAAAGTTGGTGGAATACACATGTGGCGGAAAGAGAATATAGTGTTTTCCTTTTAGCAAAACGAAAATTTATCATAACTATTCTACATTGTTGTCAGATTTTGGTAAACTTAATATCGTTGAAATGCATTTTTGAAGATCTTTCCAACAAAATCAATAATTAATACGAGCATTAAAATTTTAAAAAAGATATATTTTATAATTAAAAAAACGTATAACGTATTTCACGTCTTTAATATTTTTCAAAGCAATGAGACAGGCCGATCATATCAGAAAAAATGAGTCTAGCATCTTAATGCACATTTAAACAAAAACCCTAAACTTCATGTTTTGGCAAATTCAAAGATTGGGGAAGAACTCATTTTCGACGTTTAAATTTTTGTCCCACCTGATTCAATTTTGAATGAGTATAACCCTAAAATTTATAATTTATATTTTTACCTTAGAATAGGCTTACATTTCAATACTGATTGAGAGCAAAAACGAGATAGTGATGGTGTTCAGTACAAAATATTTAGCAAAAAAAAAATGTGGAGTGGCAACGACACGGGGCATACTCTAGTCTCTTTACAATTCAGATATGTATTTGACACTCCAACAGACTTTATGCTTAGATCATCTTTTTCATATATTTTGAAGGTTTCATTTCTTTGTAGAAGTATTATGGCAAGTTAGTAGTACACATTGACCTACAAGGAAAATGAATACTAAAATGAAGTCCAGAACTAAAAAACAAATAATATTGTGATATCCAGGTGTGATCCCATATTACAATAGTAGTGAGTTTTTTAGTCAACGCATTGGATACCGCATATCCATGCCAGACACCGATACAGGTGTCATTGTAGTGTTACATAGACTTTTACATGTTAGGATTTAAGAGTTTACAGAATATCTCCAAGCTTTCTAGCTACAATTTGGTAATAACAACTTCATATAATAAAAAGTGCAGCCATAAAAAATGCTCAAATAGGTTGTAATTTACCCGTCCTTCAATGAAGTCTTGTGTCCCAATGTTAACTACCGTACATCCAATAGCCTTAGCAGAGTTAAGACAAAGAGAATGGTTTTCGTTCCTTTCCCAAGGATTGAGTACTCTCTTTGTATTGATCGCTCGTTCGTCAATAGTCCCAGGGACTGCCACATTAATAAGTTTACTGCACCAAAGAGCAATTCTTCTTACTAATCATTCGTAAAGAATGAAAACAACAAAAACACTCCTCAATACAAAACATATTGAGAAAGAAACTAGTTTAAAGAAAAATCACCATAAAAGAACTCCATCTTTTACAATCTCGAAGAGATCATCAGTTGAAGGATCTATGGGTAGATATCCTTTCAGGAAATCGTCTTCTCCAAGGAAGTTGTTTATATGGGCAATGTATGTCGTCTTCTCAGATTCACTGATTGTGTGAAGCAATGTAGTTGTAGCTGCCTTGAGAAATGCAGATGAGTTCTTGACCCCATCACCACCACCGCTTTGAGCATTGCTATGCACTTGCATTTTCAAGTACACCTGCCATGGTACTAACATAAGTCAAATCTAATTACATATCCTAGACTAACAACCTCATCTCTGCATTCATTTTCCAATATGTGTTTAGAAAACATCCATGGCACCTTGACAGGATTTAAATTGGTTGTAAAATGTATCCAACTTATTCAGTAAGAAAACAATTAGTTTGTCTGTTTTTTCTTCAATAAAATCAAATTTGAGACTAAGCAATCAAATATAGTATTTAGAGTATCCACTATGATGAAAAGAGCAAGACATCTGCATGAAAAGGAGAGGCAGTATCTCAGGTAGCCGATGGGACCTGAGGTTCATATATTATGAAGGATCATAAACTTAAAAAACTAAGAAAATTCCATTTCTTACTCGAAAAGATTTTTCTTTACTCTTTGCCCCCTTTACATATAGGTAAATTTTACCTTCCCCCCCCCCCCCCCCTACCACATAGAATTGTTGGACATCTTCTCTTTTTAAGTGTATTCTACAGAGTCAAGACTCAAAGAGTTAGAGAGTCTCTACAACTGAAACCTACGCCGCAACTTCTCCTCTCCTATCGCAACATCCATCACGGTCGTATCTCGTGTGCCACTTCCAAAATCTTCTTTCTTCATCCAACTCCATCAATTTTTGCAACCAAACCATGGGGTTAAAATCGTGAAGCTAGGTTTTCAATTTCGAAGCAACAATGGGGTTAAAATCGTGAAGCTATGTTTCCAATTTCGGAGAAATCGACTTCACTTTGAGGTATTTATGTTATTTCAAGTCTATTTTTGTTTCGATTACTTGTTGTTTTTCTTAGTTATGCACTTTCTTTGAGCACCAACTCAAGTGAGTTCCTCTCTTTCTTCTTATTTGAAATTGTGTTCATCGTTTTTCTATGATTGTGTTTTCTCTGCAGGTGTTAATGAGATATGTTTGATGTCACTCGTGCTTCTCTCCTGAAATACATCCTCTGCAAGGTAATACTTGTTTATTTGACATTCAAAGCTTCACATTCTTTGGTTAATTCTTTCTATTTTTGAATAGTCATTTTGATGGCTCGATGGGTAAAAGATGTGTAATGGTTCAATGAATACCAATTCTTTTTTTGTGAAATATGTTCTCAATCCTTTTTTACTTGGTTGATAAATTTCATACTCATTTATCTACATGGTATTTTTATAACATCAAAATGCGTTTAAAAATTATTATCTATTTAACTAATAGTTATTAGTCCCCCCCTCCCCTCCCACTATCAAAATCCTGGCTCCGCCCTTGTAGGTACCTACCACACATTATCTTACTTCCCGCACCAAACCCTAGCAGTGAATGTGTAATCACATATCTGCTAAGAGAAAACCATGTATGTCTCCATTTACATTGTGACTAAAAGTGTGCCGGTCTTGAAAACCCTCTAAATTTGCATTTAAGAGCCACTATGGTTTCTCTAAGAGCTGTTGTAGAAGAAGAATCTCTAAATTCAATGAACTCCCTAAATTACATATTTACAGGACAAACTATGGTCACTCTAAGTATCTCTATTAGGAGAACAAACTCTGAATTCGACTAATTTTCTAATAAAATGAAGGTTTTAAACATGATTGATGACAGAACTCAACATCTGATGTCTACTTTGATAGGATCCGAATCTCAAGCAAGCAAGCAAACAAAAGGATGATGAACAGAAATTTCTCACCCGAAGAAAGAACTCGAAATCTACTTCATCATCCATGTTGTTCCCATAAGATTGAAGCAGAAACGAAGCTCTCTCTTCCTCCGTCAGATTCTCTCCAACAACTTTGAGATTCGACATCCTCGAAGGCAAGTCCTCCAGAGTCACTCGACCCAGCTCCTTCCTCATCACAAGAAACTAGCAACAGAACCAAAACACGATCAAAGAAGGAAACTATGTTTCGCCATTATTGCAGATACAAAACAAGAATGATCAAAGGAGAGGAAATATTTAGGGCTCGCTTACATGAGATTTCAAGCTGCGAAGCTCGACTTGAGTGAACTGGTTTTGGAGCCATGGATCTGAAACCAGGATTCCAACGTAATCAACCGAAGCCATTATTGATTTCTGCGCTTCGAAACCTAAAGTGTTTCTTCTCAATCTCTGTTTCTGCTTCAGATTTTAATGGAGTTTTGTGTGATTTTATCTCTATCTCTGTGATTCTTCTTCACTAGTGCTTGTGAGAATCAAGAATGAGTAGAGAGAGCTATTGAGAGAGAGAGAGTTGGGGACTGAAAGTGATATATTTTGCCAGAGTATTAACACTTCTTTTGTTGGCCGGCTTGCTTTTCAGATTTCAAATTTTTTGTATATTTGAAAACTGCCGTTATATTCTATATGGGGGAATTCTATATATATATCGTACTATAGAGGGTCCTACCTCTCATAATCCCGTTATAGGTGAAATTATGGTATAGACTAGCTCTATATGCTTGCGCAAATATTCAGTATTTTTTTTATTTTATTATAATATTTTAATAATTATTATTATTAAAATTTTAAAATAATTATATATAATTTTAAAACCTATATATAGTTTATAATTATATAAGAGGATTCAAATAATTCATGTTTGTTTGAGGGGGAATTCTAAATGTCGAGGAAATGAGCGAGGAAACCAGCGAGGGGAGTGAGGTGGAGGGAGGGGAACCATTCCCTCCCCTCGGGATGCGTGCAAGAAAATTCAACGCGCGCATTCCGAGGGGAGGGAATGGTTCCCCTCCCTCCACCTCACTCCCCTCGCTGGTTTCCTCGCTCATTTCCTCGCCATCTAGCCTTACTCTTGTTTGAGTAAGAGTAATGAGATTCCCCAATATCATGCTAAGAATAGCTAGGATTTTCATAAGAAGATATCATTCGTTTGATCCCTATAGTATAGACTATTGATGCCTTGTCCGAACCCATTATGGTATAGTGGCCTGAACCCTCTGCTCGCTAGATTAAGAGGATAAAAAGTATTTTCGGAATTAATCGGTCTTATCTGACTGAACATGGAGTTAGCCAATGTTACCTGAACATGCAGGATATAATAGTTTTTTAATTAGACCCTTTCGGGTGGAAGAAGTCAGGTGTGCAGCAAAAGTGGGCAGGATTTTAATCCACGGTAGAAAATTCTTCCACCACTAGAAAAGGGGGGCCAGAGGCATAGGTATAATTAACTAATGTTTGAGAGTGGTTGGTTTTGATTGTAGAAGTATGAAATACAAGCAAAATGAAAAATTCAAAAGTTAGATGTAAGAGTCTTTTTATAATTTATAGATAATCGTGGGACTTCAAATAAATTATATTAGGGGTTTAAATATAATTAATGAATATTTACAAAAGACTAGTTTTGATTGTAAATAGTTTAGCTTGGGAGGGTAAAATGGCAAAAACATATAATATTTTTTCATTTGAATGACACAAATACCCTTTGTGACTTTTACCCACCTATTGATTTTTAGTCGTAAATAATTGGAGGGCTTTAAATAAATTATGCTAGGGGCTTATGTATAATTATGAATATTGAGAGAGATTTTGTTTGATTATAAATAATATGAATTTGGGTGGACAAAAGTGTAAAATATATAATAGTTTTTTTTCAATTAAAATACTAAAATTAGTCGTGCAACTATTAATTGGCATTTGGTTTTACATGTAATTATTAAGAATATGGGAGGGCAAAATGGAAAAGTAAAATTAGAGTTGAAGATATACATATTCACTATTCATTTGGGGAAGGGGAGTTATATTGTTCTGATTAATGTGTCATTCAAATCAACATATCTTTTTGGATCTTTTCGGAAATTTTTTTTTTAAATCACTTAACCCCTCCCACCCCAAATGTCGCCGACAATGTTCGAACCTTGGACCTGTGATTCCATCCGCCACAAACTTATCACTGACCTGGTACCTCATTGGCAATAGGCCGGGGTGGGCAAATGTGTCGAGGAACCTCAGATCCAAACGGAACAGGACCGTTTTACTCCAAACGGTCCGATTTTTAGTGTGTAAATTAAGAAATCCGGATCTGTTGTAGAATGGTATGATTCCGATTCCAAATATTTGAATTCAAACGGTTTGGTTCTAATCAGTATGTATAATAATACCTATACACTTGTCATAATTTGATTGGAGGACTAAAAACTCCAAATCCTTAGTCTTTTTCAAACTCTCCGTCTCACCTGTAGATCTAAGATTGAAGAACGGGTTCTCGTCCATCTGTGATGGAATCAAGAAGACGAAGAATGTGCGTTGATGAATCGTGAAGGGAGGGAAAAAACTCACTGTGGAGATGAGAGAAGAGATGCACGTTGACGAATCTGTTTGCGTTGATGAGTCTTAGATCATCAAAAAAAGTTGTTCTTATACCATGTAAAGAAAATATTCATAGAATTGTATTGAATTGTTATTATTATTCCTTGTCTGAATACAAGCTTATATAGAGCTAACTTTGACATAAGTTTGTAGAAACAAAAAACTTAAAACTTCCTATACAAGATATTCTAATTGTGTCATATTTTGACTTTCCTATTCTTACTATTCTGACTTTCCTATTCTTATACTTTCCTTCTTGTAGAGGTGGATCAATCTTGGACTTGGGTTTGGCTATGTTGAGTGCAAGCCCTACATATTCTAACACTCCCTGCAAGTTGGACATGTAGACGCAGATGAAATGTGCAGCTTTGAGGAAACTTTGAAGTTCAATTTTGGATGAAGAAATCATGACTATCGAGTGAACGACTAATGGTTCGACTAAAGTGGTCAGCATGACTATCCAATTCGGATAATTGTGGTATGAAGAAAATTGCTCAATTTAAGTCAACACAATTATTATTTTTTGCTTTGTGGTGGTATGGTGCAAATAGCCCAGAGCTTTAAAATAGTTTGGAAAATTTTCTTTCCATCATTTTCTCCTTCTTCTTCCTACCTGGTTTGTCCCTACTCATGTGATCTCTGTGCGTGAGAGATGGAACGAGAGTGAGAAGAAAGATGCAAGAAGGGTGGGACGACTGGCGATGTTGCGTGATTTCTTACTCACGGGTTGCATCTTTTTATCTCTTGCGTGAAAAGTTTGGTTGGATGTGGTTCATTTCTCCTTGGCTGTTTTGTTTACAGAAGAGAATAGAAGATTTCTCTTTTTGTTATTCTATGAATTCACTTTGTTTGTTGTTGTTCCGCGAATTCACTCCCTTGTTGTTGCTTCATTTGAGGAGGTGAATTGATGCGTTGGATGTCTCCTTGGTGGTTGAGTGAAGGAGTTGAAGTTGTTGTGATTCAACTTTCTGGGTTGTTGCCACGATTTCTTCTTCTTCAGCTACCGCAACTTGCTGTTGAGTGAAGAGAAGGAAGAGGGACGTTTGAGGGAGGTGTTTGGGCGGTGGTGGTTGTTTGTTCAGAAGATCGATGGCCTGATGGTGAGGTGGATAACAGGGGAGAAGATGATGAGGTTGTTTTTGTTAAAACATATGAGAGAAGGCGATAGAATATGGCAGAAGCTTCCATCACCTTCTCAAGTGGCTTGAAGTTTGTGGAAGCATCTAGAGCAGTCTTTGGCTTGCTTAAGGATTAAGTAAGAAGAGAACAATTCGAACAAGTAACTGAAGCTAGGCGTCATTATTGACTTTGACTTGGATTTCTTCATGATGAAGTAAGAAGAAATCAATTCGAACAAGTAAGTGGTGCTAGCCGTCATTGTTAACTTTGACTTGGATTTCTTAATGATGAAGTAAAAAGAAATCAATTCGAACAAGTAAGTGGAGCTAGCCATCATTGTTGAATTTAGTTTGCTTTCTTAATGATGAAGCAAGTAAGAGAGGAGGTGGTTCCAACCTCCTCAATTCGTCTATAAAAGGGGACAAATGGTTCCACATTTGATCATCTCATCCTTCGGGATCAAGATCCTCAGCAGAGGTCTCCCTCTCTACATTTGTATCGATGTGAGGATCATGTGAAATTTGTAATCCGAATTCTTCGAATTTTGGGTTTCCTTTGAGAAACCAAATTTGTAATATGTTTATCCCATCCTTCGGGATCAAGGATCCTCAGCAGAGGTCTCCCTCTCTGCATTTGTATCGGTGTGAGGATCATGTGAAATTTGTAATCTGAATTCTTCGAATTTTGGGTTTCCTTTGAGAAACCAAATTTGTAATATGTTTATCCCATCCTTCGGGAATAAGGATCCTCGGCAGAGGTCACCCTCTCTGCATTTGTATCGATGTGAGGATCATGTGAAGTTTGTAATCCGAATTCTTCGGATTTTGTATTTGGTTTCTTTCGAAAAACAAGTTGTATCTGTTTGTAACCAGATTTGGAACAATGAAGGATTGTTTGTTTGTTCGTGGATGTAGGCAAGTTTGCTGAACCACGTTAAATTGGTTGTCTCCAGTATTTGTTAGTATTTTGTTTGTAGCTTCGCGTTTCGACATTTGTAACGCTTCCGTCCGTAACAAATTGGTATCAGTGCAGCGTCGCCCGCAACAAATTGGTATCAGCGCAGCGTCTCCCGTAATAGTTTTTGTCGTGGCTGGTGGTTCTCAGTGACAATCTATGCTCATTCTCTTCAACATCCCATTATAATCGTTTTTTTAAGAAGAAAATTTCATGTTGCTCGGGAGTTTGTTGAGTAGATTGAGATGATTCTTCCTGTTGTGAGAGTGCGTGTTGGTTTCAACGGTTGTGTGACGACAGAGATGATATGGTGAGTGGTGTAGATCTGATTGCAAGGTATTTGATGAAGGCGTTGGGGTGTTTGAAGACGGGTTGGTTGAACTTATTGTTGTTCTTGAGTTGTTGTTTGTTGGAAATTGATTTGATGGTTAGTTGGAAATCAACTGCTATTTTGTAGCAATTGCTATTGGTCGAGGAGATGAAATAATTGGCTGCCGGCGAGGAGATGACGAAGCACATTGTGATGGTGTGATCGATTTGCGATGGTGGTTGAGTTGTCTGGCTGAGAGGGTGATCAACCCGACAGAGTCAAACGAAGCAGATGCTTCTCTTCTAACTCCCTTCCCCGCCTTTTGCATCTATCGTGGTTGTCGAAGGTGGGGAAGAACTTCAGTTCTCGGAGTCTTACGTCACCAAAGAAAATTGCTTTGATACCATGTAAATTAAATATGCATAGAATTGTATTGAATTATTGTTATTATTCCTTGACTGAATACAAGCTTATATAGATCTAATTTTGACATAAGTTTGTAGAAACAAGAAACTTAAAATTTCATATACAAGATATTATAATTGTGTCATATTTTAACTTTCCTAATCTGACTTTATTTCGTTAACTATTTGAATTTTTCTATTATTGTATTTTCCTTCTTGTAGAGGTGGATGAATCTTATACTTAAGTTTGACTATGTTGAGTGCATACTCTCCATATTCTAACAAAATCGCGAAGCTTCAGTACCTCCATGTCCATCATAAACACCAATATACATTGCAAAATGAGAAATAAAAACTTGGCTCTGGTCTTCAAGACATGAATTTGCTTGAACAACAACAATCGAAAAGTCACCTGAAGCGTGTGGTTTGGTCCCAATATTCAAAATGAGGGAATTTGAACCGAATCGAATCCGTTAAATTTAAATGGTTCGAGTTAAATTCTTCCAAATTTAGAACCGATACAATGTTTTTAGCTCTTAAATAAAGAAAACTGAATTGATTTCACGTGAATTATGTGAGTAGCACTGATCTCAGAGCATTGTTAGCTTACTAAGTAAAGAAGATTGAACAAAATTCACAAGAAGTATGTGAGTAGTATTCGGGGTTGTCATATACTCAGTGTAATCGTCATCGTTGGTGTTCTATCTTCCTTCCTTTCTTTGCTATGCTCATGGGTGGGCTTTTGAGCTGATCAGTGACAGCAAGTGAAGGACCACACGTTGTCTCCTCTCACATGCTATATCTGCTTTCCCAACCCACAAACCCCACTCCATTACCAGTGCCTTTTGATATCAACAACCATCAAACTTCCCTAATTCATAATTTTCATGTACTCTCATATTAAACTAATCAAATGGGCCTATATATTAGCTTAACATGCTCTCCCATATTATTGTGTTTCAAATAATTTAATTAATACTTTACTTCTTTTAGCAGGGAACACATCTTACTCGTGAGTAGACAAGTATAGAACATCATCCACAAAGAAGTCATTTGATCACAGAAATCTGATGTGGGGGCTTACCAACTGATGAAGAACATCAAAACTATCATTGGCTCTAAAATAATTCATTCATTTGATCACCTCTTCTTTTTCTTGTGGTATCATTCATTCATGGCTTCTTCATTCTTAGCAAACTCTGGAAGGGATCAGGCTTTGTACTTTGGGCTGGATTCAGGCACATTAAGAGGTCCAACAAGAGATAAGCCCATAGCCTAAAGCTTTTCTAACTGATCTCTAAAGTGAGGGGTTGAGTGCCAAGTGGAGGAAGTAGTTTGCCACGTATCTAAACAATCGCCATGTATCAAGGTGCTTCGAGTGAGTCACCCTGTACACAGACCTTCACTATTTCAACAGATATTCATTATTTGATCTGCTAGTAGTTTTGAGATTGAGAGATTGAATTGTGTTTTTGATCAGCTAAAGAGAGCAAGAGAAATGGCAACAAGCACTCAGGATGGCGTTCCAGGTGAACCAACTCAAACTAGCACTGCCTTGCTTGAGACTGCCACAAGCGTCATCCAAGGCTTCCAACCCATCAACAAGATCCATCAACACCTTTGCGCGTAAGTCTTTTTTAAGTGACATTGGTGATTTATAATTTGTTCAACTAGTTGAGTGATGAGAATATTTACTTTACTGTAAAGGAAAATTGTATTTTGGTGACCATATAAGTTTTGTATTGATTGCTATCTCGTGCAGATTTCATTTCTATGGGCACGACATGACTCGACAAGTAGAAGCGCATCACTTCTGCGCCCACCAGAATGAGGAAATGAGGCAGTGCCTCATCTACGATAGCCCAGAGGCTGATGCTCGACTTATCGGTCTCGAATATATGGTATCAGAGAACCTGTTCATGAAACTACCCAATACAGAGAAGCCTCTTTGGCACTCTCATGAATTTGAGGTGAAGAGTGGGGTTCTGTTCATGCCTGGGGTGCCTGGTCCGGTGCAACGTCAAGATTTGGACAAGGTTGCTAAGACTTATGGTAAGACAATCCATTTTTGGGAGGTAGACAAAGGTGATAATCTCCCACTTGGGTTACCAAATATCATGATGGCCCTCACTAGAGATGACCAGCTCTACGATCACCTCACGCAAGGTTTGCCAACATGCCGTATCCTTTGTTGTTTTAGACTATCGAATCTTTCTGCATTGTGGATTAGCTCAATTGCTATCGATATTATTGTTTGTTGCAGATGTGGAGATGCGATTTGGGGTCTCATTTGGCAAAGAGAGGGAGAACAGATCATACATACAAGGTCCTAAACATGGGATACATCCTTTGGCAAATGGTGCAGGCAAAGGAGTGAAAACTGAGCTTAGAGAAACTGATTGCAAGCCAATTGAAGCCGTTCCGAGGTTCTTTGTGTGACTGACTTTTGATCATCAGCTCTATAGTTCTGTAGTGAAAAAAAAAATTATATGTAGTTTATGGTTTGTGTTGTGAACTATGGATAATGTTTAGAAGACTACTGTATCTGCTGTTATGAAATTTTGGTTTGCATCAATCTACACTATTATACTGGTTCACATTGTGTGATTCTGTATCTTGTAGTTAAGTTGCATTGATTTTTGGATTGAGATTAATTGGAAATCAAGGGTTCAACAACCCTTTTGTGACATTGGATATTAATAACTGTACCAATCTATATATGTTGCTGCATCATTGTAGACATCTGTTGTGCGTCCAGATTTGCACCTCATCTCCCCTGGAAATTCAGCAGTGGTCACATTGCCTCGGTTAAGGGCGTCGCTGGATTTAGCTCTTATTGTAACTTAACATTGTGAGCCATTCTGATCTACACAGAAGATGCTGTTTGCTGTAGGATAATATGGTGGCGTTACTTTTTGCTTCCATCAAGTATTCGATGGAGTTACTTTGCTTCCATCAAGCAAGGTAGCACAGTCCTTGAAAAAGGTGTGTGCTGGGAATCCCTTGAAGTTCTGACCAACCAGGTTTGCGTATTGTGTATGAGAGCTGTGTTTCAAGAGGTAGGTCCTAATGTCATTTGGCAAATGGTCCACATGAAACATGGATCGTAGATCAACAGAGGCAAGTGTGGCAAGTGTGTCAAGTGCACAATATGAGAATTTTCATATTTACTGACAGCGTTGGTTTGTAGGCCATAAATGTAGAAAGTTCAACATCTTTGCCCATCTAGTTTAAGGGATGCTCACTACTATTCCACCTTAACAAAGCTCCATTGATCGAGTCATGTATACTCATCCTAACCATATATTCTACATAAAAACAGGATCACCCCTTTAGCACTGTTGATCATAATGCAAGCTTTTTCCATCAGTTTGAACTGAAGACATATTTGACTAAAGACGAAAAGAATAATCGGTGGTTGAGGGTGGGGTAATTAACTTTTTTGGTTATTCCATTATGAAATGCTCAAGCAATCTCTGTGAGAAAGAGGAGTCTCTAAAGAATATATATTACTGTCCACAGTAGATGTTTCTGCCTGTAATGGAAAGAAACACCATATCCATCTATTAAATTGCTTGCTTGATCCTTCAGAAAACAAAAACCAATCAGATGGCGGATGCAGTTGTCGATCTACTCCTGAACAACCTCAACTCCCTCGTCCAGAGGGAGTTTGGTTTAATCTGGGGCGTTGAGGGCGACATACACAAGCTTTCTAGCTTACTCTCAACTATTCAAGCAGTTCCCCAGGATGCTGAAATGAAACAATTCGCTGACAAATCACTTGCAAATTGGCTGACCAAGCTTAAAGCTACAGCATATGACCCTGAAGACGTATTGGAAGAGTGGTTAACGGAGACTCCAGAAGGTACTTGTGCCTTGTCTTGTTTAAAACCAAACCATATCATGTTTCGCTCTAGCATAGCTAAAAAATTGAAGAAAATCATATGTAGATTGGATGAGATTGCGGAAGAAAGATTGAAGTTTCATTTGAATCCAAATGTTGTAACTGGATTTCAATCTGTTGATAGCCGAGAAACAAGCTCCTTTCTGACTGAAGAAATAGTTTATGGGAGAGACGGCGACAAAGAAAATGTTGTAAATGCGTTGCTCAGCGATGCAATTCGTGCAGAAGAACTTTTTGTATTCTCAATACTTGGGATCGGGAAGACTACTCTTGCTCAAAATGGTCTACCAGGATCAGAGGGTAGTTGAGCAATTTGGTACCAGGATTTGGTTATGTGTCTCTGAAAATTTTGAGGTGAAAAGGCTTTCCAAAATGGTTGTGGAATCTTTAACCGGAAAGACATGTGACGTGAATGATTTGGATCTTATCCAACGTCAACTTCAGCAGAACTTGAGTGGAAAGAAGTTTTTATTGGTCTTGGATGACTTGTGGCACGAGGATCCAGAGAAATGGCAAAAATTCATAACGTTACTAAAATGTGGAGGAAAGGAAAGCGCGGTCATCATTACCACTCGTCTAGAGACGGTAACAACAGTTGTAGGTACTCCTTTTCCATACCGTCTAACGTGTCTATCAGAGGAAGAGTGTTGGTTGTTGTTCAAGAGACGTGCTTTTCCTGTGGGGAATGAAGACAATGCAGAGTTGATCCAAATTGGAAAACAGATTGTGAAGAAATGCGGTGGTGTTCCCCTTGCTGCAAAAGCTCTTGGAGGATTGTTATTCTCTAAGAGTGCAGTGAGTGACTGGCTGCAAGTAAGAGACAGCGAAGTATGGGAGCTCCCAGATGCAGAGGTAAATAACATTCTACCTTCCTTGAGATTGAGCTATCAGTATTTGCCCTCGCGTGTTAAACAATGTTTTGCCTTTTGTGCTATATATCCAAAAGATAATGAAATTAGTAAAGAAGACCTAATTCAATTGTGGATGGCGAACGGTCTTTTGCAAACTGATGGGAGAATGGAGTTGGAAGATCTTGGAAACCAAACTTTCAGTGTATTGATGCAAAGGTCTTTCTTCCAAGACATTAAGATAGATGATGTTGGTGAGATAAGAACATGCAAGATGCATGACCTGATGCATGATCTTGCGTGCTCAGTGTCAGTGAATGAATGTCATATTGTGCAGGTTGGTAAGATGGATACTTTGCCTAAAAGCATCAGATATGCATCTCTTGTTCTTGATATGCGTGTACCATTGCAATCAAGTAATCTTCAGAGTAACCTTCGGTTGTTGTTCAAGTCAAATATAGGATTGCGGTCACTCATGTTCAGTTATAGAATGGAATTCGCTTTCGAAAGTTTGAAAATACTTCATTACCTGAGGGCACTAGATTTAAGTGAAACTAATCTTCAAGTGCTTCCAGTTTTGATAGGGAAGATGAAACATCTACGCTACCTAAACCTCTCTACCACTGACATCAGTTCCTTACCTGAATTTGTCTGCAATTTAAAAAAGTTGCAGTCCTTGAAACTTAAAGCCTGTTGGCATCTCCGGAAGTTACCTAAACATATGAGCAAGATGAGTAGCCTAAGGCATCTAGACCTTGGGGGATGCCAATCATTAATAGAAATGCCAATTGGGATGGGGCAACTGATTCAGCTCCATACATTGAGCATGTTTGTGGTAGGATTGGAGATTGGAAGAACTATCAGAGAGTTACATCCGTTGAACCACCTCAGAGGAAAATTAAAAATATCACAATACTCGAGAATGTGAGAAATTCTGAGGAGGCAAAATCAGCCAATTTGTTAACAAAGAAAAATATATCCTCGTTAGGGTTGTCTTGGTCGAGAAGAGGAGATGAGGCTAATGGTGATGCAGAGGGTAATGGTGATGCAGAGTTGCAAGAAAGAATATTGGAGGAAGGCCTCCAACCAAATCCAAGCTTAAAGGAAATGGACATAAATGGGTATCAAGGACGCATCACATTTTCCTTGCTTCCCTTGTGTGCAAGAGTTATACCTGTGGTCATGCAATGATATGATACTGGGATCGCTGAAAAATCAACATGGACTTCGCGACCTTCACATTTATAATTCTGATGAGTTAACATGCATACCAGAAGGGTCATTCATAAAATCTTCTGCAACTCTCCAATCTTTGGAATTCCTTGGCTGTAATCGACTTCTGAGTATACTGACAGATATGGAGACTCTCACATCCCTAGCATCATTGTCAATTTCAGATTGCTCTAAGCTGATTTCTATATCAGAGGTCGATGGACTACTACATAAGCTCACCTCTCTCAGAGAACTGGATATCTCGGATTGTCCTAGTTTAAAGCGTTTGCCAGTGATGGGGGTCCAAGGTTTCAACAATTCTCTTGAGATGTTGTCTATTTCTAATTGTGCCAATCTAACATCTCTGTCAGAGGGGTTGCGATATCTGACTTCCCTCCAAACTTTGCATATTTTTGACTGTCCAAAGCTGGAATTGTCAAGAAAGGAGGATTTTCAGCACCTCATTTCCCTTCGACATTTATCACTTTATAAACTGCCTCAGTTGAGGGCTTTACCAGAATGGATGCAACATGTCGCGCCAACTCTTCAGTCTTTGGAAATTACATATTGCCATCCTGATCTACATAAAAGATGCGAGAAAGGAAAGGGAGAAGACTGGCACATCATCTCACACATTCCACAGCTCGAAATCAGCAGCCCTGACATAGATGAAGAACCATCGACATCAGTTGGGAACAGCAGCAGCTCGGCGGTATCTTGAACAGGTTTTACTGTGTGCATTCTTTGACAACAATAGCAACAGCAAAAACTAACATTATCGATCCTCTAAATGGTCTGGTAAACAGAACTATCTCTTACCTGCTTCCTTTATTTCTAAACAAATTATCCGCTCCAGCACTTAAATATCTTTTAAATGTTCAGAGTTGGAACTGTCAACAAATTGAAGATTTGAAGCACATTAGTATCCTTCCAACAATGTACTTTCATGGGGTGCCTACTTTTAGAGAGTTGTAAAGGAGATTGAAAAACTTGCTGATCTTCTTCTCCATATAGAGGGATAATGGAGAGCACTGGTACAAGATTATCCACATTCAACTGCTAGGTAATCCTTCAACATTGATTGCATTGTACTTTATTTTGTTTATTTTTATTTCAGCTATGGAGGGTGCACTCCTATGAAGGGAGCCACCCTTTATATCGCATTACTTTGCTGTTGATTTCATTCTCACTAGGTGCGACTACTTGTATGGGCACATATTGAATGTGCGCTGCCTATTCTTTTATTTCATTCTATTGGCAATTTCCTCTTTCAAAAGGATGCTGGTTTTCTAATTACATCATGAAAATTTGACTTTCTATTAGTTTATATGCAGGTGAGAACCATTACCATTAGAGGCTCTAATTAGAGATGATCAGCTCTGCATCACCTCGTTCAAGGTATGTTACTGTTTTCATTCATGTCTTGGGTTAATGTCTTTCTAAATTTAGAAAGCTCAATTGTTTCTACACCAATAATATTTTGGCAGATATGGAGAAGCGATTCGGAGTGTCATTTCACAAAGAAAGGGAGAAACGGATCATATGTAGGAGGGCCTGAGCATGGGATACATCCTTTGGCAAATGGTGTAGGAAAGGACTCAAAACTGAGCTCAAAGAGACTGATCACAAGCCAGTTGTTGAGTCCATTCGAAGGACCTTTATGTGACTGAATTTTGATCAACTACTTTTTAGCTCTGAAGTGAAACAAAATGAATTATATGTAGCTTATGGTGTGCACGTATTAGTTTGTGTTGTGACTGTGGTCTGTGGGTGATGTTTAGGAAACTAGTTGATGATCAGTGATTGTGGTTTCCTTCTGTATCTGCTTTTATTGGAGGTTTGGTTTGTATCAATCTACACTATCATACGTGTTGACATTCTACTTGTTCATGAAGAGATTATTTTGTAATCTTGTTTTAAAGTTAAATTGATTTTTGGATTGAGATTGATTCAATTAAATAACTCTGTTATATCTCCATCCCACAAATTCGGAAGAAAAACAGCTTCCTATGAAATATTTCTGAAAGCTTCCAAAGTTTTCCAATCTATAATGAAACAAATAAATAGAGTAATAAAATAAATAAACCAAACGCATAACGACTAAGCAATGATTCCACACCTTAGCAAACATGTAACTTCTCTGCTCCATTCTGGCTGCTATGCTCTCTGTTCTGCTTCAGCTTTTGATCTTCTATCATTTTGCCTGCTCTGATACTTGTTTCAGATTATCCTGGCTCATCACCTGACTGATACAACACAATGATACTCCCACCTCTTATTCCAGAAATCATGTTTCCCACCTCGGGTCAAGACCGACAGTCTTCAAGTTTCATGTTGGAATGATAGTACAAGGACAAACACCTAAAATGGGACTTGGTATTTCCAATTTTCTTCTTAATTTTAATATGATAGTACTGCAACTGTGTACTGTATCTTTACTAACAAAACTTGTTTTATCCAGTGGTACACGAAAGCATGACTGACTGTTGTACCCTACGGCACAGTTTAATTAAAAAAAATATATAATTATAATTAAACTGTGCCGTAGGGTACAACAGTATATCTATATATAATAAAACACTACCAGAAAGAACATTTGATAAATACCCATATGTTAATATGCTATGCCTACATTACTCCGCTGTTCTCGTCACTCAAAGAGTAATTTAATAAAGCAAATTTCACAAGCAAACCAATCTTGTGACCTTCCGTCGAAAGCTTAGCGGCAATTACCAGCCAATGCCCTGGGGTATCATGAGGGCCTCGCAACACTTCCGATGTGTCAACAAATTTGAGGAGCTTTTGATAATGTACAGGCACGGGTGGACCATCTGGGTAAACGCCAGAGTTCAGTGACCCAGGTATTTGTACTGGTGGTGTTGGTTCACGGTTTGTGAAGGTTGTGCTTAAATTCGTGAGGAAGCTCGACTTATGAGAAGATGCTAGAGTGACAGCCCACTCAGTTTTTTGGATGCTGCAATTTGGGATGTGCGAGAAAAGTAGGCGCAGGTGAAGAACTCGCTTAGGCCACTTTCCCCTGGTGACAAGCTGCGCTCCTGTAACCACAAACACGCCCCCAGGTTCCTCTTGCAACCACTGAGGATCATACTTTACAGGTGAAGTGCACACATTAGAGTAGCTCTTACATTTTATGGGTTCCAAGTATTGGCTGCCCGACTCATCAGACCCTCGCCATTGACATGGCTTCCTTATCTTGAGCTCGTCCAATGAAGGTTCTAACATTCTGGGAAGGCTAGATAAGTGTTGTACATGTATAGCCAACTGGTTGCATTTTTTGCCTTCCAAGTATAGACGAAGGCCAATTACTGGCTTCTTACCACTTGTAACCTGAAATAAATAGGAAAATTCATTTGAGATGCAGGTTGATATACATTTTGAATAAAATAAAAAATCCTAATTAACCGATCAGAAAAGCATATTACCAAATTTGATTCTGGAAAGAATAAGATTTCAAAGACAGAACCATTAAGTGGCAACTTCAAACATCAGGTAGGAATTAAAATTGCAACATCAGATAGGGAACTAGTGGGCATGAAAAACCAAAAAGCACTCTTCTGAATAACCATGCTATCAAAAAGCATTAAACATTTAAATGGTTCTAACAACCTAATAAATTCAAAGATACTCTAGACGTTCTCGATTCTAAATCAAATTGGTTGAGAAATGATTCTTTATATGGCACAAACAAAGAATTGAAATCATACTAAGTCCACCTCCAAATCCATATTTTTTTACTAGAACCGAATTCGGATCAGAACTTCCTCGATCACAAACCAAGAAACCAGATCTGACGTGTCGGATGTGCTTGATTCAGAATTTGGATTTAATATCATTCTGGTTTGGAAGTCAATAGTGCAGCCCCTTTTATCGACATTGAAACCAGAATCCTGGGTGTTGGTGGGATTGCCCTTTGCATGTTACCTTAACACACTATTTCGTCGGACCCATTGCTAATTTAGATCAATTAAAACTCTTACAACTACGGGTCATGTTGGCGGGGCTCGTGGCTTGAAGTACTAATACTACTCTTTCCCATTGCATAGATTTAAAACATGCTTCATTTTTAGTTAAAATTAAATAACTCCTTGCCTCTAGCAGCTAACATAACATTAGCACTTCTCAGGCATCTCATTAACATCAAAATTTAAGCTGTGCAAGTAAAAGCATATTTGATTCCTTCATGCAGGTGTTTTTCCATCTGTTTGAACTGAAGGCATAAAGAATCTATCTGTTTTTTAATTGATGGTGGGCTCATTAACTTTTTTGGTTATTCCATTATGAAATGTTCAAATAATCTTTGTGAGAAAGAGTCCCTAAAGAATTTGTACTGCCCACAATAGATGTTTCATTTATTCTGTAATTGATGTTGGGCACTTTAACTTTTTTTGGTTACTCCATTATGAAACGTTCAAGCAATCTGTGTGAGAAAGGGCAATCTACTGCCCACAATAGATGTTTCCGTAGGTAATGCACAGAAATGACATATCCATCTCTTAATTTGCTTGCTTGATCCTTCATAAAACAGAAACCAAACAAATGGCGGATGCAGTTGTCGAGCTACTCCTGAAAATGGCAACTCCCTCGTCCAAAGGGAGTTTGGTTTAATCAAGGAAGTTGAACATACACAAGCTTTCTAGCTTAATTTCAACTATTCGAGCAGTTCTGCAAGTTGCAGACATGAAACAATTCGCTAACAAATCAATTGCAAATCGGTTGACCAAGCTAAAAGATATAGCCTATGACAATGAAGATGTATTGCAAGAGAACGGTGACTCTAACACCCTTGTGTGGGGGGGTTCTGAGACTAGCGGGCTAACTTGTGTGGGTGGGCTCAGAGGTTAGCAGCTCCTTGTGTGGGCGAGCTCATAGGCTGACAGGATACCTTGTGAAGGCGGGTTCTGAGACTAGCGGGCTAACTTGTGTGGGTGGGCTAAGAGGTTAGCAGCTCCTTGTGTGGGCGAACCCATAGGCTGACAGGATACCTTGTGAAGGTGGGCTCAGAGGCTGGCTAGCTACCAAGAGGTTTATAGTCCTACATCACCTGGGTTAGGGAAGGGGATGTGTTATATATGTGTGAGGTTGGATCCTCTTGTATGACGCGTTTTAAAGCCGTGAGGGTGGTTAGGCCCAACACGGACAATATCATACCATGTGGATAAAGTCGTGACAGATGGTAGCAGAGCTGGACTCAGCCAGAAGTGTGTCAACGAGGTCGTTGGGCTCTCTTAGGGGTGGATTGTAACACTCTTATATGGGTGGATTTTGAGGCTGATAGGCTCTGAGCAGGCTACCAAGGTGGGTTATAGTCGCACATCGCCTGGGTGAGAAAATGGGATGTGCTATATATGTGCGAGGTTGGATCCCCTTAGTATGATGCGTTTTAAAGCCGTGAGGGTGGTTAGGCCCAAAGCAGACAGTATCATACCATGTGGATCGGGTCGTGACGGATGGTATTAGAGCCGAACACGTGTGCTAATGAGGATATTGGGCTCCCCTAGAGAGTGGATTGTAACACCTTTGTGTGGGTGAGGTCTGAGGCTGACAGACTCTGTGCAGGGCCGGAGCTTCATGGGCGTTGCCCCGTTCCCCAACAATTCCATCAGTTCTTCTTGGTGGATGACATTCCATCCAACCCAATATCGTGTTTCGCTGTGGCATAACCAAAAGGTGAAGAAAATCATAAATAGATTGGATGAGATTATCGAAGAAATATTATAATTGCATTTGAATCCAAGTGTTGTGCAAACTGGATTTTAATCTGTCGATAGCAAAAAAAAACAACTCATTTATGAAGAAATAGTTTATGGGAGAGACGGCGACATAAAAATGTTGTAAATAAGGATGGCAGTGGGACGGATTTTCACGGATATTCGTCCTGCCCGCCCCGATTGGGGCAGTTTTGGATGTTCCTAAACGGATTTCGAGATGGATACGAATTTGGCAATATCTGTCGCACAAATATCCGTTTAAGTGTTGATAATTACAAAAAATCCCTGACCCTTAAAAAACAAAAAAACCTAACCCTATGTCCACGCAAATCATCCTTAGAGATTTTCAATTTTGAGCTTTGGATCTCTCTCTGTTTGCGATTCTCTTCAAACCCTTCTGAGCTCTATAGAGATTTTGCAAGTTTTCCCCCTGAGACCCCACAAAATCTTCTGTTAAAATTCAATTTTTTATTACAAATTCATCAAAAGAGACCTTAATTTGATTCGGAGAATATGACTTCTTCATCTGTTGTGGCTTCCTTGCAATTGGGTTCATGGGTATAGTGGCAAATCTAGTTCGATGGTTATGTTCAACCCTTTGAGAGCAACATTTGTTTCTCTGTTGTTGACTTCAAGAAGAAGAAGAACCCCATTTTTTCGTCTTCTTCTTCGATGTCAGTCTCCGCAATACAATTGGAGAAAAAGGAGGAAGAGACCCAGAAAGAGGAGGGGATGAGTGGTGGATTCAATGTCAAAGCTTATATGTATGAGAAAGGGAAATATGCTCTTGATAAGCAGTTTCCCTCAAAGACCCTTAGAAGATTCATGAGGCTATGAGATACTCTTTGTTGGCTGGTGGAAAGAGGGTAAGGCATGTTCTTTGTATTGTTGCTTGTGAACTTGTGGGTGGGGATGAGTCCATGGCGATGTCAGCAGTGCGGATCTCTCATTCTTTCTCACTTGTGGGTGAGGATGAGTCCATAGCTTGGCGGGGTGGATCGGGACGGATTGGGGCGTGGAGCCAGCAACCACCAGCAAAACCGCAGATATGTAAACAGATTGGCGGGACGAGGCAAATATCCACCAATCTGTGCGGGGAGGGTATGGTGTTTAAATAAAAATATAAACGGATTGGCATGGCGGATTCGGGGATCTGAGATCCCTGACGCGGCGGGGACGAATTTGCTCAAATCCGCCCCATTGTCATCCCTAGTTGTAAACGTGTTGCTTAGCAATGCATGTTGTGGATAAGAAATTTGTGTATTCTCCATATTTGGGAACGTTGGAATCAAGAAGACTACTCTTGCTCAAATGGTCTGCCAGGATTAGAAGGTGGTTGAGCAATTTGTACTAGCATGTGAGTTTGTGTCTTTGACAATTTTGAGGTGAAAATGCACACCAAAATAATTGTGGAACCGGTAATTGGAAAGACATGACATGAATGACTTGGATCCAATCCAAATGCCAACTTCAAAATTACCCAAGTGGAAAGAAGTTTCTGGTATTGGATGACTTGTGGAACGAGAATCCAGAGAAATGGCAAAGACTAAGATTGGTATCCTCACTAAAATGTGGAGCATAAGGAAGCTCAGTCATCATTACCACTCGTCCAAATACAGTAAAAGAAGTTGTGGGAACTCCTTTCGCATACCGTCTAACATTTCTATCTGGGGAAGAGTGTTGGTTGTTGTTCAAAAAGCGTGATTTTCATTTAGGGAATAAAGAAAATGCAACTTGGTACAGATCGGAAAATAAATTGTGAAGAAATGTGGCAGAGTACCATTGCTACAAAGGCTCTTGGAGGGTTGTTATTCTCTAAGAGAGCGATGAGTGACTTGTTACAAGTAAGAGACAGCAATGCATGGGACCTCCCAGATGTTGAGGTAAATAACATTCTCCCTTCCTTGAGATTGAGCTATGAGTATTTGCCCTCGCATGTTAAACAATGTTTTGCCTTTTGTTCTATAAAGATGACTATATAAAGAAGATCTAATTCAATTGTGGATGACAAACGGTCTTCTACAAACTGATGGGAGAATGGAGGTGGAATATCTTGGAAACCAAACCTTCATTGAATTGATGCAAAGGTATTTCTTCCAAGACATTAAGAAAGATGATGTGGGTGATAATAACAACCTGTAAGATGCATGATCTTGTGTGCCCGGTGTCAATGAATGAATGTCATATTGTGCAGGAAGGTAACATGGATACTTTTCCTAAAAGCATCAGATATGTATATCTGGTTTGCGATATGGATATACCATTACAATCAATATTCGTAATCTTCAGCTGTTGTTCAAGTCAAATATAGGAATTGTGGACACTTATATTCAGTTATGGTATGGCATTTCGTCTCAGTTTGAAAATACTTCATTACCTAAGGGCACTAGATTTCAGTAGAACCTATGCTCGAGTGTTTCCAGCTTTCATAGGGGAGATGAAACATCTAAGATGCCTAAACCTCTCTATGGCTCACATTAGTTCCTTACTTCCTTACCTGAATCTGTCTGCAATTTGAAGAAGTAGCAGTCCTTGAAACTCAGAAACTGTCACTATCTCAAGAAGTTACCCAAACCTATGAGCAAGATGATTAGCCGAAGGCATCTAGACCTTAGGGGATGCCAATCATTAACAGAAATGGCAATTGGGATGGGGCAACTGATTAGGGTCAGAGACTGGAAGAACCATCAGAGAGTTACATCAGTTGAACCCCCTCGGAGGAAAATAAACATCATAATGCTTGAGAATGTGAGAAATTCAGAAAGGCCAAATCAGTCAATTTGTTAACAAAGAAAAATATATCCTCGTTAGGTTTTTCTTGCTCAAGAAAAGGAGATGAAGGTAACGGTGATGCAGAGTTACAAGAAAGACTATTGGAGGAAGGCCTCCAACCAAATTCAAGCATAAAAGAATTAAACATAAACGGGTATCCAGGAGGTATCATGCCTAGTTGGATAGCACAACTCCAGAATTAGGTCAATATTTCACTTGGATACTGTGGGATATGTGAACATTTGCCTCCAATTGGAAAACTACAAGTAATTGGAATATGTCCTGTGAAAAGCATTGGCAGTGAATTTTTATGGTGAGGGAGCAGTAGGGGTAGGAGGACGAGGGCTATGGTTTCCTTCATTAGAAAGACTGGATATTCAATCCATGTCTAATTTGGAGGAATGGTCAGTGCCATCACCATCATTATCAGAAGAAGAAAACATGCAGAGGATGAGGAATAGTAGTATTCCCTTGTCTGAAAGTGTTGTTGATTGTGGGTTGCCCCAAGTTGACGCTTCCCTTGTGTGCAAGAGTTAACATGCATACCTGAAGGGTCCTTCATAAAATCTTCTGCTACTCTCCAATCTTTGGAAATCTTTTGCAGTAAACGTCTTGGGAGTATACCGAGGGATATGGAGACTCTCACACCCTAGATCATTGTCAATTTCACATTACTATGAGCTGATTTCTCTATCAGAGGTAAAGGAACTACTAAATAAGCTCACCTCCCTCAGAGAATTATATATCTTGTGTTGTCCTAGTTTAAAGTGTGTGCCGGTGATGGGTATTCGAGGTCTCAACAACTCTCTTCAGAAGTTGACTATTTCTGGTTGTGCCAATCTAACATCTCTGTCAGAGAGGCTGTGATATCTGACTTCCCTCCAGACTTTGGATATTCATAACTGTCCAAAGCTGGAATTGTCAAGAAAGGAGGATTTTCAGCCACTCATTTCCTTTTAACGGTTATCACTTTATAAATTGCCTCAGTTGAAAGCTTTGCCAGAATGGATGCAACATGTCGCTCTGACTTCAGTTTTTGGAAATTACATATTGCCATCCTGATCTACACAAAATGTGAGGAAGGAAACGGAAAAGACAGGCAAATAATTTCCCACATTCCACACTCCTATATCAGCAACCCGTCATAGATGAAGAACTATCAACATCAGTTGGGAGCAGCAGCAACTCTGCTGTATCTTGAACAAGTTTTACTGTGTGCATTCTTCAACGACAGCAGCAGCAGCAGCAACAGCAACAACTAACATTACCAATCCTCCTAATGGTATGTTAAATAGAAAGATCTCTAACCTGCTAGCTTTATTTCTTATGGTGCCTTTACTTTTTAATATTTGCTCCAACCATTCTATATTTTTAAATATTGTTGGAACTGTCAACAAATTGAAGATTTGTATCCTTCCAACAATATATTTTCATGGGGTGCCTACTTTGAGAGATTGCTGATCTTCTTCATATAGACAGTATGAGGAGGATAATGGAGAGCACTGGTATGATGGGTGCATCCTATGAAAGGTGCCACCATTTGCATCACACTATTTTGACAGTTGATTTCATTCTCGTGAGGTGCAACTATTTGTATGGGAGCCTGTTAAATTTGCACCACTTTTTCTTTTCTTTTCAAAAAAATTTGTTGGTATTCTAATTACATCATGAAAATTTTACATTTTTATTTGTTTTATACGCCTGAAAGATCCATCACCATTGGACGCTCTAGTTAGAGATGGTCAGCTATACCGTCACCTCGCTCAAGGTATGTGCACCATTTTCATTATTGTTTTGGGGTATTAAAGTTTTTCTACATTTTAGAAAACTCAATTGTTTCTACACCGATATCATTTGGCAGCTGTGGAGAAGCGATTCGGGGTATCATTTGGCAAGCAGAGGAAGTACAAATCATACATGGGAGGTCCTGAGCATGGGATACATCCTTCGGCAAATGTTGGAGGGACAGGACTCGAAACTGAGCTGAGAGAGACTGGTTGCACGCAAGTTGACTCCATTCCTAGGGTCTGTGTGACTGAATTTTGATCATAAAGTACTCTTTAGCTCTGTGGTGAAGCAAAATGAATTATATGTAGTTTATGGTGTGCATGTATAGTTTGTGTTGTGACTGGATGATGTTGAGGAAACTAGTTAATGATCAGTACTTATGATTTCCTACTGTATCTGTTGTTGTTGAAGGTTGGGTTTGTATCAATGTACACTATTATACTTGTTGGCGTTATTATACTTTTTCATGAAGAGATCACTTTGTATCTTGTATTCATTGATTTTTGGGTTGAGATTTAGTCAATCAAATAACTCTATTATCTCCTCTGTTCCAAATTTGGAAGAAAACAGCTTCGTATGAAATATTTCTGAAAGTTTCCAAGGTTTTCCAATCTATACATGAAGCAAACTAATACAATGATAGAATAAATAAAACGAACACATAACAAGTAAGCAATGATTCCACACCTGAAACTTTAGCAAACGCTCTTTACACATAGTAAGACATCTCTTCTATGCTCTCTAATTGTGCCAGTCTAAAATAGGCCAAGTAATTTAAGAATCGGTTTTTTTTTCTTATTAATTTTTCATCCTCTGTCATCTAAGTTCGCAGGCATCTATATATATCAACCAAGATGCTATAATAATACGATAATAATAAGACTATTTGAATATAAATGTCTCTCCTCTCTCGCAACAATAACAATGGGTGTACCTGGATGGAGCTGACATTAATCTTTGGACCCATGAAACTAAACTGCAGTGCTGGACTAGAAGAACCCTTTCGTCTTTGGGGGCCAAGAGGCAGTTCATTAAACATGGGCACCCATTGCCTAGGAACTTGGAACTCCAAAAAGTACTGTAAATCTTCTGGAGTAGGTTTATCTGAAGAATATATATTCGTCAAGAAAAGTAAGATAGAGTGTCAGCTTCGTTCGTAGAAAAGTAACATAATAAATCAATTTGAAAATGATGTAATTAGGATATTTAGTAATATTAGCAATAGTAATACTTTTGGCAGTATTAGGAATTTTAGTATTATTCTAATAGGGTTTCCAATTAAGACATTGTTTCCTATTAGGTTTAGGGTTTGCTTTTTATAAATAGGAGCATGAATAGTTCATTGTTAGCTAGTTGATTGATGAAAAGAATGTATTTTATTTATTTATCATTGATTTACTTTGTCGTTCAACTTATTTTGTTTTATTTTATTTCCCGCATTATCTTTCAATTTCTGTTATTCCAAAAGTTTTATTCTATCATAAAATATTAGTAATACTAGCAACAGATAATCATAATAAATTAATAATCAATGAGAATGTACTATACATATAAAATATAAATAAATAAAGTCAAGTAAGTATAAGAACCACCAAAAACTTAAAAAAAAAAAAAAAGCAAGGAACTTTCAGTAAAATTTATTAGCTTCTTTGTCTAGATCAATAAAACTATATGCCTTGTGCAATTATAGAGAAAACATTTGTTGTATGTGTGGAAAAAAAATTCAGCCAACATCCTTCTTCTTCAAAATAGGAAAAAATGGCAACAAAAAGCATAACCAACCCACTAGATTGAAACCATTGCAAAAAATTTCAAAATCATGTGTTTACCAAATAACTCCATCCCTCTTTTGACCGATAGCAACAAAACAAATACCAAATTAATACTTTTCTTAATTGGGCTAAGAGCTCTTACAACGTAGATACAGGTTGATTGCATGACTAAGATAACCACTTCCTGGGATCCCTGAAAGAAGGCTAGTAATTGGTACAAACTTGAAGAGTATCGCCTCTGGTTTAGCAGGTACTGAATGGAGCCACTCATGGTGATTGCGTAGAAACACATTGCCTCCTCTTTTCGAGCAAACAATTGTAAGGCCCTGCTTAGAGTCAACCATGTAAGCTTACACTTAAGTTGAATCAGTGGTTAAATATATTGTACTCAACTTACATCCTTGCTTGATGTTTCTGTAATGCTAGTCCATTGCATGGCATTTGATTGCAAGATACGGGAAAAGATCTCAAGCTCCTATGAAAAAAAAACTTGTATTAGTTCTATAGAATTGATGTAACATAGGATTTAGTTTAATTGTTCAATCAGGCCTAAGTAAGCTCATTAGAATAAGTGGAGATTAGGGATCCAATAGCATTTAGGGTTGGATTGCTTAATTTGCAAGTTAGGTTTAGTATAAATAGAGCCAATAGGTCATTGCTTGTAGTGAATGATGTTGAATGATGAATGATGAATGATGAATTGATTTATTTGTTTATCTTTATTTTAGTTTAATTGCAAATTTAGGTTAATAAGATTAGTTGTTGATTACATTATTTGGTATCAGAGACGAAGAGGTTCTAATCTGTGATTTGATTGAAGAATATTTGATTGGTTATTTGAATAAGAAACTTTGAGTAGTTTTTTGAAGAAGATCGAAGAAAAGGTGAAACAAGAGATACAAATCCAATTTGATTACATTATATTGAGGCCCACAAGGAATCAACACCAACAGTCCATATACCGGCCAGCGCAAGTGTCACCGTAGTCCAGTCCCCCTTCCGGCTAGCACGAATATCAGTGGTTCAGATCTGCTGGATATAGTCCCACAGACCCCACGCCGTCCTCGCCTGCTTCCTGCATCGTCAACCCCATCACAAATCCCCTCCGTCCACCTCACGGCTAGCACTAGATCCAAGATCTAGTTTGGATATGCTATTTTTAAACAAATCTCCTTTTTCCAAGATGAGTGGAATAGCTAAGTGCACCCCAGTAAGTGGTGTGTAAGTGGTGTGTACACCCCAGCTTGGTTGATTTTGAATCGTTCTCTGAAATAATCAGAGTTTGCAGATCCATCCCTACATTCCAAAAATTGCATAACAATCTTTGGTCCAACAAATGTTGGCAATGGGCACCCTAGAAACAGTAAGAGCATCCCACTAGTATATATATGTGTGTGAGGGTGGGTACGTATATATATGACCTATATTACTCTCAATATTCATACCGCTATTATTACTATCCATGCCCATACTATTCTCCATATCATTCCCACTCATAGTGATTGCCCCCAATTTTACTATCCTACACCAAAAGCAACTTATGTCCCCTTTTACCCCCCTAACCTGAACATGCTTCCCATACAACATCACCACCCCCAGTGACCAATGACATACACCCGACTACCACCTCTAATGTGATGCAGGTTGAGGCAGACAATGAGAAGTTTTTGAGAGATTTAGCAGAATGGATTGTCGCCCGCCTTGACCCATTTTTTTATGTCCGGAGAGAACAATAAAAGCAAGGGCCAAGGAGATGTACCAATGGATAAGAATACTACTATTCGACACGACACCGACCGCACCTCGACCACAGGCTTCAAGGGTATCATATGATCACCGTCACATGTACTCAACTTCCACAAAGTAAGCAATTTGACTTGTATGATTTCTTCTGTGTTTTTTGTCAAGAGGATGATGAGGTTCCCATAAATGCAAAGGTAGTGAGTGATGAATTTTATATTGACCCATATTAGGAATTTTTTTATGGAACGAGCTTACGCATAAAAGTCTTTCCAGCAGGTTTATTGCAAATTATGATTCCTCGAGTCACCTTGCTCCATTTATGAGTTGGTTCAGCTATTTTTAACAAGTGTATATAAGCGGCAAGTTTCCAGGTCATCTAATGCATGTGCACTTCGCCTTGTATTTTATAACCAGTTGTTTGTGTACGCCGGACTTCTTCAACTTCAAGCTCGAGGATGAGCTTCTTCAACCCGGAGACGATGATGTAATGTAAGATTTAGTTTATTTATTTAATTTAGTTTAATTATTGGGCGGGGCCTAAGTAAGTCCATTAGAATAAGTGGAGATTAGGGCTCCAATAGCATTTAGGGTTAGATTGCCTAAACTGCAAGTTAGGTTTAGTATAAATAGGACAAATAGGCCATTGCTGTAGAACATGAATTGACTTATTTGTTTATCTTTATTTTAGTTTAATTGTAGATTTAGGTTAATTAGATTAGTTGTAGATTACATTAAGAATCCTTGTGAAGAAAAAACATACTTAAGGAATGATACCTTATGTTTGGCTTCTCCAGTTTTCTTTTGTAGCGGAATGATACTTCTTCCATCTGAAAACCAAGAATCTCCAAAATCCTCCAAGTGTGCTTTAAGTTGAGCTTGAAGAATAGAGGATGAAGGTTTCTGCCTAACACAAATTACATCCTGACCTCCAACTGCCATTCCTACAATTATATGCGTTCCATAGCTTTGGATGAACCTGCCAAGTAAACCTGGTCAGGAACAAAATCAAACATCACATCCTTTTTCAAAGAGATTCAACAACTCATAGACCTGAACTCATAGAAAATATGCATGAAACAAAAAAGGGTTTCACCATTGCCTTTTTTAGAGGGATATAATCTAACAAGAAGTAGTGAATCATTGTTGGTGCACACTGCCCCCCAACCCATCCCCCCCCCCCCCCCCCCCCCCCCCCTTCTTTTTCTCCGCCTTGTGAGTTTCTCACGCACACGGTCTGTTTTTTACTTTTCCAATGAAATTCTTGGTGTGTTGCTGATAAAAAAAAAATTTAATAAACAAATAAAAATTAATATATATATATATATATTCGTTATTGACAATGTAATAATTAATAGGATGATTAAGACGTAATGTTAGATTAAGTAACATCTTGTTCTACTTTTATAACTGATTCTTCTCTATATAAGCTCCATCGAGAGTCATGTAATAGATCAATTCGCTATCGACAACATCTGGAAAAAAAGAAGAAAAAAAAAAGTTCCATGCTATGAGAGTTATTGTCTCATAGTAAGTTTATCTTTGGTAAATCTCATTTATCATCCTTGCCAGTGCTACATTCATTACTGACTAGAAAGCACATGGTATTTCTGACCTACACCCACCAAATGGAGTCTCATTGACCCAAAAGAGGCAGTAGTTAATGACTGAACCTACAAAACTGGGGCTATGTTGAATTCAACCAAAGCCCTAACAGCAACCATTTTGGTTATCATCTTTAACTACATTGATTTTCAGTTTGATTAAGGCTTGTAAGTTGCAACCACGTAAGCATTTTTTTCCCATCCTTTGTGATTTCTCTTTGTTAGAAACCATAAACAAAATAACAAAGAAAGATGTCAGAGCTAAAAAAAAATCATCTATAGCTCTTGGTTGTGTGTATTGCAATGAGAATACTCTATGACTATAGGCCTTGTGTGACCTGCCCACTAAGAAAAGATCCGTGGAGATACATTTAAATGATACTTGGAAACTGAATAACTGAAAAAATACTGCTAAAGTAGATTTAGGACCAAAGAAATTCAATGACCAAAGTAGATAGCTTAGATAAATACAACATTGGGAGAGCTAGGAGCCTAACTCATTCCATAAACTGTACAGTCTAAATCTGATAGTGACAGAAAATTATAATACTACCATGATATAATTCCTAAACAACAATAATAATCCCATTATTCTCTTAACACTTTTCGATACAAAACATGCGAATAAACAGTCATATGATATTACTGGTCTATCTCCTCACAATAGGCAATCATCATGAGCTTGAGAGGGTAAGAAATCTTCAGCATAAATTGTGGTGCAATGAAATAGGGTACACTGGGGCGTACCATATCACTTGCTATTGTAATTCACAGTAAGATAAAGATTTTATGAAATTTTACATAAGTTTGAATTTGATTAGCATTCATTAAAACGGAGAAAAAAATAGAGAATTGAACTAGAACTGATAACTGATTGTTGTCCAATGTGTGCATAAAGCTTACAGTAAAGCCTATAAATAAGCTAACAAGAGAAAGGTAACACAAGGGACAAACATAATTAGAATTACTCCTTGAAAAAAAAGGCTAAACTAATACCTTGATAGAGATGCCGGATCCCAATTAGATGGAACATCTTTCTTTACTTTCTCTTCAAGGACTAACGGAGATGATGTTAGGTGCATATAATACAGGGAAATGTAGTAAGCATCTAAAGCTAGATATCTTGTGTCCGTGGCATCATTCAACCAGGCTCCACTTAAGTCAAAGACAGCATTAAAATAACCTGAAGGAACCTTCCCCTGGACTGAGGATTTCTGATTAAGTAACTCGGACATCTGTCAAAGAAGAAAGGTAGTATCCCATCAAAAGTACGAAAAAAACAAAAAACAAAAAAGATAAAGCAGTTCGAAACCAACTACAATATTACCATAAGCCATGGAGAAATCAACAAGGACAGATCCTATATGGGAGGAAATGCTTACAGTTGGACATGCTACAAAATAAAAGTGTCGATGTCTCCCCTCACATAAATGTATCAGTTAAAAAGGCCCCAACTCTCTCGGGAGGATTGCATTTGATAATCAGATAATACGCTTACGCTGGAAAAATTATCTATGAACTTGGATGGTTAGCTTGGATTGCAAGGGACCTACTTGTAGGAGATTTGCTTCGTTGTTAATAGCAAGATAATTGTGCCTTTATCAAAATTTTGAAATAAAATAAAACATGGTCCAAATGGTACTGCAGGAAGTTGTATTAGTACGGTTTTTTTTAGTTGACATCCAAATAACTTGATGTATATTTGGACGTTATAAACAAGGTTAGCCTAGAAGGATTTCTTGCCAGCATCTAGATAGAAAGGGGTATGGTTGTCTAATCCATGTGGTTGTGGTATGGTTCTTGTTCCGGTGCGGTGATGCCTAACACTCGAGTCTTGAGTACCATTCTTCTTGGTTTTAACGGATTTGCTTGTCACTGTTGGCATGGTTAACATGAGGACACGTGTGGTACACAAGGTCCCACTTATTTGATCTTATCTCATGTTTATTTATTTTATGTTGCTTGATCACCAAGTTATGGTTTACCATAAGTATACAAGGAATGATTCTACTAGTATTCATGTTTTCCGTCCCTTCTCTTCTCTTCACTTAATCTTCTCTCTTTTCTCGTTATTTCCCTACTTGCTTTTGTGGTATTATGTTCTTTCTCCTAGATTAACCATAAATTTATAAAAAAAAAAAAACCATGACTTGGCAATAAGAGTTCAGGTGTTGTTGTGGTGTTCGGTGGTACTAGTAAAATGTTTATTTAGTAAAATTGAATCCATCTGATGCTTATAAATAAGAATGCTTACATATTGTTAGATTGCCCCTACAGCTTAAGCTTCAGTGCTTCTCATCAAAATTCATTATCTATTAACAGCGAATTGTGTTGCTAAGAATCTAAATCCACATAATTTTGACTTTCAACAAAGGAGAATTGCCTTTTCTGCTCCAACTTTATTTGTTATAGAAATACTAACTTGTATATCAAGATTCAAACTTGGGTGTTAGTGTTGCAATTGGATTAATAACAGTAATAAGATAAGCATAATACATCAAGATCAAAACTTTATTGAGGAAAAACAAAGGAAGAACCTGATTGAACTCGACTACATCAGACTTGAACCGAATTCGGTCCCCTTTATCACACTTGATATCCTTAGAAACTCTATGAACTCTTGATCCTCCAGGAACAACAATGTCCCTCAAATTCTCCTCATCAAGCACCACCAACCTGGCCCCGGTCTTAGAAAACTTCAACTTGAAATCACAAGTAAGATCAAACCCAGAACCCAGTGCTTGCAAAGCTCTAACCTCAATGGGTTGCTCTGCAAATTCAAGACCACCCTCCTCCATGTTAGGTGGAACTCAACAAACCCAAACTTGGTTTGTTCTAAGAGGCTTGAGGAAGATTGGTGGAGGTGAAAAATGGTTGTTGAAAGTCCAACAATGCCTAGATGATGATGTTGCCACTTGCCATTGGGGTACTTGTGAAAATGAAAAACGGAAGGAAACATGGAAAAGTGAGAGGATAAATCAAAGGGGGTTTTAAAAAAAGGCAACAATGAAAGGGGTAGAGTGAGATTTTTGATTGGTTTCTGGTGGAAAAGAGAATTTGTCAATGGTGACGACTGTGTTATCTACCATACGAGTGAAATTGTTATAGATGTTGACTGGTTTAATTGGTGGCGGCTAATGAGTCTATTTTATGACTCAATCAAGCCAACTAATCTCACCTACTATGTTTTTGTGTGGAGAATTTTGTCAACCAACGATAATGATGGCCAAGGACTCAAGGCCATATGGAGAACTTCAAATCTCTACTCTAGAGGATTTCTTGGGGTCTGCCCTCAAACCTTAGAAAAATTAGGTTTCACTGGTTAGTCGAGGGGGCTCTCTAGCCCAAACTAAAGAGGCTTCAATAAGGATGGCAATGGATCGAATTGGGTCAGAATCATCTTGCACAAAATTTTGGACTTGACTCAGTAGTATATAGTAATTCGTAAAGCAAATTTTTTTAATGAATTGTTAATTGAGATTTTATAATTAATGGTTTTTTTTAGTTTAACCCTCATTTTTTATTTTGATTAAGTCTAACCCTCTTTGCTCACCCTCCTCCTACCACACAGCCAGATCACCTACTCACCATCTCTTCAACGTTGCACCACAACCACCATTTCCTTGCACTCCTACCACCATCGTTTCTGACTGATCTAATTACGTTTTGCATGATAGGAGCTAGGACTTCAAGCTAACTATCAGTAGTTCCAATTTGGAGTTTAGAGAAATTATGTTAATCCAATCGAATTGTGATTGCTAATTGCAAGGAAAATGGGGAGATTACCCAAATTTAAATGCATTGCTTGATGGTCTTTGATTTACTTCAATTAAGCCACCACTTAGCTTTGTTTTGGTACTTCACAGTTCACTTCCGTCTTACAAGTTGTTGGATGGATATTATGGGTGTGATGAGTGGTGGTTGTGGTAGCTTGGAATGTTATACTTTGGTAGGGAATAAGAGATGAGGTAGAAATCTCTCAATGTTTTGGTTGCAGGGAGAGGGAGAAAATGAGTTGCTCTAGAAGATGGTAAGGGTAGATTTGCCACAATGAATGAAAGTTTTGAATTTAATTATTTTGGAAGATGAGGAGGAATTTAACAAAAATGTTGAAGGAGGTTGTAGGCTAAATTTATAGCAATGGTGGATGTGAAGGAATTGAGATCATAAGTTGAATGTGGTTTGTGTGGTGGGAGTACAGAGTTGGGGGATGGTGTGTTGCATAGAAGACTGGGAAAAAAGTGAGATTTCTTATCACATGTGATTACCTTGACGTCCAAATTAAATAGTTTAAGAGCATCTAATGGTAAAAGTTAAAATGGGAATGAGTTTCTTATTTTTTTACTACTTCAATCACATCTCCTATTTTAACTTTTTTATCATTATTTTAATATATATTCAACTTTTTATACCAATTTAATTTCAATTATATTAGTTTCAATTATGTTATTATAATATTATTAAATATATATTATTATTAATTTCAACTTAAATATATAATATTATTATTTTCAATTATACTATTATTTAGATACATTTTTAATTATATTATTATACGTATGCAGAATATGCAGACGTCAGTCATTCCTCAAGTCGTTTCTTCTTCTTCTTCTAAACCTCCTCCTCATATAGAAGAACCACCCATTTTTCTTAATACAATAAACAGAATCAAGCATCAAAAATGGTATGTTGCTGTTGATTTTGTAATTAACAAAAAATTAAGTATCCCAACAATAACACTTGTTGATTCTGGTGCTGATTTGAATTGCGTGGCTGAAGGATTAATTCTTACTAAGTATTTTCAAATCACTAAACAAAAACTTTATACAACTGACAATTCACAATTACAAATCTATCTAACATTTCAAAGTGGTTTTTTCACTGTTCATGAACAAAAACTTTATACAACTGACAATTCACAATTACAAATACAATACAAGTTGCCTAATGTGTAGCAAGAAATACTTCAATTGTTGTATATTTGATTCATCCCCCAATAAGGGTATAAATACAATAGGGTTTCTTGTCTTAAAAGAAACAATCTTACAGAATATATAAACTATGTTACCTAAATATGAATTTAGAATATCCTAATATATATATATTTCTATAATCTATAATTAGAATATACATCTTTCTATACTCTCTCTCAAGTTGGTGCATAGATGTCTATCATGCCCAACTTGTCAACTGAGCTGTCAAATACTTTTTGAGATACCATTTTAGTAAGAACATCAGCTAATTGCTCATCTAAGATTACAAATGGAAAGCGAATAACTTTCCTGTCAAGATTCTCTTTAATAAAATGGCGGTCAACCTCCACATGTTTTGTTCGATCATGCTGAACTGGATTATGTGCAATCTGAATAACTGCGGTATTATCACAATGTAACTCCATAGGCCTTTGTAGCTTGAAACTCATTTCTTTCAGGATATTACGGATCCACAACATTTCACAAACTCCATGTGCCATACCTCGAAATTCAGCTTCTGCACTTGATCTAGTAACAACTTTCTGTTTTGTACTACGCCAAGTTACAAGGTTCCCACCAACAAAAGTGAAGTACCCCGATGTAGAGCGTCTATCAGTTTTATCACCAGCCCAATCCGCATCTGTGTATCCAACAACTTCTAATTCATTTTTTCCAAACAACAATCCCTTACCAGTCGCCATCTTCAGATATTTCAAGATACGAAAGACTGCATTCATATGCTTTTCACTAAGACAATGCATAAACTGACTGACAACACTCACAGCATAAGCAATATCAGGTCTAGTATGAGAAAGATAAATTAACCTTCCTACAAGACGTTGATATCTCCCTTTATCAGTAGGGACTTGATCAAGAATAATAGCAAGTCCATGATTCATCTCAATGGGTTTCTCTATTGGTTTGCAGTAGGGATGGCAATGGGGCGGATTTAAGCAAATCCATCCCCGCCCCGATGAGGATTGCGGGGCTCAAAATCCGGCCCGCATATCCGTTTATTAGTATTTTTTAAACCGTCCCCGCCCCAGGCGAATTTGCGAATATCCGCCCCGCCCCGGATATCCACATAAAATAGGTTTCTTGGTGGTTTTGAATCCCCGCCCCAACCGATCCGCCCCACCTGACAATACAATTTTTACAAAACAGCAACAGCATATTTTAAGCAACAGGCAACAACATATTTTAAGCAACAACAACAACAATAGCATCTTTTACAGCATAACAGCAATAGCAATCTGCAATTAGCAAACCTATATAGTAATAACCTATATAACATGTATAAATAGATAGCATCAGCAATAACCTGTATAAGTATTCAAAAATTACAGGTTCAACTTACACAAGTACTACACATTTTTTTGTCACAATAGTCTAACAAAACACGAAGTTAATATGTTCAACAACAGTTAAAGTATAAAATATTGTGAAAACAAAACAACAACAAAACGATGACAACCAACAAAATCCTCCATCACGCTTTGTTTTTTTGTTTTTACAAAAACTTTCACAACCTGAAATAAATAAAAAATTTCAAGTTAGTTTCTATAAGAAAAAAATTTAACTATATGAGAACAAATAGAAACATTGACGTTGTTTTACATTACCTCCATCAAGTCCTTCAAATACAAAAAATATTCACAACTTTTAATTCATGAAACCAACATGCAACTTTGTTTCTACAACATAAAATAATTTCTTTTAGCAAGGCCTAATATATCATTAGTAGTTCATTATAAGCTCATTTAAATACTTATATACCTCAAGAGGATCTGCATCATCTTGATAGGTGGACCTCCTATACGGTGAAGCAGAAGTTTCATTTGTCATAAGATAAACAATGTTAAGTTATATTAATTTACTCAAAAAAAAAAAAAAACATAAAATAAATAAGACATTTCATAGCAAGACTTTATTACCTCTAATATCACTCCATAACCAGTTTTGCGCACACATCAAAGCTTCTAATGACTTTGGATGAAGCCTGTTGCGATGTGGACTGACAAACCTACCACCCGTATTAAATGCAGACTCCGAAGCAACTGTAGAGACCGGAACCGCTAAAACGTCCCTAGCAACCCGATTCAAAGTCGGATATTTTCTTCCATTAGTCTTCCACCAATTCAGAATATCAAAATTCTGTTCTGGAGGTAAAACAACATCAGCCAAATAGTAATCCAACTCCGACTTGACATTACTATTAGGTCCATCCCCAGAGTTCCGTATAGAATCCACAAAAAAATTACTAAGATCATCATCATCAACTGCATTTTGTGGTTGGCTAACATATGACTGACTATCTGCTGAAGAACTTGCCCTAGGCCTTGAACTCATATATTCACTTAGCAACTCAAAACACAAGTTCCGAACTTCTTGAATTTTTTGTTGTACATCATCCTGATTATATAATTTGGGAAAGTAATACTCAATCAACTTCATTTTGAAACGAGGATCTAAAACAGTTGCCACAGCCATTATCCCATGGATTGCATTCCAATACTTGTCAAATTTTTTAAAATACTTTGGTTGCTATATGAAACGATTTCAACTTCTCACACATCTCACATGCAAGCAACCAATCTTCATCACGTGGCAACGATTTATATTGTGAATTGCGTTGCTTCAGTCTAGGAAAGACATCCTTAAAAATGATAGCAGTCTGAAGCATCAAATAAGTTGAATTCCACTTTGTTTTGCAATGTAAAGTCAGCTTCTTGCCACATTCAATTCTTAACTGTCTAGCTGCCTCTAGAAATTTTTCTTCCCTCTTTGGCGTGGCAGACCAATAAGCAACACTATTCCGAATTATTTCAATATCATCACCTATAACTTCCAACCCATCCTTAACAATCAAATTTAAAATATGCGCAAAACATCTCATGTGGAATAAATCACCCCCTAGCATCATGGTGCCTACCTCTAGCTTGCTTTTTAGAAAAGTGACCATGCTATCATTAGTTGAACAATTATCTACGGTTAATGCAGATAGCTTTCTATCCAAATTCCAATCCATCATACAATCCATTAATGCATCACAAAGAACTTCAGCAGTATGAGGGCAGGGCACATAAACGAACCTAGCAATAAATATGCAATAATGTAGAACATATTAATTAATAAATGCCCATTGTCATCAATGAAATGCAAATAGAAAAAAATATGTTTACTAATAGAAAAAATATGTTTACCTAATAATACGACTTTGCAATGCCCAATTGTCATCAATGAAATGTGTTGTGATAGCCATAAACCCCCTCTTTTGATTACTCGCAGTCCACATATCAGTAGTAATTGCAATCCTACTTTTGTTCCTCTCCAACAATTTCATCGTCTTCACCCTTTCATAATCATAAATCTTCAAGATATCACTTTTTATGGTATTTCAAGACACTACCTTGAACTGTGGTTGGATAACACCCATCATCATTCTAAAACCATAATGTTCAACCATTGAAAGGGGGTACTCATTCAATATAATTGATTTTGCAACGACTTTTCTTACAAGCTCTTGGTCGAACCCAGAAGCACTAACAACAATCGACCCAGTCGATGTGGAAGCACTCAATATAGATTGTCGTATGTCCACTTGACTACCCCTCTTCCTTAGACATCTTTTACTATGGTCAATTAAATGACTTGTGCCATTCCTAGTCTCCTCTCCAAGCAAAGTGCCACAATAATTGCATTTAGTTTTATCTAAACCGTTAATGGTAATCAATGTAAAGTGATTCCATACTGCAGATGTAAACTTTCTTTTTCTTGTTGGTGGTAGTGGTGGTAGATGAACATTACTATTAACAGTATTGTTTTCAACATTGGGAGTAGGAACATCATGAGGAGTGGGATTTGATTGTACCTCGGGTGATGGTAAGGCATTCGAACCAACATGTGTTTGAGGAGAGTCATTACCATGGCCATCCCAATCAAAAAAGGTAGATTGTTGAGTTTCAATTGACCTGGGGCGATCTCCTGCCATATTCTATACATAAAGAAAACAAAAAAAACATTGGAGCTTAGACTATAAGAGTAGAAAAGGTAGTGACGTAGTAGAAGGCAGGGGAACTCATTAGAAAAGAAATGCAGAAAAGAAATCAAATCTACTATAGCAACAATCCTCATAGTAACAATCTAGACTATAGTCGTCAGTGTGTTTCACCATTTTTGGAGTGACAATTTCTTATACATAGCAACAATCCTCATAGTACCTTGATAATTACAATGAAGAAATCTCTCCTACAACAATTCCCTGAAAGAAAACGCTTGGACAATAACTACTAGTTCTCTTTTTACCACATTGGCTTACACCTATTACTAATTTGTACGAGGTCCTTGCACAGTCATCCCACCAAGGATTTGCTCTTGTGCTATCCAAGCCTGGAAGGTTATCTACACATGGTTTTTGGTCCCAAAACAAAAGGATGTGCTCAAATCAAATTCGAAACCAACTTCAAACTTTTATATCTAATGGGACCATAAATAAAGCCTTCCTTTTACAACAATTGATTATTTGAAAATCTCAAGTAGTAGGGTCAGCTGATGAAAAGAATGTTTCAACCTAAGGGAAAAACAAAGTGCCATTATATATTTTAGTTAGGCTAACAATCTCTATCAACCATTATAACTGTGGCCCAATTGATGGAACTACTTATAACAAAGATGGCATGTTCTTTTCATAAATCAAACCAAGTAGTCAAGTAGGTATTAAAAAGGTTCACAGTGTGAGAATACATAGTTTGATTTATAGCTTTCAAAGGATGGGAATTAAAGAAAGTAGAGTTTGATGCAGTCCTACTTGTTCTAAACACTTTGAAGGGATTGTCTAACTGGCGAGGAAAACAACAAGGAAACGCGCGAGGGAGGGGGTGGAACCCTCCATCCCCCTCCCTGGCGCGTTTCCTCTCTGGTGTCCTCGCCAATTAGAATTCCCCCACTTTGAAATTTTAATATAGCTTATAAGAAATTTTGATGCAGTCCTACAATTAATCTCGGGCTGATTTTGAAAGGTTCTACGACCTCGTCACATAGGTTATCAGCCCCAATTTTTGATGTTATAACATGATGCATAACTTCATATATACGGTTAATCCTTCCCTGATTCAGAATTTTTTTTTTTAACATGATGTTAGAGCATGTATCGAACATCCTACTATCCCAAAACTTTTACATAGATTCTTCTACTAGTTATATTTTGTTGAATCGAAGAATTAAGACTTAGGAATGAATTAAAGTGATGTTTAGTCCATCTATTTGTATAATTATAACCACTACGCAAGGTTGAGATCAAATTACTATTCTCTCTATCAAATCATATAAGTAGAGTTTAATAGTCATCTAGATCACCTTTGATTAAACAATGTAATAACTTTGACGATAAAATCATATTAATTATTTATTCAATACGAATAAAAACAGTTATAAAGCTACTTGGTGCCTCCAAAACTATGACAACTCCAAAATACTAGTGCTTTGTCAAATCCAAATGAACAAGAGGCCTTAATGTATAACTTGAGAGGTGTATTAAAAGTTTAAAACCAACATTTATAATATTCAAATCCAAGTATGAAGAATAAACCTATTTGCTGAAATTTGCTGAAATGAAGAATAAACCAATCTCTAACAGACTCACCTATTTGCTGAAATTTGTTGAGATGAAGAATAAACCAATCTCCTCTAGTCCTCTCAAATCCAAGTATAGCATGTAAGAATCTAAAGGGCGAGCATATCAAATGAAAATCAAGCCCAAATCATGGTGAAAACTGAAAATTGCATAAAAATCCAGCAGATTTATGCTTAATACAGAAAACCCTAAACGATTTAAGAGGATTACAAGAAGATTAGAAGATTGGAAGTAGAAGAATACACAAAACCCTAAAACGAATTTGAAATTAACATAAAAACGAAGAAGAGAGGAGCCATACCTTGGTGATGTGCATGTGTTGTTGGGGTGGTTCAGCGAATCGCAAAACCCATTCGCTCCTTCTTTGTGAGTCTGTGTGCGTCTGAAGAGGTGGAAGACAGGAAGAGAGAAGTTTGATTATCTGAACAGGTGGAAGAGAGGAGTCTGAAGAGGTGGAAGACATGAAGAGATGAGTCTGATTCTCTGAACAGGTGGAAGAGAGGAGTCTGTTGCGTGACTTGCAACCTTGCGTCTGAGCGTCTCCTTCTTTGTGAGTCTGTGTGCGTCTGCGTCTCCTTCTTTGTGAGTTTGTCTAGAGGTGGAAGAGATCAAGAGGTGGAAGAGATCAAAAGTCTGTGTGCGTGGTGCGTCTGCGTCTCCTTCTTTCTTATTTGAGTTTCTCTGTGAGGTCAGCGGATTTCATTTCTTTGAGTTTCTCTATGAATTTTGTGTTTCGAGGTGGAAAAGAGGTCAGAAGAGGTCAGCGGATTTCAGGGTTTCTTAGGTTTTAGTTTTAGTTTTTTTTTTTTTTTTTTTTTTTTTTTAAATGGTTTAGTTAATACTTACTTTAGGGATAAGGGTATTATAGTAATTTGAGCAGTATAAACGGATATCCGCAGGGCGGATATGGCTAAAATCGTATCCGCCCCAAATAGCCAATGGATACTGTTTGGATACCCGAAAACCCATTCAACCATATCCAAATCCGCCCCATACGGATTGGGTGGGGGGGATATCCGTGAAAATTCGGCCCACTGCCAACCCTAGTTTGCAGTCCAACATCCATGTTTCAGCGAGCAAATCAAGAACATACTTTCTTTGTGAAAGTGAAATCCCTTTCTTCGACCTTGCAACTTCAATACCCAGAAAATACTTCAGTTGCCCGAGATCCTTCATTTCAAATTCCTTCGACAGATACTTTTGCAAATCATTTATTTCTTTCGGATCATCTCCTATAACGATCATGTCATCAACATACACAATTAGAGCTGTAATCTTACCATTATTGTGTTTGATAAACAAGGTATGGTCAGAGTTGCTTTGTTTGTACCCAAAAGCTCTCATGGACTTCGAAAATCTTCCGAACCAAGCTCTTGGAGATTGTTTCAGGCCATACAAAGACTTCTTCAATTTACACACCTTACCAGCGTCTCTTGGGTTATTCTTCACGCCTGGAGGCATATCCATGTACACTTCTTCCTCCAAATTTCCATTGAGAAATGCATTCTTCACATCAAGTTGGTGCAAGGGCCAATCTTTATTTGCTGCAAGTGAAATTAAAATTCGGATAGTATTAATCTTCGCCACCGGTGCAAAAGTCTCCTCATAATCAATTCCATGGCGATGTGTATATCCCTTGGCAACTAATCTTGTTTTGTATCTATCAATAGTTCCATCTGCATTAAGCTTCACATTAAACACTCAACAACATCCTACAGTCTTCTTTCCAATAGGCTTGTCTACTACCTCCCAAGTGACATTGCTTCCAATTCTTCATTCATTGATGTTGTCTATTTTGGATCCTTCAATGCGTCCTGCACGTTACTAGGAATAGATACAGTAGATAATTGATTAATAACAAATGCATGTGACTCAGAAATCCTATGGTCAGACATAAAGTTAGCTATAGGGTATTTAGCTTGGGCTTTGATGTCTGGTTCATATTGCTTTTTAGGAACTCCCTTAGTAACCCTTTGTGATTTCCTAGGTTCAACACTTTCTAACACAGAAGACTCATTAGAGGGTAAAGATACCTGAGGTGGATCATTCTGGGCGAGATCTTCAGTTGCTGATGTAGAAGGGGAAATGTCGTGTGTGTGAGTTTCAGATACATTTTTATCATTCTCTTATGTCTCATGAGGAAATTGATCGCTAGGAACTAAGTGGTCAATTGTCTTCCCATTGGAAGTGTCTATCTCTCGAGACAAGTCATTTGTGCGGGAACAATTTCTGCTGTTACAGGAACTTCAAATTGTTCCTCCAAGTGTTCCAATTTTTCAAATACATCAATAGAACGATGATTCCCTTCACTATCGCTCTCCCCCCTGAAGGGAAGACTGGGAGACTCCCCCTGAGTAACATGGCTCAGATTCATGGAATGAGACATCAAGAGATATATGCATTCTGTCAGTGAGCGGGTCATAACACATGTACCCCTTTTGGTAGGGGTGGGCACGGGACGGGATGGGACGAGATATACCCATCCCTATCCCATCCCGTTCATACGGGATCGGGACAGGACGGGATTAGCGTGCTGCTTGTGACTGCTGCGAAGATTATCATCATATAAAAGCGTGAAAAATAATTTCATATAATTAGATATAGAACGTGAAAAATAACTTTCTTAAACCTACAAGCAAATTTCAGGAATCTGAAAATAATTATGGTAACACCTAAACGGTGAAATACCCACCAATATAGAGGCGACCCCATGGAAAATCCAAGGTCTCGTAAACCAAATCAGCTCTTGAATATACGTTCTCTGACACTACAAGATAACTCCTATTGCCCGAGGGTGAGTAGCATATTACCTAGCAGGCTTTAGTCTTAAACCAAATTAATAATGGATAAAAAACATGTCTGAATATGTCTCTCAAGATGCTTATAACATTGTATACGTAACGAGCACGTAATTGATTGCAAACCTCCCTCAAGTGCTAATCTAGTTCGGATGTTTGGGAGAGTTCAATTTGCTTTTGTTTTCATCTGTTTTCTCCTTGAAACTTCAGATAAACCCAGAAATGATAGCCTCAAGAGGCACTCATATATAGTCTATATCGATATTACATAATATATAAAACCCAAAAAAAAATAAATGAAATTCAAATGCAATCTTGAACATCAAAAAATGAAGATCCCATAAAGGATTCAAATGCAAACACCATGAGTTTTTGTCAGTCATCTGTAAGTTTATATGAATAAAAATAAATAAAATATTAATAATAAATATTAAAAAATTAGCTCGGGACGGGATTGGCGGGATTGAAAATCTTCATCCCATCCCATCCCATTCTAGATCGGGACGGGACAGGATCGGGATGAAATTATTCAATCCCATTAAGACCCGAAAAAATCGGAACGGGACGGGATCGGGATCGCGGGATGGGATGCCCAGCCCTACCTTTTGGAGCTCTGCATAACCCACAAAAATACATTTCGTCGCACGGGGATCAAGCTTGCTCCGGTGTGGTTTTGGTATGTGGACATAGGTTGTGCACCCAAACACTCGGGGCTCCAAATTAGGCATAGATGAGATGGACAAAAGTGTATGAAGCTTCTGATGAGGATTCTTGAACTCAATTACTCGTAAGGGAGTACAGTTGATAATATATACTGCAGATTTCACTGCTTCACCCCAATAGGATCGATGTACATTCATGCCAAACAGGGAAGCATGAACAACTTCCAACAACTGCTTGTTCTTTCGTTCTGCTAAACCATTCTGTTGAGGAGTATTAGTATTGGAGGTTTGATGACGAATTCCATTTGACCGGCAAAATTCAGACATAGGGCCATTGACAAACTCTCCACCATTGTCAGATTGAAACACTCTGATGGATTGTTGGTACTGTGTCGCCACCATTTTGTAAAAATCAGTAAACCTTCCAAATACCTCACTCTTTCTTTTCAGTAATGACACCCAAGTCATCCGAGTGCAATCATCAATAAAAGATACATAATATCGGGCTCCAGAAAAAGAAAGAATTTTTGCAGGACCCCAAACATCGGAGTGAATTTTCATAAAGGGAACAGGACATCTATGAATACTTGGCGAATATGGAATACGGTGGCTCTTGGCCAGTTCACAAATATCACAATGAAATTCTGAATCACTAACAACCGAAAACAAATGAGGCTGCAACTTCTTAACATAACGAAAATACAGATGTCCTAAACGACAATGCCATAACCATACTACCTCCTTCGCCTTATCGACCCTAATGACCTGATTACTTGCCCCAAAAGATTCATGTGTTTCTCTCCCGTCTCTGTCAGATCCAAGTAGTACAGTTTCCCCCTTCTAATACCATAACTAAGAATCTGCCGAGTCAGAATGTCCTGAAACACACAAAAATATGGATAGAACGTCACAATACATGCAAGTTTTCGAATAATTTGACAGACAGACAAGAGGTTAAAAGCTAGTGATGGAACAATTAAGACGGATTCAAGAGTTAGGGTATCAGATAACACAATGAAACCATCGCCGCTAACCAGAGTTGGAGTACCATCTGCAGTAGAGACAACATATTGAGAGGAAGCTCTAAGATTTACCACAAGGTTAGGGTCATTTGTCATATGATCAGATGCACCTGAATCAATTATCCATGTACTATTCAAAATAACTTTATCATTCATACCTGATTGTGCTGCATGAGCAAAAGAATATTGCATGGTGTGATCGACTAATGGATGGGTTGTGAATAACATAAGAAGAGAAATTAATATTTTTTTTTCACAATATGATCTCTTTGGTTCTCATCTGCACACTTTGCACTGGCTGTGTGTGTGACGAGAGAGCGAGGGCGACATATAACGAAGAAGACGGACGATCTCGCTGGATCACTTCAACTGAAAGTTAAGTTGTAGAGTGAGAGAGATGGCGATACTGTATGCGATAGTGGCGAGGGGATCGGTGGTCTTGGCAGAATTCAGTAGAACTTCGACGAACGCGAGCTAGGACTCTGTGTGATTGTGAAGGTTTTATGATGGCGACGAACTGATTTGTTGGTTTGTTGATCGACTCTGTGATTTGAGGTGCGAGATGAAGGGTTGTTCGATGGTGGTTTGTTGGTCTGTTTCAGCCTCGTTTTGGGGGTTGATTCATATGCGTTTCAGATATGATTCATGTATGATTTAGGTATGATTCAGGTCTGATTTCAGGTTTGTTTCTGGGCTGAATCAGGAGGCTTTCAGGTTCGTTGAGTGGGGTTGATTTAGGAGGTTTTCAGGGCTGATTTCAGAGCTGATTGAAGGGTTGTTCAAGGGTCCAATGGTGGTGATGGATGACAACGATTTTCTATGGCTTACTGGCTGATGGAGGCGAAATAAATTGAAGGTGATGTATGTGTGTGAGATGGATTCAGGGCGATGACAACTGTGAGGTAGCGAGTTTGGTGTCCTCTGGGATTCGGGATTCAAAAGAAGAAAAAATATGCAAAAACAAGTTCAAAGGATTGAACCTGCTCTGATACCATGTAGCAAGAAATACTTCAATTGTTGTGTATTTGATTCATCCCCCAATAGGGGTATAAATACAATAGGGTTTATTGTCTTACAATAAATAATCTTACAGAATATAAAAACTATGTTACCTAAATATGAATTTAGAATATCCTAAATATATATATGTTTCTATAATATATAATTAGAAGATACAGCTTTCTATATTGCTCACATTTGTAAAAACAAAGTTTGCATTAAACAAGATTTTGTACTTGTCAAAAATATGGTTCAAAAAATGATTATTAGGACTTCATTTTTTTACAGCCATAACCCCTTTTTCAGTTTCAAAATATGGATTAAAAACCCAGATTTTAGAAACTAATGTCGAATTTGGTTTTTTGTTCAAACAATAAATTATTGAAATAAATCACATCCAAAAAGATGTTTGTTTCCTTAATTTCATCTCCCAAAAACAACAACATTTACAATCTTTAAAAACTACTTTTGCGTATAAACGCATTGACAATCAAGTTCAAGATCCTAAACTCCAAACTCAAATTGTTCAATATCATGAACATTTGAAAAAAGAGTTATGTGCTGAACTTCCCAATGCTTTCTGGCATCGTAAGAGACATGTTGTTCGTCTCCCTTATGAGCCTTCCTTTCATGAAAGCAAGATTCCAACTAAAGCTAGACCTATTCAAGTGAATACAGAGCTTATGGAATATTGCAAACAAGAAATTCAACAGTTGTTGGATAAGAATCTCATCCGCCACTCTAAGTCTACTTGAAGCTGTTATGCTTTCTATGTTAGAAAAGCAGCAGAACTTGAACGTGGAAGTCTTCGTTTAGTCATCAACTACAAGCCTCTCAATCAAATATTTCAATGGATTAAATACCCAATCCCCAACATGAGAGATCTTCTTAAGAGGTTACACTCAGCTTGTGTATTCTCTAAATTTGATCTGAAATCTGGATTTTGGCAAATTCAGATTCATCCTTTCGACAGATACAAGACTGTTTTTAATGTTCCCTTAACTTAAATATATAATATTATTATTTTCAATTATACTATTATTTAGATATTTTTTTAATCATACTATTATTAATTTCAACTTAATTTAAATTTGACTAATTAAAATTTTTGGAAGCTTTCAAAAAAATAGTATTAATAAAAAAAAATTATCATTATTTAAATATATCTTTCACTTTTTTGTATCATTATTTAGATAATTACTTTTTTAATTATACTATTATTTAAATTAGTATTAGCAATTACTATTAATACTTTTATCATTATTTAAATTAGAATTAATAATTACTTTTGTTTAAATTAGTATTAATTTGTTTTAAATTATACTATTAATATTTTTTAATTAATTAATTATTATTATTATTATATAAATTAGTATTAATAATTATTTATTTAATTATACTATTATTTATATAATTTTGCTTTTTATTTTTGATTTGTTTATAATTTATAAAAAATTAAATATTAATAACTATTATAGATGATTGTTTAGGGGACGATTGAAGGGTAGATTTTATCTATAAAACCCCTAAAATAGCCATGATTGGAGATGTTCTAAGTCATTGGATAGATTTTGTAAACCTCGAACATGCAAGCACGTGCCTTCAGATTGGGCATTTTAATCATTAGAGTGGCATTTTAGTCACTTGTCAACTCTGACTGATCAACGTGATTGTCTTAACAAATATGTTAAAAATGAGGGTCAGACTCGATTAAAGTTAAAATGAAGGCTAAACTCAATTGAGTATAAACGAATGAGGGTCAAACTAAAAAAAAACCTATAATTAAGTACTATTAATTAAAAGTTTTTAATTTAATCATTATATTGAGCAGGAGGAAGTGATTTATTTCTTACACTTCTAACTTCTAAAGTGAAAACGAATACCTCCTTAACAAGGTCATCTGCAAAATTTTTATGCCTAATTAACAATTGGGTTCTCACTTCAAGATCCTAAAATTTTAATACCTGTTGAGTGGGAATTGCATGAATTTTTGACCTATAATGAGTCATTTTGCCTGCTCGAAAACATAGAATAGAATCATTCCTAAGACATATTCTATCTTATTACTGTTTTTCAAACACTAATGAAAAATAACAATAGTGGGGTGCCACTAAATTTGATAAATTGACATTTTACAAAACATTCATCTAGATTAGAACCTTTCAAGTGTTGTGTAATTGGATTATACAATTCAAAATATTATTCTTGAACACTTGAGTTTTCCAGGCATTTTATAATTGTTTTCACATAGTCTTTTCATATTAAATTGTGCCAAGTCACTACATGAATAAATTTATTCAAGCTATAGGTGTGTGACGAGGTTGCAACTCATTTAGGGAAAAAAGTTAAAAGTTTCTTTGGGGAAGTTTTTAACTTTGTACAAAGACTCACTCCTTTTGGTAATTGGCTCAGAAATCAATATATATATATATTTTTTGTTCAGGGGTTTGGAAATCAATAATGACTTATGATTTTGAATTTGAATTTACAAAAAAAATTTAGAAAGGGATAAAAAGGGCCGGGGTTGAATAACCATCCTAAATCTAAATTAGTGGGTATAGATCTCAAAATGGGACCCGAATTAGATAATGGATAAGACAAGGTTTTGTATTTTGTGACATTGGGTTTGGGTCTGATATGGGTTGACCCCCTTAGGACCCAACCAATAATATATTGCAAGAGACTAATCTTTCATACCTAGTTGATTAATTGTGATTGTAGGTAATTAGAACCCATACAACAAAAAGTTATTACATTAACTTGACTTTTAAATATTTTATATGATTTTCATTCCCATAGGAAATTGATATTGTATGATGCGTTCAAAAATCGTTCTTTTATGAGTTTGACATGTAAAACAACTATTAGACTACCAAGGACCACCTTTTTGGTGGCCGATGACATTCTGATGTTTAAGTTAGTAACTCTGTTAGAATAAATAAGTAAATCTAGACAGAACTCAGTTAAAGTTGCACATCTATGTCGAATGTTCCTTTTACATTTTATAATGGTCGCGATTAATTCTCTATGTGACTTAAGCATGTGACTTTTTTTGTGCAACGTTTTTTATTCTTTATGAGAGAACTCGTATCGAGTCTTGATTTGAACTCTAATTCGTTCGGGCCTGGATTTGGGCTTTGCTCATGCCTTCTTGCTATGGGTTTTGTCTGGGCCTTATATGGGCTCATGCTTTTATTGGGTTTTATGAGTTGTCATGGTAAATTGGATGCTATATTCTCGTGATAAGTCTCTATGCCTCGTATGCGGCCATGATGATCGGTCTACTTTGATGTATCATCAATGTAGATTCGAAATAAATTGACTAAATATGACATGTTGACATAAACCAATGGGTGCCCTCACTAATTAGACCCTCATGGTTCAAATCTAGAACATAAGAGCATTTCCAGGGGTAAAAGTTAAATTGGAGTATCATCCACATATCATTTTAACCAAAAGCTAATTTTAGGGATTTCTTATTTCTTCATCACTCCAACTACATTCTCCACATTAACATTTTTCATAATTATTTAAATATATCATTCCTTAATTTTAAGGGGAGGGGTATTCAATTCAGGATCCGAATGGACTCTGAATGATTTAAAATTTCGTGGATTTAAAAAAAAAATGAAAGGATTTTACAAAATTCACTGGATTTTGATGGATTTGAAATGATTGGATTTTATATATTTTATAAAAGTTTATTATAATTTCTATGGATTCTTATAAATTCAATGAATTCTTATAAACATGTTATCAGTGATAAAAAGCAATGAAAAAACATCACCTATATTGTTATCCATGCCAATACAAATAATAAAACATCTAAAAAAACATCAATTAAACAATTATTTGTATGCTACGAGAATTTTATTTCAAATTCAAAAAAAATTCAAACACATTAAATATGGTAAAAAAGTAATACAAATAATTTTTTCCTTTTTCTTTCTGAAAATAAAAGCAATGCAAATAATTCTCCAATAAAAATAGATAGATAAACCAGAAAAAAAAAAAAAAAAAACACCATCTTCATTGCTCATCGTTGACTCCCGACAGTCATAACATCTCCCCACATATTTGAAGTTATATTTGTTCTCCGTTCATTAGTTTTCTCTCGTTGTTCATCTTGGGTTTGAAAAACTTCTTCTTCCTTTGACAGTGATGAAGACTTGTCATCTTCTTCAATTGAAAATTCATCAGAACGACACTCTTTACGATTAAAGTTGTGTAAGGCTACACACGCTAACACTAACTTCGCTTGTGTTTTATATGGAAATTTGTTCAACTGAGATTGAAATTGGGGAGTTTGTTGATCTTTGTCAGAAATAACAAGAACCCTAGAAGGATATGGAGAAAGGAAGGGGAAAGAAAAAAATGGGGAATGAGAGAAGCCAACATGGTTGTTGCTAAATAACACCACCATTTATGCTGAAGGACACCACCAATCCCCTTATTTTCTGAAGGACACCACCACCTTTCTGAAGGACACCCCACCTGCTGAAGGATACTATCAATAAAAACAAAAAAACTTTAAATTCTCTTATCCTCTCTTCTCATTTCTCCCCTTCTTTTCCATCAATCACCACCGCCATATCTTATCCTCCTCATTTTTTATTATTCAATCACCGCCACCGCCACTTATCCTCCTCCTCCCCTTTTATTCTTTTTATTTTTCTTATTCTTCTCCATCAAACACCACCGCCACCTTTCATCCCACCTCTTCCCATCTCCATCTTCTTATTTTCCTCTTTCTCCTCTCACATCTTCCTTTTTCTATGTTTTTTTTTCTTCTTTTTTTAATCTCCTACTCCACTTTTTTTCTTTCTGTTTTTTCCTCATATCTTATTATTTTTCTTCTTATTCTTGTTCTTTTTGCCCTCGTGAAGGTTCTGGCAAGTGGGGAACCTCCACTCACAGGAACCTCCGTAAGGGCGAAGGAGAAAAAACATGAGAGGAGAAAAAAATAGAAGAAGAAAAAAACAAACAAATAGAAAAGAAGAATAAGAAGAAATCATAAGGAAAAAAAATGAGAAAAACAAAAAACAAATATGAAAAGAAGAGATGACAAAAATAAGAGAAAATAAGCGGAAGAAAATGAGAAGAATAATACAAAAAAAAAGAATAAGAAGTGCGGGTGGTGGTGCAGCTAGCTGTGGTAGGGCGTGGTGGTGTGGCCGGAAGTTGTGGGTGAAGTGGTGTTGCTCATGTGAAGAGAGAAGATAATGTGGTGGTGTCCTTCAACATATCCCCAAAAATGGGGTGGTGGTGTTCTTTAGCAGAAATGGTGATGTTATTTAACAATGGCCAATACAAATTCATTGAAATATGATGAGGGAATGTTGGATTTGGAATGACTCTTATTGTATATAATTTTCACTCACAAATCCTTCAAAATTCACAACTTTAACAAATCCATTAAAATCTACTACTTTTTGAATACCCCTTGATTTGGTGGACTTTTGAAAAACATAAATTGAATATCTCTGATTTTATGGATTTTAAAAAATCTTTAAAATCCGTATTTAAATACCCATAGATTTACATGTATTATTTTAAATCCTTAATTGAACACCCCTGGATTTTAATTGTTTTTAAAATCCTTCACAATCCATTAAAATTCGTAATTTAATACCACCCCCTCAAGAATCCCCTATTTAAATTTTAAGGATCGGAAAAGAGAGAAGTAAGAAAATGAAGTTTTTTTCTTAAATAACTTTTAGTATTTAGGAGATGGCATGGATGCCCCCAAATATAAGGGGGTGGGAAAGACCAAAATAAAATACAGGTAAATATAGGATGTTCCATTGGAGCACGTATTTTCCCACATAAGACTCCAAATTGGCTTTAGATGCTCTAACAATCGTTTTTCAGTTCGATTCTTGGTCTCGACTTCGACTTGGCTCTAATTCCTAATGTTGGACTTGGACCTGAATCAATTTTATACAAGTAAATGCCTAAATAAATCATATACATGCATGCGATACCTGTAGTTTCTAATTACTTCAAAACAAATTCAATTCGATGTTGGGTATGCTAGACCCATATCTAAGGGTGTGTTTGGTTGCATAGAATCTTATGCCGTGAGAAATTATGAGGGGACCCCTATATTTTAGGCTAATTTGAAATATCACTCTACATTCACAATTTGATTTTGTGATTAATGGTAGGAGTGAAAGTCCCATGAACATGAGAATCACACATCTTGGGGACCAAAGCGTTTGATTTATATGTTCATGGTACTTTCATTCCCACAATTTGTCACAAAATTAAATAGTGGATGTGAAGTGATATATCAATTTAACATAAAATGTAGGGGTCATCTCATAAAATTTCATTTATCAAATACACCGTAAATTGAGTTGTTGTTAGGGGTGGGCATTTAGGACCGAAAACCCGGACCGAACCGACAACCAGACCGATCGGGTCGGTTCGGATCGATGTTTATTAATTATAAATATTTCGGTTTTAAAAGCCCGCCCCGAAGTTTTTGGTCCGAGCCTCGATTTCCATTTATGAAGCCCGTTGGGTAACCGGCCCGGCCCGGTCCAATTATGAATAAAACTCTCCAAAACATTTACCACTATTTCTAATCTCCTCATCCCATTTAGCAAGGGGGAGATACCTCAAATTCCAGACGAAACGAAGACAAAAGAGAGGTTTGATTTGTAGATCGTCGTCCGATTTCCAATGAGCAACATCGGTGTTATGTTGAGGAGGTCCTCCTCCTCCTACGAAGAAGTAAACAGAGCACCTCCTGCGTGCGAATCTAAGGCGTTACAGGCCTCAAAGACCCTCATCTCCCTCTTCACCTTCAACAACAACAACAACATCCAATTCTAATTCTCCTCCTCCTCGAACTAGAGTTCGAAAGACAAACCCTAAGTTTCTATCATTCCTCCTCCAAGCCCTAATAATGATATTCGTAATCACCGTCTTCTACCTCTTCATGGGCTTCACTGTCATCTTCCTCCTCCATCTCTGCATTGCTGGACGAACTATTCACCTCTTTATAGGGTTTCTTCTTGACTGGGTGAAGGTGAGAAACATAGTGAAAAGAGCTGAAGGTTATGGACAGAGTGAACAGTGATATCTCTTTTATAGGGTTTCTCTTTCAACTGAAGTGTTTGGGGCTTTATCAAATTTCAAAAAATTGTTTGGGCTTTGAACCGAGACCGATTCGAGACCAGCCCGAAATTCGGTTAACTGGGCCTCGGTTAACCAGCCCAACTCGGTCCGGTCTCGGGCCTCAAAATTGTGGACTTAAAAATATCAGGCCGATTTTCGGTTTTTAATTTTTGGGCCGGTTACCTGGACCTGCCCAGCCCTAGTTGTTGTCATGCATAAATCCAGTTGCCGCGATGCCTGATCTTGACCGACCTGACTAATATGAATCCACTCGGGTTTAATATAAATATCCATTTAAAAAAAGGGGCAGGATATATATATCCATTCAAAAGTGTTTTGCTTGCTAACAGGGCCTTAAATCTCTCCACTGTAAAAATCCACTTCAAATCCTCATCTTCTCTTCGATCCCCAAATTTCTCACTGAACTGAATCTAGCTAGGGTTTTGACTAGGTCGGAACTAGGGTTTTGTTACTTGCGTCGACATGGCGAAGAACAATCTCTCCGACGACGATAACCACTCGAAGAAGAGAAAATCCGACCACCGTGAGAAGGAGGAGCCACGACGAGATCGAAATCGAAGCGATTCTCAATCTCCTGATATCGAAGAAGATAGAAGAGATAAAGATCGATATCGAAGGCGAGAGCGGAGGCATCGAGAGAGCAGAAGAGAAGAGAGGTATAATGGGAGTTCAGATGAAGAGAGACGGACGGAGAGGAGAAAAAATGACGATAGGCATCGAAGAAGTAGAAGGCATAGTAGGAATAGTGATGAGGAGGAAGGCGAGATTCGGAGGCCTCGGCGAAGTAGGAATAGCGATGAGGAAGAAGGTGATATGCGGAGACGAGGAGGAGAAAAGGATAGTAGAAGAGGAGAAAGGGGGTCGGAGAGAAAGGAGGAGGAAGTAAGGAATGAGAATGTGAAGTTACCACCACCGCCTCCGCTGCCCTCGGTTACAGCGAATGGGCCTGGAAACTTGGGGAAGAGTGGAGGAGTGTACATTCCACCGTTCAAATTGGCGAAAATGATGAGGGAAGTTGAGGATAAGAGCAGTGTGGAGTACCAGAGGTTGACATGGGATGCTCTTCGTAAGAGTATCAATGGGCTTGTCAACAAGGTCAATGCAGCTAATATCAAGAACATTATTCCTGAGCTCTTTGCGGAGAATCTCATTCGAGGGAGGGGTTTGTTTTGTAGGTCTTGTATGAAGTCGCAGATGGCATCTCCGGGGTTTACTGATGTTTTTTCTGCATTGGTGGCTGTGGTGAATACTAAGTTTCCTGAAGTGGGTGAGCTTCTTTTGAGAAGGATTGTTTTGCAGCTCCAGAGAGCGTATAAGAGGAATGATAAGCCTCAGTTACTTGCTGCGACTAAATTTATAGCACATCTTGTGAATCAACAAGTGGCTCATGAGATTATCGCTTTGGAGCTTCTCACTTTGTTCTTGGAGAATCCTACTGATGATAGTGTGGAAGTAGCTGTTGGGTTCATTACTGAATGTGGTTCACTTCTTCAGGACCTTTCACCACGAGGGCTTCATGGTGAGTAAGCTTTTATTTGAAGTTTATATGTGATTTCATATTGTTGCCTTTGACTGTTTACAGTGAATGTTTCATGATTGCTCCTTATTGCTACTGTAGTATCACTCCTGCATATCCTAAAATGATAGTTATAGAATGTTCTTTAAACCATATATCTTGTGAAGAAGGTCGGAACACTAAATGAATATTTTTTCTCCCTAATGGATATCATATATATATATAAACCTTTGTTATATTAATATAGTGTTCTATGGTCCTCCATTCTCTGCATTTTCCTAGCAATTACAACTTTTTATCTTTTGGCAATGTATGGGTGATGCCTGGTTTGGTGGAGGCCCTTTTGAGAAGCCAGAGTTCCCCAACTATATTTTTCACAAGGGAAAGCTTCTTTGAAAATTGATAGCTTTTACTGATTGTGTGGAAGGAGTGTAATGTGAGATTCTTCAATTGCAAGGCTTCAAAGTTGGCTGTAGTCAACCAATGGTGTTGGGTAAAGTCGACATCTGAGTTTATTGGGGTTTTCTTCTAGCATTATATTAATATGCTAATTGGTCTATGATTGTTTATTGGCGACTTGGCCGTATTCTTTTTATTTGTATTCCTCTATTATCAATTAGTTACCTATTGAAATAGGATGACAATGCTTCATGTGCAAGTATTTTATGACGTGTTAAACATTTATATGTAGGATGAAATATCTGTGGGTATACCTCTTGTTGTATTTTTCATTTAAACAAGAGGAAGGAAGAACTTTAGAAAAAAGGTGATAATTAAGTGTAGCAAAGGTTTGATAGAACTGGGGCTTCAATGGTGAAAGGAAAGTTCAAGCTCAAGAGCTTGTGCATTGGCTTAAGAAGGAAGTCTGAAACTATCTGCTTGATGCATAGCATCTTTCATTGATCTCAAATCCTTTCAATTAAGTGACCAAGCTCCACTACTAGGTTAAGTTCATTGTCATTGAGGTTGCAGTGCAAGGGTACATTCCATCCCACACCATCTTCCTTTCTCGCCACAAAATCAGCAGCCAGTCCTTTATGATTGTAGACAGTAAAGATAACAGCTGGACAATAGGTTGTCACTTATCCACTTATTCCTCCGAAACTCTACCCTGTCTCCTCTTCTAATAACAAACTGAATGTGCACTGTAAGTTCGTCTTGAACCTCATAATCTGGCCAGATGAGGCCTCATCATCTAGAATCAACGTGCACTGTCAGGATCAGCTCGAGTCTATCTCCCATGTGTGATGATCTGATGGCTAAGAAAGTTCCGGAGTTTATGATGGCAAACTATGGGAGTAATTATCCCAATAGAAACTTTAACCTAAAGGAAGTGGCTTTGGGATTGCTTGTGGAAGCTATTTGAGGGAATGAATATTGAGCTGAACAAAGTTTACTTGATTTAATTAATGGGTCTATTTTTGTACTGTTTGTTTGTTCACCTGTCTAGGTGAGTTTCTCGGTCTTAGGTGCAACCACTTTGCACATGGTCTAGGGGTGAGCCACAAGGAAGTAAGCAGGTGGAAGACAAACAATCAACATCTAGTTCCTTTGGACCAATGAAGAAATCATACTCTCATAGGAAGGAATCATGGCTACCCCTCTCATCTTCTCGTCTATTCTCTGTGCCAGGACTCCCTTTTGGACCCATTTGATCTATGGGCTTGCATCTGAGTTCTCTAAGACTCCTGGTGGTTTCTAGATTCCTCTTCCGGAAGGCCTATCATCGGATTGGGGAGTTGATTTTTCAGTCATACATTTCAAGGTCTCACCTGCAGCTGAGGTTGAAAGTGCCAAGGCTAGAGGTGGCCTTCTTAGGCAGGTGGCAACCCACATGGATAATGGAAAATATATGGATAGTGCTATAGTAGATGAAACAGCAATCCTGTCATCTGACATCTGAGTTCAAAAGGCTAGAGCTACTTCAAACGGCTAGAGCTATTGATTGCAATTTCTTAAAATGGGAGACAATCTTCCCTCATTAGAAGGGTTCAGGATCATAATTAGCCTGGTTTACAAAGCGTGGAGAAGGGGTTGGTAGGTGCAAAGGATGTCATTGACTCATAATATGTCTGGTGCAATGTCAGAGAGGAAGTTACTTATGAGGAGCACCCTAACCATTTACTGCATGATGATGATCGATGATCGAAGGTCGATTTCTTTAACCGAATGACTTGTTTTTGTCTTAAATTAGAAGGAAAGTAAAATATCAGATTGATCAACATTGTGTGCAGTGGGAAACTTTCTTTTGTCATCCCAATAACACCAATTTGGGGCTTGACTCTCCTCAGAAAATTTCTTGGGTGTTCGGCATTTCCATATATTCATCTTCAAACATTAAACATTAGGGGAGGTCCACAGGTCCAGACTGTCAAGTATGCATTCATTAGAAAGGGAAGGATGGGGGACACATGTGCCGACCTTGAAGAAATAAAAGGAAAAGGCAGCGACTACTCCACACCACCATAAGTGCTTTCTCACACCATTTTACTCTCCCACACCATCTACTTTCTTTCCCACACCACCATACTTTCCCACACTACTTATATAAACAAAAAACCAACATTTTCCCCCTCCCCATTCAATTCGAAACGCGATTCCTCTTTCCTCCATTCGAATCTCTTCCCTCTTCCACATTCAAATCTCTTGCAAAGCTCTCCCCACATTCAAATCTCTTGCAAAATCAAAACCAATCTCTTCCCTCTCCTTCAAATCGAAACTCTTAAAAATAAACCCCAAATCACAACCTTCCCAAAAATTTTCAGAAAAAACAAAGTAACTCATGAAAACTTCAGAAATATTTTCAATCACAAAAAGAAAGTAAACTTAAGAAATCACAAAAAAAAATATTGTTCGCCTGAGACAATGCAAGGTTTTTGCAAAACCTCGCATTGATTTGGGCGAACAGTAAATTTTTTTGCTGAAATTTCCTGTTTGCTCATAACTCAGCGAGTTTTTGCAAAAACCTTGCATTGTTCCATGCGAGATTTTGTTCGGCAAATTTTTTCGAACATATTTGCGCGACATTAGTAAAATGACCATAATTTGTTCATTTCAAAACATTTTCAAGTGATTTAAGTTGTGTTTATTAGATAACTCAGAGTACTACAACTTTTGTGTTTTTATTAACTTGAGAATTGGTCTCGATCGAGCACATAAGTTGGTCGAAAGTCAGGAGCATTATCCCGTTTTTATTGCAAGACAGATTTGCGCGACTTTAGTAAAATGACCATTACTTGCTCATTTCAAAACATTTTTCAAGTAATTCAAGTTGTGTTTATTAGATAACTTAGAGTACTACAATTTTCATGTTTGGATGAGTTTGAGAATTAATCTTGATCGAGCATATAAGTTGGTCGAAAGTCAACACTATCCCGTTTTCATTGCAAGACATATTTGCACGACTTTAGTAAAATGATCGTAGCTTGCTTATTTCAAAACATTTTCAAGTGATTCAAGTTGTGTTTATTAATTAACTCATAGTATTACAACTTTCGTGTTTTGATGGGCTTGAAAATCGGTCTCAATTGATGGTTTAAATTGGTCGAAAGTTATCCTGTTTTTAAGTTAAGTTACTGTTTTTTTCAAAAAAGTTTTTGGGTGGTGGTGGTGTGGGTTAGTAGAAAAAAAAACAAAAAAAATACATGGTGGTGTGAGAAAGCGCTTTTGGTGGTGTGGAGTAGTCGTTGCCAAAGGAAAATCTAGCCTTGAAGAAATAAAAGGAAAATCATTCACTGGAACTTTTGCTCTTCAGTAGGAGAACATCTTGCAGTCTCCGAGCTCACTAAGGCAAGGCAGAGACTTGGATAAATATGAAGAGATTTGCAAGGTCAAAGATGTGGATCCACCAAGGGAGAGACTTGGATCGATAAGAATGAACCTCAGAGAGATGGGTCTCCAAATTCTGAAATTAAGCATGGGAAGGGTCTCAAATTCGGAACCTAAGCATGTGCTTTCATAGCTCCGAATGTTTTTCACATGCAGGTGGGTGGAATAGTTATAGTGGACGGCTCTAACTGTGTTATTAAATCACTCATTAATTAGCCCTTATTGGAATCACTTCTTTGTAATAGAGTGTCGTGATTTATGAGTTCATCATTTGAGCCATCACGGGTTGTGTAATCTGCTGTTCGAGTTACCGATTAATTCGCTCCAAAATAAACTGAAGAATTGGGTTTGGGGATATTGTATTTATAAAAGAGAAAAAGTTAAGATATTTTACCCTAGTTCCATCAATACCTTGCTCATGTAACAATACTAGTATGGAAAGACTAGAAAAAGAAAGACAAAAAAGAATGAAGATCGAAGAGAAGAGAGGGAAAGATCAAAGGAAAATAACAAGCAAAGCTAAATAAGATGGAGACTTGTACCTTTATCTATTGTGGATCTTTTAGTTGTGTTGTCATTTGGCATAAATCTTGTCTTATGACACTAGTTTATATATAGATTTGTTGACTTCAATATTCTAGTACACACAACTTAGAAAGGGTGAGAAAATTTTGTTAATAATAAATTGTTGATTAATTTTGCTTCATTTTGATAAATCCTAATTAATTGCATATCGTTCTTGATGCGGTCCTATTGACTACATACTCTCTACTGAAGACAAGATTGAGTGATAAAATTTTTGGCATTGTTAAGATGGTTGTACTCTCAAGTAAAGTGAAAGCATGCAGTTGATAATGTTGGGATCGCTCCCTTTTCCAGGTTATCCTTGGGGACATCATGTTAGTTTGTGATAATAGGGTTGGTGTAGGCTCTAGAATATTTGAAAGGCTCCTCAGGGTTTTCTCAATGTTGAAGGTAATTTTGAGTAGGTCTTTTCAAATGTGTATGGTTCAACTAAAGCTATAGTTCATGAATTTTTTTTTTAATGAACCGTAGGGTGTTTGGGGTTTTCCATGGTCAATCAAAAGTGACTTCAACATCGTCTGTCAAGGAGAAGAGTATATTGGGAACTTCAACAATTTTATCTCCATTTTCAAGTTGGTGGACTTTTGTTGTAACAACTTTCCACATACCACTTAGGCGAATGACGATGGATCGTCTTTGCAAGAAGAAGATGATACGAATATCCTTTGTTAGAAGAAGAGAAGAATGGAGATTAAGAAGATGAAGGTGAATTTTTTATTTTCTGAGATCAAACACCAAATTTCTTTGAAAAAAGAAAGGAGATACAAAGGTGAGTGGGAGGTCATAACGGGAGCATACAAAAGAGTAAAACAAATGGCTAGAGCTATTGGCTAGAATAAAGGGAGATTATATGTTTAAGAGATCATGGTTGATGGTATTATGGGCTGATACCAATTACTGGATCTGGTAGCATTCATCTAGGGTATGAGAAATATCTTCATAGATACTTCTACGCTTTCCTTCCATAGACCCAGGAGACAAAGTGAACAACTATATTCCAATCCACTTCCTCATTGCAGAGAGGTTATTGAGCTTCAAGGTGTCCAACCGCTCGTTGAAGTGGCTTAGAGACATTCAATTCATTGAGGAGGATGTGGACACTGGTCTCTTCTTGGTTATTGCAAAGAACAAGAAGAAGGTAAAGAAATCGGAAGAATAGTAGGAAAAAAATTGAGTTGAAAGAGGAACAAATAATAAAATTGATTGGTTGAAACTTTGTACTAAAATTTGGTTTTGGAGCTTTTTATGTAGACAACTCCACAAGAACAATTTAGGAACTTACTAAAACAATTACTCACTTACATAAGCTATCTATAGCATGATATCCAACCTTTTAAACCTATTAAGACTCAAATTGGATACTCTAATTATAGGACATGACGTTCTTAGTTTCCTATGTCAGCAACCATATTGCTTAGATGGGTTTAGAGTTTAAAGGGAAAAAGATGAATCCAAGGAACAAATATATTTTTGGTTAGTATAAAGAGTTATTTATCTAAGGTAATATAAGAATTTTTTTAGGGTTTTATAATGAAGGGGCATGGTGATCCCTAATAAATGTAGTTTGTGTGAAAGGGAGGAGAAAGTTGATAGTTTTTATTTTTTTTCAGCTGCATCTTCTCCAAAGAGGTTTGGAGATCTGTTTGTGGTGGCAAACACTCCAACCCTGTGGATCGGAGTTTCTTGCAAATGGCTTCAAAATAACATAAGAGTAGGTGCTCCATGAAAGGTCTTTGGCTTTGGAGAATAGTTTTGTTTGCAAGCATTTGGGTGATATGGGAGGGAGGAGAAAACAATATAATTTTCGAGGTTAAGAGCAAAGATCGCCATACCTTATGTAATGAGATCAAGACCCTTGTTTGGGGTGGAGGTAGCCATATGGGGAATCTTACATCACAGTGCATTTCACACATGCATGCTTGAGCGGGAGATTATGTTTATTTTAATTGAGCTCTGTTGTTTTCTTATGGGGGATCTTACTCTGTTGTTTTCATTGCCTAGTGACCTGCTAAGTCATTAGTCCTTTGATTGAAATTGTATAGTTTTTGTTGATAAAAAATGGTTTTACAATGAGTGGGGATGGTTCTTTCATGAAGGTTGGGGATGAAAGCTCAAAGAATGATGTTTTAATAAAGAAACTACATACAAGAAACTAGATCCAATGATACAAAGGATTCAAGCTATGAATCCTACTAGGATTAGGTTGAGACTAAAGGCAATTGAGTCTCTAGGAGAATCTTGAATCTATTAGATAGGTTAAAAAAAGTCTCCAAATGATTTTAATTGCAATCTAAATGTTGATTTCAGACCCTTCATTTACAAAGCCCCATTGAAAAAACTCTCCTCTTAGTTATTGTCTCATTCAAAATTTCAATCTCTATTTCAAATGTTCAACCTAGTTGTGTGATATCATCCGGAAAATATGTAATTATATTTACATCTCCTTGGCTGTGTTATTAAATTGCCGATTAATCGAAGCTTAATCGTTTAACTGAGTTTACCCGATCCGATATGGGTATTATTCGGTTGAGTTTAACGGGTTTGGATAAATTAGCGAGTCACCGATATATCAAACCCATCCAACGCGCCTATTTATCACTGTATATATAGGAAAAAAAACCCTAAACTCAAAATTGATCGCAGAGGTTGTTCGATCGATCGATCGTACTGGAGGGGAGTACAAAGGGGAAAGAGCTGATTCGTGATCGTCTCCCTCGACTGCAGTTGTTGCAATTGCATCGTGAACATAGAAGAAGAAAGAACAAAGAAGAGAGGCTGTTGCGAAGAAGGAACAAATATCGATCGCAAACACATGCACTTCAAATTGATCGTTTGTGTGAGAAGGAGAAATGAGAGAAAATACAAAGAACTGAGCATGTTGTGCGTTCTAGGCTGGTTTGACTGAAGAGAAGAGAAGAAAAAAGGGGAAAAAAGAGAAGGGAAAATAGGGTTTCTTCGATTTGCTGAAAGTGATTTCTTCATTTACAATTTCAGGCGCAAAATTGTAGTTTCCCTCTAATTATCATTAATGGGTCAATGATCACTTAGAACCCTCCATTATCCAAGTAAGAAATACATATATCTTTTTCAATCTTTAATTCTACTCATCAATTTTTTATTTTTGGTTTACGGGGTTCTTCAATTCTATGTAGATCTGCGAAAAGTCCCATCTTTTTTACGTTTTTAACTAGGTTTCTGTTTATAGCTAAGGTTCTCATCAAGACATCAACTTGCATTGAAATCACAATTTATTGAACTCAATTTTCCATTTTAGTCATCACCTAGACCTTATGTTTTTTATTGGGATTTCTTTGATCAATTATGTGCTACTTTGGTGTTCTTCCTGGTAATGATTCACCAACCCTGTCTCCATGAACTGTTGGGGTTGCTATACGTGCAAAATTAAATTCATTTGATTAATTAGTAAAGTAATATAATTACAAATTATTCAAAAGTAAATTAGTAAAAATCATATAATTACTAATTTACAGCCTTTTGATTAATTATTTATTTTTTAATTTATGTCTATGATTAAATTTAAAAATATATACTTCGAAAAAATAGACTGATTAAATCCAATTAATTTTGATTAATCGTAAATCAGTCTTGGATCGCGAAGGGTCCTATCCGTTTTAATTGCATAGATCCTTGTGACTTAAAATCTAAAGTATAATGTGGAGTTGTTTTGGTACTCCATGTGCTTTTGGCAATTGTTATGTTGGAAAATCATAGAAATTAAATTGATGTTCTCGAAGATCTTACACGGTACTCTTTTAAAGCAAATGAATAAAAGAAGAAAAACCTAAACTATCCTCATCCATATTATACCCATCCTCAGTTTCATGGTTGGCCTATTTGGAAAGGCATAATGCAGCTAAAGGATCAGGTCCTTAATTCCATTTCTTTTGAAGTTCGTCATGGAACTAGAGTTCAATTCGAGAATCAGAGCTGGATTGGTGACCAAGCACTCAAGTTCTCCTTTCCAAGTATCGATTCTATTTATAATAACAACCTTTATTTCTGAGCAGGGACGAGTAGGGATGACAAGCAGGGTAGTGTTCAAGGTTTGTGGGTTGATCTTCATGGTAACCGAGGCCTTCGTCTAGTTATTATCAAAGAGAACAAACTCTTGTCCTTTATCCAAGCATATAATCAATACCAGGTATGTAAGCAGGTATATAAGCAGTGATTTAAAATCCAGAGGTTAATCGTACTCTGGCAATTGGTGGTCTTTAGAAAGATCATTTTATGAAATTTCTAAAAGCTCAAAGGGGGTACGTGTGGCATTAAATCATGGTATTCAGGAAGAACAAGTTCTTCCAGCTCGCTATCGTAAAAAAATTTCTAACTCTTGAATGGGAATGGATTCAACTTCGAAGCATTTTTCCCCTCCAATATTTTTTATTAGAGCTTCCCTCATTCCTTTAGTTGAGTGCAATGATGAGAATCTTGTAGTTCTTGGTATGGAAGATGCACTATTAAGTGCTCCATTTTATTTTCCCATTGAGTCCAATATTTGTGGTGAAGCTTCCAACCATGCCCCCACTATTTGAAAGCCTTCTCCCCATGGCCTGCCATGTAGACATCTAGCGACAACTTGAAAAATAAAAAAACAAAATCGAGTTGGACCTAAAATCCCGAGATGAAAAGCAAAATCAAGAACTCAAGAAGCGCTACGCTATGCCGAAGCCATAGAGGAAGTGATAGCCTGTCTCACTAGCTCCTAGCTAGCTACCTAGAATATACTCATAACAAACAAGCAATTCAATTTTTTTTTATTTACTATTTTCTCGTGAAAGCCAAGCGCGGTAGCACACTGTTTCTTGGTTCAACCTTCTCCCTATTGCTTCTAGCCTCTAGCATGGTTGGTCCATCAAAGGCAAATGGCTCTGGAATAGGTTCCTCGTGGGCTTAGCTAGTCTTTGGTGATTTTGGAAAGGGTGAACTAACATTTTCAAGAGAATTGCAACTGTGAAATGGTATCAAGGCTTTGGTGTGACACTGAGGTTACGTTTTGTTTGTTTTATTTGGGGAGTTTGTTGTAAGCTCCACTTTGCAGTTGTATTTTTCCTAGCGTGGTAACTCGCCTTAAAGAAAAGATCTTGGTAATAATGGCTGGAAGCCTGGAAACTCTGTCTTAAAAAAAATTCTAAATGATTGAGAACTAGAGCAAATGATTAACTTGTTGAATGTGCACACAAGTGGTTTTAAAGGGTAAAGATTCTAAATACTCAAAAAAAGAATGGTATGAAAATCTAGCCCCCACTCCTAATGGGGCGAATATGGAGACTCTTAGCGGGTTTCAGGGCGGAGACCGGGGTTCGGGATGAACATTTTATCCGCGGATCCCTGATGTACCCCTGAATAAATATTTCAAATTAATTTGGGGTTTAGGCAATTGGGCTTGGGATCGTAACTAAACCAATCATATTACTTAGATGTGGGATTGAATCGCTAAGTGAGACAAGGGAAGTAAGAACTGAATTTGAAGATTATCAACTTTGAGAGAATAGTCGAACATATGTTAAAAGTGCATGAATCGACTAAAAAATTCTATTTGTTCTCCACACATGTGAAAGGCTCAAAGCCTAACTGTGGGCTTGACTTATATGGGCTAGGCTTGTATTGTTTGGCTTATTAGGGCTCTGGGGCTTGCCCTTGGGCTAAGTCCTTTTTAAACCCTTAATGGGGATATTTAGTGCGAGGCGTCGATCTGCTTACAAGTAGGGCGCGGATGTGGATTGAATTTTGAAAAATCATGGAGGCGGGGTGGGAGATCATCATCAGCCCAATGAAGATAAGAAAAGTAATTCGAAAGGATTGTATGGGATCAATTCTTTTTGTGGGGTTAGACAAGTCTTCGATGGGTGATTATGATGATCAAGTACGTGCGTTGAGAAGTGTGATTAATTGTTAAAATACAAAATAAAATCATTTTTTTTATTATTCATTTCACATTGGAATGGTCATTTTGTTGCTGCCCTGGGTCCACGTACACATGTTTTTCAAGTAATGTAGTGTGCAAATCATATGTAATACTCTTTATCATGATTAGGCAAAAAGAAAAAAAAGGATAAAAGTTATGTCATGGAAACCTCCAAATAAAAATGAGATAGTGCATAGTTGTAATAGGATCACCTTCTAATGAACTTTTAACACAGTAGTCAGTTTGAACTACAAAATGTTTGTTTAAATGCATTTGGATTCCCACATTTCTTATTTTCATGTATTATGATGTGTTAAATTTGTTTTTAGAAGTCCGTTTGTGCACTTGTTGCTAGAGTTCTTTTATTACGCGATGTAATTACGTTTCTTTAAGGAATAGTATTTATTAGTTATTATTATAATAGGGTTCCAATTAGGACATTAGTTTTCTATTAGGTTTAGGGTTTGTTTTAGAAGTTGAGTTAGTTATATATAAGGCATAGGTTTCCCATTATTAGTTAGTTGATTGATAAACAAATATTCAGTTATTTTGTTTATTTCGTTGATTTACTTTATCGTGTGTCTATTTTATTTCAATTCCGCATCATCTTTGAATTTCAATAAGTATTTTATCAATTGGTACGTGAGCTGAATGATTCTAGTTTGTTTGATTTGAAAAAAAGTTTGAAGAAAGAGAAGTTTGTAATTAAATCATTATAGACGAAGAGTTTGTGAAGGAGATGCATATATTTTTAGAATAGATGGTAGAATTCAGAGCAGACATGAATCAGATATTTGACAGAGCGATAGAAAAGATAGATGCCACTGGGACATATCCAAACAACGACACCGCCACCACCCAACACCATTGACGGCGACGACACATACCAACAAACCGGTAAGTCATCACACCCACAGACTGATTGACAGACCCCAACGAGTTACCAAATCGAACGATAGGCTCCCCCTGCAGATCACAACCAAATCGATCGAACTACCCTGTTTTCGCCTTCGCTTGATAGCTGCACAGCCCACCGACTCGATCGCACCAACTCTTAGCCTATGACAGTCAATTGAAACCCCAATGATCCAACCTCGTTCAATCGGCACATCATCGATCAACCTCCTTTACTGCAGATCGAGATCAATTCAATCGCAAATCACCTCCTTCCTCCATTGTCCAGTATGCCACCAAATTGACAGTCCGTCACCAAATCGACAACCAACTCTCCAGCTTGGTCAACACACTTCAACCCAACTTGACCTCCTCGACGATCCTCATTTTGTAGTAGCTCCTTTCCGAATCAGTCCATCGCAGTCCTCGTCCTCCATGCAGTTTGTCAATATCCTTTCTCCCCTATTTTTCTATTGAATTTCAGTTCATGGGGTTCCTTTGGAGATGGTTGGGCCGCTACATGCACCCCAGCCAGTTGCTGTGTATATCCACCTCAGCTTGTTTCTAATCCGTCCCTAGAAATATTAAAATTTTCAATTCAGTCACTATATGAGTTTATTAAGAGGTCCCTAGTCCCCTCTAGATGTTTACACCCTATCACTTCATTCGTACAACCACACAGTTTTGATTTTGCTGCTATTCACAGCCACAGAAAATTTCATATCTCACCGTGGAACAATGTAGTTGATGCAATTTGGGTCAATTTTATTGCTAATTTTGGCGACAGGTTTGTGTGCAATATTCAATTTATGAAGTGGGTTTCATATGCGACATTCGGACATTATTGTTTGAAAAGAAGTTATGATTTAATTGTTCATGATGCAAGCAATTACAAAGGGAAAGTTCGAGGTATACTTTTGCTGGGACACTTCACATGTGCTAATATGACTTCCTTGGCTTCAAGTTCGAGGACAAGCTTTTCATGTGCTAATTATCTTTTAGGAATAGTATATCTTAGTTATTATTGTAATATCGTTTCAATTAGGACATTAGTTTTCCATTAGGTTTAGGGTTTGTTTTAAAAGTTAGGTTAGTATAAATAAGGCATGGGTTGCCCATATATTTGATTGATGAAAATAATATTTTATTTGTTTATTAGTTTATTTCGTTGATGTACTTTATCGCATGTTTATTTTACTTCAATTTCCCCATTATATCAATTTCAGCGAGTTTTATTTTATCATTACTATTCACAGAGAAGTAGAGAATGATACTTAAAATGTTCTCTCCTATTTAGTACAATAAAAACCTTATTTACAATTTGGTAAATATTTTCAAAAAACTTGAATCCTAGCACGTGAGATTCTTCCCCTTCTCATCTCTTCTTGATTCAGCCACCACCACCGACAACAGATGGCCACCACCACCCGATCCCGCATAAAACACCAGTGGGGCACCTTCGACCACCATCTCCAACCACTACCAGCACCCCAAACCCTGGTATTTTCCCTCCATGATTCAGCCATCACCACTCACCACCTCCAGCCACTACCACCTCGACCCCTTATGAGGTTAGGTGTCGAGCCACCTCCGGCCACCACCACCACAATCACTGGCTGTCAAATTCCTGATTTATAGAGTTTTAGGGTTGCACGTGTTCCTCATGTGCCTGGATTGCACATGCAAAGATATCAAATTGATAATAAGTTTTTTTTTTGTATTTTTTTTTTAATCACAGGTACCAATATGACATTCTCCCTATTATTTATTTCATCCAGGCGCTAACCTCGTTTTGACTTTTTGCCATTTTTCAACCTTTATCATCCAATTTCTCCTAATATAATTTCAAATTATTTTTACTTTTGTGTTGTTTACATCCTCAATTCAAACTTATTTGATGATCTTAGTGTTAGGAAAATCTAATTGGTGATCATGTGCCTCGCCACTTTTGCTTTTGTTGACTGATGTTTTGATTGCATTTGTCATGTATTTAGGCATCTTTGAGCGATTTCGCGGAATACTTCACGAAGGGGAGATAGATAAACGGGTTCAGTTCTTAATTGAAGGTCTTTTTGCAATCAGAAAAGCCAAATTTCAGGTATATTGTTATCCCATTTACTCGTTTCTGCATGCCTTGTTTACTCGTATCTAGTATCCAATTTTCAAACTGACTCCTGTCTCTGTTGTGAATGATTGCACAGGGTTATCCAGCTGTTCGCAAAGAACTAGATCTTGTTGAGCAAGAAGATCAATTAACGCACGAGGTGTCTCTGGAAGACGACATAGATGCAGAGACTGCCCTGGGTATAATGCAATAGTAGAAACCTTTATTTGGATGTAAGATTTGGTTTTGAGTGTTCTTCAATGTCCATTTGTTTATTTACTTATTTTTGTATATCATCAGATATCTTCAAGCCAGATCCACAGTTTGCGGAGAATGAGAAGCGGTATGAAGAATTGAAGAGAAACATACTTGGTGATGAATCCTCTGAGGATGAAGGAGAGGCAGGATCTGATGAAGTCTCAGATGATGAGGATGAAAATGAATCTGATGAAGAGGAAGAGGAAGAGGAACAGATGAAGATAAAGGATGAAACAGAGACAAATCTTGTAAATCTGCGACGAACAATTTATCTGACGATTATGTCCAGTGTTGACTTTGAAGAAGCAGGCCATAAACTTCTAAAAATCAAACTTGAGCCAGGTCAAGAAGTGAGTACTGAATTTTTTGTTATAGCACTCATATGCACTGATCATTACACTGGTTAAGAAATGCCCCCATGGACCATTCTTAGTAATATTGAACTGGTAATATCTAACTAAATGTTACTACTGATCATGTGGTAATGTATACTGATATTTCCTTATTAATTCTTCCGTATTTGCCGCTCACGCATTTATTTTCCTAATTCAATTCCATTATCATTTATTTGTACAGTTCCAAAATGTTTTTGGCATGGGGCACACTTTCAATTGCTTGTCCCTAACATTCTGATTCTGGATCATGCAGATGGAATTATGCATTATGTTACTTGAATGTTGCTCTCAAGAGAGAACTTATCTTCGTTACTATGGTCTCCTGGGGCAACGGTTTTGCATGATCAACAAAGTCCACCAGGAAAATTTCGAAAAATGTTTTGTACATCAATATTCAATGATCCATAGGCTTGAAACTAACAAATTGCGTAATGTGGCAAAGTTCTTTGCCCATTTGCTTGGCACAGATGCCTTACCATGGCATGTCTTGGCTTATATTCGTTTGACGGAGGAGGATACTACATCATCATCTCGTATCTTTATAAAAATTTTGTTCCAGGTATCTTTTATAGACTACTATCTGTTTCAGTTTTACATTTTCTTAACATTTAAACTTATATGTATTTTGATATGTTAGGAATTGTCTGAGCATCTTGGCATTCGCCTATTGAATGAGCGGCTTACAGATCCAGCAATGCAGGACTCCTTTGAATCTATTTTCCCAAAGGACAATCCTAAGAATACAAGGTTTTCCATCAACTTCTTTACATCTATCGGGCTTGGTGGCATCACGGAGAACTTGCGAGAGTACTTGAAAAATATGCCTAGGCTCATTATGCAGCAACAGAAAACAGTGTCAGAATCAGATTCTGATTCAGGGAGTTCAAGTTCGGCTGCGTCAGATGGCTCCAGTTCTGAATCAGATTCTGATTCGTCCGAAGATAGCAGAAGTCACAAGAAGCGGCAAAAGAGAAGAGATTAGTATGGCATCTGAATAACCTGGAATCAGTATTTCTTTGCTCCCCAAGTCAGAAACTTGCAATGTAATAGAAAGTTCTAAATTGTAACACCTTTGCGATTATATTTTGGTTATCCAGAATCAATTCACCTCTGTAATACCTTCTTTTTAAAATTGTATTTATTGAAAGCCTGAATACGTAATGTAGTTACTGAACTCTTGAATACATATTTACTGAAAGCCTGAATGCGCAACACAATAAGAAATAGGAGATTATTTTACTGAGCAGCACAATAATGCCCTGTGTTGCCCCCAATCTGCCCAATTAGGGCTGTCAATGGACTGGGTTTTATCTAAAATTCCATCCGATCCGTTCCAAACAAATTGGATTTGGATTTCAATCTATTAATAATTCGAATTGTACAAGTACTAGTGTATTTCCAAACAAATTGGATTTGGATTTCAATCTATTAATAATTCGAATTGTAGAAGTACTAGTGTATTTTTTGTGCCGTTTGCACACACTTTTTATGTCGCCTGTGGCATGCCACCTTGTTCTTGCTTTCGGCACAACTATTGTGACATGCCTTTCACCTTGTTGCTTGTTGTGATGTGCGTGATAAAAGTAATAATATTATAAAATTTTGGCAAGTTAATCTATTTGCTGAAGTAATGATTCATACTTTGTCAAAACATAAATCATTTGAAAATTCATTTGAACTTATTTTTATTGATGAGTTAGTTGTTGGACTATTAGATCGTCTTTATTCCTTGGAATTTAATTTATTGCTGATTTGAAAAATTGATTAAAAATAATAATATTAAATGCAATAAATCAAATACACAATATAAATTAAAAAAGAAGAAGATAATAGTAGCGCCCCTTCCACGCGCTGTAAAGGTTTTGAAAAAAAAAATGAAAGGTAATTTTTATTTTCAAATTTTATAAAAATATTATTAAATCATTCTACCTAATGATCAATTGATAATTTAATGTTTAGAGGGGTATTAAATAATTTTGATGAAAGGCATATTTATAATTATTAAATCCTTAGAGGGTCTTGTAAATGACATGAAATAAAGTTTTTGAATTTTGGGGTTGCTTCAATAATATAATAAAGTGGATAAGGATTAAAAGAAGAGTAAAATTTGAATCAACGTTTAGGAAATATAATTCAAATTTGACTTTTTTCCGTTTAACTAAAGGGCTTTACTTTGACTCAAAATTACATATTTTACCACAATTCAATTAAGTCGCAACCGTTAGATTTGTGTTTCATCTTCTCTATTATTCTTTGATCAAAATCAAAGGATCATTGGATTTATTTTATGTTGGGACAATTTTTAAATTGGACATGTTTTGTTAGATAGACCAGTGTATTACCCGCGTTGTTGGCATGTCCACATACTTTCCCTTGTAGCATATACCTACGACCCGGCTAATGTGTCATGCCTTCGACATGCCACCTTGGTCATTTGGTCGTACCTATGGGACTCCCCACCATATTAGTTCTATTAGCGTTATTAGAAAACACATGTCACTTAGATTGTGGAGAGTGTTCATCCAAGGCCATGTCAATACTAATATTTTTCTAGAGGTGATGAAGAGAAATATGAGCTTCAATAATGTCCTTATGATGATCATCGGGATACTAAGAAATTATTTTGAATATCAGGGATTAACTTATGTTTATGATATCATCAGTAAATTTTAATAAATGAAAATTCTAAATAAAATTATAATATTGTGATTTTTTAAAGACAACAGGCACTGTAGTAAATGTGTAAAAGGAAACTTATAAATTTTATAACAATTTATTGAAAGGACTTATTGATATGATGGTAAATAAAATATAAAACTATATTCTACACATTGTCATAAGAATAGACAATCAGATCATATCTCTATGCCAACTTGACTATTTTTTGGCCGTTAGATTTGCTTGTGAAACAACTACTTTATGTGGTTCTTGAGACATGAGACATTATATGAAAATGAGAGATGTAAAGATGAATTTGGGTTGTTAGATTGAAATTTGTCCTGTCATTAGCTTGATTTATCTCGAGCGTTATGAGCTCCTCTTACCCCATTTGTGAATAGTAAAACCGTATTTTGTTTAATTATATAGAATATAAAGTAATTGATGATACATCAAATAAGACTCGAATCACGATCGTACATGTGGTAAACCTCATCTATCACAAAGATTAAGTGTTTTGGTTTAAATCTGATCGCAAAGCTCAGAAATGTAGGTCCAGCCATTAAAGCCCAAAATGACCCTTCAGAAGAGATTACCATCAAAGAACGTTTCCCTTCATCACGCCTTACATGCTTAAGTCACGCAAATAATTAATAATGGACATTATATAAGGTAAAATGAACATTCGACAAAAGTATGCAATTTTAACTGAACTCTGTCCAGATTAAGATCTCTCCTACAGATTTACTGACTTAAGCATCAGAGTGCATTCGACTACCAAAAATGTGGTCTTTGGCTATCTGATCTTGTTTTGTAAGTCAGATCACTAGAAGACCGGATTTGGACACATCAATAATAATTTTATAAATATTGAATGCATTATTTAGAAATTAGAGGCTCTTGGTCATTTTCGCAAAATGGGGGCTATTGGTTATTTCAATTTTTTTAATTGATTATGACACTACTATTAAAGAATAGAAGTCTGCCTATGTTACAAAATAGGAAAGTGTTACATAATAAGATATGTTAGGAAAGTCAGAATAGAATAAAAGTCTTAGGTTTTCTATCTCCACAAGGTTAGGTCAGAGTTAGCTTTATAAGTTTGTATTCTATTCAATGATTATCAATACAATTTAATATTACAATACAATTCTTTACGTGGTATTAAAGCGCAAGGTTCTTTGGTGACCTAACACAACTACGAGGACTCAAGCTCTTTCCCGCCTCCGACGACTACGCACTTTGAGCGTAAACACAAGAGGCAGGAAAGGGAAATCACAAGTCATCGCCTTGCTTAGCTTCCGCACACACAACACTGCAATCAGAACAAAATAATTGCTTGCACCATCAACACTGCAATCATCACCATCAAAACATCATAAAAAACCACCATCATTCAACAATTGCAAAACCAATCGTCACAAAAACAGCCAACAACACAATCATCAACAGAGCCTCCATAAAAAAAAACCCATCATCCTTCAACAATTGCAAAACCAATCGTCACAAAAAACAGCCAAAAACACAATCATCAATCATCAACAACCCTCCATCATCATCATCACTGCGAAGAATACAACCGCAGGGAGGAAGATGGAGAAACAAAACTCAGTTGATGTCGATGATGGAAGTGTAAGTGGAAGAAGAAAAACCCACCACCATGGCCAGCAACTCCAAGTCTGTGAAGGGTATTATCAGGGTGGTTACTGTTAGGAGCCCATAACGAAATTGAACTCTATCTAGTTGTTGTGAACTATTTGTAGTATACTAAATCAGATATGTAGTTATCAAGTAGTTGTAACAAACTCTACAACCATTGTATATATACAAATGTATTACCCATGAGAAGGTGCATCAATGACAGATCGTTTCCTTTCATGGTATCAGAGCAGTAATATGTTCTTGGAGATCTGATTTGTGTGGACTCTCTTTTTTGAGTAGTCTTTTCCCTTTTTCAAATTCTTTGGACTCTCTACTTGAGTAGTCTTCATCTCAATTTTTGTGTGTGTTTGGTTGCCATCATGAGTCCTACATCTTCATCTTCAGTTTCTATGACTCCATCATCTCCAACCAATGCTAATGCTACAGTTATCTCGTTTAACACCCTTGCCAATCTAGTGACGAATAAGTTAGATCGAGACCGTGGGAATTACCTTATGTGGAAACAACAAATGATACCGGCTTTGCAAAGCCAAGATTTGTTTAAGTTTGTTGATGGCTCCTATTGTGAGACCCTGGAGTGGGTGGACCTGAGGATGAGGGACGAGCTACAAAGGGGGACATAGTCCCACATCGTCTGGGTGCGGGAGAGGGATGTGCTACTTATGTGCGAGGTCAGATCCCCATAGTAAGAGGCCTTTTAAAGTCGTGCGGGCCGGTTGGGCCTAGACAATTTTGTATTGTTCGGATCGGGTCATTACAGAATGGTATCAGAGCCTGACCCAACCGAAAGTGTGCCAACGTGGATGTTGGGCCCTAAGGAGGGTGAACTGTGAAACCCTGGAGTGGGTGGACCTAAGGGTGAAGGTTGGAGCCCAATAGGCCCGAGAGGGGTTGGACGAGCTACAAAGGGGGACATAGCCCCACATCGCCTGGGTGCGGGAGGGAGATGTGCTACTTATGTGCGAGGTCGGATCCCCATAGTAAGAGGCCTTTTAAAGCCGTGCGGGCCGGTTGGGCCCAGAGTGGACAATTTCTTACTGTGCTGATCGGGTCGTTACAGAATGGTATCAGAACCTGACCCAGCCAAAAGTGTGCCAACGTGGATGTTGGGCCCTAAGGGGGGTGGACTGTGAGACCCTGGAGTGGGCGGACTTGAGGGTGAGGGTTGGAGCCAAATAGGCCCAACAGACACGAAAGGGGTTGGACGAGCTACAAAGGGGGACATAGTCCCACATCGCCTGGGTGCGGGAGGGGGATGTGCTATTTATGTGTGAGGTCGGATCCCCATAGTAAGAGGCCTTTTAAAGCCCTGCGGGCCGGTTGGGCTTAGAGCGGACAATTTCTTACTATGTGGATCGGGTTGTTACACCTATCCTGCTCCACATGAGTTTTTATCACAAAATACTGAAAGTGGTTTACCTGAGATGAATCCTGCCTAATTCTTATGGCGACGTACTGATCAATTCATGTTGAGTTGGATCAATGGCACCTTGTCAGAATCCCTCCTTGCACAAGTTATTGGTGTTAACACATCAAAGGAAGCATGGGATGCTCTCAAACGATTGTACTCCTCTCGTTCTGAATCAAGGCTTTTACTACTAAAACAACAACTTCATTCCCTTGATAAGGGAACAACTTCAATGGCAAAATATCTTGATAAAGTTAAAAGTATCAGTGATGCTTTAGCTGCTGCTAGTGAGCCAATCAAGGACAATGATCTAGTTTTGTATACTCTTAATGGCCTCCCTGCTGAGTATGAGAGTTTTGTCACCTCGATGACGACTCGCTTTGGTGGATTTTCTGATTTATATTCTTTGACTGAAATGTTAATCGGCCAAGATCGTTTACTAGAGTTTCTAAAGAAGAAACAACCCAATGAACTTGTTGCTTTCTATACAAAGAAAGGTGATGCTCGGGGCATAGGTCGTCCGAACTATCGAGGCACAAGTCGTTCAACTTATCGGGGTATAGGCCGTAACATTCAAAAACGTTGACGGGGTCGAGGATATTATAATGACAAAAGAGGTACATCTAACTCTTTTTTCTCATCATGATCGATCTAACTATGTTGTTTGCCAAATATGTGAGAAACCAGGTCACAAGGTAGGAAAATGCTTTAACCATTATGATCCTGATTACCAAGCTGATAATATTCCTCAATCATTTGCAAATATGTCTCTTTCGGATCCAAACTGGTATCTTGACATGGGAGCCATAGACCATCTTACTGCAGATGCTTCTCGTATGTCAAATAAATCTGGTTATCGTGGGGCTAATCAAATTATTATTGGAAATGACACTGGACTTCCGGTTCATGACTCTAGTAACATTTCTATTTCTACTCCATTTACACAATTTCATTTATGGAATGTCCTTCATGTGCATGCCATTGCTAAAAATCTTATATCAGTGGAAAAGTTTGTTAAGGACAACAAATGCATTATTGAATTCACACCTTCTGGTTTTCTTATCAAGGATTTAATGACAAATAAGTTGTTTCTAAGCGGACCGAGTAAATGTGGCCTTTTCCCCATTTCTCCACATTCTGTTTCATGTTTATTGGCAAGGGCTTGCTATGGTGAACGCACTTCAATGGAGAATTGGCACCGAAGATTGGGGCATCCTAATCCCAAGATTTTATCATTTTTGCAAAAGAATAAAGTCCTGAAATATTTAGGCAATAGGAGTTTTAATAAAATATGTTTAGATTGTCTTGTTGGGAAAACTCATAGGCTTCCGTTTGTTGATTCAAGTTCTTTTTCTTCGTCCCCTCTTGAACTAGTTCATGCTGATTTATGGGATCCATCTCCTATTATTAGTAGAAATGGTCATCGATATTATCTATTGCTAGTTGATGATTATTCAAGATTTAGTTGGATTTTTCCTTTAGTTCGAAAGTGTGAGGCACTTGCTTGTTTTATTAATTTCAAGTCATTGGTGGAAAACTTGTTTGGTCTTAAAATCAAAAGCTTTCAGTGTGATTGTGGGACAAAATTTACAGGTGATCCATTTTCTTCATTTTTGCACACTCATGGAATATTTCAACATATTTCGTGTCCTCATACTCAACAACAAAATGGAAGAGTTGAGAAAAAGATTCGTCATATCAAGGAAACAAGCTTAACACTTATGTTTCAAGCAGGGCTTTCTAAACCATTTTGGTTTGATGCATTTCGAACTGCTACTTTCTTGATAAATCGTCTTCCATCCATAACACTTAACAAAAGATCGCCTTATCAAGTTTTATTTTCCAGAAGTCCGGACTATAGTGCCTTGCGAGTCTTTGGTTGTGTTTGTTATCTATTTTTGGGTGCCCATGCAAAAGACAAGTTGGATCCACGTACATTGAAGTTTATTTTTATTGGTTATCCACCAAATTATAAAGGCTACTTATGTCTTGATTACAAAACTGGGCGTGTGTATACATCTCGCCACGTTATTTTTTATGAACAAAAATTTCCATTGGCGGGAGTACACAATCGAGATGATATCATCTCTTCATATGGATCTATTAGTTCACCTCCTGTGCTTTCTTTACCAACCAAGCCTTCTAATCCAGCCCATATACCATCCTTATCAACTACTACATCGACAACTAATACATCGGCTCCAAACTCCCACCACATTACTGAAACTACCCAATTTGGAGATGTAGTGGTGGTGCCACATCTACCAGGTGATCCATCATTCCTTATATCAGAAACATCCTCAATCCCAAATTCTTCTCATAATGATCATATTCAACAACGAACCTCCAATTTACCATCATCTGATGAACCTCCAACATCACATTCAATACCACCATCATCACCTCAACCCACCCATCATATGATTACACAATCAAAGACTGGCTCGCTGAAATCCAAAGTCTATCTAGGTGTCAAGCACCCACTGCCCAAATGTTTTCAAGCTCAACTGGCTCAGATTGAACCTTCTTCAGTTAAGGAGGCATCTACTCATCCTAATTGGATGGCTGCTATGATGGATGAGTACAATGCTTTGATGTTGAATAATACATGGACTCTAGTATCGCCTCCACCTGCTTCTATAGTAGTTGGTTGCAAATGGGTTTATAAGTTAAAGCGCCATGCTGATGGTTCAATTGAACGATACAAAGCCCGTTTGGTGGCTCAAAGGTGTTCTCAATCATACGGAGTCGATTTTGATGAAACATTTACCCCAGTTGTGAAACCATGCACCATTCGGGTTGTGTTGTCTATTGTTCATAGTTTATCATGGCAAATTCGCCAATTAGATGTCAAAAACACATTTTTACATGGGTTTCTTGACAAAGATGTATATATGCGACAACCACCAAGCTTCAAGGATCCCACACGACTGAACTTTGTTTGCAAATTAAACCGAGCTATTTATGGTCTCAAGCATGCCCCTAGAGCTTAGTTTACAAGATTCAGTTCTTTTCTTATTGGATTGGGTTTTGTGTGTAGTCGGTCTGACTCCTCCATGTTCATTCGTCGCGATGCTCGCGGGATCTTGGTATTATTATTATATGTTGATGAAATTATTTTAACCGGATCTTCCTCTTCATTGATTAACTCGATGGTTCATTCGCTTCAATCTCAATTTGCAATGAAGGACCTTGGCGACTTACATTTTTTTCTTGTAATCGAAGTGACTCAGACTAATGGCTTTTTGTTACTCACACAAACTTGTTATATTCTAGATATTTTAAAATGTGCCAACATGCTTGATGCCAAGCCCATGAGTAGTCCTGTTCCTCCAGATTTGAAACTGTCAATTAATGACGGTGATCCCCTTATGGATTCCTCATTTTATTGGAGCATTGTTGGTGCTCTTCAATATGCTACGATGACATGGCCAAACATCTCTTATGTTGTTAATCAAGCATGTCAATATATGCATGCACCAACCAACAAATGTGCATCTTTCATTGGTAAAACGTATTCTTCGATACTTGAAAGGATCCCTGGCTTATGGTGTTCAAATTTGCCCATCTCTGGACTTTACTCTTAGAGCATATAGTAATGCTGACTGGGCATGATTTCCTGATGATAGACGTTCAATGTCTGGTTCTTGTATTTTCCTGGGGACAAATTTAATATCTTGGACCTCAAAGAAACAACCCACTGTCTCTCGCTCAAGCACTAAATCTGAGTATCGAGCATTGGCCACAACAGCTGCGGAGCTCGCATGGATTCAATATTTTCTCAAAGATTTGGGTTTACTAGCTCGACGTCCCCCCATTTTATTCCGTGACAAAATCTCTGCCATTTATCTTGCTTCAAATCCTGTGTTTCATGCATGCACTCACCATATTGATGTGGCTATCATTTTGTTTGTGAACGAGTTCTTCGGGGTCAACTTCGTGTGCTATTTCTGAACAGTGTTGACCAAGTTGCTGACATCTTTACCACGGGGCTTACCTCCCTGCGATTCACTTATTTGCGATCCAAGCTTTTCGTGGTTGCTCAACCCGTTCAGCTTGTGGGAGGGTGTTAGGAGACCATATCTAAATTGAACTCTATCTAGTTGTTGTGAACTATGAGTTGTAGTGTACTAAATCAGATATGTAGTTATCAAGTAGTTGTAACAAACTCTACAACCATTGTATATATACAAATGTATTACCCATGAGAAGGTGCAATGACAGATCGTTCCCTTTCATTTACATAACAGATTCCATCCTTTAGTGAAGCACCAAGAACACCACAAGCCTCCAGATCCTTGATTGTGTTATCTCTAGCAAGTTCAAGAAAGTCTTCCATGAACCTCACTGATATGTGGACGTCTTGATATGAAGATCTTGAGTATCCATGTCTTGAATCAGAAGTAGCAGTGAATCTAGTGACATGAGCAACATGCGCAGTCTGAGGCATGCTATGTATGCATGAAAGCACAGGTGAGGGGGAAGATTGTGTGACATGATGTACACGTGTTGCTGCCAACCTCTGATTATCAACAAGAAGACCTTGAATTTTCTGATGTTGAATTGCGAGCCACTCTTCGAGGATGGCGTGATGGTGAGGAAGAAAAAGAAAAGAAGAAAATTTTCCTTCAAACTGTTATAAAGCTCTAAGCTATTTGCACCCGAGCTTTACTCAGTACCACAAAAAAAGTTCTCAACTCAACAAAGAACAACATCAACGTCTCTCTCTAGCGCACACGACAGTAACACCCAGACAGATGTAGACCACACGATCTTTCACTCGTCCTTTCTCCTTGTCACATGTTCGGTCGCACATCAAATCGCACGACAAAGAAGAAGAAGAAGACGAAGAAGAAGAAACGGAGGGAAAAGAAAGAAATTTGAATTTCTTTCAGTCCGCTATTCACACTCACCATCTTTGGTCACTACCAAAATTTGTGTTGACTCGAATTGAGCAATACCAAGACTCGAATTGAGTCATGATTTCTTCATACATGAATCATCCAAAATCTGTGTTGACATTGAGCAATACCAAGACTCGAATTGAGTCATGATTTCTTCATACATGAATCATCCAGAATTTTCTAGAATTCGACAATCACTCGACAATAATGATTTTATCACCAAATATGACTTCAAAGTTTCCTCCAAGTTGCACATTTCGTCTGCGTCTACATGTCCAACTTGCGGGGGAGTGTTAAAGAATATAATCCATCATCCTCGAGATGCTGCCCATGAGCGCATCTCGAGGATGATGGATGGTGGTGGGCGGGCTTCGCCCCCACCTCGCTCTCTCTCCCTTGCTCCCTAGAAGTCTGCCTATGTTTCAAAATAGGAAAGTGTTACAGAATAAGATATGTTAGGAAAGTCAGAATATAATAAAAGTCTTAGGTTTTCTATTTTCACAAGGTTAGGTCAGAGTTAGCTTTATAAGCTTGTATTCTATTCAATGATTATCAATACAATTTAGTGTTACAATACAATTATTTACAACTACAAATCAAATTGACATTTTTGTAACAACTCCCAAAACAATATTACTTTTAAGCTGTAATAGTCCTCTAAACAATTTCAAGTCAAAACTAAATTTAGTCAAAAAAATGAAAAATGGTTTCACAAGAAAAGTGATACAATAAATTGAATCACCATGAATAATATCACTTGTAGCACCATACTCTTCATGGTGATACAATTATTGTATCACTTAGTTTGTGAAAATGTGTAAAATTATTTGGTGAACTGTTACAGCTCAAAAGTGATAATGTTTTGGAAGTTATTACAAAAATATCAATTTGACGTAGTGTGAAAGAAAATTTTTAGCTTTAGAGACTACTATTTTTATTTTTTAATTTTTTTTAAAATTTAATTTTAATAAAAAATTGTTAAACTAAATTATTTCAAATTGGATTTAGGTGAATTTTGGATTTGGATTTGCTTAACTTTTTTTGGATTGGATTTCAAATAATCCTACTAGAATCCGATCCATCGACAACCGATAAATGCAAGTTGCACACAACACAACACAGTTGTCCGTCCATTTTTTTCCACCTAACCACCAAATCTTTGAGAATTGGATCATTTATGTCCTAAAGTTGTGCAAATATAACCCAAGTCGTATAATATGAACTAAGTTGAAAGGATCCATATCAAAAATTGCAATTTCCCTTTTTCAATATACCCCCTTTAATCAAAGAAAATGTTTTGTTCTCGTTTCTCGAATGCATCAGGAGGCTTTGTTTCAGATTTTACTGTTATTAGATTATGGCTCATTGATCCACTGCCTTCCTAGTTGTTTCTAATCCAGTGCCACAATAAGGAAAAGGACTTTCTTGAGAAAAAGGACCAGGAAAACTACTTTACTAGGAAACTGGTTTTTTAGTGTTTGACTGCATCTAGAAAATTATATTCGGAAGTATTTTTGTTACAGGTATATTGATAATTTCAATCTTACAAACTTAGTCTTGAATCGTGTTTTATTACATTTGAGTTTGAGTTTTACCCGGAAAATAGTTTTCTTACATGAGGTGGGGGTCGGAAAATAAATCAGAAAAATAAAGGAGAATCAAGCGGATTCGGAAAACTGTTCTCCTACTTATATGGCTAATAAGAACAACAAGAACAAGAACAACTTTAGTAATGCTCATCATACAGGGCCTGTTATGAACTCAAGGAATTATCAATAAATAATTTTGTTTTCACTTGGGTGAATCAAATATTGTCCTCAATGATCTATACATCGACACTAAATTTGTTGACTGACTCTGTTGGAGATTCTTTGTTGCTACCCTCATGTGTTCCCTCCCCAACATATTGTTGCACCACCAACAAAGAAACGGCTGTTGTAAAGTCTGATGATGCTAACATGTCTCCTATTGCTCCTAACTCTGGATTTTCACTGAACTCATTAAGCCCTTCCTTAACAGGGAACTCAATGTCTTGTCCTCTTCCAACTATGTATAAATCATAGATACTGTCCATGCCGCGAATGAATGTCACTGTCTCCTCCACATTATTTACCATCTTCTCTTTGTATACAATTGTCTCTTGGCCAACAGTTTTTAGTCTAAACTCACCAATGTACTCATCATCGTGTTGCATCTCCGTCTCCATGTTAGAGTTCACTTTCAAGGTCTCATCGTCTTGGGGTTCTTCGGTTGAAGATTTCAGCATATCATATCCTGGGACAAATCTCATAACAGTCAGGTTCACGCCTGGTTGTTGTACCATCCTCCAACCATATGCTAATGCTTCTCGATCATCAGAGCCTCCTATAAATATGACCGCAATGTGGCTAATAGATCCACTAAGTCCTCTATCAATAAAAATGCCGACAGAGCAAGGTGCATTGGCTAAAACATTTTGGTTTAAATTACGCAAGGCTGGGTTGATGGATTCCATACCACCATCAATAGTTTGTTGTTTGTGAAAAGGAACAATTACTAAGGTGGTGCGTTTGTCCTCGGCAAGGTTGCAAATGTCTTCATGCATACTATGGTATGGGGAAATAGCTGTGAATAGTTGAATAGTGATATTTGCCATGCTTTGAGCATAACCTTCAAAGGCTTTTGCAATGTGTGCAAATTGCATTTGAGTATTGCCAACTGTGTTTTGTATGGTAGCACGCTTATAAGCATTGTGAACTATTAGCATCGAAGAGGCACGACCAGTGAGTTCCACTAGGTGGAGTGCGTAGACATAAATAGGGGACCTCCTCGTAGCATTAGAAGCCTCTATGAGTTTAATCATTGCGGGTATATTTCGAAGGGTATGGGCACAGATCAATAGCTTTAGTTCTGAATCCATCTTGGTCTTCTGAATTGTCATGTGTTTATACGAAATGGCACGCTTATTAGCCTTGTAGAAAAATGCTATAGCAGGTGTAATAATTGATGTCATTATAACCATGCATAAAACCACTGTTGTAAATGGTACACGGTTGGTAACCTATGTAAATAATCGACACGCGATTAGTGTTACTTGTTAGTGTTTATTTCAGACAATGCATATACATCACCATAAAGTTAGGAAGTAGGATACGTACGTTTTTGTATCTTGACACATTAAGAAAAACTAAGTCGATAAGGCCTGTGGTGTTCATGAGCAGTCCTAATGACAAGGCTTCATGCTTTTGCATATCATAATAAAGACCGATGAGAAAAATGCCAAACACCTTGGTCGCATTGGACACTAAAGTGCAAAATATTTTGAGGACAACAAATGTTTCCCTAGTTGCGAACCAGTAAATATTTGTTCTAAACCCACTTATGGTGAAAAATATCGGGAGCAAGAGTGTATTAACAAAGTCCTCGAGCTTTTCCAATAGTGTAGTTCCAAGTGCTCCATTGGGTATGATAAGGCCAAAGATGAAAGCTCCAAACACAGAATGCGTGCCAATGACATCTGTGATGAAGCTACTAATCACGACCCCTGTGAGGATGAGACAAATGTAAAATTCATGGAAGTTTTCTCCTTCCGGAGTGCGCTTAATGATCCATATAATGCCTGGACGAATCACTAGGATGCATAACAACACAAGCACAATACTACCGATGATAAGCAAATAAACATTCCCCTGATTTGCCTTAATTTCTGATAAACCTACCAATATAACTATGAGGAACCATCCACATAAATCAACTAATAGGGCTGCAGACATGGATTTTTTCCCTAGTTCGGTGTTGAATAACTTTAGCTCAGCAAGGATTCGAGACAACACAGGATATGCTGTGAAGGAAACAGTGACACTTTGGAAGATGATAGTCAACACATCAATTTTAACTGTTAAAAATGCCATTATCGTAATAAGGGAAAGGCCGATGAATAACATGAATGGCAAAAACATGCCAAATGCGGCAATGGCCACAGTATGTCGATTACTTTGTTTTACTAGACTAACATCCATTTCTACTCCCACCAGAAACAAATAGTAAAGTAGTCCAATGTTTCCAATTGCTTCTAATATCGTCACACTTCTCATAGGAAATATATTTCTCCCAATCCAACCAATGGCACCAAAACAAGAAGGACCCAAGAGCACACCAGCCTGTTATCATAATACGATAATAACATTAGTAATACACATAAACTAGCAACTAAGTTATTCCTAGAAAGGATGAAATGAATTAGAAAAGCATTTACTAGGATTTCACAGACGACTCTAGGTTGCCGAAGAGGTTTGAGGATGAAGACAACAATTTGTGTTGTAGAAACGATGATCATTAGCTGTAAAATGAAAAGAGGAAGAGAGAAATCTAAGGGGTTTTCACCCTTCCACACCCCATTTGTCGTAATTGAGTTTGTTCGATAGCACACCTTAGTTATGTTGTCAAAATTTTGGATGCCATTTAGATGCAACATTTGAATTTTCATTTCCAAAGTCATGTTTGCCATGCTGCCTTCTTCAACTTGTATAGTCTTTTCTATTCAAATTACTGCCACTTTAAAGACCTTGTAGAGAAATGAGGAGAGAAAAAAAAAAGGGTTGAAGGAACCAGAAAAGTGTTTCATGAAGCCTAAACATAAATTTTTTTTTTTTTTTTGTATTCCTTTATAAGAGAGAAACAAATAGAAACCAAAAAGCTGGCTTATGCGATTATCGTATATTTTTAGTATTCTGTTTGTTATAACATTTGCAATGCTTACATGTTTTTTATTGTTCATTTTTAAAACCATCAACTTAAAACAAAACATAGTAAGCAAAACTGTTATATGAAATCCCTCTGGGGGAATAACTTGAAAAAGATTTCCCGAGGCAATAGTTGTTTCGTTTTTGTTAGCATATCCTAATTAAGCTTTGATAAATACTTTCATTGTGTCATTCCATTCAATTTTGCGTGTCAAATGCCAAATATGGGAATCCTTTTGCCAATGGACCCAATTTTCATTCTTAATATCGGTCTCCTTTTTTTTTTTATCAATTGCAGCGAGTGGATCCCTATTTTGATAGATAATTATCATCATTTCAATGACCACACACTACACCAAATTGATACTTTTGTAACAACTCTAAAAAAAATATCACTTTTGAGATGTTACAATTCACCAAACAATTTCAAGTCAAAACTAAATTTAGTCAAAAAATGAAAAACAGTAACAAAAAATGATACAATAAGTTGGATCACCATGAATAGTATCACTTTTCTAACCATACTCTTCATGGTGATACAATTATTGTATCATTTTGTTTGTGAAAATGTGTAAAATTGTTAGGTGGATTGTTACACTTCAAAAGTGATACTGTTTTGGGGGTTGTTACAAAAATGCCAATTTGGTGTAGTGACAAGCAAGGCAGACGTAAAACCTGACTATAAGTTCTTTAATTTGTTAATTGTTTTCTAGTTTGTTTGTGTTGAAGGTTATAGGATGTGACCAAATAATAATTTGGCATAGAATTTTCACCTCCATGATGGAATCTGTCAAAATAGGAAAATAAAGAGTAATAGTCTCTTTTTGCCACAACCAATTCCAAACACGACATCCATGATATATAAGAATTGAATTGAAATAATATCTTTATTGTTAATGAGGTACTAGCTTAATTGATTGGCTTGTGACATATGACATCACAAGTCCACGATTCGAACCCAGCCTGCCGCATTTGCGACGATTCGTTGTCCATTTGTTGCAAGATATTCATCATACCTCAACATCTTTGTTCTTCTCAATTTTAACATAGTGTATCTTTCTTCCTTGCACATACACATCACTATAGGTCATGGAAAAACTATTTTTCGGATTTCCCCAAGATAACAAGGGTTCATTTTCGGGCATTTAAAACTCCTTAATCTTGATTGAAAATCCAAATATTCATATTTGGTTGCATCAGGAGATCAAGCTAAGGAAAAATAACTAACTAACTAAATAAATAGGTGGTTGACCATATTTATTTCATATCCAAAGGCTAAGGTGAAAACAAAGAATGGCCAAAGGTTTTTTTTTTTGTTTTTGGCAAAACAAGAAGATGTTTATTAAAGATAGGAAAGCAAATAAAATACAAAAAAAATCATTCCTATATCAAGGAATGCCAAGACACCATGAAGGTGTTAAAAACCAAATCCCTACACAAATTACAAGCCGAACCCATCATCCACAACAATTCTCTAATCTTGATAAAGATAGAGTGCTCTGATATGTTGAGCCCTTAAAAAACCTCATATTTCTCTCTTTCCACACAGACTACATGAGTACGTGAGGAACCCTACGCCATAACCACTCCGCCCGCCGGGAAGGATTAGGTTGGGACCACCAACTTAGCCAATCTAAAATGGAACCTTGAAACATCAAACTCAAACCAAATTCTGACAAGAAGCTGCTCCAAATGGATTTGGAGAATCTGCAGTGAAGCATCAAATGATCCAGCGTCTCGTCAATCTCATTACAAAGCACACAAAGACTTCCTGTGTGAATTCCTCTTTTCCTTAACCTATCTTTAGTCAAGATTCTCTCATGCAACACTGACCAACTAAAGAAATATTTTATCCGAGGAAAAAAAATTTTCACCCAAACAAAATTCTTGTGAGAGGAAATGAAGGGGTTGGAATGAGTCTCATAATGAGAGGCAACCAACATATAGGAAAATTCTTTCACCGAGAAGCCCACACCTTTACCCTTCTACACCAAACTATCAGATCCCTCTGAGAGCATCTGTCTATCCAACAGATGCATTAAATTGGCGACCTCCTCTAGCTCCCCAGTATTTAGGGGCCTTCGAAAGGAAAAATCCCAAGAATTGCCATTAAACCAAAAATTGCTCACACTCCCATGTTGTTTGTTGTTAATGATAAACAACATTGAAAACAAATCCTTCAGAGGTTGGTTACTACACCAAGAATCATGCCAGAAAGAGATGAGATCACCATTGCCATATCGAAGAGAGGTGTGGGGGTAGAAAACACTTGTGCACCGAGAGATGAACTTCCACAAAGAGCATCCATAGGGAGTGTACTTTGTTCTCTTATCCCAATCCCATCTATTGCGCCCATATTTATCAATGATGAGAGATCTCCATAAATTGTCATCTTCTTCTGCAAATCGCAAAACCACTTGGAAATTAATGCAAAATTGAATATGAGCACTTGGTGAATGCCCAAACCACCTTGAGATTTGGGACAACAAATTTCTCCCAGCCCACTAAATGCATCTTTTTAGAGTTTTGAGTGGAACCCCAAAGGAAGTCGCGCATGATCTGTTCCATCTTGACTGCTATTGAAGAGGGAGCCTTGATAAGAGATAGAATGAACACAGGGATAAAAGCTAATGCGGATTGGACAATAGCTAATTGGCCTGCTTTAGAGAGGAATTTGCGTTTCCAAGACGCTAGTTTCGATTCCATCATTTCGATCGTCTCATCCCACACAACTTTACTTTTAAAACTAGCACCCAAAGACATGCCCAAGTACTTAACTGGAAGCTGACCCGTTGAACAACCAAATAAGCTTGCCAACTGTTGTAGATGAGGGACTTTTCAAATAGGCAACACCACTGATTTGTGGAAGTTGATTTTCAGACATGAAATAACTTGGAACCAAAACATAATTCTTTTAAGAGTAAGAACCTGAGTAGCAGAGGCATCACAAAAGAGGATACTATCATCTGCATACTGAAGAATAGAAACAGGAGGACTACCCTCTGCGACAGAAAACCCTCTCACTAGGCCAGCATCAACCGCTTTAAGAATCATTTGAGTTAGACCTTCTGCTGCTAAAGTAAAGAGAAGAGGAGACATAGGATCGCCTTGACGCAAGCCTTTAGAGCTATTGAAAAACCCGTGCAGCTGACCAATAATCTTCATAGAGAAATTAGTTGTAGATCTGCAAATGTGGAGCCAATGAATCCATTTGGAGTCAAACCCCATGCGAGCCATTACCAAATCCAAGTATTTCCAAAAGACATTGTCAAAGGCTTTAGAAAAATCTAATTTGATAACGAGCCCTGGAACGCCATGTTTTTTCTTGGAATCAATAATTTCATTGGCAATCAAAGGGCTATCAACCACCTGTCTTCCACTGACTGCTGCACTTTGAAAGGGAGAAATGACCGAATGAAGATTTTTTTTCAATCTATTAGCCAACACCTTAGCAATGATCTTATTGGCCCCATTCAAAATACTGATAGGTATGAAATTCTTGACTGTCCCATTTAGGAGTAAGCGAGATGATAGTGGTGTTCAACCGCCAATCCAGAAAATTTCTAGAGTAAATTTTCAATAACTTTTAGAAAATCAAATTTGATTACCTCCCACATTTTCAAATAGAACACCATTGAGAAACCATCAAGACCTGGAGAAACTCTAGATTTGAGCTCTTTCATTGCCACTCTAATTTCGATCTCTAAAAGATTCTCTACCAAGAAGGTAGCCATAAGCTGGGAGATAGACTTAAAGGTAATCCCCGAGAAGAAAGGTTGACACTCCTTTTTTTCATAGAACAACTTCAAATGAGAGATCATGAGTTCTTTGATGCTGACTTCATCCACTACCAACTCCTAACCCATGCTAAGAGCTTCAATAGAGTTGAACAGTCTGCATCTGTTAGCCAAGTTATGAAAGAATTTGGACCCCTGATCCATATGACAAGCTCAGTTGACCCAGAACGGATAATATTGTATCATGTGGATCAGGTCGTGACAGAATGGTATCAGAGCCGAACCCAGCCGAAAATGTGTCAACGAAGACGTTGGGCCCTAAGGGGGTAGATTGTAACACCCTATGTGGGCGGGCTGTAAGGGTGACGGGCTACCATGTATGGGAGGGCTTTGAGGCTGACAACTCCGTGTGTGGGTGGGCTCAGAAGGCTGGTAGGCTACCTTGTGCGGGCGAGTTCAGAGGCTGACAGACTATTAGGGGGTTATATCCCACATCGCCTGGGTGAGGGAAACATATGTGCTATATATGTACGAGTTTAGATCCACATGACACAACACGTTTTAAAGTCGTGCGGGTAGTTAGGTTTGGCACAGAGCGGACAATATTATATCATGTGGATCGGGTCGTTACTTTGTGTTGTTAGGGTGTTACAATGCTAACCAAATGCTCTGATACCAAACTTTTGGTTCTTCTTGACAGTAGTATCAACCCTAAATTAATAGATTGTCCATATATATCCACGTAGGATTAGGATTGTCTGCTTCCCCGAAACTCGGGAAGTGAGAATTTAACAACAGAAACATTAAATAAAAATTAACATCAACAAAAAATTATAACCAGGTTAACTTTTTGGAGATGATCGCTCCATACATAATCTCCAACAACGCCGCCCAAAGACTCTAACATGTGAAAGGCTAAATGGTTACGTTCCAATAAGAACGTACCCAAGAAGCATAAACTTATTTGGGTAAGCGATGTAGCTGGTATGAGAAATCTCTATCTCTATCAAATTACATACACCAGGAAGCAATAACTAAAAAATATGTAGTTTCTCAACGAGGCAAACTTGTCATACTAATAAGCTCTATCATATCTAAAGTAAATATTTATTTTACCAATACTTACACTGTGAGGGTTGACCATGATAAGTCTAACCTGCAAAAATGTTAGCAGACTTACCATCCTGCACGAAACGGTTAGAACCAAATAAATGAAATTTCTAAGTTTATCAGTATTCATCATGAATACTATTTTAACCGATATTTCAATACCTGTGTGAGCAATTTACTTTCATCAAAGTACAACTCATGCCCTAATACATCATCATTAACAACCAAACATTTATTTTCCTTAAGGAAGACATATAGTTCTCATTCAATGATCGAATAAACATTTAGTTTCTTCCATCAATGAAATCATATTATAACATACTTACAACAAACATATTTACCTTAAGGAAGACATGTAGTTCTCATTCAATAATCGAATGAGCATTTAGTTTCTTCCCTCAAGGAAACCATGCATATAAAAAAAATTGTTTCTTTTCCACAATCGCACTCACCTCCTATGCAAAACACACCTCACCCAAGCGTGTCTCCATTGCCTTCGAAACCACTAGTAACGTATATGTTCCAAGTGGGGTGCCACATCAAGGAACATGTCATCTCACCCGAAGTTCGATCCATGGCAAATATTTTTTAAATATTACACGTACTACCGACTTCACAGGAAGCGAGAGATCGCATGTTCCATCACAGAGTTAGTGCTACAGAAGTGAGAGAAGCTTTAAAAAGAATGAAGACAGGGAAGGCTGTTGGACCGGATGATATACCAATTGAAGCATGAAAATGTCTGGGAGAAGTTGGGATTCAATGGCTAACTAAGCTCTTTAATAGGATTTTGGAAACTAGAAAAATGCCAGATTCATGGAGGCATAACATTGTGGTACCAATTTATAAAAACAAAAGGGATATCCAGAATTGCTCGAACTAAAGAGGGATCAAGCTTATGAGTCATACGATGAAACTTTGGGAGAGGGTTATAGAACGAAGACTTAGGAGTTTAACCACGGTTTTGGAGAATCAATTTGGATTTATGCCGGGTAGGTCTACTGCAGAGGCCATCTTCCTGCTTAGGCAAACTATAGAAAAATACCGAGAGGCACGTAAGAGTTTGCATATGGTTTTTATTGATCTGGAGAAAGCATATGATAGGATCTCCAGGGAGTTAATTTGGTGGGTGCTTGAAAAGAAGAAAATGTCTCAATGTTATGTCGACATCATTAAGGATATGCATGAAGAGGCTGTAACAAGTGTTCACACAGTAGGTGGGATGTCCAGTGAATTTCCAGTGTCAGTAGAGCTACATCAAGGGTCGGCGTTAAGTCCATATCTCTTTGCTTTGGTCATGGATGAGTTGACGAGACATCTGCAAGAAGATGTACCTTGGTGCATGTTATTTGCAGATGATATTGTCTTAATTGATGAGACTAGTGCAGGTTTAGGTCAGAAATTAGATAGGTGGCGGACGACTTTAGAGAGTAAATGTTTTAGAATTAGCCATTCGAAGACGGAGTATCTAGTGTGCAACTTTGGTTGTGAACCATGAAGGAGAAGTAACCCAGAGTGTGAGGCTTTTCGATAACTAGGATATATAATTCAAAAGAATGGGGCTATTGGAGAAGATGTAGACCATAGGATTAAAGCTGGTTGGTTGAAATGGAGAATGACGTCAGGAGTACTATGCGATAGAAGGATGCCTGCAAGGCTAAAAGGGAAATGCTATAAGAAAATTGTTCGACCAGCCATGCTATACGGTTCAGAATGTTGGGCTACTACGAGACAACATACACATAGGATGACAGTAGCAGAAATGCGTATGTTAAGGTGGATGTGCGGTAAAACTCGTAAGGATAAAATTAGAAATGAAAGAATTAGGAGATACTTAGGTGTAGCGCCCATAGAGGACAAAATTAGAGAAAACGTTTAACTTGGTTTGGTCATGTGCGAAGGAGACCAAACACGGCACCAATTAGAAAATGTCTAGATTGGCAAGTTAATGGAGGGTGTAGACGGAGGGGACGACTGTTGAAAACTTGGATGAAAGCGGTGAATTAAGATATCATTGAGCTTGGATTAGGTGAGGATATGTGGAAAGACCGCATTGCTTGGAGAACCAAAATCCATGTAGCCGACCCCGAAAATATCGGGAATGGGCTTTGATGATGATGATGACACGTACTACCGAACTCACATGGAATGACATACCCGATATGCAAACAAGTCTGCATACCAAAATAATATACCACGTATATAAGCAAGTCTGTATACAAAACATTTTTTTATCGAAGTTATGGACAAGAGCAAAAAAATCAACTAAATCTCAAATGTCGCTTAACAAGCTAATTTGCATAGCACTCACATTCGAGCTCATACTAGCTACTTCTTTCAAAAACATAATATATAATAATGCAAATGCCAATTCACACATCCCATCTTTTACTGCTTAAATTGATTGGTACTAGGAAGAGAAGTAAGTTAGCACTTACCATACCAGGCAAATGCTAAAAGCAGAGCTAACATTTAGAGGTCTCAAAACTATAATACCACCCAAATCGAGAACATCATGGATCAATAATGAAGTGGGGAGAAAAACTACTCTTTAAAAGTTGTTGGTAGATGATAATGTTAACATTTTCATTATCCAAGATGATAATGTTAGTGAAAATGTTAACATTTTCATTATCCAAACCAATTAATGAACGTATGAAGCTTTGTTGTGAAGCTCAAGAGAGATATTTTAGGTGATGCAGTTTTTATAATACAAAATTTGTACTCACAAAAAAATAATTTGAGGTATACAAATAGACAAACGAAAACATAATACCAAAATTTTACAACCTAATAGATAAACAAAACATAATATCCAAATTCTAGAACCTAAACAATAAGTGATTATGTCACAAGAATCATAAGAAGAAATATTGACTGACAAAGAAGTCCATTAACTTCTGAACAAGGAAAAGGGAAGAATTAACAACAATCAAGCGATGCTACAGAGAAAGACTATTAAACACAACCCATCTTAATCATGTAAGACTAACACAACCCATTTTACCCCCCAACAATTGAAATGAACACAAACTAAAGTAACATTACAGAGCATACAATTGGGTCTTCAAACAATTGGGTTTTCAAACAGATGAAATGTACTCAACAACTGAACCCAAAACTAACACTAAAAATTCTACTATACAAAAAAAAAAAAAAAAAAAACCCTTCCACTGTCCCCTAACCACAGAAATCAATATACATCGATGAGATCACTAGACAATGGATGAAGATGAGGAACTCATCTAGAGAAAGGAAGAAGACTCACCTGTAATTGGATTCGACACAAAAGATTGGTGAGAGGCAAGCCAAGATAAGAGCAAAGCTCATTATCTTTAAACCTATATATTTTTATATGTTTGATGAAAACCTTATCTCTCTCTCACTTGTCCCTCTCTTCTCTTCATGTACTCCCCCTTTCATCTTCTTTTTCTTTTCTCTCTGTATCTCTTTTCTTTCTTAAGCAATGTAAAGCCAAGCAAACCCTCTTTATATCTCATTAAGTCACCTTTTTTGCCACCACCAACACAAAACCAAACAATTTAGTAAAAAAAACCTTCAAAATTAAGGTTTTATGAAGTAAATGTACACCCCTTTTTATGTTACCCTATCACTATCCAAATGAAAAGAAAAATGGCCCAAACTATATTTAATCAAACAAAGCCCAATTTGGGTTTCCTGGCTCACATACAATATTCAGCCCAGATTGGGTTTCACTAATATTTCGCTAACCACACTCAGACACACACTTCATTATATTTAGCTACGGTAAACAAAACAATTTTTTTTACCTAATATATAAGATTATAATATATCACACATAAATAGATAATAGTATTTGTATTAATTTAATTTAGTTGGTATTACAATATACTAGGGGTGGGCACGGGACGAGATAGACCCATCCCTATCCCATCCCATCCCATTCATACGGGATCGAGACAGGATGAGATGGGAAAAACCCCATCCCGACCTCGTCCCATCCCAAACGTGTTCGGGACGGGACGAGATCGGCCACTCTATTCGAACCTACGACCAATCGGTTAACAGCCGACCGCTCTACCACTGAGCTACTGAGGAACAGCGGCTTAGCTTTCAATTCGCCTCTGACCATCAAATGAAATGTGAATAACTCGTCCTCCTCTCTTTGAAACAAGGGGCGCTTTCACGGTTTAGGCTGCTCCCATTTCGCTCGCCGCTACTCCGGGAATCGCTTTTGCTTTCTTTTCCTCTGGCTACTAATTATTGCTAACTGCCCAAAGTGAGAAGCAAAAATATTCTGATAAAGACGTTCCTCAGTAATATCATCATGACTCTCGAAGTCATGTGCGGTAGCAATACCAAACCAATATGGAGAAGACAAAATTGTTTGAAGCACCGACAGAACCGGAAGCGCCCCTTGTTTCAAAGAGAGGAGGACGAGTTATTCACATTTCATTTGATGGTCAGAACCTCCATGCTGTGGCTGTGGAGGTGGGGGCTGCCGCCGCCTGATAGAGGCAGAAGCCGGGGCCACCAGAGCTATCTGCGTCAAGTGTGTCGATTGAAAGAGGAGGGGAGACATACTGCGGGTTGTCTCATGCCATAAATAAACCCGTACACTCAAGAGAACCCGTAGGAAGTCTTACCATGAGCAGATTGTATCCTTCTTCTGTCCGAAGAAATGATTCATCGAAATAATGAGTCACCCCTTTACGAATAACAGAAACTCTGTTATAGCCATTTCTGTACATTCAATGTACTCTACGGATAGAGGAATACATAGAGTTGAACATAGTAAAATAAGAAATTGAATTATTATTTCTTTCTGCCATATCCTTAATAGCGGGTTGGTTACATCTACAACCGAAATGGAAACCAAGCGTAACAAAGCATAGCTGAGAACGCAACCCCTGCATCTAGCCCTGCAGATAACACGTAATTGTGCCTAGCCCACCAAATCTAGAGATGTGTGTGAAAGACATTGAGAATTTGAGATGCTACAATGTTATATGCAGCACAGAATTTGTATGGGCATCCAAATATTGCAATCCTAAAATAAATAAATAAAAATATTAATAATAAATATTGAAAAATTAGCTGGGGACGGGACGGGATTGGCGGGATTGAAAATCTTCATCCCAACCCATCCCATTCTAGATCGGGACGGGACGAGATCGGGATGGAATTATTCAATCCCATTAAGACCCGAAAAAATCGGGACGGGACGGGAATGGGATCGCGGGATGGGATGCCCACCCCTACAATATACACACCTTAAAAGAATCTTGTCCCGAGATTCGGAAGGTAAGAAAGTCATGCGAATATTAAAAATGACTTGGCAAACGAAATGAGATTTTAAAAATATATTTTCAGATGAAAAATTACTTAGATTTTATACTCATAGAAAAATTTCACATCAAACAAAGCAAAACACCAGACATGCATACACACGAGGCTACTACATGCATATACCTATATTATTTTAACAATAAATTAGAACACTATGTACAAAAATATTATTAAGGTCAATGAAAAGTACATGAGTTACAGTATATACACCTAAAAAGAATCTCGTCCCTAGATTCGGTCGATGGTTGTAAGTAGGTAATTAATTCTACAATAAGCAAACAAACCACACATCATATTGACAAACAAGTAGCTCATGTACATGTACATAACTTCATGAAGACAAACACACAAAGATATATTATAAAATTATAATAGTATTAAAAATTTCGGGGTGCTACAATATATACAACTCAAAAAGAATCTCGTTTCGAGATTTGCTGAAAGGGACAACTAATCACTCATGATAACAAACTGCTAAAAGGAAAACTACACAGAATAATGTCCCACAATATTGACATTAAAACTAGATATCATTACTCCCGTACACGCTAGTAAAAAAAATCTCACCACGAGATTCTCGAAGTAAAAGGAAAAAATACTAAAGGTTCATGGTTCACCCTTGTCACTTTATCTTTAGACATTTTCACACTTACTTACCCATATCCACATTTTGAGGATCACCTAGACTCTACCCCAGCCTAGGCTAACCAAATGGTCTGATACGATATTGTCCACATAGGGGCTATAACGTATGTGAGATTCCATGTAGTATTTAAGAAATATAACGTATGTGAGGATATGTAATATTAGTATATATCCTCATGTACTAATATAACGTATGTGAGATTCCATTTTGCTATGTGCTTCAATATATTTGCTCGACTTGTTTTCAGGGTTGTATATGGCTTGTATGTGGTCTTCATCACACTCGTTACTCGCTGGTGTCGAAGCAGTGTTGGTTGTAGCTTATCGACTTCTTGTCATCGCGAATCGCTCCTTCTTCCATTTCGATGTTTCTTCATGGGTTGCTACCCTCCTGTTGTCCATCGTCTTGTCTTCTTTCCTCATTTTTTCCCGTTTCCTTGAAATATTTTATTTTTCTTGGTAATTTTTTCTCCTGGTTGCCTTCATTTCCTCAAGGGAGATATGTTTTTGTGCTAATTTTATTAGGATTGCCATGCCCTTTGGAGGTTCTAGGTTAAGAGCATCAAAGAAGGGGCTTCTCTTCAATCTGACCACAAAGGTTGAAGCAGCTGTGTCATCGCTACATCCATCAATCATTGTCAATTCATTGTTAAAGTGGGTGACATATTCCTGTATTGTCTCTTCGGGCTTCTGCCTGATGTGCAAGAGGTAGTGTGGCATTTTTCTCATCCGTTGGCTTCCGATGAATCTGGTGATAAAAGCGGTGGCCAAAGTTTGAAAGGAATCTATTGACCTTGGTGGTAGGCTATTGAACCAGTTCATTGTTGTGGACGTGAGACTAATTGGGAATGTCCTGCATAAGATCGACTTTGTGGTCTCATTCAGGGCCATCATGTGGTGGAAGTGTCTTAGGTGATCAGTTGGATCGGAAGTACCATCATATACTTCGAATTTTGACGGAGTGAACTTTTTTGGCATTGTCATTTTCATGAGGGCGTCGGAGAACGACAGCTTTACCAACTCGTATAGTATGTAGGGATTCGTGACTTCTATTCTGAATGGGAATTCAGTAAGCGTCCCTTCACATAGTGGATATTTGCTTCGAGGGAGCTCGTTGCTTTCAAAGTTTTTCTGTTGGGGTTCAGCAGGGACTTCGTCACTCCCTTGAGTTCGATTGGCGGTGTTCTGTTGTGGTGGTGCCTGAACATGATCGGCTGGTTGAATGCGCTCCTGGGTGATCTTCTCCAGCATCTTTGTTATGTGACTTAATTGGGTTATTAGTAAGTCCACCCGAGGGTCCATGGCAGCACCGCCGGACACTTGGGTTGTCTGGCTACTTCGTGTTGCGGATCCGCATTCTCGTGTGCTATTGGTCCGATGATCCAAGATGCTTCTTCTTCGCGAGCCGTCAGTGATGCATTGTTGTCAGTGAGAGAGTTGTCATGATCATTACCGGATTGAGGACCTGCAGACTGCATCATTTTCTTTGGCGGCTTGTTGATCTTTTGTCAGGTTGTGGTGATCTTTGTCATTGTGTGCTCCGTTTTTAGAAAGGAAACTCATCGTTTTCCACAGACGACGCCAAACTGATGCGTCCAAAAATCATCCTCCTGTAAGTTTGACCTGCAAAATAATCGTTAGATTACCAATGACCACCTTTTTGGTGGCCGAAGGCACTTTGATGCTTAAGTCAGTAACTCTGTTAGAAGGAAGTAAATCTGAAAAAAAAACTCAGTTAAAGTTGCATACATGTGTCGAATGTTCCCTTTACTTTTTATAACGGTCACAATTAATTCTCTGCATGACTTAAGCATTTGAGGCGCAACAGAATGAGACGTTTCTTGTAACAATCTCCTTCTTAATGGAGATGCATTCGTAGATGCGTAATTCTTTCCACGACTTTTTTTTTGTGCAACGTTATTCTTTTTTATGGGAGAACTCGTGTCGGGCCTGGATTTGGGCTCTGACTCGTTTGGGCCTGGATTCGGGCCCTGTTTATGTCTCCTTATTGGCGGGCCTCGTTTGGGCCTCTATAATTGGCTTTGTTCTTCCTGGGCTTTACGAGGTGGCCCAACAGGCTGTATCCTCGTGATGAATTTCTATGCCACGTGTACGACCATGATGACTAATCTATTTTGAAGTATCATCAATATATATATATATATATATATATAATGGTTTTTCGTACTCACTAGAGGTAGTAGACATGGAGAAGACCTTCAATGCTTTTTGTTGTTAGGGTGGAGGTCTTGAACACACGACTCACAACGAATTTTCATAGGAAGGATTGAATCTAGAAAAATTGTTAAGAGCTAGACCCCCTCTAGCGCCAGATCGGCGCCACGAGAGGCTCAAGAACGTGTTGAAGAAGAAGAAAATAGATGAAGAACAAAAGAAGAAGAAGAAGAAGAAGAAGAAGAAGAAGAAGAAGAAGAAGAACAACAACAACTGAAGAACATAAGAACAAATGAAGAAAAGAAGAAGAAGAACATATGAGGATTGGAGGGTATTGAGCCTCCCTTGGCGCTAGGGGCCTGACTCTTAAGAATTGTTCTTGAATCTATCTAATAAAGGCACGCCTTATGGAGAAGATCTTCCATTTTTTTTGTTGGGGTGTCTTGCAAAAATGACTCACAATGTCCTTTCATTGAGACAGGATTGGATATCTATCTTACAAATCAGAATAGTGTTTAGGTTAGAGATAAAAGACAACTAAGATTGAAAGTTGTCGAAGATGTTGATGGTGGATATTCATTGTCAACAATTTCATGTTTGTAAATAAGTTGCAATTTCAGTTTTAAATATGCATTTCACGCCGTATTCATTTTCCAAAAAAATAACTGTAATCTAATGCCTTCACGTCGTAAGTATTTTCAATATGAAGACACATTCAAGCAAAGACCATGAAATTTATATTGGAAAATCAAAGTTTTGGAAGGTTGAAAAAAAAAAAAAAAATATATATATATATATATATATATATATATATATATATATATATTTTTTTTTTTTTAAAACTTTTATGCCTCAACCAACTTTGATCAACATATCTAAAGGCCCAGATTGAATTTGAGGGCTGAAGGCACAATGAATACCCTAATATATATTTATAAGGCCGACAAACCTTTTGTGTGTCTTGGAGACAAGATTGTCAAGGATCGATATTGAAAGTTGAAAAATTATCAAAGATCAAGATTTGTACTCACATAATGGCATGAGTTGTACATAAAGTATAAATAAAGAGAGAAAAAAAAAAAAAATAAAAACTTGTACAAAGAAAACTAAAATCTATGTTGAAGAATATATATGCATGTGGCGGAGGGAAAAAATTGTTATTTTAATTCTCAAAACTTAAAAGTACCACCACTTTTTTTATTTAATTGTCCGATTACAGTAAACTTAGTAGCGTTGAAATGTATTTTTGAAGATCTTTCAAATAAATCACTAATAAATAGAAAAGGTTGAAAATTTAAAATGAGATTTTCACTAATAACTAGTTTAACTAAAATGTTCATAAAATTTAATCGAGTTTAGCACGTTGCTCCGAAACCTTTTAGCTTGCATGTTAAAATAAAAATGTACTCAAAATTTAATTGATCTAGATAAAGATGGAGATTCAAAAATATAAATACTTGTATTAAAAAAGAAAGAAATATGGGGTGTCATAGGCATGTGTAATATGCTATTACTATTACAGTTAGAGCTGGTGCATGTCGGCCACTCATCTTGTTTATGTAGATACAAATCTTGGAGAATTATTGCACATTCTTCCTCAATTTGCCAATTTGATGGCAAGGTTTGGGAAAAATTTTCAAATTGTGGGAGCTTTTGGTTGCGTAATACAGGGAACAAGAAATAACGCCATCAAAACTTAGTAAAAGTTCCGAACTCACCATTAGAAATGTTCTAGAGCTTGAACCTTTTTTTTTCTTAAAAAAAAAATGGTCTTATTTGATTTGAGAAAACTGGTTTTAGATACTTTGAAACCCTAGACTCTTTTTTGTTTTTGTAAATCTTAAGTTTGAGAAGTGTTAATTGTGAAAAATTACAACTCTCTTTGCCCATTGTCTTTAGGATCAATTTTTTGTAATGAATAATCGGATGAGGAAAAGGTTTTCAATTAAAACTATATTAGGGTATGTTGGGTTTGCCATTTTTCTTAGAAAATGGAATCCATTTATCTTGTTATGCGTATTTTCGCTGTTTGGTTGTCAATTTACTGACAGAAAATCGATTCTTCATAAGATTGTTCTTCCACTACTCATGAGAATCCAAGTCCAAAGGAGAGGCCTCGAAATAGAATTTACAAAAATGATTTCAATTTCCATGTCTATTTTTTGTAAAACAAACAAACCCTTAGTGATCTCTTTCTTTCTCCCGTTATATATTACTATTTTTATTTTTTTGGAGAAAACAAGAAGATAATATTCATTGCAAAACTTATCCAGAACCAACGTTTGAAGGTAAAATTTTAAAATACATATATAAAAGTTTTAATAAATAATTAACTAATAAAACTTTTAAACATGAAACTTATATATATATATATATTTTATGATAACTGTTTTATTTTATTTATTTGATCACCAAAAAAAATTTCAACCCAGCTTTAACATGTTTGAGTATTATATCTCACATTTCAATGTGTGGATGGCAATACAATAGATCAAGATAAATTCATACTACATTGTTACCCATACAAGAAAAGGAATCTCTAGTGCCTGCAACTCTAGATTTTGCATTGCAGTTCCTTGGTTTTTTTTTTTTTTTTTCTTTTCTTAGGATGACTGAGATATGTGAGCGATCATTTTTCAAATGCATTTGAGGTCTTTTTGCTTCAACTGCTTTCAGTCAAAACTCATTTCAATCATCTAATTGTCACTATTGATCTATATATCAGCACCAAATTGTTTGACTGACTCTGTTGGAGATTGTTTGTCACTACCATCATGCGTTCCGTCCCCAACACATTGTTGCACCACCAAAACAGAAACCGCGGTTGCAAAGTCTGATGATGCTAACATGTCTCCTATTGCTCCTAACTCTGGATTTTCGCTAAACTCATTAAGGCCTTCTATGATAGGGGACTCAATTCCTTGTCCTCTCCCAACTATGTATAAATCATGGATATTACCCATTTCAAGAATACATGCTACAGTCTCCTCCACATTATTTACCGTCTTCTCTTTGAATACAATTGTCTCTTGACCAACAGTTTTTAGTCTAAAATCGCCAATGTACTCATCATCACGTTGCATTTCAGTCTCCATGTTAGGGACTACATTGAAGGTCTCATTATGATGTGGTTCTTCTATTGCAGGTTTCATCAAATCATATCCTAGAACAAACCTCATAACAGTCAGGTTCATACCTGGTTGTTGTGCCATCCTCCAACCATATGCTAACGCTTCTCGATCATCGGAGCCTCCTATAAATATGACCGCAATGTGGCTAATAGCTCCACCAAGGCCCCTATCAATCAAAATACCGACGGAGCATGGTGCATTGGCTAAAACATTTTGGTTTAAATGGCGCAATGCTGGATTGATGGACTCCATCCCACCATCAATAGTTTGTTGTTTGTGAAAGGGAACAACTATTAAGGTGGTGTGTTTATCTTCAGCAAGGTTACAAATGTCTTCATGCATCGTATGGTATGGGGAAATAGCAGTGAGTAGTTGAGTAGTGATATTTGTTTCATTTTGTGCATAACTTTCAAAGGCGTTTACAATGTGTCTGGATTGCATTTGGGTGTTGTTGACTGTGTTTTGTTTAGTAGCACTTTTGTTAGCATTGTGGATTATGACCATCGAAGAGGCACGACCAGTGAGTTCTACTAGGTGGACTGCATAGACGTAAATAGGAGACTTCTTAGTGGCATGTGAAGCTTCTAGAAGCTTGATCATTGCAGCTACATTTCGAGGGGTATGAGCACACACCAATATCTTTAGTTCCACATCCATCCCGGTCTTCTGAATTGTTACGTGTTTGTATGAAATAAAACGCCTACTAATCTTGTACAACCAGGCTATAGCAGGCGTGGCTATGGCTGTCATAACAACCATACACATAACAACTCCAACAAATGATTGGCGGCTGATAACCTGTAAATAATCCACATTTCAGACATGGGTTAGTGTTCATGTCATACACATCACCATAAAGTTGGGGAGTACCGAGTAGATACATACGTTCTTGTTTCGCGCCACATTAAGAAAAACTAAGTCAATAATGCCTGTGGTGTTCATGAGTAGTCCCAATGACAAGGATTCATGCTTTTCCATGTCATAATAAAGTCCGATGAGAAAAATGCCTAGCACCTTGGCTGCATTAGATATTACAGTGATAAGGACTTTGTTGATAATGAAATCTTTGTACAGTGGGTTGGACCAATTTATATTTGCTCTAATCCCACTTATGGTGAAAAATATCGGGAGCAAAAGTGTAGTTACAAAGTCTTCAAGTTTTTCTAATAGTGTCGTTCCAAGTGCTCCATTGGGTATGATGAGGCCAAAAATGAAGGCTCCGAATACAGAATGTGTGCCAATGGCATCTGTAATGAAGCCACTAATCACAACCCCTGTGAGGATGAGGCAAATGTAGAATTCATTGAAGTTTTCTCCCTCGGGTGTGCGCTTAATGATCCACATTATTCCTGGACGAATCACTATAAAGCATAGCAATACAAACAAAACACTAGAGATGATAGGCACATAAACTTTCTTATCTGTGCCTCTAATTTCTGCCCAACTTACTAGTATCACTATGAAGACCCATGCGGATAAATCAACTAAAAGGGCTGCAGACATGGCTTTTCTCCCTAACTCAGTGTTGAATAACTTTAGCTCTACAAGGATTCGAGACAACACAGGATATGCTGTGAAAGAAACAGTGACACCTTGGTAGATAATAGTCAACATTTCGACTTTCATTGTAAAAAATGCCATTAGTGAAAGAACGTTAAGTGCGACAAATAATATGAATGGCAAAACCATGCCAAATGCGGCAATGGCTAATGTTTGCCGGCTGCTTTGTTTAACCAAATTGACATCCATTTCTACTCCTACAAGAAACAAATAGTAAAGTACTCCGATGTTTCCCATTGTCTCTAATATCGTTACACTCCTCATAGGAAATATGTTTCTTCCAATCCAACCAATAGCACCAAAACCACAAGGACCTAACAATACACCACCCTGCATGTCATAATAAAATCAAATTAATAACATACAACCAAATCTTTCTTGGACAATTAATTAAACAACAATTTTTTTATTTTTTAATATCCAATAAATAAGTGAATATTTGAGAATACTATAGTACTTACTACGATTTCACTGACAACTCTAGGCTGACGAAGAGGTTTAAGGATGAAAACAACAAGTTGTGTCGTAGAAACAATGATCATTAGCTGTAAAATAAAAAGAGGAAGAGAAAAATTTAGGGGATTTTCACTCTTCCACACCCCATTCGTTGTAATCGCATTTGTTCGATAACATACTGCAGTTTTATTATCGAAATTTGTAATTCCATTCATATGCAGAACTTGAATTTTCATTTCCCAAGTCATGTTTGCCATATTGTTTTCTTGAACTTATATGATCTTCTCTATTCAAGAACACAAGAGTTTTTTTTTTTTTTTTTTTTAATTCATCATAAGATTTGTTTTGTATTCCTTTTATAGGAGAGGGACAATGAGAAACTAAACAGTTGATTTACAACCATCCACTATTTAAAGTATACTAATTTTAATCATATTTGATTTTTTTACTCTTCATTCTTAACCATTAACTTAAAACAAAATATGGTAAACAAAGTGTGATATAAAATCTGCCGGGCATAAATGGAAAGAGAACACACATCTATCATTAGTTGTCATTTCTATTAACATAGCCTAATCAAGTTTTGATATACACTTTGGTTGGGGCATTTTGTTCACATTTTCTGCCAAGCAAATATCCAATGCATGAATGTTTTGTTTATGGTCCCATTTTAATATCAATTTTTTTAACGATCGTCATTTGAGACCTCAATGACCAAATCCATCAAAATGGGGATCAGTCGTTAAAATCGATCAATAAAGGGACCATTAGCTAACTTGAAATCATAATGGATCATCTAGGATTAATTCGCCTTCTGTCAACAATTTAGGGGGGTGTATTGTATATGGATTCTTATGGAATTGATAAATAATTTGAAAAGTCAACGGACTCTTTAAATTGTCCACAGACTCTTTAAATTGTCCACGGACTTCTGCTGATTTCTTAAATCCATAGACTTTTGCTACAGACTTTCTAGAGATATTTGAAAATCCACGGACTTTGTATGAACGACTTTTACAGATTTCTAATTATTCGCAAGATAAAAAAGAAGTTGGTAAATAGTGATGAAACAAAAAAACGTCCGCATATAATAAAAAAGAAGTTGGTAAATACTAAAGCAATTTCATATCCTTCAAACCAACCAACTAGAAGAAGAAGAAGAAGAAGAGGCCATTGGCTCTCTATGTTTTTGTGTTTATCTTCGTCTGAAAGAACCACAGCACCACCAGATTCAGATAATTCAGCTTCAGTGAGTAATAAGAATTCAAAGTCCAACTCATTTGTAAGAACACCGGAGTACATAGCACCTGAGATCATCTTAGGGAGTGGTCATGACTTCGCGGTGGACTGGTGGAACCTAGGTGTGGTCCTGTATGAGATGCTGTATGGAAACACACCTTTTCGAGGGGAACATCGAAAAGAGACATTTTATCGAATTCTTACAAAATCCCCCGAAATGATTGGAGAGCAAACGCCCCTGAGGGATCTGATTTGGAAGCTACTTGTGAAAGACCCCTCCAAAAGAATATCACTGGAAGCCATCAAAGCTCATGAATTGTTCAAGAACACTGAGTTAGTTTTCACTTCTGTGTGATCACTGGTACCCTTTTTCTAGTAAGCCTAGCATGAACATAAACTTAGCAACAATGAACATAGTACATTTCTAATTGTTTACCTTTGGAAAGCTGAATATGAAGTCGACTCACCAACAGATATGTTTGCACTCTAACCGCTTCCAAATACCCATTTGGTTTCTCTTTCATCTTTGTCTCATTGGCACCATCTTGGATGTGTGATCAGTAGTAGTATCCTCTTTGTTGTGTCACCAACCTGTACGGCCAGCTCAGTGAGTGTCATAGCACCTTAGTAGCCAAATCTCGCCCCAATCCAAATGAGATGACATATGGTGAAGATAATCCCATCAGTTACCTAGATGAGACTAGTTCTCCTGAGTGTCATAGAGTCGATGACAGCTTTTGCCTGATGATTCCTCATAATTCCTCTTTGATGTTCTCCTGAACGGTGTTATTGAAGAATTGATGTGATCAACATTTGTCTATTGGTTAGATTAATAGCTCAGACTGGCAATGAAATTGATACGCCACAATGTTCGTTCTCTAGGCTTGTATTCAAGGATCTGATAAAAACTCGGCCATGAAATTCTTGCAAACAAGATTGCTTGGGAGTCAACTTTTGAGTGAGAGTACCCCATACTTTTGAGGACTGTCCTCTGGTAAAATTAAGAAAAACAACATCCAACATTGAAAGGGAAGGGACCAAAAAAAAAAAAAAAAAGGATGCACGTACTTTTGTCATTACAAATTACAGAGTCGACTACAAGTTTTACATGGACCACATTACATGAAATAATACATCTTATAATTAAAATAATTGGTAAAAGATTAGATGGATCAGTCCATTGACACCAATGTCTAGTGTACACTTGAACTTTTCAAACAATGAGCACAACTTCTGCCAAGATGTGTCAGGCTTACATTTAGAGGCAGCAATTGCTACTATAAATGACTACATGATTTCTTTTGCGGCCTTCTTTCTAGCTTTCCTTCCACATAACTCCAACACAAATTAGGTTATAAGGATTAAAAGTGAAACTAGCCTGAACAATTAATTCATACAATGTGAGGTTCGCTGAGCTCAACTTGAGCTTTACGGGCATCCAGTACTTTTTGCATGGCATAGTGACATCTGCAAATACACAAAGTTTTGGCAGATGAGATACTGTACTTGTTATGCAATGTTGAACTAGGAAAACTGCAATGAAAGGAAAATCATGGGGTTTACATTACCTCCAAGGGAGATGATCGAGGAACATATATGGTGATACAATTATATCTTTGAAGTTTTCTCTCTTTGCTATGTAGGCTCTATAAGTATGCCCCTTCTCACTAGCTCTCCAGGTTTTCCACAAAGGAGGAAGGGTTTTTTGTTGTTGTACTATATGAATGACAAGACCTGGAAGGAACATCTCAGGAGGATCTACCACCAATGGTGCTTCATTAGATGTTGAGACGGCATGCATAAACTCCTGCAGACTTTCCTCAGAGGAACTATTTGATATGTTATCACAGTAAAATTCATTAGAATTATCTTTCAGAATAGAAGCACTCGGGTTGTCAGTAAAGTCGTTTGCATCACCAGAAGGGAACTCTTGACCATGTTCAGTACTTCCTGCAGTCAATGCAGAGCCCTTTTCGTCGGAAACACCTGCTTGTAAATTTCTGTCAGATGACAACTTGTAGTTCTCATTCCTTACAGAACAGTGACGGTGATGAATAGGCATATGTACGATGCAAGAAATCGCATGAGCACATAGGAAAACCCCACCTTTGATGGAATGCTTACAGTGCCTCTTGTTCGTATGGCGGTTACCGTCTTCAATTGTAAAGGTTCTAGTCTGGAAAGATGGGGATGATACTGCCTCCTCCTTGTTCATATCATTCTTGCTTAAATGTAAAACCCGTCGAGCAATTTTGCATATCATGACAACCACAATATCAAGAAATTGATGGGGTCATTTATGAACACTAAAAGTTACTTTTCAAATCAGAAAGTACTGTACGAGGACTGTGATGGAAGTAACAAGGCATACTCTTTACATCCAACCATCCCAATCTGTGCTTTTACTAAATCTTAGCTAAAAAACAGGAAATATCACAAGCTCCAGTAAAATTTGTATACCAACTTCAGATTGTTTTTCACCAAAAAACTTTACCTCATTAGCAAATCAATAGCCAGGAAACAAGAAGAAAATTAACTTCGAAGCCTTGATCTTGCCCCAAATCAAACGAGCCAAGAGAACCCAGAGTTTTTGTTTAGTTTTTATTGATTGTTAGGTTCATTAATGGGTTATGCTTTGTTGGTGTTTGGGTTTGATAAGATTTCTATTTGAGTGTGATAGATGTTTGGGTTTTCGTATTGTTGGTTTGATGCAACTATGAACACTTATGCAAATATAGAAAAAGGATCGAGAAAACAAGAGGATGAGAACCAACCTCTTCGCGGCTGGCACAAGGAAGAACTTTGGGAAACTTTTTTTTACGTTGAAATCTTTGATATGGAGGCTGGCAAACTATTGAACTTTGTTATTTATACCTAACACTACAAAGTCCATGAGAATCCATGATTTTTCAAATCCATAAATATGAATGATATTTTGAATACCCTAAAACTTTTGTGGACTTCCTGAAATCCATATTGAATACCCCTAGACTTTGTGGATTTCAGAAAGACTTTTTAAAATCCTGATTGAATACCCCTAGACTTTTGTGGACTTTTTAAAATCCAGATTGAATACACTTGGATTTTCAGAATCCATGGAATTTATTAAATTGCCCACAAAATCCAGATACAATACACCCCCCTTAATGTAGTCTTATTCTTAGGAAATTTGAACGAAAATGATCCACTTGGCCACATATTTTACATCGAAAATTGGGACTAAGAAGTGGAGGATACACAATTGTAGTGGCGAATGTGGTAGCAGGTTTGGCACTTCTAGGAAGCACATGTGACGCTACCAAGACTTTGCTCTCCTTTTAGTTTCAGCTCGTTTTACATATCTCTCGGCTTCTGACATGGCTTTCAAGTTTAATAAGGCAAGTTCCTTTTGCAATTCAAGACATATCGATTTGTTCTTCTGTTTCAAGAGGCTTCAAAATACTACAAAGCAAACAAAACTCTTATGCATACAGAAAAATGGATAAGGAACCTTATGTTAATCCGTGCAATCGGCTAAATGAAGTCTGCTCATAATCAAGTTCTGCAGAAAAGGCCACTAGAGAATAAGAGCTAAGTTTGTCATTTCGCGTTTTTACATATATTAGCCAACAAAGTGTTGGGATAGAGTTGGCTTGAATAGTTTCACATCAAGTAAGGATGGGTCGTCACTAAGGTTTATAAGGAGATGGTCCACTCTCTAATAGCAACGAGGTCTTTTAAGATAAAAACCCCACACCCGTGGCCCGGATGGTAGGCCCAAGTTGCGGTTGCTATGTATAGTGGACCTAGGTGCGCTTAGCGCGCCAAAAATTGGTATCAAAGCTGATGGATCGGCGGGGACTTGGCAAGTGGTGGATTGTAAGATGTGTGATGATTCGCAGTGTTTAAGTTGGCAACAATATCGTTGCTATGTGTAGTGGGCCTAGGGGCGCTTAGCGCGCCAAAACGAAGTGTTAGCATAGCTGTTGAACTTAGTGTCCACTAAATGGACAATCCAAGTTAAATTCTTGTAATCCAATGGTTTGTCAAACTCTTTAGCCCATTCCATGAAGACGTCTCCTCAATCCGTTATTGTAAGTTGGTATGCCCACCTTAATGTCCTCATGTTGAACTTGCTCTAAATAACGAATTAGCCTTTCTGTATTGGTCACACGGGGCCTCCATCAACATCCTCATGGAGCAAAGCAATTAAAATTCATGAGGGGTTTGTCACGGTGGTGACTTTCAAATTCAAAGAAGAAGGAAATTGAGAATTCGAATTACTGAATTGAAAGGGATTACAGATCTTCTTTGGTGCTGTGAACCAGAGACCTTACTTCTTCTCTACGCAATTCCTACTAACTCTGCTCTTTCTTCATCTATTTAACTACAATAATCCTAACAAACTTTTGAACATACCAGCTGATGAGTAACACGTGTGTGGCTCAGATATTCCCAACTAACAATTAAAATGAAATCCCTAAGATACCCTTTACTTGAATATTTGAATCTGGTTCCACAATTTCGTGTTACAGCAGCTCTCGCTTTTGATTATGTTTTCTTTGATTCCTTTATTGCGATCATGACAATACCCCATGCTCTTCCAAATCCTTGTTCTCAAGGATTGAAAGAAGGAAACATTGCTTGGATATGATCGAAGTCCTCTCACGTAGCTTCCTTGGCAGTCAAGTTTGTCCAGTGCACCAGTACCTGTGTAACCACACGAATGTGTCGAGGAACCATTCATTTCCCTAATATAGCAAGGGGCTCAGCTCTGAAATTACCCTGATCATCAACAAGTGGCAGGAGGGGTGTTGGAATAGTGGTAGAACCAAGTTTTTTCTGGAGTTGGGACACATGGAACACATGGTGTATTTTTTTTTTTATCTTGGGGGAAGCTGCAATCTATAGGCTATTGTACCTACTTTGTCAGTGATTTGGGAGGGTCCGTAGAACCTTGCTGAGAGCTTAAGATTACGACGTATATTGACAAAGGTCTGCCTATAGGGATGTAGCTTAAGGTACACCCAATCACCCACTGTAAATTCCCTGTCTGATCTATTTCTATCAGCAAAAAACTCCATTCGATCTTGAGCTTTGTGTAACTTCTCCTTTAGTATTTGCATCATGTGTTCTCTGTCTTGCATATGTGGTTGACCTCTGGTATAGTGAGGGAAGCAATAGGGGGTAGTGCAAGTAGCGGAGGAGTGTACCCATAGAGAGCCTTGAAGGGGGTGTCTTGAAGGCTGGAGTGATAAGAGGTATTAAACCAATACTCAGCAAGATACAACCAGCTAGACCATTTGGAAGGTGCATCACCAGTCATACACCTCAAGTAATTTTCTAAGCAAGCATTGGTACGCTTCATTTTCCCGTTCTTTTGAGGGTGGTAGGCTGAACTTAAGGTGAGCTTGGTACCCAAGGTTGCAAAGAGATCTTGCCAGAAGGCACTAATGAATATTTTGTTTCTGTCTGAGACAATTGACATTGGTAATCCATGAAGTTTATAGATGTTATGAAGAAAAAACTCAGTTACCATGGACGAGGTGAAGGGGTGTGAGAGGGCCAAAAAATGGCTATACTTAGTGAGTCTATCCACAATGACTAAAATCACAGTTTTGTTGGCGGATGGTGGAAGACCCTCAATAAAATCCATTGAGATGTGCTGCCAGGCCTGTTCAGGGACAGGAAGTGGTTGCAGTAATCTTCCGTAGTGGGTCTGATCATTTTTGTTCCGTTGGCAAATGTCATAGCCAGTGATGTAGGTGATCACCTGAGATCTCAATCCTGCCCAATAGAAATATTGACGAAGCCTTTGATAAGTTGCTTGAATACCTGAGTGACCCCCTAATGCTGAGATGTGAAAGGTTATTCCTGAGGGTCCCAGTGGATCCTATATAGACTTTGCCATTGTGCTTGAGTAATTAATCGTTGTACCAGTGAATAGGAAGAGTTGGGATCTGCCTTGATACTCAGTTGTTGTACTAGTGTATTGGCATGTTGATCCTGTGTATAACTGTCTAGTACTTCATGTATCCATTGAGGAATAATTGTAGTGAGGGATAGGCACTGTCCAGTTAATACAAATCTCTTATCATTGGAACTTGGACCCATATGGTCATTAATGCCATCAGAATATTGCATATTGTCTGTAATTGTGTGACTATCAGTAATATCTGTGAGAGCGACTGTGTTTGCAGCTGACTGAGGCACTGTATGTACTGGAACAACAGGGATTGGGGCTGAATGTCTTCTTGGAGCATGTTGGACAATATTAGGACCATTGTTGTTAAGGCAGACACCTAGGCGAGCCTCGAGGCGGTTTGGCAAAGGGGCGCCTCAAATTGGGGCGAGGCGGAGCGGTAAAGTGAGGTCCGCCTCAGCTTGCCTCAAACGACTCGGACCGCCTCAATCATTTTAAACCTTAAAACCCAAAAAGCCCAAAAGCTCATTGTCTTTTAGGGTTTGGGGTGGGGTTAATTAGAGTTTTTAGTTGAGAGAGATCAAGAATTGGGGGCTGCTCATTGCTTCAACTCAACGCCTCAGTCATTTCCTTCATTCTTGCTTCCTTCAAATGAGGTATGTTTCTTCTTTTCTTCTTCTCCCCTCTTCAAATCATGTTGCATTTTTTTAATGATCTGTTCACAGACTGCTACCTTTTTTTTTTAGATCTGTTCACAAATCATGTTCACAGACTGCTTTTTTTTATTTTTTATTTTTATGATTTGTTCACAGAGTGCTGCGTTTTTTTTCTTCTCCTAATCAAGCTGCGTTTTTTTTAATATGATTTGTTCATTTTTTTAATCATGTTGTGTTTTTCTTCATTTGATTCTTCTTTTTCTTTTTAATCATGCTGTTGTTCTGTGATCTGCTGCGTTTTTATTTATGTGATCAAATTGCATTTGTTCATTTGTCCCCGCCACAACAATGCACCATACAATTTGTTCATTTATATGATCAAACTGCATTTGTTCATGCTGCGTTTTTTAATATGATCTGTTCATATTAATGATTTGTCTGCTGAATGACCTGTTTTTTTTTTTTTTAATGATCTGTCTGTTTTTTTTTTTTTTTTTTATGATCTAGTTGAAATAGTTGAACTAGAATTGGAATATGAATAATTTTTGGAATATGAATAATTTTAGTAAGAAAAATGAATAATTTAGTTTTGAAGTTGAAATATGAATAATTTTAGTTGAACTAGAAAAATGAATAATTTTTTAATATGATCTATTTTTGATTTTTTCATTTAGGTTTGAAGTTGAACTAGTTGAAATATGAATAATTTTTGGCAAAACTGAATTGGAAAAATCTAATCCTGCCCTTGGATTGGGTAAATCCGAAATGTTCATTTAGTAAGATTTAAGATCAACATACTTCATTTAGTAAGAAAAAATCAACGTTCTTCATTTAGTAAGAATAGTAAATGAACATACTTTATTCAACAGACTTCATTTAGTAAAAAAAATTAATAGACTTTATTCAATAAGATCATGCTGCCTGCACATTTGCTGCCATTTTTTCAACTGCTTTCTTTTCTTGCTTTTAGTTTTTTGGATTTTCCCTTCATCTTCTTTCTTTACTTTATGATTGTCATCACCTGTTTTCAGGAGTTCATTGGATTCCAGCTCGTGAATAAAAACTCTAGGACGTACCTACAGGAACCAAATAAGTAAGATCAGTAAAGTTTTTATTTCAGTTTTTTTTTCTACTATGTTTCATGTTTTCATACAAATTTTTGTTTTTGTAACCAGTAATTCTTTATTTAGTAATTGCTATGTAATATGTAATTATGCAGCTTTAAGTACTTGAGATGGACGCCGAATCGAACAAAGATATTGGATGGCGATATGGTCAATTAGAAAATCCACTCAACAAAAACAACATTGTTTGTGCATTCTGTGAGAATGTTACTAAGGGTGGAACATATAGGCACAAACAACATTCGGCTCATGTGGGGCACAATGTAGCTAAGTGTCAAAAAGTTTCAAATGAAGTGAAAGAGTTGGTGCGAAATTATATGCAAGAAAAAAAGAGCATAACTTCATATAGGGATTCGTCATCTAATGAGTTGTATTTGGATGATGATGATACCACGAGAGACTCCGATGAGCTTGAGGCTGAGATCAGTTATGGAAAAGTCTCAGCACTCATTCTTCAACAAATTCTAATTCTGCCCAATCACGAAAAAGGGGTGCTATTGAGTCATTTTTTAGAAAAGAACAAGCTGCGAGTACACAAAGAAAGGGAAAACTTAAGCAAACTACAATCGATGACAGAGTTAAGAAAGATAAAAGAGAGGAAACATGTCAATACATTGCTTGGTGGTTTTATCAAGCTGGCATTCCATTTAATACTGTTCGCTTCCCTAGTTTCCAAAAAATAATTGAAGAAATTGGAGAGTTTGGGAAATGTATGAAAGTTCCAAGCTACTATGAGTTGAGGGTGCCACTCTTAAAAAAAGAAATTGGTTATACTGAAAATTTGTTGAAAACCATAAGGCGGAATGTGTTAAATCTGGATGTTCGATAATGTCAGATGGTTGGACGGATAGAAAAGATAGAACTTTAATCAATTTCTTGGTGAATTCTCCTCAAGGGTCAGTCTTCATGGAATCAATTGATGCCTCATCATATTCGAAGACTGGAGAGAGATTGTTTGAGCTACTTGATGGATTTTTATAAAAGGTTGGAGAAAAAAATGGTGTACAAGTCATAACTGACAATGCATCAACATATGTGCTTGCATGTTAGTGACAAAAAATTTATAATATATAATTTTATGTGTTGCCTATTTGTGTTTATTATATTATAAATCTAAATAATATATTAACAATTAACATTCAAAACTCAACAGGTAAAATGTTGGAGGCCAAGCGCCCAAATTTGGTGAAATTTTTTTTATGCAAATTACATCCATTGAAATGGACTGTCCTTGCTTTTTAAATTGCTTATCTTCTTCACCCTCATGTTCACCTTTAAAATATTCATTTCTAACATCATCAACTTCACTAACCCTTTCATTTTCATCTTATGAAATCAAATATGTTCTTTCAAGTGAAATGTAGTGGAATGCAATCGATGAAGGAAAGATAGAGAAGCGGAGGAGGACGAGGACGAGGAGACGAATGGTTTTTGCTATTTCCCTTTGCGATTTTGGGGTTTTTGCGAAGAGAAAAAGATAGGGAAGAAGATGAGGATGAAGATGACGAACCTTGCGAGAAAATGAAGTTGGTCGCCGAGTTTGGGATGACATGCAACAAGGAGTGCGAGAGAGAGATGCGTTTTTGAGTTTTTTGCGTTTTCCTTTTTGGTTTCTTTTTAGGTTTAGCATATTTATTGGTGGTGTAAGTAAGAAAAAAAAATACGCAATGGTGGTGTGAGAATGAGGAAATGGTGGTGTGGAATAGTCGTTGCCTTTGTCAAACTCATTAGTCCATTCCATGAAGAAGTCACCTCAATCCGCCTTTGCCATTGTAAGTTGGTATGCCCACCTTAATGTCCTCATGTTGAACTTGCTTTAAATAACGAATTAGCCTTTCCACAGGCCTCCATCAACATCCTTATGGAGCAAAACAATTAAAATTCACAAGGGGTCGTTGAAAAACATTACCACAAAAGTTATCGAATCGAGGTTGTTGATTCTGAAAGTGCCTCTCTAGCGGTGCTTAACGAAATTGACTTACACCGCTAGCAAGATTGTGTTTTCTCCTTCGGTGTGTTGCATGAGCGGACGAGGTGGAGTACCTAGAGGAAAGCTACCCAGACAATATTTAGGTTGCACAAGTTTGGATTTCACATTAGTTTAATTGTTTTAACATGCTCGCTATTCAACCAATGAGTAATATCTTCCTTATTGATTGACTGAACAATTGTCGACAAGTTTCCTTAGGAGATCGGGCAATAACACCTTATCCGATAACTCCTCTTTTTGTGTCAAGTTCTTGGTAGTGGGGACTATAAGAAATATGATCCAATTTAAAGTACCCCAAACTTTTAAAAAAATTAGTGGTACCCCCTAAGACTGATTGTCAATTAAAGTCACACCATCTTTTTTTTTGGAAATAAGTCACACCATCTTGACTGTGAAGTGTTGCACATCCTTTGCACATGACTCACTTGATCTTTTATATTGACCAAATCACATGAAGGGAACCTCAAGATTAGTATGACATATCTCGAGGCAAACCCTTCTTCTCCAGACTAAAAAAAACCTTAGCGATCCAAAGCAGAAGAATAGGAGGTGAAGGTGGATGAGAAAAACGAAGATGTTAACAATAGTAAGGAGATGAGTTACATTGGTTTTTGATGATGGAAAGCTTAGAAAAATAGAAGTTTAGATGGTGGTTTGGGTCAAGGAATGTGATTTCGTGAAAGCTTCGTTTTTTTGAAATTACAAAAAAGAAAAAGGATGAAATTAAAAGTTACATTTTTTCGAGGGATTTTTCAAAACATTTCGAGATTTTTTCGTTAATTTCGAAACTTCTTCATAAATTTCATTTTTTTGTAAAAATACAAAACCTAGCTACCAAAAATTACATATTATCAATTCTTCTAATTATTTATTGATTTTTAAAACCACACCATGATTTTCTAATTATCATTTATTTTACTTATATATTGATTTTTGAAACAACCCCCTGATTTTCTAATTATATTAATTTCATGTCTTGGTATTTAGGCTTCATTTAATATGTTTAATAAATTTACTTACTTGCATCTATTTTTTTTTTCACATTTTCATATACCCTTGAAATTCATTATATATATATATTTATTTATTTTTATTTTTTATGTATCCTCAAAATCTTTACATTTTTTCTTTGGAGAATTCTAATTGTCGAGGAAAACAGCGAGGGAGGGAGGACCCTCCATCCCCCTTGCGATGCGTGCAAGGGATGGGATGCACGCATCGCGAGGAGGATGGAGGGTCCTCCCTCGCTAGTTTCCTCGACTCTAGCCATGCTTTTTTTCTTTACACACCGAAATATTTTTTTAAAATCAGAATACCGAAATGAATTTGAAAAACGAAATCACAATCCTTTGGTTTGGGTGAAACCATGAATTTGGGGGATGGGGAGCTCTCATTTACTGTTGTTGCTCGAGTAGATTGTAGTTCTAGTGAGGACATCGTTAGGAAATCTTGAGTGAAACCAATAATTGATCCACGAACTTGGTTTCGATCAGCATTGAGACATTATTCAATGGATTACAAAGAGAAAAGAAGGCCTTGATTGTAAGGTTAAAAATCGAACCGACTTTGGTCGATTTTAAAAATTTCAAACCGAAACCGAACCGACCATTAACAAAATCGATCCTAATTTATGCAAACCGTAACCAAACCAACTAAAATCAAACCAAACCAATCGATTATATATAATAAATAATATAATATGTTTAAAATAGTCTGTCGATTCGATTTGATAGATTAAAATCACATAAAAACTTAAATCCGACCCAACCACTTCAGTTTTTAATTTTTTAAAATCGAAACCGATCCGAACCAAATTTAAACCAAACCTATCGATTAAATTTTGATCGATTCAGTTGATTTAATCAAATTGATCAGTTTTTTGTTCAACCATACTTAATTGAGCTCAAATCAAAGCTTTAGAAGATAAGGAAAGGAATCTGAGAAGAAGATACCTATTGTTCATGCATTCAGTCGATTTCCTATCATATCCAAATATATGGAACGAGTGCCACTCAAATATGTTTCTAGCAAAACTCCAGTTTGAAAGTAACATTTAATCTTAAGACTTAAAGATCCCTTAAAGAAATACAAATTAAGCTCAGAACCCATCACTTGACACACATACCAGCCCTTACAACTCCTTCAAAGATCTTGCACGCTCAAACCTGCCAAAGGAAAATGGTAAATTAAACGACAGTTCAAAATCATGATAAACTAACAAACACAAAGAAAATAACACAATCATTCTTATCGTTTTTGCAGATGCAAGATTAATTAAATGTACAAAAAGGGAAGAAAGCATAAAATTAAATTGAGATATACGGTTTATTATGACAATTGTATTTACAACTTGAAATTCTACAACCATTAATTTGATATTAAAGTAACGAATGAAGCTGTCAAAATTTTTCATGACAGGTGAATGGGATGTAGGTGCGAATTCTAAATGTCAAGGATATTCCTATAATTTTGGGCAAGTAGAACAGGAATAATTACAGGGTGAGTGGCAGCCTAACCTACTGTAGTCATGTATGGACCCTTGATTGGTGTTTAGACTCCAACTGAGTTACATAATGCTATTCAATTAGAGTAAGTGACAAAACAAACAAGGCAATATAAAACTGCATTTGACATAATGCGGAGGAGACAAACCTGGTGGAAGTGATTGCTTCAACTTGTCAGCTTTCTCGGAATCAAACACACAGAGCGTATAAAGATACTTGGAGCAGCGGACCTTAAACTTGACAACATCCTTGTTCTTCTTAATCTTGACAGAGCGGGCATCCTTCCTCCTTGCAGTGAGGAGGAAATCCTTGATCTCGTGAATTTGCTTCGGCTGTGTATAACATGGAAATGTTAAAGGAATTAGCACAGAAGGAGCCCACACACCAAGACATTCATGAAGAAGATTTACAATAAAGAGCAGTTAAGTAATCATACACTAAAGATGAAGACGAAGTAAGATCTAATGGATTGAGAGGTGGAAAAATTTACCATTTTCCCTTCAAACGATCTTCTCCACACCGCGGCCGAAGAAGAACTCCGAAGAACACAAAATGATCTTATATAGAGAGAGAGACTAAAGAATTGTGGCTTCTAAACCCTAATAACTCTCACAATTTGCCTGGACTGGGTTGGGTCTGTAACTGGCCCAAGAGAGACCATAACACGTTTCTACTGGATTTGCTATGTGTCACTATAACTTTTACTTTGTTCCGTCAAGACGAAATGTAATAGTAATAATAATAATACAAGGATGAATATCTCTCCTACTTATAAATTTATAATGCAAGCTTTCCTTATGAAAAGTGAAAAATGTGTTTTGGATTGTCCAAAATATCCTTTTAATTCTATTGTATTTAAAATAAAAAACAATAAATAGCTTAAACAAAAAGGTTAATTTCGTAAATTTAAATGAAAAATTATTACGATCGCTCATCTCAAATATTGTTAATTATACTTAAAATTTTAATATAATTTATTCAAAACCCTAAATTATTTATAAATTATATATAAGTTGTTAAAATTATAAATAATTATTTTATTTAAAATTTTAATAATCATATTTACTTATTATTGAAATATTGTAATAAAAAAAAATTACAAATATTTACGCATGTAAAGCACGTGACACCCTAGTTAACTGGTAAAACCATGTAACTTTAAGAAACCAATCGTTTATTTCAGTTCATTTACAATTTGAAAATATCTCAGTAGGTCGGAAACTATAGTGCACCTGGGAGGTTACAGTTGGTTGAGTAATTGACCCACTTACCATTTAATGGATTCCTTGATCTTATCGAGGGATCCAAATAATGTACAACAACGAATTCTACTACTCTTCCACAACCAGATCTCAATTTGGAGCTTGAGAAAGCAAAATCAGAATTGAAGAAGTTTTGCTGCAGAGACACAGACATCATCATGGCTCTGAAACTGCCATTATCTCTCACTTTGCAATCACAATCTCAGAAGAAGAACAAGTGCCCATTTTCATATGTGGGTTCATCTTCTTCTCCTGCAAATCACAGATCTTCAATGGTTTGCATGGCTTCCACCCTTGGATCTACCTCCTCTAAGTAAGCTAAGCTCCTTGTTACCCTATCCTTCAATTAATGAGTTTCATGCTCTTTTCCTTATCTGGGTTGTCTTCATTTGATTTGATTTGATTGTGTCACTATAGTTTTCTTTGAATTTTATTTATCAATTTGCTCTTAATGAAGATTGCCATAGTGGGTATTCTCAGTATTGCCTAATTAATTGAATTTGTTACCATTTTGTTGAACAAGTCAGTGGTTTGATCTTTTTATTCAGTTTTTTACGAACATTACTCTAGTGGGCGTTTCCTTGTTATTTATGAAATTGTTCGCAGTTGCGAATAAAGTCATTAAATTTGGTGTTTTGAATTCCTCCTTCAGGCTCTGTTAGTTGTTGATTTTAGTGAAGATTAGTTCAAAGGAAAGATTGCCCGTTCAAGAGAACCATGATCATTTGCTCTATAATAATTGAATAATACTTAAGAAGCTTGAAACAAGTAGTAGACCGCAAGTGAAGAGAACATTTTGACAACTCCATGAGGTTTATGCTAAAGATTTCACCTGTTGGACTCAAAAGAGCTAGTGAGAGTTACCAGAGATTAGTTACCTAGAAGTTCATAGGTGTGAGGAGGACGACAGACGTTTATATTAATGAGAAACTATTATAGGATTGTGAGCTCCCATTGACAGTCTCAATGAAAATTGGGGACCTGAAAATTACAAAATAAAGTTGGTCAGGCAAAGATACTCTTCCCTAGGAGTAGGGCGCTTCATAAAATGGGATGGCCAATAGTTTGCCCCATTCACCTCAACGTTCTTCTCTCCCACATCTTCTTCTTATCCTTTTTGGTCACAAGGAGGAGAGAGCCAACCTTTGTTATTTATGACTCGATCTCTGACCACCTCGACTTCTGACCAAGATATTGGAGTCTTTGCCCGTGCTTACCAACAACAACAACAACATTGCGGTCTGTTATATAAGAGGAAAACAGTCCGTTATAAGAGGAAAATAGGGACCCTTAGACAATAGTCCCTTATATAAGAGGATGATGGGGACCCTTTGGTCATAAAAGATTTGATGCAGTCTGTGAAAGGACAGCTTGGACTGCACAAGATGGAGATTGTAACTTACACACGAGTCCTTTATATAAGAGGAAAATAGGGACCCTTAGGTCAAAAAAGATCTGGTGCAGAGTCGCTGTAGATTTTCTTTGCAGCTTCCAAGGTTCAGCATGACAACCTTAGTATCTATGACAAATAAGTTAGGGATGTATAACTTGCATTGTCTTTCTAAGTCAAACCTAGGACAAAGTCATTAGTAGCAGACTTAGAAATTTGAATAGGTGGAACTTATATAGACTTACTAATGGTTATATTAACTTACTAAGCTCAAACTTCAGTAGACAATCGATTTGATCACTTAAACAAAACACCAATAGCAACCAAGTAGAAAACTTGTAACCAAGGATGCACGGACACAGACATGACATGGCAACTCGGCAATTTCAAAAAATTAGGACTCGACGACATGTCAAACCTTACTGATTTTTGTTATTTTTTATAACTCATATGAACGTAAACAATAATGAATAATTCAAACACATAAATAAACATTCAAATACATCATGAGCAACATAATTTGTAATTATAAATACCCAAGAAGCTCATAATAACATCATTTCATAATCATTTACTCAAAACATAATAAATTGATAGTTTGAATACATAACTCACTTGCTAGACTGCTACATGTCTTGATCAACTGGCACATTCCCATCATTAAATAGCATATCATGAGTCATTGGAACAAGAAGAACATTAAATAAACAAAAAATTGGCGGGGCGAGGGGAGTCATTAGCTCATCATCAAAACAATTAAACCATTGGATTGGATCATCATCATCAATCAGGTCCAGATCCAGGTGTGTAAGTTATAAAGGGTGGTGCGATATGGTTACCAGTTCATGGGAAATGTATGATACATACAAATCCATCCGACCCCAATATTCCATACTAGGGGTGAGGGTCCACGTGCATGCACTACTCTACTCTAGAGACATCTACTCTGCTGACACATACACGAAATAGAGAAAGAGTATGTCTAGCTACTTTTCTTGGTGCAAGTTGTAGTGGTACTGGTGGTGTTCGACTATTGAGCAGGGCAGGGAGGATAGTAACTAATGGTCAACAAGACTTGTCATGGAGTCGTCGAGGAAGCAGAGCATGAGCTAGTGGGGTTTGTTTATTTCTTACATGATTGGCGATGTTATTTTGTGCTACTGTGGAGAGTGAGTCATGAAGAAGATCCGGTAGGACTTGAGGAGGAGGAGGACCAAGCGTTCATGATCTCCTCATCATCAAGCTTCAATGACAATCCACTACCACTGGCTACCTAATGACGATCAAGATGAAGATGATCAAGATTGTAATCCATCTCTGGCACACAACAGTTGAAAGCATCGTCATTATCAGTACTAGTAGTGTTGGTGTTCTTCTCGAGTACCACTTGGGAGTAACAAACCTATTTCTCTTCTTTGAGGTTCCTCGTCATCGGATTTCTCTCAATAATTTTTTCTTCATCATCCTCCTCGTGGTGATGATGTCGATAGGTTTTCTTATTCTTCATGGGGTGGAGAAAAAGACCAAACTTGGGTGCTATTTGAACCCAAGCCAAAAAAGTAAAATTGTCATGTCTAAATCGAGTCTTGACCGTCACGTGTCCGATTAGGTCAACTGCCTAGACACATTGACCGCGTGTCAAATACGTGTCGGACACGGGCACACGCCCGACTAGAATACGAGGTTTTTTTTCTGAGGGTTCGTGCATCCTTGCTTGTGACAATTAGATTAGAGTATGCTAGTATTCAAGGAGCCAAAACTGTGAAACAAAAACACGAGCTCTTTGACGGTTACCAATATGCCTATCAAATAATATTGGGGCATTTAGACATACCTCATCGATAATGCCTAATTAGGAAAACCCCCTCAAAGATCGATAATTAGACTTACTACATGGACTGCCTTACCGTTCTTTGAATCCTAGGGTCATATATTTATGACCAAAATACCCATCAGGCGAGGATTGCACTTATGTTAAAAATTGTTATCAATATATTCCTAGAGATAATAACTCATCTCGATACACTGATAAGGATTACTATTAAATCAAAATGTAAATTAAAGCGTTACACATTACAAGGTGAAATTGAGGGCTTGGATTGCAAAAGAAAAAAATCTTCATCTTCTTGTTCTTCCCTAACAACCCCCTACCACCACCACCACCACCTCTCTTCCTCCCTTCACTTCCACCACTTCTTCCTCAATTTCGTCTTCACAGTCCTAAAAAAAACACCCAATCACTTCTGACTGACACCTCTATCACTCCCACTCCACCTCCTTCTATTTTCAACACCACTATCGCCCCACCCATCACCTCCAACACCACCATCACCCCCACCAACCCACCTCTAGCACCACCATCGACCCACCCCGCCACAACTCCATAGCCTCTGAATCGTCCTCTCCCTGCCTCCACAACCATTGAATCGCCCCCTTCCCTGCCACAACTCTTCCATAGTCACTCAATCGACCCTCCTCCATCTAGCTTCATTTCTCTCTCTTCCCTTGTCTCTCTCCAATGTCTTATCTAACTCCGTTTATGAAGAAACCACTCACTACAAATTTCTCAAGACCCAACTCTCTTCAATCCAACAGTTTTTGCAAGAACAAAATAAGTAACCATGACAATCACCACAACCAACATGACATGAACCACAAAGACAAGATCAAGAATTGCCAGAGCTTGCAATCTCGAATCCTCCAAATCACATTTGGTGGAACCCTTGACACCACTCACCACATCCAGCAGTCTATGACACCCTTCAGGAATAAACCCTTTGACATACAGAGACAACCCAGTCTGCAAAAGCCAAAGCCGTTGCAAGAAAATAGAAGACCCTAACCCCATATCGACACAAAGAGCTTGGGCTGACAAACAAGAACTTAACATAGAGGGATGATAATAGCGAAATTTGTGCAAACACTGAGTCACATTTTGCTTGGAGACTGGAAGTCTGTACGGAAGTAGATGAGGAAGAAATTGAAAATTGAATAAAGAGAGTGGTCGAAGCAAAAACGAAGAAGAGATGAGCAGGGAGTAGAGAGGTGGTGGCGGAGATGAGAATGAAAAGAGAGAGAAAGAGGAAGAGGATGGCAGCGAATTGGAAATAGGTGAAAAGGTGGACTGGGGTTTGGCCTTTGAGTAGAGGGTCGGAGTAAGTGGTGATTGTCTTTGAATAAAGAGTTGGGGAAAGGGGGATGATAGTGGTCGTCAATGAATTTGAACAAAGAGAGGGAGGGGAGGGGCAGTGGTGACAGAGAAATTCAATTCGAGAAAGGGAGAGTGGGGAAAGGGTGATCGGTGGTGATGAGGAAGTTTAACAGAGAAAATAGAGGAGGGAGATGAGTTGATTGGAAAAAAAATCTTCTCCAATCAACCCTTGGCGGTGGGGGTTGCCAAGGGGAAAAAAGAAGATGATAACCATTTATTTTGCAAATTATTTTATTTTAACTTTAATTTTGATAACCATTTATTTTGCCTCGAGATGTGTTTATATCTCTAGGCGTGTATTGGTAAAATTTTGGGGCATAGGTGTGCTCCTCACGTGGTGGGCATTTTAGTCATAAAATTTATGATCCTAACGGTCAAAGGACGGAAAGGTCAGTCGGGGAGTAAGTCTAATTATCAATCTTTGAGGGGGGGGGTTCCTAATTAGGCATTATGGATTGGGGGTATGTCTAAATGCCCCATTAATATTACTCAAAGGAATCCATTGTAGACATAAATAAACTTTTATCCCAAACTTGGAGCAGCAGTATGATCAATTACAGCTTTATAGGCTAAAATATGTCCTAAGTTTGACTGCTAAAGTTAATCATGCCTTGTTTAGCTAATAGAGAAATTAAATTTGTCGCGAGCACCGGTAAAGCAGAGTAGTGATAGAATGTGGTTGGCTAGAGATAGAAATGTGTATTCAAATATAAAGCTCGACATAAGAAACTATGCATTTAATGTTGGGGAGAAACACCACAGACTAGCTCTTTCTGCTCCAGTGAATCTATTGCAGGAAGTAGTTCTTTTTGTACGCAAGTTAGACTGGGTAACCTAAACCTTATATATGAGGTGAAAGCACGCAGGATTGAAAACAGTCGATCTGGCTTGTCCTGCTATTTTCCAATTTTTAAAGCTATCTAGCCTTTCATATGGAACGGACTAGAGACCATATTACGATCAGCAATTATTCTTCTATAGTTCTATGAGAAATCCATCATTCATGCAACACGGGCTATCTAGTTTTCGCTTCAATATCTGTTGATTTATGTTCTAGAATTATTTCTTGTTTAAAAGTACCAAACTTGAAATGCTTTCTGATTTCATTTTTACTTGGTTTTCTGTACATATTAAGGGATTGGAGTAAATTCAATATTGTTCTTCATAATAGGTTGAAATGGCTTGAGCTGATTGATTCATATTGCTAATAGATTAGTTTCATTAGATTTTTGAAGCTGAACACAAAATGTTACTGGTTGACCGTTGACTCTCTTCACTGAAGTAGAGAATGGTCTCAATCTGGTGGGAGTCCCTAAATCCTGATACCTTCCACTTCATAAATCCTTGGATCTGATCTCCATTAATTTTGTTTCACTAAATTGGCACCTTCATCTTTCTGATATTGATCCCGAACAGACACTGCACAGATTGTACACAAAGCACCATTAATCAGTAGGCATGGCTTCATGCAATTTCTAGGACTTTAAGTATTTCTATAATGACAATAGTTTCTGTTTCTCAGGGATGTGGAAAATCTTAAGAAGCCATTTAGCCCACCAGTTGAGGCACATGTTCAAGTCACACACTCCATGCCAGCGGAAAAGATCGAGATCTTTAAATCCCTGGAGAAATGGGCAGATGATAACGTTTTGGTACACCTTAAGCCTGTGGAGAAGTGTTGGCAACCTCAAGATTTTCTTCCAGACCCCGCCTCTGAGGGATTCCATGAGCAAGTCAAGGATCTGAGAGAGCGAGCGAAGGGGCTCCCAGATGATTACTTTGTTGTCTTGGTTGGAGATATGATCACAGAGGAGGCCCTACCAACATATCAGACAATGCTTAACACCCTTGATGGAGTCAGAGATGAGACAGGTGCAAGCCTCAGTCCTTGGGCTGTTTGGACCAGAGCATGGACTGCAGAAGAGAACAGGCATGGCGACCTTCTTAACAAGTACCTATACTTGAGTGGACGAGTAGACATGAAACAAATTGAAAAGACAATTCAGTATCTGATTGGCTCAGGAATGGTAAAATCCTAAACCATTAATTCATTTCAATGATTTGTTTGTTTTTGGTGTTGACACGAAACACTGATATGGAGTTCTATATAGAAAAATTCCGGGAATGCTTTTAGGTCATTATATATGCAGAACAAGAAAATTTACCAATCAGAAGGGAGAGTGAGTCTCTTCTTTGTGTATTAATTGAAATTGATGGAATACGAGTCCAAAAATTCCCAGAAGGGACCCATGCTTTCTCTTTTGATTTCCAAATTTTCAAGTATTTTGGGTTCCTGGAAGTTGATTGTTCTCTTAAATGTTTTTACAGGATCCACGGACAGAAAACAGCCCCTACCTTGGGTTCATATATACATCTTTTCAGGAGAGAGCGACGTTCATTTCTCATGGGAACACAGCCAGGTTAGCTAAGGAGCATGGGGACTTAAAATTGGCACAGATTTGCGGAAGCATTGCAGCGGACGAGAAGCGCCATGAGACAGCTTACACCAAAATTACTGAAAAGCTTTTTGAAGTTGATCCAGATGGCACTGTCTTGGCATTTGCAGACATGATGAAAAAGAAGATCGCTATGCCTGCTCACTTGATGTATGATGGTTTGGATGATAACCTCTTTGAGAACTATTCAACTGTCGCCGAACGACTGGGAGTTTACACAGCTAAGGACTATGCTGAGATACTGGAATTTTTAGTGGGGAGGTGGGATTTGGAGAAGTTAACTGGTCTCTCTGGTGATGGCCGTAAAGCCCAGGACTTTGTTTGTGGCTTGGCTCCAAGGATCAGGAGGCTGGAGGAGAGAGCTCAAGCTAAGGTGAGGGGCAAGAAAGCACCTCCCATTCCTTTCAGCTGGATTTTTAATAAGGAAGTGTAGATTTAGATGCAGTAAATATTAAGTACAAACATTTGTACTAGGTATTGGAAAAGTATATAGCGTTACATACTTGGCTGCATTTTGGTAAAACTTGGGTTTTCTTTTCCTATTTCTGTAAGATGCGCTGTTTGTAAAAGTTAGGTATATCCGTATATGTAAAAATGCACTTCTCTTTTGTCCTTAATCTATTTTTTATGACAATCTTGAATGCATGAATTTCGTATCTTGTGTCTGAAGCTTGAATCTTAGGTCACAACTGAACAAATAGGGACAATGAGAATTACAAGAACAAGTAATTCTTATAGAACCATGAGTTTTCAATCTACATGTGAGTGGATGATAGATGATTTTCTCTTTGGAACTTGGTGATCATTGTACGTGTTATGAAAGTTTCTTAAACGACGTGCTCGCTCGTGAAACCAAGAATAGCTTCCTCATTACTGAATTTTTTTAGTCGATTAGGAAAAGAAAATTCCTGATAAATATATGATGTACTGCTCCATGCTCCAATATGTACATTTTTTTTTCACAAATGCTGTTACTATACCCTTGTTCATGTTACATATATATAATCTCGTCTTTTACACTATTTTAAGCCCTAAAAAAATGTACCAAATCAAAGTGCATTCTCCATGTTGACACATCTGAAACACTCAACACTGAAGTAAAGTAAACTACTCGAACAAACAAGGGATCCTTCCACCTTGACCTTGGAGAAGCTATAGCTTTATCTGATGTGACAGTTATAGCTTTATTTGATGTCAGTCACATTGTTATGTACTGAAATCACGTGACACCGTATCACTCACGCTCTCCCATTAAACACCATCTGTCAAACACATTCTCTCATATCTACCTCGAGATTCTAAGACATCAAACGGCCGTCCAATAGAAATCTGGGTTCTAGAATCTAGTCGCTTTAGGTGAACGATTCTTCCCCACTTAATTACCAACTATAAACATAGCGAGCTGAAAACAGAGAGAGAGAAAGAGATACCTACTCTGCAAAAACGCCACTTTGTTGAAAGAGAGAGAGAGAGAGAGAGAGAGATGAAAGATGGGTTTTGAGGAATTGGAAGAGTTGACTGTTAACCTAATAGCTTCAAAGCTAGGCCCAAAAGATGTTGCTGTGTTAGCTTGTGTGAACATGAGGCTTAGGGTTTCAGCCTCAGAAGAGACCCTTTGGCGCAACTTCTGCGCTCAGGATCTTCATCTTTCTGATCCTGTTGATCCTCAGGCGAACCCTGCCGTTTCATTCAAGGTGAAAACCCAGACACCCTTTTGTTTGTTTTATAGTTTAACTCGTCTTGCCTGATGGCATTTGTTGTTTCAATTGTCGGGTCGGTGGTTAAATAGAGTTTAAGAATTATGGGTTTTATTTAGATGGGTGTTTTTAGGAATGGGTTGTTTGAAAAAAAGTGATTTTTGAAGTGTGATTGTGAAATTGGGGTGTGTTGGTATGGTGGAACTGAGGTAAAGGTGTCATTTTGGTGAATTGGGTGCAAGTGGTATGTGGTGTGGCAGTGGAGACTAGAGAGAGGGAGAGAAGAGGACTAGAAAATGGGAAAGATGGGTTTTTGATTGAGAGCAAAACCCTCAATCTAGAAAAGAGTGGTGTTGTCAGAGGGTTTGGAGAGAGTGTGCAAAAATGACTCGCTTGTTTGTCTTGATGAATTAAGGCAGCAGTTGGAGAGACAAAGATGGTTAGGGGTTCAAATCATTTCAATTTTAAGGTGACAATGTTTTTTATTCGAGAACTCATTGATTTTTTTAGGGTAACAATGTTAGTTTGGTGGGAGAAGGGTATTCATGTGGAGACTGGCTGGAATTGCTTTGCAACTAGAGATATCGCCATGAGAGAGGTAGTGTGCTGTTTGGCTGATTCAATAAACTATATCTTCGTATTATCCAAGTGTGGTCTTACTTTATTTGCCTTTTCAGGGTTATGCATTTAGAAATGTAAGGCTTAGTTAGGGAGTTTGGAACCATTTGTAGAATCTTATGCCGTAAACCATGTGTTGATAGTAGAATTGTAGAAGGCCCTCTTTGAAAATTTTGGGGGCATGAAATCACTTTTCGTCGGATAAGATTAGCAGATTAGGGTATTTTCTTCATAATTGGAATATCATTGTAAAATTTGTTGTACAGCTACTTGTAGGTTTTACGCCTCATTCCCCTCTTTACCAATAATACAGTTTACTTAATTAACAACAACCAAAAAAAAAAGCAATCATAATTTCAAAGTAAAGGGTGTAAAGGGGAAAAATAGAATTTGGTGTATTGTGTTAACCTTTCAAACTTACAATGTCATAACTTTTGAGTAGCACACGTGGTCCGTCTTCCTCAAAGAATTTTAAGTCAAAAAGCCCATGCATCAAGCAATGGTTTGTGGATTGGAAGGGAGGTGTCTTAAATTCCTTGGGGGTATAGCTTTGAGGAAATGGACCTCATGCGATTTTTAGGTTCATTTGGAAAGAAAGCAACTGCATATTTTTCAAGTGCGAGTCTTGAATGGTGGAACATCTCATCCGTTTGATTGTGTGTTATGGTTCGCGGCTGACATATCTATGCTTCCAGTGAATGTTAAGTTGGAAGGTATATGTCTGGTGGGATGCGCTTGTGCTGTACTAGTTGGGGCACTCCTTGTAATTGTTGGCGCTGGTTATTTCCTTACTTTTGCCTTTCCGGTCCTCCACTAATAAATATTTATTGTCTTGAATGATAAAACTTTGAGATGCACATTGAATTTCCAGGTATAAATATCCATATAAATAACATATATTGAAAGTGATTGACAAACAATATTGCAATAGCCTAGAAAAAAAATGAAATTGATTGACAAACAATATTTTTTTTTTTATTTTTTTTTTATTTTTTTTTTGAAAGGCAAGCCGGTTTTTTAGCCTAGGATCCGTAACCTAGTCCCGAGATGCGACCTACGGGTCGAACACCACCCCGAAATAAAGATGCCTCCAGTGGGTCTCGAAGCAAGGATCTGTGGATCAAGTCCACAACGCCTTAACCAATCGACCACAGCCCCTTTGGCAATTGACAAACAATATTGTAATAGCATAGAAAAAAAAGTTGTGTTGAGAGTATGAGTAATGCACTAGTGCACAGTGGGTAATGATACCATGACCAAAGGCATGGATTGCGGTGGAAGCATATAGGAAACTACATCAAAATAACAAAAACTTAAATTCGTGAACCCGAAAACTAGGATTATGTTCCAAAATACATAAATATAACCCAAATATTAATGTGTTCTTTACTATGTAGTTAAATTGTTAATCGGACCCTAATCGATTCAGGAGCGATATGAGATTTATCGTGATTAATTAGAATTAAACGGAATTAATCGGCCTATATTTTATACTTATATTTTCTCTATTATTTTATAATATGTTTACTACAAATTTTTTTAATTAATGTATATTGAAAAAATGCTTTAAGGCGTGGCAAAAAGATAGGTGCCTAGAGTCTTATGAGCTTTATAAGCAGGCTAAGAAGTTGAGTAGTAGAGCAGTAGGGGAAGCTAAGAAGAGAGCGTATGATGCTCTTTATAATAGGCTAGGTACGAAGGAAGGGGAGAAAGATATTTTCAAGATAGCGAAGGCTAGAGAACGAAAAACTAGGGACTTGAGTCATGTTAAGTGTGTTAAGCATGCGGATGGAAGAGTCTTAATGCAGGATAAAGCTATTTTAGATAGATGGAAGGATTACTTTTGGAACCTACTCAATGGAACACATGTAGGGGAGTTAAACTTGGAGGGGTATGCTTCACAGGAAGGGAGCGATCGCGTGTTCCATCGCAGAGTTAGTGCCACAGAAGTGAGAGAAGCTTTAAAAAGAATGAAGACGGGGAAGGCCGTTGGACCGGATGATATACCAATTGAAGCATGAAAATGTCTGGGAGAAGTTGGGATTCAATGGCTAACTAAGCTCTTTAATAGGATTTTGGAAACTAGAAAAATGCCAGATTCATGGAGGCATAGCATTGTGGTACCAATTTATAAGAATAAAGGGGATATCCAGGATTGCTCGAACTATAGAGGGATAAAGCTTATGAGTCATACGATGAAACTTTGGGAGAGAGTTATAGAACAAAGACTTAGGAGTTTAACCACGATTTCGGCGAATCAATTTGGATTTATGCCAGGTAGGTCTACTACGGAGGCCATCTTCCTGCTTAGGCAAACTGTAGAAAAATATCGAGAGGCACGTAAGAGTTTGCATATGGTTTTTATTGATCTGGAGAAAGCATATGATAGGGTCCCCAGGGAGTTAATTTGGTGGGTGCTTAAAAGGAAGAAAGTGTCTCAATGTTATGTCGATATCATTAAGGATATGTATGAAGGGGTTGTAACAAGTGTTCGCTCAGTAGGTGGGATGTCTAGTGAATTTCCAGTGACAGTAGGACTACATCAAGGGTCGGCGTTAAGTCCATATCTCTTTGCTTTGGTCATGGATGAGTTGACGAGACATCTGCAAGAAGATGTACCTTGGTGCATGTTATTTGCAGATGATATTGTCTTGATGGATGAGACTAGTGCAGGTTTAGGTCAGAAATTAGTTAAGTGGCAGGAGGCTTTAGAGAGTAAAGGTTTTAGAATTAGTCGTTCGAAGACGGAGTATCTAGTGTGCAACTTTGGGTGTGAACCAAGAGGGAGAAGTAATGCAATTGAGATCGAAGGTGTCGAGGTCCCGGAGTGTGAGGCTTTTCGATATCTAGGGTCTATAATTCAAAAGAATGGGGCTATTGGAGCAGATGTAGACCACAGGATTAAAGCTGGTTGGTTGAAATGGCGAATGGCGTCAGGCGTATTGTGCGATAGGAGGATGCCTGCAAGGCTAAAAGGGAAATGCTATAAGACAATTGTTCGACCAGCCATGCTATACGGTTCAGAATGTTGGGCTACTACGGGACAACATACGCATAGGATGGCAGTAGCAGAAATGCGTATGTTAAGGTGGATATGTGGTAAGACTCGTAAGGATAAAATTAGAAATGAAAGAATTAGGAGATACTTAGGTGTAGCGCCCATAGAGGAAAAAATTAGAGAAAGACGTTTAACTTGGTTTGGTCATGTGCGGAGGAGACCAAGCACGGCACCAATTAGAAAATGTTTAGATTGGCAAGTTAATGGAGGGTATAGACGGAGGGGAAGACCGTTGAAAACTTGGATGAAGACGGTGAATGAAGATATCATTGAGCTTGGATTAGGTGAGGAAATGTGGGAAGATCGCATTGCTTGGAGAACCAAAATTCATGTAGCCGACCCCGAAAATCTCGGGAATGGGCTTTGATGATGATGATGAATGTATATTGAAGTGGTAGACATCACGTGCCACAATTTGAGGCAACTTGTAAGAAAATTAAAAATTCAAGGTTAGATAAGGTGTCTTTCCAAATTCTTTAGCTTAGCTTATTATTTTCATTTGGTCGTTTCTCTCTTGTTAGAATATATATATATATATATATTATTTTTTATTTTTTCTTTCTCTTAAATATTTCCATACACTTGTTATTGCCCTATGGGTTAGAGTATTCATGAAGTTGGGGAAGAACTAGAAAAATTAACATTAATTTTCTCTTGTTTATTGCATTTACCCTAGACCGATTAATCGGTGAATTTTGGAAGTTATTAATAGGAAAATCTTCAAGAAATCTCCGAAACATTTAATTCGAAAATCGTAACACTCTACTAGCGAGAAGAGATTAATCACGAATTTAACAACACAGGTTCTTCACAACAAACTAACCATCTAACAACTGTGGTCTAAGAAAAACCCTAAAAGATAAATTTCCAAACATCCGACAATACAGCTCACATGTGCACCAACACATGCATGAGTAATTCACTAATCTATTGGTTATGGAACTAGCCCTTGTGGGGATCATGATTTTTCATGCTTTACTTTATTGTCTTTTTTTTGTTTTTTTTTTTCCTTTAATTTTGTTTCATATGTGCCTTTTGGATTCTCTATTTTAGTTCCGATGGTCTTATTCTGCTTTTAAGGAAGCATATAATGTGTCTCATTATGGGCAGGTGACATATCAGAAATGGAGAGAGGCTTTTAGTATGTATCCATGGCCCCTAGTTAAGAGAGTCAAGAACTGCTGGGATTTACTTAAAAGTTGGATTAATATAAACTTCCCAGAGGCCAGAATTACGTTGCGGAAAGGAGCATCTGAAGATCAGATAAAAGAGGTAGAGGATAGTCTAGGAGTGAAGTTCCCTCTTTCTGCGAAGGTGCTTTATCGTTTTTGTGATGGTCAAGATATAGATGATCACGATATACTAATTGAAGATCATTTTGAAAGTGGATTTGGAAGTCTCTTGGGCCTCATAGGAGGTTATTCCTTTTATAACCACTTAGTGAATGTCTACTTATTACCCTTGAGTCAAGTCATCACAAAAACAAAAGAGTTTGTACGACACCTTGGTTTTTCAAATCGTTCTAAATACATTGTTGTGGCGGCATCTTCTACGTACAGTGAGAAGTTGTTTTTCCTTAATTGTATCAACGGTCAACTTTATGTAGGCACCATGAATCTGTCTACTGATGGAGAGATGATGCCATGTGTATCTGGCTCTGCTATAAATCAACGAGATGCTATGTTGTTATGGCTAGAAGAACATGGTCAGCGTTTACGAAATGGGACCATTCGTCTTCGTGTGGAAGGAAAAGCCAGAAGTATCTGCTTATTCCCAGAGGCAACTTCAATCTGCTCTACCGCGGTAACCAGTGGTGTTCAGGTAACCAAAACATAATGATTGTTAACCTTGCATCATAGGTGGCCACCTTAGTGGCAACCACAGGATCTCAGTGCAGTAGATACTTTATTATGATGGAATTTGTTTCATTTCCACAAATATTCTTCCTTCATAATTTCACTTTAATCCTATCTTTCAGTATATTTCTTACCGTATATTAACTGCGTATCACCCACATTTCATGTGCAAGGTAAGACCACTAACTGAACATCTGAAAACCTTGTAGTACTTGGTTGGCAGGTTTAGTTGAAAATTTACAGAAATTTTTTTTTTTTGCGAAAGAAAAATGGTGCAGATGGATTGGAGAACGTAAATATGATGCAATACAGGGACTTGTTGTAGTTTAGAGTCTTTAGACGTTATGGTGTAGTTTCTATTTTAAGAAATAAAGTCTTGGGGCAATTTATTTTATTGTTAATTGTTTATATTTTTCAATTTCAATTTTTGGTTTATCTTAGACTCCTACTTGTTTAGACTTCATAATTGTTTAAGAATTAACTTTGGCAGTGAGACAACAAAGAAATGTATCGTTGGTTATGTTCTCGGTGTTCAAGAATAGGATTTTATAACCCAAAATCAACATAGCTCTTGGAATTTGGTTCCAAGTTCATATCCCATGCACAATTGCACATGTGCATCAAGAGTGGTTTCTAAACTTAAAACTCTTTGTGCCATTGTGATTGTCAACCATTGTTTCTTTTTTTGTTAATTGTTTTTGTCATCACAAATCCAACTGCTTCTTTGTCACTCCCTGCTGCTGCCAAAAAACTATTCTCTTTCAACACCTCGTGAAACATGGACCGATGGCCATTTTTCGATCTTTCTTCTTTTTCACCTAATTCATCCTCAAAGCCCTGAGAAGCGACCACCCCCAAAAAACCAGAAAGAAAAAGAAAATAGGGAAAAAAAACAACAACAACCAAACTCGTTAGTTGCAACCATTTTCTCCAATTGTAGTCGTACTCTTAATTTCACACTTTTTTTTAAGGGCGAGCAGGGTTTTCTTGGATCGGAAGCATTCGAAGCCTGGACTTGTGATACTATGTGCCACAAGCCCATCAGCTATAGTTGGCAATTTCATACTCATTTCACAATGAGGAAACAATTGTTTCCTGATTTAAACCCTATCATCATCTGCTGCTTTGGTTGCCGTTGTGTTAGTTTGAAACTATGTAAAAAAGACAACAACAACAACAATAAAAACTGTTAGACACGTCGACTAAAAATTCACTAATATGGGACACAACCGTAGATTAGTTGTATATTACTAACTTGCGACAATTATGTAAGAGCAGTAAAACCTTTGAAAGATTGTGAGAAAAGTCTTTGTCGAGGTGATCCCCAAGTTGGAGGAAATTCGAGAAGAGATTATTTACTATGACTTTTGGCAGTGGAATAGGAGGACTGTATCAATTTGTCCTTTCAATTTTGGTTATTTAATTTTTATTGCAATAAAAATCAAACTGTGGAAGTCAAAAGTTTTTGTAATTTATGAGCACCAACTGGAGAAACGTGAATGTCATAGTTTTTAATTAATGTCATAGTTTTTAATTTGCCGAAATGGACACCTACATTATGAACTAACAAAGACAATGCACGTAAGTCATCAAGCTTGAGGTTGAACTTTTCCCAATTCATGGAGAGTCATGTCATTTAGCGTTTAAAACCTCAAGGTAAAATTAGGGAATACAGAGATTATGGTTTAATTGAAGAAACATGAATTTCGTAGTATTTAATTTGCCGAAATGGACACCTACTTTATGAACTAACAAAGACAATGCACGTAAGTTCGCAAGCTTGAGGTTGACCTTTCCCAACTTGGGGAGAGACGTGTAATTAAGTGTTTGAAACCCCAAGGTGAAATTAGGGATACAGAAATTATGGTTTAATTGTTATTACCCCCCTCCTTAATTTCGTATTTAGGTTTATTTTAGTTCCCTATCTGCGTAGAGTTTAGTCAGAATAAGATTGGAGCCCTAATCATTGCGTCCTATTAGTATCATTGTTTTATTGTTTTTATTTTTTTAAGGGCATCATTGTCTTATTGTTACAGTCAAGTATATAAATACTGTCACCTATTTTTTTCAACAGAGTAACTGCTTTATAATTGTTGCTCTTTTAAGTAAACTGACATAGGCAATCTGCTTTCAGGTACGCGCTTCTGCTGTGTTTGTTCCAGAACTGAGTAATCTTCAGGACGAGTCTGAGAAATACTGGTTTTCTTATTCAATCCGCATGAGCCTTCTGCCTGAGGGGTGCGTTGTGAATGGCATGCCATTTTCTGAGTGTCAGCTTTATCGAAGGCATTGGATCATCCGAGCCAATGAAGCTATTGCTTCCTGTGTTGATGGAGAAGCTGTAATAGGAATGGTATGGCCCCATGCCGATTGGTATTCTATCTCAGTATGTACTTCAATGTCACTTCAATGTCACTGTTGGGGGAGTCCACTTCCGTCCGTATAAGTTTAGTTTGGGGAGTGCACTTTCATTTGTATACGAAGCTCCACTTCTCCAAAAGGAGTGTTGTTAAGGTGCTTGACCTTTTGCGTCTAAGTTGAGGTGAGGTGAAGTCACCTCAGACTTAACTGAGGTGAACTGGCTTTAATAAAGTGAGCTGAGGACTGAGGTGCTTGATTTTTTCTTCAAAGCAAGGCGTTAGGTGACTAAGGCACTTGCTTTACCCAAGTTTAAATTCACCGTTCTTTCATTGCCTATTTGCTTGTGATTTGGGGATGAAGTTTGAAATTCCTAAGGCATCCTTATTTCTTGCATGCTGACGTAGTAGGCAAATTTTGATTTTTCATTTACCTTTTTGCGGCCCTAATGAGGACTTTTTTTTTTATCTCTTAACCCCTCCCACCCGCCAGCTGGGTTCGACCCTGTGACCTAATGATACCATTCGCCACTGCTCAACACTGAGCCATCACACCTTTGGCGCTAATGAGGACCTCACCAAATCTAATTGTATCTTGTCCCAAGTACTTCCCATCATTATCCACCCTCAGTATTTTATTAGAGCACCCACTATAAGCTGCTTATGTCCCCTCCAAAACCCACCCTTGGGTTTGTCCTACTATATTTATTCCCCACTCGAGTTCTAGGTGATAAAACTTAGCACTGCTTGAAAAGGCGCCCAAAGCTTGGCACTATTTCAAACAACGCCAAGCTTTGGGTTTTTTTTAATCAATGCCAAGGTTTGTTTGAGTGGTGGTTGTTCGTCTACGTCTTCTAGTGGATTCGGGTAGCATTCTCACTCCCTTACATTTTTTCTATACTTTTAATTTTATTTTAGCACTTGCACCCATTCTTTGCATTATAGCTTGTAGAGGGTGCCCAAATTTGATCTTGAGACTAAAGGTTTTAAATTTTTTTAAAATATTCCATTGAATTAGAGTATTGCTCATAAGATAATTCGAGAACTATGGGGTCTGGATCATAGTTAGCAATTTGGCAAACAGAAAATATTCGGAACGTTAATAATTCAAGAATCAATCGGAATTTCAAATATTGTGTTTGGTTATAGAATCAGTTGAAAAAAGCAAGACGACAATTGTGCGAAACGGGAAAAATCTGTGAATTATTGGGTTTCTTAAAAGATCTATATAACAAAAATTCGGGCAATAAATAATATTTCAGTAAGCAAAAAATAGTAATAAATTATCCTTATTTGGACAAATATTATTTAATAAAGTAAATAATGTTTGAGTTTCCAATTCACCAATATTTCTTTATTGTTAAAAATTATATTACTTATTAGAAATAGTTGTTGGTTAGCAATTTTAAACTTTTTTTTTTGAAAACTCAGTTTTATGGAAACCTGAAGAATAATTTAATCGAATTATTCGGGAATTGGATAATTCGTCTTAAATACTTTTTGGACCAAAAACTAGGGAATAGTTTTGTTTGGATAATCCGTATAATTGAAAAATCCAAAGTGCTAAAGGTTTTATTCTAAAAATGAATAGCTTGTGAAACTCTAACTATTGTCTAGACTCTAGATCACTTTTTGTTTAATACCTTGGTCAAATTTGGGCACCACTATAAGCTGAAGCTAATGCATAAAGTGAATTCAAGTGCTAACATAAAATTAAAAAGCAAAATAAAAGTGTCAAGTGAGAATGGAAGTAGACTAGGGATGTGGCTAACAACAACTACTCAACCAAATTGAAACAATGTCACACTTTATCACTTGGGGTCTGAGTGGGGGACAAAACTCGGGGTCTCAAAGGGGATATAATCAGCTTATAGTGGATGCTCTGAGTGTCTGTCCTCTACTCTAGCCTTTGCACCATAGAAAGGTTCAACAAAAACTGTTTCACAAAAGGTGTGATTCTTTTGATTTGTTGCGACACTAATTATTTTATTTTATATTTTCTCATTCCATTCTTCTTTGTTGCAATCTACAAACTGTATTCCAGTAGTAGTACTACAAGTTTTAACCTTCTTAACCACTAAGCAAACAACTTGTGATTAAGTTCTAACCCAGATAATTCAGAAATCAGAATCATGCAGTTGTAGTAGTGGCCAAAATAGTGTAATCAATTGGGTATTGGATTATATAGATGGCCATATCTCCTTGTGCTTGAGATTCTTGGAAGATTTCCCTGCTGAAGTTGATACTAGCTAGTTGCTCGTATTGCCCTTTGAATTTTTTGAATTGAATGTCACTGATGTTGACTCTGCTACTTGTATGCATGCATACCTATGTAAGTCACATCATCAACTATTCTCTATATGCTTGCAGTATCCAATCTTGCGTCCAGAGCGAAAGGGGTTTGTTTATGAAAGTTGCACTCCCCTGCCATCTCATCCTGGTTCCGTTGAGGGTTCTTTCACATTTGTACCAGGAAGGTAACTCATGCACTTCTCGATTAGTAGTCATGCATTTGTTTGTTAGAGAGATGGTTATTAGTGGCTCCAAACTCCATGTTTTACACTGTAGAATTTTGATATAATTAAACTTGTAAAATAAACTGAATTGGAAACAATGTAATAATTGAATAAAATAAATTGATGATAGACAAATTAAACTTTAAAGAAAATAAACTTATTTTCATCAATCAACTAACTGACAATGGGCAACCTACACCTTATTTATAACTAGCCTAACTTCTAAAACAAACCCTAAACCTAATAGAAAACCAATATCATAATCCTAATTGGAATTCATATTACAATAATAATATAATTGTTTAATATTTGTAAAATACTACTATTGCCATATTAATAAATATCCTAATTACATCAAATTCAGAGTAATGTTTTACATTTTTTGAAATAAGATAGAATTTCATTGACAAACAAAATGTAGCAGAACTAGGTCTGGGTCTAGAAATAACTTAATAGCTTCTTTCTTCTTTAATTCACAACCTTTCGAATTCAACTGCCTCCTGCCTTTTATTTTTGATACAACGGCTCATTCCTTTATTGAGTAAGAAATATAAAAACATTACCAACTTCTTTTTGTAGTAAGTAGTAACGTTATTACTGAACTACGAATTACACATTTGACTCAATACCTAAAGTCATTGAAGATCTTATGTTGGTATCCTAAATATAAGCCAATGGGGTGTGTTTGACCACATATAATTGAAAATAGCACGAGTAGCCTACTTATTTTGAAGGCAAATCTATAACCAGTCTTCTATATAGAAGCCTGGTACGCACTGCACTTTTAAAACATGACTTTTAGAAGCTTATTGTGCATTGCCAAAGGCTTATAAAACATGAAGTACTATAAAATTAATAGAAGCAAGCCCTTTTAGCAGCTTCCTATGGATGCTTTAAGGTCCCTCTATCTGTAATTGATATTAAGGTTTTGTCATTGAAATTGGAGCAAATGGTGAACTGATTCTATAGGCCTAGATCCATTTTCTGTGTGACAAATTATTGTTTGCAACAGTGAACAGTTATGTGCAGATCTGTCCTTGCCCGCAAGGTCTAAATTTTGCAATGTTGAATGAGAATTTCGAAACTATTTATTTTCACGGTTGCAACAACACTTCACTTTTGTTGTCTTAATCAATTTATCTCGTCATAGTAGGTTACAAGATCCAAAAGGTGGACCATTTGATGTCGAAGTTGCAAAGTTTCCGCTTCAGCTGCCGGAGTACATATTCTGATTGCACCTGCAAAGTGTTTCATCCTCCTAGGTCTTTGGGACACACCTCAATGAATACTAGTTAGACATATATAAGCCAGTATAAGTAAGTTTCAATAATGTTATAATTTATAGATTGTAACTGTCAGTGTATTTAGTGAAATTCTGTTACTCGTTAGTGTGTCAAAACATTTCTTGTACATTGTCAGTTGTTATTCATGTTCATGTCCTGTTTTTCAGTATGTTGCTGGTTCATCATCGTCTAGACTGTGTACACAACAAATCCATGGGGAGATGGTGTACTTGTATTATTAACATGATGAATTTGGAGATGGAGTGCACACCCAATGTTCCCAAGATTGAACTCGTTCTTATTTTATGCACTTGAAAGAGGGCATTTTGTGCCCAATCAGTTTGCGAATTCTAAAGTTGTTTTTAGTCATTTTCTTGCTTTTTGCCATGGATGCCTGCTTCATTTCCGACTTTCTCGTCGAAGAAACACTTTTGTTTCTTTATTATTTGTTTTTTCATTGTGTCCCACGGGCTTGTGCTTAAACCAGTTCTGTATGTCTTCTTAGAAAAACTTTTATTTTTCCTTTTTTCAGAGAATTAGGTTGTCTGTGAAAAACCACCATATTCATTGCCACAACTATCATCATCTGACCACCTTCATCACTGCCACTGCCATCACAACCAGGTCATCCAACTGGGTTTTTAAGGATTCCATAACCTATCAATTGGATGACTTATTGGTCAACATTCATTAGAAAGTAATCATGCCGCAGGTGAGATTCGAAGCTAGGACGTGGGGGACAAACCCACACAGTCCTAACCACTAGGCCATAACATCATTGGCTTCCTGCTGTCACTTTAACTATGAAATCATTCCACCTCCACCTTTGCCATTACATGATACAAATATTTGATCATTGAATAGTATTCTCCATGAAACAACAACTAAACAATATGAAAAGATTTCATGAAATTGAATTTTTAATTTCATAATCTTTTTCTACTTTTTTTTAAACAAATAGGGGCTCAAGGAATGAATATAGACGTTGTTACAAATTTTTTTTTTTATAGAAAATGAATTCAAAATATAAAAAGAAAAGTAAACCTCATCAAGTACTTAATTACAAACTTCAGGACATCTCTAGTGGGTTACTAATTAACAATAGAAAAAGAACATACCCATTTTAATTAACATCGTTGCAATTTGAGAAATATAAATAAGATGGATTTACAAAGAATCTTATTAAGTTCCCTAGGGTGGATTAAGATGGTACACCAAATAAATTATTGAATGTTGAGCCGTATGAGGTATGAAACTCTCAAATTACGTTTCTAAAGAAAGGAATTGATCCACCTACTCCGAAAGAGGAGAACAGGTCACCCAACAAAGAGATTCTGAAATTGGAGAGTCTTGATTCGCTCATTCATGTCTTACCAAACAGGATCTTCCCAGTCTGGGTTCCAATGCCAGTGCAGGTTTTTGGGATATTCTTCACCACAATCAGATGGTAGCTTACATGCTATTTTTTAAGTTCTAATTGGTTTTTTGTTGATCGACTGAAATTGATATCTTTTATATCTATAGTTTGAAGAAATGCGAGCTATGTTACAGGAGAATCCCAGACATGTTACAGGTCCTATTTCATTTATAAATGTTGTATTTTTTATTACTTCATTAATTACGTATGTCATTCTTTTTTCTTCTCTCCTAGAAATTGCCAGAGTGCTTACACAATTTTTCTATTACAGTGTGCTTATACAATTTTTCATTTATAAACTGAAACCGCACCTGCTGAAGACGATTCAGGATCATTAGGCCTATTTCCTTCGCCTGATCAATGAACCTAATGAAGGAGGAAGAAAACACAACGTGCTCGGCTATTCTCCCAATAATTTAGTCTTCCTTTGCACTCTGTGATATACCAGTACATCTACCTAGTAAAGCTTAAACTAGTAATCTTATGTTAATGTCTTTCCTATGCTGTCATTTCTTGAGCTCATTCCCTTATTTGGTTTTTCCTAGTTGATCGCAGTTTGGGGCTCTCTGATGATCTCTAGCTTCTTCCTCAGTTAGCAATTGCTAATGCTTGTGTTATAAACTTGTTAGGGGAGATCTTAAATAACCCCAAGATTATTAAGAAACGCCACTTCTTTTTTTTCAGTTGGAAAATCAATCAGATGAGGATGAAGGATCACCAAACCCCACATTTATTTCCTTCTTTTTGTTTTCTTTCATAAATTCCTCCAAGGACTTATCATGAACTAATGGTCATCTCCATCTTTTCAATTCAAAACATCTCTAGCTAACAACAATGTCAATCACGCTCTACAAATGAAACGAATCGAGGAACTGAGAATATTGATATAAAGACAGGCTTCAAAACATCTCTAGCTTACATGGTGATTGTATTTGAGGGCTACAGTTGAAACCAAATATTAAAATATTACCACATCGTTATAAGCCTTCATATTCTTCACAAAGTATGGAAATCAGCAACCGTACACTTCATTATTTTCAATATTAGACTCACATTCTAGGTATCTAATGCTTTCATTTGGCTGTAAACCTTAGAAGGCACTAGTTCTAAGCATTAGCCAAATGAACTTTTTTTCTCCCTACTAGTGCTACGGGTTTAACCATGCGTCCAGGAGCTCATCCTTCATTTTACAATTAGTTGGCAATCGAATTTTGAGTAAAAAATAAAAATTATTATGCAAGAATTATCTGCATGGCACACAAGAATAATATTGAGTTACGTAGCCTGTAAGTACTTTAGAGTAGACCAATATAAAAGTTCTCAAATTCATTATATGCATCAAGATTTCCTTGAATAAAACTATCAAACCACAGAGCAATTGATTAAAGGGGATAAATTTCATCAAAGAAACAACACCTGTAAGAACTGATATATACCATAGTCTGCATTAGCTTTTTTGAACTATAAATATTTGCGCGAACTTTGAAAATGAGGTGAATCTTTTAGAAATATGAAAATCCATATTAGAAACAATTTGACTTGTAGTCCAAATCATCTCTTCTGAAGGAGAACGAGAAACTAAGATCTAAATCTGCCAGACATGCCTAAGAACCTTAAGGAACACGACATCTGATGTTACAGAGATAAAAACAAATACAAAAACGGGGAAGTTAACAGGTGGGGAAAGAAATGTATGGAGGCAAAAATATATATATGTATATAAAGGCTGCAACAACTTCTTGGCTGCCAGTAAATAGTTGATGGGGGTGCTTAAGCTGGTAACTGGAGCTTTTCGTTGTTCTTCCAGCTGCAAAACATATAAAGGTGGATAAGCTAAAAGTATCTAGAAGAACTGTATACTAATCTTCTAGTTGATAGTTTACCTCTGGAAATAGTAATAGAAGAAATCAGCATAAAGTAGTGTCTGAACAAGTCCTGATATCCAAGCTGCAGTAGTAAAACAAACAGAACAAAACAAATTTAAAGCTGATCTGATAAAACATATGATTACATGTACATGTGGTATACAAATTAGAGAGAGAGAAAGAGGAGAATCATACTTATCCAGTGAACGAAGTGAGGCTCGGTAAAATAGCGATAAATCCAATTGAGAATATAAAATGCTCGATAAGCACTGCATCAAAAAGTAATAAATATCAGAAAAGAACTTGTTGAATTTATTAGCTAGCCATGTAAGTTGGACATTAAATTCATAGTCAGACAACACAGAGCAAATTTGAGTTAGTAAACATGGTCACATTGGTATATCATATAGCCTTCAGTAACATCCAACTTTGGCTATTGTTTGATGCGATGAAGTGGGTACAAGTATGATCAGGAGCGCTACAATATGCATTTGAGAATGCAAGAAAACAACTATATGCTATATCCGTTAGTGTTCCTCTTGCTGCAACTAAACAAGATGTTTAAAATCAGAAACCTCCTCCACAAGCTGATGTGGTAGACCTATGGTGATTGATCTGTGGAAGCCTTAGACAATTTCCAAGCATGATAGAAATTTCTTGGTGACCCCGACTTACTTCGCACACATGTTCAGTGTAGTTAAGGCGTTGAGGCGGCGGGGAGGCGGATGAGCTTGAAAACGCCTCAGAAGCGAGGCGGTAGGCGAGGCGGTCTTTAACATTTTTTAAAGATTTTTTATTATAATAAATTGAAACATATTTAGATGAGTAATATTCATCATCATTTTGATAACTTGCATATGCCAATATGTACAAAAAGTCATACAACTATTTAGAATTGAAATGGAAACATAATAAAGTTGCATAGCATAGCAAAAAGATGCACTACATAAGTGTACTTAACTTGCTTATCCACTAAATCACTAAAAAAGAAACAAACAAGAAAAACATCAAAGCATAATGTAAACTAGTTCATCAACTTCTCATTGGTTTAACTTTGGAAATTTGAAACAGTGTTTGGAAAATTAATGGTTGAATTTGAAACAGTGTTTGAAAAATTGCAATTTGGTGAGGCATCGCCCAGCAGGTCTCATTGGTTTAACTTTGGAAATTTGCACCAAATTTCGATCCATATGATAAAATATTACGATCCATATACTGAAATATTACTTATTATTGTTTATTGTGAAGAAAGAAATGCAGCAGAACAGATCATATAAATAAAAGGAGCAGAACAGATCATATAAAAAAAATGCAGTAGAACAGATCATATAAAAAAAACACAGCAAAAGCTGCAGAACAGATCATATAAAAAAACACAGGAATGAAAGGGAAGAAGAAGAGAAAGGAGGAAGAAGAAGAAGAGAGGAAACATCCTAATATGAAAGAGGCAACACCTAATTTGAAGAAGAGGAACCTGATTAGAAGGAGATGAACACACACAACAACAACAATAGCCCCCAAGGAGTCGTTCTCTTGTCTAAAACTCTAAATACCCCCCTCTTAACCTTAAAAGACAAGTGGGATGCAATAGGCTTTTGGTTTTTAAGTTGTAAATGGACGCCTCACTTCACCGCTCCGCCTTGCATCATTTTGAGGCGTCTCTTTGCCAAAACGCCTCGAGGCGCGCCTAGGCGTCCGCCTTAACAACACTGCACATGTCAAAACAAAATCCTATCATCTGAATGACGCAGAATCGAGATTGGAAGCATTGTTCATCTTGAACCCATTTATAAGTTTACAGTTTCTGAAACACTTTGGCAAAAAACCTTTACAAGCAATTAAGAACAGAAGTGGAAAGACTGAATCACCCTGTTTGTCCCCTTTTGCAGTCCTAAAAAAATCTATCCAAGCGCCACAAATCATAAATCCGATCATTGTTTTTAACCATTGATATGTTTCAAAAATGGAATCTAAGTAACTCGACACACATTATCAAATGCTCAAAGAGAAATCCAACTCAATCACCAAACCCGATTTGTTCTTCCTCATGGAGTCAGGCCTGGCATGCGGACAATCCAAAGAAGTGGCGCTTTGGCCCCCGACAAAATGTCGACTGTAGGGCCCCAAAATTTGAATTTATTTATTTGATTTTTATTTTTTACTTGGATATTAGCTTTTCTTAGCTCAGTTGGTTAAGTGTTTAGTTGTTTTTTCAATTGTCCAAGGTTCACGCCTTGACAAAGATGTTTTAGTCTTTTCTTTTCACTTGGGCCCCAAATATGTAAATGACTTTAATATGAGGGCCCATTTTAGTTTAAGTTTGCTTTGGGCCTCTAAAATCCCAAAACCGACCCTGCCTAGAGTCAACATTTCATTTGGTATTAGGGGACTGTCGACAATTTGTATACTCATCACTGTTGTGCACTGACAAGGAAAATGATGAAACTCGTGACTTGTATTGAGTGTTCAGCAAAGAAATGAGAAGATAACATTATAAACTCCAATCACCTTTATAAAGTCCAATCAACAAACTCATTGGCCTAAAATCTGAACCAGACTTGATCCCTGTTTTATTTATTTATTTGGCACTAGGGATACAGTGGTTGTATTAATCTCCAATCCAATCTGCTTGTTGAAATCATTTATGACCTCCAAGAAGTCAGACCGGTGAAAGAATAGCCTCCTGACTGAAACCATCAACACCCATTGTCCTTGAATATCTCATCAAGTGGGAACACGATTTCCTCTTTGGAAATATCTCGATCAAATTGTTGAACCTCCTCAGAATCCTTCTCCTGTGAGTTTGGGCCTGCTCAGCTCCACCTCCTCGTATAGATCTCTGTAGTAAGCAACCAAAAGGATCCTGATCCTGTCCTCATCTTCAACCATTACACTGTCCACCATAAGAGCCTAGCCAAATTAAAAATTCTTCTTATTGGCCACCTTTCGGAAACATTTGGAGCCTAGATCACCTTTGCTCTCCCATTCTTCTTCCAAAATTTGTGTTCCCTCTTTAAAATAGAGTCCAGTTTGAGACAAGTTTGTGTGTAGTCATATGTTTATCTTCCTTGAATGGAATCAAGATGACCACCTTCACTCCTGCAAGTAGATTAGAGACCCTCTTTACCGAATGCCTTCATTCCATTCCTTAAGAATAGCTTTCAACACATATTTTATTGCCCAAGTCGTTGGTGTTGTATGAGCCTTACCAATGTTTAAAAAGGCAATTGATGCATACTCATCATGGCGAAGACGTCCAATAACACTTTAGATCGTATGACAACTTGATGCGTACAAATCAATGCGACTCAATGTGTATGGGTTGATGATACAAACTCATTTTAGATATCGATGAGATCTAATGGACTGGATTAAAAGATGGTGTTCCCTCTAATGAGCCAGATGAATGGGAGTGGAATGATAAAGAAGGAAAATTCTCTCTGGAAAGTTCTCAATCCTGAGCGATGCAAGAAGCTATGGTTGTGGCAAAGCATGCTTGCCTCCCCTTCCTCCTAGAGCTATTTTTTTTTTCTTTTGGACTGTGAGTCATGGCGAAATTCTAACAACGGACAACCTGAAAAGGAGGTCTCTCTATTCCTAATAGATGCAGCTTGTGCGAGAGTGCTCATGAATCTTTGGAGCACTTCTTTTCGTGCCCCTTCACTTTTCTATTTGCTCAGTTGCTCTCAAGCAAATTTTGGCCCTAAATGATCAGTTTCTCATCCAATGGATTACTTCTTCATGGAGGGAAAATCTTTATTTAACAGGCAGGGTAGCTTTGGAATACACTCTCCAGTGCTACCTGGTTGGTGATTTAGCAACAAAGAAACAACATAATAAGAGTTCCAAGGAGTTGAGCATGATCATCAATGACAATAAATCACTGTTGTGGCACTAGGGGTACACTTGGGATGTTCTGAATAGGGTTCCATTTCATGTCTTCATGATGGACAGGGTTAGCATTTTCAGTTTGTAGCTCCTTATGACCTGCTTAGTCATGGCTTGTATTTGTATTTTGATTATCGGTGATTCTAAATGGCGAGGAAACGAGCGAGGAAACGGGCGAGGGAGGGGGTATGACCCTCCATCCCCCTCGAGATGCACACGGGCGCGCATCTTGAGGGGGATGGAGGGTCACACCCCCCTCCCTCGCCCGTTTCCTTGCCGCCTAGAACGACTCTTTGATTATATATACAAAATAAAAATTCCATTTGTTTGTGTTTGATTTCCTTGTGCATATATGATCTCTAAATGCTTATCCTTATAGCCCAATTCTGGTTTCTACTGAATGTACCCTTAGAAGCCAGATGAATGTTTTTCCTTGGCCAGTTCACATTCCAGACAAGGTAGGGAAGATTGCCCAGATGTGAATGGTCAGTGGTCACACCTTCTAACCATGTTACATGCTGGATTCAGATTGGATCAGAAAGGGAAAAAAATCACGGAGCACATATCTACAGTTCTACACATATGCTGTGTGTGTGCTCATATGAAGGCACCTATTTGCATATTCATCCTGACCTGATTTTCCAGAGTTTCCAGAAGAAGGATGCTTATACTTTCTACTCATTGGTTAATTTTCTATTGCATTTGTTGGACCATTTTATGAGGCCACTATTCGTTAGTGTATTCATCGCTTTCCCCCACATCATAGCCCCAAAAATGATGCAAGGTTTCCACCATAATAAACTAATTAGGAACTGCGAGGGTAATGGAATAAAAATAAATAATCATCCTAATATTATCGCAATTTATAACACAATTTAAGTTAGATAGGCAAATATTGGGTACAAATCCTAGTCAAATTAGAACAATAAAATCTCCACCTAATTAAGTAATCCAACCACTAAACTCATGCTTCATTGAGTCGTATCATTTGCTAAGCTCAAAGTGGGATACAGTAATCTTACCTGGAATGAGGGTCGCTCTAGTATACAGTATGAGTACGGCCACAAAATACGACACATTAATGGTAGCAGTGAATTGCAGGTAGGTCTATTCAGGATGGAGTTTCAGGACGTAGGCTGTTGCTACTATGTCATATTATATAAAAATTAATATAATAATATAGCAAACATCCATGTATTGCACCATAATATTGTTACCAAGGAAAATGCTTCATACCTTGTAATTGTATCGTGCTTTATTAAGCTGAGCAAGCAGTAGCCTTAATTAACTTACCTCGTATACCCTTGGTTCGCTCTTCTTCCTCTTCTATACATTTTTATGACAAAATCAATTACCTCAAGATCCCTATTTTCTGCAAATCTATCTTCTCCCTCCCTCCCTCTCTCTTTTCTCCGCTTTTTCTTCAAACCAACAAATCTACGCCCACCCTAAAACTCCATAAGAATGACTTGAAGCTTTGGAATCTATGTCGTTTACAAATTTTTGTATGCTGAGATGACAGATTTTTGTTGAAGGTTCCCAGATCGTTGCTCATGTATTTTTTCTCTCAAACCTCAAAAAGGCTCAATTACGCAACATATTCCAAAAGAGAAGGTATTTGGCGATCTTTTAGGGTGCGTGTAAGCAATCAATCTTCCTCCCTCTCTCTGTGATAAGAAAATATATCTATTAATATAGAATATAGTCAGTCTCTTTCTTTTTGTTTCATAGAGCTGATTATTGCTTTATAATGTCTATTTCTAGGGTAGTAGGGTTTACTCATGAAGAAACAGATTTCATCTATTCTATTGGGAATTCCATCGCAGTTCAATTGTTCAAATAAAAGTAAAATAAGTAAAGATAATGGACATGTAAACAAATAAGATAAAGAATCTGTTTTTGTTGAAAGGGCATTTTGGAGCTCTTATAATACTATTGCTGATGTGGTTTAACCCCGTCAGCAAGTTATTGCATGATACAAATAGGAGGTCTGTAGCACTGCTCTATTATTATTTTATTAGCTTAGTGCCTGCTTAAAATTTTTTAATAAAAGTATAATAATGTAAAGGCAAGTATCGTTAACATTGAACTCTCTTTCCTTTTTCCTTCGAGCTTGAATTATTTCCTTTTTAGTTTCAATAAAACAAATTCACTAACAAAAAAGGATGCAAAGAAGGATGAGACAGAATATAAGCACAGAAAATATTGGATTATCCGACCAAAAAAATAAAAAATTGCATAAGCAAAATATATTTCCAGTTTACTACATGATTCTCAAGTGATGATGTCTAAATTCCCAAAAGGCTCTACACCAATTGATAAGCCAGTCTATCGTACTCAGTTGTTGTTGTTGTTTTTGTTTTTTTTTTTAAGATAAAGATAGGTGAGTGTTTGTTGCAAAAGAAGCACAAAATAAAAGTGGGAAAGTGGTAAGTCTCTCGCAACAGCTTCAAGATACAGTGAGTCTGGAGTATCAAACATATTTGAGAAAACCAAGAAAATAATGTCAAACTCTAAGTCAGTAATCATGGTAAGACTTAATCCAGAATCAGTAATCTTTTTGCTCGCATACTAACTAAACAGGAAGTTTAAAACGTGATTTACCCAAGAAGTAAAACATATTGTCCTGTCAAGTTGTCAATATTCCGAGTCCTCTGTAACAACACCAGTTGAGGGATTATTGCAACAGCCTCCAGATACAGAGAAAACGCCCACATCACCTGTTCCATTTTATTGTGAACATATTTAAGATGGGTGTGAATAGATTTTTAAGAAAAGAGCGTGGAGGAAAAATTAAAGAAGCGATTTGGTAAATTATCAGTATAAGAAATACGAACTAGCTCAAGAAACTTCAGAACGAAAAGAGTAATGGTTTAACCACATGAAAATAAGTCATTAGAGTAACAGTAATCAGTTTTAGTACCTCATTGAAAGTGAACTTCTCATGGGCAACAAGGGCCAAAAGCAGGCATGGAAGTACAAGGAAATAATGACGGAAGTTGTCTTGCTCTTTATCGTAAGATCTACGAACGACTTTATGGTATCTCATGTACCAGACAATTGAAAAGGAGCTCCCCAGGAATACCAATTTCATGGTGCTATTATAAAGTGAGATAAAGGTGGTGAAAAGATCCAAGTATCGAGTGGCAAACACGAGAGCATAAAGTTCTTGCGTCTTCAATGAAATGCCTATAAAGAGTGAAATATTGCTGTGAGAGGGTGTAACCTGTCACAATATATAAAACTAAACAGTACAGCTATAGTAATGAAAGAGAATCGAACTAATTACATAAAAGACAACTGCAAATTTGACTAGAACAATATAAACAAAAGACAAGGTTATTTATTATGCCTTCTAACTTGATATCAAGGCCACGTTCCTCAGGTTAGGAAATCTTTGTCAGATTGATTATATACATCTATCAAATCGCCAAGCTTTTTTGCCCTCATACCTTTGTGTAGTCCATAAATGTAGGGGTGGGTATTTAAATCATTTAAAAAGATCGTGACATGTGTATGGAGATGCAAACATCAAAATTTTTTAGGAAACATTGAAATGCCAAAAAGTGCATAATAAAATGGATTCAAGCAAAACCGACTTTGGGTACGTTTTGACCAAAAGTAGTTTCGGTCTGGATCATTGCAGGGCATGTCCAGATCAGTAATGCAGATATTTAGATCATTTAATCGTTTATATATTATAAACGTTTCTGATACAAGTGTTAAGCATACCCATATTAAATTAAAACGAACAATTGAGTATTTTCTGAACGGAGCCTCCTGGATACTTCATTTTATTGGTCCAATCAAACTAACCATAAATCATTGTAATTAATAATATTGCTCCCTCAAGAACTTGGGCTAATTACATTTCTGGACAATCACACTGTTTTTCACTGGCGATTTAGTTGTTGGTAATGTAATAAGTGTATTGAAAAAAGAATGCAAAAGTCAGTAGAAGGTCGAAGGCTGAAAGATGAGATGGCCTAAAAAAATTTTAAAAAAAAAATATTATTATTATTAACAATAAAACAAATAAAATTAGTAAGCTAAGAGATGCCTAATCCCTCGAGTAGGTTCTCCCAACATTGCAATCATTAAATCTAAAATCAAAAAATACATAGCACCAACTATATCCAAGATGATATTGTTGGAGTCCTTCAAATATTCTTTTGTTGTAGCTTCAAAGGTGCAAATGGAATGAGGCATCAAAATTTCTTCCATTCAGAGTAACGGTAACAATTCTCCACAAGAAGAAGAGTTATTCTGCTCCATTCTACTAAGCAATGTCAAAAAGCATTTGAGGCTTACGCCTTTCTATTTTCATTCGCAACGCGTCAAAATCTTACATTAAGGATTAATTACATCAAAGCTTTTGGCCTTTTGAGGCTTACGCCAATGCTTCATTGTTGATATGTGCAAGTTTGTTGTGTTATATCTTTACATCTTTAATGTTTCAACTTATTTTCTATTAGATTAAATAACATATAGATGGAAGTTAGATTCAATTTAACGAGGCCAGAAGAGCCTCAAGTTACACCCTATTTATGCCTTTTAAGAAATGCTTCATGGCGTATTTATGAAATTTTAGAAAATATAAATAGGTTAAATACAATCATGATGTATTATATCTTTAATTCCTTTATATTTTGCATTAGCCATTTTAATTTTTTATATAATATTTACAAATGTCACTTGTTAATAATTCTCTTTCGAGGCGATACCTCACCAATTGTGAAAGGCTTACGCCTCACGCTTTTTATCCAATGAAATGCCTCGCATCATGTATCCGGGTTTTAAAACCTTGTTAAGCATCAAACAAGTCATCTTCAATATAGCAAGATGTTCAAACATTATATGCGAAAAAGATGATGAAGAAAAGGGTGGTCAACTCCCAACTTGATAGTTATGGACGACAACCTCTTTCTAATATGTTGCACTAAGTTTTGTTGATTATCAAATTCCACAGGAAAAAAAAAAACAACTTCAAGAGGAGCATGAATACCCCAATACATCTATTGTCAAAATGGAAAGAAAGTTAATTGATGAAGTGACGTCTATCATTAAATAAGTGAGATGCCAAGATTCAAGTTCCTTATTAGACCCAAAATTCCACTTATGTGATTACTTCTTGGATGAGATAATGTTTAATGATATAGCATTGCACATAAGCTAGCTTCACAAAGAGAAGGCTACGACACCAATTATCAATGCAAAACGGCAATCTTATTCCCTCTGCTGTAGTGCTTCTGTTAAATTGAATGCTCTTCCTAAATTGATCACACGTTCATTATACTCTTGCTGTGTTACACAGTCCACACCCATACAGATCTCTCGCCTCCCTAATCGTCCACCAACCAACTCTACCCCCATGTATGGACCCTTTCATTCTTTCCCATAAAAACATTGTTTACGCTTCAAACCTCCGTAATAGTTTCTCTAATAATGTCATGTTCATGACAACAGTTTTTTAATTCCTGAACCTCCTACGCTCTTATTTTCGCACATTCTGTGCTATTCTTCACAACCATTCCACCGAATCCTATCAATTTCTTAGATAACACATAAAACAAGTTAAAAGGGGACAAGCAGTAAATTGGTAGATTGGAAAGAGAGCATCTGAGGAGTGTAACATGAGGTAATAACTTTAATGATGCTAGCTTCTTCCAAAATGTCTCTAAAACAGGATTCTAAGTTGTCTTTTACCTCATATTAACCCCACAACCCATGGTACTTAACAATTTCTGTTGATTTGTAATATCGTCCACCGTAAAGCAACCGTTTGAATAAAGCACTAGTACCCAATCGTAGGCACTCCCTATTCACCACATGGTCACCGAGACAAACATCTATAAACTCTATAAAAGTCTGATGCCGGTAAAAAGCAATATTTTTACTTGCAAGGATACACCCACCTACTCCATGCCCAAACCCTTGAAAGGGTCTATTGTTCAATTCCAAGCAATCACCCACAACGGTGTCACAAGTTCTATTAATTTAGAAGTAAAAAGAGACCCTTTCCAAGTAAATAAAACCTCCGAAAAAATCCAACTCACCCTAAATTCAACAAAAATTTAAAACCCAAAATGTACAAGGTCAGTGTAGTAAGAGATAAATAATAGATTCGTCATCATAAACATCTTTACATAACCAGATGTCTCGTTAACATCTAACCCAGACTCCAAATGTGGGTCTAAACTAGTACTCTACCCGTACCCTCTAGTATTTTAGTCGTACCCTCTAATTATCTCATAAACTTCACCAATTTTTCTGGCAATTATCATAGATGTGCCTCCAAATGTTCTAATTGAGACCCACATTTGAAATTGTTTGTTATGCCAATCACATTGAAAAAATTCACCAAAAAAATCCCAAATTTTGGATTGGTTGAAAATGCAAATCTACATGGCAGACATTATCATTTGCCAAAAAAAGACACCATGGGCTTACTTGTTATGATCAAAGATGGGGTTTTCCAGAACCAAAACAAAAAAAATTTAATGAAAAAATTAAATTAAATCTGTAACTGTAACTGTTAAAATATGTTGTAATTACAATGAAAAGCGATTATAAGAAGAGAAGGTTTCATGGGGTAAAGTAAGGTACCTGAACATGATTTGATGGTATGGATTTTGAGAAGCAAAACGAGGACGCTGGCCAGATGGGTCATATCCCCAGCTAATCTGAACAAATTCATCTTCGATCTCTTCGTTTGCTTTGCTTTCCTGCTTCTGATTAGTGATTAGAGAAACACCCTTTTCTTCTCTTTGGAGATTGTGAAGTGTGTGTTAGTGTTCCACAGCAAATCGAGCGACTGAAACGACTGTCGTGTGCGAAGTGTGCGTCGAAGTCCACCGCTACTATGGACGGAAGTGTTCACATCAAGGTCCCCTTCTCGCTTTTCGCCCCTTCTCACAAGGTATTTTACACTTTTGGGTTCCGTCCCTTAATTACTGGATATTAAAAACTGAGGTCCAAGTTTTAATGGATTTTATAAAGGTAGCGACTACACCAATAAGGGGTGGGCACGGTTCGGATCGGTTCCAAATTTTGAGGAACCTAACTCGAATCGTTTAAATTTTAACGGTTCTAATTCGGATCAGTTCCTCAATTTTGAACGTTGGAACCGAACCTAACTCGAACCGTTGTAGGTTCCAAACAATTCCTGTATAATATTATGCAATCTTGAAGATGCATCCCACCGCGAGTAAGAGCTGGTGATAAACTGAAAATTATTTCTATTCCCCCACTAGATGTGAAATGTTTTAATAGTAGGCCATCCTAGCACAACTGCACAAGTAGTGAAGTGTCAAATTTGATAAACAACTCATTCATCTCACACAACATGTGAAAGATAGAAAATGTCAAATTCGATAAACAACGATTCATTAATATATATCTATCTATCTCAATAGGATAAAGTTACATATAATTCTTAAATTGAAATCAAACTTAATAACATCTTAACAATACATAACTCGTTTTACAAGCAATCAAGCACGTTCACCCCTGATTCGACGAGCAAGTTGGATGTCTTTGGGCTGCGGCTAATTCATTGCTTGTGAGGGTGTTTTTCAGTTTCAATGGAAGATGCAAAAAACCAAAATGCATGGCTTCTATTAAATGAAGAAAAAAAAAGTAAAAAATAAAAACGTCAACTAGGTTCGAACTTGCGCAGGCGTAGCCCAACAGATTTCAAATCTATCTCCTTAACCACTTGGCCATATAGGCATTGTTGTGAGATTGGATCTGGTTTTAACTTTATTATCTAACTGTTTAATTTTCGGATCGGAACCGAACCGTTTTAAACAAAAATTTAGGAACCGGAACCGAACCGAATCGTTTCATAATTTTAAAAATAAAAACCGAACCGTTTGGAGTAAAACGGTCCAGTTTGGTTTGGATCCGCGGTTTCCTCAACCCGTTTGCCCACCCCTATACACCACACTACCGTAGTCTCTTTCTCATTCCATCATTGAGTTTTTTTTTTTTACTTTCTCACGCCACCAATAAATATGCATAACAGATAAACCTAAACTCAAAACGAGAAAATGCATATCATGATAACTTTCGACCAATTTAAACCCTCAATTGAGACTGATTCTCAAGCTCATCAATATGAAAGTTGCAGTACTATGAGTTATCTAATAAACACAACTTGAATCACTTGAAAATGTTTTGAAATGAATAAGTTATTGTCATTTTACTAAAGTCGCGCAAATCTTTATCGCAATAAAAATAGGATGATGTTTCTAACTTTTGGTCAACTCGATTGAGACCGATTCTCAAGTTTATCAAAACACAACAGTTGTATTACTCTTAGTTATCTATAAACACAACTTGAATCACTTGAAAACGTTTTGAATGAGCAAGTTATGGTCATTTTATTAAAGTCGCGCAAATTTGTCCAAAAAATAAAAACGGTATAGTGTTTCTGATTTTCGACCAACTTATGTGCTCGATCAAGATTGATTCTCAAGTTGATCAAAACACAAAAGTTGTATTACTCTGAGTTATCTAATAAACACAACTTGAATCACTTGAAAATATTTTGAAATGAGCAAGTTATGATTATTTTACTAAAGTCGTGCAATCTGTCCGAAAATTTTTCTCTTCACAGAGTGCATTGAGATACCCCGCATTGTGCAATGCGGGGTATCTGGGAACAAAAATGTTTTCATACAGATTGTGCAACTTTAGTAAATTGACAATAACTTGCTCATTTCAAAACATTTTTAAGTGATTCAAGTTGTGTTTATTAGATAACTCAGAGTACTACAACTTTTGTGTTTTAATCAACTTAAAAATAAATTTCGATCGAGCACATAAGTTGGCCAAAAGTCAAGAATACTATCCCGTTTTTATTGCGAGACATATTTCCGTGACTTTATTAAAATGACCATAACTTGCTCATTTCAAAACATTTTCAAGTGATTCAAGTTGTGTTTATTAGATGACTAAGATTACTACAATATTTGTGTTTTGATCAACTTAAGAATCGGTCTCGATCGAACACATAAGTTGACCAAAAGTCAATAACACTATCCCATTTTCATTGTGCGACTTTAGTAAAATGACCATAACTTGCTCGTTTCAAAACATTTTCAAGTGATTCAAGTGGTGTTTATTAGATAACTAAGAGTACTACAATGTTTGTGTTTTGATGAGGTTGAGAATCGGTCTCAATTGAGGGTTTAAATTAGTCGAAAGTTACCTTATTTTGCATTTTTTCGTTTTGAGTTTGGATTTCCCTGTTATGCATATCTATTAAAATTGGGTTTAAGGGTTTCGACTTTGAGGGAATTTTGAGAGTTTTTGAGGGAGAGTGAGGAGATTTGCAAGAGATTTGAGTGTGGAAAGAGATTTGCAAGAGATTTCGAATGGATGAGGGAGGAACCGTTGTCGATTTGAATGGTGAGGGAAAAAAATGGATGGTTTTTGTTTATATAGGTTGTGTGAGAAAGTATGGTGGTGTGAGAAATAAAGTAGGTGGTGTGAAAAAGAAAGTAGAATGGTGTGAGAGAGGAAATGGTGGTGTGGTGTAGTCACCGCCTTTTATAAATTGTGGTTGTGAGTTTTAACTTTGACCGTCAGATCTCGGATACAAGGGATGGCAATTTTCGAAAAAAGGCTCAAGAGCACATAGATTGTACATGTGGTAGGGGTGGCAGTGGTGGAATGACATTGAGAGGTGGCGTAGTGGTTCAGAATACATGGATTGAATGATAATTCTACCACGCGCTTCCTCGATTTTTCTAGTTAAAAAAAAACATTGAAAGGCTTAATATATGTGTAAACATATTCTGTTAAGTGTCTAGGTTTTGAACTAACAAGTATGAATCACGATAGTAGTTAGTGTTTAAACTATATGTATCCATCTTTGTGTTTAAACTAGTATTCAAGGGTTCTATCTATGTATCCACATTTGTGTTTATATGTATCCATCTTTGTGTTTAAACTAGTATTCAAGGGTTATATCTATGTATCCACATTTGTGTTTAAACTAGTACTCCAGGATTGAATAGTGATCAGTAAGTCACATTTCAAACGGGAATCACCATTTTATGAATTTTCATGGATTAGATAGTGGACAGTGAGTCATGTGCTAAACATGATTTGTCATATGTACACTGGCCCTCATGGTGGATTGATTAGCGGTGGGCAAGAATTTTGATCCCGACCCGATTCGACTTGGACTGATATGGTCTCGTCCCGGTCCAAATCGGGACCGATCAGTTCATGTCATTTTTATCCTAATCCCGATTTTGGACTAGTTGGAATCAGCACGGTACCGGTTCCACAAAATTCAGTCTTGAACTGTTCCGGTCCGTCCCGTTGTTGTAGCTCACTTATAATGTTCAAGCCCAATTATACAATAGTCCAATCATAAATGTATTTGGTTGCATGGAATCTTATGCTATAAGGGAACCCCTACATTTTAGACTAATTTGAGGTATCACTCCACATCCACCATAATATAGGATTTCATGCAACCAAACACACCCTAAGAGGCAACGGGCACTTCTTATTCTTTCTCATTTCCCCATTTGTTCAAAGATCTTCACCTCATTCTCAATCTCGACTCATCCTCTGCCGCCACTAGGTGCACCGATGGATGACTATGATTCATCAATGAGTGCGTCGATTGAAAAAGTAGAATGGAGAAGAAAAAAAAAATTTGAAGAAAAAATGCTTTTGTGAATCAGTTACCAAATTTTGTAGTTGAATCAAACATCTTATTTTTCTCTATCAACTCTTTACAAGGAGTGTTATAAGGTTTGATGAATGTGTTTAGGTTTTGGGTTTATCTCTTCCCTCACCTACTTTTTTCTTCCACTCTAGCTAGTTGAAGTTTTGTTAAAGAAACAGATAGATAGATAAGGTAAAAAGAAATGAAGAAGAACTGAGAAACTAGTGCTTTGTTTTGGGGTCCCCCCGCCCTTCTGATCCCACTCCTTTTTCTTGAGTTAGAGTTAGAGTTAGGGTTAGGGTTAGGGTTAGGGTTAGGGTTAGGTCAATGAAATGAAACAAATGATGAGACTATGAGAGTTTGGTTTTCAGTAAGACAACGTGCGCATGGACGGTGGATGGGTCCCTCCCCTTTTCTTCTCTCTCTTCCCTCCTCCAACACACCATCTTCTCTTCTTTTAGTGGTACTTCCAGCATCTGTGATTTCTGTCATTTCAATGTTATAAACAAACTAGTCGCGTGAATGCTCCCTACACGCGCGTGCATATAATTATTTATTTAATATTATTTATTTTTATTTAATATAATTTATTTTCAAAATTAAGTAAATGTCAAATTTATCTATTATTCAATGATTTTACACTGAATCTACGTGTATCGAGCAAATTGTTGATTGACACAAAAAATGAAATAGTGCTAATACTTAAATTTTGTATATCGCCTATTGGTTTAACAAAAATATTTTGAATTTAAATTTGATGTGTGCTACTCATGCTATTGACATATCTTTAAACATTAAATTATTTACACCATTATAAAAAAATGAAAACCTTTGATTAGATGCAATTATTATGATTAAATGGTTTAAATCAATATATTAAATTTTAAGCTTCTTCAAAATGCCACAAAAATAGGAAATTATTTTCATGAATAATATAGGAAATATAACTTAATCATATTTTTCTATTGGGTTTGAGACAAAAGCCCGTCTTATCCTATTTTACATTTTCTTTACATGCACCAAAAGCTACAAAGAAAAAAAAAATCCTTGGAGTTACCACATGACGCAAAGTAATGTATCACATGACACCATGTATTCATTTGAAAATTAAGTCTCTTGTTCAATTGGGTTTAGTAGGTTTTCTTCACTCATCAAAAGGGTATTTTCTTGAATCTTATCTACAATAACAAGCACAAAATCAAATGAATTGGCTCAAAATCGAAGAGAAAACCCTAAATTAACCGAAAGGATTTCTACGGTTTGATCTGAAATGAGGGAAAATTGAAGAGAATCCATACCGTGATCTGAAGCGGATTGAGTCTGATCTGCCAAGGTATCTTGCATTTGATCTGAAACAAAAGCCAAAACACCCAAGAAAGTTTTGTATTTCACCATATAAACACTATAAGAGGCATGAGAAGGTGAGGAAGATGAGTATGTGAGGAGGAGAAAGAAAGGAAAAGGAGTCTCCCAATTGGCGGTGAGGAAGGATGAGCCTGCAAGGAGGGAGAGGCAGATGAGGTGGCTACGAGGACGCGAAGATGAAAAGGAGAAGAAGAAGAGAAGGCGGAGAGGATGATGAGATAAAACCCTAAAAAAAGGTATTTAACTATATTTAATAATTTTCTAAGTACTCGGGTTGGGTACCCGACGGGTTGTGGAAATGAGAACCAACAACCGAACCGAGCATTTCGGGTCGGGTTTTGGGACCGATTATTAAAATGATATTAAAAACCTGGATCGGACCGGCCCGCTCGGTCTGATTCTCGGGTCGAGCCAATTTTTCGGTCTTGAATGCCCAGCCCTAATGAATATTATAGTAATGTGGGCTCCACCAATAAGGCATGAGAAAATTAAATACACCTTGTTCAATTTTGCCATCCAAAACCTTTTGTTTTGACTACTTTAACCAACCTAATTTGAGTGTAAATGGATGGATTTTAAGGGAAAAATAGGGAATCTGAGAATTAGGTTAATGTCTCTTGTAAATATCAGAAATTGAGGAGGGCATTTTGGGAACCTGGATATCAGGTTGAAGACAACCGAACTATTCATAAGAGTGAACTCTCATTATAGGTGTAAAGATATATGTATTTATGTTTCTTTCTGAACCGGGATAGCATGGTCCCTTCCTGGACCGTCTCGGTTCAAACCGGTCCGAGACCAACCGAGTCTGTCCAAGAAAATTCTCTATCCCAAACCGATCCGGTCCCGTTTCATTGGACCGGAACTGGAAACAGGACAAGACCAAACTCGGACCGTGCCCACCCCTAGGATTGATAATTAGTTTAGACCAACCATCGTCACAAGTTCTACAATAAATAATAGACAATATGGTAGGATGTGGAATAGAAATAAGAAATACATCTTAAAAATATTCTAAAATTACATTCCAAATAAATTATCTCTTCTCTATGCATCTAATCTAAAGTGCAGAAGGGTACAATGTGTTCATCAATATGTATCAAAAATAAATAAATACGTATTTAAATAAATGACATCAATTAAAAAATTTATTGTAGTTATTATAACAAATTCAAAAAAATTATATTTAAAACCCAAAAAAAAAATCCTACATCCAAAAATTCATTATTGGAATCCTTTATACAAAGTCCTCAATCAACAACATTAGTACTCTTTTTCTCTTGGTAATTAATTAGAGTTGTTTTAGGATTAATAAAATGTGGTTGGTTATACCAAACAATTTTTAAAAGCTAAATCTATGGAATAAAATTGGGGGCATCGAGTCAAATAGTCGGGTACATGTAACAACTTACTAAATCAAATATAACAAATGGAAAAGGCGAAATGAGAAAGTTGGGGAGTTCAAAGAGTTAAAAGGTAACTTTTAAGAATTGGATTAACAAATTACTTTTCTTAATCACCTTTTTCATTAACTGTAATTAATTTTTAATTTGGTTATTTGTATCCACATGATTGCCTTGTTACTCGCATTAGAGATCTAACATACCAAAGTTTTTTTTTTTTTTTGCCAACAACCTTTAGGGGAAAATGGTCATTCTAGATGACGACTTATTCATGGTCAATCAAGTCAATGTGGTCTTGGGACCTAGATTCGAAGTTGGACAAACTTGGGACCCAAACTTAAAACTGGTACTAACTATAGGATCCAAATGCTAAATAACTCAATTTGATTCAATTAAAACGCACCACTTTTATGTGAATTAATTCATGTGATTAAGTTTGACCCACAACTTTTAGTGCTTAGTATCCCTTTTAAATCTATAGGTTTGCATCTATGCTAAAGTAAAAAAACTTGATGTAGATTTTACTAACATAAATTAATAGGCTAATTTAACCTGATTGTTATACCACTAGTGCACATTTGTCTAACTAGTAGACAATGACAAATACAGGTTGATCCCACGAGGACTGATGGCATAATCAAAAATTAAGATCCACCTAAACTAATTTAAAATGAGGTTACTGCATTCGAAATTTTTTAAACTAATGGAAAGTAGAAAAACAATTGGAAACGAGTTTGAAAATCAAAGAGATATGCTAAGGTTTTCTAATCATCCATCAAGCTCATAGAATTATAGTAATGTCAATTATTGTCCCCTCTTATTCAAGCAATACTAAATATGAGAATCTCTCATTGTCTCGGAGATGTGATCATGATAAACCAATTATTATACAAATGTAGTGGATTGACTCTAGCATAAATGCAAACCCCTAGAATTATTTGTATGTTTAAGACACAACTAATCACAGATTTAACTAATACTAATAAAACGTGATTAAACAAAAACAAAATAATTCTAACTATCATGGATGCATGACATACATGGTGAAAGTAATATGTGTTTGTTCACAAATCAATCCATTGTTAAACCATTCCATTATAGAACAATAAAAGACAAAAGAAAATTATACTAAGCCTGAGGAATCATCTATGCCTTAGTGGAGGGTTTAGAAGCTAATGGTGGTGATGAATGTGGGGTTTGCATGGGTGAACTCCACCTCCTTCTCACGTGGGTGCTCTATGGTGGTTATGAGGGAGATCGTGGTGTTGGCTGGAGATGAAGAAAGAAGGAGGTTGTGAAGTAGTTGATGAAGTGATGGTGATCGCAGGGAGAGAAGGGTTGAGGTGTGATGGGCATTGGCTAAGAGCAAGATGGAGAAGAGATGCAAAATGTTGTTACGAGGTGGTGAAAAAGGAAGGAGCAGGGAAATCATGCGATGGGAGGGGAGATGGTGTGTGTGGAGTGATGTTATTATGCGCGTGAAGGAAAAATGAGGTATGAGGATGAAGAAGGGAATAAGGGGAGGTGAGATGGGCTGTGGCGAAATGGCTATGAAGGAGACGGAGAAGGGTCTGTTAGTAGGGGTGTTAGGAAGAAAAACGGAAAAGAGAGGTGGAGGCGGCTCTTCTCCGTGTCTCTGCCCCCAAAATAGAGGAGGAACCAGAAGTTGTGCGATGGTTGCTTTTATAGTTGCCAAAAAAAAGGGGGAAAAGAACTCGTGATGGAGAGGGAGAGATAATGGACTTTTAGGTTGACTTTTGGGCTTGGGCTCCTTCATCGACCTCCATTTGTGCCACTTCGGGGACATCATTCCAAATTCGACGCGCAAATGCAATTTCTTTAGGTAAGCTCCGATACCTATAAAATTATGAAAATAAAATAATTAAACTAAAATAAAATACTTAAATCACAAACATAAATTAGAAGATATTTTATGTAATAATTACATGAATATCAAATATCCCTTTGCAAAATTTGGTTGTTGCATTCATTTACCAAACTTTCATATTGTTTCTTTAATAAAGTTATGCATTCTAGTGCAGGCAAAAAGTCACGAAATTACTTTGCATAAGCCAACTCACCATTTCAACTTTTCAATAACCATCACCACTTCAACTCTACTATCACACCATTACCAACACCATGCCATAACAATTACCTCCACCGCCATGCCACAACCACCACCATCTTCAACGACATTGCCATCACAACCATTGCATCCCACTTTTACTACACCTTTACAACACCACCACCACTAACGACTTTGCCATCACCACCACATTCACCACATGCCACTCATTTCCACTGACACTGCCATCAACACCACAACCACACCCACCTCCACCATCACCATAACCACCATAGCATAGTTACCACAATCACCACAACCACTACTAATATCATGCCACCACCACTATCGCCGCCACCGATGCTGCCATTGCAACCACCACCATGTCACTACCTTTACTGCCATAGTTCTCATATTCACCGCCATGCCACTGCCACCGTCACCTTTATAACCACTATCGCTTTACTATTAGGCTAATACCACAACTACCATTGCATACACCACCACAATTTCCATAGCAAAGTCACTACCATGCATCCCCACAAGAACAACAATGATTGAACAACCATTACCACCACCACCACACCATAACATAACCACCATGACCACTACAACACAACCAACGCCATCACCACCACTACCACAATCACATAGCATAACCACCAAGACCACCATAACATCTCCTCCACACCACCACCATGACATAATCATCACCACGTTAGAGCACAACCATTACCAAATTCACCAAGTATAACCACTAGGACTGCCATAACACAATCACCACCACACACACAACCACCATGACGTCATAGCACAACCACAACAACCGCCGCCACAATCACTATAACATACTGCTACAGACACTATTGTGAGATCACCACGACCATCACACCACTTTCACAACCATGCACCAACATGCCACAACCACAACCATCACCACTAACATTATACCACGTGAGGATAAACCAAATAGTTGTTGAACCTTGCACATAGATTTTCTTGAATACGACCAAACGACTATAAATTGCAAACTAATGAATGAGAAAATAAATGTAAATTTGTGTCACGACCTGATTTTCGAAGAAAGAGGAAGGAGAAAAGAAAGATTTTTGGGGCAGTGGGATAGGCTGCGATGTGCGGTCACAGACCGTGCTCACCGGATGAGGAAAACAAGAACACGCAGGGAGAAAAGGAAGAAAGAATGGGAAGAATAGGGATTATTCTCTTTATTAGGTGGGTGGTTATCAACACCCACTAAAATTCCAAAGGCACCCACCCTATAAACACACTAAATAAAATCCTAAATTTTGAAATTTAAAATTCAAATAAATGTAACTCTATTTTATTTAATTCAAAATAAAATAAATTATCTTTATGAAATTTAGGGGTGTTACATTATACACACGTTAAATAGAATCTCGTCCCGAGATTCGGAAGGAAAGAAAGTTAAGCGAATTTCGAAATAAATACAACTAGTTAAACGAAAGAAAATTTTAAAATACAAATTTCAATTGAAATTTTAGGTGCATAAATTTTTATTGCCATTGAAAAAGTATGGGTGTTACAATGTATACAACTCAAAAGGAATCTCTTTCCGAGATTCGCGAAAAGTGCTAAGTGAATCAGAACTACTAAAAGGAAAACTAGGCGGAATAACGCCACTCAAATATTGACATTATAAATAAATAAATATGATTATTTGCGCACACACAAGTCAATGAAGCCTCAACATGAGATTCACGAAGAAAATGAAACAATACTAAAGTTTTCAATGTTCACCCTTGTCACTTCATCTTAAGACTTCTACACTCCTACACACCCATATCCACATTCCGAGGATCACCTAGACTCTACCCCAGCCTAGGCTAACCAAATGCTCTGATACCAAACTGTCACGACCCGATTTTCGAAGAAAATGAAAATCCTAAAATCCGCGTAGAATTATCCGTTTCCCCAAAACTTGGGACGTGAAATTCAATAACAATATAAACATTTAGCAGCAACAACTTAAACAGGATTTTATTTACTGAAACAAATAAAAACTCTGACCATGAAAGACTGACGTTGCTATCCCCTACTAGCGAAACTCCAGTAACGCTGCTCAAAAGCCTCTAAACCTGAAAGGCTCATCGGCTACATTCCCAAAGAAATGTACCAAAAAAGCAAAAGCTCACTTGGGTCAGAAATAAAGCTGGTGTGAGTAATCTTCACCCCAAAATCAATAAATTCGCATGTGATAACATCAACTAAGCACAAACAATAAACAACCACACCAACAGGTAGTTCCTCAATGAAGCAAGGTGTCATGCAAGAAAAACACAGATCAAAGAATTTAGTTCCTCAACGAGGCAATCACGTCATCATCCTAATGAGTAAATATGCATTTACTTGTACTTACATTGTAGAAGTTGACTATGGCAAGTCTGACCTGCAGAAATATTAGTGGACTTGTCATCCTGCATGAAAAGGGTTTGAAACCATATAAACGTAATTTATTAATTAAATAGTTGTCTTCGTTAAATATTTGACTTACGCATATGATTCATTTTTAACGAATTGATCACTTAGACGATACCACATTCACACCACCTTCGTGCCGAACATACATGCCCGTATGTCTCTCTCATATAAAGGAGGACTTCTCCGTCATCCATGCCCAAGTGGGGACACATCACATACAAGCATGCATCACCGGATACTCCTAACTATATGAGTAACAAAAGCCACTCTTGGGCTATCAACGCGCATAAAGTAACGTCACATTTTTTACTGATAAATATCAAAGCCTATCTTAGGCATAAAAATTCACCTCATTTCCGCAAGACTAACCCGAAGGTTATTTTAGTTTCTCTATAAGAAATAGGCGCCCCACCTCCGCAAGACAACCCGCTGGTTATTTAGTTTCTCTAGTAAGATAGGGGAAATAATAAACAAAAAGAGGTATGGTAGTTCTAAGTGATACAATTTCAGGTGATTAAATTTTCAGAAATCAAAGTTTATCAATATCATTTATTTTTGATATTTCAGAATTCCTCCACGATGACATTTTGTCATTCACAAGTAAATCAATCCACCCATTATTTTTGGGGAAATAGAATCATTTCAGATGCATACATTCAGTGTTGGCAACAACATGAGCCACACATTCACCATCCTATAACATCATAACTAAAATATTAACCAATAGATTAGTATGACTTAGCAAAACAATAGATTAGGATGTACAATGGTAATTTTAAACAAGACAGTGGTAAGCACCACTCCAACATGATTCAATAAAGTATTCATATTTATAGCATCATTCCACATTTCACTATTAGCTACATATTTACAAAACAACAGAATGCACACAAACTACATGAAAACTAAAAGAATGCACACAAACTACATGAAACAACAGAATGCACACAAGGTTGGAAATGCTCTAAAAGAAACTAAACTACATGAAACTAGACAGATCTGAACAAGTCCAACAAGCCAACCCCAGGCATCATAAGCCCATGTCCATCTTCACGTAACGAAACACAATTACCATGGAAACCTTTGAATCTCATCAAACAGAGGATGGCATCCACGTTTTTCATGATTTTAGATAATGGTAAGAGTTTTAATTAAACTCACAAAGGGAGCATATAAACTGCCCTTAACCTATAGCAGCAAGACAGTTGAATGCTAAAAATGATATTCACCCAATTAATTATAGAGTTTCAAAAACTCAACCCGCCAAAAAAACTAAAACCTAGCCCCAATGACGTCCATATATTCCGAATTCCCAACTATTGGCATCAACAAAATTGATACTTCCTCTTAAACCCTTTTTCTTTTGTACTATATCTCCTAGCTACATATCCCGTATCTCCTCGGTATAATATAAATCTCTATTAGTTGGTTTATGGCAGAACATTCCAGGTATATATCCTAACGATTGAAGCATTATGGTTTATTAGCAACTACCATGTATTTCTGTATGTCAACACAACCTGTCCAGGACTTGCTGACTAAACTTCCTTTACCGATCTTTGTCTCCTTTCCTATTCTCATATCTAGGTCACTAGGTGTCAAACGGTGGAGACTCTCATCACACTGATGATAGGTGAAAGAATCACTTTGAAGCACCAATCTAAAAAGTTCTATAAGTATAAGGAATAACACCAATGACAAACAAGCAAAAACAGAGCCAATTATATCTTACATCATTAACCTTTTCATGACAAGCAACAATAACAAATGTGATTAATAGCAGAATTCTATAATTTAACATTTCAACTGACACTGATAGGTCTCCAGAGGAACAAAACTTCCATCGGAACAACACTTACCCAAGTTTGAAAACTATTACAAAATAAGAACATTTGCATATGAGAGACCAAATACTAATAAATTCCAGCTTCTCTTTGATCCCTAAACCAAAACTAAAAATGGGCTTTAGTTTCTCCTCGATGGAGTTGGGATGTGAGACAAGTAAGCATGATACACTTCCTGAGTCTAGGCTTCTAGGTCTTGAATATTTACCACCAAACAAATAGGGAAAATAACTTAAGCTGTATCAGAAATCCAAAAATTTCCCAAAGTAGAAGAAACAACTCCACTCTCAATCCCACACTGGAAATCATCAAAATTTTGACTCTGTTAGATCTGCTAGGTTTACAACTTCCCCATTAGACCTGCAAACACCCATCTAACCAATTCTAGCAGCCTATGGATTTCACATCATAAATGACCCAATTCAACCAAGTCCCAAAACCCCATGAAGATTTTTTCACGAAGGTCACAAATTTCTGGTCAGAACCTATTAAAGACCAAAACCTTGACACAATTAATCACACTGACTTCATTAAATTGCAAAGAAACTCAACACACAACTAATCAAATTCCACAAAAAAAAAAAAACAGAGCAATAAAGGAAGAAAGAACAACCCAAATAAAAATCAATCTTATGCAAACCCATCACAACAGTGATTGATAGAATCAGTGAGACTCTAAACGGGGTGACGAATCAGGAATCAATCGTCGTGTACCATTGGAAAAGGAAAATTTTCAAACTAATTGACCCCAATCCATAAAAATTGAACAGTTATGAAAACAATAGCAGTTCTAATAAAAAGGATGGAAAAAAACTCATTTGACGAAATTGCAGATGATTGTGCAACAGATCCATTCCTAGGCGAAAACACTACGATACACCAGTCCATCACCGTTGATCATCATCGTCAACGACGGCTAAAGCCCTCGCTTCTTCTAGGGTTCCTCCTATAATTTTCATACCTTCCACAATCAATCTAAGTAGCATACTAAAAGAACTGCTCAGATCTGATGCTTGTTGACTGCTGCAGAGAATTTATACAACCAATCCTACTCCAAGTCTGTGGCAAACGGTCTTGGCCGAAAACGGAAGAAAGAGGAAGAAGAAAATAAGAGAAAATAAAGATTTTTGGGGTGGTGGGATCGGCTGCGATGTGCGGTCACAGACCATGCTCGCCGGATGGGGAAAAGAAGAACACGCAGGGAGAGAAGGAAGAAAGAATGGGAAGAATAGGGATTGTTCTCTTTATAAGGTGGGTGGTTATCCGCCCCCACTAAAATTTTGAAGACACCCACCCTCTAAACACACTAAATAAAACCCTAAATTTTGAAATTTAAAATTCAAATAAATGTAACTCTATTTTATTTAATTTAAAATAAAATAAAATAAATTATCTTTATGAAATTTAGGGGTGTTACAATTTGTCAATTTGCAAAATGCATTATTTTACATGTCTTGAAAATATTCCGTAACGACATACTTCGACATGGAAAACTGCACGAAAAATTCGAACAAACGATTTCAAACTACATAAAAGGCTAAAATTAAAATGAAGAATTTCTTAAAAGTCCTTGCATGAGAAAATGAGTGTCTAAAAAAGGACAATCATATTTTTATGGTGTATGATGCATCCAAAAATCGTCTTCCTATGAGTTTGACCTACAAAACAATTGTTAGACTGCCAAGGACCACCTTTTTGGTGGCCAAAGGCACTCCAATGCTTAAGTCAATAACTTTGTTGGAAGAAGGAAGTAAATCTAGACAAAACTCAATTAAAAATTGCATACCTGTGTCGAATGTTCTCTTTACCTTTTATAATGGTCGTGGTTAACTCTTTGCGTGACTTAAGCATGTGAGGCGCAATGGAATGAGATGTTTCTTGTAACAATCCCCTTCTTAATGGCAATGCGTTCGGGGAGGCGTAACTCCATCCACGGCTCTTTGTTGGTGCAACATTTTTTTCTTTCTTTATGAGAGAACTCATGTCGTGCCTGGACTCGGGCTTTGATACGTTTGGGTCTGGATTAGGACCCTGCTCATGTCCCCTTAGTGGCAGGCCTCGTCTGGTATTCCTCTTGGGCTTTATGAGATGGCCCAATAGGTTGGGTGCTGCATCCTCGTGATGGGTCTTCATGCCACGTGTATGGGCGTGATGACGATCTATTTTGATGTATCATCAATTGCTCCCCCTTAGGTAGTGAGCATGTTCATGTATCCACTAACTGAGGCGGTTTTTCTTTTGATTGCAACATTACGACACTTTTACTGTTATTTATATCTGCTGCTGTCGTTGTATCTTCAGTGTTCCACCAACCTGTTCATTTTTTGACGCGATTTCTGGGGTTTCGTGCGGCTGTCATGCCTTGCACCTTCACCCAAAGGCGGTTTTTTTCATTGCTCGTTCCTATAAAAATGAGAAGTTTGTGTATGTCCTACTTCCTTCTGCGTTTCATTTTTTTTTTCTGATCGTCAACCCTTTGATTCCATGCATTCGTTCTGTAGTCATGTTTAACTTTAGGGTTTTGGGTGGCGATGCTCTTGATGCTTCTGAAGCTTTCTTTATGCCCAAGCAGGCAACACACGCGACTATGGACATCATTCGTTATGACTACTTGCTGCCAACCGATTTGGAAATTGTTCTTCCTGGAAAGGATGACAGTCATTGTCGTCCTAAGCATGGATATATTGTTTTATATCCCGTTATGTTCCACCTAGGTTTCAGGCTTCCGACTCCTACTATCGTCTGGGAGTACTTGGATTTGATTGGTATTGCTCCTGCTCAACTGGTCCCTAACGTTTGGAAAATAATGATTTCAACCTTAGCGAGGGAAAACTCGGCTCGTATCCCCATGAATGTTAGGGTTTTGCATTTTCTGGTAGGGTTAAGAGTGAACCCTAATCACACCTTTCGCCTACGTTCCCCTCCTTGCTTTGAGGACATGTGAAAGGAGTATGTGGGTTGGTCGAGGTCCTGGTTTTATGCCTCTCTTTTTTCAACCACTTTAAGTTCCACGGGAATTAGATTCTGCGATCATTTCGAAAGCCTAAGAAGGTTGAGTTGTCACTGTCTTTGGAAGAGCAGGAGTTCTGCCGTCGATTTTGTGATCTTTCCCAAGTATCAGTGGAAGAGTTTCTTATTACGGATGCCACTGTCCGTGGTGGTTTGTTTTCACCGGCTAGGGTGGGTCTCGCTTCAGAAGTTACTATTGCGTGCACTAGTGACCTAGGAGTTGTTGCAATTCTATCTCTGCTCGAGGCCCTAGGAATACTGGTTCAGTTATTAATAAAAGGAAAGTTCCTAGGCCTCCTAGCCCCTCCAAGATGTTGGCTGTAAGTTCTGTCCCGTCTCGAAGAGGAAAAAGTTTGCTTCCTCCGTCCTTGAGATAAGTAAGAAGGAAGTTTCTCGTCCTCTGGATGACCATGAGAAGCTCGTTGCTTCTTATGGATTACCAGACTCTACTAGGCTCTCGATTGATGATTCGTGCATTGTTGAAAACAAAAAGCTTCAGCTAGGTATTTGACTGTCAAAGAATCCGAAGGGTACTAAGACCTTGGATGACTTCAAGTATGATTCGACAGTAGAAGATCAAGTTGTTGCCCGCACTCGAGATCACAAGCTCACTATTTCTTCTGCTGTGGTTGGAACTTCGGGATCTCCTGCTGCTCCATCTGCATCTCGCTCCGTTTCTACTATCTTTGGTGAGACCTTCTGGCCTTCCGAGGTCGATGTGCAGGACAGTGCTCGCAATCTCATTGGCGGCTGTCACGGGCGATTGGCTAACAAAACTCTTATGCTCGTGCAACAACCACGTCGTCATATCGATGATGGCTTCCATCATCTTATGAATGGGATAACTCATCTTACTTATGCGACCGTCATGGGGTCGAATTGTAAGGCATCTTGTGACCAGACTGCGCACGTCGAGCGAAAACTTTCAGGACACATTCTGGTCCTCTCCCATGTTCTTCGTCGACTAGATTTGTTGAAGGCGCAGTGCACGGAACATGAGGGGGCCGTAGATTCTATGCGGATGTTGTTGAGGGAACTCGAGACATTCGAGGTGGAATTGAGCAGGTTGCGTTCCCGTCTTGATGTTGCTGAGAAAAAGTTGTTACCGAAAAGTCGAACATGATGAGGTTGTTCATTCTGCCGAATAATGTTCTGCCAAGCTTAAGGCTGCTACTATTCGCATCGTTCAGCTGAATTTCGAGTTTGTAGAGACCAAATTGGCGATCTCTGCTAAACTTGCGGATGTTTACAAAGAGTTATCGTCAACCCGAGCTGAGTTGTCGACTGTTACTGAGATGCTAAAGGCAGCAGAAGCCGCGAATTTTAAGAGAGTGGTCGAGGGTCGCCATGATTTTCTGGAACGCAAGGTTTGGACATGTCCCCATACTGTTGCTTTGCTGAGCGGGAATTCAATGATGTCGAGGAAGTTGTTCCGAATTCAATGGGTGATCCAGATGTTGAGAAGCCTACTGATCCTATGCTTCTTGAAGACACTGCTCACGACACTGATTCCCCTTCTTAGTTGTTGTTGTTTTTTTTTTTTTTTGTAATCTCCTTTCTTAGAAGTAAATGGAAATTTTATTATTTCGCATTTTTGTATCCCACATGTCTAGCTTGTTAGATTTTATTTATGACATTTCATGTTGAGTGTTCTCTCGAGTCAGTTTTAATTTGACTTTTTGTCCTGATTAGATTTTTGTTATTTCAAAATTGAGAGCAAAAGACTTATTGATAATATCTTTTCAAGTACTCTACATTTCATGGTCGAGGTATCATTCTCCATCTTTGTCTGCCAACCAATGTGTTCCTGGTCTGTTGATTTTTGTTTCTCAGTATGGTCATTCTCAGTTCGGGTTCAGCTTGCCCGCGCCAGGCTCTTTCGTGTTTAGTTGGACTTTTCATAATACCCAGTCTCTGACGTTAAAAGTTTGGGTTCATAGTTTCTTGTTGTAATACTCTGCCATGCGTTGTTGATAGGCTGTTGTTTTAATCGAGGTTGCTTCTCATTTTTCTTCGAGGAGATCCAACCCGACTCTTAATGCCTCGAAATTGTCTTCAACGCGGAATTCTTCGATTCGTAATGATGGCATTCTGATCTCTACGAGTATCATTGCTTCTGACCCATAAGCGAGGGTGAAAGGCATTTCTCCTGTCGGAGTTCGTTTTGTTGTTCTGTACACCCAAAGAACACCAGGTAACTCGAATGTCCATAGTCATTTCACTGCTTCGAGTCTTCTTTTGATTGCCCCCAAGATTGTCCTGTTGGTGACTTCGGCTTGCCCGTTTGCTTGCGGATGAGCCGGTGCGGAAAAATATTGCTGGATATTCAAGTTTTTACACAACTCCCTAACTGTTTTGCCTTCAAACTGTCTCCCATTGTTCGTGACAATTACTCTTGGGATCCCAAATCTGCATATTATGTCTCTCTAGATAAATTTCTAGACTTGCGCTTCCCCTATCTTTGTGAGGGGCTCTACTTCTACTCATTTGGAGAAGTAGTCTACTGCGATGAGGATAAACTTCTTTTTATCGGACGCTGGGAGTGGTCCTACAATGTCCATTCCCCATTGTGCGAATGACTATGGGAGGCTCATTGGGATCAAATTTTGTCTCGACATGTGTGTGTATGGGGTGAATCTTTGGCACTTGTCGCATTTACAAACTAGCTTCTGAGCATCCGCTTGCATCATTGGCCAATAATAACCTAATGTGAGAGCTTTGTGGGACAATGTTTTTCCTCATGGGTGATTCTCACATGTGTTGTGGTGTATTTCCTGCAAGGCGTATTTGTCATCTCCTGGTGCAAGGCACCTTAGTAACGGGTTTGTGGCAGACCTCCTGTACAATTTATCATTGATCATTGTGTATCTTGCTGCTCGATTCTGTAGTTTTCTGGCTTCCATCTTATCTATTGAGAGTTATCCGTTTAAAATATGCACCAGGATTGGAGTTATCCAGTTGGTTCCTTGGTTTACGGTGCATGCTTATTCAAATTGGTTTTCGAGTGTGGAGCTTCCTTGTGTCATGACGAGTGGGTTGTCACTATTTTTTGATGTTGAGGTTTCTTTTGTTAGCTCGTCGACTCTTTTATTTTATGTTCGTGCGCATTTTTGAATGGTAGTATTTCGAAAGCCTTCTATTAGCTCTATAGTTTTCTGGTGGTAGCTTTTTCATTTGGGTGTCTTTTACTTGGAATTCGTTGTTTAGTTGAATTATCACCAGCTTGGAATCAGTAAAGACACTAATGTTCTTTATTCTCAGGTGTTTTGCTAACAACAACCCTGTTATCACAGCTTCATACTTGGCTTCATTATTGGAGGCTTTGAAATTGAATTTTATCGCATTTTCTAATGTGATGCCTTCCGAGTTGTACAAGACTAATCCGGCTTCGCTTTCTGCCTCGTTGGACGCCCCATCACACGGAGGATCCATCCTTCAAGGATCGGTTCGGGTTGTTCTGTTATACTTTCCTTATCCTCGCGTTGGTTGTTGCTTCCTGTGATATTGGCGATGAAATCCACTAATGCGTGAGTTTTGATAGCGGTTTTAGGGGGCATAGCTGATGTCAATTTGTCCGATCTCTATCACCCACTTTACCATTCTTCCCGACAGGTCTGATTTGTGTAATACCGACCGGAGTGGTTGTTTGGTCATAACCGTGATCGGGTGTGCCTGGAAGTATGGTCGCAATTTTCTTGATGACACGATTATGGCGAACGCCAATTTTTCTAGGGTCAGATAGTTGATCTCTGCATCTATGGGTGTTTTGCTGATGTAGTACACTGGTTTTTGCACCCTCTTTTCTTCTCGTAGTAGTGTTGAACTCACCGCGTGGTTGGACATAGATAGGTACAGATACAGTGTTTCCCCTGTGTTTGGTTTTGGTAGTAGCTTTGTGTTTCCCATGTATGTCTTAAGGTTTTAAAATGCTCTCTCGCATTCATCATTCCATTCAAATGTCTTGTTCCCCTTCAAGATATTGAAGAAAGGCAGGTACTTGTCAGATGATCTGGAGATAAATATGTCCAGAGCTGCTATCCCCCCATTAAGACTTTGAACACCTTTTATGAAGAACAGACTTTTCAAGAATGGAATGAACATGATCTCATGGACAGGAATATCAATTACTTTTGGGAATGTTGAATCAAACACCATAGGTCTTGGTTATTAAATCTCCACATCTACGGAACCAACCTTTACCTAAGATCAACTAGGACTTTGTTGGGTTGTAACGGGGCTTGGGTAATGGTTAATAAGGAATGTCAAAAGATTCTAACAAAAATTTCTAGGAATGTATACACCCATTCAACGAACAATTAGGGCTGTCAAGAATAAACCAATGTTGCGCACCATCAATTTTTTCTTCATTCTCACATCTTTATCCTCATTGAAGAAATTTTTTTTTCACATAGAGGATTTATGAAATATCTCATATTTTGCTCTTTAATGCTCTTTTTACACCAAGTATATTCATCCATACACATTCCCAGAAAAAGTTGGGTAAAGGTTAATGAGTTAACAAATAAAAGTTATTCTAAGGCTCAAAAGGCTACAAAAAGGTTAATGTTATGGGTAAGTTAAAAGGCTAGTTAATGGTCTAAAGAAAGAAAAGGAAAAAAAAAATGCCTAGATCATTTCCTAAGTTCGGGTCAATATTATGACATCTCGATTGAATAAGCCAAGAAGTTCTAGTGTAATAATTCAATTTTGATGTCATTCCCAAAGCAATTGATCAGAAAAATGAGATCATCAACGAGATAATACAGACTCAAGAAAAATCAGAGTTTATGTACAACCCTCGAAAAAATAGAAAGGTTCAAAATTTTTAGAAAAACTTGTTACGGGCTTAACCGGCCTAAATAAATAGGCCAATTTGACCCACTTGTAATAACCGCAAGTGCACGGTGTCTAACTGGTAGACAACGGCCAGTACGGGTCGATCCCACGAGGAAAGTGGATGCACTTGAATTTAATAATTTAATTAAACTAATTTACAAAAAAATTGGGTTACAGTGTCTTTAAAACTAAACTAAAAATAAATTAAAAATAAGAAAAATAAAATAAAAGGGGAAGATGAATGAAATGGATTTTGTGGGGTTTGGACTCACCGATGAGTTAGCAAATATATTTAACTCTAAATTACTGAAATTATAAATGAGAAGCTTTAGAGATGAGGATCCCTTGCTTGCACCGAAGATGTGATCATTAAAATCCAATTCCAATCATATAAAGTTTCTGTCAAACATTAACAATTTATCTCAAGCAAATAAACTCTCACCAAACATTAAGTGTTTTTTAGGGCACACTTAATCAAAGTTCAAGCTCAATATTGGTTAGCACATGCTTTGAATATTGATAAAATGTGAATCTAACTACCAAACATATCAAGTTTTAATCGAACATGAAAGGTGAAAGCAATTTATCAAATTTCTGAAATAAAATTGTAATTAACAATTAAGCATTTAAGTCAGTAAAATAAATTAAAATAACTTATACAACCTTTTGGTTTGTCGCCGCCTCGGTGTGGTGGTACTTAGCAGATCAGTGGATTGCAAACAGCGCCAGGTCCATCCGGGGTGCTCTTATGCGCTACTGGGTGCCAGTAGCGCTCCTTTCTTTCTTCTTCGATTTGAACAGGGAGAGAGGCGGGAAACTCACGGGAGAACTTCAGGCTATTGCAGGTGTTGTGGGAGGGCGGTTGAGCGTGCGACAGGACGTTGGATGGCGGAGGGGAAGACGGTGGGACTGTCCGGCGTGCGTGGTGATGCGCCGGCCGACTGCTGCGTCTCGTCCAGTTGCGCGTACGGTGTGGATGGTGATGACTCCGGCTTGTTTTCAGGTGGCGGAGAGAGTGAGAGAAACAAAAAGGAAGATGAGGTGGCGGAGAGAGCAACAGGAGGTCGTGACGGCTGCGAGGGAGGAAAACAGGGACGTGCTCCATGTTTCTCCTATGTTTTGTGCGCGAGGTGGTGATGGTGGGGGCGTTTGATGGTGGTGCTCGGCGGTGTGGATGATGGACGGTGGCGAGGTGAAGAGAGAGACACGAAAACAGGGGAAGAATAGAGGAACAGGGGAGTCGTGGTCGGTGGTTGTGCGTGGTTGTTTGCGGTTGTGCGTGGTTGTTTGCAACAGGGACAGGGGCTGGAGGTGCGTGGTTGTGCGAAACAGTGAGATGGATGAAGGTGGTGCTCGGTGGTTGGCTGCCGGACGGTGGCGAGGTGAAGATTGATGGTGGTGAGATGGGTGTGATGAAAATCACTTTGTGAAGGAATGATGATTTGTTTTTGGCTATTGAGGCTTGATTCCCTTTTCCTCCTTCCCTTTCTCATTCATTTATCTTGTATTTATAGAGAATTAAGAAAAAATGAATATGGACAAATTAAGGGGAGGGTTCAATGAGTGATTTAAGGCTTAAATCAAATCAGAATCTTGGATAATTGAGAGAATATGCCTAGGGTTTGATTGGGCTAGGCATTGGGTTTGGGTTTGGGTTCATGGGTTTAAGGGTTTGATTTTGGGTTTGGTTTTGAGTTTGGGTTATGAGCTTAGGCTATTCACACCTCCACTTCCTCTAAAGTCACTGTCTGAGATTTGTTCATTGCATTTTTCTCTGATTTATTCATTACAGCTCCACATTCTACAAAAACACAAAAATTTAATAATTAATCTAAAATAAAATAAAACAAGGATTAACAAAATTATAATAAAAGGTAATAATTTTATAATTATGTGATTATCACTCCTCCCTATATTTTTCTCCCCTCTCCCTCCTCCCTCATCTTTGTAACACACCTCCCTTCTCCCTCTCTGCTTTTTTGTTTCGCCGACAAGCACCCATCCCATTCTCTCATCTCTTCCTATGTGTCTCTGTATCGTCGGCAACCACCACTTCTTCCCTTTTCCCAACTTCATTTCCCTCTCTTTTCGTTTCATAGGTGGCGACCACCATTCCACCCCTTCTTGAATTAGGTCGCCCCACCTCCAATCCCATTTCACCTTGTCATTGTCGTCATCTTCACTAAACCAAAACCTCCAGTCTTGAACCAAGTCTCATCCCACCACCGTGATACCCTTGTATGGACGGACCTGAGGGGGAGGGTGTGGGAGAGTCTCAAGAGCCCATGGATCCCAATAGGGCTGACAACCTACAAATGAAAGATCATACTCCCACTTCATCTGGGTGAGAGAAGGGGATGTGTCATATAATCCTCTGTGGATCGAGTTGTTGCAACCACCCCCAGTTCACATGAAAAATGCACACACACACACCGTGTCTCTTTTTTGAACATGTCCACAATCCAGAGCACACCAATTGTGTCTCTTATCTCCCATTTGCTTCAATTGTAACATTGTTTTTTGCTTATTTCAACCTCTTTATTTATTTATTTCTCTCACTCTCTCCTTTTTTTTTTCTCCGTCTCAAGAAAAAGAGTATCCAATTCCAAATTCCAATCTCCCCCTTTGATCCTTCTTCTTCAACTCTTCAACCCCTATTCACAAATCCCTCCTTGATGCCCAAACCAAGTATGGCCGAAAAGTTAAGACTTTACCTTTTCGCCCTTCTATAATTTTTTTCTTGAATTTCTTTCATCCAATTCGATCGAAAATCAAGAACATGTACTCAAACAACTAACCCCATCGATGGGTTGCCTTTATTCTCTCAACCCCTAATTCATCTTGTCGAATCGATGATAGTTACTATCGCCAGCTCAAGAAGGCAGAGCAACGTCGTCTCAATGCAAGGATGAGACTCTTCGACGATCTCCTACCTATCCCATGGTGATAATTTGTTTGGGTGCTCTTTTTGCTGGTTGGGTTGGTTTTTTTGTTAAAGTTAGGATTTATTTTGTTTGTTTGAATTTGATTGGGTTGTCAATCTGTGCATAGACACATTGTTCAGAGAAGAGCCACAATGTGTGTGCAATTTTCATGTGAATTGGGGTTAGTGGGAGGAGACTTGGTTCAAGGTCGGTGGCAGTGGCAATGTGCATTAAGGCTGGAGGTTTTGGTTCAAGGGAGATGGTGGTGATGTCGAGGTGATTATTGCGAGGTAAAATGGGGCTTGGAGGTGGGGCAACCTGGTTCAGGGAGGGAGATGAGGGAGGGGGAGGGATGGTGGTCGCCACTTGCGAAACAGAGGGAGATTTTAAGGAGGATGGGCAGGGGGAAAAGGTGGTTGTCGCCGGCTATACAAAGCTGCAAATAATGAGAGGGGTGATCACCGCAAAACAAATAAGTAGAAAGGGAGAAGGGATGGGTGTTAAGAAATGAGGGAGGGGGAAAGATGAGAGAAGAGTGGAAGAAATGTTTGAGGGTGACATTTTTTTTGTTTTTTAACCTTACTATGTGTCTCGAGATACACATTTTTATTTCATACAATATTAATCACCGATTTGCCTCGAGGTCCAATTATGAGTTGTCTGAATCCAATATTTTAACATGAGCCCTTGGATCAATTTAGAAGTATTTTGGTTATCAAAATATGACCAATTTGAAAACAAATAGTCAATGGGTGTGGATCGTTAGTCTAGGGAGCATATGCAAAATGATATATTTTAGGGGCTAACTCTTAATTAGCTATTTATTTTTGGGTCTAAATTAAATCAACCATTTTTCTAGTAAAAATATTTGAGGGCAAAAGTGATAAATGAGGAAGTAGAAAAATTTGCTCTCCCTAAATAAAAGGCAATGACTTTTTAATACCACATTTTTTACTATCTCACACCACTAATAAAAAAACATTTCAACTCAAACACTTTTTTCATCATCTTTTCTCCATCAAACATCACCACACCGCCTGCAACACCACCACCACATCACGCCTCATCACAACAGTCCACCCGCCACCGCCTCCTTATTATCTTCTTATTATCTTTTTTCTTCTCATTCTTCTTCTGTTTTTTCTCGATTTTTCTTCCCCATCCCCTCAGAGGACTTCGCGAGGATGAGTTCTCCACTCGTGGCAGCCTCTGCTAGGGCAAACAAATTTTCCCCTCGCAGAGGCTATTGCGAATGGATAACCCATCCTCATGGAGACCTCTGCGCATGGGGGTTCTCCACTGGCATGAGCCTTTACAAGGGCCAAACTTTTTTGCCCCTGCAAAGGCAGCCACGAGTGGGGAACCCATCCTTGTGGAATTCTCTGCGGGGGCAATGGGGAAGAAAAAATAGAGAAAAGAAAAAGAAGAGGAAGAAAGGAAAAGAATAAGGCGGTGGCGGGGCGTGGTGATGTGGCCGGCGGTGACAGAACATGACATGGTGGTGCTGTCGGCGATGGCGGAGCAGGCGGGTCGATGGTGCTGGATGGATCCACCATGAAAGAGAGCTATGCAGAGACCGAAGAAGAAGAGAGATTTTGTGTGGAATTTTTTTTATTTTTTAATTTATTTTCATTTTTAAGTTTTTATATTGATTGTGTGGGATAGTATAAGTTCTAGTGTTAAAAGTTCGCTGTCTAAATAAAATGTGTGGGCTGTTGACCACCACCTCCACCATTATAACATGGTGGAACACCGCCTCTTCCATTTCTAACACACCAACTCTTCAAAACCATCAAGTGTACACAGAGTAACCAGGTCGATCGAACGAACGAACGAACGCAAAGCTTCCCCATTTAAAACCCTTTTTGTTCAATCGCGCAAAAGATCGTATTTTTCATCGTTAATCCCCAATTTCCAAGGCAGTTGCCCCTGCTCACTCATCAGGTATGATTGATCCGATTGATTACCAAGCTTGCTTTGTGTTTGATGGTTCGGTTTCATTTCTAGGGTTTTTGATGTTTCATTTGGATTTTTTTCTTCTTGCAATCAATCTGTTGTTACTTCTTTCTCAGATGACGGTCAATTTCCTGAATTTCAGCTTGATTGATTTCATTTCATGCATTAATTCATCTTTTTGGCCCATTTGTTGACTTGACATAGTCTAGGGTTATTTGAGTTGATTTCGTTTGAATCATGTTGAATTTTTTTCCATTGTCCCCTAAAATCTACTTGATTAGGGTTTTCGGTGATCATCAGTGACAAATCCACATAAATCAAGGCCAGCATGATTTTAATCTTGCTAAAATTTTGACTTTTTCCCTAATTTGATTTAGTTTTGCTTAAAATTTCACCTTTTTTCCCCCTTCTTAGTAAGAACTTAGGGATAGACTTGACACCACTGGTATTGCTGGTATAGGGTTTTGGACAATCAGTAAGAAAATACAGATGGAACATTAGCAGTGAATTTTTATTAATTTGTTTCCTGACAAAATGCACATTTTTCTTATGATGACAGAGAATGAGTGCGCGTGAGTTGAGGAGTCATGCCAGGGATTCTCGGCGAAGGAGGGTGAGACTGGATGTTGATCTCAACACACCACCACCTGATGAAACGTCTGCTGATCTTAGTGATGGTAGTGCTGCCGTTGCTGCTGCAGCTGCTGGTCTGCAAGAACTACAACAAGCTAACCAAAGAGTTACAAATGCTCCAGCAGTACCACCTACTGCAATTGACGTTGAGGCCATTGATGATGAAGTTGTCATATCTTCCCCGAGGAGCTTTGCGGAAGTAAGTATGATAAATTCTGTTCTGTCTATCTTTTTGGCAACAGTCATGTCTTGAAATTGATGTGTCTAATCTTATTTCTGCTGTTTGGGGCTATCCATTGACTTTTAGGCCAGGAACAAATATAGAAGGAACCATGGTGTGACTTTAGTGCTTGATGATGATGCAGAAGGTCGAGGCGTTTCGGGTATGGTCTGGATTGCTTATTTAAGTACATCTCTTTGTTGTTTGTCATACTTGTCTAATGTAGATTTGGGTTATAAAATAATGTATATTTATAATATTTCTTCTAGTATTAAGATCAAGCTATCTAACCATCCCGTTTCTGAAGTCTGTCACTTGAGTGCCAACTATCAAATTGGAAGTTGGGGAATTTGGAAAGTTCCGTCTGTTTATTCTTTACTCCTAAGCACATGGTATTAATGAATCATGCTTTATTTATGATTTCTGTTATTAGTCTTTCTGTTGTGAAGTTGCAATTTTTCATAGTTAAACAATGATGGAGTTTTAGATTCTAGCCAAAAGGATCTACTGAAACTAGGTTCCTTTGCAGATGGAGGGGTTTTTATTTGTTTTTAATTCTTTGCCTTAAACTCTTAATATAATTTTAAATAACAGGTGAAGTTATAAACTAATGAGTGAAAGGAGACAAGAGATAGTATATACAATGGGAGGAACAATCCCCAAGGACTATTTAAGGGAAACCTTGATACTAGAGAAATCTGCAAGAACCCCTTTGAAGCTGGAGAGATTGATTGCCAATGCCAAATTAGAGAAGGAACCTCTATCACCATATCTTTTTTTTTTGGCAAGCCGAATGCTAAGAAATCTGAAATCCTGTGATCCTTTCAGACCAATGTCCAAATCCTCTTTGAAGTACTACTCCAATACTCCTAGAGAATGTTGAACATTTCCAAGCTTTAAACACTTCCACAGTAATGGAGGCCCAGAGACAACCTTAGGAAACCTGAGAATTGTGACAAAAGGAATAGGTGATTTTTAAAATCTCTATTTCCTTACACACCCTTCTTACACATTCATGCCTTTACACAATGTCCTTTGTAGCAAGCTTATTCTGTAAAGACGCACATGAAGAACACAATTCTAGGGGGAACTTCTTCCAAATTAAATTCACCTGGAAATGTGAAATACCACTTGGCAAGTCTCTAATGGAAAACTGATTCTACCTTTTTTATTCATTTTTAAAAGTATGATTCTCACATCTAGAGTCCCAGAAAATCAAGCAAACCTATCATCTTTCTAGTCCAGTGCTTCTAGGATAATATTAACCCCTTGCACTTTTAGCAGAAAACATTTTTTGGTAGCCGATGCTCACTAGGGCTGTGTTTTTATGTGGAGGAAATGTATTAAATGAGATCTTAACCAAAGAGAAGTTAAGAAAGGAAAGATATTTATCGTTGATGCTTGTTCCTTGTGCCTCGTTGGGAATCTGTTGATAGCATGTTTGTTCTACCCACTTCAGGATTTTTATTCGGTTATTCTGATTCTGGTTTGCTGGGTGATACCATGTAAGGTGAGCTGTGGTGGAGCCACTCACTCTTGAAGGAGGGCAATGGCCCTCCCCTCCAGTTTCAAATTCCTTTGCAAGTTCGGCTCTTGGGTACGCCTACCTGGCTAATCTTCATAAATTGATCCCCTCAGTATTATCTCATGTCAATGACTTGGCCAGTTGCCCCTTCTTTGAATAACAAAATAAACTTTCTTCCACACTCATCTTATCTATATATCTCTGTGTTTTCAATTATAAATCATGTCTTTTAACACTATTCTTCTAAAAATTTATGTTATTTTTGGATGGCATATTTTATTTATGTATTTTTTTTATTACTCCATTTTCCAGAAGATCTTTACTCTATTTTATGGTGCTTGTTATACTTGCTTGACATTATCTATGGAAGGTTTCTATTTTCTACTAAACGTGTAAATGTATTTAGTAAATATATGCTCCATGAAAACATTTTTTTTCCAAAGATCCCCCAATTTGAATTGAACATTAGGATTCTCGTATACATTTCTCAAAATTCATTAAGATGTTATTTGGGCCTTTGAAGAGTCAACGGAACTTTGTTAATTCAGATATAATTTTTAAGTTTCCTATTTACATGCAGGGGCGGATCTACCCTTTGGTTTAGGGGGTCAATTGCCCCCCTTATCTTTTTAAAAAAAACCAATTAAGTTATTTGTATTTTCCATATTGCCCTTCTTTAAATTTGTATCTTGCCCCCCTTCATTTAGGTTGCCCCTCCTCACATTCAAAAAAAGTTTTCATTCATTGAATTTCTGAATTTTTGATGGGTACAATGATGCATTTTGAATCTTGTTTATCATAATTCCCTGCGGTCGCGTTCAAGAAATTCTACCTTGGCATGGACGTCTCCTGGCTCCTCTGCGTCTCTATTGCGTCCGATGGATATTTAGGACTCCCACCTATTGGTGCGAATGAACCAATTATGTACCTAATCTAGGAGCAAATTGCCACGCTCTACACAGGATCGCTCGATGATAGGTCCGATGCGGAAGCCTCGCTCGTTTCGCTTGCTCATGAGTCATGACAACAATTGGTATGAGAAGCTAATAATTGAAGAAGGTAGAGTTGTGTCAATGTTGAAATTGGTGTAGTTGAATAGTTGTGCACTGTTTGCCCCCCCTTGTCTGCAATCCTGGCTCCGCCCCTGTTTACATGCATCATGCATAATTTAGAATTAACACCATTTATAATTTTGGCAGCATGCTGTGAAATTTTGAGGTATGGTTTGGTGTGTGTCACATTCAGATTCACAATATTTTACGAAGGCCTAACGACTGTACCCCTCATATTGCAAATACAATCTTAAGTGTTTGGACCAATTTTAATTAGTGGACGACCTAAGTAAAACAATGCGGTTATTTGCATTGAATCAATAATCTCTTGGTAATATCCTGGTGTAGGATAGTGTGATAGAATTCTGACTTAAATTTTAAGATACCAAAAATTTAACTAGAGCATGTGCGAGCAAGTAGTTAATACAATATTGCAAGGAAAAAGAGGACTTTCTCACTTTGCCCTCACCAAGCAAAATCATGGCACCGCTGCTCAGGGTGAGGAGCTCTTCCTTTCTTGAAGATGTATATATATATTTTATTTTATTTTTTAAACTTTTAAATTTTTTTTTTTTTTTTTTTCATTTAAGTGAATGGGAAGTGTCCTATTCACCCTGATGCTGTTCTTTGGTCATATGGCTAGAATAATCTAGGATAATTATTGAGGATTTAATGCCTAACACGGATCTGATGATACTAAAAGCTAAAAGCTTCTTCTTTAGTTGGTAGCATGGTGCATAGTCTTTTTGGGTATAGGTGTCATCATTTTAAAGGCTACACATAACTGGAAAAATCAACTCTTTACATACTGTTCTTAATTTTGTTGGTTTTTCCTTGTAGTTTAATTTTGTAGGTAATGTGCCTCATAATTTGTGAGTGTTAGACAATTTCTCGAATACTTAGTGTTACAAAGAAAAGTCAACTGAAGGTGGATCTAAGACTTAGAGAATAGGTTGGAGAAGATCTAGGCCCCACTTTCAACAGGAAGGATAGAAAACAAAGGAATATCAAATATTTTTTGGTAGACCTAGTAGTATAAATTTTTTGTTTCAATAACAATAAAGACGTTAATATTTGAGATGGATCTCTAATGGAGGTTGGGTATGGAAGTTCACGGGGTGATATGGAGATGATCATTCGAGCATTGCTGGAGATATTACTAGATTTAAGCAAATGATGTTAGACCTGGGCAGAAGGATATGGACTATGGAGAGCTTATCAATACCTGATGGATCCAACTAAGATGATATCATAAGAAAAGAAGATTGAGTCTATAAGGAGTATCTTGAACCCAATCTCTTCGTCCCCGGTTGAATATAATTCTTCAAGCAATCTTGATTGTATCGTAAGGCTGATCCATAAACCCTGCATCTACATGAACAGTTCACAAGAGAGAGAGAGGTCTTTTATAGACTCGTCAAAAGGAAAAGTCTTGGCTAGCCTTGGTCCATTACATCTATTAGAAAAGACCCCAATTTTGGAATTTATCCGGAAACATAAAATGAAAACTTGTAGGAAGGGCCTTTTAAAAGGAGGACAGATTACATGGTTGGTGGAGGGGAAAAGGTTAAATCATGGGAGGATATCCGGTGTGGGGTGGATCTCGTGTGGCTCTTTGCCAAGTCTGTATTCTACTTAAGATCACAATCATTTCTTGGTGTAGGATGTTATATCTCAATCTGCACAAGGACATTCAGGGAACATATACGTGGGCTTTCAACGAAATTTGCATGATTGGGAGTTTGATAATCTTGCTTCACCCTTGGACTTGAATGGGAACTGGCCTCAAGCCCATGCTACATTTGATTCTCGCATATGGAAAAGGAAGCAACTCAGGTAAGTTCTTGGTTAATCTTGATTCAAGTCTTATTATCAATGGGGACAAACATAATCTCTTACACCCACTATCTTTCTATTTCGACTCCTCAAGGGTCTCTCTTCATTTTGAACTTCCATTCTCATGCAAGACAACTGTTTCCTTAATGGGCCCGTCACTTCTAAGGTCTTCTTTCGTTGCTGAATCAGGGGTGTGTGTGTGCAATGCCATGTAAGGTTTAGGAGTTATTTTCTCTTGGATAATTAATCTTATTTTAGCTAAAGGAAGAAGCTTTGGCAGCTGATCCACTTGGCTATTTTGTGGTCTATTTACTTAGATGGGAAGAGAAGTCATGAGATAGAGCAGGTGCTTCTTGCAATTGGTACAGAGTTTTTCTGGGGACATTTTTTGAAGACTTAATGGTTAGTTGGTAACTTTTCTTGTTTGGTTGGTGGTTGTTCTTTGTTGTGTTTCTTTGCAGGCTATCTCTGCCTCAATTGTTTTTCGTTTTTCGTTTCTCATTTTGAACAGATCAATTGGTTATCTACCAGAAAAAATCTCAAAACAAAGTGAGATTTTTGGCTGACTAATCCAAAATTTATTTTTTAGAGATTTTGAGATTTTTTTTTAATTAACCTTGAAATATGAAACAGAGATTTTAGGAATCAATTCGGATGCTTAATTTCTGCCAATTTTCTCCCCTTTGTGATTCCATGCCCACACTTAGTTCCTCACTCTTCTGTTCCATCATTCCTCCTTTATAGATTTTGAGTTCCTTTCATCTCTCTAAGATCTCCCACGAGCGCTTTAGCTTTTCTATGTGCATCACTCCCTCAGCCTCCGTCTTTATTATAATGCTATTTTACCTAAAAGCAATTACTAATAATTTGAGCGGATGTCGGGTTAACTATGTTTTGTTACATGCGAGTGAAAAAAAAAAAGGAGAGAATTTCTTAATCAGATTTTATGGCTGTATTGGTGGTTCTTTTCATTTAGCAATTTTTATAAAACATTCTTATTATGTGGATTTCTAGATCTTCGACTTTTGCTTTATTTGGAAACTGTAACATGATTCTTCACTATAATGAGCCAAATCACTTCCATTTATTATTGTTTATGCTACACAAATTGAATCAAAGAAGCAAATAAAAGACTCATTCCAATAAAGAGTTCTTCTCCATTTGATAGCAAAGAGTAATATATGCAAGGAATACTATTTGGTTCTTCAAGCACAACTCAATTTTTTGTACTCATATCTTATATTCAATGATGTAGCAACATTTGTATCTCAAGTGAAACATTGTGATATCCAATGTTATTAGGATGCTGGCACATATTGCCACGTCATTGAGTATAGTACAGGTTTTTTATTTTGAGTACAAAAATTGTCATAATAGAAGTACTCCAATGATCACGCTAATGGATTTAATCCTTTCAACCCAGGAGTCTTTTGATAGTGACCCATCAATGAAGGCCATGTTTTGTCTTTTAAGTGAATGGAATGATGTGTTTATCCATTTGACCAAATATTACTAGATTAGATGTTTTCCTTTAGTCTGAAGAACCCCATATTTGTTCTCAAATGAAACCCACCCACAGGTGTCGAAGTCACACACTTGAAATGTTTTGGTTCAAATGACAATTCTAAAATGATAATTTGTACATATGGTCGAGAGAGGAAGTATTTGTCTTATTTTATTTAACTTGAAAATGTCATAATGTATGATTTACAAGTTGGATGAACGCATTTTCTCGTGGCTTTTCTAATGTGATTAAGTGATTAATTTGACGCTTGAAGGCATGCCGCAGGAGAAACACCAAGAGTGTATAGCGGTGTCGAAGGAAAGAGAAATACTTCGCGCACACACACATATATATACAACATTAAACAAAATGTTACTTAGCTAGGAAAGAGAAATTGCACATAATGAGAACCTAGCCTAATCTCGTTTCAACTCTAGTAGAAAATGGTTTTTCTCGTAACTAGTGTAATTAAGGTGTTGAAGCGAGGCGACATGCATATGGTTGAAAATGCGTGAGGCCCAATTCGTTTATTTTTTGGATTTTTTTTCTTAATAAATCATAGTAGTATACTAGCATACATAATTCATAAACAATATGTTTTGGAGTTCTTTTCTCAATAAATCATAGTAGCATACTAGGCATATATATATCATCATACATAAAAACAAACAAACAAGTTTTTTTTTAAAAAAAAACCTCCCTATTACATAGAATTCACTAAATCATACACAAAAGCATTAAAACATAAGAAAACTTGTTCTCATTTCTCATTGAGAGAAGTTATAGAAAGAAGATAAGGAGGAGAAGAAAGGGAAGAAAAATAAGTAAAACCTTCTTGAAACCTTGTTAGTAGATAAGCTACGTTTTAGGATTTGATGGAAGGAATATTTGAACTTGTATCTTCTTCATTCCTTGACGGCTAACAAGGTTTTGTTTGTGAAGCAACTGAAGCCCTGAATCTCACTAAGCTTTTATCCTTACAACAAAATTATCTAAACAAACTTATATGTAAAAAAATAAATATGATAAAATTATTATGAATAAATAGTGAGGTGTTGCCTCACGCCTAAGGCGCTAGGCTCACAGAGGCGAATGCCTCATTTTGTTGCATCGCATTGCCTCATCTTGAGGCGAATTTTCGTAAAAAACGCCTTGAAGCACTACTCAGGTGCGCCTAAGCGACTGCCTTGACTACACTTGTCATAACAATATAACACTGATAATTCACAAGATATTCACCAAGTATACAGGTTATTATTTCAAATTGACTCCCTAGGCCACTCACAGTTGATGTGTCCTGATTCTCACTGAATAACCTTGAAGAATGTTTCCTAACTTTCCTTTATTTTCTAGATGTTTTCTTACATATATTTCTCTATCCAACCATTACAGTGGAATGGGCATCTAGATTGACTCACAATAACAACAAGAAGCGTAGAAGAGCTCCAACGAACCAGGCACCTAACCATGGCTTATTTATAAATTTGGAATGCTCAGACAATGCCAAGGTAAAATTGATTAGTAGTACTCATGCTTCATATATGTTATTTCATTTGGGGCGTGATTGTGGGTCATTATTCTACATAATTAGTTCATCGTGTTCTTTCTTAATCCTTTGTTGTTTTAAATGGTGAGGGAAACTATTTTAATTTTTTGAATCTGGAGTAGTAGTATTTTGAAATGGGAAGTGGGAAAGTTGGTTATGCAGCTGACAGTAGGTAGGAGTTTATGGCTCCTATTCCAATTTGAAATGGATCTGAACTTGAAACCTAATGTCAAGAACTATGCTGATTTAAGTTGAACTGCCTTGCTTTAAAATGAGAGCAAACAAAGAGGAGATTCTTCTCCAACCATACACAGTTTTGAGTCCTACTTGTAGAGTAACAAGAACATAGCAACAATAATCCCTGGGGTTTATTTCCTAAAATTGCCTAAAACTATTTTCTTGTTAATGAGGGGGTTTCAAACCCTAGTTTGTATCGCTAAATGTTGCACACCTCTGATATTTCTTGTGAAACCTTGAACTGTGTTGGAAGACTCATTTTATGATTGTTTCATTATTATTAAAATGTACCCTCACATATTTATTTCTTCCTTGCTGGTAAAATATAAAAAACTCTGTTGGAGAATCCATTGGGGAGTGACAAAACATCAAATATTATATAGGGGGTCAAAGTGAGCCTGAAGTTTGTATATTGTCTCTATGGCAGAGGACCAAGGCTGTGAAGCCCTCAGAACCACCACCGCCTCCGCCCAAAGAACCAATATTTAGTTGCCCAGTTTGCATGTGCCAACTGTCGGAGGAGACGTCAACAAAGTGTGGTCACATATTCTGTAAGAAGTGCATTAAAGCTGCAATAAATGCACAGAATAAATGCCCTACATGCAGACGAAAGGTCACAATGAAAGACACCTTTAGGGTTTATCTTCCTACTCTTGTTTGAGCAAGAGAGAACCATGCTAGTTGGTAAGGCAAAGTTACAGGTGGTCCTTTTCTGTAAGGAAGTGCTTGGCATATCCCTTCTCTAGTTCTGCTTGTGGGCAGGAGTGAATGGAAGGGATAGGCATGCAGAAGAACTTGAGTTAAAATGTTTAGCTAAAGCTTGAAGACATACTTGACGAGAAGTCATTTACTCATCTTGCACATGTGATATATGTCAGATCCTGAAACAGTACAACATTAGCTGGAATAGAACCAGATGTGTGTTATTATGGTTCTTTGTTCTTTCAGGTAAGTTCATGGATTGGTTCTGTAGAACTGATTGTTGGTTCTTTTAGGTAAGTGTATGGATTGGTTCTGTCGAACTGATTGTTGGTATCATTTTAGAATCGTAAATTGAAAAAAATAAATTCCAACCCTTCACAAGAGTTTGTTAAGGTTTTGTTTTGTTTCTTTTATTTTTCTCTATTATTTTCGTTGTACTGTTTTGATTCTGCCAATTCATAGGGGTGCTACATGGTTTGTGGAGGAAAATGGTTTTGACGCAAGTTTATGCAAAATGAGAGAAAAATAAATCAGAAGTGAGGCTTGATCTGTAAGCAATGGTGCATTAAAAAAAGAAATAATAATAATAATAATAATAATAATAATAATAATAATAATAATAATAATAATTTTATTTTTTGTTTCAAGTATATTCTTTCAATAGCTTTAGTTATAGAATTTAATCTTAATTTTGCTAGGGTGTTAAATGATAGGATATGAATTTTTGCACCAGAGTTGACGATGATAGGAGAGCTTGATAATTGTCACCTACATTAGACTTTTTGCTACCCTACCATTAATCTTAACCCTTCCTTGGGAATCTCTAACCAGATATATTGGGATATGTTTGTTTAGGCTTTAGTCTAATTCATATGTAAATTACTTTGTTACCTTGTGACTTATGCGCTAAATATTGGATAGGCCAATTTTATACTTTTTTTTTCCCAATTCAAAGCATTTTGCAAGTGTTTCAAAATGTAAATTATACTGTTCCGTTTCCAATCTTGACCTAACCTAATATATGTTTTGTATGGTAAAACCATTTACAGTGCGGTTGACCATATTATATAACATGAGCCCTTCTAGGGAGCGAGGCCTGCCCACCACCATTAATCATCCTCGAGATGCACTCATGAACAGCATCTCGAGGATGATAGAGGGTGGTGGGCGAGCCTCGCCTCCACCTCGCGCTCAGGGATATAACATAGAGCTCTTGATCCCATGTGGTCTGCGCATATATGGCCATTCTCCCAAGATTCACATTAGATTTCTTGAGTGTAAAGAATGTAAGCATCACATGGATCATTTTGTTAATTAAGTTAGGTTATCTTATCATACAGAACGGAAGAAATGGAATAAACAACCTCATGTGTTGGGATGCTTTTCAAACCCCTTGGGAATATGAAAGATAATCTAATTTTTTTTTAGGAAGATGATCATGTTTTGCATCGACGGAATTCAAGCATGAGATACTATTAAACGATGTCTTGCGAGCAGCAAAAAAATTTCCGAAAGAGAAAATCTTCATCCAGGAAGCTTTAGTTTATGTTTGCAACAATGATGAGCCCATGGTCATTACCATGATGGCCAAAAAAAAAATGATACTCTTAAAAACAAGAATAAATCCTCCTTTTATCATGATGCCTGCAATTACTAGTCATCATTATCCTCAGCATCACTACACCTAACACATAGTACTTTAGCCTAATATTTTATCTCCAATAAAACCCAGAGATGGATGGATGTTACATCAAGCTAAGCAAAGCTAAGCTAGAGTGGCTGTGTTTGTGCTAAGAGTGTTGACCAGCAACACCAATACACCTACCTTCTTTCAGAGTAAGCAAATATGTTGATTGAGTGCTGTCGAAGGAGGCGAAGATGCTCTACTGTACGACTAGGGAACAAGCGGAGAGCGCGTATAGTAGTTGTAGTTCGACTACGGACTGTGATGCGAAGGTTGAAGAAGCTACTGTTGCAGTTGGCAATGGATCCTCGTTTCATTCAGACCTTGTACTTCATGTATCCTGTGGCATTTCCTTTTCACTGATTTGATTGCTATCATATGTACATGTATGTTTTGTGTTTCATGCATTGCATACTCTCATTGCTAACCTACGACTTGTAATAATTTTGTCATTTGGGGTTTTGTTGCCATAATGGTTTCTCAAATCCATAACATCTTTTTTTGTAATGGATTTTTCTGGGACATGAATGTTGTGTTCATTTCAATTTCAAGCCATAAGGTAATCAATGAAAAAAATCACAAGACTAATTGATCGACGAGAAGCAGTCTTTAACATAATTTTACTATCTTTTGGGGATCGTTTAGTTAGCTCTATTTCGATTTGAAGTCTTGTATGAGATATTGGGGTTTATTGAAATAACAGGCTAAGGGATTCGGGTTCTCAGTATAGCTAATTAAAACCCTAGGCGATTAATTTTGGGTTTTAGCTTGCTCATCTCATGTAATGGTGGAGGGATCAATTCTTCTATAGCTCGCAAAGGATGGGTCTGTCCTGATACCCCAGCCCTCAGTAAAAGGGTGTCAAGTAACTTACCACGCAACCTTCAAAGATAAGATTATACTCAGAAGCTTTACAAAGACCCTGGTGTCAAAGCCATTTACGGTCATTTTAGACCAGAATTCTCAATAATTTGGCTTCGCTTCTAAGAGTTTATTATCTTTTTATAAACTTTTCACTATACATAACAATGATATTGTCTCCAACTTAAATACTACTATATCGCACCTTCCATCTGGGCCTAGGTGGTGTGGGGGTTTTCCCCAAAAGACCTCGTTGCTATTAGGGCATTGATCATCTCCTTATAAACCTTAATGACGACTCCTCCTTATTTGATGTGAGACTATTTAAGTCAACTTCATTCCAACAGGTTTAAACTTTTGTAAAGTGTCCTTTGTTTTTAGTTATATATATGAAGTTTGAATCACAATGCAATATTTATTTATTTCTCCCTATGGAATTGAGTTTGATACTTGTTATACAAAGACATCCAACTTATCTAGAATATAAACATGACATTTCGCATTTCAATGTTAAGAACTCGAGTCTTGGATGGTACAAACTTTTAAATTAATGCATGTACCGATTTGCAAGCAATCTTAGAATTAGGAACAAATGTTAACATGGACTTGAGACTTTTAGGAGTTGATTGGTCAAGGGACGAAGACCATGGAAAAGAAAAATAAGTTGAATTAGGGTAGATGTCACGCCCTGATTTCGAAGAAAATTAAAATCCTAAAATCCACATAGGATTATCCGTTTCTTCCAAAACTCGGGACGTGAAAATTCAATAACAACAGAAACTAATAGCAACAACAACTAAATCATGATTAAATTACTGAAACAAATAAAACTTTAACCCGGAAAGACTCTGACGTTGCTAGCCCCACTAATGGAACTCCAGTAACGCTGTCCAAAAATCTCTAAACCTGAAAGGCTAATCGGCTACATTCCCAAAGGAATGTACCCAAGAAACAAAAACTCACTTGGGTCAGCAATAAAGCTGATGTGAGAAATCTTCATCCCAAACTCAATAAATCCACACGTGATAACATCAAACTAAATAAAAACAATAACCAATCACACCAACTGGTAGTTCCTCAATGAGGTAAAGGTGTCATCATCCTAATAAATAAATCTGCATTTACTAGTACTTACGCTGTGGAGGTTGACCATGGCAAGTCTGACCTGCAGAAATATGAGTGGACTTGTAATCCTACATGAAAAATGTTAGAAACAACCGGATAATATTTCTAAGTTATCAATCCTCATAAATGTAATTTATTTTCAAACTACGATACAAATCATAGTCATATCAGACTATTATTAAAATATCAACAAAACGCATTTTCTACCTTTAGGAAGACATATAGTTCTCATTCAATGGTTGAATGAGCATTTAGTTTCTTCCTTTAAGGTAATCATGCACATACACAAAAAATCTCTCTTCTTTTCCACAACCGCACTACCCTCCTTGTGCCGAATACACCTGACCCAAGTGTGTCTCCCTTGCCTTCGAAACCACTCAGAGCGTACATGTTCCAAGCGGGGTGCCACATCGAGGAACATGTCATCTCACCCGAAGTTCGATCCATGGCAAACATTTCCTAAATATACACGTACAACCGAACTCACATGGAACGTTGCACCGATATGCAAGCAAGTCTGCATACCCAAAATAATATCACATGTATACAAGCAAGTTTGTATACAAAAAAAATCTTTTCTTTTCACATTTTTTTTTTTTGGAGTTGTGGAAAAATAGCAAAAAAAAAAAATATAAACTAAAACTCAAAACTCTTTTATGATGACACTTTGTCAACCATAAATAAATCAACCACGGTATCCACCATTCTTTTGGGGAACAAATAATATTTTCATAAATACATTTCTATAACACAACAGGGATTAAACTCATTCAATATAAGGATACTCCTTAACAAGACAATTTGCATATCAGTCAAATACAAGTTTATCATCTGATCAGATACTAACCACGTATTTCGAGCCATAATGTAAAATTACAAATACTAACTTACATAACACAACTAATACCCAAGTTTATTTACCGTGGTGAAATCTAGCACACTCAGAATAACCAAGTAGCTAAAACCACCTAACACATAGCAATTGGAACTAGTTCCCACATCTTCCCTTTGGGGTGGAACTCCCCCATTGAACCCAACATTGCCGAACACAATCTAAACAAATCAACACATACCTCCAAACTACACTGACCTGAAAAGGCGAAGATGTGCCGCATCTCAGGACATGAATCACCCAATTCACATAGATATTCGTTATGACCATATTAACATGGAAAAATTCTATAAGTCAAAGAAGCTCTTATTCATTTCCCTCTCAATTTGTAGCATATGAAACTACACTCAAGTCACAATTATAATCCCCAAAATTTGACTTTCTAACGCATGCATTGCCTCCACCTGGTAACCCTAATATGTAAGCCTCCTGCAATTGCTCATAGTACTCACCAACAGTTAAGAGAAAAAAAAATTCTCTTGGGACACATCTGAAACAAGACTTGCTATAGATGCTTTGACATCTTCCTAGACTTCCCAATCATCATGTAGTGGGTGGCACAGTTAGAAGATGATACATGCCTAAGCTAGCTAATATCAAACATTCCCATGTTGCAAGTAGCGTCATAATTAAGTTCATTAGGCTTATCCAGATACACAACTAATGTATAGCGTGGACCCCCTACTTTAACACTTGAAGTGTTTTGCTGAACTGTCAGCACACTCGTATTGTTACTCCGCCACAAGTTGGACATAGGCATGTTATGTGAATTGGTAATCCAGGGTTTGTTGTCATTGTTGCACACCTCTAACATCAAAATTTTGAGGCTATGAACTACTTATAGCAGCAGTTGATTTGGAACGAAATACAGAGTAATGACAATGCGAAGAAGAAGAAGAAGTCACAGACATAACTCACAATTAGATTCCTAACACATACTTTCATCTGTATATAAATTCACTGAACTTCTACTTCTCTTAGATTATCATTCCATCCATCACATCTTCTTCAACAATATTTTAAACCCATACAATTTCAAATCATCATTCCATAAAGAAAAAAAAAATGTCTCATCACACAAAATAAAAAGAAAAAGAAAGAAAACAAATACGAAAAGGAAAACCCTTCACATATTTTTCTTTCTTACAAATGTCTCATCACACAAAATAAAAAGAAAAAGAAATACGAAAAGGAAAACCCTTCACATATTTTTCTCTCTTGCAGATGTCACATCACACAAAATAAACCATTCACATCTTATACAAAAACTTCCCAATCTAGTATTAACTTTCTACCTTCACAAGATTTCTACATCACGTCACTTACAAAACGGAAAAAAACAAAAAACAACAAAAAAAACTTCCCAAGATTCCTATATCACATCATATACACAAAAAAACTTCCCAAGATTTTCTCTAGCATTAACTTTCTATCTTCCCAAGATGTCTATATCATCTTACATCACATCGTATATAGAAAATAAAATAAAAATCAAAACAAAAACCCAAAAACATTGAAAATGGATGATGAAGTTTTTACTCACTGATGTTTGCCTTGCAAGATCCCAAAGTTGTTCGTGCCTCCCACTTTTCAACGTAAGTTTTTTCTTTTTCTTTTGTGTGTATGCAAATAGAAAAACAAAAAGGGCTAGGGTTTCTCTTTATAAAGTGGGTGGCTATTCGCCCCCACTGAACTTTCGAAAGCACCCACCCTCTAACTTCACAAAATAAAACCCTAATCATTAGTTTAATAAAAGCCCAAAGCCAAGCCCAAATACAATTGAGTAACAACCCATCAACATTAGGGTTTACAAATTTTTGGCTAAACGCACACACACCTTATTATATTTAGCAATGGCAAACAGAAAGAAAAAACTTTTTTTCCAAATAATTGGGATTACAATATATGCTACAATTAATGAACAAAAAAAATTATATTTATTTAATTAGGCGGGTATTATAGTAGACTTAGTTGAAGAGTGGTAGCTTTCGATGAGTAGATCTCAAGAGATGGTGGATTAAGTATTAATGAACCTTGGGGGTTTCTGGAGTTCTTTTGAGAGTCCAGAATGATTTTTTTTTATCATTAAAAAGGGGAAAGAACGCACAAGTTTGGAAATAGAGGGTTGAGAATATTGCTAAAGTATAATGTAGAGACTAAGCAAAAAACGACCAAAATGAATAAATGATGTCAGGACTAGTACCGTTGGTCAGGGGAATCAACGTCAGAGACCTTTCAAGACTTTCCTAATGGTCTAAAAACTCAATGTTCCCTTTTGAAAAGTGCCCAAATGCTTAGCCTCTATATTATAGGGGGAAGGTTTGAGCTCTTGACTGTGAGGACGTGTTGCCTCCATTGCATAGCATTTTATTGTTTTCTTTGCATTGTTTTTCAACTTCAAACTTGTATTTCCATCGATCGTTAGCATCGAACTAGTCTTGAGCAACGTCCTTTCGAACGTTCCTCTCCATTGTAATCTATTGAATGTTAATGAAAGTTTTTGCTGACTATTGTGCATCGTTATATTGTCTACAGATTAATATTGTGCATCCTCAAGCTAATATTTGTGCCCGTTGAAGTAACTACTTATAGGCTTACTAGTGAATTGGATAGCTAGTGCTGCACAGATTGATAGTCCGTGACAGTTGGTATCAGAGCCAGAGCTTGTTGAATGCAAACCAAGATGCATGAACTAAGCGAGCGCCTTAGCGCTATGGAGGAACGACATGCTAGTCGAATGCAGAGACTAGAAAACAGAATGGATTAGTTGAGCAATTTGGGAGAACAGATCAGTCGGCTTGATGGGCTCTTTCACTTGACAGACAGAGTGGATTCGTTGGCTGAGCACGTCAATAATTTAGAGGGACGGACAGTCGTTATGGAAGAGTCGCCTCACCCCACAGCTCAGGTGATGAGTGACTTCCAATTACAGTTGGAGGATTTATTCACAAGGGTTGGCTTGCTGACCAAGGCCACAGGGACGATTGATCACCCTAAGATGAAAGTGTCTGAGTCAAAGTCATATGCTGGGGTACGAGATGGGAAGGAGCTAAAAAACTTCTTGTTTGATCTGGGGCAGTATTTTTGCGCGGTGAACCCCGAATCAGAAGAAGCCAAGGTCACCATAGCGATCATGTACTTAGCAGGTGATGCGAAACTATGGTGGAGAACCAAATGTGCAGATATGGAAGAAGGTCGCATCCTTATTAGAACTTGGGCAAACCTCAAGAAGGAACTCAGAAATCAATTCTTGTCTGAGAACACTGATTTCTTAGCAAGGAGGAAGCTCCACACCATCAAACAGATAGGCAATATTCGAGACTATGTCAGGCAGTTCTCAACTTACTTGCTAGATATTCGAGACATGTCTGAGAATGACAAAGTTTTTTGTTTCATGGAACAAGCTCAGCCGCTCCTGCAAGCAGAATTGCAAAGGCAGAAGGTGACAGATATTACAAGTGCTATTGCAGCAGCAGAAAGGTTTGACGATTATATGCCCATGGCTGGATCCACTTCGCTCAATCACTCCACAGCTAGAACTGGCAATACCAATTCAAGCTCAGGGTCGAATGCTCGATCACCTCACCAAAACTGGGGAAACTCAAGTCAGAACCGAGGAAACTACAATTCTCGCCCGTCCAACCAGAATTGGAGTTCCAACAGAAATTGGAATGCCAGCTCTAGCAACTCAAATTACAACAACAAAGGAGGGCAAAACTACTCTGGGTAGTAGAGACCATCTGCACCTGCCCCATGCATTTTTTGCAATAACAGGGATCACCCAATAGGCAAATGTCCATCCAAACCAGCCCTACACTCATTGATGTCCTTGCTTCAAGCAGAACCTTCTAACTCGACCGCATCAAGCTCGAACCCCGCCAATAATGAGACCTCCCAGATGGGAGCTCTACGCAAGCTCAATGCTGTCAAAGGAGAAATGTATGAGCACCCACACAAGAAGGCTTTGCAATACATCGACATCACTTTTAATGGGTTCTCTTCCCAAGCATTGTTGGATTCAGGAGCGACAGACAATTTTATTGCCCCAGAGGAAGCTAGATGTGTGGGTCTGAACTTAGAAAGAGATGTGGGTAAGTTGAAAGCTGTCAACTCTGAGGCAGTCTCTATTAATGGTATGGCTAGAGCTGTGCCACTACAGGTTGGTCCATGGGAAGGAAGATCAAACTTCTTGGTTGTCCCACTTGATGATTTTAAGGTGATTCTTGGCAAAGAATTCTTCCGAGGAGATGCAGCAAGACCACTACCTTTCATGGATTCCTTGGGGTTTTTCGGACCCAAACTACGCATTGTACTAACCTCAATTCGACCCACAACTCATGATAGAATATTGTCAGCTTTCCAAGTCAAGAGAGGCTTGGCCAAAGGAGAAGGTACATACTTAGCTGTGGCAAAGCTAGAGATGGAAGATGATACTAGCAAAATCCCTGAGGAAGTTTCCCAAGTTATTGCTGACTTCAGTGAAGTGATGCCGAATGAATTGCCAAAGAATCTACCTCCCAGAAGGCTCATTGATCACGAAATTGAGTTAGTGCCTGGTGCCAAGCCACCCGCACGAAGTCCATACCGCATGAGCCCTCCAGAGTTGACCGAATTGATAAAACAACTAAATGGCTTGTTGGAATCGGGATTCATTCGGCCCTCTAAAGCACCTTATGGGGCACCTGTTCTTTTTCAGCGGAAACAAGATGGCAGTTTTCGCCTTTGTGTTGATTATAGAGCCTTGAAAAAAGCCACTATAAAGAACAAATACCCACTACCGCTCATTGCAGACTTATTCGACCAACTTGGATCCGCCAGATACTTCACAAAACTCGACTTGAGATCAGGTTACCATCAGGTCCGCATTGCTGCTGGTAACGAACCCAAAACTGCTTGTTCTACTAGATATGGGTCATATAAGTTCCTAGTAATACCCTTCGGCTTGACCAATGCTCCAACTACGTTTTGCACCCTTATGAATGGCCTGTTCCGTCACCTTCTGGACAAGTCTGTGGTTGTCTATCTTGACGATATTGTGGTTTATAGTGGGACTATAGAAGAACACCTACATCATTTGCGAGAAGTGTTCCAAATCCTTAGAGATAATCATCTCTTTGTCAAGAAGGAGAAGTGTTGATTCGGCCAGACCCAGATCAATTTCTTGGGTCATGTTATTGGCAGTGGCAAGATTCGGATGGACATGGAGAAAGTCAAGGCAATCCATGATTGGAACACTCCTAAGAACGTGTCTCAACTACGTTATTTCCTTGGACTCGCAAACTATTATCGTCGCTTCATAAGGGACTACTCTAAGAGAGCAGTTGCACTGACAAATTTGTTGAAACAAGACCGAACATGGGAATGGGATAGGTAGTGTGAAGCTTCATTCCAAGACTTGAAACTGGCCGTGATGAAAGATCCAGTATTGGCCTTGCCAGACATCACCAAGCACTTTGAAGTACAAACAGATGCATCTGATTATGCCTTAGGGGGAGTTTTGCTTCAAGATGGTCACCCGGTAGCATATGAGAGTCGAAAGTTGAATGATACAGAGTCTCGTTACTCAGCTCAGGAAAAGGAATTGCTAGCCATTGTACATTGTTTACGGGTGTGGAGACACTACCTCTTGGGATCTCAAGTCCTTGTTAAAACAGATAATGCTGCAGCAAGCCATTTCCTTACTCAGAAGATGCTAACCTCCAAGCAATCTCGATGGCAGGAAAAATTAGCAGAATTTTACTTAGTATTGGAATACAAGCCAGGGCGCACTAACAATGTAGCTGATGCATTCAGTAGAAGGGCAGACCTTGCAGTGCTAACCCATACCGGTCTGATTCACACCATCTTGGAGAAGATCAAAGCAGGCCTACAGACAGACCCACAAGCGAAGGCGATTACAGAGATGATCAAGCAGGGCAAAACTCGACGGTTCTGGATAAAATATGGCGCAAAACTTCTGGTTTGAGGAAAGAACTTTTTAGAGAATGCCATGACACCCATTGGGCGGGACATCCAGGTTGGAGACAAACACTTGCATTGCTAAAGAGGGGGTACTATTGGCCGCAAATACAGGAGGATGTAATGGCCTATGTTCGAACATGTCTTATTTTCCAGCAAGATAAGGTTGAAAGAGATCGACCAGTAGGCTTACTAGAGCCCTTGCCTGTTCCAACTCGTCCTTGGGAAAGTGTTTCCATGGACTTCATTACTGGGTTACCGAAGGTGGAGGATTTCAGGTGTCTCCTTGTAGTTGTTGTCCGATTCTCAAAGTATGTGACCTTTGTACCGACAGGATTGACTTGCACAGCCGAAGATACGACGCAATTGTTCCTCAAGCATGTAGTGAAGTATTGGGGACTGCCCGAAAACATTGTTACCGACCGTGATGCTCGCTTCACAGGAAAGTTCTGGAAGGAGTTGTTCAAGCTCTTGGGATCCAAACTTAATATGTTGACAAGCCAACATCCCCAATCTGACGGACAGACTGAGCGCTTTAACTCTATGCTCGAAGAATACCTTCGTCATTTTGTAAGTGCAAATAAGAAAAATTGGGTGGGACTACTTGATGTTGCACAATTCTGTTTCAACTTACAAAAGAGCTCAGCTACTCACTCTAGCCCCTTTCACTTAGTCACTAGTCAGCAACCATTGACACCACACATAGTGCTTATCAGGTACCAAGGACCCAGCCCAAGAGCTCTTGAATTTTCAAAGCCTGGCAGAAAAACATTGAATTTGCTCGAGCCTATGTTGAGAAAGCCTCCCGTCACATGAAGAAGTGGGCCGACAAGAAACGACGGATTGATCCTTTTGAAGTCGGGGACCTGGTATTGGTGAAGCTAGATATGTTAAACAAGTATAAACGGGCAGCTAGAGCACACAACAATCTGTTTCACAAGTATGAGGGACCGGTACAAATCATTGAGAAAGTGGGTAAAGTCTCTTATCGCGTCAAGTTACCACATTGGCTATGTTTCACCATCCTGTTTTCCATGCAAGTAACTTGAAGTCCAACCATGCAGATGCCACTGATCCCACAAGAAATGTATCTGCCCTAGTATTGCCTAAGCATCCTACTAAGCCAGATCGAGAAATGGAAGAAATCTTAGCTGACCGCCTCATCAACAACACAGGCCCGGATAGAGAGTATTTGGTCAAGTGGCAGGATGAGCCTCCTTAAAAAATCAGTTGGGAGCCAGTCGAACATCTGCTGCCTTACCTCTCAAAGCTGGAAGAGTACTTGGAAAAGTTCGTTGCGAGGGTGTCAGCGAATTGAGTGTGGGAGAGTGTCAGGACTAGTACCGTTGGTCAGGGAAATCAACGTCAGAGGCCTTTCAAGACTTTCCTAATGGTCTCAAAACTCAATGTTCCCTTTTGAAAAGTGCCCAAATGCTTAGCATCTATATTATAGGGGGAAGGTTTGAGCTCTTGACTGTGAGGACGTGTTGCCTCCATTGCATAGTCAGGCTAGACTGTACTGCTAGCATTTTATTGTTTTCTTTGCATTGCTTTTCAACTTCAAACTTGTATTTCCATCGATCGTTAGCATCGGACTAGTCTTGAGCAACGTCATTTCGAACGTTCATCCCCATTGTAATCTATTGAATGTTAATGAAAGTTTTTGATGACTATTGTGCATCGTTATATTGTCTACAGATTAATATTGTGCATTCTCAAGCTAATATTTGTGCCCGTTGAAGTAACTACTTATAGGCTTACTAGTGAATTGGATAGCTAGTGCCGCACGAATTGCTAGTTCGTGACATCTCTCATCCCACAATACCGATTATGTCTTGGTCTCATCCTGATCTAAATTGGGATGGGATCATGATCGAGATTTTCAATCCCGACCATCCCGTCTCGTCTCGAACTAATTTATTTAATATTATTAATTTTAATAGTTTAATTAAATCTGACTTATTGACTTAGGTGAAACACAAACACTAACACCATGATCATCTTTCTCTCTTTCTTTAGTTGTCTGCTCCAAAAATCCTCATTGAGTTCGCTCTTTCTCTTCTTCACCATTGCTGCCATTGCTTCTCCATAATCTCTCTATATTTATTTCCCTCTCTTAGGGTTTCTCTCAAATTTCTTCATCAAGATATCATATTCTTTGTTCGTTCTTTTTAGGGTTTCACAATGCTGTGAGTGTGGAGCTCTGGATTCCTTATAGTTTCTCATTTGACGCATCTCCATACCCCGTTGGTTCAACGACTTCATCGATTATGCCCTCGCTCCTTTTTGCCATCAAGAGAGTTTTCGAACAAGCTCTTTTTACCTTCTTGAAGAATGAAACAAATCGACTCGATGATGCCTCCCCTTGCTTCCTTTTGCAACTCCTCCAATGATGCAATACACAAATATCTTGAGTTCTCGGCATCTCCTCTTATCCTTCACAATTCCTTCCCATCACCCACTTTACAGGCCATCTCTATCTGCCCTCCCTTAAAATTTTGAATAAATTCATGTTTCCTACTGAAACTCCAAATCCAAAATTGAAAATTTCGAACCCTAAACCTTAGATTAGGATGACCAGATCAATGGTAAGTTCAAACCCTTTACTTCCCTTCAATTCTTAGATTACGTTTTAATTATTAAATTTTTTTACGTGATTATTGATTTGTGGGTTTTTAACTTGAGAAGTTGTGGGTTTGATTTTTAGTGGCTTTGATATTTGATTTGTGAATGTTGTGGGTTTTCCGTTTTTGAAATTTCGGTATGCTATGGGTTTTCGATTTGATATTTATGTGAATTGATCACTTGCTTTGCTTACTACCACAAGAAAGCCGCTCCGCGGGCCTGTCACTTCGTTAATACCTTTTGGGCTTAAGCTTGCAACTAAACTAACTTTATGGCCTTGTCGCTCAGCCCGCCGCTATTATCACTTCCGGTACTGGCAGGAGCAATTACCATGTTATTCACTGATCAAAACTTTAATACAACCTTTTCTGATCCCGCTGGAGGGGGAGACCCCATATTATACCAACATCTCTTTCGGTTCTTCGGTCATCCAGAGGTGTATATTCCCATTTTGCCTAGATCCGGTATCATATCTTGCCCACTACCTCTTCAGAATTCAGTAAATTCTTCAATGAAAATTATGAGCTTAATTGACTTTGCCTAGTAGCTTGAATGAAATACCACTTGTTTTGCTTACTAGTTGAGGGAGAGATTAGAAGTAACAGATAGAAGTAAATTAAATTTTCCCTATCCTTTGTTCCAATTTTCATTGACTCGTTGCTTTAATATAAAATTGCTGACATTGTTTATTTTTGTTATTGAGTAGAGGCAACAGCCAAAGAGTGAAACTTCTTCTTCAATAGGAGCCTCATCGTTGGGACTCCCACACACCCTACATTCAAATCAACCTGAACCAATTGAAGAGCATGCCCAAGAGGGAGAGAACAACATCAACGATGACATAGAGAATGATGAAGAAATAGCATAATTAGATGATGGGACAAGTGAATTGCCATCTGATTTTTGTACCACTGGTCTGAAACGTAGTTGGGTTTGGAAACACTTTAAAGTGTATGAAGCGAAGAAGAAAATAAAACAGAAAGATAAGAAAACAAGGAATATGATAGAAGTAAAAAAGGTTAAAAGGAGAGCTAAATGCGTCTATTGTCATTCTAATAGTTCATTAGGAGATTATGTTGTTGATGGTGAAAAAATTAGGACACCGGAAATGAGTAGACACATGAAATTATATTGTGTGTGTTTTTTTTGTATGTAGAATATAAAAGTTCAATTTCGTATCCAAAGGAAAAAGGAAAGAAAAAGTGAGGCATTGAGGCTGCAGTTTTGTTTGTGTCGTTGCTACATTTGTGCAACTTTGTTAGTTTGTTTGTTGTGATACTATTGTATTATTGTGTGATCTGGATCATGCAACGCACTGCTTTTGCAGTGTAGTATTAATATTAAGTAAAATAGTTCTCAGACTTGATTCTTAATGGTGTTGATGATTATGTACTTGTAGTTTTAACTATTTCATACTTTATTATTGATGTAGCTAATGTGTAAGACTTGAATCATATAGTATTATGTTGTTGGATCATATTTGGTATGAATTTTATACTTGAATGAATTTGTTGGTGCAAGAAACTTTTTTAGTACCTTACACTCTTGTCTTGTTTTGAATTCGTTTGGAATGAGATAAGGTCTATTCCGTCTAGATTCCACATTGAAGATAAAGCAATGAGACGAGATTCATCCTGTCCCACCTCTAATGATGCCTTGCTCATTTTTCATTCAATGTGTTATGGTACATTGTGGTGTATGTGATAAAAAAAAGCCGGTGAAAATACTTGGTCTCTTATAAGTGGGTGCCCTAACCCGTTATGGATGATGCAGAGATGCACATAACATAAATAAATGTCCAGCACGTTGTTTGACAACTCAGGACATGCAGAAATCCAGAAAATCTTCCACCTTCCAGATCTTTCCACTCTCTTTTTTTTAAGCTCTTTGGGTGTTGAAAGCCTAAAAATCAAAGCCTTTTTCACCTCTTCTCCATTTTTCATGCTTCATCAATTCGACCAAACGGTCACTAAATTCTTCTTCTTCAAGTTTCGATTGAGTTGAGAAGGATGAGTCGCGGAAACCAGAGAGAGAGGGATCGGGAGAGGGCAATGGCGAGGAACGGCGGCAGATCCAAATCCAAAGACGATGGATTGACCCCAGAGCAGAGACAGGAGAGGTTGTTGTTTCGTTCTCTCTGTGTTAGAAATTTGTGATTTTTTTTGTTTGTTTGTTTGAATTTCAGTGTTTATGGAGGTTGTGGTGTTGGTTTTTGGTGCAGGGATGCAAAAGCACTTCAAGAGAAAGCCGCAAGGAAGGCTGCACAGGCCGCGTCTGGTGGTGATAATGCCAAGAAAGGGAATATCAAGAAATAATAGATCACTCTTTTTTTAGGGTTTCGATTGATCGATGGAATCGATTGACCCATACATAGTTAATTATGTTGTGTTGAGATCTTTTCAAGATGGAAAGTTGTAGATCAATGTATCCAAAAATATGGATTTAAATGCAAAGCGTGAGGAAGTATAGGTTGTTATAAAGAGTAAAATGGCCATTTGATCAAATACTTTTTGTTACAATAATCTGAGTTTTATTTCCTTGTCACTGCATCATTTTCATTGTAGTTGTACGGATGATTCAAATCTAGAATATATGATACAAGTTTTCCTTAGGAATAGTGAATTCATGTCCTGATTTTGGGAATGTCTAAAACACCCTTTCAACTCCATCATATTTATAAGAAAAACTAATCGAAAATGCTAGGAAATCATGTTTTTGTAATCAGATTTTGTAACTATGGTGATGTAGCGTGATCTCAAAAGAATGATAAAATCCTCAACGTATATATGTGTATCTCAAGGTTGTAAAAAACTTTCTCTAATGATGCCACATCATTCTGGTTATAAAACATGGTTGCAAAACCTGATTCCCTAGTCTCACTCAAAATTAATAGTTAGTTGAATATTGGTCAGGGATATTTTTATCATTTTAAATTACATATGTGTACTAATTTACCTTCTCAAATATTGTTAATAATACATAAACCTTTAACATAATTTATTCGAAATCCTTAATTATATTGTTTATAATTTTAATAATATTATTGAAAGGTTGTAATAAAATAAAATAAAAATACTGAACATTTGCACATGTAAAACGCACCGACACCCTAGTATGTACTTGCTCACAATTATATTAGACATTTCTACAATCTAATTTATTTATTTATTTGGAAAACATGCTCATCATCTGAACTCTCTTTAAGTCCAAGTAAATACAAGATTCTTTCTTGCTTTCCCATATGAGCCTGAATGAAACTTTTTAGTTGTGCTAAACATGATGCTTGAAATTGAGAAGGGGAGTATGAGGCTTGATCACTTCCAATGGACTATCGCTGCCACCAAACACAATCATATCAATGAAGGATGAAACTTGTAAAAATATTCCAAATATGCCAACAATGACCAAACAACAGCAACAAAAATGTTCAATGTAACTCAACGTTAAGTTTTTTATTTCACAATCACATCTTCAGGAACTAGTATTTCACAACTCTATCCCCGATCACTTGGTTTTTATACACTACTTGATTCAAAATGAACTGGAACTAAAAAGTTAACCTCCAAAATCTGAGATTATTGTTCTTTCTCATTTCTTAATCAATAATTTAGGAAGAGAGACTTGTAAAAACTTGCCCTACTCATCCATTTCAACTTCTTGAGAAATTTTACTTTTAAGTGATGATTACATTAAGATTGTAAATTATCTAACTCCTCTAAAAGCTTGAGCTAGTAGATAGAGTATATCTAGCATATATCAAAGTTGGGGCCTATGAAACGGGTGAAGTTGATTTCTAGTCTCAATACTCACCCTCAGCACAATGTCTGAACATACATCAGCAATTGTGTTGGGCAAGAATCAAACATTTGACATTTTTCGAACCAAAACTCTAATACCATGTTAAATTATCAACTTATTAAAAAATTTAAGCTAATAGAGAGATTATATCTAGTATATATCAAGGTCGGAGTCTACGAAACATGTGGAGTGTACTTCTAGTCTCAATAGAGATGAGACGGTTTTTGTTTAGCCTTTTTAGTGATAGGGTACATGTTTGAATAAGAGACCATCTTAAGATTTTGTGTTGCTTTTGACACCTGAGTAAGAAGTAAACTCCTTCTAACATTTGATTTAGTTAGAGGTTTCTTTATCTTCTAGCAACCTTTTAACCAATTACCACTTAATCAAGTGTTTTTACTAGACTTTGGTCATTAGAGTGTGAGAGTGCTTAATTTCAAAATTCGTTGTAAAAGCTTATAAATATGAGATGTACTTTTTATAATTTTATTCTTATATATTTCAAATATTAAATTCAGTTCCACCAATTTTATGTTATTAATATAAAATCAGCAAAATCAATTATTAATTATTTCAAGTTAACATGTATTATATATATTTTATATAGACAAAAGATGGTTAAGGTTGTTAAAGATGAAAACTAGAAAACTATTATGTACATGAAACATTTTAGTAATATACATAAAAAAAAAATAGGATTTTTTTGAACTTGACACTCGTTAGTTTATTCCTATTAGAGTTTGACACTCCTTTTGAAAACTATTAAAGTCTAACCCTCATTTTCTGACAGAACCGTTAAGTCCACGTCATTGACCGGCAAAAATTAATTTTTTGACCATTTTACTCTTACCTTAGGTTAAACCACAGTTGAGTCCAAAAGAGTTCTTGGGGAAGATGAGTACTAAACACTAATTATTCGAAAACTGTAGGGGTTAAATAATAATTAATTTTTTTTTGTGTTCAATTACTTTGGGTAATCTGTAAAAGCTGGATTAAATGATTCATCTACATGGTAGATAAATCTCCTAAACACAAGTTAGTAATGTAAGTATTAGAAAGTTTGAAAATGTAGATTGAGCAAAAAAACTATCACTTTCTAACTTAAAGATGGAAAATGATTCAATGGTTGGGTGTTGCCAAACACAAGCAAATTCTTCTCCAACAATCACTATTTTGTGAAAACATTTTCTAGTACTACAAATATACACTCCACCATTGTGCATCTTGATTAAAAATCTTCACAGGAATGACCGCATACTTGTTTTTCAAGGAGAAAAGGAATAACACCATGAAAAAAGAAGAAAACGGTTAATGGGTAAGTAAATGATGGAAATTAGAGAGACAAAAAATATATATTTAGATTTGGTTTTGATCCAAATCAATTAAAATGACTTAAACAAGCTTATTCGTTTTTTGTGGAGAAAATTGAAAAAAAAAATAGTTATGGATTCCCTCAAATAATAATTAATTTGTACGTGTGTGTGTGTGTGTGTGTTTTACTTGTGTGATCTAGTACACAATAAATAAATAAATAAATAACCCATAAATTAATTATTATTTTACCCCTACAATTTTTTAAATAATTAGCGTTTAGTACTCATCTTCTCCAACAACTTTTTGGGCTTAACTATGGTAAGGGTAAATAGGTTCGAAAATTAACCTTGACCGGTGAATGACGTGGACTTAACGGTTCCGTTAGAAAACGAGAGTTAGACTCAAATAATTTTCAAAATGAGAGCTAAACTCTAATAAGTATAAATTAATGAGTGTCAAACTCAAAAAAATCTTTAAAAAATTGAATGAAACAAAAGCATTTTAACCATGATTTAAATTTTGGAAGTGGAGTTCTGTAAACCTTAAAGCGGAACTTCGAGAACATTCGGCTCCAAATCATCAGAGTGGGGATTCGAGAAGTATTCGCCTTCAAACTGCCAGAACGGGGTATGAGTGCAGGAGCATCACAGGAGATTTATGTGACTAAGTACTCTTATTGTATTTAAATTCTCAATTATTTTTTTAAAGATTAGCTCCAACCTAAATAAGCATATGTGGGTGTGTGCCCTGCATCATGCCTCTTCAAATGAAAAATCGTATTGCCTTACTTCAATTTGGACAACCCACATCATATATGTGAAAAATATACTAAAATTTGCGAACACTATGTTGTAAGTGGGAAAGACTCGAAGACCATATTACCTAGCTACAACCAATATATATTGAAAAAAAAATTTATATAAAACATTGTTTATGAATTTTTTTTTTTCATTTGATGTATGAGTTCACTCATTTACCCACATATTATAACATGTAATAATAAAACAAATTCTAAAATCAACAAAAAAATTTCTATTGAAAAATTAATGAAAATCGTAAAATTAGACATGGATCCATGAAGTTGAAATTTGTATGTTATCTTACTCAAGAAAACAAAGAAGATGGATAACCATAGAGAGATTATGGTTAATTCACAGTCTATTAAAAAAAAAAAAAACTCACCACTTATATGGGATTGAACCTATGACCTCATCATGATGCCACATTTGGTTTGGAGCTCTCCAAGAATAAAGATATGCGTCATTATGAAAATGATTGTTAACCAGAATCCAACTATAAAAGAGAAAAGATAAAGCAAAACAAGAAAAATATGAGAAGATGAAATTTTTTTTTGCTAGAAATGAAATCAAACAAAAGAAATGATATTGAATCAACAAACCTGCTTTGTACGAATTAAATCAACAAACTTGCTATGTAGCGACAGCGACAACCTTCTTTGTTATCATGCCAACAAAGATGATGGCAAAATAACTCAAAGCAATTTTTTGATAGGCCAAAGCAATCAAGAACCCTAACTTCAGAACCTTCAAGACAACGACGGACACTTCAATATGCCTAAGGTTATATTTTTATAACCAAACCCTAACAGGCTGAGTCAATTTAGACCATTAGATTAGACAATTTAATCTCCGCCACTCAAAAATATTGAAAATAAAAAAGTACCCCTTCTATAGAGAATTCAAATAATCGAGTATCTCTATTGCTCAAACGATACTATTAAAGTCTAGCCTAATAAATAATAATTTCAATAATCTCCTAACATATATAGGTTTTAGGTACATATTATATGTGGGAGTTGGAGTTACTCCATCTTTTTATCTTTAGGTTTTTTCTCTTATTCTTCTTCTTCTTCATTTGTTTTTTTCAGATGTCATTCTCTTGTTCATCTTTTTTCCTTTTTTTTTCCACATGCCAAGAGAGCCAAGTGGCTTTTGCTCCTTCCATCCCCCTTTATACTTCTCTTATTCCATTTGTTGTTTCCACGCTCCACCTCTACTGTCACCTCGCCACCACTCCTTACACTTGTCTTCTCTTTGACACGTCAGATTATTCCCACTTGGACAAGAGGGCCCAAGCGGGCCTTCTTCCCATCTTTGGGCCCTCTTTTGCCACATGGGCTTTTCTTGCCCCTTCATATTGCAAGCTTGGCCAAATTCGTTCGCTTTTATATTTTCTCCTCTATCTTCCTCTCTATGCTGCCACACACTAACTGTCACGCCCCAATTTTTGAAGAAAACGAAATCTTAAAATCCACGTAAGATTATCTGTTTTCCAAAAACTCGGGACGTGAAATTTAATAACAACAGAAACATTTAGCAGCAACGACTAAAACATAGTTTAGAAAATAGAACAAACTAATTTTTTTTTAACAAAACTCTAACCAGGAAAAACTGACGTCGCTAGCCCCAATAGCGGAACTCCCGTAACGCTGCTTAAAAGTCTCTAAACCTGAAAGGCTAATTGGCTGCATTCCCAAAGGAATGTACCCAAGAAGCAAAAGCTCACTTGGATCAGCAATAAAGCTGGTGTGAGAAATCTTCATCCCAAAATCAATAAAATCACACGTGACAAACATCAAGCTAAACACAAACAATACACAAACACACTAACATGTAGTTCCTCAACGAGGCAAAAGTGTGATGCAAGAAAACGCAGTTCCAAGAATTTAGTTCTTTATCAAGGCCATCATATCATCATCCTAATTAAGTATAAATGCATTTACTTATACTTACCCTATAGGAGTCGACTATGGCAAGTCTAACATACAGAAACATTTATGGACTTGCCATCCTGCATAAAAAGGGTTAGAAATAATATAAACGTAGTTTATTCATTTTTATTTGAATTTGTTTCATCTTTTAACGGATTGATCACTTAGACGATACCACATTCGCAATTAAATCCATTGCAAATCAAAATAACACCATAAGTGGGATCCAGTGAATTTAATTCTACAGGAGCTCGAAGTGCCAACAATCTAATTGCAAATACCACACAAAAATCTAATTGCAAAAACCATCACAAGTGGGACCTAGTGGAACTCTAACTGTATGAAACCTAATTGCAAATAGCAAATACCCTCATAAGGTGGGACCTAGCTAGTATGGGACCTAGTGGAACTCTAACTGTATGAAGCCTAATTGCAAATTAAAAAGCCTTGCAGTGGGACCCGTGAATGAAATTATGTAGGGATTCGAATTGTGACTCTACAGTGAGACCCAAGTGGTTGTGCACCGCTGACAGTGGAATATCACAAACCCCTTTGACTATATGAGTCATAAGCAACTTTCCTATTAACTGTTGCAAATACTTTGAGTTTTGATTTTTTTTGCAGTGGGACCCAAATGATTGTATACCTCTGACATTGAAATAACACAAACCCTTTAACTATAAGAGTCATGAGCAACTTTCCGATTAACTGTTGCAAATACTTTTAGTTTGATTTTTTTTTTTTAAAAAAAAAATCTATGCAGACACAACAGAAAGAACAAAAAAAATATAACAAAGAAACAGGAAACGAAACTCGCAACCAGCGTATCAACTCATTCACACATCATTCTCAACTTTATGTATAAATCAGAAAGGGACAAAAATACAACTCATAGAAAAGGTGAAGGAACTAAAGAGACTCACCTGTTTTTCTTTTGCTTTTCTTTCTTTTTTTCCCTCCTCTTTCTTTCTCCCTTCTTGCTCCCTCTCTTCTTTTCCTCTTTTTTTTTTTTTTTTTTTTGTTTAAGCGGCGAGAGAAAAGAGAAAACCTAAACCCCTATTTATTCCTACTAAAGACAAAATCCTTTCCTGTTAGGGTTTTACTCAAGGTTAGTGACACCCCCCTTACTACTTGACGTCACCAAAAATTTAATAAAATCAAAATAAATAAAATAAATAAATAAATAAATAATTAAAAATTATTATGTGTTAAAGTAGGGTCGTTACATTATACACACCTCAAAAGGAATCTCGTCCCGAGATTCACTGGATGAATAGCTCCGGGTGCAACTGTTTTACTCTGTCCTCTAGCTCCCAAGTTACATCATTCTCTTTTTCGCTCCACTGGACTTTCACCAAATTCACTATCCTTCTACGAAGTTGTTTCACATCACGATCCACAATCTTGATCGGTCGTACTACTTGGGTGAAGTCGTCATTAATCTCAATTTCTGTGGGTTGGACGATGTCAGCAGGATCCTTCACACACTTCCTCAGCATGGAGATGTGAAACACATTATGAACAACTGATAAGCTCGGGGGCAGAGCGAGTCTATAGGCCAGACTCCCTACCCGAGCAAGGATCTCAAATGGTCCCACAAATCTAGGACTTAGCTTCCCTTTCTTACCGAACCTCAATACACCGCGCATAGGTGAAACCTTAAGAAAAACAAGGTCCCCAACCTGAAATTCTATCGCCTTACGCTTTCGATCGGCATAACTCTTCTGTCGGCTTTGAGCAGTTTTGATCCGCTTTCTAATAATCTGCACCTTCTCCGATGTCTCCCTAACCATCTTTGGCCCCAACAAGACTGTGTCGCCTACCTCTGCCCAACAGGATGGTGATCGACAAGGCCTCCCATATAAGCCTCAAACGGGGCCATGCCAATACTAGAATGGTAACTGTTGTTATAAGCGAACTCTATGATAGGTAAATAATCCTCCCAACTACCTCCAAAATCGAGCACACATGCCCGAAGCATATCCTCTAAAATATGATTCACCCGCTCCGTCTGACCATCAGTCTGAGGATGATAAGTTGTACTCAAATCTAGTCTCGTCCCCATGACTCGCTGGAAACTCTCCCAAAACTCAGCTACAAACAAGGGATCTCTGTCAGACACAATGGACACTGGTACTTCGTGAAGCCTAACTACCTCACGGATGTATCGTCTGGCTAGCTGTTCGGTAGTACGGTGCACACCAACCGGAACAAAGTGTGCGGACTTAGTCAAACGGTCAACTATAACCCAAATTGACTCGTTACCTCGTCGGGTCTTCGGTAAACCATCTATAAAATCCATAGAAATATTTTTCCATTTCCAGACAGGAATCTCTAGTGGTTGCATTAAACCTGAGGGCCGCTGATGCTCGGCCTTCACTTGTTGACAAGTGAAACACCGTGATACATAATCTCCCACATCCTTCTTCATGCCGTTCCACCAGAAAGTTCGCTTCAGGTCATGATACATTTTTGTGCCTCCCGGGTGAATGGTAAAACGTGACTTATGAGCCTCATCCATAATTTCTTTCTTCAATCCCTCAATCTCAGGCACACAAAGTCTCCTGTGAAATCTCAAACCACCATCGGACTCAACTGACCACATGGAGGGACAATCATCTAGATTATCGAGCACTAAGTCTTCCAATTTGCTCATCAAACGAGAATCCTTATGTTGCTCCTCTAAAACCCTGCTGATCAAAGAAGGTCGAACAGATAAACTACCAACATAAGCCGTGTTTGCTCCCTGGACAAACTGAACATCACAAAAATAAATAGTCTCAAGAGACTTCCACTCCTCTACCATGAGTGAGGCCATAATAGTGTATTACCGACTGAGAGCATCGGCTACTACGTTCCCCTTACCTGGGTGGTAAAGGATCTCAAAATCATAACTACTAATGAACTCCACCCATCTTTGTTGTCTCATATTCAGCTCCTTCTGCGAAAACAAATACTTGAGACTCTTGTGATCTGTGAACAACTCAAAATGCTCACCATAAAGGTAGTGTCGCCACATCTTCAAAGCAAACACAACTGCCGCTAATTCCAAGTCATGGGTAGGATATCGCCTCTCATGAGGCTTCAATTGTCGTGAGGCGTACGACACAACTTTCTGATTCTGCATCAGTACACAACCCAGACCTGTACCACTAGCATCTGTGAAGACCACCAACTTCCCACCTTGCACTGGGATAGTCAGGATGGGCGCAGTGGTTAATCGGTGTTTCAACTCCTGAAAAGCCTTTTCACACTCATTGGTCCAAATAAACTGGACATTCTTGCGGGTCAACTTAGTCAACGGGGCAGCAATAAGAGAAAATTTCTCTATAAATCGTCTATAGTACCCAACCAACCCCAAGAAGCTTCTCACCTCCGTTGCATTAGTAGGTTGTTTCCAATCTTTCACTGCTTTCACCTTATCAGGATCAACTGCTATACCCTGACTTGAAACAACATGCCCTAAGAATTTTACTTCTTTTTCCCAAAAATGGCACTTGCTAAATTTCGCATATAATTTTTGATCTCTCAAGGTCTGCAACACTGTTCTGAGATGTTCTCTATGCTCTGCTTCACTACGAGAGTAAACCAAAATGTCATCGATAAAGATAATGACGAATTTGTCCAAGTATGGTCGAAAGATCCGGTTCATCAGATCCATGAAAAAGGCCGGGGCATTTGTCAAACCAAAAGGCATGACTGGTAACTCATACAACCTATATCTCGTACGAAAAGCTGTGAGAGGAATACTATCTTCTTCTATACCCATATGATGATATCCAGTTCTTAGGTCAAACTGAGAAAACACAACCGCTCCCCTCAACTGATCAAGAAGATCATTAATTCGAGGCAATGGGTACTTGTTTTTTATAGTCTTTTTGTTCAGCTCCCTATAGTCAATACACATCCTCAAGGTACTATCCTTCTTCGAAACGAAAATTGCGGGTGCTCCCCACGGAGAATTACTCGGACGTATGAACCTGGTTCATACACACCTCAAAAGGATTACACATATATACATTAACATGAACAAACATGTCATTAAGTATGGCCGAATCAAACAAAACACCAAGGAAAATTACCATTTTTGCAACATCTCGTCCAACTGGACTTTCATCTCGTTCAACTCCTTCGGTGCCATCCGGTACGCTGATGCGGGCTTAACCGACCTAAATTAATAGGCTAATTTAACCCACTTGTAATAACCGCAAGAGCACGGTGCCTAACTGGTAGACAACGGCAAGTACAGGTCGATCCCACGAGGAAAGTGGATGCAATTGAATTTAATAATTTAATTAAACTAATTTGTAGGAAATGGGGTTACAACATTTTTAAAACTAAACTAAAAATAAATTAAAAATAAGAAAAATAAAATAAAATAAAAGATAGATGAGATGGATTTTGTGGGCTTGGACTCACCAATGAGTTAGCAAAAATATTTAAATCTAAATTACTGAAAATTTAAACGAGAAGCTTTAGGGATGAGAATCCATTGCTTACACCGAATATGTGATCGTTAAAATTCAATTCAAATTATATCATGTTTCTATAAAACATTAACAAATTATTTCAAGCAAATATGCTCTTACCAAGTATTAAGTGTCTTTTTAGGGCACACTTAATCAAAGTTTAAGCTTAACATTTTTAGCACATGCTTTGAATATTGATAAAGGGTAATTCTAACTACCAAACATATCAAGTTTAATTTCTCGAACATGAAAGGTGAAAGCAATTTATCAGAAATTCAGAAATAAATTGTAATTAACAATTAAGCACACAATTCAGTAAAATAAATCAAAATGAATTATGCAACCCCTTTGGTTTGTCGCAAACTTGATGTGGTGGCACTCAGCAGATCAGCAGGTGGTCCGAACACAAATCCCGTGAAAATGTTCCCAAAGCGCTCTGTGGTGGTACAGAGCAGATCCGGGGGTGTGAATAGCCAAAAACAATTTGACTCATTATCCCGCCAGACACACAGTGCCTCCGCACTCCGCCTTCGCCTCCAGCGAGCAGCGGCGCTACTCCGCCTTCCTCCGTGCTCCTCGCGAGGGTCCTCGTCCTCCTAATGTCTCCAGCACCTGCAAAAGAGAGAGAGGGACAGTGAGAAACTCAAAAACAGAGAGAGAGATTGGAAGGAAACTCCCTGTTTCGATTTCTGTTTCGCGGTGGTTGTGCCCCGCTAAGTGGTGGTGGGACGGTGGCGGAGAGACGATAAGGAGGCCGAGACGAAGAGAGGACAGAGAGGAGGACGGACTGCCTGGCTCTGTCGCGAGGCGGAACAGAGTCGCGGTGATGGCGGCTCTGTTTCGCGGTGGTTGTGGTTGCGGCTCTGTTTCTCTGTCGCGGTGATGGTGTTGTGGTTGAATGGTGGTTGATGGATGATGGACAGGGAGAGGGACAGATAGTGGTGGCAGAGTGAAAGTTTGAAGCGAAACAGGAAGGAGACTCCCCTGTTTCGCGGTAGTGGTGGAGCTCAATGGTGGCGATTATGCTGTCTCGCGGTGATGGTGGTGGCGAGGTGACTGTGGCGGTGATTGCTGAGTGAGTGAGAGATGGATGAGTGGTGATGGTGATGAGAATCAATTTGTGAGGAAGAGGGTTTAATTTTATGCAATTTTTCTTTTCCCTTCTCTTTCTCTCCTTTTCTCACCCTATTCTCTTCTATTTATAGAGAAAGATCAAAGTGAATAGGGATGAGATAAAGGGAACATTCATCAAGGTATAAATGAGAGAATATTCTTTAGGGGTAGGATTGGGTTTGGGGTTATGGGTAGGTTTTGGGTTTAGGTTTGTGACCATCTACTTTGTACCACCGCTAGAATCGACCAATTGTCATTCCTTAAATTGTCGCCTTAATACGATTTCATCGTTCACGCTCAAATTCCTACAAAGACATGAAAACGAAATAATTACTATAAAATATAATAATCGAAACACTAACATGTATAAATTAAGGGATATATTATGTAATAATTATGTGAATATCAAATACCCCCAAACCTATATTTTGCTAGTCCTCGAGCAAAACAATAAAAATAAAATTCTAACTCACTTTCGCAGGAATCATCGGTTGCACTTACCTTAAACGTGCAATAAGGCTTTGAACCCCTAGATTACATCTAGTGGACGAGTTATAGTCTCGTGAGGGTTTCCAAAAATGTTACCCACAAACATTACTGACTCAAAAAAAACTTGGTCAAACAATGTTTATTTTAAAACTTTAAGATATGCAAGAAACCAACAGTGTCATTTTAGTGTATCAATAAATCTCAAAATAATTTAATATTCTCCAAAGATTAGAAAAAATTCACAATCATCCTCAACTCAATGTGTGTGTGTGGATAGCACTATCAACATAACTTTTCATTTCAGAGTAAAACAATGACTAAATCTCCTGTAGAAAGTTTGTTTTGACTTCAAACCTCTCATGTCGCTCACAATAAAACACTCAGAGATTTGGTATTTCACTCAGTTTATATGTGAGGAAAGAGTAAATAATGGAAAACAATCATCTCACATATAGTAATATGAAGAACGGATTTTTCAAGAATGGAATGAATATGATCTCATGGACAGAAATATCAATTACTTTTGGGAATGTTGAATCAAACACCATAGGTCTTGGTTATTAAATCTCTACATCTACGGAACCAACCTTTACCTAAGATCAACTAGGACTTTGTTGGGTTGTAACGGGGCTTGGGTAATGGTTAATAAGGAATGTCAATGGATTCTAAGAAAAATTTCTAGGAATGTATACACCTATTAAACGAACAATAAGGGCTGTCAAGAATAAACCCATGTTCCGCACCATCAATTTTTTCTTCATTCTCACATCTTTATCCTCATTGAAGAATCATTTTTCTATTTTTCTTTTCTTCAACCTTTTTTTTTTTTTTTTTTTCTTTTCATAGAGGATTTATGAAATATCTTATATTTTGCTCTTTAATGCCCTTTTGACACCAAGTATATCCATCCATACACATTCCCAGAAAAGTTGGGTAAAGGTTAATGGGTTAACAAATAAAAGTTATTCTAAGGCTCAAAAGGTTACAAAAAGGTTAATGTTATGGGTAAGTTAAAAGGCTAGTTAATGGTCTAAAGAAAGAAATGCCTAGATCATTTCCTAAGTTCGGGTCAGTATTATGACATCTCAATTGAATAAGCCAAGAAGTTCTAGTGTAATAATTCAATTTTGATGTCATTCCCAAAGCAATTGATCAGAAAAATGAGAATAATGAGATCATCAACGAGATAATGTGGACTCAAGAAAAATCAGAGTTTATGTATAACCCTCAGAAAAATAGAAAGGCTCAAAACTTTCAGGGTTAAGTCTCCACTATTATTCTAAGGTTTTCTAATATATATTTCACTCATCAACTTCAAGTTATGCTAACATGGCTCATGGTGCAAAGATAATCGAGTTGAAAAATCTTATGAACTAGATCTAGCTTAAGGATCATACTAAACTTTCAGTCTTTATCAATATACCAATATGTCAAGTTGGCTTGCATTTTCTTGAGCATAAAACATTTAAAATCCATTTTCATAATCACAAGAGACCAAGTTTTCTTAACAGAAAAAACACAATTTTTTTTTTTTAAGATGAGAAAAGAAAATACTACGAAAAATTCACCGACTCATGAACCCTACCCCCAAACCTAATCCAAACATTGTCCTCAATGTTTAACAAAATAATTCTGACAAATGAGTGAAATAAGTACATGAGAGGAGGTTAGAACAGTATTACCGCAGTGAAGATTTTACCAATTTCCAAGAAGTCATCCATCAATGAGGCTCACAAACATAAGAATCATGGAGTTTTCATTAGAAATCGATAAAATGCAGACTCGACACTAACAAAGAAAACTAAAAAAAAAAAGCAAGTTGTAAGTCAAAAACTGTTATGGAGTTAACGAGTATGAGTGAAACACAACTAAATAGGGTACTCGAAAATCAATCCAGACTAATAGCAAAGACACACAACTAAAGCTAGGCTGCCTCCTAGTAGCGCTTGGTTTAACGTCATCAGCCCGACAAATATTCTTCCTAAAAAAATGGTGTATCGAAAAGTGGACAGGAAGAACATGACAAACACTTAGTCCATGGTCGTATATCAACAACCTGAACAGTTGATGATCAGTCCACCAAAATATAGCAATCACATGGGGCACCAAATACACTAGGACATTCCAAAAGTGACCAGTAGTCATACACAACAGATGATCCTTGCGTGTTCCAAAAAGGGAACATCCTATGTATGGTTCCAAATCAGAAGATTGGATAATTTTCACAACAGGATGGTGAAAACTGAGATCCTCAATACAACATGAGGGATCGGTGAAAGTAGCCTTAGTAAATGGGAATGTGATGCAAGTAGATGAGACGATGGATATATCAGGTGGTACAGGCTCATCACATGAATTACATAGAGATATTGGTCTAGACAACTCATCACCTGAAAATGCATACCTGAGGGTGTCAGGTAATTGTTTAAGGTCAAGCTCAGGTGGCTCAACTGATGGGACTAGTTTTGACTCACTGAGTGGAAGAGGCTTCACTTTAGACTTCCATTTATAACTAGGATCCACAATGGGGACTGAGTCAAGCAAATCATTGACTTCCCTAATGGAATCATCAACAGCAAAGTCTAAACTAAAATGAGTCAAACAAGCCTCTAAATGGTCATGTGTATCATGAAAACAGTCAAGGGGAGACTCTAAAGAATGTTCACAGTTTGATTCTATGCATGAGTCAGCATGGGAAAGAGATGTCTGTAGTGTCTCAGAATCTACAGATTCATCAATAAATGAGGTTTTATCAGCCTTCTTATGAGAGGAGGATGCAACTTGTGTAAAATTGGGTGAGGATATAGTAACACTTATGTCAGGCATTCCTACCTGATTGTCAACCAGTTTTCCACTCCTAAGGGTAGTAGTGGATTGGACATCTTCACTGTCCGGCTCAGATGTGCCACTAATTTCAAATTGACCATTTGGGTTGGAAATAGGTTGGCTAGAGAATTTTTCTGACTCTATCTCAGGAAGTGACTCAGCTATTTGACTCACAGTCATCTCAAGTTTCCGGATAGCTTGAGAGTTTTGTTGATAAATAACTGTCAATTCTGTGATATCCTGAGAATTTTGCTCAAGTATTTCTCCTGTTCGTTCTATAAAAATGTTCATGATATCCTCTAACTCATTATCAGGAATTAAAGCTGGAGGAGTCTGAGGAGTGTCTAGAGGGCCTTCATGGTACTGACCATGAGCCCATGAGAAGTCAGGATGATAGGCTAGACCTGGGTCTAAATATGGATCATAATCAGGTCGTCGCATGTCATAAAATGAATTGACTTGCTCGGAAAAATTGGCTGGATAATCCCTTGTGTTCATGGATTTTTTTTTTTGAAAGCACTAACTCTAAAAATATACACAGGCTCACACGCAATCAGCAACCAATAAATGCACAAGAAACATGCCTCCCTAAGCAATCAACGTTTTTTAGCTCAATTATCTTTTTATCTTTGGGGGACAATTATTTCTTATGTAATCTTTATGACAGAACAATGAGTGCTACAAGTTGATCCTAAGAGTGTATACTTTACACCACAAAGTTCAAAATCAGTGGGCTAGAGTTTTGTTTCAAAGAAACCGGATTATTGCACAAGAGAAGGAGGTCACAATGGTCCAATTAAGTACTTCCTTGTGCTACCGCTCTGTAAGCCAATAGATGTGAGAACGATGTGATGTTAAATGTACACTTGAGGCTTGTGTTCCTAACCCAAAACTGTTAGTTACACCAATTCTTCTTGTGGATCGTAGCTTACTTATGACTCGACGTACCGGGTAAATTACCCTTGTGGCAGTGGCCTCTCGGAGTTCATTGAATGATTAAATCCATCGTCACTTTTAGCTTGAGTCAACACAAAAATTATTGGATTCACCTTGGTCTAGGTTGTCCTATTAACACCGTACCTAAAAGATAGCTCTATCTAACTTGCTAATTGATTTTAATTATGTTTGGCTATTGGTTGCACACAACTGGAGTGATGAGATGGGGATATCAAGTCCCACTAGTTTCTATTTAGAAGCTGGGTCTGCTTATTATGAATTACTAAAGTTTAGCATCCACAATTACAGAAATTAAACAACCAATCACACAATTTCAAACAATTACACAAAGCACCCGGTCGCTAATACATTGCGTGTGATAGAAATACTTACAGTGTGCGTATTCCATTCTGCACAAAAAGTTAGCACAATTCAAAAAAAAATGTCCGACTTCTTTTTATCCGTTTCACTCAACACACAAGCACATGCAAATAAATTTACTGGTCTTGGTCTTAGAAGTCGGATTTCTAAATCACAAGAAATTATTGGGTACAATTAAAATTGTTTCCCTAGAATTTCTTTGACTTAGAAAATTTTGGGGTTTTTTTTTTAGGTGATTAAATAAAATGAAAAACATTAGATTTCAAAAATTATTACACCACACACTCGTAAAACGAGGTGAAAATAAAATTAAAACTCTCCTCACAAAATTAAAAAATTAAAAAAAATTAAAATTTTGCTTGATGTTTTGCAGGATCGTCCAATATCCTCGAGAAGCGTGTATTCTGCAAAATCAAACACAAAATGAGTGTAAAAAGAACTTAATAAAAATATTTTTTTTTTTAAATTAGTGAAAATAAATCTTAAATTCAATTACACCGCTACCTTCCCCGGCAACGGCGCCATCACATCAAAGCCCTCAAAGTCAAGCACAATCAAGTCGACAAGGAATACTTTGTCGAGGAAGGAAATCTTAAAATTTCTACATATTTCATTTAGTGTCACTGAGCCTCCTAAAGGGGTGGTAACACATAATGGTATAGCAAGTGGCAAAACTTTCAACATTAATCGATTAACCAAACGTCGAGATATGAAAGAGTATGATGCACCAGTATCAAATAACACCTTCATATTAGAGATAGGAAAATCAAAAGTACCTTGAACGTTTTCCTGATCTGGTAAGGTAGCAAAGACACGCCCTTGGGTGGGTTGACCTTGCCTATTCTGGGGCGCGTTCCTACCATTAGGGCAGTCTCGCATTCGATGACCTGGTTGCCCACAAGTGAAGTAGATCAGTGTGCGTCCCCCTGATGCTGTTTGGGTAGTCTGATTCCACTGACCCTGATAACCTTGTCTCTGGTTACCCTAACGATGGAATTGATTTCCATTTTGCCTTTGATGCTGATTACCATCCTGTTTCTGGGAATGGTCATACCCTTGCCTCTGGAACTGATTTCCACCCTGACGGTGGAACTGGTTTCCTCCCTGCTGTTGGTTCTGGTACCCACCTTGAGGTTTCTGGTTCTGAAACTGCCGACCCCTTTGCCCTTGATCATAAGGACGGAAACGGCTACGGTCACCACGAAAATCACGCGACGCACCCTGATGACGAGTGTTTCCTGACACCTCGCCCAACTTCTGCTTTCCTTTCTCTCTACTCTCATGATACATCTTGTTCTGTTCCTCGTACTTCAATGCTAAATCCAAAACTCTGTCGAAACTCTCCCTGTCAGCGGTGAGAAAAGCCCTCGACAGGTAGTGATGCAAACCCCCAATAAATTTGGCATTTTTCTTTTCTGGGGTGTCTACCAAATACGGAGCATAACGGGACAACTCATTAAACTTCGTGACATACTGCTCCACAGTCATATTCCCAGTCTGCTTCAACATATTAAACTCCGCAGCCCATTGCGCCTTAACTGCATTAGGCACTAATCTATTCTCAAATCTATCCTTAAAGTCATCCCTTGTCATAACCGCAACATCAACGGAGGGTAGTAAAGCCTCCCACCAGTAACTAGCAGCACCATCCAGGTGATGTGCAACTAACTCTTGTTTTTGAACTTCAGTAAGTTGCATCCTCCTGAAAACGGTCTCACAGCTTTGAACCCAGACATCTGCATCTCTCGGATTTTCTCCAGTAAACCTCTTTCCACCCAATGTCCCAAACTCCTTAACCCTTCTAGCAAAAGGGTCACCTTGATTGCTATTTTGTTGTAATCCTTGTAGCAACTGCATCATCATAGCCTGACTCAACTGAATAGTATTATCACCATGGCCATTTCCATTTTCATTGCCACCCTCATTTGGAACGACGTTCCACTGCTTCCGCTTTCGTTCCCGTTCCCATTCCCATTAGGATTCTGACGAGTATGTCTTCCGGCCATATCCTTCAATAAAAATGGAAATGATTAGACACTCCATAAGATCCACAAAACACTCTATAGCTTACCCATAACCACATTCCGAGGATCCCTAGGCTCTCCCTAGCCTAGGGTAAACTGTGCTCTGATACCAAACTGTCACGCCCCGATTTTCGAAGAAAACGAAATCCTAAAATCCACGTAAGATTATCCGTTTCCCCAAAACTCTGGACGTGAAATTTAATAACAACAGAAACATTTAGCAACAACGACTAAAACATAGTTTAGAAAATATAACAAACTAAATTTTTTTTAACAAAACTCTAACCAGGAAAAACTGACGTCGCTAGCCCCAATAGCGGAATTCCCGTAACGCTGCTCAAAAGTCTCTAAACCTGAAAGGCTAATTGGCTACATTCCCAAAGGAATGTACCCAAGAAGCAAAAGCTCACTTGGGTCAGCAATAAAGCTGGTGTGAGAAATCTTCATCCCAAAATCAATAAAATCGCACGTGACAAACATCAAGCTAAACACAAACAATACACAAACACACCAACATGTAGTTCCTCAACGAGGCAAAAGTGTGATGCAAGAAAACACAGTTCCAAGAATTTAGTTCCTTATCAAGGCCATCATATCATCATCCTAATTAAGTATAAATGCATTTACTTATACTTACCCTATAGGAGTCGACTATGGCAAGTCTAACATGCAGAAACATTTGTGGACTTGCCATCCTGCATAAAAAGGGTTAGAAATAATATAAACGTAGTTTATTCATTTTTATTTGAATTTGTTTCATCTTTTAACGGATTGATCACTTAGACGATACCACATTCGCAATTAAATCCATTGCAAATCAAAATAACACCATAAGTGGGATCCAGTGAATTTAATTCTATAGGAGCTCTAAGTGCCAACAATCTAATTGCAAATACCACATAAAAATCTAATTGCAAAAACCATCACAAGTGGGACCTAGTGGAACTCTAACTGTATGAAACCTAATTGCAAATAGCAAATACCCTCATAAGGTGGGACCTAGCTAGTATGGGACCTAGTGGAACTCTAACTGTATGAAGCCTAATTGCAAATTAAAAAGCCTTGCAGTGGGACCCGTGAATGAAATTATGCAGGGATTCGAATTGTGACTCTACAGTGAGACCCAAGTGGTTGTGCACCTCTGATAGTGGAATATCACAAACCCCTTTGACTATATGAGTCATAAGCAACTTTCCTATTAACTGTTGCAAATACTTTGAGTTTTGATTTTTCTTGCAGTGGGACCCAAATGATTGTATACCTCTGACATTGAAATAACACAAACCCTTTAAATATAAGAGTCATGAGCAACTTTCCGATTAACTGTTGCAAATACTTTGAGTTTGATTCTTTTTTTTTAAATCTATGCAGACACAACAGAAAGAACAAAAAAAATATAACAAAGAAACATGAAACAAAACTCGCAACCAGCGTATCAACTCATTCACACATCATTCTCAACTTTATGCATAAATCAGAAAAGGACAAAAATACAACTCATAGAAAAGGTGAAGGAACAAAAGAGACTCGCCTGTTTTTCTTTTGCTTCTCTATCTTTTTCCCTCCTCTTTCTTTCTCCCTCTCTTTTTTTCGTCTTTTTTTTTTTGTTTAAGCGGCAAGAGAAAAGAGAAAACCTAAACCCCTATTTATTCCTACTAAAGACAAAATCCTTTCCTGTTAGGGTTTTACTCAAGGTTAGTGACACCCCCTTACTACTTGACGTCACCTCAAATTTAATAAAATCAAAACTAAATAAAATAATTAATTAATTAATTAAAAATTATTATGTGTTAAAGTAGGGTCGTTACACTAACTCTATACACCCACATTACATATTAATAAACTACAATATGCACACATAAAAAGCTTAATGAAAAATAAATTTTTTTTTTAATTTGTAACTTGAAAAGGCATTTGATTAAAGTTTCTCGATCTTCACACTAATCATATATGGTTTGATAAATAATTACAAAGTATTAAAATCAATCAATGGATTAAGGAAGGATAAGGAACCCCAAAGAGCTTTTCTATAATCAAAGCACATAGTGAATGTCACGTCCCGATTTTCGAAGAAAAACGAAATCATAAAATCCACGTAGGATTATCCGTTTCCCCAAAACTCGGGACGTGAAATTCAATAAGAACAGAAACATTTAGCAGCAATGACAAAAATATAGTTTAGAAAATAAGAACAAACTACAATTTATAACAAAACTCTAACCAGAAAATACTGACGTTGCTAGCCCCACTAGCGAAGCTCTAGTAACGCTGCTCAAAAATCTCTAAACCTGAAAAGCTAATCGGCTACATTCCCAAAGGAATGTACCCAAGAAGCAAAAGCTCACTTGGGTCAGCAATAAAGCTGGTGTGAGAAATCTTCATCCCAAAATTAATAAAATCGCACGTGATAAACATCAAGCTAAACACAAACACACCAACATGTAGTTCCTCAACGAGGCAAAAGTGTGATGCAAGAAAACACAGTTCCAAGAATTTAGTTCTTCAACGAGGCACTCATATCATCATCCTAATAAGTAAATATGCCTATACTTGTACTTACGCTGTAAAAGTTGACTATGACAAGTCTGACCTGCAAAAATATTAGTGGACTTGTCATCCTGCATGAAAAGGCAAGTTGACTATGGCAAGTCTGACACAATATAAACGTAATCTATTAATTTTTATTTGAATTTGTTTCATCTTTTAACGGATTGATCACTTAGACGATACCACATTCGCACAACCTCTGTGCCGAACATACATGCCCGTATGCCTCTCTCATATAAAGGAGGACTTCTCCGTCATCCATGCCCAAGTGGGGACATCACATACAGGCATGCATCGCGGATACTCCTAACTATATGAGTACCAAAAGCCACTCTTGGGCTATCAATGCGCATAAACTCACGTCACATTTTTTACGGATAAATATCAAAACCTATCTTAGGCATACAAATTCACCTCATTTCCGCAAGACTAACCCAAAGGTTATTTTAGTTTCTCTAGTAGGAAATAGGCGTTCCACCTCCGCAAGACGACTCACTGGTCATTTAGTTTCTCTAGTAAGAGAGGGAAAAATAATAAACAAAAGAGGTGTGGTAGTTCTAAGTGATACAATTTCAGGTGATTTAATTTTCAAGAATCAACGTTTATCAATATCATTTATTTTTGATATTTTGAATTTTCCTTCACAATGACATTTTGTCATTCATAAGTAAATTCACCCATTCTTTCGGGGAAGCATAGCATATTTATAAATCATGCTTTATAATAACACGTTGATCAAGTGACATTTTGTCATTCATAATGAAATCCACCCCTTCCTTTGGGAGAACATAACCATTTCAATATGCATAGATACAAAGAAACACCATTAATATTAAATGGTCCTACATCAATAGAATCAACGAGACATCAAAACAAAACAAACCATAGTGCAAAATCAAACACTACTACACAGTACTCTCCATATGAATGTGATTTTAAGGATAAACACATACATCCTAATTTGGCAGAAAGTATCTCAAAAGTTTAATCCAACAAAGCCACTACATGCAATCTCCGAAAAGACAATTTCAATACATAAACATGAAAGTGCATGACAATATCATGGGTGAACACCAATTTACACCAAAGCAACCAGCCTCATTCGGCTCCAAACAATATTTTTCTTTACATCAAATGCGACTCAAGATACCCCAAGGCAGACCCTAAACAACTATGTTCCCATCCCAAAACAGTCAAACAAATAACCTTGCCAACAACACCGAAATGAACAAGTTGTCCTAATCGGATAGCTTGACCAATCATCACTCAAATGTACATAACTCTCACGTTAGAACCCCAAATTGCATACCGTTTGGGGCAATGAAAAGTAGACACCAAGAGGTTTCCAACCATATAAGGTATACCCCATGATTATATCTATAACAATACATATTTTACAAACAAAGCATGCCATCTGTCAGCCTTCAGCTGATTTACCTATTGTCGCTAAAATGAGTATATCTTCCTATACAAAACTCAGATTATGATACCGTAAGATCCTTTAAAAAAACTAGACTCTAACAGAAAACTTTTGGTATATAGCATGATACTGTACTTACTCAAAACCGCAATCAAAACCCTTGTAGAAACCTACACAAAATCAGTCCAACTACAAGACGGCTGCTTAATGACGGGGCGTGACAGCAAAATTGTCTTCACATTATGGAACAACTTGGTTGATCCTTTAATCATATCTGGGAGGATCTGTATCATCAAAATTATGAATATTATGACTACACATAAATGCCAATACACTACTGAATGTCCATAAGTAAGTTCCAATTTGAATCTTTCTCATTTACTGTCATGCCATATCCATATTCAAGAATCAAGGGACAGTGAAGGAGTGGGAACCAAATGCAGCAAGAAAGTTTCATTGCATCATATAATGAACCAATAACTGAAGCAAGGATTCCATTGCACACAAGCAAAGATTCCACTACCTAAATATATTCAAATACTCAACATGAACTACGGTTATTAGAATCGGTATGATAGGTATCATCTGTACCAACACTAGCAAACAAAATAACAGAGATATTAATAGTAACAACACCAAGCAAATTTTGGGAAGGAAAACCCATTGAAAATTTTAACATAAAACTAGCAAAAACACCTAAATCAGTAAACCTATTGAATGAAATTGGGGAAGAAGATTGATTAAATACCAAAACCTAACCTTGATTCCAAGAACAATTTCCAACAAAAAAATATGTAATAATATGAAGAAAACTCACCAAAATTTGCAAATCGCAAAGGATTTGCGCAGCCAACGAAATCATCCCACATCGCCAGCAACCTAGCCATCTTGCTCTTCTTATTTCCCTTTTCTTCTTTGACATCATTTTCTTTCCCTTCTTTGCTTCTCACATTCTGCACAACATGATCATTATCATTCAACAACATCATCCAGTTCCTTTAAATCTCCCTCATTTAGATCAATCACCCCTATAACCCACCAACAGAATCTACGCCAATCGCTGCACCATTCGTCCTTCGCAGCCCCGGCCACTTCTTCAATTCCTCTTCTCGCCAATTTTATATCTCTCACAATCAACAAAACAACTCCTGCTTTCCATCAGCACCTCTTTCACTTCATCCGTGCAAATCAGCGGCGTTTCGCCATGACTCGTCTCTGATCTGAATCTTCTCAACCAACATCTCGCCACTGCAACAACTTCACATCGCCTCCACCTATCAACAACCATCTCGCCACCATCACTGAACCAACCACTCTCGTCTCCAACATCAACAAAGAGACCATTGTCTCTCCATCGATAGATATCGCTATTGCAAACAACCAAAAATCACCATGGTTACCGATCGAATCTCTATCGGAATCTTCCTTTCCAGTCGCCTCTCTCAGTGTCAGCCGCCATCGAAGAAAGAAAATGAGGAAGAACAACTCTTCCTGTTGCACAAGAGAAGAAATAAGGAAAGGTTTTTCTTTATATAGTGTGGGTGGCTATTCGCCCCCACTAAAATTTTGAGAGCATCCGCCCTTTAACTTACCAAATAAACCCTAAAATTTATAAACCTGAATTTAATTAAATGTAACCCTATTTTATTTCATTCAAAATAAAATAAATTAGTTTTATGAAATTTAGGGGTGTTACAGTGAATGTGACAAAAAGTTGATTGGGTTAGTTGAGAGTAGGGGTAGGCATTCCATCCAGCGATCTTGATCCCGTCCCAATCTCGTCCCATCCTGTCTCGATTTTTTTGAGCCTTTTTGGAATTGATCAAATCTATTCTGATCCCGTCTCGTCCCGATCTTGAGTGGGATGGGATCGGGATGGAGACTTTCAATCCCGTTGTCACGGACTAGTAATCCGTGCGGCACTAGTTATCCAATTCACTAGTAAGCCTATGAGTAGTTACTTTGACGGGCACAAATATTAACTTGAGAATGCACAATATCAATCTGTAGACAATATAACAATGCACAATAGTCAGTAAAAGCTCTCATTCACATTCAATAGATTACAATGGGGAGGAACGTTCGGAAGGACGTTGCTCAAGACTAGTTCGATGCTATCGATCGATGGAAATACAAGTTTGAAGTTGAAAAGCAATGCAAAGAAAACAATAAAAATGCTAGCGGTACAGTCTGGCCCGACTATGCAATGGAGGCAACACGTCCTCACAGTCAAGAGCTCAAACCTTCCCCCTATAATATAGATGCTAAGCATTTGGGTACTTTTCAAAAGGGAACATTGAGTTTTGAGACCATTAGGAAAGTCTTGAAAGGCATCTGAACCTTGATTTCCCTAACCAATGGTACTAGTCCTGACACTCTCCCACACTCAATTCGCTGACGCCCTCGCAGCGAACTTTTCCAAGTACTCTTCCAGCTTTGAGAGGTATGGCAGCAGATGCTCGACTGGCTCCCAACTGATCTCTGAAGGAGGCTCATCCTGCCACTTGACCAAATATTCTCTATCCGGGCCTGTGTTGTTGATGAGGCGGTCAGCTAAGATTTCTTCCACTTCTCGATCTGGCTTAGTAGGATGCTTAGGCAATGCTCGGGTAGATACATTTCTTGTGGGATCAGCGTCATCGGCATAGTAAGACTTCAAGTTACTTGCATGGAAGACAGGATGGGTGAAACGGAGCCAATGTGGTAACTTGACGCGATAGGAGACTTTGCCTACTTTCTCAATAATCTGTACCGGTCCCTCATACTTGCGAAACAGATTGTTGTGTGCTCTAGCTGTCCGTTTATACTTGTTGAACATATCTAGCTTCACCAATACCAAGTCCCCGACTTCAAAAGGATCGATTCGTCGTTTCTTGTCGGCCCATTTCTTCATGTGACGGGAGGCTTTCTCAAGATAGGCTCGAGCAACTTCAATGTTTTTCTGCCAGGCTTTGACAAATTCAAGAGCTCTTGGGCTGGGTCCTTGGTATCCGGTCAGCACTGTATGTGGTGTCAATGGTTGCTGACCAGTGACTAATTGAAAGGGGCTGGAGTGAGTAGCTGAGCTCTTTTGTAACTTGAAACAGAATTGTGCAACATCAAGTAGTCCCACCCAATTTTTCTGGTTTGCACTTACAAAATGACGAAGGTATTCTTCAAGCATAGAGTTAAAGCGCTCAGTCTGTCCGTCAGATTGGGGATGTTGGCTTGTCGACATATTAAGTTTGGATCCCAAAAGCTTGAACAACTCCTTCCAGAACTTACCTGTGAATCGAGCATCACGGTCGCTAACAATGTTTTCGGGCAGTCCCCAATACTTCACTACATGCTTGAGGAACAATCGCGCCGTATCTTCGGCTATGCAAGTTAGTCCGATCGGCACAAAGGTCACATACTTTGAGAATCGGTCAACAACTACAAGGATGCTCCTGAAATCCTCCACTTTCGGTAACCCAGTAATGAAGTCCATGGAAACACTTTCCCAAGGACGAGTTGGAACAGGCAGGGGCTCTAGTAAGCCTACTGGTCGATCTCTTTCAACCTTATCTTGCTGGCAAATAAGACATGTTCGAACATAGGCCATTACATCCTCCTGTATCTGCGGCCAATAGTGCCCCCTCTCTAGCAATGCAAGTGTCCGTCTCCAACCTGGATGTCCCACCCAATGGGTGTCATGGCATTCTCTCAAAAAGTTCTTTCCTCAAACCAGAAGTTCTCGAAACATAGAGGCGATTACCAGTTGTGAGTATTGCTCCATCTTTTATCCAGAACCGTCGAGTTTTGCCCTGCTTGATCAACTCTGTAATCGCCTTCGCTTGTGGATCTGTCTGTAGGCCTACTTTGATCTTCTCCAAGATGGTGTGACTCGGACCAGTATGGGTTAGCACTGCAAGGTCTGCCCTTCTACTGAGTGCATCAGCTACATTGTTAGTGCGCCCTGGCTTGTATTCCAATACTAAGTCAAATTCTGCTAATTTTTCCTGCCATCGAGATTGCTTGGAGGTTAGCATCTTCTGAGTAAGGAAATGGCTTGCTGCAGCATTATCCGTTTTAACAAGAACTTGAGATCCCAAGAGGTAGTGTCTCCACACCCGTAAACAATGTACAATGGCTAGCAATTCCTTTTCCTGAGCTGAGTAACGAGACTCTGTATCATTCAACTTTCGACTCTCATATGCTACCGGGTGACCATCTTGAAGTAAAACTCCCCCTAAGGCATAATCAGATGCATCTGTTTGTACTTCAAAGGGCTTGGTGATGTCTGGCAAGGCCAATACTGGATCTTTCATCACGGCCAATTTCAAGTCTTGGAATGAAGCTTCACACTGCCTATCCCATTCCCATGTTCGGTCTTGTTGCAACAAATTTGTCAGGGCAACAGCTCTCTTAGAGTAGTCCCTTATGAAGCGACGATAATAGTTTGCGAGTCCAAGGAAAGAACGTAGTTGAGACACGTTCTTAGGAGAGTTCCAATCATGGATTGCCTTGACTTTCTCCATGTCCATCCGGATCTTGCCATTGCCAATAACATGACCCAAAAAATTGATCTGGGTCTGGCCGAATGAGCACTTTTCCTTCTTGACAAAGAGATGATTATCCTTAAGGATTTGGAACACTTCTCGCAAATGATGTAGGTGTTCTTCTATAGTCCCACTATAAACCACAATGTCGTCAAGATAGACAACCACAGACTTGTCCAGAAGGTGAAGGAACAGGCCATTCATAAGGGTGCAAAATGTAGCTGGAGCATTGGTCAAGCCGAAGGGCATTACTAGGAACTCATATGACACATATCTAGTAGAACAAGCAGTTTTGGGTTCGTCACCAGCAGCAATGCGGACCTGATGGTAACCTGATCTCAAGTCGAGTTTTGTGAAGTATCTGGCGGATCCAAGTTGGTCGAATAAGTCTGCAATGAGCGGCAACGGGTATTTGTTCTTTATAGTGACTTTGTTCAAGGCTCTATAATCAACACAAAGGCGAAGACTGCCATCATGTTTCCGCTGAAAAAGAACAGGTGCCCCATAAGGTGCTTTAGAGGGCTGAATGAATCCTGACTCCAACAAGCCATCTAGTTGTGTTCTCAATTCGGTCAGCTCTGGAGGGCTCATGCGATATGGACTACGTGCGGGTGGCTTGGCACCAGGGACTAACTCAATTTCGTGATCAATGAGCCTTCTGGGAGGTAGATTCTTTGGCAATTCATTCGGCATCACTTCGCTGAAGTCAGCAATAACTTGGGCAACTTCCTCAGGGATTTTGCTAGTATCATCTTCCATCTCTAGCTTTGCCACAGCTAAGTATGTATCTTCTCCTTTGGCCAAGCCCCTCTTGACTTGGAGCGCCGACAATATTCTATCATGAGTTGTTGGTCGAATTGAGGTTGGTACAATGCGTAGTCTGGGTCCGAAAAATCCCAAGGAGTCCATGAAAGGTAATGGTCCTGCTGCAGCTCCTCGGAAGAATTCTTGGCCAAGAATCACCTTAAAATCATCAAGTGGAACGGCCAAGAAGTTTGATCTTCCTTCCCATGAACCAACCTGTAGTGGCACAGCTCTAGCCATACCATTAATAGAGATTGCCTCAGAGTTGACAGCTTTCAACTTACCCACATCTCCTTCTAAGTTCAGACCCACACGTCTAGCTTCATCTGGGGCAATAACATTGTTTGTCGCTCCGGAATTCAACAATGCTTGGGAAGGGAACCCATTGATAGTGATGTCGATGTATTGTAAAGCCTTCTTGTGTGGGTGCTCATACATTTCTCCTTTGACAGCATTGAGCTTGCGTAGAGCTCCCATTTGGGAGGTCTCACTGTTGGTGGGGTTCAAGCTCGATGCGGTCGGGTTAGAAGGTTCTGCTTGAAGCAAGGACATTAATGAGTGTAGAGCTGGTTTGGATGGACATTTGTCTGTTGGGTGATCCCTGCTATTGCAAAGAATGCATGGGGCAGGGGCAGATGGTCTCCACTGCCCAGAGTAGTTTTTCCCTCCTTTGTTGTTATAATTTGAGTTGCTAGAGCTGACATTCCAATTTTTGTTGGAACTCCAATTCTGGTTGGACGGCCGGGAATTATAGTTTTCTCGATTCTGACTTGAGTTTCCCCAGTTTTGGTGAGGTGAGCGAGCATTCGACCCTGAGCTTGAATTGGTACTGCCAGTTCTAGCTGTGGAGTGATTGAGCGAAGTGGATCCAGTCATGGGCATATAATCGCTAAACCTTTCTGCTGCCGCAATAGCACTTGTAATATCTGTCACATTCTGCCTTTGTAATTCTGCTTGTAGAAGCGGCTGAGCTTGTTCCATGAAACAGAAAACTTTGTCCTTCTCAGACATGTCTCGAATATCTAGCAAGCAAGTTGAGAATTGTCGGACATAGTCTCGAATATTGCCTGTCTGAGCTTCCTCCTTGCTAAGAAATCAGTGTTCTCAGGCAAGAATTGATTTCTGAGTTCCTTCTTGAGGTCTGCCCAAGTTCTAATAAGGATGCGACCTTCTTCCATATCTGCATATTTGGTTCTCCACCATAGTTTCGCATCACCTGCTAAGTACATGGTCGCCATGGTAACCTTGGCTTCTTCTGATTCGGAGTTCACCGCGCGAAAATACTGCTCCAGATCAAACAAGAAGTTCTCTAACTCCTTCCCATCTCGTGCCCCAGCATATGACTTTGGCTCGGGTACTTTCATCCTAGGGTGTTCAGTCGTCCCTGTGGCCTTAGTTAGCAAGCCAACCCTTGCAAATAAGTCCTCCAACTGTAATTGGAAGTCACTCATCACCTGAGCTGTGGGGTGAGGCGACTCTTCCATTGCGACTGTTCGTCCCTCTAAGTTATCAACGTGCTCGGCCAGCGAATCCACTCTGTCTGCCAGTGAAAAGAGTCCATCCAACCGACTAATCTGTTCTCCCAAAGTGTTCAACTGGTCCATTCTGCTTTCCAGTCTATGCATTCGACTGGCCTGTCGTTCCTCCATAGCGCTAAGGCGCTCATTTGTTTCCTGCATCCTGGTTTGCATTCAACAAGCTCTGGCTCTGATACCAACTGTCACGGACTAGTAATCCGTGCGGCACTAGCTATCCAATTCACTAGTAAGCCTATGAGTAGTTACTTTGACGGGCACAAATATTAACTTGAGAATGCACAATATCAATCTGTAGACAATATAACAATGCACAATAGTCAGTAAAAGCTCTCATTCACATTCAATAGATTACAATGGGGAGGAACGTTCGGAAGGACGTTGCTCAAGACTAGTTCGATGTTATCGATCGATGGAAATACAAGTTTGAAGTTGAAAAGCAATGCAAAGAAAACAATAAAAATGCTAACGGTACAGTCTGGCCCGACTATGCAATGGAGGCAACACGTCCTCACAGTCAAGAGCTCAAACCTTCCCCCTATAATATAGATGCTAAGCATTTGGGCACTTTTCAAAAGGGAACATTGAGTTTTGAGACCATTAGGAAAGTCTTGAAAGGCCTCTGAACCTTGATTTCCCTAACCAATGGTACTAGTCCTGACACCCGTCCATCTCGAATTTATTTAATATTTATTAACTCAAAATTTTGTGTGTCAAATTAAGTGTGGTACATGAAATTTTGAGGAGTTGTACTAACTTAACATCACAAATAATTGTCTTATAATTTAAACAATAATATTTTCATAGATAACTCTGTACTATGCATAATGATAGAAAACAAACTTAAGTGACAAGACTTGTCATAAATAATATCACATTTAACCCTCGAAAGCATATAAATGGTTAGAGGATTCATTAAACAACTTCCCCCATACTTTCCACCTTTTTTTCATTTAATTGTAGTAGTAGAATAACGTGGATGATGCTTGGGGAAATAGCTTCGTCTCCCTTTATCCAAAGGTGGGAAAAGACTAAAAGAGTAAACCAAACTCCACGTCAATTTAGTTTCAAAATTAAATTCTTCCACCATTCAGAACCAACTGCCTCGCCTGTCAGCAGCGCCAACGAATATTCTAAGTGCCCTCCGAATTATCCCTTCTTCCTCTGTTTTCATCTCTCTCTCTCTCTATCAAACTCTTCCCTCATTCGATCTTTTCATAGCCACAACATTCAGAGAGAATCCCAAACCCCAACGGCAACAATGGATACCACATTGTTGCTTCTTGCGTTGTTTACATTTTCAGCATGGTTGTTGTTCGTAAATGGAGAGATACCCACAACACTAGATGGGCCATTCAAGCCGGTCACAATCCCATTTGATAACAGTTTCCGAGGAAAAGCAGTTGATTTGCCGCCAACAGATCCTCGAGTCATCAGGCTTGTCAAGGGTTTTCAGCCTGAGCAGATCTCTGTTTCCCTTTCATCTACTTATGACTCTGTTTGGGTCTCTTGGATTACTGGTAAACAAACACCCCTTTCTCTAGAATTGTCTGTTTTTCAATCTATACTTGAAAAATTCAATCTTTATTAATGTTGGGTTCTCTGTTTTGGTGGTTGGGGTTGAATTTGCAGGGGAGTTTCAAATTGGGGAGGATATAAAGCCTCTAAACCCCGAAAGTATAGCAAGTGTTGTTCGATTCGGAACGTGGAGACACCCTTTAAAGCATGAAGCCAGAGGTCACTCACTTGTTTATAATCAGCTTTATCCATTTGAAGGGCTTCAGAATTACACTTCTGGAATCATACACCATGTTCGCCTTACTGGTAAATATATCAATGAAACTTGTACAAATTTTGAATCAAAGATGCCCCATGATGGTCAATTCAAGCAAATTGAACATGTTGTTATGTTTTTGTAGGATTGAAGCCTGGAAAGAAGTATTATTATCGATGTGGGGATCCTTCGATACAGGCAATGAGTGATTTCCATTATTTCAGGACCATGCCTGTTTCTAGTCCAATAAGTTATCCAGAAAGGATTGGAGTGGTGGGAGATCTCGGTCTTACCTACAATACGACTTCTACAATCGACCATTTGATACAGAACAAACCTGACCTTGTCCTACTGGTTGGTGATGTAACATATGCAAATTTGTATTTGACAAATGGAACTGGGTCTGATTGCTATTCTTGCTCGTTTTCATACACTCCAATTCACGAGACCTATCAGCCGCGGTGGGATTACTGGGGAAGGTTAGAAAAGAGAAGTCGTATTTCTTTTGTTACTTGTGTTGATTTGAAGTTCTGGAAATTGTTGAATGGTCTCTTCTGTCAGGATTCGAGTGTACTTACCATGAATTCTATACTTTCAGGTATATGCAGGATTTGATTTCAAAGGTTCCAATCATGGTGGTAGAAGGGAACCATGAGATAGAGCAACAGGTTGCAAATGAAACATTTGTTGCTTATAGTTCCAGATTCGCATTTCCCTCTGAAGAAAGTGGATCTTCCTCTACATTCTACTATTCCTTCAATGCAGGAGGAATACATTTCATCATGCTTGGTGCCTACATTGACTACTATAAATCAGGTGAGTTCTTGACTTCCAGGCTTTTTCATCAATTAAAGGATTTATTTACTGTATAATGAACTAAACCAAGAAATGGTGAGAAGTCTGTGTCTAGGTTGATGGTCCACAACCTGGATGAATTGGGTTTAACCTCAGGGGCTTTAGGCAAGTGTAGGAAAATTTTAGTGGAGGTTAGAGAGTCAGCTTTCTAAGGCAAGCGGCTTGCTGCAGGCCGACTAAGGTCTTCATTCAAGGGTTTTCACTTGTTTAAGTACACAGTTACTCTAATTTTTACATGGTTGACAAAATAGTGAACATTGTAATGAAATTGCTGGAATTTGACAATTACTATGCATTTTGCACTGAGAGATCTAGGTTGGGTGGTGCTACCAATGTAGTTTCCGGGTTTGAAGATTATTATATTATCTAACTTTGCATCTAACTTATGTGAAATAGAAATGTAGGGAAATGTCGGACCCTTTTTTGTTACTTATGGAATTGTTGGACATGTCAGCTAGAATTTTTCCATCATATAGGCAATGGCTAAGCTACATGCATTTTTCACCCAAGTTAAGTTGAGCAATCCAAAAAGGAAATCTTCACTTTGTGTCAAAGTCACGCAGTCACTGTAGTTTCTACTGGAGACTTTAGTCTTCCTAGGTTCCAACTTCTCGTCTAATGTGTAAACTTGTATCATTTTGCCATCACAGGCGCCCAATACAAGTGGCTGCAGAAAGATTTGGCCAATGTGGATAGATCAGTAACTCCATGGTTGGTAGCTACTTGGCACCCACCTTGGTACAGCACTTACAAAGCCCATTACAAGGAAGCTGAATGTATGAGGGTGGAGATGGAAGCGCTACTTTATTCTTATGGTGTTGACATAGTTTTCAATGGACATGTAAGTCGAGATGTTTCTTGCTCTGTCTTTTCATTATTCGTCACACGAGTTTAGGATCTCTGAGTCGACAGCATATACTGAAGATGCCATCTTTAGAGATGGCTTTTTCCGTCTCTGGCAATACAAACAAATCCAAGAGCATACAAAATAAATTATGGAATATCTAAAACAATAAGTCACTTTCTGTTGTTGATTCAATTGCATTTGCATCATGATTGTTTATTCCTTGCTAGATACCCGTGTATTACCATGATTTAGCTTAGACCATCTTATAACAGTATGCATTGATGCATTGTTTATTTTGTTCATCTGGTAATATCATCAGGTTCATGCTTACGAGAGATCAAATCGAGTTTATAACTACACTTTGGATTCATGTGCTCCTGTTTATATCACTGTTGGTGATGGAGGCAATCGTGAGAAGATGGCTATTACACATGCTGATGATCCCGGCAAATGTCCAGAACCATCTACTACCCCAGACGAGTACATGGGCGGTTTCTGTGCAACAAACTTCACTTCTGGTCCTGCAAAAGGAAAGTTCTGTTGGGACCGACAACCGGATTACAGTGCATTCAGAGAAAGTAGCTTTGGCCATGGGATCCTAGAGGTATGTCATTGCTGTCTTGGTCTGTTTTGGAAATATAACAGATTGTTTCACTCAATCAGGGAGGGCCCTGTAAAATGCGTTAGGGAGAATGACAAAAGCATAATAGACTAATGCTTGATATCTTGATTTAAATTGCAGGTGAAAAATGACACATATGCTTTATGGACTTGGCACCGGAATCAGGATATGTATAATGGTGAAGGTGATCAGATTTACATTGTGAGGCAACCACAAAACTGTCTTTTACAACAACATCAACGACAAAAACAAAAGCGATGGGGCTATGCCTTCTACAGATGATGAAGAATATCAATCAAATTGTGTACTGTATTCTAAAACAAATATACAAACTACACTATAGAGGCACTAGTGACTTGAAAATAGGCATTAGTAATCAGTTGATCAAGGAGTAACAACCATTGGCACCAGATCTCAAGAGTAACCTACCCAGAGTGGTCCCAAACTCCCAATTCTCCAATGCCATCTAATGGTTATTTTGTGAAGTTGTCTAATGGTCCAATCTCAAGAGACATTTTTAGAATATGTGATCTCATCATCACTTTATATAATTCATTCAACTGGAAATTTGCATTCACCGGAAGCATCCCAGAGATTATCTGAACACAGAAAAAATGTGGATGCTAACAATTAGCCATTAGACAGAGTTTGGTTACCTATGCAGGGTGATGATGTAGCACCTTCAAACATTGTTTTAACTGCCTTTCAAGGGACTAAAATTCAGGCAAAACCAATAAATAAAATGAGTCAACATCCTTTTTGTTTACTCATACTACCAATAAATATATTGTTACTACATTCATTGCTGTAGTAACTTATTGAAAATAGCTAACCCAGTGGCAAGATTATCTTATGAACATTGCTAAGTGAGGTAACTTAGAAGTAGTTCTTTGTTCACGGCACTCATTTTTTTTCCCCAAAACTTCGACTGCACACTCAACCCCCTTGGAAATTCAAAATTTGCTTCATTGTGGCTTAGAACTAGTTCATGTCAGCCGTTTGACACATGCAAATTAGCTATACTTGCAGGTCTTTTAGCCACAAGGCATACATTGTAGTAACCACTCATCATCATCAAAGCTCATTCCCGAGATTTTCAGAGTCGGCTACATGGATTTTGGTTCTCCAAGCATTGCGATCTTCCATTGTAGTAACCACTATAGAGGATAAAAAGGCTTTTTATTAAATGATGATGGCATTAAAATGGCTCTAAAAGGTCTCAATCCTAGCCTTGGATTGTAACGAGAGAGAGAAACAAAAACAATACTAAGTAACAAAAATAATTAGTTAACCAGATATGGTCTGTCTCACCTACTTGTATTCTTAAATCAATCACCTCTTCCATAACCATTGACATTTAGTGTAGGACAAATATATCTTAGATTGTAATCTTCTATTTGTTCAATGGTTTGGGGTCCATTTTTACCCCCGCTCAATTTCCAAAAAAAAAAACCATTGACATTATGGGTTCAAATATGGATTGGGAAATGAACTAACAAACCAAAGTTCTCTCATATGTCCAACTATAAAAAAGCCAAGTTCAGGTCATGATCTCTAATTCAAACACACTTAGTGAAGACTTCAGAATTAACAAAAAACATTTTAGTACATTTTGTCATGGCAACATCAAACAGGTTGGCTGTGTTGGCAGTATTCATAAGTTGGGGGGACTTCCTTTCTCTGATGTAATGCCCAAGTGAGTGGGAATAATGTCAGGCTAGTTCTTGTTATCAATAAAAAATGGACTCAAATTTTACATAAGCAAATATGACAAAACAATGATCATAAGAATAAAGAACTCCGCAATAATTTGAAAAAGATACTCGAACAGTGAAATAGAAAAATTCAGATAATAAAAAGTAAAAACACAAATGAGGAAAATCACAAAGGGTATATTGAATAATAAAATAAATTTCATAGAAAAAAAATTCCTGAATAAACCAAAACAAAGTATTCCCTAAAATTATTACTATATCCGAAAACTCACAAGATAAACAGAACAAATTCATCAAAGATAAAAATCAGACGTCGAAAATTTTGAAATATAAAAAAATTTGGTGAATAAATGTGAAATCGTTCAAATGAACAAAAGCAATATCTTAAGGGATGTTTGGATCTCAGAAATATTTTCCATGGGACAGCTATAGAAAAAAGAGAATAGATGTGAGATAAAGTGGGGAAAAAAATCTCCACCTTGAGGTTGAAGATGACCATGTATTCTTGCTCCCAACGTAAGAAAATATTTTCTCTAAGTTTTTGGATAAACTAATTGGATAGAGATCATCATCAAATTTATGCTCTAAATGCTTTCCTCGATACCTACTGTTCTTTTTCTCACTCTTGGCAAATTTCAGAAAAAATTTCTTTGAACCAAACATACCCTTAGGAACAAAAACTATATTTCAGTAAAGAAAATGAAGTTTTCATAGAAATAAAACTTCATGGAACCCACAAATTACCTAAAATTAATAGGAGGAATATGGTGAACCCAGTGAAAGCACAAACCGTGGACAAAGTTGAAAAATATTTAAAACACAAAAAAGCTACATGAAAAAATAATTAAAATAAGAAAAAGCGCATGTCATGAAAAGATAACAATTACAAGATAAAAATATAGATTACAAGAAACAAAATAACCAAGTATCAAAAGATAGATTAAAGTTAACCGAGTATCACAGCATACGAAAGAACGCCCAAAACCCCTTACTTCTGTAAGTGGATATAAAAAACAAAAAATGCAAATCATAAGATATCCCAATCAATGAAAATTATGGGATCTGTAAAGACAAGAAAAATCAAAAACCCCATAATACAAACTTTTTCAAACTTTAACCAAAGCACCAGTATTAAATAAATATATATATATAAATAAATATAAACCCTACAAATAATTAAACAAAGAGAACCCATTAACAGATAAAAGACGAATGAACTGAAACTTTCCCACTAAGAAAAAACATGCAAAGAGTAGGAAAGATAACAAACTAATCAACAACAACAAAAATCTTAAACATGTAACTTCTTAAAAAGATGTTAACTTGAAAATAAAAATCTTTTTTTGTTTTTTTTTTTTTACTGAAAAACCACCGAATCACAAAATTGTTAGGAAATGCCTACAGACAAGCATTAAAGAAGTCAATCATTAAAGAACACAATCCATATGAACCAATCATATATAAGTCAAGTAAAAATTCTAACAAGTAACAACCATTCAATATAACACAAAAGTCAAATAAAATGTGGGGCCAAAAAATCTAAGAACCGAATAGGTTGAACTCTGAGATAATTGATATCCCAAAATATCCAACAAACTAATGCAAGGAAAAACTCGAAAGAGTTCAAGTAAATCAAAACTACACACACCAGTAATCAACAGCAAAATCCCTTAAAGTTCTACAACATGGAGCTCATTCAGACTTGATGAATCAACAAAGACCAGAATAATGAAAACCCCCCAAACTGAAACATATGAATAGAGGTGAATACCCACCTCTCACAAGAAATGAATATTGAAAACAAAAGAAATATCAAATATCTCGAAATAGTATAGTCACAAGTCAAATCTGAAATCATATAGAAAAGGTACAATCTCGATGAAACATAAAAGGTAAAACCAAGGGTGAAAGGCGGGTATCACTTAAAATCATATGGAAAGTTACTCACAGTTTCACAGTTTGAGAAAATCAAAATACTGCCAAAAATCTCTACAATCATGTATATTAATATACATAACAAACTGAATTTTAAAAATGCACAACATTTAGCTGAATATTTTCCAAAAGTAAAATTACAAATGAAAACAAAATATATGACAAGAACATGATAAAGAAAGAAATATTCATGCTAACAAAACACAGTTACAAGTAACTTAATAACCGAAAGTATAAATTAGGGATAGATCCCAAAACCATGTAAGAAACACTGCATCTAAAATTAACACCATGGAAATCTGAGTTACAAAACAGTTTAAACACCCTAACCAGATTCCTTAAACTTTGGCAATGCCTTGAGGCCACAAGCCAGAACTATTAAATTAGTAGCTTGCAAAACAAGGGCTTCACATGTGTTAGCCGATGCCCTTAATTCCTCAAAACCTCAACCCATTAAATCCCCACAATAGGTCTGCATTTTTCCTTGAGAAGTCTCCATTCCAAGTGGAGCTTAGTCTCCAATTTCGCTGAAGACCAGAAAAAGTTGTGAAAGAAACCAAATTTTAAGTCATGGTCATAAGTCCAAAGCGAAGCTCAAACTGAACTCAAACCATATTCAAAAGGCAGGACATACTGTCCCATGATTTGATGTTTTGGCCTCCTCATTGTAAGGGAAACATTTCTGGATCTGCATACCCTTTGCTTACAATGTGTTCATCAATTTGTAACTAGGTTCTCATTGGCTTTACACTCAATTTTCAGACGAGTATCTTAGACGACTTTCATGTGCAATGATCAAGGATTGTGATTTCGTTTTTCGAGTTAATTTCGGTTTCCTGATTTTAAGAAATATTTCGGTGCCTAAAGAAAACACGTAAAAATTTCGAGGATAAATGAAATATATAATGAATTTCGAGGGTATATTAAATATGTGAAAATATAATATGCAAATAAATAAATGTAATAAACACATTAAATGAAATCAAAATATTTATAACTAGAAAATCAAAGGGTAGTTTAGCAAATCAATATATAAGTAGAAAAAAATGATAATTAGGAAATTAGGGAGTAGTTTTAAAAATCAATAATAATTGGAATAAGTGATAATCAGAAGAAGAAAAAAAATCAAAATTTACAAAAAAAAATCCCGAAATTTTTTGAAAAAAATTCTCGAAAATATGTAAATTTTAGTAGCTGGTTTTGGTATTTTTACGAAAAAACCCCAAATTTTACGAAAACCCTAGAAAATTTTCAAAAAATCCCTCTAAAAGTTGTAATTTTTTCTTTCGCCATTTTTCTTTTCGTAATTTCATAAAAACGAAATTTTCGGCAAAATTTCGTGTAATTTCGCGAAATCACAATCCTTGGCAATGACAATATACATCACATGGAAATTCACTCGCCTACTTATTACAGTATTACTTTGACTAACCTTCCAACTGTTTACTTTCTTTCAATACACCAATAATTGGTAACCGACTCTCCTTCCATTGTTGTCCAATAACTTCTCTTCTTTCAATTTGATTAATTTGTTGTAAAACACTTTTATTAGATTGTTGTAAAACTAGTAGTGGAGTATTTAAGTGGGATGAAAATGACTAAGCAAAGAGTTGGAGGTGATTTGCTTAAATAAAGAAAATGTGGTTTATAAGCAAAAATCCTTTGTTTGGAACGTCTGAAGGAATGGCTGACAAAGCGAAGTGAGTAAAGAATCCCTTGGTTGGAACGTCTGAAGGAATGGCTGACAAAGTGAAGTGAGTAACGAAGGGTGTTAATTACTTTTGTCCTTTAACAATTAAATGGTAATCCGCCAAATAAATTAAATGGTAATCCAAGGTGGGCACACTTGGGCGAGCATTCCATCTGAGAATAGGTGGTGTAGATTTTCCCAGAAAAAACTTTGTTGCTATTAGGGAATGGACAATTTCCTTATAAACCTCAATTAGGACTCCACCTTAGTTGATATGAGACTATTCAAGCCAACTTTGTCCCAACAGGACTCACTATAATTGATAGATCTCATCTCTGCGAAGATCACTTACAAGTCCATTGCACACCTATTCTTCCAGAGTGCATATTCGAGGAGAGCATGGGAATCCACAGTGGAGAATATGGAGGCTCACTTCCTGCAGGTGATTGGATATGGGATTCTCTTTCCAGGAACTGATATGGGATCGGTTGCTCATTGCCGTGTTGTGGGAAATATGGCAAGAGAGAAAGGGGTATATGTTTGAGAGGAAGAAGCAAGAGACTGATACTATCTGCAGTTGATGGTATTCACAAGAACACGTCAAATCAGATGTTAGTAAGCGATACCTCCCAGGGTTGGAACACAACGAACCTTTCTACGATGGGAAAATGGGTATGTGATATGAGAAATATCTCTTTCATTTATTTTGAGTGGTAATGACATTGCTCCACTGACCCTTCTTGTAACCATTCGTAATTAATGAGGTCCTCTCTCACTAATCTTTGCTTTCCTCTCTAATGACACATTTCCTTTGTTATAGCTTGATTAAAAAACATAAAATACAAAATACAATGTCGAGCAATTTCAGTAGCTTTATATTAATAGCAAAATGAAGCTCATGCATCACTAATTGAGGAATACCTCTGGGACAAACAGGGAAAAACAATATATGACAAATCTCTGCATTTAGAGACTCCCATGAGGTGAAATTTAAACAGAGGGTTGAGTTTTGGGGAGATAAGCAGGTGAGAGATATGGTGACATCTTCTCACTTTCAGAGTGTTAAGTGCGCTTCAATTCCCAGTTTTGTGATGAAACGGGTTCCTCCCAGATACTTTCTTATTATGGTTTGTAGCCCATGGCTGTATGCTGACTATAGACAACTTAGCCAAGAGACTCTGGAGAATCCAATGTCAGAGACTGGAGATTCTCGTCCCTTGAGTGATTAGATATGGGATTCTCTTCCAAGAACTAATACTATTTGCAATTGATAGTATTCGCAGGAACAAGTCGAGTTTGATGTTAGTATGTATGTCAACTGCAGGGAGTCCCATTCAATGGCTCCCAGGGTTGGAACCCAACAAACCTTTCTAAGATTGGGAATGGGTATGTGACATGAGAAACATCTCTTTACATTCTTTTATCTTTGCTTGGAATACCAATATTGTGGCATAGCTTTCCCTTCTTATAAGTTATAACCATTTGTAGTTAATGAGCCTCTCTGTCTCAATAATCTGTGTTCTCCTCTCAATGTCAAGCAATTTGAAAAGCTTTATATGAATAGCAAAATGGAGTTCATGCATCCCACTAATTGAAGTATATATGCCTCTGGGATGAGGTGTAGATGATGGAAAAATGTTTATCTGTATAGAACTTGTCGAGCCTAATGAATAATCTAAGAGAGAAGTTTCAAGATGATAATGGGTATTCGATTTACCTGATACAAGCTTTGCAAGCTGAGAAACCCAATATAACATTGACTGGTCCATCTGAATCTGACCGAACAGATGTTGGGAGCTTGCAAGATTGCTGAGGCAAAGACAATAAGCTTCACATCACCATTGTGTACAGTACAAGATGAAGAAAATGTTTCCTAATTGAGGAAAATTTTAATTGTCTTCCACTCTTCACATGATCAGGGGAATGATGAATGTAACACTAAAAATCCCAAAACAATTCTAATAGAGAAAAAAACAAATGAAGGGGTAAAGGGGCATAAACAGAGTTAAAATTAACTAGGATATGTACAGAAGATACATATTATTTGGAGAATGAAAAGAATAAGGATATACACAATCAAATGACGCATATTGCATATTTTTCATGAATGGGAAATATGGTCAACAATTTGACAGTACGTCGAGAGAAACACACTTCTAAACAGATTAAATTCAAGAAAAATCATACTGCATTTCCCAATTTAAAATTTTACTTTTTGACTACTATAGGACTAAAATCCCCATTGGACCTTAAGTCTTTCATGCCTTAAATTAAAGGTCTTGACCTCAAGGCAGCAGGTCATACAGGTTTAAACGACTCATTAACATAAGCTGATTTGCTGGTTGGACAAAGTTGACATGAAATCCAGGAAGACTCAACCCTAGCAGTTTGTCTCATGTCAGGTTCGTAGGTCCAGGTCACATACGCCTATATTCAGATAAAAAGGTAAACAATGGTGCTAGAACTGACTTCTAGAGAGACACGGTGTTTCATGACATCAATAATATCTTAGCTAGAAAAGATGGGCTAATCATATGGTATATTATCCAAAGAGATATTTGGAACATTCCTTCAACAACAAAAAAAGTTGCAAAAATGTAGATGATAAGTGGAAGATTAAAACTATCCCTAAAATTGTTGCCTTTCACAAATTCTAAATCTTGCACTGTTAACACTGTTGCTTTCAACAAACTCAGGCAGCAAAGTGTAGCTCCCCACCGAACTTTGTGGTGCATTAGGGTAGAAATTGCAAAACAAAGGGTCAATTACTTGATTTAGCCTATTGCTCAAGGGAGAGTCTTGACTGTGGGAAACCTAACCAGAGAGGTCTTAATATCATCACTAAGTGTCCATTGTGGAACCAACCAAGAGCCATTGACGACCTGCATATATGCTGCCTTTATAAATGAATGTGACATAGAGAGACCATGAATCACTTCTTCCAATGGGAAAATAAAGCTTATGTGTAGGATAGACTTCTTGCAGGGACCTTGTTGGTATTATCACATGAGAAAACTAACTAAATATGGATCAGGTTTGGAGGTCATCGTAGCCTTGGTGTGGCATTGGGGGTGCTTGGGGGACTTCCTTTCTCTGATGTAATATCCAATTGAATGGAAATTATGTCAGGCTAGCTCTTGTTATCAGTTAAAAACAAAAATGGAGTCAAATTTTACATAGGGGGTTGGTATTATCACATGAGAAAAGTAACTAAATATGGATCAGATTTGGAGGTCATCGTAGCCTTGGTGTGGCATTGGGGGTGCTTGGGGGACTTCCTTTCTCTGATGTAATGTCCAATTGCGTAAGAATTATGTCAGGCTAGCTCTTGTTATCAATAAAAAAAAAAAAAATTGGAGTCAAAATTTGCATAGGGGTTGGTATTATCACATGAGAAAAGTAACTAAATATGGATCAGATTTGGAGGTCATCGTAGCCTTGGTGTGGCATTGGGGGTGCTTAGGGGACTTCCTTTCTCTGATGTAATGTCCAGTTGAGCGGGAATTATGTCAGGCTAGCTCTTGTTATCAATAAAAAAAATTGGAGTCAAAATTTACATAGGGGGTTGGTATTATCACATGAGAAAATTAACTAAATATGGATCAGATTTGGAGGTCATCGTAGCCTTGGTGTGGCATTGGGGGTGCTTGTGGGACTTCCTTTCACTGATGTAATGGTCAATTGAGTGGGAATTATTTCAGGCTAGCTCTTTGTCACAAGCCATCTAGCATAGCTTTCTCTAGATGCCTCCGGAAGGTTCTAGAGTGCTCTTGGACATTCTAAATTTGCTTTCTCTAGAGTGTTCTAGCATGGATGAATCTAGAACACCCTTGTACAGACTTGTGTAGTATTTTCTAGAAGCCTCCTTGTAATTTCTAGTTCCTTTGGAGGTGGGAACTTTCTAGATGCATAGAGAATACTCCTTTGAAGGAGGATTGTGGAAGGTTCTAGGTTAGAAGCCTCTAGGACTTTAAGGGCCTATAAATAGGCCTTGGCATTCATTTGTAGAGATCATAGATCAAACACTTGTACAACTCTCTCAAGCAATACAAAGCATTCTTTCAAAAGCCCAAACACTTGTGCCTTAGCATTTTCCTCACTTAAGCTTTCGAAGCATCACTTAGCATTAGCCAAGCATCGAAGTGCCTTGACTAGTTAGTCCGACGGGAGTGTGACGCTAGTAGGCAGCGTGTTAGCCAAGGGAAAAAGGTCAGCACGTGACACGTGGTATCAGAGCAGTGACGATCGTAGGGGCGGTCTTGCTGAAGTTGCGTTGTGCTAGCTGCTGTGTGTACGAAGGTTAGGTGCGGAGCAATCTGATAATGTCGGGAAACAAAGAGAGTGCTGTTGGAGGGTCCGTGGTTGAGGAGACTGGAAGAAAGACTAGTCGGACCAGCATGCTTGAGGATCGTATGGCCAAGGTGGAGCTGACCGTGGGCGATCTCCAGGACAGCGTTGGGGAGATGGAACAGAAGGTTGAGTCCTTCAATGGGACGTTGGCTAACGTCACTATGGATATCGAGCAACTTGATAGCCGCGTCCATGACCTTGAGCTTGGCACTGTGGAAGCCAAGGACGAGACTCAACTTCTCGTCAACCAAGTTGCGGATGCCATGCGCAACGAGATGGGCCAGCTCAAGGACACACTGATGGGGCAGCTCCAAGCCATCCGGGAGCAGGTTGAGTCCTTGCAATCGGACGTCAACCTATGCAAGGCGGCTGTGGCAGGTAGTGCTACTGTACGAGAGGGACCAAGGATGAAGGTGCCCGAGCCGCCAAGGTACCATGGGAAGCGCGATGCTAGGGAGCTCGACAACTTCCTATGGAGTGTTGAAAAATATTTCAACGCGATGCGCTTGGACGACGATGAGTCCAAGATCACCACCGTCACCATGTACTTGGGTGATGATGTCATCCTTTGGTGGAGGAGGCGTGAGTTGGATATCAAGAAGGGTCTTTGCTCGCTTAAGACTTGGGACGAGTTCAAGGCGGATTTCAAGCGGCAATTCTATCCGGAGAATGCGGAGGAAGTTGCTATGAAGAGGCTGCGTGGACTGAAGCATACGGGGTCAATCAAAGAGTATGTCAAGCAGTTCACTTCTCTTATGCTTGAAGTCTCGGACATGCCGGAGAAGACTCAACTCATCTACTTCATGGATGGACTACAACGATGGGCTGAGCAAGAGTTAAAGAGACGCAATGTTCAATCACTTGCGGAGGCCATCGCAGTTGCCGAATCCTTGTTCGAATACAAGGCTGATTCGAAAAGCCACAAGGGCGACAGCAAGAGTGGCGGCGGTAACAAGGGAAAAGGTGGGGGAGCAAAACCCACTGAAAGAAGCAGCAGTAGCAGCGGCAGCAAGCAGTTCGAGAGGAAGGACAAAGCCAAGCAGTCCTTCTCGGATAGCAAGGTGAAAAACCGCGACTGCTTCTTGTGCGGAGGGCCGCACTGGGCTAGGGAGTGCCCACAGCGACAGAAGCTCAATGCGATGATCGCTGGCAAGAGTGGATCGTCCGGGGAATCATCGGGGGACGAGGCGCAAATGGGGACTTTGCGCTTGCTAAGCAGCGTCAAGGCTACGGTGGAGCAAAGCAACGTGGCTAAGGTAAGTACGCTGCCCCGTTCGAAGAAATCCGCTCTTATGTTTGTGGAAGCCAAGGTAAATGGCAAGGCTTCAAAGGCACTCGTCGACACGGGTGCAACGCACAACTTTGTTGCTTTGAAGGAGGCAACAAGGCTGGGCGTGCAGTACACCAAGGAGCCAGGCACCTTGAAGACCGTCAACACAGCACCGGTGCCTATCCATGGTGTAGCACGAGGCGTCTTCCTTCGTTTGGGAGAATGGAAGGGGACGGTGGACTTGACTGTCGTCAAGATGGACGACTTCTCAATGGTGTTGGGCATGGAGTTCATGGATACGGTGAAGCCATGGACATTAGAAAGGGACGGGTCGATGACTATTGCAAAGGATCGAGAAGCATGCTCTGTCCCTGTCACTCGGGAGATCGTGGAGGCCAAGATGTTGTCAGCCATTCAAGTGAAGAAAGGCGTGCAAAAGGGGCAAGCAACATTTGTGGCCACGTTGATCGAAGATGGGCCTCAACCTAGCGAGGTTCCGAAGGAGGTAGCTGCGGTTTTGAAAGAGTACGAAGATGTCATGCCTCCAGAGCTACCCAAGAGACTTCCTCCAAGAAGGGAAGTCGATCATATGATCGAGTTGGAGCCAGGGGCTAGGCCTCCAGCCATGGCGCCTTATCGGATGGCACCGCCAGAGTTGGAAGAGCTACGCAAGCAACTCAAGGAGCTGCTGGACGCGGGGTTCATTCGGCCATCCAAGGCCCCATTCGGTGCACCAGTATTGTTCCAACGCAAGCACGACGGGTCCTTGCGTATGTGCATCGATTACCGAGCACTTAACAAAGTAACCATCAAGAACAAGTATCCAATTCCTTTGGTTGCCGATCTTTTCGATAGGCTCGGTAAAGCCAGGTACTTTTCTAAACTTGATCTCCGATCGGGGTATTGGCAAGTGCGCATAGCCAAAGGAGATGAGCCAAAGACGGCATGCGTCACTCGCTATGGGTCTTATGAGTTCTTGGTGATGCCTTTTGGTCTCACCAATGCCCCGGCTACTTTCTGCACTTTAATGAACAGAATCTTTCAGCCTTTCTTAGATAAATTTGTAGTCGTCTATCTCGATGATATCGTCGTGTATAGCGACAACTTGGAAGAACATGTGCATCACTTGCGACAGGTTTTCCAAGCATTGCGGGAGAGCGAGCTGTACGTGAAATTGGAGAAGTGCTCGTTCGCCCAAGACGAGGTGTCTTTCTTGGGGCACCGCATCAAAGCTGGAAAGATTATGATGGAACGGGACAAAGTACAGGCCATCAATGAATGGGAGCCACCCAAGAACGTTTCGGAGCTACGTTCTTTCCTTGGGCTGGCCAATTATTATCGGAGATTCATTTTGAGCTACTCGGCGAGAGCAGCCCCACTGACCGACTTGCTGAAGAAGAAGGTGCAGTGGCATTGGAGTGAGAAATGCTAAGAAGCGTTCGATGATTTGAAGAAGGCAGTCACCGAGGAACCTGTCTTGGCCTTGCCCGATTATGCTAAGTCGTTCGAACTTCACACCGATGCATCAGACTTTGCCATCGGAGGGGTGCTTATGCAAGAGGGGCATCCCATAGCCTATGAGTCTCGCAAGCTCAATGATACCGAGAGACGGTATCCGGTGCATGACAAGGAGATGACAGCCATCATTCATTGCTTGCAGACTTGGAGGCACTATTTGCTTGGGAGTCGGTTTACCATCATGACCGACAATGTGGCTACGAGTTATTTTCAAAATCAGAAGAAGATCAGCCCCAAGCAAGCTCGGTGGCAAGATTTCTTAGCGGAGTTCGATTATGTCATGGAGTACAAGCCGGGCAAAGTTAATGTTGTTGCTGATGCTCTCAGCCGAAAGGCCATGCTCGCTAGCGCAAGCAGCGCCGCTAGCAACCTTCTTGATCGGATCAAGGAGGGGACTTCTCAAGACCCCTTGGCCAAGGGACTCATGGAGATGGCCAAAGAAGGGAAGACTCGACGGTTTTGGGTAGAGGATGGGGTGCTCTACACCGTCGGTCGTCGCATTTATGTGCCTAAGTGGGATAATCTTAGGCGAGACATCATGAAGGAGTGCCACGATTCAATGTGGGCTGGCCATCCGGGGATGCAGCGGACATTGGCACTCTTGGAGGTGAACTACTATTGGCCTCATATGCGGGACGATATCGAGGCCTATGTGAAGACTTGTCTTGTGTGCCAACAAGACAAGATAGAGCAACGTGTACCGGCAGGACTATTGCAGCCTTTGCCGATTCCAGAAAGGCCATGGGAGAGTGTATCAATGGATTTCATATCAGCCTTGCCCAAGTCTGATGGGTATGGCTCTATTATGGTGGTGGTCGATCGCTTTTCCAAGTATGGGACTTTCATACCTGCCCCACGCGATTGCACGGCCGAGCAAGCCGCCAAGTTGTTCTTTCAGCATGTGGTGAAGTATTGGGGCTTGCCTCGGAGCATCATAAGTGATCGGGACCCAAGGTTCACAGCAAAATTCTGGACGGAGTTATTCAAGCTCTTGGGTTCGGGTCTACACTTCTCAACAAGCTTTCACCCGCAAAGCGATGGGCAAACAGAGAGGGTGAATGCCTTGTTGGAGTTATATTTGAGGCACTTTGTGGGTGCCAACCAGAAGAATTGGGCCAGGTTGATGGATGTGGCTCAATTCTCATTCAACTTGCAGCGGTCCGAATCAACGCAACAAAGTCCGTTCGAGATCGTCATGGGCCAGCAGCCCTTGACTCCACAAGCCGTTGCGTCGGGCTACACGGGTAGCAGCCCCGCTGCGTACAAGCTTGCACGAGGGTGGCATGAGCAGCTTGATATAACGAAGGCGTACTTGGACAAGGCGTCTAAGAAGATGAAGAAGTGGGCAGACAAGCATAGACGCCCTCTCGAGTTCCAAGTGGGCGACATGGTCATGGTCAAGTTGCTGCCACAACAGTTCAAGATCTTCCGCTCAGTGCACAAGGGACTAGTGCGGAAGTACGAGGGGCCATTTCCCGTCCTACGGAAGGTCGGGAGAGTTTCTTACAAGCTTGAGTTGCCGCCCAAACTCAAGATTCATCCGGTGTTCCATGTGAGCATGTTCAAGCCCTACCATGGTGATAAAGAAGATCCAACGAGGGGCGAGTCACATCGGGCACCAACCGCGGTCGTGACTTCCTTTGATCGAAAGATCGAGAGCATCGAGGCAAAGAGGCTCATCCGACGGAGGGGTGTGCCAAGCTATAATGAGTATCTCATTCGATGGAAGGGACTACCGAACAGTGAGGCCTCATGGGAGAAAGAGGGCGACCTATGGCAATTCCAGGACAAGATCGCGGAGTTCGAGGCACAGTCTTGACGAGGTCGTCAAGGACTTGGGTGGGGGAGAATGTCACAAGCCATCTAGCATAGCTTTCTCTAGATGCCTCCGGAAGGTTCTAGAGTGCTCTTGGACATTCTAAATTTGCTTTCTCTAGAGTGTTCTAGCATGGATGAATCTAGAACACCCTTGTACAGACTTGTGTAGTATTTTCTAGAAGCCTCCTTGTAATTTCTAGTTCCTTTGGAGGTGGGAACTTTCTAGATGCATAGAGAATACTCCTTTGAAGGAGGATTGTGGAAGGTTCTAGGCTAGAAGCCTCTAGGACTTTAAGGGCCTATAAATAGGCCTTGGCATTCATTTGTAGAGATCATAGATCAAACACTTGTACAACTCTCTCAAGCAATACAAAGCATTCTTTCAAAAGCCCAAACACTTGTGCCTTAGCATTTTCCTCACTTAAGCTTTCGAAGCATCACTTAGCATTAGCCAAGCATCGAAGTGCCTTGACTAGTTAGTCCGACGGGAGTGTGACGCTAGTAGGCAGCGTGTTAGCCAAGGGAAAAAGGTCAGCACGTGACATCTTGCTATCAATAAAAAAAAATGGAGTCAAATTTTACATAGGCAAATATGACAAGACAATGATCATAAGAATAAAGAACTCCACAATAATTTGAAAAAAGATACTCAAACAATGAAATAGAAAACATTTAGATAATAAAAAGTAAAAATACAAATGAGGAAAATCATAAAGGATATATCGAATAATAAAATAAATTTCATAGAAGAAAATCCTGAATAAACCAAAAGAAAGCATTCTCTCAAACTATTACTATATCCCAAAACTCACAAGATAAACATAACAAATTCATCAAAGATATTAGGAAATGACTAAAAAAGAATAAATCAGACATCGAAAATTTGAAATATTAAAAATTTTAGGTGAATAAATGCAAAATCATTCAAATAAACAAATGCAATATCTCAAGGAATGTTTGGTTCTAAGGATATTTTCCATGAGACAGCGATAGAAAAAGAGAATAGATGCGAGACAAAGTGGGAAAAAAAAAACTTCTCCACGTTGAAGTTGAAAATGACCATGTATTCTTGCTCCCAACGTAAGAACTCATTTCTCAAAAGTTTTTGGATAAACTAATTGGATAGAGATCATCATCAAATGTATGCTCTACATGCTCTTCTCAATCTCTACTGTTCTTTCTCACTCTTGGCAAATTTCAGAAAAATTTCCTTTGAACGAAACATGCCCTTAGGAATAAAAACATGCCCTTAGAAATAAAACTTCATGGAATTCACAAATTACCTAAAATTAATAGGAGGAATACGGTGAACCCAGTGAAAGCACAAACTGTGGATAACGTTGAAAATATTTTAAAATTAAAACACACAAAAAAAGCTACATGAAAAATAATTAAAATAAGAAAAAGCCCATGTCATGTAAAGATAACAATTACAACATAATCAAATATCAAAAGATAGATTAAAGTTAACCAAATATCATAGCATATGGAAGAACGCCCACAACCACCCTTAATTCCGTAAGTGGATCTAAAGAATCAAAATAAAAACAAAAACAAGTTGAATAAAACAAAAATGCAAATCATCCCAATCAGTGAAAATTATGGAATCTGTAAAGACAAGAAAAAATTGAAAAAATAAAAAAACACCAACTTGTTCTCAGTATTAGAGAAAGCTTTCATGCTTAGGAAAAAAACATATAGTTTCAAAATTATACTCAGTCACGGAATAGAAGTACCCAACTTGTTCAAACTTAATGAAAGCACCAATATTATAAAAAAATTAAAATTTAAAAAGTAAAAAAAAAAAAAAAAAAACTATAATCCCTACAAATAATTAAAACAAAGAGAACCTAGATAAAAGACGAATAAACTGAAACTTTCCCATTAAGAAAAAAATATGTAAACAGTAGGAAAGATTACAAAATAATCAACAAAAAAAATCTTAATCGTGTAGCTTCTTAAAAAGATGTTAACTTGAAAATAAAAAATCATACTTAAAAAAAAATTATATAATGAAAAACCACCGAACCACAAAATAGTTAGGAAAAGCCTAAAGACAAGCATTAAGGAAGATAGTCCATATGAACCAATCATTTATAAATCAAGTAAAAATTCTAAGAACCATTCAATATAACACAAAAGTTAAATAAAATGCAGAACCGAAAAATCTAAAAACCCAAAAGGTTGAACTCTGAGATAATTGATATCCAACAAAACTAATGCAAGGAAAGACTCGAAAGAATTCAATTAAATAAAAACTACACACACCAGTAATCAACAACAAAAACTCTTTAAGTTCTACACACACCAGTAATCAACAACATGGAGCTCATTCAGATTTGATGAACAACACACACCAGTAATCAAAACTACACACACCAGTAGTCAACAACATGGAGCTCATTCAGACTTGATGAACTTAACAAAGACCAGAATAACATTGAAATATGGTGAACCCAGCGAAAGCACAAACCGTGGATAACGTTGAAAATATTTTAAAATTAAAACACACAAAAAAAAAGGTACATGAAAAAATAGTTAAAATAAGAAAAAGCCCATGTCATGTAAAGATAAGAATTACAACATAATCAAATATAAAAGATAGATTAAAGTTAACCAGGTATCATAGCATATGGAAGAACGCCCACAACCCCCCTTAATTTCGTAAGTGGATATAAAGAACCAAAATAAAAACAAACTGAATAAAACAAAAAATGCAAATCATAAGATATCCCAATCAGTGAAAATTATGGAATCTGTAAAGACAAGAAAAATTGAAAACCATATAATACACCATACAGTTTTTTGTTATCATTATTAGAGAAAGCTTCATGCATAGGGAAAAAACATATAGTTTCAAAATTATACTTGGTCACGGAATAGAAGTATCCAACTTGTTCAAATTTAACGAAAGTACCAATATTACAAAAAAAAAAAAACTATAAACCCTACAAATAATTAAAACAAAGAGAACCCATTAATAGATAAAAGACGAATAAACTGAAACTTTCCCATTAAGAAAAAAATATGTAAAGAGTAGGAAAGATAACAAACTAATCAACAACAAAAAATAAAAAAATCTTAAACATGTAACTTCTTAAAAAATGTTAACTTGAAAATAAAAAAAATCATAGTTAATATATTTTTTTTATATACTGAAAAACCACCGAACCACAAAATAGATAGGAAAAGCCTAAAGACAAGCATTAAAGAAGATAGTCCATATGAACCAATCATATATAAGTCAAGTAAAAATTCTAAGAACCATTCAATATAACACAAAAGTTAAATAATGTGCGGAGCCGAAAAATCTAAAAACCCAAAAGGTTGAACTCTGAGATAATTGATATCCAACAAACTAATGCAAGGAAAGACTCGAAAGAGTTCAATTAAATCAAAACTACACACACCAGTAATCAACAACAAAAACTCTTTAAGTTCCACAACATGGAGCTCATTCAGACTTGATGAACTTAACAAAGACCAGAATAATGAACCTCCCCCAAAAAAATGAACCATAAGAATAGATTTGTAAACTAGGTTCTCGTTGGCTTTACACCCTTTGCTTACACTGTGTTCATCAATTTGTAACTAGGTTCTCATTGGCTTTACACTAAATTTTCAGACAAGTATCTTAGACAGACTTTTATGTGCAATGACAATATACATCACATGGCAATTCACTCGCCTACCTATTACTTTGACTAACCTTCCAACTGTTTACTTTCCTTCAATATACCAATAATTGGTAACCTACTCTCCTTTCATTTTTGTCAAATAACTTCACTTCTTTCAATTTGATCAAAGAAACTCTAATCAGACAAATTCAATCTAGAAAGAAATTACATCCATAAAACTGATATGATTTCCACAGAAATTAACACCAAATTCCAAGACGAACTGAAAGTGCATTGTTTCAGAACAATACATAACCGATGCATAGAGTAGAACCCTGTGATATCAACAACTAATACATATGGTGAGTTCGAGTTTGAAATCCATGCACATTGAGTCTCCAACATACAATACCAATCTCGTTTTCTATGATAATGTAAAGTTTAAAGCAATCAAGAAACAACTTTTTCATGGTGACAAGCAAATCAATCTTAAAACGAACCCTAATCAATTTCCAGAAAATCGTGAAGGGAGAGGGAAAATGATGACCTTTGTGGTTCTAGAACTAAATTGTAGTGAGAGATGGACTTTCATGACATCAATAATATCTTCTCAGGCAGGAAAGATGGGCCAATTATATAGTAGTGTGATTCAGAGAGATTTTTAGAACCTTCAGAAAAGAAGCGAAGTTGCAAGAATGTAGATGACAACTGGGTTTGGGACAAGTTTAAAATCTTCAACAAACTCTAAATGTTAATTGTAAAAAGTTTGTCGCTTTCACGAATTCTAAATCTTGCACTGTTAATTTGTTGCCTTCACAACAAATCCAGGCGGCACAGCCTAGCTCACTACATAACTTTATGGTGCATTTGGTGTAGAAAATGCCACATTGAGGGTTAATTACTTGATTTTAGCCTATCGTTCACTGGAAGTCTTGACTAAAGGCAACCTAGGCCGAGAGGTCTTACAAAATTACCAAACCAAGATTCAGATGTAAAGTCTGATGATAGGGGTGGGGGGAGGCGGCGGTCTTAGTATTGGTGATGCTATGGTTGTACTAATTGAAAGCAAAAATTTAGAAACATAGCAATACCAAACTATACAAGTGTACTCATAATAACATAATCAGCACTCTTGCAAATATTCCTGTTTTCTTGCTTATGGTCTACATAATGCTGTTACAATAGCTAAAGATATCGAGGGACTTCCTGTGGTGAACACCCAATCTCTATATATTTTGTCAATTTGGTTTGCTAGCCGAAGAGTAAGGATTGTTTGGGAAATAGGAAGCCTCCTCTGGCCAAGTGGTTTGAGAATTCAGCCCTATGTTTATTAACAAGGAATAAAAATTCTCATTAGAAGCACAACAAAGATTTTATTTATTTATTGCTTTTATAGGAATATAAGACATTCTCACTAAAAGCACAGCAGAAAAGAGAAATTACATTTGAGTAAGAAGCTTAATACTAACAGAGCAAAGTTGAAGGCTAAAAAATTAAAATTTTAAATTTTAAAATTTTTAATTAAAATTAAAAAAAAAAAAAAAAAAGAGGGAGGGGGGGTGGGGGGGCAAACAGAGAAAAAACAATATATGTCAAATCTCTGCATAGTTGTGCAGTGTGAGATTCCCCCAAGGTGAAATATAATCAAAGGGTTGATTTTTTGGGCAGATAAGTAGGTGACAGATACGGTGACATCTTCTCACTTTCAGTGCAGTAAATGTGCTCCGATTCTCCAGTTTTGTGATGAACAGGTTCCTGCCAGATTGATTTTCTTATTATGGTTTTCAGACCATGGCTGTGTGCTGACTATAGACAACTTAGCCAAGAGAGGACTCATCACAATTATTAGATGTCATCTGCACGAAGATCATTTGCAAGCCCATTGCACATTTATTCTTTCAGAGTGCATATTCGTGGAAAGTGTGGGAATCCAATGTCAGAGAATGTGGAGATTCTCGTCCCATGAGTGATCAGATATGGGATTCTCTTTCCAAGAACTAATACTATCTGGAATTGATAGTATCTGCAGGAACTTGTCGAGTTTGATGTTAGTATGTCAACTGCAGGGAGTCTCATTCAATGGCTCCCAGGGTTGGAATCCAACAAACCTTTCTAAGATTGGGAATGTGACATGAGAAACATCTCTTTTAGATTCTTTTATCGTTGTGTGGATACCAATATTGTGACATAGCTTCCTTCTTCCTTCTTATAACCATTTGTAGTTAATGTGCCTCTCTCTCTCTCTCACAGTAATCTGCATTCTCCTCTCAATGTCAAGCAATTTGACAAGCTTTATATGAATAGCAAAACGAAGTTCATGCATCCCACTAATTGAAGTATATAAACCTCTGGGATAAGGTGTAGATGATAATAATACTGTCAAGCCTAATGAATAATCTAAGAGATGAGGTGTAGATGATAATAATACTGTCAAGCCTAATGAATAATCTAAGAGAGAGTTTCAAGATAGTAATAGGTATTTGATTTACCTGATACAAGCTTTGCAAGCTGAGAAACCCAATAGAACATTGATTGGTCCATCTGAATCTGACTGAACAGATGTTGGAGCTTGCAAGATTGCAGAGACAAAGACAATAAACTTCACATCACCATTGTGTACAACACAAGATGAAGCAAATATTTCCTAATTGAGGAAAATTTTAGTTGTCTTACACTCTTCACATGATTAGGGAATGATACATGTCTCACTAAAAATCCCAAAAAAATTCTAATAGAGAGAAAAAAAAAAGAAAATGAAAAAGGAAGGCATAAAGGGGCATAAACAGAGTTACAATTAGCTAGGACATATACAGAAGTAACAGAACAATCAAATGACGCATATTGCATATTTTTCATGAATGGGAAATATGGTCAACAATTTGACAGTACATGTGTGAAATACACTTCTAAACAGATTTTCAACAAAAATCATACTGCATTTCCCAGTTTAAAATTTTACTTTTTGACTACTATAGGACTAAAAGCCCCATTGGACCTTAGTCTTTAATGACTTAAATTAAAGGTTTTGACCTCAAGGCAGTAGTGAAGCCTGCTAACAAGTGGGATTATTTAAAATTGTGTTCTTATGTTGAAAGGGATCTCAAGGCAAATCAATGTTAGATAATAAGTCAAGTATTGAAGGCCCTATAAAACTTTGTCATCCCACAGCATCCCGTGCACAGAATGCCACTTTGAGGGGGGGGGGGGGGGGGGGTTGAACTAAATCTCTTTTTGGGAAAAAAGTTATTTTAAAGCTTACAGGTTTACACGACTCATTAACATAAGCTGATTTGCTGGTTGACACTAAATCCAGGAAGACTCAACCCTAACAGTTTGTATCGTGTCAGGTTTGTAGGTCCAGGTCACATGCGCCTATATTCAGATAAAAAGGAAAACAATGTTGCTAGGACCGACTTGTAGAAAGAGATTGCGTTTTATGACATCTATAATATCTTAGCTAGAAAAGATGGGCTAATCATATGGATATGGTAACATTATTCAAAGAGATTTTTGGAACTTTCCTTCAACAAAAAAATGTAGATGATAAGTGGTCTTGGGACAACAAGATTAAAACTTTCCCGGAAGTTGTTGCCATTCACAAATTCTAAATCTTGCACTGTTAAGTTGCCTTCAACGAATTATAAATCTTGCCCTGTTAACACAGTTTGTTGTTTCAACAAACTCAGGCAGCATAGCCTAGCTCCCCACAGAACTTTGTGGTGCATTAGGGGAAGAAAGTGCAAAACAAAGGGTCAATTACTTGATTTAGCCATCGCTCAAGGGAGAGTCTTGATTATGGGAAACCTAACCTGTGAGGTCTTCATATCATCATTAAGTGTCCGTTGTGGAACCAACCAAGAGCCATTGATGACCTGCATATATGCTGCCTTTATAAATGAATGTGACATAGAGAGACCATGAATCACTTCTTCCAATGGGAAATAAAGCTTATGTCTGGGATAGACTTCTTGCAGGGACCTTGTTGGTATTATCACAGGAGAAAAGTAATAAAATATGGATCAGATTTGGAGGTTATCATAGCCTTGGTGTGGTATTGGGGGGACTTCCTTTCTCTGATGTAATGTCCAATTGAGTGGGAATCATGTCAGGCTAGTTCTTGTTAGCAATAAAAAATGAAGTCAAATTTTACATAGGCAAATATGACAAAACAATGATCATAAGAATAAAGAACTCTGCAATAATTTGAAAAAGATACTCAAACAATGAAATAGAAAACATTCAGATAATAAAACATAAAAAACATAAATGAGGAAACTCACAAAAGATATATCGAATAATAAAATAAATTTCAAAGAAAAAAAAAACCTGAATAAACCAACAAAGTATTCCCTAAAATGATTACTATATCCCAAAACTCACAAGATAAACAGAACAAATTCATCAAAGATACTAGGAAATGAATAAAAATCAGATGTCGAAAATTTGAAATACTAAAAATTTTAGGTGAAATAATGCAAAATCGTTCAAATAAACAAGCGCAATATCTCAAGGAATGTTTGGTTTTAAGGAATATTTTCCATGGGACAGCTATAGAAAAAGAGAATAGACACGAGACGAAGTGAGAAAAACTTCGCCACCTTTAGACTGAATGTTGAAGATGACCATGTATTCTTGCTCCCAACAGAAGAAAACATTTTCTCAAAGTTTTTGGATAAACTAATTGGATAGAGATCGTCATCAAATTTATGCTCTATACGCGCTCCTCGATCTCGATTGTTCTTTCTCACTCTTGGAAATTTCATAAAATTTTCCTTTGAACCGAACACATCCTTAAGAATAAAAATTACATTTCAGTTAAGAAAATGAAGTTTTCATAGAAATAAAACTTCATGGAACCCACAAATTATCTAACATTAATGAGGAATATGGTGAACACAGTGAAAGCACAAACCTTGGACAAAGTTGAAAATATTTAAAACACACAAAAAAAAAAAACACGAATAAATAATTAAAATAAGAAAAAGCGTGTGTCATGAAAAGATAACTAAATATCAAAAGACTGATTAAAGTTAATCAAATATCATAGCATACGAAAGAACGGCCATAACCCCTTAATTCTGTAAGTGGATATAAAGAATCAAAATAAAAACAAAAAACAAGCTAAGTAAAACAAAAAATGCAAATCATAAGATATCCCAATAAGTGAAAATTATGGAATCTGTAAAAACAAGAAAAATCGAAAACCCCATAATACACCATACAGTTTTTTGTTATCAGTATTAGAGAAAACTTCATGCTTAGGGAAAAAAATATAATTTTGAAATTATAATCAATCACGGAATAGAAGTACCCGACTTGTTCAAACTTAACGAAAGCACCAATACAAAAAAAAAGGAACTATAAACCCTGCAAATAATTAAGACAAACAGAACCCATTAATAGATAAAAGACGAATAAACTGAAACTTTCCCATTAAGAAAAAAATAGGTAAAGAGTAGGAAAGATAACAAACTAATTAACAACCCAAAAAAAATTTCTTAAAAATTGAAGTTATGTAACATTTTAAAAAGATGTTAACTTCATCATCATCAAAGTCCATTCCCAATACTTTTAGGGTCGGCTACACGGATTTTGATTCTCCAAGAAATGCAGTCTTCCCACATATCCTCGCATATTCTTAGAAAGATGTTAATTTGAAAATAAAATACCATACCTAAATTTTTTTTTTTTTTTTTTTTTTTTTTTTTTGACAAACCACCTAACCACAAAATATTAGGAAAAGACTAAGGACATGCATTAAAGAAGATGGTCCATATGAACCAATCATATATAAGTCAAGTAAAAATACTAAGAACCATTCAATATAACACAAAAGTAAATAAAATGAGGAGCCGAAAAAATCTAAGAACCCAAAAGGTTGAACTCTGAGATAATTGATATCACAAAATATCCAACATACTAATGCAAGGAAAAACTCGAAAGAATTCAAGTAAATGAAAACTACACACACCAGTAGTCAACAATAAAAACCCTTTAAGCTCCATAACACTGAGCTCATTCAGACTTGATGAAATCAACAAAGACCAAAATAATGAACACCCCTCCTCCCCCCCCAAAAAAAAAGAATGAATCATATGAATAGAGGTGAATATCCACTTCTCACAAGAAATAAATAGTGGAAACAAAAGAAATCTCAAAATCACAGGTGAAAGGCTAGTATCACTTAAAATCATATGGAAAGTTATTCACAGTTTGAGAAAATCAAAATACCTCCAAAAATATCTACAATCATGTGTATTAATATACATAAAAATAGAATTTAAAAAATGCAAAACATTTAGATGAATATTTTAGAAAAGTAAAATTACAAATGAAAACAAAATATAAAACAAGAACATAATAAAGAAAGAGAAATTCATGCAAACAAATCACAGCACGAGTAACTAATAACCCAAGTATAAATTAGAGATAGATCCCAAAACCATGTAAGAAACACTACATCTAAAAATTAACACCACAGAGATCTGAGTTATAAAACAATTTAAACACCCTAACCAGATTCCCTGAACTTTGGGCAACGCCTTGAGGCCACAAGCCAAAACTATTAAATAGTAGCTTAGTCTCGAACATCTATGAAGACCAGAAAAAAAAGTTGTGAAAGAAACCAAAATTAAGTCATAGTCATGAGTCTGAAGCTTACTCAAACTGAACTCAAACCATATTCAAAATGCTAGACATATTGTCCCATGATTTGATGTTTTGGTCTCCTCATTGTAACGAGGAACATTTCTGGATCTGCATAGACCCTTTGCTTCATTGTTTTGTAACTAGGTTCTCGTTGGCTTTACACTCAATTTTCAGATGAGTATCTTAGACAACTTTTATGTGCAATGACAATATACATCACATGGAAATTCACTCGCCTACCTATTACTTTGACTAACCTTCTAATTGTTTACTTTCTTTCAATATACGAATAGTTGATAAAGAAACTCTCCTTCCATTTTTGTCAAATAACTTCACTTCTTTCAATTTGATTAATTTGATCAAATAAACTCTAATCAGAAAAATTCAATCTAGAAAGAAATTACATCCATAAAAGCTGATGGATATGGTTTCCATAGAAGTTATAACCAAATTCCAAGACGAACTGAAAGTGCATTGTTTCAGAACAATAGAACATAACTGATACATACATTAGAACCCTGTGATATCAATAAACAATACACACGGTGAGTTCGAATTTGAAATCCATGCACATTGAGTCTCCAACATATAATATCAATCTCGTTTTCTACGATAATGTAAAGTTTAAAGCAATCAAGAAACAGTTTTTCCATGGTGACAACCAAATCTATCTCAAAACGAACCCTAATCAATTTCCAGAAATCATGAAGAGGAATGAGAGTGAGAGAGAGAGAATGATGTAATGACCTTTGGTTTGCTGGAACGGAGCGAGAGAAACCTTCCAGTAAAATCTATCACGCCATCGAATCGAATCGATCTCCAAGAAAACCCTAAAACGTAGTGAAGATAATTGATCAACACATCGAAACCCTAATCAAGAATCTAACCTAAATTCAGTTCCAAGAAAACTTGAAGCAAAGGAGAAGATGGGGATGGGATCACCTCTGTCGTTCTGGAACTGGAATGAAAGAAACTTCGACTAAATCGCTAAATTGAACTAGGCTTGAAATATATACGGTTACTAGCTAAATTTCCGTTCACGTACATCATATTTTCATTTTTAAACCCACCTTTTACCATTGGGAATAAAGTATATTAAATAAATAGTTATCAAACCACTCTTTCCTCAAAATGACGAAGTGCACCATTTTAAAATATTTAACTGGGATTTGACCGGGCTCTCAAGGTTTCAAAATATCATGGATTTTAAAATATTTCAAAAGGAATTTACAAAATCCATTGAACTTTGATAGATTTTAAGTGACTGAATTTTGAAGAATCCACTGGTTTTTTATGGATTTTTATTATTGAATTTTCTAAATTTTATAAATGATTGTTATAGATTTGTATTGATTCTTATGAATTTCTGTAAATTCTTATGAATATACTATTAATCATAGGAAGTTATGAAAGAACGTCACCTACATTGTTATCCATGTCAACACAAATCATAAAACATCCCTCAAATATCAATATAACAATCGTTTGTATGCTACGTGAATTTTACTTCAAATTAAAAAAAAAATTCAAATACATTGAATATGGTCCAAAAGAAATACAAATAACTATTTTTCTTTTTAAAAGAAGAAACAATGCAAATAATTCTCCAATAAAAAAAATAGATAAATAAATAAATAAATCACTCTCTTTATTGCTCATCATTGACTCCCGACACTCACAGCATCTCCCCACATATTTGAAGCTATAGTTGCTCTCCATTCATTAGCCTTATCTCGTTGTTGATATTGGGTTTGAAAAAATTTCTTCTTCTTATTCCAATGGTGATGAAGGCTCGTCGTATTCTTCAATTGGAAATTCATCAGAACGACACTCTTTACGAAGAAAGTTGTGCAATGCAACACACGCTAGCACTAACTCCACTTGTATGTTTATATGGAAATGGAGGCGCAGACTTAAAAATTGTAATTCGTGATTTAAATATAACAAATATCCTCTCAATTACGTTTCTCAATGACGCATGACGAAGATTGAACAACTCAGTTGGATTTTTCGGGGTCGCGACCATGACCAGCAAAATCTTGGAGATGATATCGAACACCTCGAAATGGAGCTAAAAAATTGGGACGATTTGCAAATCCACAATCAACTAAGAAATATTTTTCTGAAAATTCACCACACATACAATTAGAGTATCAAATAATAAACACACACATATAATATAGAATAAAAGAAATAAATATGTACATTGTGGGACATGAAGTTTGTTACTACTCATTGACAAAGCATCATTTAACACTTTAGAATCATATGCTGAACCTTCACATCCACTTAGAACGTATATGAATTCTAAATCAAAGTTACAAGCAGCTAATACATTTTGTGATATATTTCCGTGTCGATCACGATAACTAGCAACTTCACGCCCTGTTACCATTGCATGTATGTGTGTGTCATCAATAGCTTCGATGCAATCCTAAAATAAAATCAAGATTTCACAAAAATAACAAAAAATAATAATAACAATAACAGTAATAAAACATTTAGTACTTACCTTAAAGTAAGGGTAAAATCGTGTACTCTCCAATATTTTAATTGGCGTTGTGGATCTAGGTTTGGCCATCATCTCTGGTGCTATTGTGTTTAAGGCCATAAGAACTTTGTTGAAATTTTTGCTTGTTGTGAAATGTGATCTCCTAAATGTGTCTTCAGTTTGACAATATCGAGAATTTTGACCAACAGTAAACAAAAATGTTGCAAGCATTTCTTCAACATATATGAATCTTGTGTCTTTCATATTCATTTTCTCTCTAACAATATTACATAGCTTCATAAACACACCAGAATACATACGATATAACTGCCGAAAGTGTTGAGGATCCTCACTTAATACTTTATTTATATAATTGTATCAAGTTCTTGTAATTAGTCGTCGGATTGGACGTTCAACATAGTCGTCATCTATGATAATCAATAATGCATTTAAAACTTTAGTAGTTGTTTCTATTGCCATCATTAACAACTTTATGGTTTCATAATACATTTCCTCCAATTCTTCGTCTTTCATTTGAGACATTTTAAAATCACCTAAATAAATGAATCGCATAATTAGAATAAAAATCAACATACACTTTTTTATGTATAGCCAAGACAAAATTGAGCGAGCTAACACTGAAAAATAAATAATATCACCTAGTTGCACATAAATAAAAGTATAATATTAAAACAAACAAGTCTTAACATTCGCCAAATTCTTAAACACAATATCCAATAAAAAAATCTTAACCAAAATTCCAAACATAAGATAAAAACATTAATAGTTTCAAGACACTCGAAAATGTTAAACATTATACCAAATAACCATACTCATTCCATATTGTACTGTATCCACGCCAAACGTTCTTCAAGTGACATTTTCACAAATGCGTCTTTCATTTCCAACTTATTAACCAATTCAAGTGCTTTGAAACGAGCATGATTATCTATGTTTGGAATCTCTTTGATACAATTCCAAATGTTTTTTTTCTCTATCATGTTCTTTTTTTTTCCATTAGGCCACGTATTCTTTGAATTTCACTGGCAATTATACTAATTGAATCCATGCCAACACAAATTTTTTTCTAGAAGATCAGCTCGAGTGGTGGTCTCAGTTGGGGTACCATATGTTTGATACTTTGTTCTAGCTTTCTTTCTTGGAAGAAGCTTTTCAGTAGGGCCCTCCAAATTTGTATCTAGGAAAGGTGGTGAAGTATAATTGCTAAGTGACAGAGTTTGGTATGAGGTTTCGTAAACCTCATTGTTATCATCGAACATGTTCTCATTTTCTTCAAGTGTATATGTTCTAGCATCAGTACCATCGCCCAATCCAAATGCATTTTTCTCAATAGCTGTTTCATTGCCAAAAATAATTTGCAAATCCTCGTAATCTTCAAATGATCCATTGCGAAGATTTTTCATGTTTGGGTGGGATTGTTAAAAAAAGAACAAAAAATATATTATTAATATTATGAAGGTGTAATTTATCAATATAAAATAAAATTAAACATAAATAAAATATCACCTTAAAGTAGTCTTCCCATACTTCATTATCAGCCGTGAACTTTGTTGAGACAACGTCCCATCCAAATTCAGAACTATAGTGCAAAAGATCAGCAAAAGTTTGATATTGGTTCTTAAACCATTTCATTCGGTTCTGATAGTGTTTATAGGTTTTTTGGCACCCTAGCTTTTCATTGAGAATTGGAAGTATCTTGGTTTCTACTGTCTGCTTGCTTATCGCACCACTAGCATCACGCCAACCATGTTTGATGCCTTCAACAAGTAATCCTAACAACATTTTGCTCTCTTGCAAGGTCCACTGGTTATATTGCCCATTTCCTTGTTTTGAATCTCCCATTTATGATGCTACTAGATAACAAGTTCCAAAGATTTTAACATAAATCACAAAGTAGGTCATTTCAATATTATCACAGAGTAGATAATACCATCTATATCAAATAGTATGACAACTACCAATTTCTAAACATTAAATTGTTAATAAACAACACCAACATATACAATAAAAAAAAATGTAGCTAATTTATGTTGTTTCATTATAAACAGTAGGCTACTAATATCTAAGCTAAAGTTTATGAACAGTAATTTATCAACAGTACACTACTAATATCACGGCTAAAGTTTATGTTCTTTCATTATAAACTATTATTTATGTTATTTCATTATGAAATTTCTCAGCTAAAGTTGTAAAGTTGTAACTCTCAGTCACACTATAAACACATCCACACCTACCCCACTCAAACACACTATAAACACATCCATTGCTCTTGCCTCCTCACATTGTAAACTCTTCAGTCGCACTATAAACAAATCCCCTGCTCTGTCCATCTCCTAAAAATCTTGAATGCCAAATCTCCTCCACACACATCCACTGCTCTCTCCCTCTCCCCTTCCAAAGTTGCAACCCAATTTCGAGAGGTCTTCCTCCCTTACAAACTGATCGAAGCCCTGATACAAGGGTTTGGTTTTTTAGTACAAACTGGTCGAAACACTGTCTTTGGTTCACTTACAAACTGATCGAAGCACTGTATTTTATGGTTTTTCGTTTGTGAAAAGAGATGGTGCAAGTTCAAGTTCTGCCACAACATCTCTGTATGTTGAAGACCTCAAGCAGAACGTGACCAATTCGCAGTTGTTCTCGAGCAATATCAGCGATGGGTATCGAATATCTGAATCAAATAGGGCTGATGGACTGATTCAAAGAGGAGAGAGCGATCCAACATCAGCAGAAAAATGTTGCTGCCTGTTCTCAAGCAACATCATCGATTGTGATTGTGAAAAAAAGTTTTCCCTTGCAATTGTGATTGCGATTTTGATTGTGATTACGATTTTGAAATATTGTGGTTTCCCTTGCTATTCAATGGAAAAGCTTTTTCAAGCCATGTACTGATTGTGATTGTTTATTGGTTGATAGGTCTTTGCGTTTGAGAAAGAGACAGAGTTCAAAGAAAAATAACCCTTGTTCTATTTGTTTGTGTTCAACAGCGTGAAAAAAACCCCAAAAAAATTATGGAAACACAACAAAGCAAAACCTTTTTGGTTTTTGAATAACACGACAAAAATAAATAAATAAAAGGGAGAAAAGGTTGGAAATATACCTGAGACAAAGAAGAAACTGGAGTTGAAGGAGAAACTCAAAACGCACAATGTTGGTGGGAGAGAGGAAGGAGAGAAATTGAAATCCAAGGGGAAGAGGCTAGATTTGAAAAGGGTTTTGGTATTTATACCTTTCACACACAAATCCTTCAAAGTCCATCAGTTCAACAAATCCATCAAAATTCACTGCTTTTTTAATACCCCCTAATTTTGGTGGACTTATGAAAAACATGAATTGAATACCCCCTGATTTTGATGGATTTTAGGCACTAGTTTAGTCTCGATCATTTGACAATAAGTTCCTTATTTAGATTTAGTGTTACTTCTTCTTAAGATTAGCTAATTTAGATCTCTTTCAACTTTGGGGTTCTATATAAGACAGAAGCACAATGCCTAGTTCCAGCAACTATAATTCAATGTGCCTAAGGTGTTTCGTAAAGACATTGTAATTTTCGTACATGCATTTGAACTTAAGCTAGCATTACCAAAGAAACTCTTATTAGGTATGAGGATTGTTGCCTTAACAAAAAAACATGTATGAGGATTGTTGCGTATCATTATTTCAAAACACCTATTTTGAAACACTCTCTCAAAAAATTGCATGAGAAAATCCCACTATTTAGGGTGTGTTTGGTTGCATGGAATCCTATTCCATGAGAATTTATGAGGGGGCTCCTATATTTTAAGCTAATTTGAGATATCATTCCACATCCACCATTTGATTTTGTGATCAATGGTGAGAATGAAAGTTTCATAAACATGAGAATCACATGCCTTGGGGGGCCCCTCATAAATTTAGCCTTAAATGAGTGATACATCAATTTAGCCTAAAATGTGGGGGTCCCCTCATAAATTCTCATGGCATAGGATTCCTGCAACCAAACACACCTTAGAATTAACAAAAAAAAAAATTCCATATGAATTTTAACTTGACATAGTAGTACCATAATGGTTGAAGAATTATGTGAGAAAATTATACAAAACAAAACTAATTTACCATGCATTTGTCCAGCCAAACCTATTACCACAATTTCCCCAAAAGTCTTTTTGTTGTTTGGTATAACATGAGTTTTAACATTCAGCTAATTATAATAAAAGTATTTTGCTCTTCAGCATGCTAATTATAATAAAAACAAAGAAAAAATGATGAAGATTGGAGTAATAAATGTTTTTAAGAAAAAGTCAACTTGCCTGTTAAAACACAAACGTGCTATTAAAAAACTTATAACTTAAAAATACTTAAATAAATAAAATATCTACCAAAAGAACTTTGGAGTGGCTGAAGGTGGTGCAAGGATGATACCAAAACAAACTTAATTTTGAAGTCCAAACTTAATTTTCCAAACCGAACACATTTTTTTTAACTCCCATAACCCACCACCCTCAAAAACCCTCTGTCACGCCCCGAATTTTTTAAACAACATAAATAAATAGATTGTCCAAAAACCAAGGCATGACAGGAACACATTAAATGGTACAGTCATAAGGCAGAAAACAAACTAATAAGCTACCTTAATATTCTTCCTCTATAAGTGAGGTCCACAACGAATGAATGAAAATTTCAATAATCAATTCCCCAAATAAGTATCTGACAAAACTGAGCATTTATATCTAAACCCTACATCTGATTACCTAGGAATAATAATAATAAAGATCTAAAAAATAAAATGTGCCGACTCCTCAGCTATCGCCACGCAACTACTATCCTTCCTTACGCTCCAATTAACCCTGATGGTTTTCTGGGGCTACGCTCATTAAGAACGTACCCAAATTTGTAAAACAATACAAAATCCAGGTCAGCATAATCATACTGGTGTGAGCAAACTTACAAATCAAGACAATTAAATATAAAAAGGACAAAATGCAAATTTCACCTTAAGGAAGACAGGTAGTTCTCGTTCGAGATTCGAATGAGCTGTTAATTTCTTCCCTCAAGGCTAACCTAGTACAAGCTAAAATAATCTATACACAGTTTCATGGCATGCCCAATTCAATGGTTTTATTAATTATTTATTTTTGTTTTCTAATTCTTGGCTTCTTTTCTACAATCGCACTCTCCTCCTGTGCCGAACACACCTCACCCAAGTGTGCCTCCCTTGCCATCGAAGCCACTCGGAGCGTACATGACCCAAGTGGGGTGCCACCTCGAGTGTCATGTCATCTCACCCGAAGTTCGATCACTGGCAAGTATTCTTCCTAAATCTACACGTACAGCCGAACTCACATGGAAATGTGCACCGATATGCAATCAAGTTTGCATACCCATAATTCTATCACACGTATACAAGCAAGTCTATACACAAATTTTATTTTATTTTTTAGTTGTGGAAAAAGAACATTTACCAAGTATTTTATTTGAGCCATTACTTTTCCAAATCAATTAAGATCACATCACATTCCCCCTACAAGAACCATATGCATAAAACATTACCACAGTTATATTCACAACATTTTAACCTTACAACATGACCACTGTTTCAACATGACATCACTTGTCTCCTCCACATGACAATCAATAACCCATGTTTTGTTTTAAAAAAAGTGTTATAATATATGTTAAAACAGTGACCATGTTTTATGCTTTATGTATGGAATGACATCTTTTTTTTTTCCTTCCACATGACCATCAAATAAAGAAAACTAAAACTGTAGATGTCAACCACCATGTAAATGTCAATCAAATAAAGCAAACTGCGAACTGAATAAAGAAAACTGAAAACTGAAACTGTAGATGTCAATCAAATAAAGAAAACTGAAACTGTAGATGTCAATCATCAAATAAAGAAAACTGAAAACTGAAACCCATACACACAAAAAAAAACATGTCAGACGTCAGTTCGCAAAAACTGAAACCCATACACACAAAAAGAAAACTGAAAACATGAAAGGAAACCCTCTCCCATCCTTTATCTCTTCCAGACGTCACCTCATACACAAAAAAAGGAAACCTCTTACAGACGTCAGATCCCAAAAAAAAAAACCTAAAACAAAACCCTTCTCTTACAGATGTCACCTCATACACAATATGTCTAATCAATCATATTACATGGAAAAAAATAAACTTAACGAGGATAGAGTTGTACTCACTGATTTTTTTTTTTTTTTTTTTGCAAGAATCCAAGGTCCTTCTTTCCAAGCGCCTCCCACCCTTTCAACGCAGGGTTTTTTTTTCCTTTTTGTGTGTGTGCAAAGAGGAAAAAACTAGGGTTTATCTTTAAAGAAAGAATTTAGGGTTTCTTTGGTTAAACACACACATCCTTTATCTCTTACCCACCACCAACCTAAACCTAGGTTTGAAATTAAAATCGTAAACTATTATTACTTGTAATTATTATCAATTAATAATTACTACCAAGAAATAAATATTATTAACTTCTAAAATAATAAGAGCATATTGGTAAGTGAATTGGGCGGGTATTACACCCTCATTCTCTCCTCACACCATCACAAACCCTCTCACCATCTCTATAATCACTATCTTATTCACATTCTCTTTTCTTTGCTCTCCCTCACAAAGCCACAATTAGACAAAGACCACCACCTTGCAAGATAGAGAAATTAATCGTGTTGATTTGAAGGTCCAACTATCCCTGTAGCTGCAGAAGGTGGAGGAATCATCCAAAAAGCACCAGTAGGAACAACAGTAGAAAGCAACATTCTTCCATCATTGCTCACACCCCACATAGGAAGTGCCACTGCTAATGTTGTAATTGGAGATGCTTGAACTACGGAAGAATAAGAAACTGAAACTGAAACACTACCATGGTTAATCTTGTTATTAGTGGTACTAGTAGTAGTAGACTTTGTTGTTCTTGCTCGTTTCTTCTTCTTTGCGGCGGGTTCTTCTTGAACAGGAGAAATAAGAGGAGTCGAGTTAGTAATTGATCCTTCAACGCCCATGGAGGAAGCCAAAATAGTTCCAATTCCAGTAGCCGCAACGATGGACGACTAAGCATTTTCAAGAAACCACCGAACAGTTTCACCATGAGATTTTCTCAAGGACCACCGTATTCTATTGACCATGTTGAGATTGCATTGAAGGACATGTTTGGTATAATACCAAGAAAATTAAGCCTTAACGTGAAGTGCAGGGATGGTTTATTGTAGTGTGGGGATGAATTAATTATTCAAGTTGATTACAAATATTACATGCTGAACAAATTAAGCCTAAAAAGTCCACTATGAAGTCCAAATCAATCTCTCATTGTATATTATTGTTGTTGATTCTTCTTTACCTCTATTTCAATTTGTAGAGGAATAGCTCATGGACATAAGGTCCCTACACAATGGAAACAATCATTTCCTCAAGGGGGCAACATCAAGAGTTGATTACTTGCCATATGGTGTAAATTCCCCTCCCGGAGCTTCTGGGAAGTACTCTAATGTGAAGAATGTCATTGAAGGTCTAACTGACCTCCTTAAGCTCCCTCTTCTTCCACCATTTTTAGACCTGAGTACAAAAGGACATAAGATCATTCGTAGTGTAAACTTTGCATCTGGTGGGTCTGGAATAATTGATGACATTGGTTCTATTTTGGTAGGTGGTCTATCTATATCTTGAGATTTGCTGATGAGAGAACCGTGAGTGGGTATTTAACAGAAGAGATCAAAGAGGTGAATAAATGGCCGGTGGTGGAGTTAAGTTAACCGGTGTTGGTGGTGGTTTAATGGAGCTGAAAGTTGAGATGAGAGATTAAAGAGGGTCGGTTTGTGGGAAGAGAGAGATTAAAGGGTTAATTGCAATTTCCCCCTATAATATATAGCTAATTCAGTTTGCCCCCAATTAACATTCATATTGCACTTCCCCCTAAGACTACCAGTCAACGTGCCTTGACTGTCAAACACCTCACCTGCCACCATTCCGCCTATTTTGGATGACGAAAATGTCCTTCACGTGCTTATCACGCCTAATGTGATAGCATGTCAATCCCAACCGTCTGTTATCTGAACCAGGCATGTGGACGACTAGGGATTACTCCCTGTCAGCTCGTACCATTGAAAAGACGGACAATGGAGGTATCTCTCCCTCTCTCATTCGTCAAACAGCGGTGAATTAACAAAGAACAAACCCTCGCCATTTTCCAACACGTGTCTCTCTCTTTCCTTCGTCAAACAGCGGTCGCTCGCTCAGAACCCAAAACAAAAGAATAAGCTTTTGTGCCAACTGGTATAAAAAAAGGCAAATCCGTTCAAATTTTTGAAACGGCTCCTCTTTTCTCATCTCGTCTACTTGCTTTGGGTTCATTGAACACATTTACTCCTCTTTCGTCACTCACAATGTCTTCTTCTCCTGTTTCTTCTTCTTCATCTTCATCTCCTCCACAACTCACTTACCATTTCCATCTACAACAATGTCGCCACCCAACCTCCCATGCACATGCGAGCAGACCGTCCACACGAGCCATGGCTTCTGAACCATCGACAACATCGTCACATTGCAGAGATTTTGCGATTTGGTCATTGCACTCAGTTATCTTTCCATTTTGATCCAAATCTGTTACTTCTCCAAGCTGACTCGCGTGTCCAGATTCCGCTACGCCATGACTCACTTCACCGTGTTGGTGATGCTCTGCGCGGTGACTCACCTCGCCACGATGCACACTTACGGTTCAAGATCTCACCAGCTCTTGGCGACGCTGACGGCTCTCAAGTTTACTACTCAATGATAGAATTGAAGGAGGATCTCCTTTTCTTATTTGCCAACTTTTCGTGTAAACTCAGTGTAGAGAGTAATTGTATGTTTAAATTAAAAAATTATTTTAAACCTTTCGTTTCTCTTCAAGACAGTTCCTTAAAGAAGGATCTCCATTAGGGAACAAAGAGTTGATTAGGTCCAAGATGATACAAGGAAAGTGAAATTTCCAATCAACAAGATCACAATTCAGAATAGCAATTCCATCACCCACCTACTCATTCTAGGCTGAATTGTTGTTGTGTTATTTAAATTGATCAATAGAGTCGATTACACCATCTAGATCCCTAACTCAGATCCTCATTGAATTCCATGTACTGAACTCAAAATTGCTCGAGGGCCTTGCCTATGAATTCCACCAAGATAAAACCTCATTTACCAACAAAATCATCAAAACCTCCCAAATCTCCTCTAGTTCACCGCAATTCCATAGAAACCTCCCTTGTACCCATTCCAAGGTGTATACCTATTTGATCTAGGTATAAGATCAGTCTTCCTGTTTGGGTCCATATCTAATACCTTTTTTAGGAATAGGTAGATCCTCCTTCAATTCTATTTTGTTTGTCAGTTACTGAAAGACAATTTTTTTGGTTTATTGACATTCTCATTTTGTGTTTTTTTGATGGAATGTTATCTCAGACTTATATCAGAATTGTGTTGGTATGGCACACTAATCAATACACTTGTGTTGGTATGATACACTAAATGATACACTTGTGTTGGTTGCAAGTTATGTTAAATGGTATTGACATTCACATTTGTTTGTCAGTTACTGAAAGACAATTTTTTTGGTCTATTGACATTCTCATTTTATGTTTTCTGATGGAATGTTATCTCAGACTTATGTCAGAACTGTGTTGGTATGGTACACTAATTGATACACTTGTGTTATGTAAGACTTGTATTTGTATAATACACTAAATGATAAACTTGTGTTTGTTGCAAGTTCTGTTAAATGACATTGAATGTTTGTTGGTATGTTGGTATGGTATGGTATTGAATGTTTGCTGGTATGGTACACTTCAGGTTGTTAGATACTGAATGTTATTGAATGCTTGCAAATTCAGGTTAGTTATTGTTGCTTATAAATTCAGGTTTTTGCACTTCAGGTTGTTAGGTACTGAATGTTATTGAATGCTTGTAAATTGTTGCTTGTAAATTGAGGGTATTGAAAGTGTTATGTCAGGTTGCATATTGATGCTTGAAAGTGCTATGTTAGGTTTTGAATTGCAAGGTTGCTCATTGAGACTTGAAAGTGCTATTTCAGGCTTTGAATTGTAATGATGTCGTGTCAATTGAATTGCATTGCGTTATATCAGGTTTTTGCAATGATGTTAAGGCATTTGATTATAATGTGCTATTAACATCCAAGGAACATCAAATGAATTTACATTGTTGAAAGAACATCAAATTTTATTGCAAGAACATCCAATGAACATCAAATGAATTTACATTGTGCTTTAACATCCAATGTACATGTACTCCTTAAAAAGCTTGCATACTTCAAACCTCCTATTCTCTTGTTTGATTGTGCTTGTGACACCATGGGATCTACAAGAAAATTAATTAAGTGTTGTTAATTAGCAGTAACTTAACCCCTTAAAATAAATTATTGGCAGGAACTTAACCACTTAAAATAAATTTGAATGTAACTTTGCCCTTACTACAAAACTGACCTAACAGATGATTCAGATGAGCTGCAACTCAAGCTTGCCATCAAAACTTGGCAAGCTTTTCCACTATTTGATGTTTGAATATTTAATCTACTGTGAAATAACATGTAGATGTAGTAGTAGAAGCAGGGGTGAGAGTTATTGGTGGTAAAGTGGAGACTGTGGTGGTGAAGTGGAGACGGTGGTGGTGAAGGAAGAGTTGGTGGATTATCTCAACGTCTTAGTGGAAGTCTAAATCTCAACCATCGATTTTAATTACATCAACTTTGAATCTCAGCCTTCATATCATTAAAAGGTATTTTGGGCAGTAAAATATGACCTTTTTGAAGCTAGCATGTGCCTTGACAATCAAGGCACGTTGACTAGCAGTCTTAGGGGGAAAGTGCAATATGAATGTTAAGTGAGAGAAAAACTGAATTGGCTATTTATTATAGGGGAGAAATTGCAATTAACCCGAGATTAAAATAGAGAAAAAAAGATAGGGTGTGTTGGTTGAAGAAAAAGATTAAAAAAAAGACAAAAATAGAGGGTGGGTTTTGTTGGGGAGAGAGAGAAAAAAATTAAAAAAGAGTGAAAAGTGAGAGATTAAAAAGAGTAAAAGACAGAGGTTGGGTTGGGAGAGAGAGAGATTAAAAAAAAAAAAAAAAAAAAAAAAAGAGATTAAAAAAAAAAGGTTGGGTTGTTGGGGGGGAGAGAATAAGGGGGTATTCAATTCGGGATTTGAATGGACTCTGAAGGATTTTAAATCTCGTGGATTTTAAAAGATTTCAAAGGATATTACAAAATTCACTGGATTTTAATGAATTTTAAAAATTTTGATTTTGTAGATTTTATAAAGGTTTGTTATGGATTCTTATAAATTCACTGGATTCTTATAAATATGTTATTACTCATAGGAAGCAATGAAAGAACATCACCTACATTGTTATCCATGTCAACACAAATCATAAAACATCTCTCAAAACATCAATTAAACAATTGTTTGTATGCTACGAAAATTTTACTTCAAATTTAAAAAAAAAAATCAAATACATTGAAGATGGTCCAAAAGTAATAAAAATAACTATTTTCCCTTTTTATTTCTGAAAAGAAAAGCAATGCAAATAATTCTCTAGTAAAAAATATATAGATAAACCAGAAAAAATCACCATCTTCATTGCTCATCGTTGACTCCTGACACTCGCAACATTTTCCCACATATTTGAAGCTATAGTTGCTCTTCATTCATTAGCTTTCTCTCGTTGTTGATCTCGGGTTTGAATTTTTTCTTCTTCTTCTGAGAGTGATGAAGGCACGTCGTCTTCTTCAATTGGAAATTCATCAAAACGACACTCTTTACGAAGAAAGTTGTGTAAGGCATGGCATATATAAATCGTCTTAAAATTGTTCAGTAATGAAAGAGCCTGTTAAGGTCCTTAGCAGCAAGTTCAGTAGTAGTAGACATGGCAGATATAAATCGTCTTAAAATTGTTGAAAATACAATTGCTGCAAATTAAAATAGGAACGAAGTTTCCGAATTTTTTTTGGGTTGAGTCGCGAACCAGGTCGCTCTCTTTAAGACGTTTCGCGGTTCTGCCAAAGATTGTGCAAGCAGTCTGTAAGCCCCGTCGTCCCCAGGATAAAACAGCCCAGAATACTTTTTTTGTCTCGTTTAGTCACTTGCACTGCTAAAGAACGGAAATCTATTCACCCAATTTCTTTTGCTCGGAATCACGAAAACCAATTACAGTAAATAAACAAAGTATTTCGAAGAAAAAAAACAAAACTCGAACTCTGTTTGATGAAACATAGTTCTGGAAACTATCTAAAATACTAGAGACTATTTACAAATAAACTATCTGAAAATGAAAAACTAAAACCGTGTTTGCTTTTGAGTGATTTTTATCTGAGAGAGAGAACAACTATTTATAGGCCGATAGAAATATCAGCTTAAGAGAAAATGTGGCTAAATAAGCGGAGAAAATGATGAAAAACGTGTGGAGAGAAGACTGGGTCTATCTCATCCCTTCTTCACAAAAGTGGGTACCCCTTGGGGTCCAAACACTATTCTTATCAACTCCTCTAAAGTGAGTTACATAGAGGATATGAGACTAAACAATTTAAAGATAGATTTGAAAGGTGAAGAAACCATTTCCCTTTATTTTTGAAATTCAAACCGATATTTCAACAATCCCCCACTTGAATTTAAAAAAAAACATTTCTTCATCTAGAAATATATACAATATAAGATTGTGCATAGACAAAAGTGTCTTTCAACTTGAACTCTTGCATAGTGTTCATGATTTAGATTATACTAGAGTAACTCGTAGTTTTGAATTCTATCTCTAACAACATTACATGCACAACCTTACCAGGGTGAAGTCTAAAAAGCCCGTGCTTTAAAGCCATGCACGTACATCCCAGTATAGTGAAGGCTCTAAGAATTTTGCCCACAAATTTCATAGGAAGTGGCCATACTTCCACAATCAGTTAGGTGAGTCTATCAAGAGTACTCCTGTACTTAGGTACTCCACTCCACATAGAGTATAGATCTCATTAAGAGTTTTAACTCATCCTACTAGCGCTTCAGGAAATCATGATTCAATCTAGGAATGGAATTACAATAAAGTCAGCATGATTCACCTCATATCATTCACGACTTGTTATTACCCATTGAACCTAATTCTTGGGATTTCCAGTCTATAGGTCGGGTTACCATCACGAATAACTCATCAATCTAAGGGCATAAGTCCCATTCCTTTCGAGGTTTTGAAAACATTCTCTCTAGCTAATCCTTTCGTCAAAGGATTGGCCAAGTTATCATCAGTTCTTACATGATCCACTATAACAGCTCCAGTGGATAGAAACTCTCTAACCGTACTGTGCTGACGACGTATTTGTCGTATCTTGCCGTTATAATAATGGTTTTGTATCTTTGCAATAGCCGCGGTAGTATCGCGATGGATCAAGACAACTGGTATCGGTCTTTCCCATAGAGGGATCTCTATTAGCAGGTTTCTTAACCAACTTGCTTCCTCACTAGCCGTGGCTAATGCTATCATCTCTTACTCCATCGTGGACTGTGCCAGAATAGTCTATTTATTTGATTTTCAAGAAACAGCTCCACCAGCTATACTAAAAATATAGCCACTGGTTGCTTTGGAGTCATCTGAGAGGGTGTTCTAATTAGCATCACTATATCCTTCAAGGACAGCGGGAAACTTCTGATTAAGGGTGGGCACAGGACAGGATGGGACGAGATGGACCCATCCCGTTCATTCGGGATCGAGACGCGATGAACACGTACTAAATAGTCCTCCAATAAAAAATAACAAAAAGAGTTATATCTCACATTACTCACACATCAGTAATGTCAAATTTATACACATATAACTTACATCATAAATAATAATAGATATTAAATAAATAAATAAATATTAAACTTTTTTTGGAAGGCAAATAAATATTAAATTTCATTTAGAATTAATGATTCAATTCATTTAGATTTCATATAAAATTTAATATTACATTGATTTAATTTCAACACATCCTGAATTTTAATTTAGAAGAATATTTTGATTAAAATTAATAATAATTATTATTAAATAAATAAATTCGGAATGGGACGGGACGGGATTGAAAATCTTCATCCCGATCCCATCCCACTCTAGATTGGGACGGGACGAGATCGGGATGAGTTTGATCAATCCCAAAATGACCCAAAAAATCGGGACGGGTTCGGGATCGCGGGATGGGATGCCCACCCCTATTTCTGATAGTGTAATCCAAGGTTCTTAGTCCTCTTTAGGTACCTCATGACCCTTTCAATAACATGTCAATGCTTTATATTAGGTCTACTGGTAAATCTGCATAGTAGTCCCACAGCATAAGCTATGTCGGGCCTAGTGCAATCAGTAGCATATCGTAGGCTACCGATGATGCTTGCATACTCAGGTTGTCTAACACCATTACCGGTGTTCTTGAACAACTTTACACTAGGATCATTAGGAGTACATGCAGGTTTACAATCAGAGTAATTATATTTCTTTAGGATCTTTTCTATATAATGTGATTGATTAAAAAACATTCCCTTTTTAGACCTAGTAATCGTAATACCAAGGATTACACTCGCCTTTCCAAGGTATTTCATATCAAAATTCACATGCAATAAAGATTTCACATTATTCATGACATGAATATTAGAACCAAAGATAAGCAAATCATCCACATATAGACATATAATAGTGCAAATGCGCGTCATTTTCAGATTTATAATAAATACATTTCTCACTTTCGTTCACTTTAAAGTCATGTGAGATAATAAGATTATCAAAATTTTCATGCCATTGCTTTGGTGCTTGTTTCAAACCGTAAAGTGATTTATCTAGTTTGCAAACTTTATTTTCTTGCCCTGGAATTACAAAACCTTCAGGTTGGTCCATGTATATTTTTTCTTCTAAATCACCATCAAGGAAAATTGTCTTAACATCCATTTGGTGCAATACTAGATCGTGTATTGAGCAAGAGAAATTAGCACTTGAATAGATATAATTCTAGTAACAGGAGAATATGTGTCAAATAAGTCAACATTTTCTCTCTGTCTAAACCATTTGGCTACATGACGAGCCTTAAACTTTTCAACATTTCCATCGGATTTCAATTTCTTCTTAAATACCCACTTACAACCTATTGTCTTGCAACCAGGTGGAAAGTCAACTAAATGTCAGGTTCTATTAGACTCAAGAGAGTCCATTTCATCATCAATAGCCTCTTCCCAAAAGTTGGCATCTATAGAAGACAAGGCTTCTTGGAAGTTAAGGGGATCCTCCTCTACTGTAAAGGCATAGAAGTCAGGGCCATAGTTTTTAGAAGTTCGGGTTCGTTTACTTCTCCTAGGCTCAAGTTCTATTGCTTTATCATTTTCATTCATCCTGATCATTGGCACGTTACTAGAGGATGTACCCCCACTATTCCTCGAAATAAAAGGAAATCTATGTTCATAGAAATCAACATCGTTTGATTCTATGATAACGTGATCATTTAGGTTATAGAATCTATAGGCTTTGTTGTTAACGACATAGCCTATGAATACACACTCATATGCCCTACTGACAAGCTTGTTCATTTTTGGATCATGAATTCTTACATAAGATAAACAACCCAAGTTTTGAAGTATGACAAGTTTGGTTGTCTATTTTTCAAAATCTCATAAGGAAAAGTTTTATTTTTCGATTTAGGGACTCTATTTAGCACATAACAGACCGTCAATCTCTCCCCACCAGTGTGATGCAGCATCGGAGTTGAGTAGAATGGAAATTATTGATTCAGTAAGAGTTTTATTTTTCCTTTCAGCTTTGTCATTCATCTTAAGAGAATACGGTGCAATTTTTTCATGAATAATTCCATGAGAATTATAAAACTCTATGAAATTGTTGTTATCATATTCAGTGACTCTATCACTTATAAACCTTTTTATCTTTCTATTAAACTGATTTTCAACTTCCGTTAAAAATATTTTGAACATGTCAAATGCTTCACTCTTATTTTTCATCAGGTAGACAAAGGTATAATCGGAGCAATCATCAATGAAGGTAATAAAGTAACGTTTTTCATTTCTAGTCAAAACACCATCGAGTACACATATATCTGAATGTATTAAATCTAAAGGTTCAGATTCTCTAACAACAGATTTATGTAGTGTTTTGATTATTTTAGCTTGGCTACAATAGTTGCATTTTTCAAAGTCATTTAAGGACAATTTTGGAATTAGTCCTAAGTTATTCATGTTTATAATTATTCGCTTATTAACATGACTGAGTCTAGCATGCCAAGTATTAAAAAAACACAACATGTAAGCAGAATTAAAATTTTTATTAGCATCAACATTCAATTTAAACATACCATCAGTGGCATACCCCTTCCCCACAAATACATTGTTCTTAGTGATGGTATACAAATCAACCCCTATAATTTGAGTAAACTCAGCCTTGTTCAGAAGGTAACCAAAAACTGAATTCTTCCTCATCTCCGGAGTATTTAGGACATCCTTCAGGATGACAGTCTTTCCAGAGGAAAACTTCAATTCTATTTCGCCAGTTCCAGCAACTAGAGTGGAGTGGAATCACCCAGCAACATTTTCTTGTCCTCAACTTCAGAACAGGACTTGAACATTTCTCGGTCATAGCAAACATGTCGAAAAGCATTAGTGTCAACCCACCATCCCTCGGAACCACCAAACAAAGTTGATCTCAATGACCATGGCTATAAGTTGGTCTTCGGTTAGGTTCGCCTGCGGTGTAGGATGAGACTCATTCCGCCAGTTCCTGGCCATATGCCTTGGCCTGTTACAAGTATAACATAGGAACGATGCTGTCTCATTCCTTGAGGGGTGTTTTTGTCCATTTTGATTTTACAAAGGATTCTGATTCTGTTGGTTGCGGTTCTGGTTGTTCTGGTTCTGATTGTTTCGATTTCTATTGTGACTCTAATTTTTCATAGTCTTTCCACCGGGTTTCAGAGTCACAGAGGTGGGTTTTCATGGTTAGAAATAATCAGAATTTCATCGTTCTGATCTTGTTTCCGATCTTCCTCCTCAATCCGAAGTCGGGTGATCAAATTTTCTAGAGATAACTCTTTGGTTTAATGCTTAAGGGCATTCTTAAAATTTTTACAGTTAGGGGGCAGTTTATCTATCACAAAAGCTACTTTAATTGCTCATCTAAAGACATGCCTTCATATATGATTTCATGAGCAATTTTCTGTAGCTCGTGAGATTGGGTTTCCACATATTTGTCATCAGTCATTTGGTATTTCAGGTAGCAAGTGACGACATATTTCTTTGTCTCAACCTCATCAGTGTCATATTTCTTCCTAAGGGCTTCCCAAATATCCTTAGCAGATTTTTCAGAACAGTAATAATCATAAAAATCATCAGACAAACCACTCAGAATAAAGTTCTTACACAAAAAGTCATTTTCAATCCAACAGTCTAGTTCCTTAGTTTGGGTTTCATCAGGTTGAGCAGGTAATTCGGGTTTCTCAGCATTATAGATATAAACAATTTTTTGTGTAGTTAAGAAAAACAACATTTTTTGTCTCCATCTTTTAAAGTGTTGACCTTCAAAACGAAAGGGCCTGTTAAGGTCCTTAGCAGCAAGTTCAGTAGTAGTAGACATGATAGATATAAATCGTCTTAAAATTGTTGGAAATACAATTGCTGCAAATTAAAATAGGAACCAAATTACCAAATTTTTCTTGGATTGAGTCACGGACTAGGTCGCTCTCTTTAAGACGTTTCGCGGCTCTTTCCAAGATCGTGCAAGCAATCTGTAAGCCCCGTCATCCCCAGGATAAAATAGCCCAGAATACTTTTTCTGTCTCGTTCAGTCACTCGCATTGCTAAATAACGGAAATCTATTCACCCAATTTCTTTTGCTCGGAATCACAAAAACCAATTACAGTAAATAAACAAAGTATTTCGAAACAAAACAAAACTCGAACTCTGTTTCATCAAACAGAGTTCTGAAAACTATCTGAAATACTAGAAACTGTTTACAAATAAACTCTTTGAAAATGAAAAACTAAAACTGAGTTTGCTTTTGAGTGATTTTTATCTGAGAGAGAGAACAATTATTTATAGGCCAATAGAAAGATCTGTTCGAGAGAAAACATGGCTAAATAAGCGGAGGAAATCATGGAAAATGTGTGAAGAGTAGACTGAGTCTCCTCTGATTCAGTCTTGTTCTCTAAAGCAAATAAAAAGATATTTAATATTTTATTTTTCCAAATAAAATTTCAACAAAAAAAATAGGTTTCATCTCAATCTGACCCGGCCGACGGCGTGCGCGTGTGGAGTGAACCAACATTGGTCTATCTCCTTCCTCCTTCACAAAAGTGGGTACCCCTTGGGGTCGAAACCCAAGTCCAAACACTATCCTTGTTAACTCTTCTAAAGTGAGTTACATAAAGGATATGAGACTAAACAATTTAAAGAGATATTTGAAAGTTAAGAAACCATTTCTCTTTATTTTTGAAATTCAAACCAATATTTCAACAATCCAACCAATATCTTTCAACGAAATCCCTATACGAAAAATATACAAGCACTAGAAAGCCCCCAAGCCAGAGTTTTTAAACCCCATACCTTACTTTTTAATCCTATCTTGCCTTGTCTCGAATATATAAACCCATTTTTTTTTTGATGGTGTTAATTAATATTTAGTAAAATATTCCTTCCTAACTAGGATGCTTGAGAGAAGCCAATAATACAGGTTTTCCCTTGAGTTTCCTTCCTTTTTTGTTTGTTTTGTTCTTTCTGTTTGGTGGATAGTTCGTTTTCTTAGTTGTGCTTGTTTCATGGAAAATTCTTTTTTAGAATGTTTAAAAGATAGTTTTCAACACTTGTTATCCAATTACCTTCCTTGAATTAAAAATTTTTCATTATTTGTTTCATAGTAAATTTAGGGAGTTGCTACGTGTATCCGAACGTTTGGCTTGGTTATACCAACTTTAGTTTACATATTTAATTTATAAAAGTTACTTAGTGTACCCAATCACTATTTCTTAACTCTAAAACAACAATACTTAACTAAAAGGAGTAAGAGAAACGACTCCTAACCTCCTCATCTTCTATGTTCATCGGCTTGGTAGTTATTTTTTTGAGCAACTAAACGATGAATTCACAACTCCAATTATTGAAATAAAAAATGTCATTGAAATAAAAAAGAATTGGATGCATTTCTAATTTCTAAGAGCATTCCTCATCTTCAAGTCCCACGTAACTTGAGGGACTTGAAACCCAAATTTAGTGCACCTATCTTGTAGAGTTGTAATTAGCTGTTTTGAAGACTTAAATGCATTGCCTAAAAAACAATCAAGGATAAAAAATATAAACGAAGGTGAAGAAGATTGATATAAGAAACTAATTATAGTGGATGTTTAGTAGTACAATACAAAGTAGATTTACAATCCAAAAAAGAAAAACAAGTTACAAACTCTCCCCCATTTTGGTCACATAATCATTGCAAGAGAAGAGACATGAATTGAATTTAGGTGGAAAATTATGAATACTCCACAATCAAAACTATGTTTACCCGCTCTAAGAATGCACAATATTTCACTCACTCTTAAACAACACCCTCATCCACCATTTATATTTTCTCAATGTGTTCCACTGTTTCAGAAATTTACACCAAAGATTAGAGTAGTGTTGGGTCTTATATCCCAACCCTCATCTACCATTCTCAAATGTGAATCAAATATATCAATCAAAGAGAGAAAAAATGAAATCAGAAGATATCAAGAATTTCCAAGATGTAGGCATTGCAAAGAGGGCAATTTCCTCTGCCAACCCAAAGCTCTCTAGAGCAAAGCCTGCAAAAGGTATGTCCACAAGGTATAAAGGCTGCACCTTTGTGCCTCACCATACACACACAACACACATACTGTCCTCCTCCTTCCTCTTCTTCTTCATCCACTTGTTCCTCTTCTTCTTCGTCAATTCCTAAGAATGGGGACGCCATTACTCCTGCCTGCCTGTCCGTCTCTTCCAAAAGATCCATCAGTGACATAACCGGTTGTGCTGGTTGTGCTGGCAATGGTGGTGATGATGGGTCCTCAATATCACCCCTTCCAGCCGCGTCAGCTCCATCTCCATCTCCACCTCCACTTCCACTTCCGTCAATTGCATTTCTAACTTGATCTCCATTTCCATCATCGCCTCCTTCATCTTCTTCTTTTGCATCCTCACTATCATTTCCCTGTTGATTATTCACGGGTTGGTTTAAGGGTGATGAAGGCAAAGAACAAGAAGAACCAGGTGATGATGGAGGATAAGGGCAAGCGCCGGATGAACCAGGCAAAGAGCAAGAATTGGAGGCGTTTCTTCTACATGAGTAGGAAAGGGGGACATCGGATGCTGGTATTGGACTAGGGGAGGACCCATTTGAAGCAGAGGCAGAACGACCAATGCGAAAGCGGAATTTGTTGCTTTTCTTCTTGCTAGAGTCAGAAACCAGGTCCTTGTAAGCATCACCACACTCATCACCTTGGATCATGTCAAAGAGGGTTCTACTACTACTACTACTCTCAAGAGATCTGGCTGAATTGTATCCCTCTTTCTCCTTCTCCTCTTGGAGGCTTCGATTGCCAACACCTGACATCACATGCATCTGATCCTTCTAATGACTAGTCAATCTTAACATCTGTTTCATGCATGAAAAGTAAAATGTCAGGAAGAAGAAGATAAAGGGGGTCCTTCTCTTTTGTGTGTGTAGTTTTTCAGAATTTTGGGCATGGGATCCAATATGTGGTGGGTTGGTTGTGTCTCCTTTCACTATTTTTTTTTTTTTTGGGGGTTTCTAAACCGAGAATTCAGCCAACCTTGTGGAATTTCTATTGGTTCCTAATTGCCTGTAAGAGAGGAGGTTAAATTGTTAAGGTTCACAGCCCATCAAGTGGAACAAGTCTCATCCTTGGACTTCGATTTTGCCAACAAGACCAACAGAAACAAAAAAATTATTTTTAGTTTTATTATTTTCCTCCCTTATAATCCAAACCATTTCATCCCCTGCCCAAAACAAATAGAAATTAGTGACTGAATCTCCCTAGATTCTAATACGCGCGTCAATTGTGAGTTAATAGTAAAAGGCACTCTTTGGAAAAAGAAAAAGAAAAAAAAAACACTAAGGCTCGTTGTATCCATGATCGGTTCAAAACGAAGTCTGTAACTAAGTTGGTCCTCTGGAAACTTGTGTCTGTTCCATTACCACCATTCAATTTCTACACCATGGATCAATCACCATCTCAGGAATTGCAATGTTATCAATGGGTTCTAAATGTGGTCTAACGCATTAGATTGTTTTACATTGCAATGCTACCAGAGGTCAAAAGCATCATTCTTACGAAACTTTTTGTGCTGGAACTTGGACAGGTATACAGAATAGCAACCCAAAGACTGTAAAGTTTGTTCGGTCCAAGCCTGTCTAAGATTGACTTAGTACTAAATAGGCTTGTGTCATTCCAACTCGCGAATTCCCACCTATATATATCAAACCTAATAATGAGTTAAAATGATGAGACATAACTTCTCTAATGAATTTCACAAAAGCCATTTATAATGTTTTAGGTACACATTAAGCAAGAACAAACATAAATGCGAAATCGTCCATACGTTGGTTACATATCTCAAGTTGAGTATAGATACTAATCCATAATCGAGTCATATCCAAAAGGTTCACAAGTGCAATCTAATGAACTAAACATAATCAAAATACCTGTGACGACTTTAAGATATGGCCGGAAGATCTAGCAACATCATCTGCTGTATCTGCATTCTGTAATCTACTGAAGCCGGTGCACACTGGGTCTTACTCTAAGATTCCAAGCTTTCTTCGCTGCATTGTTCTTTTGGACTTATAGCCACAGAAAATCTCAGTATGATCCTTGGTCTAGCATGCGATTTAGAATGGAAATCCTTGTTGCTAGTGGTGGAATCAATACCTTTACCAAGGTTGGCCTTTCCCTTCATTTTTTGCTCGCCATTTGTTCAGCCCATCTGCCATAAACTCTTTGCACCAGAAAAATACAACCTCTCTTAAATTTACTGAAGTTTCTTTCCGTTCTGCAAGATTTGAATGAAGTCCACCCATTCTGTTGATTGAGGTGAAAGGGAATAAAGGATTGGGCTCGTATCACTATAAAACCACACAGAAATAGCTGCAAAATTTTATTTTACTTGTATTCATATACTCAGCGTCCAAACAATCCACTGGTAAGAGAGAGCAACCTCCACCTACAACAACTCAGTCTTTTTTTTTTTTTTTTTTTTAAGAATACTAGGATTTTTATTACTTGAAAAAGTCTTTTACATCAGTCGGGGATACATGATGACTTTACCCGATAAAAAGAACCAGAGAACATATATCATAGCACCAAAATAAATAGTGACCAAACCCCTCGATCAATGCCTATACTTGCTATTACTTTTTTTCATTCTAGATGATCTACAAGGATATACCTTGATGTCTTTGAAGTCCGTCGCATCAAATCTTTTCGATATTCGAATTTGGTCTGTCTTTAAACCTGACACTACTCTTGACCTAATGGTGTATTCATCCAAATCTTCTTCTTCTGAACTGATTGTATCCGAAATGTCGGTATCGGTCTCCATTTCGGTGTCGCTGTTAGCGTTACAAACCAAATAGTTAATATGTTTTATATTCGGTGCTTCAAGTACTATTGCATCCACTAAAGTTTCGTCATCTTGTACAGTACCCGCATCTGCTGGAAACCCTACCTTCCGGTCATGCACCTCGTCACCACTCTGAACGCGAGTCTGAGCACCAACGTGAGCTCCACTGCCAGCACCACAGCCAGAGCCATAGACAAACCCACTGTCAACATGATCATCTTCAGCTACCGCGTCCTCCTTTGTTGGCCCGGAGTTGCTGCCTGAAAGCATTGCATTTATCTGTAGAGAATCATTCCCACTGCTCTTCTTTTTCCCTGGACTAGAGATCCTGACATCCCCGCCTACAGCCTTGGTCGAAACCCCCTGCGCCTTCCCTGGTTCCAATTGGTGAACATACTCGTACGCTCTCTGCTGCAGTCTTGAGCTGCTACCTGAAGCATTATCACATTCTTGCAAAAAAGTTTGGTCATCATTCGCATTTTTCCTAGGGATCAACTTCTTTGGATCATCATCTATAGCATTTGATGTGTTGTTCACCAAACCAACTATTGGAGACGCGAACAACAACTCAGTCTCACCCCATCTTTAATCCATTCTCTTCCCATTTGCTGACAATATCCTGAAGTTCCTTTACATGGCTCATGATACCATTGCTTGCATAAACATTGATCATGGTGCTATATGTAATTTTGTCGGGTTTACAACCTCTCCTTTCCATCATCTCCAGCACCCCTTTCATTTCAGCTAGGCATCTCACCCATCCATAAGAATCAATTGGGCAATTGAAAAAACAGTATCTGACATTACATCGGAATTTTCAATGAGATTTAGGACACCAATTTATTTTGGCAAGCCCGCCCTCCCATATGCCCTGACAAGTGAGGAGAAGGTGATGCGGTTGGGTTTGATTCTCTCAGATCTCATCAGCCTAAATAACTACTCCATCTGCTTCAAATGCCCAGCTCTCCCAAACGCATCTATCACAACATTGTAGGTCACAATTGTCCAAGAATAGTAATACTTCTGCATATACTCCATTACAGCACTCATTTTCTCATAATACCCTGCCTTAACCATAGGAATCTAGAAGTATATTAAACATCTTAATGTTGGGGCGAATACCAGCGGTCTGAAACTTCTCATAACACCTCTCCATTGTTTCGATCTGCCCACTGCTACCAAAGGCTCTGAGGGTTGAGTTCATGGTCCAGATCAGGGCTCGCATTCTCTCCCACCGAGCATTTCCACGAGGTTGATTCCATCTCCCCAAATCTTTTCAATCAAAAGATTAAAAGTAAACAAGACTCGGAAGACAGTTTAAGCTCAAATTAGAGGCAGGAAAATAAAAGATTAAAATGAAATAGAAAAAGAATAATCAGTCAACCGAGATTTACGAGTGGGTACCTGCCTGCTCTTCCGTAGGCATCAATGAGAGTGTTATATGTCACAATGTTAGGCTTAATTCTCTGAGCTGTCATCTCTGAGAACAGAGTTTGCACTCTGTCAAAGGCCAACACCTGCAAGCATGACTTGATGAGAACGGTATATGTGAAGACGTCAGGCTCACAACCAGGTTTGTTTTTCATCTGATCGAGCAATGAAAATGCTTTGCCAAAAAGGCCACTCCTGCTATAAGCTGAGAGAAGGGCAGTGTAGGACTCATGGTTTATGATGCAGCCTTCCTCAATCATGGACTGAAAGAGGGTGTAAGCCTCTTCAGGCTGCTTGCATTTTCCAAGCATGACAGTAAGCTTGATATATACACCAGTGTTTGTTCTGTACCAAAGCCGCAGATGAAGAAGTTTGAATATCTGAGATACAACCAAATTCAGAATTATATGTGCCTGATTATGGATGACAATATCATGCTCAGTTATCATAAGAACTATCAGCTGTAAATGAAAGCTGAACAGTTAAAAAAGCACATGTGAAAGCATGGTAACACAGACCAGTGACAAGAAAAACAACCAAAAAAAAGGAGGAGGAAAGGATTGTGATCCACTCCCCAAAGGTAGGGTTGGCAATAGATAGGATTGAAGTGGATCTGTACCGAATCTGTATTTGTACAGTTACCAATTTGATAATCAGCTAAGCCCATATGAACTCAATCAAATTATCTACATTTGAACCAGAATCTAATCCAGAAAGAAAAAGCCAAGTCCGAATACGGTCCGATTCAATCTGTTTTACAAAGGAAACTTTAGATGGGCTAATTACTATAAGGGAATTCTTATTTGTTCTTATTTTAAACGGAGATACGTGAACACAGATTTATACTTGTTTTAGATAACTGCTTATTTGTCAATAATGGAACAATAACTTTTTGCAAAATAAACAAACATCTAATGACTACTTAAATTAGTTAAGATTTTAAACCTATCTAGTTACAGTAGATTATTGATATTATACTTTGCAATTTCCACATACAAGTGAAAGCAGTTTGGATCAAATATTTTTCAGATCATAATAAGGTGAATTTGATATCAATCAAACAATTTCAGATTAGGATTGAGAGAATGATTACAGAACGGTAAACATGCTTAACAAAGCAGTCCATTGTCCACCCCAACTAAAAACCATGTTAGAATGTTCAGTAAGAAGACAGAAGAAAAGAGGTAGTGTGCATGTAAATCAGGGTGTTACATTTTGTATATCCGGGTAGTTTTAATATTCTTCTTCTTTAGAAAAAGCTTTGTAATGCCAACAACTCTCTCCCCTCTTACTTACTTTCTTCTACCTCATCTCTCCCCTTCCTTCCATCGCTTTGTCTCACATGCCTAGACCACCAGGTCCCCTCCTAAATAGGCCTTATGGCTAGGGGAATATGGAGCTCCTCGTCCCAACAAGATCCGATCTTTCACAAGTTAAACAGGGAATGGGAATTGGTCCTCACTTCATGGGGTTTAGAAAGGGAGAGATATGATCATGCTACCTAGCTATACTCAAATTTTTGCTTATTCTATGAAAGTTAATGGGAGCTTTGCTGGTACTTGCAGCAATAGGACCATTGACTTCTTAATATCATGGAGAGGCCCGGGTGACAGTAGGAAGAATGAGTAGAAATGAGGAAGGAGGGCGAAGAAGAAGAGGAGAGAGGGAGGAAGCTGTTAGTGTTACAATTTTTTTATTTACTTAATTTGTTTTTATTTACCGGGCTTACAAAGTGTAACACCTGGTATACATTCAAGCCTCTAAAAGATATCCCCTATGAAATAGACTGATGACACCTTTGCCGTTGCTATACTGAGAATAGAAGGAGATAAGGAGAGAAATGGAGAAGAAGAAAAAGGTCTAAGCACACAGATGCGCACATACACACTTCTAATTTATTTCATAATTTGAGATCCACCTTTCACATAATATACATGTCCTTCAAAACTTTAGAAGTTATTTTCAGAGGATAAGAAAGTGAAAGTGAACGACTACAGTTGAAATGGAGCTTAAAAGCATTTGTAATTGATGCAAATATTTGTCTGGTTTCCAATAACACTGAGATTCTAAAAGGTCTTAAGCAACTACCACAGACTGGATCCAGTGGATAGTACCTTGTTTAAAGATCTGAGTATACAACTAAAACCAACTACTGAGAAATTCCCCTTCCCCCAAAGACAAAAATCAGAGGAAAGCCTCTACGCTAAGTATATCTGGTCGCCAATGGTGTTATGGCCTAGTGGTTATGGCTGTGTGGGTTTGTCCCCCACGTCCTAGCTTCAAATCCCACTTGCGGCATGGTTACTTTCTAATGGGTGTTGACCTATAGGTCGCCCAGTTGATAGGTTATGGGATCCTTAAAAACCCAGCTCGCCTTCCAAAAAAAAAAGTATATCTGGACCTATCCACATGTGCAACATCAGCATTTAATATCAATAGCTGATTTTGAGATCTAATGTTGGAAGTTAATCTGAATGTCAAAAGAATGTCAACCTACCAATACTAATCACCCAAGCAAGCATAACCTGAAGAGAGAAAAAATTTCTGAGACTAATTCGCCAAATAGAATCATACAATTCATGGGTGTACCAATTTAACAGACATTACTGCTAAAAATCTTTTTAAAAGGATCAAACTGTTTATTAAGGACATCAACGGATAGATTAGACCCTCAAAAGGCTGGCTAACCTCTTCATAGGGAATTACAAGCAAACGTGAGGTTATATGCACTGGTAGAGGTTGCCATAATGACTCCCTATTCAATTTCACATAGCATTTTACTAGTTCCTCACACCATGACCATATCCCTCCATTGACTTATATCACCCCTTCTTTTGTTCCTATTAAACACTGAATTTTTTTAGCAATACACATTGCTCCACCCTAATGACCCCATTCTTCACCCTGTTTGCATTGTCCCAATTTCAAGCTTGGACATTGCTCCTCTACTATGATAACAAACTCACTTCACAAAAAGCTCTTCATTTTCCCTACTTTACTCACTCAATACCATTCACACTCCACTACAATCAATCTAAAAAACCAAATTCAAAACTCTAATCCAATAAAATCACTTAAACCCAATCCCAAAAACACAATTCAATCACACAAAGATTCACAAAACTATATTTCTCCAACACCAATTTGCCCTGATGGAATCATACAATTCATGGGTTTATCTATTTAAGGACATTACTGCTAAATATCCCTTATAAAAGGATCAGTTTATTGAGGACACCGATACATAGGTTGAACCCTGAAAAGGCTAGCTAAGCCCCAAAGCAGGTGCTCCGTCCATGTTCGGCTAATTTATCGTTTATTTAGATAGGCTCTCAAAAGGACTTAATGCTGGGAAATCAGTCACCTATTTGAACAGGGAAATTAAGAACAAAATGAGTAAAAAACAAGATTACAAGAACACACCTGCGTTAGAGTAATATTCCTAGGGGTTTTCCAATGAAAGAATATAAACAGCTATATATTTATTCATTTTATAGAAACTAAATGTTCCTTACAAGGAACAATGTTTCCATCATTGATCTCAAATGAAATACTCTAGACAACTAAACACTTTTTTTTTTTTTTTTTTTTTTTTTGGAAAATGAGCCGGGGTTGTTAAAGGATCCCCAAACCAAGAAAGCAATAAAGAGATAACAAACTAGTTACATTCTGATATATTCTTTCCCTATGCTATCCTCATATACAATTTTCTTAAGGTCCTCCGCAAAGGAGCTAGGGGTAACAAGAGTAAACTCGCTGCTGGGGTACAAACTAGCCAGGTGGTCTGCTGCTTTGTTGGTTTCTCTGTAAGTATGTTTGACACAAAATTCCTCAAACTGAGCTAGCTTCCTTTTGATACGACTGATAATATGACGGAGATCCCATGCTGCTGCTTTGTTCTTGGTTATATAGTCGAAGACATTCATTGAGTCAGTGGCTATCTCAATCTTTCTGATCTGGTGCTGCTCAGCTGCCTTGAGGCCTGCTTCCATCCCCTGTAGCTCATGCTTCAAGACGGAGTGGCCTGTTGAGGATCCTGCACATGCAGCCATAACTGCACCTTGAGGGTCTCTTATGATTGCACCATACCCTCCTCTTTGACCCCTAAGAGGTCCATCAGAGTTCATCTTATGCCATCCTAGCATAGGCTTTTCCCATTTGCATTTGATGGGGGTCTTGTGGAGGAGAACAGGATCAGTGCGCCATCTGATAAAAATGGTCCTGTTCCTTGCATTATCAGTGACTCCAAGATCAAGGCCTGCAAGCTTTATCCGCACATCCTCATAGATTGTTTGGACAAGAACCACTGCTGGTCTGTATAATTGATCATAGGCTCTGCGGTTACGCTCAGCCCAAATGTGATAGACAGTGGCATTTAGCGCAAGCTTTTTCATTGTCGCAATAGGGTCATTCCCAACAAACCTCTGAATACACCAATTAATCTCCTGGTATCCTTGAAGGATTTGTCTATTGTAGCACATGTATCGCAGGATCTTGGACCATACATTGCTTGAGTATACACAGTAAAAAAATAGATGGCTCTCTGTTTCAGCATCCTGCGAGCAAAGAGGACATGTATCAAGTTGAACCTTTCCCCATCGCTTGAGCTTTGCCATTGTCTTTAGGGAGTTTTGCATCACTAGCCATAGGATGAAGCTATGTCTAGGGATATTACCCTTGAACCATATCATCATTGCCCATGGGACTACCGCTGTTCTCGGCCTAAGAGTTTCATAAGTGTGCTTCATAGTGTAGGAGCCATTAGGGCCTGCCCTCCACAGCACTTCATCCGTCCTATTACAGTCCACCTCAATTCCCTCAAGAGTGGCAGTGATGTCCATGATGGAGGGTTGTATGTGCTGGGGTATATGCCAGGTACCATTTCTCAGCAAGGCACTGACATTAGCTTCCCGATTCAGAAGGGAGTCATACAGAAGTTCATGGGGGAATAAATCCATAAGAATGCCCTTAGGATGCCAAGGGTCTTTCCAGAATTTTGTAAAATGGCCATCCCCAATGGAGTGGATGACTAGATTAGTTGCACTCCTGCGGCCTTCCAGAATTCTCTTCCAGCACCAAGATGCCTCTTTTGGAGGTTGCATGAACCAGAAGTCGCGTCTTCTAATAAGGTTCTTCCTGACCCAGTTGGCCCATAATGATCCAGGCATGGTAACTAGCTGCCATATGTGTCGAAGGCACGCTGCTTCATTGCTCACTTGGATGCAGTGTATGTCTAGCCCCCCTTCCTGATACGTGGTACACACCCTCTTCCATTTGACCATTGTCTTCTTAGCTGATCCATCACTGCCCGACCAAAGAAAGCTATTGAGGATAGCATTTATGGTTTTGATAGTCATCTTGGGAAGCATGAAGCACGATGTCCAATAGATTTGCATGCTGCTAAGAACGGACTTAATGAGCACTACCCTGCCTGCATAGGTGAGGTATCTATTTTTCCAAGACTTGATCCTTTTCCTTATCTTCTCGATGATAGGACTACATTGCTGATGAGACAGCCTAGATGAAATCAGAGGCAGGCCCAAGTATTTCACAGGAAGCTGACCAAGAGGGAAATGAAGCTTGGCTGCGATGTCATCCAGAACAACCTGATTGGTACCCGCAGCAAATAAGGTGCTCTTACTGTAATTGACTTCCAGGCCTGTGTAGGTTTTGAATTCTTGCAGAGTATCATAGAGCGCTGCAGCGGATGTAGTGTCTCCATGGAAGAAAGCAATGAGGTCGTCAGCAAAGCTAAGATGAGTAATGACAGGGTCAGCACATTTGGAGTGAAGTTTGTATTCTCCCATTGTAACTCTTCTCAGAAGCAACATGTTGAGCACCTCCATCACCAGGACGAAGAGGTAAGGAGACATGGGACATCCCTGGCGGATACCCCTCTTGCCTTTGAAGTATCCCGTAGGGGTGCCATTTAGATTGATAGAGAAATGAGGCGTGGAGATGCACTCGTTTACCCATTTGATGAACTGAGGAGGGAAGTTCATTTTCTTTAGGACCTGAAGGATGATATCCCAGTGAACCATGTCATACGCTTTCTTAAGGTCGATCTTAGCCGCACACCTGGGAGGGGACTTGTCTCTGTGATAATTTCTGACTAGCTCGTGAGCAAGCATCAAATTATCCTGTATGAGTCTACCTTGAATGAAGGCTGATTGGTTGGGGCTAACTAAGAGCTGAACCGCATTTTTCATCCTGTTTGTTAGAACTTTTGCAATGCATTTATAAATAATGTTGCAACATGCTATAGGGCGATAATCACTGAAGAAAGTTGCATTAGGAATTTTCGGAACAAGGGCCAAGATAGTGGTATTCACCTGACCCAGCATTTTTGAGCTCCTAAAGAAGTTCTCCATGGCTTTAACAAAACACATTCCTACTATTCTCCATGTGACTTTGAAGAAGTGGGAGGTGAAGCCGTCTGGTCCTGGAGCTTTGGAAGAGTCAATGGATGCAAGAGCTTCAGTAATTTCATTTCTATCGACTGGTTTCCCCATCTCTTCTGCCATTTCATCTGTTAGAATTGTTTTGAAAGTGAAGTTATCAGCCAGGCTGCAGTTGTTGCTAGTTTGATCACCTGCATACAAGCTTTGGAAGTGGTGAATGCATTCGCTAGCTATGTCCTCTGGCGTGTCTAGTTTATCCCCATGGGAGTTGAAGATGCAGGCAATTCGGTTGACCGTTCTTCTTTCCTTGATCATTTTATGGAAATATTCTGAGTTTTGGTCACTCAATAATAGAGTGTTGGCCCTAGCTTTTTGGCATGCCTCTTGCTCTTCATTTCTAACTGCCTGAGCGTAGTCGCGAACCGCTTGCTTTTCTTCTTGAATGGCTATGGCAGAGACATAGTGATGTTGCAGGACATGTTGAGCACGTTCCATTTTCATTCTTGTTTCTTCAACCTGAGCATAAGCAGACCTGAATCTAGTCTTTCGCCATCCAGTTAACCCAGCCTTAACATTTTTCAGCTTTTGAACCAGGATATACATGTCATTGCCCCTAACTGGAAGTCTCCATGCTTCCTCGATGACTGCCTGGAATCCTGGTTCATAGACCCAGAAGTTGTAGAATTTGAAGGGCTTTGGTCCTGTGTTGACATTGTTGTACATGGTCAACACCATTGGAGTATGATCAGAGACTCCATTATGTTGAAACTCGACTTCAGCATCTGGATAAAACTGCTGCCAGAGGTTGTTTGCTAGAACCCTATCGATTTTGGAGGCCACTCGGTTTATTCCCACTTGGTTATTACACCAAGTATAATAGTTGCCCCTGAATCTACAATCATGAATATCAGCCTGAACAACACATCTAAGCATGTCCATAACATCTGCATTAGTAGGCTCGACCCGACTGGCTCGTTCTTGAAGGTGCATGATAGCATTAAAGTCACCAAGCAGTACCCAAGGGAGCCTATTAGTATTTGCAAATTGAATGAGCTCCTCCCAAAGTTGTTGGCGAGTGGCTGCATTACAACTACCATAGACCACAGTCACTGCGCAAGTGGTGCCATTGGGCCAAGTGGCATGCATGGAAATAGTCTGAGCAGACTTAGATATAAGAGTGACTGAGACTAGACGAGGGTGCCATCCCACCCATATTCTGCCCCCTATCGAAGTGTCACTGTTGTCAATCCATTCCCACTCATTCATAATATTCCTTTGAACTTTTGTGGTTTTGCTTTGGTGGACCTTTGTTTCGATGACTCCAGCTAGAGCTAGCTTATTTTTCATGATGAATTTCTTTACTTCTCTATGCTTCATAGGGTCATTAAGACCCCTAATATTCCAACATCCCAGTTTGTCACTGATTGAGAAACTCTTGGAAAGAGGGGCTGCTTGACCCCTGACTTAGTAGCCGATCTCCCCACTCTTGCACCTCTTTTCTTTTTGTTTTTGGAACTTCCTTGTCCAATGGCATGTTTTCCCTGTTGTATTTGAGTTGCAGCCTCACCTGGAAGCCCCTGCTGTCTCTGATGCATTTGAGTTCCAGTCTCATCTGGAAGCCCCTCTCCTTGCCCTGTGGCAATAGCATTGATGACTGGAGCATAGCTTTCTTCACTGGCCGCCCCCCCTATCTCAGCCTTTCTTTCTACAGACGCTTCTTTCCTCACTGGGGCAGTGCTTTCATCACTGACATTGATGATTGGGTCGTTTCTAGGCAATGAAGTTTCAGCAGCAGTGGCTACCATGCAGAGCCTTTCCTCAGATGGGCTTCCCAATGTGGCTTGAGCTGTTGCAGTCATAGCTGACCTGCGCTCTAGCGTCGCAGTGAAGATCTCGTTCTGCTCAACTGGAGTGTCTTTGTGGGCAGCGGAGCTGCTAGAAGCAATGTGAGTGCTTCTATGGTGGATTGTATGTTTTTTCCTTGGAACTTCCCATCCTTCCTCATCAACACCTTTGTCAGGCTCCTTGCTTTGGACTGGTCGGTAAACTCTCAGGGCCTGCTTCGAGGTGGACCTAGCGCATCGACCTGTGTCGTGCCCAAATACATTGCAGGTAGTGCATCTGGTAGGTTTCCAGGTATACTCGACCTCAACTGTATATGATTTCAAACCATCAACAACGACTGGTATTTTGGAAGGGAAGCTACTGTTTACGTTGATCTCCACGCAGACTTTAGCAAAGTTCATGCGCATTTTGTCTTCTGTGGCTTTGTCGAGTTTGAGTGGAGTCCCCACTGCGCTTGCAATAGCCTCAATACCCTTTGGGTTCCAGAACAAAAGGGGAATGTTCTTCAAGCAGATCCAGATAGGGAGCGTGTTCAAAGCTTCCATATCCTCTTCAAGGAAAGGCCTCCATGGACGGATAATGAAAAGCATGCTCGCAATGTGCATCGTCCCCATGTCAAGGACCTTAGTCCTGTCTCCAGCGTCCTCAAATTTGAAAATGAAGGTGTTGTCACTGTGTGTTTTCATCTCAAACTTGGCTTTGAGATTCCATGTTTTAGTAAGGATATCCCTCACAAAACCAAAGCCCAGTCGTTTCCCTACAAAGTTCCCCACCACCAGTTCCTCGCATTCCTTTTGTTCGACAGCAAAATCTGCTGTCTGTAACTGGACAACAGGTTTGCCATCGGTGATTGCAGGAGGTCGAAATGCTAAAGAAGTAGAACCCATACCCGGTTTGTTTGTGAGCATTTGGGCCCATGTCGGCACAATTGGAGGCGAAGGTTCTTCCTGTGGCTCAGGAGGAGCCTGCTCCATGTGACCAGCCGGGAGCATAGGGATATCTGCATGTTCGGTGAGCTCTTCTTCCACCGCCAAGGGGTTTTGTGTTCCAATACCATATTTCCCTTCTAGTTCCGCAATCATTTGTTCAACTTCTGGGTCTAGCACGATTTTATCATAGCTAGGGTTTGGTCGCTTTCTGCTCTCAGATGGGGATCCCTCCCCGCGAGCAGAGGTTAGGTTGCTTTCGTCTCGAGTTGTCATTTTCGTCCGGTGAAGATCAACAACAGTATGCATTTTGTCATGAACCCTAGATTTTCGCCCAAAAAACCCCAAATCGCCAAAATCGCCAGAGCTCCCCCCAAATTACAACAACTAAACACTCTTTCTTGGTAAGAACGCATCTAGTTCAAACCACGTTCAATGTATAACTATATTGATGATGACTCCTTCCATGGTTTTACAGTGGCTAAAACCTCTCCATATAAAAGGGAATTCCACCCACAACTTCTGTAGGGGTGAATTACAACCAACCTCGACATTATTGCACTAGTTCAGATTTCTGTTCAATTTAACGTAGTATTCAACAAGTTCCTCATGCGACAACAACCATATCCCTCCATCCATACTCAAATTGGACTCCTTTTTCTTCTTATTAAACATACGACTTTCGTTGAAGTGTAATTTCTCTGCCCTACTAACCCCATTTTTCACCCTATTCACATTGTCCTGATTTCAGGCTAAAGCATTGCTTCTCTTCAATAGTTAACAAACTCAATTCACAAAAAGCTCTTCTTTTTCCTACTTTTACTCACTCAGTACCATTCACCCTCCACGATAACCAATCTAAAAAACTAATTAAAACCTCAAATCCAATAAAATCACTCGAACCTAATTCCCAAACACGCATTAAGAATGTCATGATTGGACAATTTAGATAACAAAACACATTGAACAATCAAAAGAAATGAATTTGATATGTCTGAACTGATGCAGAAAATACAGAAATAACTCTCTCAATCGAAGGTGATTGAAGCCTTAGCTATTTCTTCTTACTTATCTATCTCTTTGTTCTTACTCAATTTATAAAGGAAAAACTACAACAGAATTTTGAATTCAACCTATCACATTTTGCCACGTGACAGCTGGTGGTTGTAACTAATACAGGTAAAATTACTCTTCTATCCTTGCTTTATTTGAATTTGAATCCACGCGCCAATTTTCGCACCCTCTTTTCATCCTTTTGATTTTCTCCCGCCATTTAATTCATGACAATGCCCTCTTCTTGAAATCATTCTTGTCCTCAAGGATGGAAATCAGGAAAAGAAGAAATGAAGGAAGTCCAATCTTCCTAAGTGGCGTCTTGAGGAGTTGAATTGGACCATTGTACCAAGACCTGAGTTACTGCCCTGTTATTGCGAGGTATCAAGCGTCGGCTTAATATGGCAATAGGTTCGGCCTTAAATCCGCCATTATTGTCTAGTACAAAAAGTGTTGGTGATATTATGGTAGCACTGCCAAGCCTCCTTTTGAGTTGGGAAACATAGAAGATGGGATGAATGCGTGAAGATGCAGGTAGCTGAAGACGATAAGCAACGGAACCTATTTTGTCTATGATCTTGAAGGGGCCATAAAAGCGTGAAGAAAGCTTGAGATTCCTCCGTAATTGTACTGAAGTTTGTCTGTAAGGTTGGAGTTTGAGATAAACCCAATCACCGATTAAAAAACTTCGTTCAGTGCGGTGTCTGTCAGGATACTTCTTCATTCGTTCTTGAGCCTGGTGTAGTCGTTCTTTAAGGACATTGATCATCTCATTGCGTGCACTGAGGTACTGTTGAATCTCGGGAATAGCTAGTGCATCAGTGGGAGGGAGTGCCAGCAGAGGAGGAGATTAACCATATAAAGCTTGAAATGGTGTAGTTTTCAAGCTCGAGTGGTAGTTGGTGTTAAACCAATGCTCTGCTAAATACAACCACTGCGACCATTTAGAAGGTGTATGCCCGGTCATGCATCGTAAATACGTTTCTAAGCACGCGCTGGTACACTCTGTTTGACCATCTGATTGAGGGTGATAGGCAGTGCTCATGGATAAGGAGGTACCTAATGCGTCAAAGAGCTGCTTCCAGAATTTACTGATGAAGAATGAGTCTCGATCAGATACAATGGATTATGGTAGGCCATGGAGTTTGTAGACGTTCTGAAGAAAAGTCTCAGCTACCATAGAAGCAGAAAATGGATGTGATAAGGCCATAAAATGGCTAAACTTTGTAAAGCGATCGATGACCACAAAAATTATTGATTTGCCATGAGAGAGTGCTAAACCTTCTATAAAATCCATTGTAATATGTTGTCAGGCGTGATTAGGTACAGGGAGAGGTTGAAGTAAACCTCCATATGCAGTTTGATCTCCCTTGTTGCGTTGACATATGTCGCAGGTAGTAACCATTTGGATTAACTGAGTCTTCATTCCCAGCCAATAGAAGAGGTTTTTAAGTTGTTGATATGATGCCTGAATGGCCTCCTAAGGCTGATGAATGTAGTGAAGAGAGCACCTGAGTTCGCAAGGTTCCTGTAGCACCAATATAGATTCTGTTGTTGAAAAGTAGTACGCCATTCTTAACCTGGAAAGGTGGACTAGAAGCAGGGGCAATCAGCAGTTGAGCTAGTAAAGCTTGTGTGACCAAGTCATGTGCATAACTTTCTACCACATCGAGTAACCATTTGGGCGAGCTGGAAGATATAGCTGAGCATGAAGAAGTAGGAATCCTAAACAAGGCATCTGCAACTTTATTATCAGCACCTTTCTTGTAGTAAATTACATAATCATACCCCAGTAATTTGGTTACCCATTTTTGTTGCAAGTAGTCGAAATCTTCTGCTCAAGTAAGTACTTAATGCTTTCATGGTCTGTCATCACAAAGAACTTAGAGCCGAGTAAATATGATCGCCATTTCTACACTACCAATATGATTGCTAGCAGTTCTTTATCGTAAGTGGACAACCCCAAATTCTTTGGACCAAGGGCTTTGCTGAAAAAAGCTATAGGTCTATTTTGCTGAGATAGAACAACACCAATCCCAACTGAGCAGGCATCTGTTTCCAAGTAAAATGGTATGGAAAAATCAGGTAGCCAAAGGACAGGAGTAGTGCTCATGGCTATTTTCAGCCTTGTGAAAGCTTTGTCAGCTAGAGGACTCCAAAGGAAAGCATTCTTTTTCAAAAGATCAGTCAATGGTCTAGCAATTTGTCCATAATGTTGCACAAACTTCCGATAGTAACCAGTCAATCCCAGGAAGCCTCGTAATGCTTTCAATGTTAAAGGTGTAGGCCAAGACAGCATAGCCTCCGCTTTGGCCGAGTCAGCAGCAACTCCATTGTCTGAAATAATGTGGCTGAGATACTCCATTGTAGATTGGCCAAAAAAACATTTAGTGAACTTGGCATATAGGCTGTGAAGTCTCAGTGTCTGGAATGTGGTGTTGAGATGAATAAGATGGTCATCCATTAAGGGACTGTAGATCAAAATGTCATCAAAGAAGACTAGTATAAACGTTCGTAAGAAAGGTTGGAAGATGTTGTTCATTAATGCCTGAAATGTAGCCGGAGCATTGGTTAAACCAAACGGCATAACTTTGAATTCGAAATGGCCATGATGCGTTTTGAAAGTAGTTTTGAAGACATCATCAGGATGGACAAAAACTTGATGGTAACCTGACCGCAAATCCACTTTGGAAAACACCTTGGCACCATGTAACTCATCCAAGAGTTCATCAATAAGGGGCATTGGGAATTTATCTTTGACTGTCAAGTCATTCAAACGTCGATAATCAACACAAAAACACCAGAAATTGTCCTTTTTTACAAGAAGAATTGGGGCTGAGAATGGATTATGTGACTGTTGAATCAGACTAGCTGCAAGCATTTCCTGGACTAATGTTTCAACAACTTCCTTTTGAAGGTGAGGTATCTTGTATGGGGCTTGGGAAGTAGGAATAGCATGTGGTTTCAATGGAATTCTGTGATCCAGGCTACGAGTGGGAGGAAGTATTGAAGGAGCTTGAAAAATATCATGGAAGTTGTCTAATAATGGAATGATCTCAGGAGGCGGGGAAGGTGGTGGTTCAATGGAAGTTAGAGAGAAAAATTGGCCAAGGAACATGGGAGTGTGTCGTCTAATGAATTTGCTGAACTTATTAGGTTGTAGTAAAGACAAAGAAGTTGTATCCGAAATGCCTTGTAAAGTGATCTTCTTTCCCTTAAAGATGATGGTAAGTTGCAAGGTCTAAATATTGATTAAGACATTCCCAAAAGGTTTGAGCCAGTCCCACCCCCCCCCCCCCCCCCCCCCCCCAAACCATGTCAAATCCCCCAAGAGGTAATACTCTAACAGACCCTTCAAATGTGGTGTTCTGCATAGTCCACTGAAGAAGCTGACAGATAGCACTACTAGTTAGTTGCTGGCCATTAGCAACTTTAACTAGTATTTGAGGTGTGAGTATGGTAGGCCAGTGTGTATCTTTGATGACTTGTGGATCGACGAAAAAATGTGTACTTCCTGTGTCGATAAGAATTGAGATAGGACGTATTTTTATGAATCCTTTGAGTAGGATTGTATTGGAAGAGGAGTTGCCATGTAAAGCATTGATAGAGAGCTCTATATTGGAAGGAATTTCTTGAACAAGATTCTCAGTTTCATTCAATAAAGGAAGAGACTCATCTAAGCAATCATCATCAGGAACTAACATGTACAAGTGTTGGTGTTTACAGAGATGGCCAGGTTTGTATAAGTCATCGCAATTGTAACACAGACCCTTATCACGTCTAACCTTCATTTGAGCAGGGGTTAGATGCTTAATAGGTGGGTACGGAGGTGCTCTAGTAATAGTAGGGATGGTGGAAAAAGGTGGGAGAGTTGGGAGAGGTGGAGTGCCTGATGGATTGGGCGTGTAAGAGGAAGAGGACTGTATAGATGGTTTAGGCCATGGAGAAGCAGTAGAAGAAGGATAGGAACGATGTGGATACGAAGTAGTATGGGTGGTAGATGGAGTAGGAGCAGTGCAAGCCTCTTGCATTCGTGCAAGGTAGAATGCTTGAGAAATAGGAGAAGGCTTAAACATCTGGATGACAGATTTAATCTCTGGTTTAAGGCCACTAATGAAACTGAAAACAAAATAGGTTTCTAATAGTGTAGGATTATGAAGTAGCATTAAGGATTTGAGCTCTTCAAATTTGTCAAAATAGAGTTCTACACTGAGATCTTGGGACAGTTTATTGAAGGTGTCAACATAATTAGTAGATAAGGGATCTTCAAAACAAAAACAAATGTCCTGAATTAGGTCTTTCCAAGTGAGTGCAGGTTTATGGATTTGGTAGTCCAAAAACCAGGTATCGGCCTTGTTGTCCAAGTGAATTGAAGCAATCGAAACTTTATTTTCATCAGCGACATTGTGTAAATGAAAGTAGCGTTCACATTTTTTTAATCCAAGAACGAGGGTTGGTGCCATCAAAATGGGGAAAATCTAACTTGGGAAAACGGAAGAAATTACCTCCATTATCAGAGGGAGGGAGTCGATGTCTGAATGTTGTTTGCTCCAGTGCCTTGAGATGTTCTTGCTTCGTCCCTATTGATGATCCGATTACCTTGTAGCATCTGAATTAGTTGATCGATCTTAGCATGGATTCGTTTCTCTTGAGTTTCTCCAGCCTGCGCAATGCATCTAAGCTCTGTTTTGAATGTTTCTAGTTGTCCGGTTGTCTTTGTCTGTTGTTTCCTGGTCTCTTTCATGAACGCCTCCAGTTCTCAAGCTCTGATTTCCATGGCGGATTGGATCAAGTGTGCTCTGATACCAAATGTCACGTTTGGACAATTTAGAGAACAAAACACATTAAACAATCAAAAGAAACGAATTTGATATGTCTGAACTGATGCAGAAAATACAGAAAGAACTCTCTCAATCGAAGGTGATTGGAGCCTTAGCTATTTATTCTTACTTATCTATCTCTCTGTTCTTACTCAGTTTATAAAGGAAAAACTACAACAGAATTTTGAATTCAACCTATCACATTTTGCCACGTGACAGCTGGTGGTTGTAACTAATACAGGTAAAATTACTCTTCTATCTTTGCTTTATTTGAATTTGAATCCACGCGCCAATTTTCGCGCCCTCTTTTCACCCTTTTTGATTTTCTCCCGCCAATTAATTCATGACAAAGAACCCAAAAACATAATTCAATCACACAAAAACATATACAAAATTACACTAATTTACCGTCAGAGCAGACTCTCAACGCAAAGCAGTGATCCTTTCATGAAGGGACTCAAGAAGGGTCTGGGGGAGGAGCTTCTTCGAGTTGATTGGCTTCTTCTTCTCCATGACAGCTTTAGTCGCCTCTCTCCCAAGTATTATCGATATCCCCTTCTGTGAAGCTATCTTTCTGTTCACTTCTCTCCTTTTCGACTTCATGATGAGTTTTCTCCCTCACCTTGACTACTCGTCCTGCAGTAGAAGAAGAACGTAGGAGAGAAGATGAACATGATGGGTTTGGGTGTGATGGGTCGGGTTTGTATTTGTAGATGGAGTTGCGGTTCATGCAGTGGATGGTGGGGACTGAGAGATGAGCAGAAGCCATGAAAGACCACTGGGGAGTTGTTCTGTTCTGTTGTGTCGGTTAACAGTGCCTAGTGATCTCAAATGCTGAAATGGGCTTCAAGGGGAAACAAATTGCTATTTGAACCCACATTCTCATTCAAAACACATATGTTTCTGAATAATTTCGGTATAATGTTACGAACCCGGATGGAAACTTCCCCTCTGACTTAGATTCTCATGAGTAGTGGGAAAACAATCTTACGAATAATCGATTTCCGGTTCAACAAATAGACAATCAAATAGTGGAAATCTACACAACAAGATAAATGAATTTCATTTCCCAAGGAAAATGGCAAATCAAACATACCCTTAAATCCAATCCTAGTCTAATACATTCTGAGAATGTGAATAACATATTGTCGAGATTAGAAGATATTACCGTTCACGAAAATAAAAACGGTGCGGCCTATTGAGAAAAGGCAGAAATAAATACTAACTGTTGTGGAAGAACTTTTTCTTGAAGGGGTTACTTCTCAAGTCATTGGTATAATTCAGGTCTGTTTCGAAGTCTTGGGAAAAAAAATACTTATTGCTCTAAATTTCGTTATTGGTTATCTTCAATTTTGTTGTAGAAGTTGAGTACATGCCTTCACCAAAGCATCATTTTTTTTTAACTGTGATTCCTTTGAGAGAGACTGAAGATACTCAAACCTGATTATGATGATTGTGAATATGAAAATGAGGAGTATTATGAGGATTTGCATGCTACTGATGTGGAGATCGATCTTCAAATGGGTTGATGTGTCTTATACATATTATAGGTGAAATTATGGAGCAGTAGTGTAAATTTGTAATCTTGACTTATTACCTCTACTTGTAAAAACCTTATTGCTCCACTGATTACACCAATGACCATGTCTTCTCCATTTGGCAGCGCACCTTAACAACCCGACTTCAAACATTTATAGGCAACGGACAATAAGGACACCTTTAATACATTCCTGGGTAGGTTCCCTCGCAGAGGACATACCTGTTTACAAACTGCAGGCATCTTCTTGATAAGTTATCCAGGAGACCAAACCAGAAAATTATTGTTCTTGAACAACGCTGCTGCAGCTGAATTTGCTCAAACACCTTGACATACCCACTCTTGTCAATGAATGATGAATCTGCCCTCTGTCATTTCATAACTAGCACTCTTCTTGCTGAGTTCAAATATGGAGAGCAGGTCAATCAGCCAAATGCTGCTAACCTATTTATGCTCCCTTAGACTCTGGTGAAAGCCCAGATTCAGGTACCCTGGAGGTGTCTGCCTCAATTGCGATACCGTGCCCATCTTCAAGGAGATACAAAAACAGCTCTGGTATCTATCCAGTAACTGTAAAACAACCAACAATGTTGAGAGGAATGGAACCTGATAACCTATTGCCAAAATTGAATCAAAATCAGAGAATTTCAAACATATTTTCGTTTTGACAATGAAACAGTTTTAAAGCATATCATATCTACTTTCAATCCTTGTTGCCTTTTTTCATCAAACCAGTAAAAAAATCAACAAGACATCTTGCAAACTGGTTGTTCTGTATTTTAGTAAACATGAAATTAGATAACTGCAAAACAAGAATAATGTTGTTTGTGCAGAAAGGTAAAAAAAACAAAAAAACTTTGCTGCCTTCAATTTTTTTTCATAAGATTCTAGGCCACACATTAAGAGGCAAACAAACGAAAATTGAAGCAAAATAAATGCTTAACTAATACATCTTCCTGAACTGATTGAATCTTGTCGAGCCAAATCGTAGCTGGGACTCTGAAGGAACCCAGATTGCCACACAGGCATCCATGTATTTGTCTGCTTAAGATTTATTCTGTCATGTCCGCGGACACTGACACCTTGAAGAAGATGGAAAAGGAAATATGAAAAACCGAGAACATTTTGGAAGAATGTTGAAGAGCATCTTAGTATGAGGGAAAAACAGCTGGATAACCTGTCATTCTCCAGAAGTACTCTTGGATATACTCTCTAGGAAAAATTCCTTGGCAGAACGGTCACTCGAAAAACGGCCCATTGTAGCAATTGTGGCTGTACTGCTACCCACCTTCTCAATTCCTCTAGAGATCATGCATATGTGGCTGGCTTCGACAACAACCATAACATCTTCACCAAACACTGAAGAAAATGTTTCTGCAATCTGCCTGGTGAGCCTTTCTTGGACTTGTAGCTTCCAACCATGAAAATGTACTATGGACTGCAAAATTGATTTCTGAATGGGTTCACATCCCTTCCGACAGAAATATCCTATGTGTATAACCCCATGAAAAGGCAGGAGATGGTGTTCACACTGGGACCAAAATGGTAAGTTCAATTCAGCCAGAAAATCATCTTTGTTGCCACCATTACTAACCATGTTTTTGTGCAATTTTGGTACAAGTTGACTTGTTTTATCATAATTTAAGTCTTTCAAATTCATCTCCAAATTTGAACACTTAAAGTTCATCAGCCACCGCACAAAACGAGAGGGGGTGCCCACAAGCTCTTTTCTCAATGGATCCTCACCCAAAGCAGTGAGGATATCAGCTACTGCATGTACCATCGCAGAACATATAGGTTCAGCTTTTGAGATAATCCTACCATTTGACGGGTTTGTGCCTCTGTGCCCATTGCAGGGAAGCATATCAAGAGACCTGGATGGACACCAGTACTGGCTGCAGTTGTTTTGCTTCTGAACCTTGTCTACTTCTACACCTCTAAACTTCAGAAGTGCCAAAAAATCATCCCAAACATCTCCTTTTTCATTTTCAAACACCCCTACACCAGAACAAACTGACACCTTCAACCACCCTTGCATGTCTACTTTACTAGGGTGGTGGGTTTGGTTGACACAGGCCCATTCTGCTGCAGGATACTGAATGTGCCAACACTGGAGAACAACGGCAACACCTGCAGGCCTGATTCCGTTGTGTAAAGCCAAACACACTTCATCTGCCAATCGCTTTGGGTCTTGGAGCCTCTTGGCAAATACATCAGCAACCCTAGAGAGCTTGCTTAACCCAACAACACGTTGCCCAGATGGGACATATCCAACATGACACTTCACCTGGAATGGGAGCAAGCATGACTCACAATATGAGAAAAGATCGAGGTCTCGCACAACCACAAGCCCACCTGCTCCTCCCGCCTGGCCAACTGCCCTATCCAAACCAGCTTCTGGGAACAATGCCCCTTGAACAATATCTTTTACTTTTTGTCGGTAGCCTGAAGAAGCCATAAAATGGAATTAATAAACAAGATGAACAACCAACCTCTTAAATAAAATGTCATAACAAAGACATGCAAACTACAACAATCCAATTACTCAACAACAACAGACGACCATAAGAACAAACAAGGTTATCTTCTTAAATGCCTAAATAGCAGCAACTACTTCGGCATATTTCTATTCTTCTATATAACGATGACAGGGACACGAGTGTCAGTCCGACACGGATACTAAGTGTTGGACATGTCGGACACAAAAAAACACAATACGGGAAACGCTTGTACATTTAGCATCATTTACTTTTTCAAAAAGTCGTATTCATTCATTTGTAGGTCAATATTGCTACACAAATGCTGCCATAATATGCCTTGAAACATTTGTAAACTGAAACTTGTCAAAGATACGTGAAATTTTTTTATGATCTAACCATGGATGGACCGTCCGATGGGAGTATCCATGAGTGATGACACGTGTATTCGACACTGATACATATCAACGCATTTTTATTTTGTTTGTACAAATATAGTATCCTTGTTATATAGTTATACTGGAAATCATGTTTTCTTGCTTGTGAGATAGAAGCCACAGTACAAAAAGGGCCTATGACGTTATTGTAGAATATGAATTGTTGATTGGTTATAACAGAAATCATTAGGATGAATGAATAAGATATGCAAACAAAGGCTCAAAACTAGTAAATCGAGTTCCCGCACTGTATCTGAACTTTTGATCCTATATCCCCCCACCACCCCCTTTCATTTCATGAAATAAAATTTGCTCATCTGCCTGATCAAGAAACAAATAGACTTATGTTGCTATATAAGACTCATGACGGATCCAGATATGAATTAAGTTCAAGGCATACAAAGTCCCTAAGGGAGCCACTAGGATGGCAATCTGACCTAACTTTGTGGGCAAGTTTGGGATGGCACATGTGTGTCGTGTAGATTACGTATAGATCCCTTTTCCTACTACATGTAAAGAGAGAAAAACACATGCACGCACTTTGGCACTAGGAAACCACCTATGAATTTGGTTCAGCAGAAAACATCCTACCACAACCCTCAGAAAACCCATGTGGTAAATAAAACTTTAAAATAATGAGAAATATGAATGTGTTCACTATTTAGCATGAACATCTGACAAGTCGAATTTAGCATCCATTTTTGCTTATAACAAATTACTGGAGAAAAACAAAATCACAATCAGATTTTGTAAAACTGCCCATTTGTATAGCACGGAGACAAACCATTACAAGCATAGGAAAAACTAAAATAACAATAATGCTAATAATAACCGAAAAATGCAATTCTGGAGCTCGAAAAAATATTGAATAGGAAGCTATGTAGTAAATGAGGATAACGGACCCTTTGCGGTCCATGACCAATTTAAGATTGAGCGGATTAATCGAGGATTGATCGATATACTTTTTTAAAATATACATTTTTATACCCTCACTTATTTAAGTTATAATAAATAACATATATTGACAATAAAGATTAATAAGATAAGTACTATAGAGCAACAAAAGTCATATTATAGAGAAAATTATGTAATCATGTCCAAAATATTATAGAGCAACAACCACCAACAGGACGACAACTACCACCAACAGAACAATCTCAATTTATTACTGACTTTTTTGTGACTTACCGATTAATCGGTGAACCGCTAAAGCGAACCACTAAATACCTAGTTCGGATCAGTCTACCCCCGATTTACACTAAACGCCGATTAATCGTCGCATAAATAACCCAGATAGGAAGTGACTCATAATTTTTCATTTTATATGAAAAGACTTTAAACCACATTTTTCGTTTTCATTATTTAGTTTTTAATTGGTCGAGGGGGAGCCTTTTTGAAGAAACAATACATTAAATTTTTTTATTTCCCATAGTGTTTGAAAAATTCAAAAGATATATTGTACATTTATCCATTAGAACATGTTACAAACAATTTTTATCTGGATAAAAATTGTAATTGGATGAGGAGGGCACAACATGTTATTGATTTTCTCTAGCTAAACTTGATAGGGATGTACACGAAGAAACGTTTTCAAAATCTTTTGTGTGTTTGTGTGTGGCGTGGGGGTGCTATGTCCCAGTGTGGAAGTCGTGTGTCAAATAGGAAAAAGTTTGGCATTCTTAGCTTTTCCCTCTTCTTCATCTCAACTTTCCCAGTTACTAGAACTCAGGTTTCATGGATGAACTAAAGTTTTAGACTCATTTAGAGACCTTACTTCCTCTCCGAATTTCCGTCATACCTTATTTATTAGATCAACTGCATAGTAAAGATGAATTTCCTAATCAAGATGGAGGTTCAAAAGAAAATTGTTCTTTTCCATAACGGGAATTCCATAATTCTGTTAGTATCCTTTTTATTTGGTTTTCCTGTACTTCATCCCATGAGGATAGTGCATCAATGTGTTTCTATCGAGGATCAAAATGAACGTTCAGTTTAACTGAGTTTGAGAGTTCCAGGAAAGAAAACAACTAACAGACTAAGACATCGTCAGATCAAATAAAAGAGGAAAGTTTGATAGGTTTTGTCTGTAAACCAGTGTGCACATTCACTGCAGTGAGATATTCACTTTTCCTTGTGCCTGAATTTGAATACAAGGTTATTTAGCTTTTGGTGATTTTATACTCTTATATTGTACTAGACCAATATCCAAAAGTAGTGTATACGCAGCATTCCCGTTGTATATCAAACGTAGACTAAAATAACCTAAAGGCATCAAAGCAAAGACAAAATCAATAAAAACTTTATTCTTTGATTTGAAATAACCCATAAAGGCATCAATAACGTCAACATGGTTGTAGATCGTAAGCACGTAAAGGAGCTCTCCAAAGCTTTATTCTTTGATTTAATCCAACAGCATATTAGACATTTCACATCAACAATAGATCTCTCCAAACCTTGCCTTCGCCTTCATGTTTCTTTCGGCCCATGCTCCCCGCCACGTAGCAAGTGGGATGAGTTGTAAGAGCATCTTAACCTTGAGAGGAGAAGGAGTTCGAGGAGGATCTTAAATTCTGCTTAAGCCCACTCATGAAGTTAAATTTCACAATCATTCAATTTATTTCTCAGTGCAAGGTCCCAGCATAACTCCCATTCAAGTGCTCTAGGAAATGGTGCATGATGTTCAGCTTCCTTTCAAAAGAGAAATAATACCAAGGTAATGTATAAAAAGAATGCATCTTCGTACCCTACTGTAGGAAGACACAAATGTTTAAACAGTAAGAATATGGTTCCTACGCATTGTAAGTTCACATCCTCACAGATAACAAATGTTGTTGCCTTCATAACTCGAACCTTATCCTTGTTGAATTTGTGTAAACCAAAATTTGCAACTCAGCACAAGTACTAGCATACTTCAACTGGATAACTCCTCCATATTACCCTTTTCCACCCCAGACCTATAACTCGTTTTCCAAATCTATTTCATCAGACAACGACTTTTCTACTTTTCTATTACCATTCAAATCCTAACCTACTTCTAGAGGAAGCTTGTGTTCCCAAATCTTACCACCAAAAGCTAGTGAAGTTTCACCTAACTTTGAGTGCATGGTGGCATGAAAGAGGCATGATGACGTAAGTCTTACCAACAGAAGTTTGAGCCACTCAAAAGGATAAGGAGATCAAGGAGGATGTTACCAACAAAATCATGAAGAATGGATATGCAATTGACATATGTCAGTGACTTCAAAGGATGCTTCATGATGGACTGATTATGGTTCTATGTCACAATAACGTGGGTATTCAAAAACCAATACTTTCAAATTTTAAAAACACGAGGATATTCAGATGGATGGGATGCTAAGAGTAGCACACATACGTGACAATGCAATGCATACTTCGTATCATAGCAGAAGCTTGAAATCAATCACAAGCTTAGAACAAATCTGAGAGTTAGAAGCTAAGAACTTGAAACTATGCATTGATAGGCTCCATCTTAAAAAGCTAGAAACATACTAAAACAATGAAATGACTTTCATGAAGAATAATATAATAAGGGAGAACCCTATCTGGACACTAGTGCTTCTAAATAAGCCACAAAAAGAGAAACTGACTTGGCAGGGTCGTCAACCCAAATTGACTCTGTCAATGTTGCAAAAGAATTCTGAAATTTGATTTTGGTTTGACCATATTTTTCCACAAATTCAAATACAATATGTTCTACAGCATTATGCAAAAATAAGAAACTAAATGGATAAATAAAAGGAATCCATATTGGATAAGTTAAGGGAAACTCAAACGTAGGCATGCTAAAGGGCTGGGTTCCCCGTCGGGTTCCTTTTTCATCTACACTTTAACGAACAGGAGTAACGGACCGGGCCTATTCTAAATTCATAAAATGCTAATACCACCCAACCCATTGCCGTCCCTACTCAAATGGAGCATTGTATGTTGGTTATTGTCCTAAATAAAAGAATTGTGATAGAATGACTTTGGATAAACTGAAGTAAAACAGATTCATGATATCAGCCCCACACCTTTAGATGTGTTCACCTATCAGATCAAATGCAATGAAAACTAGGAAACTCTTTAGGCCGTCTAATTTCTTCTTCCTATAATGGCCGAAGCTGTAATCTTTTTCCATTCAAGGTTATGCTTTTATTAGATGATCAAAAGATAACAGAAATTCTCCTTGTACAACAAATAAAAATTTTGAGAGCCCAAGAGGTATCCTTCACCTGCCCATGCTGATGCTGAACGCTATAAGGTAGCAACACAGTATCCTCCATCATGGCCTCCCTTAGTGCACCCTTGAAAATTCTTTCATTTATCTCAGTCCATATGCTCCAACAGATTGCATATGAAATCAGTTGCTGTACGAGCTTACAATTCAATATGTACTAGATTTCCAGCTCTTCCATATCCTCTAGTTGTGATTTAGTACCCCTAATACCATACCCTTCTTCTCATTTCCAACCCCACTAGCAGGAATAGGTGATTGAGAACCTCTTCTTAGCTAGGAAAGATAACACACAAGTACCCTGAATATCTATACCCTTGCAATCAGTGTTTGAGTAGGGATGAAATTCCAACATGTCATCAGCATCTATACCCTGTACTCTATTCTCTCTTATTGCAATTGACCTTTAGGTGGCATATCTGCTACTAAATCTATATACAGATATTTCATCCACTACTCAAAAAATAATTCCCACTGTTCAAAAAAAACAAGAAGGCAAAAGAATTTACAGCAAGTAACTTATCCCTTCTGTGACTCGCCCAACCAAAACTGGCATATAAATACACAAGGAATACATATCAACACCTCTTCTTCATTTTGGCTTTTCCCAAAGTTTAACTATAGACTGATCTGAAGATGAAGTAGCTATGTGGGACCAAAAGGGAGTATCTAACCAACTATAACTGACACTTTAACTATGTTCAATGTTTCTCTTACTGGATGTTAAGTATCCATTTCAACCCCATAATTTGTCCATAAACTAAAGAATATTAATATGGGGTCATTCCCATCTCTCTAATACATCAAAACATCAGAAACCATACTAAAACTACAACCACAAACACTCTATGAATGAGAGTGGATTCATTTGGATAAAATACAAACATATTATATTGAAACAAGGAGAAGGGGTAAAAAAAATCACCTCTTGTTCCTTCAGTGAGAGCCTTAGCAACACGAAAAGGAGTCTTCTTGAGCCCTTCCCTATTGGAATCCTCCCCCAAACCCTGCAACAGAACCTTCACAGCTTTCTCAATGGCTTGAGTACCACTTTTCACTGTCTGTTCTTCCTCTTCCACCTCTGGTTCTTCCTTCAAATACCCCAGATTCAATTTGACTCCATTTTCAATCTCCCCATTGAAATGCCCCTCATCCAAAGCACCCATTGACAAACAGCAATCCAAACAAAGGGGGGACTCAAAAACCAAACAACAACAACCCCTTTTATTCAAAATCTAATGTTGTTGCTGTTGTTGTACGAAACGCATCCTTCTTTCCCACCCTATAAATAACAACAAGGGGAGGAGAGAGAGAGAAAAAAGAAAAAAAAAGGTATTGGAGAGAGGGAGGTTGACTGGATGGCTAATGGGTGAATGGAGTGGAAACGAGAATGGCCATCAACCCAAAGGCCAAAAAGCGAAATTGATAGATAAACAAAGTGGGGGGATTTTGGTTGTTGTGGTATTGTGGGGTCGTCTATTTCTGCACCTTTGTTCCCTAATCGATATCTCAGTTACCAAAGAGAGGTGGCGAGGAGGTGATTATTGCCTAATCGGTGGTGATGGTGGGTGGGCAAGAGAGAGAGAGAGTGGGTTGGTGGGTCTTTAGTCTCCTTGGCCTCCCTTTGGTCTTTGCTTTCTCCTCCTTTGGTACAATAAAAAATCCCATTTTTTTATGGTTATCAAAATTTGGCGGTGGACCCCGTACGTAGACGAAACATAAGAAGGCTAGCTAGCTGCACCCACCCCCTTCTTCCCTTATTTCCGTCCTTCTCCTTCCCTCCTCGCCTCCCAGGATATCCGGATCTATCCTCTCTGGAATAATCAAAGGTGCTACAATAATTTTATAAGGTACTATTATGGTAAGATTCTTATAAAGTACATTAAATTGCCAGTCAGACCATGTGGTAAATCACGGTCAAATGGTCTAGCAATTTTTCGGAATGGGTTGTTTTGTCCATCTAACTATGATTTAAAACTAATCTACTTTAGTTTACAAATCATACAAGCTAATCTAAAAAGAATATTCTCTCTAACTTTTATTTTCTAATATTCTCTACACTTTTGTCATTTCTTCATCTTTTCCTTACTTTCTGTCTCTCGACATCTTCTCTACCTACACTCTATACATTATAAAACTCCTAAAAAATAAAATAAAAACTCTATGGAAATACGAGACACACCAAATACAGATGATGAGAAAATACAAAAAATAATAATAATAACGAAGAATTCATATGACATCATACGTATACTCGATTGTTTGACTCAATGCCCCCAACTACATTTATTAGATTTAGCTTTTGAAATTGCTTGATGTACCCTACTTTATTAACCGTGAAACAACTCTAATTAATTATTAAGAGAATAATAATACTCATATTGTTGATTTAGGACTTTATAGAAATGATTCAAATAATTAATTTTTGGATGTAGGATATTTTGGATTTTGAATACAATTTTTTCGAATTTGTTATAATAGTTACAACAATTTTTTTAAATTGATGCACTTAAATATTTATTTATTTATTTATAATACATATTGATAAACACATTGTATCATTCTACACTTTAGATTAGATGTAGAGAGAAAAGAAAATGTTTTTGCAATGTGGTTTTATAATATTTTTAAGACGTATATCTTATTTCTATTACACAACCTACTATAGTGTTTAATATTTATTTTAGAATTTGTGACGATGGTTAGTGTATCTTTAATATTTGTATACAAATTTAAAAGTTAAGAATTTGTGACTGAAGTTTAGTTTTATCGATACATTTGCTTTTATTCTTTAGTCAAAAATAAATTAATGCTCTCAAACGAGAAAATTTAATCACAAAATGATTTTTATTGATAGAAAAAGGTAAGTTGGTGTTACATATTTTAGGTTGGTGCAATAAAGTCAAAACAATCCAAAAGGCTGGTGTAACAAATAGTTGGTACAACCGAGACAAATAGTCGGGTTCACGTAGCAACTCCCATAATTATTAATGATAAATGTTTTTTTTTCTTTTATTGTTTTTCAGCGTATTTGCTAATCGCAAATGACAAAATAATGAACACAAATTTTTTCCCATAACTCACATTTATTTTTATTTACCAAACATTTTTTTGTAGAGTTTGTTAAAATTGCGGACACGGAGAACTTGGTTTATCAAAAAACACATTAGACAAGATAGGGTGGGAGATGGATAAAGTACAAAGAAAAAAAAAAAGAGAAAGAAAGGTCGAAGATAATATTATAAATTCATTTTTGATTACTATCCTTAAAAGCTTAAATTCATATAATTGATTAGTTTAAGAGCAATTCTAGATGTCGAGGTTTTGGGCGAGGGATGGTGCGTCGCACGCGAGCAGCTGACTTGGTGCAGCTGACGTGGTGAAAAAAAAAAAAAAAATTTGCGAGGGAAATGAAAGTTTTGGGCGAGAAGAAGAGGGAATGGAAGCTCCATTCCTAATTCATTCCCTCTCTCGCTCCCTGTGTCTCTCGCTCCCTCTCCCTCGCCCCATTATCGACACATTCGACCTCCCTATCCCCATTTTCGGCAGATTCGACCTCTCCCCCAAACGAAGCTCCTCCTCTCTCCATCAACACTGAAACGAACGAGAAGAACGAAAATTTAGGAAGAAGAAGGAAATAAGGAGAAGAGAAGAAGGTCTCCTTCGTCCCTTCCCTCTCGCTAAAGGTAAATTTTCCCTCTCATTTTAGGTTTTAGGTTTTAGGTTTTTAGTTTTTGATTTTCCCTTTACTTGGGTGTTTTAGATTATTGGTTTCGGACAAGAAGTTGGTTTTCATCGCTCGGACGCAGAGGTAAGCCCATTCTTCTTATCTTCGTTTCGTCTTCAGATCTAGGGTGCATTTTTTTTTTTATTTCAGTGTTCTTCAGCCGAAGAGCTTCATCTAGGGTTTTTTTTTTTTTTTTTCAGTGTTCTTCAACCGAAGAGCTTCAGTGTTCATGTGGGTTCATTTTTTTTTTTCAGTGTTCATGTGGGTTTTTTTTTTTTTTTTTATGAATTGTGGGTTTTTTTTTATAATTTCAGTGTTCATATCTGTAGAATTTTTCTTTTTCTTTAAGATTTGTTTTCATCAAAACTATTCTTAGATCTATATTCTTAATCGTGTTAAGGCACCACATGTGAGGTAATACTCGGCGAGCCCACGATTATTAAGATTAGATTAAAGAAGAATCTTCAAAATCATGACTATATTCATGATATTTATATCAGATCTAGGGTTCATTTTTTTTTTTTATTTCAGTGTTCTTCAGCCGAAGAGCTTCATCTAGGGTTCAATTTTTTTTTTTTATTTCAGTGTTCTTCAACCGAAGAGCTTCATCTAGGGTTCATTTTAATTGTAATAATTTCAGTGTTCATGTGGGTTTTTTATTTTATGAATTGTGGGGTTTTTTTTTTTTTTATAATTTCAGTGTTCATATCTGTAGAAATTTTATTTTTGTTTAAGATTTTATATATATAAGCATCTTTTTATCTCTGTGTTTTCATCAAAACTCTTCTTAGATCTATATTCTTAATCGTGTTAAGGCACCACATGCGAGGTAATACTCGGCGAGCCCACGATTATTAAGATTAGATTAAAGAAGAATCTTCAAAATCATGACTATATTCATGATATTTATATCAGATCTAGGGTTCATCTAGGGTTCTTTTTTTTTTTAATTTCAGTGTTCTTCAGCCGAAGAGCTTCATCTAGGGTTCATTTTTTTATTTATTTCAGTGTTCTTCAACCGAAGAGCTTCATCTAGGGTTCATTTTAATTGTAATAATTTCAGTGTTCATGTGGGTTTTTTTTTTTTATAATTTCAGTGTTCATATCATGTATTCTATTTCCTACTTGAACTGTAAATTAGTTGAACCTGCCACTAAGGTCCTAGATTTTTTTTGTTTAATTTCAGTGTTCATGTGGTTTTGTTTTTTTGTTTTTTTCATTTCATTTCTGTTTTGATTTCTGCTTATCATCTCCCTGTGATTTATAAACAAACATTACAGGAATGGATAGTGTAGAAGATAATGATTGTATGTTGGTGGAAGAAAATGTAGAAGAGGTGAGGGAACCTAAATATGGGATGGAATTCGTCAACCTTGACGAGTTTCAACGATATTATCGTGAATATGGTAATGCAAAGGGATTTCCAGTTAAAATAATGACTACTGAAAAAGATGATGATGGAAAACTCTTTTTGGCAGTAAATTCAGATATGTTTCAGGCGTAAATTCAGTAAATGTTCAGATATGTTTGAATGTATTTTGGCAGGCTATGATGTAAATTCAGTTGAAATGTTCAGATATTCAAGCTTAAACATATGTTGGCAGGCTATGACATCAATTCAGTTTGCAATGTCAGTCGTTTTTATCTTTGAATGTGTATTTGTCGCATTGTTTGATAATATATAAATTCAGTTTAAATGTTCAGATATTGACACTAGGAGGAAACATGTGCAAAGCAATTAATATAAATGCTGATATTGACAGGGAATGTTATTAAGAAGTGTTGAAGATGCTGAAATTTTGTTGGCAGTGCTGAAATATGGTTGGCAGGGTGTGTATTCAGAAATATGCAAAGTGCTGGAAGTGCTGAAGTTGTATTCAGAAATGCTATGCAGAAGTACTGGAAGTGCTTAAGTGGTATTCAGAAGTGCTATGCAGAATAGAGGGCTGATATTGCTGCTATTAAGAAATGCTGAGGAATACAAAGAGGAGCATCAAGTGCTATGGTTGCTTTTAGAAATACGGAATAAAATAGAAGGGGGGAAACAGCTTTGTAAATAAAGTGGGTTGGGAAGACAGCAGTATATAAATACCAATAAGATAGAAGGGAACATTATTCATTGATTTGTAATCTCATTGTACAGATAGCATTAGTTGTCTAGGAGTTTTGGAGCTTCTCGAATAGCTCTACAAGGAGATTGGCACTCTCTAAGCTGCTATGTACATTGCTTGTTATCTTACTTCTATCTCTCTAATACAATATCACTTTTTCATGTGTTTCACTTCTCTGCCTTCCATATCTGCTACTTCTAATTTGTCTGTTCCCAAATCATTTCACTGTCTACTATTGTGAATCACCAACTGACAGTATATGATCTCTGAAGTATAGTGCTGATCTTGATCAGTTGAAATAGCATCCAAGCTTCGAATCTGCAACAAGAATCAAGATAAAGAAGTGCAAGACTGATCTTGTTCAGTGAAATTATAGCTGAGTGGTGAATCTGCAAGAAAGAATCTGAGTGGTGACTCTGACATTGGTGCTGAAATTGCATTGCTTGGAACTTCAATTCTGCAGAAACCATTATAGAGAAGGTCACTTCATAACACTGGATTGTATTGATAGAAATGAAAGAGAAGTAAACAATCTGAAAGAGAAAAAGAGGAGAGGAAAAGAGGGTTACACATTTTTTGATATGAGGCTAAGTGGCTTTAAGATTCAAGGCTTTCACCTTGTATCTACAGAGGGTTACACATTTTTTGATATGATGTGTATCCTTAGATGCTTAAATCAAGCTTCATGCCACCTCCTCCCTCCCCCACCCCCACCCCCCGCACCCGCGGGTCCCTCCTCTTCATTTCTTTAAAAAACTCTTTTTTTTTTTTTTTGCTAAACCTAGCTAACCTAACCAAACAAGATAGAATTTTTGCAGATTCATGACTAGTACTGCCAAGAGCAAACTACCACAGCTTATAAGCTAACACATTGAAATAAGACAAACTCAATAAGCAACCAATGCGGAAAATTCTATAGGCCTAGTAGAATCAACATTAATCATTCCTTCATTCTATCCATGGACCATGAGAAACCATCAGTCAATACAACAAAATAACATCAACAAACAAAGTATCATAGACATCTCCGTTAGCCAAGCTCAGTCAAGTCAGAAAAGAATCAATGTCACCACATACCTCCCATCAAACATGTAAGCTAAAGCCAGTGCAGCCATGAAGCGTCCCATTTTTGATACTGATGAAAAACAAAGATCAACAAGAGCAGGAACTCCTCCTTCCTCCACTATACGAAGAGCATTACCTGGATTAAAAGCAAGATTCCAAAGTGCACCTGCAACTGTTTCGTGAACATCCTGTAAAGAAACCAGGAAAACATTTCAAACACTCAGATAAAGATATCCTTTTCAATTTTTTTTTTTAATTACAATCTTTTATTCTGTTTTTTTGTGTTTTTTTAATTTACTGCATCCTGCATCACAAATAGAAAAGTCTTGAGCATATCTATTCCTTTCATTAATACTGTTGAATGGGAAATGAAGTTCATGCAACAATCTAGAGTTTTCAAATCAGTAATCATATTTAGTTATCTCTCTCCAGCAATTTTTAATGACAAATTTGATGTTTGATGCAAATTGAAACAAGGAAAGCAGAGATACCTTTTTTGACATGAATTGGTTTTTGTTGAGACAAGCTTGTATCTCACAGGCTTCCTTCTTGCACTGCTCTTTCATCTCTTGCTTCCCCATATTTAGTCCTCTCCTCTTTTTCAAGCAATCTGGAAGCCAAGCAATGATTCTGCTACAGAAGACAGACTGACAGTGAATGGAACCATGTCTATGTAAAGGAAGGGAACTTTAACAAATGAAAAAAAATTCAAATGAAATGAAAACCAAGGCAGTGGACTCTGTCCAAACAATTCAAGGCACACAGGAAAAGCTAACATCTCAAGGCAAAGCTAACATGCAAGTGGCACACACCTATATGCTGAGTAGGACAAATGTAAAAATTCACTTGCCACAAACAAATGTAGTATAAAAGGACAGTCAATATTAGTATATCAAAATTAAAAAGCAAGATTAGATGCTGAGTGAACCTCATCGGAAGTTAGAAGAAGAACATCACTCATTCTCAAATACTGGTCAAGTGCTCTTTGTTGTTCAGGTGTTCCAATGGATAGAGTCCGTCCTCGAGGTCCAGGATCAAAAAATATAGAAGTTTCAACTTCTATGGCATATTCCAAAGCAGATGTCAGTAGACCAGGGGAGAACTCTTCAAAAGCTTAACCATTGCAGAAAAGAATATTTGATTGTTCGATTGCCATCTTCACCCTTTCTGAGAGTTTGCTCAGCCTCTTCAATTGAATGCAGGATCGTCACTAAAATCAGCTCGGCTAATAAAGGAAAAGAAAAGTGTCAGATCAACCGTAGCATGTAGAAGAAGACTCAGATGTAAAGTAATAAAAATTGCACAAAATATTTCAACTAGGTATTGTAGAAATATGTCAAAAAAAAAACCCTAAGAAAAGGCTTATGTTAAAAGTGTTTTACCTGCAAAAACCATGTCTATGTAAAGGATCCACCAAAACCCAACATAAAAGTGTTTCATAAGAGGCACTACCAGTAAGAAAACGAAGGTATTATTCAGAATTTCAAATCGAAAATAACACCATCATTGCTCAAAATATTAAAGTAAATACATGTGAAACATGCAAAATTTTCGTTGCTAACTTGCTATAACATGGAACTTCAAGCATATTCTTAGTGCCCTGCAAGTCACACTCAACACATCCCATCATTCAAATAACTTGAATGTAAACTATAAAGCAATTAAAGATACGAGAGCGATTCATTTTAGATGTAATCTATAAGCAAATCAGTGTACTTACGGAGAGTAGGAAGTCTGATGAAGAATCCTGGCAGAATTTGGAATGCAAACAGCAAGCTACACAATGAAATGACAAGCATACCATACGGAAGAAAAATATAACAATATCAAACACAAATTTCATTGGAATATGAAATATATTCACATCATACATATTTATGTACATATTACATTACATATAATTCCATCATTCGTCCAACTGCTTAAGAATATTTATTATACCTAAGATAATAAGTACAATTATCAAAGTATTGATTAAGTCCCTCGTGAAAGCCCAAGGATCATTGTTCCCTTGACTGACATTCGATGGACCGGCTTGATCATTCGATGGACCGGCTTGATCGTTCGATGGACCGGCTTGATCGTCAACAACTACATTGTTAACTGTGACATCTTCATTGTTGTGGGATTCCTCCGAATCTCTCCTCGCCGCTTCTGAGCGAACCCACAACTTGTATGATTCCTCAGCTTCTTCAACTGACATAAACCCCTTGTAAGAAGAACCACTATACCCTGATACAGACGAAAAACATGCGGGCCAGTTTAGGTATACTCCTGGCTGACGACCTCGACAGACAACATACGCTCTGAATGCCATTCCTGCAACAGGAGGGGATATAAGGAAGAGGGAAGTATAGTGTGAGAGGCTGTTGGAATTCAGGCGTGCGAACAAAGTCGAAACTCACACAAAGGTCTAAAAGTTCATTAACATCTTGAAACTCAAGTACATAAACCTAAGATGTACAGACTATTTCTGAACAAAAATCGTAAACCCTAGATCTAAAATAAGAGGAGAAAAACTAAATTGAAGCTTTGAAGGTTGAAGACGAAACGAAGAGAAGAACAAAGGGAGTTAGTGTTGCATATGATTAAACCTTATCGGTTGTTTCTGCCTTAATTTCATTATACATTACAACAAGACTTTATTTAGTTTATATGTATAATAAATACAGAAAGATGAAAACTTAAGAACAGAAGGAAAGACTTACAAATAAAAGGCTAAAGGTTTTTAAGCCATAATTTTATTTGCATTACCATATTCATGATAATATCGTTGGAACTCGTCAAGGTTGACGAATTCCATCCCATATTTAGGTTCCCTCACCTCTTCTACATTTTCTTCCACCAACATACAATCATTATCTTCTACACAATCCATTCCTGTAATGTTTGTTTATAAATCACAGAGAGATGATAAGCAGAAATCAAAACAGAAATGAAATACACAACATAGAATAAATATCATGAATATAGTCATGATTTTGAAGATTCTTCTTTAATCTAATCTTAATAATCGTGGGCTCGCCGAGTATTACCTCGCATGTGGTGCCTTAACACGATTAAGAATATAGATCTAAGAAGAGTTTTGATGAAAACACAGAGATAAAAAGATGCTTATATATATAAAATCTTAAACAAAAAGAAAATTTCTACAGATATGAACACTGAAATTATAAAAAAAAAAAAAAAAAAACCCCACAATTCATAAAAAAAAAACCCACATGAACACTGAAATTATTACAATTAAAATGAACCCTAGATGAAGCTCTTCGGTTGAAGAACACTGAAATAAAAAAAAAAAAAATTTGAACCCTAGATGAAGCTCTTCGGCTGAAGAACACTGAAATAAAAAAAAAAATGAACCCTAGATCTGATATAAATATCATGAATATAGTCATGATTTTGAAGATTCTTCTTTAATCTAATCTTAATAATCGTGGGCTCGCCGAGTATTACCTCGCATGTGGTGCCTTAACACGATTAAGAATATAGATCTAAGAATAGTTTTGATGAAAACAAATCTTAAAGAAAAAGAAAAATTCTACAGATATGAACACTGAAATTATAAAAAAAAAACCCACAATTCATAAAAAAAAAAAAAAAAACCCACATGAACACTGAAAAAAAAAAAATGAACCCACATGAACACTGAAGCTCTTCGGTTGAAGAACACTGAAAAAAAAAAAAAAAAACCCTAGATGAAGCTCTTCGGCTGAAGAACACTGAAATAAAAAAAAATGCACCCTAGATGAACCCTAGATCTGAAGACGAAACGAAGAGAAGAAGAATGGGCTTACCTCTGCGTCCGAGCGATGAAAACCAACTTCTTGTCCGAAACCAATAACCTAAAACACCCAAGTAAAGGGAAAATCAAAAACTAAAAACCAAAAACCTAAAACCTAAAACCTAAAATGAGAGGGGAAATTTACCTTTTGCGAGAGGGAAGGGACGAAGGAGACCTTCTTCTCTTCTCCTTATTTCCTTCTTCTTCCTAAATTTTCATTCTTCTCGTTCGTTTCAGTGTTGATGGAGAGAGGAGGAGCTTCGTTTGGGGGAGAGGTCGAATCTGCCGAAAATGGGGAGAGGGAAGTCGAATGTGTCGATAATGGGGAGAGGGAGAGGGAGCGAGAGACAGAGGGAGCGAGAGACACAGGGAGCGAGAGAGGGAATGAATTAGGAATGGAGCTTCCATTCCCTCTTCTTCTCGCCCAAAATTTTCATTTCCCTCGCAAATTTTTTTTTTTTTTTTTTCACCACGTCAGCTGCTCGCGTGCGACGCACCATCCCTCGCCCAAAACCTCGACATCTAGAATTGCTCTTAGTTTAATTATAGTTAGATGATCAAAATAATCTAACGTGCAAGACTGTTGGACCTTGTAGCTTTGATTTGCCACAGGGACGGCAAATTTGGACTCTGATATTATGGTTTCAATTTTGATATGAGGAACTAATTTGATATGTCACACATGCATGGAATATGGCCATTTCGTACTTCAAGTGAAATTAGCTGAAAGTTTTGAAGTGGTTAAATACATATAAAAACGTGTTTTATAAAGAAGTATATGGTAGGAAATCATGAAATTTGAAAGTTTAGTTTAGTATTTTAGCAATATTAGTTATAGTATTATTATAATTGGGTCAAGTTAGCAACAACTCATAATAGTTAGGGCATTGATTTTCAATTAAGTTTTATTTTGTTTACTTGTCTTTCAGTTGTCATAAGTTTATTTCAAATTTTGCTTTGTTTTCAATTCTTATTTATCACAAGTTTAATTCTATTTTGGCTAGGCACAATATAGTCCAAAGTGATTGGGACTATGTTGAGTATAAAGTTTTGCCCAATAGGCAAGCCTTGTTTGACACCACCAAATATGTTGTCACGCACCACCAACAACTTATATTTTTTTTTCTCCTAACCCACACCAACATTAAATAGGCTTTTATTCTCTCCAGTTTCTCTTCTCTCTCTCATTTATTCTTTCTCTTCCTCTTATTCAAGGGAGAACACATCCCGCCCCACCCGCCACCGGTCTCACTACCTTTTCCCTGCCTTCATTTTCCCCTCCCCATTTCATCTATTCATCTTATTCTCTCATCTACTTCATTTTCCCCTCCCCTTCCCTTTAATGCGAATGCGTGAAAATGAATACTCTATCCCAATTTTTTTCTTATGATTTCGAATTTAAGTTTGTTTAAAATTTGCAGTGAAGAATGTTGTTGTCATTGTTTATTGTTCCACATTTTGGAATTCAATTTAGTATTCCATTTAGTGTTTGAAATTACACGTTCAAGAGATATCACACAATCGATCTTTAGAGAGATCGCACACGAACCCTTTGGGACAATGAAAACCTTTTGAGTGAATGGAGGGAGACAGGGACGAGTGTGGGAGGGAAGACGAAGACTATGGGAGAGTTAGTGAAGTGAGAGGGAAGAAGATGTTCAAAATTTGGGGAAAAAACAATTGAAATAGTGGGGGGGGGGAGACTGACATGAAAAAATATGATTTGGGAGAGTGAGTGGAGGGAAAAAAATGATTTGGGAGAGTGAGTGGAGTGTGAGAGAGTCATGGTGGTGAGAGGGAAGATGAGAGATTTAGAAAGAAGACATGAATTCGATTTGGAAGGGGAGAGGAAACACAACACAACTTTTATTGGTGGTGTGGGAGATATGTGGTGTGGAAGATAAAGGAGGGGAGGTGTGAGAGATAAAAAAAACTTGAATGGTGGTGTGAGATAACACTTTTGGTGGTATCAACCAGAGCTTGCCTTTGCCCAATATAACAAGATCTGTTTCTTTTTATGACAATTCATTTGGTTGAAAACTCAAGCCTATTGGATTTTCAACCATCCATGTGAATGAAAATGTACCCTCAAAGCCAGAGGCAGAGTCAGGATTGCAGACAGAGGGGGGCAAAAAAAAGTTTGAAAAAACCAACTTACCACTGAATGTGGTTTACCAAACCGAACGAAGATTATTGTTTTTTAATTCCTATCAAACTCTCTCCTCTTCTCTTTTCTATCCCTCACAAACCCTCTTTCACTTTGTAATCTCTCAACTCCGCCTCTCATCTCACTCATTTTCACTCCCAATTCACTCAGCTTCGCCAAAGAGATCAACCCCAATCGTCATTTCCCTTCATTTTCTCTATCTGAATTAACTCCAAACCACCTCACCCTCCATCTCTTCGTAGCAGTTGGCTATATCGAACCCTAAAACGCGAACCTATCGATAGCACAAATTTTATACAAAGGAGGCAACCTAAAATTTTAAAATAACTCCTAATTTAATTTTTAGTAGAGTCGGGAGTCAAGATTGTATACAGGGAGGCAACCTAAACTTTTAAAAGGGGACAATATAAAAAATATATAAGTAACTTAGTAAAAAATTTCAAAAAGATAAGATCGAAGGAATTAAAAAAAAATGGATTTAAATTTCCTCCGATCTAAGCCGTTGGATCAAATCCGACGGCTGTGCTTTGTGCAGAGGACGTCCTCATGAGCACAAAGCACATGAGCTCCCCCCAATCCTTTGTTTTTGCCATACTCTTGAAATGTCTTCCGCCACTTGATAAAAGAATAACTTTTTCATTTCTAAAAGTCTCATTCCTGTCCTGGGATCCAAATCTTTGTTTTATTTGTCATCATTTCGTTCTTCCTTTAAGGTACTCCATCCACAAAATTCTTTTGTAGGTAAGAAAAATACATGACCCAGCCATCATATGATAGGATTCGAAATCATACTTTAATAATGAAGTATGTGTTTAAAATAATAAAGTCTTTTGACATATGATACTTTAATTCTTAAGTCAACAAAGTTTTCTAAATTCTAAATCATATTTCTTATACGTACATGCATACAAATTGATTTTTATTGATCAAATTCTCACCTACAAGATTAAACACAGTGGCACATATCCCACGTGGATGGTTGAGTCTTTGAACAAGTCGGCACGTGCAATATAAGGTGTTGAACGTGGGTTTGTGCTTCCATCTATGTCCTTTGCCCCACGTGAGCTTACCCAGGCCGCTAAAAATCTTTCCAAAACACATCCAAAGGCCCAAGCCCAGACTTTGTTTTTACTTCGTCCTTGTACCAAACCCAAACCCAAACCCAAACCCGAATTTTATCTGAGATTGATCAACAGTTGAAAACCCTCAAGCACTCCGTCTTCTTCAGAGAGAAATAGTGGAAGGAAGAAGATGAGCAAGTTGAAGAACATGGTAGCGGCAGCGGCGATACGCGGCGTTACAGAAGCGAGAGCAGCGATATTTGGTCACATATTGAATCCAACGGGTCAGAGATCTGCACACAAGATTCTCCGTAAGAAGCTCATTGGGGAGAAGGTCGCAGACTGGTACCCTCACGACATCAAGAAAGATGATCCTCTCGTCATGGCTCGTGAAGAGCAAGAGTAATTTCTAATGCCCATTATTCTTTCTCTTTATTTTGGCTTGCACTTCAACTGTTTGATGAAATGTCTCTGTTATGTTTAGTTTGTTATTACTTTGCTGCTTGGGTGCATGGATGATTTGTTAAGAAAGTAAAGCGTAAATTGTGAAACAATAAGGGCCCCATTACCTCTCTTACAGACACGATGGCAATCTACCGCGCACAACTCATCTTTTTAAAATTAGAAAAGATAACACAATAAGAAACTGCAAACTCGTACCCTTACCCAATTTTTACCTTCTGGTTCTCAGTATTTCTTGAGTTTGTTGGTTTAACGCGTTTGCCATACACAAGCTAAGAAATTGGAAAGGATTATGTGAAACTGCTTATGGAAGAATGAAACCAAAGGATTTTGTGCTCTTTGGTGGAACTTGGTATGCTCAAGCGTAGATAGAGTTTGTTCAGTTGTAAACATTTCGAACCATAAACCAAGCTCTTCTCGGTAGTGTATTTGGAGGAAGTGGCTGGATAAAAATTGTGGCTGCAAAAGATGCGTTCAAAACTGGGGAATAGCTTTGAAGCAGTCCTTAAGCTTTTATGGATTGAGCTTATGAGGGAAAATAAGATCATGGAATTTTTTTTTTTTTTTTTGGAGAAATTCATTCTCAAAAACTTTAATGGGTAGCATCACGGAAAATTTTGGCAAAATAGTTGGTAAGGAAGCATTCAAGACTCATCTCCTAAAATTGTATACTTTTATCTTCTAAGAAATTCGGTTATTTAGGGCAGTTTGGGATTTTGGTGAAACGTGTTGGGTGGAATGCATACTAGAAAGCGATTTTCTACATTGGAAGTTGGAGGGTAACAATGGGTATGAACCACATAAACAATAAGAATGATGATGACAATGGATGGAATGGGAGTAAAATGGCAAAGGGAGTTTCACCTTTATATCCTTTCTAACTCGATGGAAAGGAAAACTACTGCTGGATGCACCTTGTGTCTTACTAAACAAATTTGGGCCAAGAGTAGTCTGCTGAAGATCTCAATTTTCATGTGGCATGGTGTGTGAGAAAGTATTCCTACCTGAGATACCCTTTTAAAAGGACATGAAAATGAATTATTTGTATGTGGAATGCTAAAATCTTCGGAATGGAATCATTTCTTATGACGATTTGTGGTTTCTTTGGCCTTCTTGAGCAATCTTATGGACTTGGAAGAATATGGCTATCAATAACTGTGTCCTGAATAGAGAAATGTACGACGAAGTTGTTCTCGAGGAGAGGAAACTTTCAATGTGGGTTTTGGTTCTCATTGGGCATTTGCAAGAATGGAAATTTAAGGCATATCCTTTGACTGTTTTTGGTAGATTAGGAAATGATTCTCATTAAGCTATTTTTTTTAGTGCATTTGAGAGCTTCTTGTGTATCTCCCATTGTAATCAGTGACATCCTACAAGCAAATTTTGAGCTTTTCAAAAGGTAAGAGTGTGATAATGGATCTTTTAATCATTGGGGATCAACGAAAATTGCAGTTAGAAGGCTATATTTCCAGTTCTTTTTTTATATGTTAGGGAAGTCTCAATGTTGTAAATATTGATACATTTCCATTTATGTCAAATGGAGTAAAAAAGCTTTCCTCATGATAGGGATGGCTTGCTTTGGTGAAAAGTGCATTGTCCAATATCTGGCATATCATAGTGTTGTTTTTCTTATGCCTAGCTCCATGGCGAATAGATTATTAGAAACTTCCTTTTGAATAGACCAGAAAATGATGAGGGTTTTTATGCATTATGGTCTGAAATAATATGCATCCTGAAGGATTATGGTTGTTTGGGAATTTGCATTTTAAAGCTGTGTTCAGAAAATTGGGAGTTAATATCTATCCACTCATAGAAAGATGTGATACAAACTGCAATAACATTGTTTGCCTGTATGGTATGGATAATCAGTGATTTTCGGGTGTTTGGGATTGGCATAATCCCTCATTTATAGGGAAATTTTCAGTACAGAATGATTGCACAAAGTCACAAACAATGTCCCTATTTAGTTTCATATTACTAAAAGTTGGTAACAGTTCCTCACGAGTCACGTCTTAAGTAGTTTTTATTGTGAATACACCATGTGAACCTTAAGAAGATGCTTTTCAAAGTTATTTCTTTCAAGGAGGTTAGGATATCCTTGGTAAGGATGTGATGTACGTTGGATATCCAAGTATGTAAGAGAGTGATAGAAGGATACATGGATGTAAAGGTTGGAGCTTTAATGACCAAGGGAGGACACAAAAGGCTGAACTTGTGACTGAAAAAAGAAGGAATGCTTTCATGTTGATCAATCTGAAATTTTTTAGATCATATACATCAGGATATTGCCAATGCTATCATTTCAGTTTTTGCATTTTAGATACGGAAATGATTGATGTTAATCTGGGTTAAATATTGATCCTTAAGATGCCAATAAGAACAGGCACCAAGTTTCAGCCTAGAAGCTTGACAAATACTTCAGGAAATTGATGAACGAGATAATATCGAAGCACAAGTGTACTAAACTTGCAAACACATTTCACAAGCGTCATTGTTTTTATGCATTATGGTCAGAAATAGTGCAAATCCCGAAGGATAATGGTTGTTTGGGAATTTGCAGTTTCAAGCAATTTTGGGGAGTTTAAATATCTATTCTAGAAAGATGTGAGAGAAACGGCAATAACATCGTTTGCCTATATGGGTATGGATATTCGGCGATTTTCGGGTTGTTTGTGTGGGATTGGCATAATCATGCATTTCTAAAAGAAAATTTGGCACAAGATGTTATGAACCTAAACCCACTGGACAATTTCCCAATTTAGTTTCATATTACTGAAATTGGTAGCAGTTCCTCATGCGTCATGTGAGTTTTAGTGTCAATTTACCATGTTCACCTTGACAAGATTGTCTTTCAAAATTTTTTCTTTCAAGAACGTTAGAGCATCCATGGTAAGGATGCGATGTACCTTGGAGAGCCAAGTACATAAGAGAGTGTAGAATGTGAGTGGAGGGAAAGCTTGGAGCTTTAATGATCAAGGGAGGATTCAAAAGACTCTATTTATAGCTTAGTAAAGAGGGATGGTTTTCATGTTGATTAAACTGGAAATTTTCAGATCATTCATGTCAGGATGTTGTCAGTACTATCTTCCTCCTTTTTGAATTTTAGGTACAAAAATGATGAACAAGTGTACTAAACTTGCAACCATATCTTATAAGCATGTGATTTTCTGACTTGAGGGTGTTTAGAAGTTGTGAAGCAGTTTGGATTGGAGATTTGGGTAGCTGGATTGAAATTAGGTTTGAATAGGACCTCACTTGGTACTATAACGTAGGATGGGGTTCAAAGCAGGGAGAGTCTTTGCCTTTTCTTGTGTTTTCATTGCTAGAAGACGTGCTTAGTAGAAATATTAATTGTGAAAGACAGAGAATCATCATCCAGGCTCACTGAAATCCTTCACACTAAGATAGTGTTTGGCTTTTCTGCAAAACGATATGTGAATGGTATTTAAATGTTGGATAACATGTGAAAAAAATACCCAGGATGCCTCAAGTAAAATATTCTGATTAATTACGTAAATAATTTTGGTGGGTGTAGACCCAGATAGGAGAGAATTTCAAACATCTTGAATCCCAGACAAAGAAGTTTTCTTGAAACTTATTTGGGATTCCATCCATTCAGGAAATTGTGAAAAAGAACTGCTTTACTTGAAATACTTTTAGAAATGTGCTAATGGGTAGGCTGGACATAATTATTTTATTTTCCTATATATTATTTTTTATGTACTTTGGCTAATATTTGTGTTAAATAGCATTGCCATTTGTATGATAATAAGTTGATAACTGCCCACAATATGGCTTGTTGGTACTGGAAAAAGAGGCAAAATAGATAACTTGAAAGCGTCATGGCATACTCAGTTATCTCTTAATCTAGCTATGTTAGGCTCTTTAACTATTGTTGTAGCTCAAAGTAGTTTCCCGCTTTCCAAAACAAGTCGCTGTTGTTCCTAAAGGCAACAGTAGGGTCCTGCTTTGTTCCTTTCTAATTGCGTAGTAAGAAAAGCAGTTGCCCTTCCCCCTCGTAGGGTTGCTCTTTTCCTTCGGTGAGTAGCTTCCCGTCCTTGCTTGTCTGGTAGTTGAATAAAGGTTGTTTTGCTTTTAGCTTCCCCTTTCTGCGAGTGTTCGGTTTCGAGCTAAGATGCCTTCCAACTCCCTATTAGTAGTAGAGCTGAGGATAGGGGTATAGCTAACGTCCGCTTGTCCATCCTTTAGGTCTGTATCGGATCCGACCTTGTTGGTGTTGTAAAAAGAGGCAAAATAGATAACTTGAAAGATTAATGCACGAGGGGATCATTTAAACGGATGGGTGACACAATGCTATCCAAAAGGGGTGCAAGTATAAATATGAAGGTGGGCTTTGGATAAAATCCAAAGGATATTTACTTTCTAAAAAGGTCATAAAACAGATGTTGAGGTATTCCTGAGATCAAGGTGGTTCGGTTTACTTCCCCTCGACAGTTCAGCAGCTGGCAGAAGATTGGTTTAATTATGATGTCAGGCCTATACCTTTAGGTTGTCAGCAATAGGAAATGGGTTTGGGCTAGAATCCTCCATGCCCTTGCATGGGTCATTTGGAGGGAAAGAAACAATAGGATTTTTAAAAATGTACCTAGAGATGCACATAGTTTATGGGTGGACATGAAGATTACTTTGTGTATTTGGGTCATAGTTGGGGTATATTTAGAGACACTTAGTTCTCATGCATGTTTGACTGGGGTGAGATTCTGAGAACAAAGATCCTTCGCTCTAATTGTATTCTTTTGCATTTTGTTTATATGAATACCATACTTTTGTTTTGCTGATTAACAAAAAAGGTGGTTCGGTTAATTTTTTGGGAACGCGAAATATCAAAAGACTTTTGGGGGGATCCGCTCTATTTTACGATCTGTTTTGTATTTAACCAGGAGCCAATGCTCAATTGAAGAGATGGATCCCTACTGTTGAGAGCCCTCACAGTCAAGCCACACCATGATGCAATTGTCCTAAGATACACGGTGTTACCATTGAAAAAGGGTCTTAAATTATGAACTTGAGATTTACTAGCACCTGATTATTGGAGAGGAATAATGGAAACCTCAGATATCATAGATGGAGTGAAGAAGGATAAAACAGATGTGATTTCTGTTTTAAAGCTGGGTCCTGAGGCTCCAGAAAGAGTGAACTTGTCGAGGATTTGAGTGAATGGGTTTGGTTAAATGACTGGAAGAAAATTCTCGGTTAAAACACCGTATGAAGGAGAAAATTATATATATATTTATTTATTGAAGTTGAGAATCCAAATGTAGAGGAGCATAGCGTACAAAGCTACTCAGAAAACAACCACCTAACAAACTGAGAAATCACACCAGATGCAAATTTAACTAATTAACCACGAAAATTTTAAAATGAGAGCTCGATTTCAAAAGACTTGCTGCACCAACTGAAAAACAAGCTTTTAATCTCATCCTTCACTCCACATCATGATTGACATTCTTAAAAAGCCTCCTATTCCTTACCATCCAAATACACCACAAAGGGGATGAGCTGCCTTAACTTTTCCCGTTTACTGAAATGCGACTAATGTGAGCCACCAAGAGACATCACCCTCACCCAATAGACCCACCCTTGTTTCAGCGAGAAAAGAAGACCCATGCCAAACAAGTGAAAGGGTAATGGAGAAGAAGATAGTCCACAGACACACTAGGAAATGCATAAAGGGCATGCATTAAGATTCTCTTCCTTATTTTAAGGTTGTCTTGGGTTTAGATTTTATTGAGGATTGAAGTTCAAACAAGAAAGCCACCTTGTAAGGAGCATAGATTCCCCAAATGCTAGAAGAAGAATATGGCATAAGAGGTTTTATATGTAATTATAAAGTGCTGAAGAAGACCACTTTACTTCTCTCTCAAATATGAGAATTAGATATAACATGGGGGGTGTCCAACCAAGTCCAAGAGAAAAGCAAGACTGTCAAACTCTTAAGCCTTTAAATTCTTTCAAAAGTCCAAGTTCCATGAATGGCTTTATGCATAGTGACATTATGATCTGAATGGATTTCAAACCCTGAAACCAGTTACATAGGGGATACAAGCCTCACCAAAGATTCTCCTAGATCTAATGCATCCTTGAAACATGGCCTCTTCCTTAATTGTTCAATCCCATCCATGCTAGCTTTCCATATGCCACGCCCACGGCGGCTTTTAACCTTACCATTCTTCTGACCCTACTTTACACCCATGCTAGCCACAACAACCCTCCTCCAAAGACTATTCTCTTCCTCCTGAACCTCTGAAGTCATTCATAACCAAATATTTCTTAACACCACTCAGCCATTTAACGAGGTGGTGTTTACTATTTAGCAGCAAGAAAATTTTGACAAAGGACACTTTTCTCTATGGTTGCTCAAAATAATGGTTAGGGCTGCTTGCTATATTTTCCTTGATCGCGATATGGAATACAAAGAAGGCCATCCTAAAATTGTAAACAAATCTATGCACAACACTATAATGAATTCTCATATGAAATAATTTCCCAGTTCTCACAACACAAATGAATTCTAATTTGTAATAATACCCTAGTTGTGTGAGGCTCCATAAGTTATTACTTCTACTTGGGTGATGCAATTAATAAAGGAAACTCAAATCAATAATTTCTAAGCAATTCAAAACACTAAAATCACTTCGACTTCATCTTCATAAAAAAAATAACGATGAAAAGTCCATTTTATATCCTTAACTTTCATACTAGTATTTCATTAACTTGCTATTAGCATGCGACTAATATGGTTCATCACGAGTTAGTACAGTTCAAATACATAAAAACGAGTCATCTCACAAATATGCATGTTACGATCATGAGGACAAAAAAATACATTAATAAAATTCAGAAAACAATCATTTCATTTAATAAATCTTGACAAAAGGATTGGAACTACAAAAATCTTGTCGAAATCGGGGTTACTGGTTGATTTTTTGGTCAGTCAAAAGTTTAGCTAGTCAATAAATATGATAAGGTGATCATCTTCTCCATAACATATATAGAGCAGATTTCAGATCAATGTATCAACTTCATCACATAAAAAAATACAGTTTTTCCTCCCACCAAATTATACATTCTATTTACCACTGGAAAGATAAACATAAAATCATATGAAAATAATTTTGAACCAAAAGGATCCATATTGTCATGCAACTTATGATATTTCAACAAAAGTGTAAGAACATGACCATCTTTGAATCATGGTCATGGTAGCGATAGAAATCCAAAATATCATTAGACCTACCGTTGGAAAGCTAAAGGTAAGATCTTCTTTAATAAGCTTGGGAGTAATTTCAGGCAAAAATTACCCATTTCATCATCTTTACCTACATTTTCAACCTCATTCCAAATTCGTTTTTAACAATTGCAACCACCCAAACAAGTTTTTCTTTGCCATGACTCTATAAACATCTCTCTTACAATAAACACTCCATGGAAAATATACAACACAAAACAAATCAACCCCATTGAAAACATAAAACCAAATAACAAATTCGTAACTGAATTTCCAAGTAGCGAAATAATTTCATAACTTAATAATATCTATCTCACTTGAACTAGTCAACCTCCTAACGATTCTAAACAACCCACAAGAGCCTCCACGATGAAATCTTCGATGAACTCGTGAAACCCTCGAAATACTTCAATTTCAATTAAAAAAAAAGCACTATAAAAAGCTTCACTCCCTGTTGTTGATTTTCCTCTCTCAACCGCCTCTTAAAGATGAAGAAATGAAAGAGAACTGAAGAAAGAAAGGCAATGTCTATATAAAGTACGGTGGTTATATGCCACCACGCGGTGTATGTATTAATATACGTTAGGACACGCTAAATCTAAACTGGAAACGATATGTCACAAGTTTTTCTAAGATCCAATTATGAACAATACATTTGTTTCTACACTTGCAAGATCCACAGAATGCACGGACAAAGACACTGCCACACGAGGAATCTCAAAAAAGTAGGACATAGACACTGCAATAATAAAATTATATATATATATATATATATATATATATATATAATTTTGTCAAAATGCATGCAACACCTTAAGTAGAATGAACAATGGTCCAAGACCATATTAAAATAACGCTATAAAGGCTAAATCCAAAATATTGAAATATATAATTCATGGCATAGGTCGAAATCTTACTATATTGACATCAATGTTTAATTTTTCATAGTACAAAATGCTTTATTATTTCAATACAGTCACTACTCTTACATAGCCTTTCAAAATTTTGGGGTGCAACTTGCTTACTTGCACCATTTTTCTAAATCTAAATCAAAAGCTTTCAAACAAGAGTATCCAATTAGTGTCTGATAGTGTCCGACACAAACACTTTGAATTTTTCTGTAGTGTTCTGTGCTTTAGAGACAGAAAAAATGGATCCCACAACCAACCCCAATCTGCCTAAATGTCGTCCTAGCACAAGGAACACTACTAAATGCAAAAAAAAAAAACTAGTAAACATGAAAAAAATACCTACAAACAAAATTAGAATAAAAAAATTGATGAAAATTTGAGGTCTCATGTCATACACACTTCAAAAGGATATCATCCTGAGATCATATTCATAAAAAAGAACCACAAAGAAAATAAGTCTTTTGTCTAACTCCATACACAACTCATTCTGGTTGTGATGGTATGTTATTATCATGATTAATTTAGGGGCAATGGGAGTTCGGAACACAAACGAATTTGTACTAACCTTGGAAGGCCCACAACTTTTTTATGGTAAAATCAGGACTCCTCGTGTTTTGTCTAAATCGACACACAAAAACAAACAAACCACCTTTCTTTCCCTTTCGAATTGTAACCAATGCACTCGCTTCCCTTTTGAAGAACACCTTCAAACTTTCACTCGATTTCAATCGTTTATAGTGGTTTCACCAAGAACACCTTCGAAATCTCTCTCTCCATCTTGCTCAATCGATTTCAAAATCAAACACTTGAAGCTATTGGTCAGCTTTGCCTATGAACTTAATCGTCGAGGTGATGGTAGAGAGCGTTTAGGGCTTCTTTTAATATGTTATGCAATTGCATGCTTGAAGACATTATGTAATTGAGAGTATTTAGGGCTTCTTCACAATTACATAATTCATAATGTCTTCTTTCACCCACTAAACCGTTAGTGAAAAGTCAAGAATCAAAGCCAAATTTAAGTTTTAGGTAATATTCAAATTGATTGTTTGTTTATTCAATATCATAGATTAAATTAGTGGTAGGCACTGGTTTTAAACCAATTCCAGGCTATCACATGACACTTGAACAACATATAAGTGTGTGTACTATAGATATTATGGTAGGCACAAAAATAAACAACATATTCACAAGGCTACACACTATACCATTGAACATCAATGCCTACCATAAAAACTATGGTAGGCACAGTTGTTAAACAAGCACGGATTTACCGACAACTGCCTCGCCTCCTCTCTTTCTCTCCCTCCCTCTCAGCTTGATTTATTTCCCTTTTCCACCAGCCATCAGCCACCAGCAACCCCAACCTCTCTTGTCTGTTTTGAAAAAGATGGTTTGTTTTAAGGATTTTCTCGAGATGAATTTGTATATCAAGGTCGAGTTTTGTATTTTATTCATAGAATTTTTCTAAAGATACATGAAAAGTTCAACCCATTAAAATTTCCTCAGGATACATGTTTGTATATCAAGGTTTCTGTGGGTTACTGTTTGAACGGTTTTTTGGTAATCAACATGAGTCTTTTGACAGTCAACGCACGTTGACTGCTAGTCCTGAGAGAAATTGCAATAGTGATTAATGTTAGGGGTAACCTCTAATAAGCTATTTTTATAGGGTGCAAATCTCAAATATCCCAATTTTTTTTTTGTAAATATATAATTTTACATTTGAAATTAATTTTTGCCTCTTAACTTTATACCAATTTAATTTGTTCCCTATATATTTGTTCTTTGTGCTCCTATAAAGTAGCTTGTTGCATCCATTTTCTCCCCCCATAAATTAGATGGAGTTTTATTTAATAATTGATGTTTTTATAAAGTTATTTATGTATAATTTGTTAAAGTAATTAATTATTATTCTATCATTAACTAACTATAATTCATCACTCCACCCCCGTCAACAAAAATCTTGGCTCCGTCGTTAAATGAATTGCATGTTGTAATAGATCTTCTTATCATAGATTGAAACAATCCCTACCATGGATTTGGATTGGATAGATAAAAACAAAAAAATGAATAGCATTGAAATATTAATTTTATGAAGTCAATCTTCTTAATTTTGTATATTTCTGACTTCACACCTTCGCAAGTTGAGTTAGGGAGTTCTGCCAAACGTTTTAACATAAAAGGCAGATGAATCTGCTTTTGTACTTTACACAGATTTCATTAACATCGAGTTTATGTTAACATAACTGATTTTTAAGTTAATCACAACCTGGCTCATCTGTGCTGAATTTTATTTTCTGTTGGCCATTAGTGCATCCATCTCAACTACTTTTGATTTGTCTTTGCAGGCGTTTATCGAAGCTTGAAATGTTGAAACGTCGTGGGAAGGGACCACCCAAGAAGGGTCAAGGAAGGCGTGCTGCAAAGCGTAATAAGTAGACTGAGATAGTTTCGTAGAGTTGCCTTCTAGGTTTCAAACTTGGCAACTTGTGTAACTCCAACTTTAAACATATATTTTGTTTCTTCTACTTTAGATCATCTTCTTATTAGGATGGCCTCGATCAGTGATGTGAGGTTCTACTTTGACATCATGAATGAAAATTCTTTTACATGGAATTATTTAATCATGTGAGCAGCAGGGGTGGCAATTTTTCACCCATCCCTTTACACAGCATGAAACATAACAGGAAGTTGGCAGGTTTTCTATTGAATTTGTTCGTCTTCAAGTCAGGGTTCCTGCATTAAATTAGTGTTTGTGGCTGGTGCTTTCTGTTGTCATGTTTGGTTAACACAACGTATTCATTTAAGGAGAAAACTTTGGAAGATTCGTACTTGCTACGTAACAGAACTACACCATTGATCTGAAATCCAGTTTTCGGTGCTCTTGTGCAATATGAAATACGAATGTATTTGTGCCTTAAAGGTCACCCACATTCCATGGTACCCATTAATAGAATAGCCTTTTACAATTGTTTGTTCCTGTATCTGGAACAATGGGTTTGATGTTCAGTTAAATTGTAATAAATTTTCCTACAACTCTGCACATGCTTTCAGTGCTGGAAAATGATGATTGCTTTGGTTGTTTTCAATACCTATTTTCAAATTTTGAGTTACACCCCTCGTATGGACAAGCTTAATTAGCAATAACTTAAAACAATTTCGGATCAATCCTGAGTTTACTCTGACCTTTCTGCATAGCAGCATTACACTAAACAAAGTTTTGAAAATTGGTGCAAACACAATGGACTCTACAAGTTGAGTTCTTCAAAGTTTCAAACATACCATCTAATTCCTCTAATTCCCTAGTGTAGCAATGTTGATGGACTGCACTATTTATTTTTCACTTTGGTTCTGTTTGGTTACAACAGAAAATACTTCATTAAACAATACTAAAGAAAAAACTACATCCATAAGTAAACAATACTTCATTAAACAATACTTTCAGTTGAGTTCTGTTTGGTTACCAAGAAAAACTAAAGAAGTACATACATTCAAGCCTTCGAGAAGTAACAAATCCATAATCCCCATGATAAAAAAAAGTTAAGAACCACAAGATCGTAAATGTTGAGAGCATTCAGAGGTGTGCAAATACCAATTTGAATGTGTAAATCCCAACCATTCAACCATGATATCTATGTCAAAATTTTGACGAAAACCAACATAGGCAATTATCAAGAAGCTAAAAATTTTGACGAAAACCAACACTTCAATTTATCAAGAAGCTAAAAAGTTTTTAGCAGACCCGAAATCAATCTCTTGGCAATTATATCTAATTTGTTGGTTAGTTTCATAATCATTTGAATCGCAAAGGCCAAATTTAATTAAGTGCTTGATGAAACCACATAGGCCTAGACCTATTGCACTACAAAGGACCAAAAGTTTTGGTTTCTAGAGTTATAAATTTTCAACCATCCAGCCAATTTTCACAGTTTATCAAAATTTGCACTTTTCTAGCCAAATATTAGGAAGTACAGAGAATTTGACATTACAGAGCAAATTAATAATCTGGCGATGTATTGAAACCTAGGAGAATTTCAATTTCAATAGTTTCATATAATTCAGCTAACTGAAAGCAGAGTAAGAAAAAGTCTGTTTAATGGCCTTAAGAACAGGAGTGACTGCTATCCATAATACCAATAAAAACCAAAATCTTAAAACTGATAATGCTATAAATCCAATCGAAATATATAAGAAACTCCAGAAGAATGTTGGTTTCCTAAAAACGATCGGTCTCACAACTGAGTTCTTCCAGTAATCCTAATAGTCTCATGATGCTGCTACATTCAAACTCCTACGAACAATACACATGCACAATAATATACTGTTTAAATTCAATTCCTAAGTAATGACTTGAGATTTGTTTCAATAACTTACAAATCAATTCTCTATGGCATGAATCGCCTACGCTTCCACTTGTATTTGTTTAGGTCCTTGTTCAGGCACCAACGAACCGGGCCCTTCTTTCCGATTAACTCTCAAAGAAGAATTATACCTGCTACGGCTATGCAAAGGGCTTGATACCAATACCTTCAAGTCCGAGTTCCTATTGATCTCCAAAACCTCGGGCACACCATCTCCACACCCCTTAGACAAACCAACATCTATACGAATTGCCTGATTCTCACAAACACCATTAATTCCAGCACTCTGAATTGTGTGTCCCATTATCATTCTTTTAGCACCAGGAATGGTTGCTAAAACATGTTCAAGAGTCTTACAATCACAATTCTTAGCCGCTTCTTCCGAATACTTCCTCAACCAAACAACTGCATTTCTCCCCCGAGCAAAGTCCGGTGACCACCGCCCACTTAATCCATTAATCCAATCCCTAACCTCCTCATTAATTCGTTCTAAACCGTAGGAAACATGACCAGGAAGGAGACCTCCATGGACAAAAACAGATTCACCAATTACTAAAACAGTCGGACTTTCCGACAAAAATCTACTCGAAATCGGACCAGAAGGGCGCAATGCCCCAATTCTAGCCCTAATTCCCTCGTGAAACTCTTTCTTGATCTTTTGAAATTCGTTCGGAATTCCTTCAAAAAGGTCTTTAGGTTTTTCAAGTCCAACACACGAACTTTTCATATCATTTCCTATACGAAACCAATCGGCCCAGATTTTGAACTCACGGAGAGCGGAGCGAGCGACGAACCTGAAATCGGCCTCCACGTTCATGATCTCGTGGTTGCCGATCATGGTGATGACGGATCCGCCGCATCTCGAGGCCTGGCTTTTGAGCTTCTCGAGGAAGTAGAGGATCTTGAGCTCGTCTCCGCCGCGGTCGAAGACGTCACCGATCTGGACAACCGTGGCGTTGCCGCCGATCCAGCGGTCGGAGCCGTCAATCAGGCCGGCGATTCGGAAGGCCTCTTTGGATTTGGTCAGGTCACCGTGGAGGTCGCCGATTGCGACGAGGCGGTCCGGGGCGGGAAGTGTGGTTTGGAGTGGAGGGTTTTGGTGGCCCCGCGAGAAGAAGAGGCCGCTGAATGCGAAGTCGACGAATGTGTCGACGAAGGAGGAGAGTTGAGACGGGACGTCTTTGCAGATTGAGTCTGATGAGTCTGCCATCTCTCTCTTCGAAAGTTGAAACCTCGGCCTGTGTCTGTATTTTAAAGGGATGGACGAATTGGGAGTTGGAGATGAAGAGAATGGTGCTGACCCAACTCTCTACCATGTTGACTTGTGCGATGAAAGACATTTTAGTTTGGCTACAAATGTTTGGAGTAAAATTCTAATTGTCGGGGGATTCAGCGAGGGACCCCACAGGGGGAGGGGGAGGGGGAGGGGGAGCCGTTCAAACACGCATCTCGGAGGGAATGGACGGCTCCCCCTCCCCCTGTGGGGTCCCTCGCTGCTTCCCTCCACGATTAGACGGGTTCATGTTTGGATTGGGGGGGGATGGGGGTCGTCATGTGCACAGATCTGGACCGTTAGATCTATTAAACGATACAGATCTGTGGATTTGAATTTTTTTTAGAAAAGGGGAAGTGAAAGGTTTGGGAGGGGCTCCTAGGCGGGAAACAGAACGTCAAGAAGAAGAGAGCCCCAATAGCTCGATTTTTGGCGTCGATCCAGGTTGCAAACACCGACCTACACCCACCCCCTTCTCTTCCTCCCTTTTGCTCTAGATTCGGCATCGAATCAGGTATTTTTTATGAGCACTATGATGACATTGATGACATGTTATGCAATAATCTCGTTTCATCTATGAGTCCTTTGTATGTTCTTCTGCAATAATGTTGCACTTTGATGACATTCCTTCTATACAATAAAAGGCATGATAGTCATTGAATGGACTGCTTCCATAGTGGTTATAAGTTAAAACGTATGGGTGTTGCCGGTACAGTTTATAAACATTCATTTGTGTCCAAACCTTGTATTTATAAATGTGAAATAATGGTTCCAATACTTAGTTTACTTATAAACAGTACAATCAAAATTAGAATTTGATGATATCATATATGACCATATCTTCAACTATATGTATATGAAAATACATCAAAGTTTGAACTTTATCAGGAAATGTTTTTGACTCTTCATGTTCAAGTTTATCTGTAGCATTCTTCAGCTGCATTAAACATAATTATGTGATATGTGTTACTACTAGTCAGCCAAGTAGGCGACTTCTTGAGTTTCTCAAGCAGTCCAAGTTTTCAAATGTCATTTTAAGATTCGTAACTTGTAAGAAAAATGCTTATGTTTTACAAATATCCTGAGGAGTTTGTTGTTTTGCTGACACTCCTTGAAGATTGAAAGTGTTTTACTCAATACCTGAACAAAGAATTTAGGTTCAAATTGCCTTGAATGAGAACTAACTAAAACTGATCCTAATGGTTCTAATTTTCTTAGGAATTAAAAAGGTCAGCTCTACTCGAAATCTGAATGAGATGATCCTACTAATTTTATAAAAAAGAGAATGCTTATGTCTTGTTACACCGGTAACAATGTAGCTAATTGAAAATTGAATATGTTTTTTTTTTTTTTTTTTTGCGGAATATTTGTGTTAGTTGGCATGGATGTTGATGATCCAAGTGTGGGCATGATGTTTGATTCATTTGAATGTGGTTGGGAATACTGGAAAAATTATGGGAAAAAATGGGATTTGGAGTTAGGAAGGAATACTCGAATAAGAGTAGAATAGATTAGATAATTATCAATGCAGTGTATGTTTGTTATAAGCATGGTCTCAAGAGAGAAAAACACCCACAAAAAGGTGTTGTTACTCAACAAAGATGGGATGTTAGAATTGACTACAAAGTAATGTTCAAACCGGGTTTCGATAGAGTGACTGGCAAATACAGAGTCAAAGGATTTATTACCGCGCACAATCATGATTTGGAGCCCAATGAGACCACCCATATGCTAAGGTCGTATAGGGAGGTAAACATATCACAAGTCTTAGCGATTGAATTAGCTTCCAACTCAGGTATAACTCCTAAGGCTACACAATAACTTTTGAGTAGGGAAACATGAGGTATAAGTAATCTTGGGTTTCCATTAGAAGATAAAAAAACTTACCTAAGATCAATGAGACAGAAAGAAATGGTCAATGGAGAGCTTGGAGGTATTCTGCGGTACTTTGAGCAACAAAACTAAAAAAATGTTTCATTTTATTATTCATTTCAGCTGGATAGTGATGATTTAGTTACTAATATATTTTGGGCAGATTCTAAAATGCTTGCAGATTATGCGGACTTTGGTGATGTGGTAACATTTGATACCACTTTTGGCACTAATAGAGAATTCAAACCTTTGGGAGTGTTCACTGGATTTAATAATCATAGAAAAATTGTGATTCTTGGTGCAACAATTTTATACGATGAGACCATTGAGTCATTTCTGTGGCTTTTTGAAACTTTTGTGAAGGCACATGGTGGTAAGAGACCACATACCATCTTCACTGACCAAGATGTTGCGATAGGAAATGCTTTAGCTACATGATGGCCAGAAACATATCATGGGTTGTGCACTTGGCACATAATGCAAAATGGAATCAAGCATTTGGGAGGCCACATGAAGAACAAGAATGTTGGTTTTTTGAAGGAGTTTAAAAAATGTATGTTTGAGTACTTGGATGAGGTTGAATTTGAAGTCAATTGGCAAAAAATGCTTCATGATTTTGACTTAAAAGAGAATAAATGGTTAGGTCGCATATATGCTTTAAAGGAGAAATGGGCTAAATGTTATATGAAAACACAATGACCTTAGGGATGCAAAGTACACAACTAAGTGAATCATTCAATAGTGACTTGAAAGATCACTTGAAATCCGACTTGAACATTTCATGTTTTTTCAAACATTTTGATAGGGTATTAGATCAAAAGGGGAATAATGAGTTGGAGGTTGAATTTTTTGCAAGGCAAAAAGTGCCTACATTGGGATTATTCAGATCCCCTTTTGTTGAAACAAGCCTCACAAATCTACACACCTTGAATTTTCAAACTTTTCCATGAAGAATTTGATCTTGCATCAATGGCTTTGATAAAAAAAAAAGGAAGATCAAAATAAACACGAGTACATTGTTGCTTTTCATGATACAAAAGAGAATGAATTTAAGGTGTTTTGTGACCCTAGCTTGAATGTGGCAAATTGTAATTGCATGAAATTTGATACAATGTGAATATTGTGTTGTCATGTTTTGAAAGTGTTTGGGCGACTTGATATCGTGGAAATTCCGAAAATGTATATATTAGATAGATGGACAAGGGGAGTGAAAGGTAAACGTGTATCAAATGAAGTGAGTTCAAGTACGGAAGAAAATGTAAGTGATTGGGTTCGTAGGATCCAATCATATCTTCTATGAATGACATTTCAAGCTTCGTTGAATAAGGACACACGTGCCAACATGGAGAGGTTTATAGATGAATATACAAGGTTGCATCAATAGGTCATCATGAACAATGACAGTGCACCCCAAGAAGCTTTGAAGCATAATAGTGTGTTCCAAATGGGAAATATAAAGGTTTGAAGAAAAAGAAGGCCAAAAAGGTTCAAAACGAATGAAACCCCTACATGAGATACGTATAGGAAAGGCTAAGAGAACAAATACCTCGTCCTCCAAGGTAATTTTGCTTTAATTCATACTAACTAAATGTATATTTCCAATTGTGACATTTATATAATTATGTGTATATTTTCTTGTAGGGTGATAACACAAGCTTTAATGTTGATGGAAAAGGCATATGCAATGTCAATGTACCCTTTCAACCTCCAAATCAAGCACACCCGGGTGAGGGTTTGAGCTTGAGTTTGAGTTTGGGAAGTAACGACTCTGTAGAAGGAACGACTCTTCCTTTTGGTTTGATGTAAAATGCTTTTGCTATATTAATTGCTAGAATTGTTTGTTAAGCTCTACAGTGAATTTTTTGTTCAGCTCTGTATTTCTACCATCTTCATTCTGGGTTATAGACAGATATGGAAAAAATACAGTAGGCTTTGGAATGTAATAGTTTTTTGTTCAGCTCAAGGCTTTAGAATTTTTTGTTCAGTTCTGAATTTTTGTTTCATCTGTAATATTGATGATTTTATCTCTGCAAAAAGGAAAACTATGTAGAGAATTTGAATGTAATATTGATGATTTTTTTGTTCAGCTCTGACATGTAGTGAAGTCTGACAGTAATAGCAGATACTTATTTGACGAGGTTCTTGTTTTTTTGTTTAGGTATTTTTATATTTATACAACTTTGTTATCTATGACCAGAATGGTGTACCCAAAACTAGTGCTAATGAATATGTCAGGGTTTTGGATTTGCTTCTGCATAAACTACCGGCTTCTTCAAATGTGAAGGTGCCTTGAGTTTTTGTTATCACCTTAATTTGCATCTCTGCAGGCATCAATGCTTTGTCAGATACCAATATTTATATCATTGTTGGTTGCCATGTGAATTGAGAAATAAAAACTAAATGAATAAATTGAGAAGGGCACTTGCAGAAGTACCTGCATTTACTCGACTCGTCTGTTTCAAACATCATACAGAATCTCATGCCAATGGAAACCTGGGTGCCATATACAACTTTTTGGTATTTGCTCAGAGGGACAACAAACTCTGAAGGGCACGCCCTATGCAATGGCAGAAAAGATATTATTTGAAACATACTGGATTGAGAAATTTAGGGAAAAATATATAAATATAAAATCAACAAAGAGGAGGGACAAATTTATAGAAGATGGTAAATGGGCTTCGATTGGCAGTAGCATGAGCTGCAGCAGTAAGGACTGAGTATCTTCATAAAGTTCTGCTGAGCATACACAACAAATAGAAAATTTCTAGCTCTGCAGGCAATCTGTATCAAATAATAATAGAGAATTTCTAGCTCTACATGCTAGAAATTCTGACCAAATAGAAAACCATTCACCAATAATCATTATAATTCTGATCAATAATCATAATGATCAAATACTGCAAGAAGGAAAACTATGTAGACAAACTTAATTTGCAGTTTTTTACTCATACTTGGAACTGCTCCTACACCAAATAGAGAACCATTCACCAATAATTCCATTACATAATAGAAGTTCGTTACAAAATCTGTTCATGTGTACATTACAAAATAAAACTACAAAATAAAACCTCACATATCAATATTCACTCAAAAGCTTCAAAATAACAAGCACAAGAATAATTATAATTAACACTAACATGGCATTGATCAAATCCCTTGTAAAAGCCCAGGGATCGTTGACTTGGGTTCCATGTATTTGCTCATGAATTTCTTCACCACTATGCTCGCGAATGTGGTTTCGTTGATTGGGTTTCATATCTTCGTCGTGGTCTCTTCTTGACTGAGGCTCTCTTCTTGCCTCTTCTGAGCACATCCAAAGACTGTAATTTTCATATGCTTTTTCAGCTGATGTGAAACCCTTGTACATGCTACCCTTATACCCATCTACTTGTGATAAACAATTTGGCCAAGTCATGTATACTCCTGGTCTACGGCCGCAATAAACAACATATGCTTTGTATGCCATTCCTGCGTTAAAAGCCCAATTTAAACTAAGAAGCAAACAATTCAAGAATAATCATAACAATTCAAGAATAATAATAATCCAACACATAATCATACCAAAACATTCAACACAATCTAAATGGAAACTTTGTAGAAGTAGTAAAACATTGAATTTGTTAAAAATGAAAAATAGGGAGGGAAAAACATGTGAAACTGCAAAAACCAAGCAAAATTTTAATAAAAAATAAAAATTGAATTGTCATTGCTTTACCATCGGGAATTTTAATAAAAAGAACCGAAAAATGGATTAAAATTGTTCTAGCAAAATTTTCCAATGGGTTTGTATGAAAGTTGGATAAAATTGTTCTAACCGAAAGATGGATAAAATTACAATAGAAGCTCTCGGTATAGTCTTAAACTCTGATGTTTGAATGTCACCATTAACCTCCCTTCTCCATCGTTCTTGGGTGATTTAGTGTTTTGTTGGGTATCCCCAGATACCATCACTAAAAGTTTTGTAAACTCAACCAACATGAGCAACCCAAAACACCCAGATACCATCGTTTTGTAAAAAAAAATGGAGATATGTTGGCCTAATCTCTGTTAACTCCAACATGAGCAACCCTTATTATAAATGAAGGAAAGTAGAGTCTAGAAGGCAAGATGAGGCAATAACATTTAAAAAAAAAAAAAAAGCTACCTTTTTTCTTCTCAGTCGAAACCCTAGATTTCCATTTGGAAAGAATTGAACCTAGATCTCCGAAACCCTAGATGCTTTTTCACTCTCCGAAACCCTAGATGCTTATTTACTGTCTTTTCTTCAAAACCCTTGAAGATTTCTTCTCTTCAGTTGAAACCCTTGGGATTTTTCTCTTCAGTCGAAACCCGAGCTTCAAAAGAGATAATGCTTGAAGGGAAAGTAGAGAGTAGAGTCGAAACCCTAGCTTCAAGAGAGGAAGAGTGCTTGAAGGCATGATGGTTTCTCTCTTCGATTTGAAGAACTGTGTTTCTCTCCTTGAAGGGATGATGGTTTCTCTTGGTTTCTCTATTCGATTTGAAGAACTCGTTTCTCTCTGGAAATCAACGAAGAGTGGAGGGGGCAACTGCGTTTCTCTCTGGAAATCAACGAAGAGGGGGCTCAATCCCTTTGCTAAAAACTGTGAAATAAAAAAATATTCAAATCCACATATCTGGACCGTTCAATAGATCTAACGGTCCAGATCTGTGCACATGACCCCCTCCTGCGCTTTGTGCGCATGAGCCCCCCCGGGTCCACAAATGTTTCATGCAGGCGGCTGATAAAGACATCCACAATCTTGGTTAGATCTTCCACTCAATTGATATTTTTCCAAAAATATTGAGTAAGTCTAGCCAGCCTTTTTTGCTAGATTTTTTTTAGTGTTTTTACACTTTTTGCCCCTTCTCTTTAAAACACAATTACAATCACTATTTATAAAAGGGGTAGAAGTGTAAAAAAAAAATCCAAAAATGCTAAAAAAAGACTAGCAAACAAGGTTGATTAGAATTGTTGAAGAATATTATCTCCCTACTATCCTTTACCTTTTCATTCTCCCTCCTCATTTTTGTTTGTTGTTTTTGAGAACACCAATTCTAGCTAGTCAGCTAGATTTGCTAGCCATTTTTGGGCAAAGTCTTGGTTTTTTTACAATTCTACCCCTTCTATAGGTGGATTTTGTGGTTGTATTTTAAAGAGAATGGATAAAAAGTGTAAAAAAGACAAGACTTGGCCCAAAAATAGCTATCAAACCTAGCTAGCTAGACTTACCCTTTTAAGAAACTAGCTTTATTCTATGAGTGAGGCTAGGGAACCAGATTCTGCAACCAGGATGATGTGGCCATCACCAGAGAATTTTTTTACAACCTCGAGATACACATAAACACTTTGAAAATTTTATCATTCTTTCGAGATCACGCCACGTCACCCTGATTGCAAAAACCTGGTTTCCTAGCATTTTCGTTATTTTACACAAGGGGTCGGAACGCTCCACGTGTGCGTATATTAAGTATAGGGGTGATTTTGCTAAAAAAAAAAAAAATTTAAGTTGACATAAAATATTATCTAAATTAGTTAGAAAAATTATGTGCAATTTTGCTAATATAAAAAATATATTTAAGTTTTACTAAAAACAACTTGGGGCACTATAGTCTAGTGTGACTTTTTTCATTTCTCCAATTGTATGTGTAAGTCAATGCTCAAATACAACTTAAAAAGCCCAATCCATGAACCCAAACCCAGTAGGGCTAAACAAAAAACCGATCAAACTGATTAAATCAACCGATCACTTCGGTTTAAATTCGGTTCGGATCGGTTTTGGTTTAAAAAAATTCAAAACTGAAGTGGTTGGTTCAGTTTCTATGTGATTTTAAACGACCAAACCGAACCGACCGAATATATATAATAAATAATATATATTTTATATATAAATAATATAATATATTTAAAATAGTCAATCGGTTCGGTTTTATTTCGGTTTTGGTTTGATTTTAGTTGGTTCGGTTTGGTTACGGTTTGCATAAATTAGAATCGGTTCGGTTTTGGATCAGTTTTGTTAATGGTCGGTTCGGTTTCGGTTTGAAAATTTTAAAACCGACCTAAGTCGGTTCGGTTCACAGTTTAGGTGAAAAACCGAACCACGGTTCGGTTTTCAACCCTAAAACCCAACATCAAAATATGTGGGTTTTATTAAAAAAAAAAGTGATTGCAACACTGGGGGTGGTATTCAATTACGAATTTTAATGGATTGTGAAGGATTTTAAAATCCAGGGGTATTCAATTAAGGATTTAAAATAACACATGTAAATCTAGGGGTATTCAAATACCGATTTTAAATGATTGTTTAAAATCCATCAAAATCCGGGGGTATTCAATTCATGTTTTTCAAAAATCCACCAAAATCAATGGGTATTCAAGAAATAGTGGATTTTAATGAATTTGTTAAAGTTGTGGATTTTGAAGGATTTGTGAGTGAAAAGTATATATAACAAGAGTTATTTCAAATCCAACATTCCCCCCTCATATTTCAACGGATTTGTATTGGCTATTGTTAAATAACACCATCATTTCCGCTGAAGGATGCCACAATCCCATTTTTTTTGTGATCTGCTGAAGGACACCACCATCTTCCCTTCTCTCCCTCTTCACAAGAGCAGCACCACCTCGCCCAACAACTTCCGGCTACACCACCATGCCCTACTACCGCTGGCTGCACCACCACCCGCACTTCCTCTTATCTTTTGTTATTGTTCTTCTTTTTTGTTATTCTTCTTCTTCTTCCCATTCTCTTCCTCTTATTTTCTCTCTTATTTTCATCTCTTCATCTTAGTTTTTTGTACTTTTTTTCCCTTCTGATTTCTTCTTATTCTTCTACTTTTTCCTTTATTTTTTTTTTCTTTTTTTTTCTTTCTATTTTTTCTCATCTCTTATTCTTTTTCTCATTTTTTCTTCTTCGTTCTTGCGGAGGTTCTTGTGAGTGGAGGTTCCCCACTTGCCAGAACCTTTGCGAGTGCAAAAAGAAGAAGAAAAAAAATAGGAGAAAAAAAATAATAGAGAGGAAATAAAAGTGGAGGAGGAAGAGAATAAGAAAAAAAAGAGAGAAAAGAACAGAGAAGAAGAAGAGGTGGGGGAAGGAGGTTGAGAATAAGAAGATGAAAATGGGTGGAGGTGGGATGAGAGGTGGTAGTGGTGATTGATGGAGAAGAAGAAGAAGAAGAAGAAGAAGAAGAAGAAGAAGAAGAAGAAGAAGAAGAAGAAGAAGAAGAAGAATAAGGGGAGGAGGAAAAGAGGTGACGGTAGCGTGGTAGTGGCGGTGATTGAAGAAGAAGAAGAAGGAAGGAGTGGTGGCGGTGGCGGGTAGGGGTGGGCACGGGACGGGATGGGACGAGATATACCCATCCCTATCCCATCCCGTTCATACGGGATCGGGACGGGACGGGATCAGCGGCATCCAAAAAATTTGAAGGAATTATGCATGTATACTTTGGGTATTAAAAGTTTCTAACACTCCTCAAATGTTGAAATATGAGTTTACATTACTATAAGATGTACCTATTAGTCCAGCTAATTACATGAACCATCTTTACCCTCTGCATAAGAACAAAGATACATTGCTTTCCAAAGCAATTAGTACAATTGATTCAAAAATTATATGATGAAACAGCTGAAAGTCCAAGTGCCCAACCATGAGTATCTTAACACTACAGTATGTGAACCATTGATTTTCAAAATGAACTGAACCACGCCTTTTAAAGGCTCATTCAAAATGTAACACAACAAGCATTCACATCCAATAAGTTAAAAATGTAAGACAATAAGCATTCACATCCAATTCATGGAGATGTGTAACATATTTATGGAGATGCTAAAAAATTAAATATGTTATATACATTAGTATATTTGTAAGGGCATCCACAATTATAAAATAAAAAATTAAATAAAAATATTAATAATTAATATTAATAAATTAGTTCGGGACGGGACGGGATTGGCGGGATTGAAAATCTCCATCCCATCCCATCCCATTCTAGATCGGGACGGGACGGGATCGGGATGAAATTATTCAATCCCATTAAGACCCGGAAAAATCGGGACGGGACGGGATGGGATCGGGACGGGAACGGGATCGCGGGATGGGATGCCCACCCCTAGTGGCGGGGATAACAATTTGAAGTAAAATAATTATTTGTGTTACTTTTGGACCATCTTTAATGTATTTTATTTTTTATTTAATTTGAAGTAAAAATCTCGTAACATACAAACAATTGTTTAATTGATGTTTTGAGAGATGTTTTATGATTTGTGTTGTCATGAATAACAATGTAGGTGATGTTCTTTCATTGTTTCCTGTGACTAATAACACATTTATAAAAATCCATTGAATTTATAAGAATCCATAAAAATCCATAACAAACCTTTAAAAAATCTACAAAATCCAATCATTTAAAATACATCAAAATTCAGTGGATTTTGTAAAATCATTTGAAACCTTTTAAAATCCACAAGATTTAAAATTCTTCAGAGTCCATACAAATTCTGAATTGAATACCCCCACCTTAAGTCCTTGAGAAGGCTCATCCAGTAGAGGAAAACTGATTGAAAAGTCTACAACGAGGGCATTTTCAAAATTTTAAAATAAGGACAACTACATAATCTAGCACAGCCACAACTCAATTACAGTTATACAGTGGATACGATAAATTGAATCATTTTTTAGGTAAGTACTCATCAATCTATTGTCTCTTTAAGGATTATGAACGTACAACGCAGAGATCACAGATAAGAAGATATGGTCAAACAAGTATAAAAGGGTGTTCATTTCTACAATTAGGTACCCAACAACCTGGGTACATTGGTCTCTCTATCTTAATTACTTTCTAATCTTATATTGGCTTTCTAATACCATCATTAACTTGACCATCAAAGTCTCCCTCCCCTCGAGTACCAAGCCCTGATTGGCGTTTGTTGAAGTATCAGCTCCAAAGTCGAGTGCCATAATATGACCTATCGCATGAGAAGTTTTGATCATAAAGTAACCCTGGACACCCTGGAAAAAAAAAGTTGACACACATTGTCATAGGTTTGTGTCAAACTGTGAGAAATCGATAATTAACTTTGATCGATCGTATACGTTTCAATTATCTCACTTTTTGATCGAACCATATAGCTATAAGAAGTTGGACGAAAAACACATATTTTACTGGTTTCCCTTTGAAAATGGATTGTAGTTGTGTGACTGTATAAAAAAAGGGTTTTTTGAGTTTGACACTCGTTAATTTATATCTATTAGAGTTTGACCCTCGTTTTGAAAACTATTTGAGTCTAACCCTCGTTTTATGACGAAATCGTTAAATCCACGTTATTGACCAGTCAAGATTACTTTTCAGACCCTTTTACCCTTACCTTATGTTAAACCATAATTAAGCCCTAAATCACAAAACCATTTTTCGTTGAACCTCCCCCTCTTCCATGCGACACACCTCCTTCCCTTCCTCGTAGCGATCTCCCTCTTCCTTGTGACGAAAACGCATGGCTCCTCCCTGCTCCCTGTTGCAATGAAGATTCTTTCGAACACAACATACCACCCAACCCCATAACCATAAATTTTCACCGCAAAATTGCTTCTTTTCCAAACGATTGAACACAACAACTCCTCTATCAATTAATCCAACCCACTTGCACTCGAAGAAGTCATTATCTCGTTTTCACTTCGAATTCCAACAACCCAGAAACCCATTTCAATTGAGTAAGCTTCTTCCCTGTTATCAACCTTCATTCAATCTCCCTTTCTTCAAAAACCCATTTCATATTCTCTCTGGATTCAATGTTCCATCACCGCCTATAACAACTTTTTAAAATCCACTGCAGAAATAGTTGTCATTTTTCTTGCTGGGTCATTTTTGTTCATGGGGAGTATGGGCTGCAAACCTGTTGTGGCACTATTAGATGCCCAAAAGAGGACTTCTTTTCCACCTATGGAAGAGAAGCTATATACCTAGAATGTAAAAACTAATGATGAGGTGATGTACGTGAGGTGGAACTTTTCTAGAGAGCCAGGCCCGCGCCAAGAGCCAGGCCAAGCCCAATACCGTCTATCGTCCTAGATATGCGCATCTCTAGGATGATGGACGGTATTGGGCCAGGCTTGGCGCGGGCCCGACTTTCCTGGCTTGGCTCTCTAAAATTTTTAATGTGAGGTAATTGGACAAGAATCCAAGATAAGTTAAAACTCTCAAATTAGTTGTTTATGAGTAAATGAGGAAAGACAAGACAAAGTTGTAGAGTATATTGAGAGACTTATAGACATTGAACCTCATGAGGTGGAATGGAGGCTTTTGCTGGCTTACTGTTTTGAGATGATAGGATATCTCAGCAAGGCTAAAAGATTTTCAAGGAAATACTCATGGAGAGGCTTTAATTTGTCTCGTGCGTTTTCGTCGCAAGGAGCATTCTTCGTTGCATCAAGGAACAATCTTTGTCTTCTTGCGTAACAATCTTTGTCTTCGTGCGTTGCAATCTTTGTTGCAGCAGGAAACAATGAGCAAGGAGCAATCCTCATCTTTGTCGCAATGAGCACTCTTTATTGTAGCAGGGAGGTGGGAGGAGCCGTGCGTCTCCGTCTTCATCGTAGGGAGGAGGGAGATCGCCGCAAGGAAGGGGAAAAAAGGTGCATCACAGAAAAGAGGAGGAGGTTCAATGAAAAATTGTTTTGTGATTTGGGGCTCAATTATGGTATAACCTAAGGTAAAGGTAAAATGGTCAAAAAATTAATCTTGACCGATCAATGTTAGAAAATGAGGGTTAGACTCAAATAGTTTAAAAAAACGAGAGTCAAACTCTAATATGTATAAATCAATGAGTGCCAAACTTAAAAAAATTGAGAAAATATGAGGTTTGTGGAATAATATGTTTCATTATTAGAAAAGGAATAGAAGGTTGTGTTTATTTGAGTTAAAATTGCTTTACTCAATTTAAGTTGTGGTAGCTTCTGGATCATGTATTAATTTGAAATAGCTATGTTAGTGCTAGATTTTGTTTATAATTTAGTTGCTAAAAGGATTAAAAATAACTCATCTTCGAGCTGGTTGATAAGATCCAATCCATTGCTAGGAGAGAGATAAAGGAAGCTGGTGCCGGGGCTTAAATTGAAGAAGCGAGTGCAAATAGCATCCGAAAAAAACAAAACCACCGCATGAACTACAAAGTATGCGAGACACGTGGAGAAGAACCGGGTGGACGAGTGTCCCTGCAGTTCCACTCGGAGGAGTTGATGGCTTCCACTGCTTCATCACTTGTCTCCGCTTCAAAAACCCTAAACTCTCCTCCATTTCCTAGAAACCAAGCAAGTGAGCGAGCGATCGAGAGAGATTTCGGTGAGCGACCGATGGGTATGACTCGTGCTTCCACAGCGAACCAATCTGGCGGTGATCAGGAGGGCAGCAACGGTGGTCGTGGAGGCATCACCTTCATCAGCAATAGCAATGGCAATGGCAATGGCGTCGCGAACCATGCAAATGGAGGTCAGAAGCCGCTGCGTCACAACCCTGGAGTCAAGCCGTGGACTCGAGAAGAGCTGAATATTCTGGATCAAGAGCTCGCTAAGTGAGTGTTTCTTTATTCATTGCTTATTTCTTTCTTCTGTGAAATGTTTTGTGTTTGATTGCATTAACTGTGATTTGCGGCTGTTTGTTTCGCTGTTTTCCTCGAACGCGTTATTTGTTTCTTGTTTTCTGAATTTTGGTTCATGTTGTTGGTTACAAGCTCAGAGTGTTGTATGTCTCTACCATGTGCATGAAATGCTTTTGTTTCTCTTTGATTAAAATACTGTACTGAATTTCACTTGTTTTTGTATTGAAGCTGCCGTTTTGATTGCATTTGCGATTTTGTCAAATGATGCATTTTTTTATTTCTTTCTCTGAAATCATGTTTGCTATTGTTGATATAAAGTTGAGAGAGCTGGATGTTTTGCAAATTTTTTTGGGGATTTACTATATTAAGAAGATGTGTGTGTTTCTCTTTGATTAAATTACCATATTAAATTTCATCTGTTTTTGTATCAAAGCTACCATTTAGATAATATTTGCTTATGAAAGGGAATGAAGAAACACTCCTTTCATAAAGAAACACTAATTGGTTGACTTAAAAAATGGAAGAAAGAAAAACATTCATGTCAATTTCTCAAGAACAATTTGGGTTTTAGTGAAATAGAGAAAATTTATAGGCAAGAAATGAGAATAGGAAACATGCAAATTGATGATGAATATAATGATTCTCAAGAACAATTGGCTGTTAGCTGAAATAGAGAGAATTTAATATGCAAGAAATGAGAGTAGAAAACATGCAAATGAAGGTAAGTATGCGTTTGGTTCATGCTATCTGACAATTCAGTTTCATAAAGCTAATAGCAATTGTTTGATAGCTAATGGTAGAGGAACGTGATTGGAGAAGAACTATGGAAACAATCTGGTTGAACATTTCAAGTTCTAAACAACATGATTGGGTGGTTGCAGAAAGATGTAAAGCTCCCATAGGTTGGAACTTGACGCACTTTTGAATGCATGATTCAAGAAGTAGGTAACATGTGAGGTGGTGTCATTTTTGAGGTATGTTGCATTATTAGCGGTTGTCGTTACGCGTTACATCATTTCTGGGAAGAGACATCTTTGATAAAAGGAAAAAACGTGTTGAGATTAGTAAAATATAGGAAAGCATTTTCGACAATCTTTTAAGGAGAGAAAAAGCCGAGATACCATTATTCGACAAAACAAGCACTCGGTCGTAAAACCAATGTAGTTGTTTGATAGCTAATAATGATATAGGAACTCTATTGGAGAACAACCATGGAAAACAAAAGTTGAAAGTTGCATGTTCTAAACCATGCTGATTGGGTGGTTGTAGAAAGGTGTAGAGGTCCTATAGGTGGAAAGTTGATTCATTTTTGTTGGCGAAATTCAAGAATTAGGTAACACTTGATATGGTGTCATTCAAGGTATGCTGAATTATTAGTGGTTGTCGTTACCTGTTTATGTCATTTCTTGGAAGAGGCATCTTTGATACAAGGAAAAAAATGTGGAGATATTTAAAAGACATTTCTTGGAAGAGGCATCTTTTATAAAAGGAAAAAAATGTGGAGATATTTAAAAGATAAGGAAGCGTTTCAGGTTTTGGCTTTACATGAGAGAAAAAAACAACTGTAAGTCACAATCACACAACAAACCGAGCACTCGGCTCATGCCAGTGAAGAATTTATCTTCTCATGAGAAAATTAATGTTGGAATTAAAAAAGACACTATTTGGAGAGTGGAATGAAGAGCAAAATAAGGAGTTACAGGAATTGCTCATAAGAGGTTACGTGGAATCAAAATGATTCCACAAAGATGCAAGTGGAGCATGAAATTTAGTTGTAACCTGATGTTCTGCAGATGTCGGGTTATATTGACAAGTAATTGCGCAATAGTTAAAAGTCCTAGAAGAGATGCAAAAGTTTTAAATGAGGGATTGATAAGGATAATCTCTTTTCCAACAGATTTGTTGATTTTACTTGTACATCAAGGAACCAACTATTGAGCTTCAAACAAAATCACTGTAAATGGCAGGTCCCCCTTTTGAATCAGTGATTTGTTTGATCAATTAAACATGCTGAATGTTTTAGACAAATGGACTAAAGTTTAACTATTATGAAGTTTGAAAATGACATTTAACAAGTTGACCAACCTGCGGTCCTTGTACCTTTGTGCAATCGAAAACCAAGGTTTTGGTAGTATAGTAGGTGTTTAGTATGGTGTTATTCATAATGTTTGGGCAAAATCCATCTTCTAAAAAGAACTTTTCACATTTGAAAATCTTTCGTTGTACTGCAATAGCAAAGGAAATTAAGAAAAAAGTTACATAGCATCATTGTTGCAGCAAAATGCCGAAGGAAATTCTGAAGAACTAGTCATGCATTCCTTTACAGTTTGTAGCAGTTGCTGTCCAAAGATTAATCCTGACTGATTCCACGAGCTAAGAAAATCTGCAAAACTGTTATTTTAACACTATTTGAATGTGAAAGTCATTGTAATAAAAACTGTCTCACCTACAACAGAACTTATGTGACTCGAAGCTATAAGAAAGTAGAGATGTGTTTGAAATATTTTCATTGAAATATATAATGCTCTTCAAATGGATTGATTAGTTGTAGTTTTGCAGAATTACAGGGATAATTTTATAGCATGTATCTTTACAGAAGTTTTCAAATTGTATATTGATTCGGGGTGATATGCATTGGGATTTTCACTATAGTAGGAGTTACCTTTCGTTAGGAGAAGCAATCGAGTTTGTTGCATTGTTTGATGTGTTGGAAGGAGTTAGTTTATGAGATAGGATGATAAATGGGAAGATTTCTTAGTTTCTTCATCCTTTGCTAAGCCAAAGATAAAATATGCGCCTTGGTACACGATGTTCCAATGAAGCTGGTTTGGAGGAAGGGCGTTCATTCTAGACTATCTTTCTTCATGTGGACAGAGTGTCGAGAGTCTTCCTTTGAAAGTTGAAGGATGAGTTGGCACATAGAGGAAAGAATATTGATGTGGCTTGCTCTTTTTGCTATTTGGAGACTAAAAACATGTTCGTCTTTTTATTCATTGTAGGTGGGTTAGTAGTGTGTTGATGCACGAGAAGTGTGGGAGTATATTGGGTAATGCTTGTTTTGGTGGATAATCCCTTAAGATGTTTAAAGAATACATTTCATTTCATTTATCCACATGATGATGGAAGGTTTTGTGGGAGTTCCTTCCTAACTGGATAATATGGAAGGAAAGGAACAATAGAGTTTTCGACAATAAGGCAATAGGGTTGGATGCATTTGTGGTAGAAGTATTGAATTCTGGGTGTTGGGTAACCAGTACACGTGTTGAGAATAGGAGAAAGACGGATTCCTTGGTTTCTTGAAAGTCTGGCCTTGTGAGTTGGAGTTTTTGGATCATAATTTGATGAATATAGGTGAAAATTTTGATTTGGAAATGGATTTGTTGATGTTATTCTCTTTTTAATTTGTAGTTCTCCGTTATTATATCTTCAGTCAGTAATAACTATTATCAAATTCAAAACAAAGCAGGAGTAACTCCAGTAGGCAACGATCATAGTTCTCCGTTATTCTCCGTCAGTAATAACTATTATAGTTCTCCGATATTCTCTTTTTTGGCAAAATTTTTTTTGTGTGGGGGAGTTGGTGTGAGTGTGGCCATCCAATCATAATAGACCCAGGCAAAAGTAACTCCAGTAGGCAACAAAGTGGTTTAGTGCTACTTTAGGTACATCTTTCTCCGTAGAAACTAGCAAAAATTAACTAAAAGCATACAACTAGAAAACTTAGGCCTGCTAACTCAAGAACTCTCTCACAAAGTGACAAATTGTCAATTGCCTATTTTATGACATCGATACATCTTTAAACAAAAAGTTCAATTTTGATTTTTGGGATTTCCCATTTATTTTCATTTTTATGTTACTCTATTTCACTTCTATACTTGTTTCCTTTTGTTACTTTTGCTCTATTTTTTGTAACTGCCAAGTTTTGATTTTTTATTTCAAAATCTTGTTTCTGGCATCAAACTTTTTCATATGTAATCTAAAACTTAAGTATACATTTTTTTTGTTCACAAGGTACAACTATCGTTCTTTAATTCTGTTTCCCTGTCAATGAGTTGTTTCATTTCATTTTTTTTCCTTCCGCCTTGCCACCAAACACATCCTTTGTGGGACTTTTTATTCAAGGGAAAATGGGAAATATGAATACGGGAGAGTCCAAAATCGTTGTATTGCTATGACGAGCTTTTAAAAAAAATTGTGGTAGGAGGTGGGGGGAAGAAAATATATGCTATATATAACTTAGCAATTTCCTGAAAATATCAAAATATGATTGTGACAAGTATAAAATATAATTGTGTCCTCTCTCTTTCTTCCATTGTGATTTCAGTTTTCTTGCATTTTTTTTAAACCATTGGTCTGGCTGGATACTGAAGTTTCTTTTGTTTACGCTTTTCAGAATCTTGAATATCCATTAACCTTCCTGTGATTGTTCATGTCAAACACATTTTAGGAACAGTAATGAGCCATTGTTGACCCGCTATACCAACATCTCCATGCTGTTAAGCAATAAGACAGTGCGCGATGTGGTGCTGCTCTGCAAATGGAGAGCTGTAAGTTCTATGACCTCGGTTTCCAATTGCTTAAAGCTAACATTACTATTTTGGATTGGCTGTTTCTTTAGCTGCTGATACATAACAAACAGAACATCTATTCCTGTAATTAGAAACTTGGTATTTCCAAGTCTATATTTAAGGATGCTAATTAATTTGACTACAGTAGGTCTTGAAACTAATTTTACACTACCACTCCACTGTAATAATATAAAAGAAAGTGGCTTATGTAGCAAATCAAGAAGTCTTGTGTGAACAACAAGAGCATCATTAAGATTTTCACCTTAATTAAAATTCATTGTTATACTTGCTTTAATGGCACTTATATTGTCCAAGTAGTCAACATTTAGTCTCATCACAATGAAAGTATACCTATTCATCAGTCAATAGCATCATAACTGGTGTGAGTTTGACTGCAGCTTATGTATTGTTTCATTTTTCATTTTGTCTATAATGTGAAGAAGAGCCGAAAGGGAATAAGTCTGGTTACCATTGATACAAATTGTGTGTAGCTGCATGAGCAATCTTGATCTACAAGTATGGTAACTTGTGGCTCGAGGAAACAAATTAAAGACTTTACACATAATAATTGACGGGGTTTTTTCTAGAGAGATTGTTTGTTTAGTTGAAGTATAAGGTTAAGAGGTTTTTGGTTGTGGGATGGGATTGGGGTGGTTGGGTGTGGCCTTGTGGGTTGGTTGATTTGTTGGTCTTTAAGCGAAGCAAGCGATGGAATGTGCGGTAAATGTCCTAGAGGGAGGGGTAAGGTGGCAATTGTGGATGAGTTATCCATGACTTGCTTACCATGAGGCTCACACCAAGTTGTGCAAACATCACATGAGTGAATTCATTGATGATTGAAGATGGTCAAGCCAAGAATAGAAATTGGTTTAAAGCAAATTGAACTTCTCATGAACTCTGTCTTAAACTCTTTGTGGTTCGCATTCTTGAAAGTATTGTCTTGTTTGTTGGATGCCATCAAATCAGGAGAGTGTGCTTTAGTAGTATTTAATACTACTTGCCCCAGCGGACTAACAAAATAGCCTCGAGCTTTGTTAGGAGAAGAGAAGAACTAAAAAAGAACATAAAGTCTGTCAATTATCGATTCAAAATTCCTTTTTGGAGTCTTTATATTGATAACGGCATCAAAACAATTTTGAAACCTTCTTAAATAGGGAAAATAACTTCCTGAAGCTATCCATAACACGAAACCAACATTATGCTTAATAGAATACAAGTTGAACATTTCTGAACATTCTTAAAAATGTCCCACAAAGATTTTGAACAAAATTTTTGTTGATCAATCAAACAAAGGCAATATAATTAGCAATTAGATAACAAAGAGAAAAAGGGGACTACAAAGAGGTTTTTGAGAAGATCACCAAGAGGGGCAGCAACCCAACATGAAAGCAACCAACTAGAGGATTATTACAGACTAAAGAGGCTAGCCCAATCAAACATAGATATCCAAACTAAAAATTCACTTTTTATATTTTTTCCAAAAAACTAAATTCCATGAAAAGGCTAAAATTAGGAATGTTAAGGTGGATGTGTGTTACGGGACAACATATGCATAGGATGGCAGTAGCAGAAATGCATATGTTAAGGTGGATGTGTGTTAAAACCCATAAGGATAAAATTAGAAATGAAAGAATTAGGAGACACTTAGATGTAGCGTCTATAGAGGACAAAATTAGAGAAAGACGTTTAACTTGGTTTGGTCACGTGCGGAGGAGACCAAACACAACGTCAATTATAAAGTGTCTAGATTGACACGTTAATGGAGGGTGTAGACGGAAGGGACGACCGTTGAAAACTTGGATGAAGGCGGTGAATGAAGTCATCATTGACTTTGGATTAGGTGAGGATATGTGGGAAGTCCGCATTGCTTGGATAACCAAAATCCATGTAGCTGATCCCAAAAATATCGGAAACTCGATGATGATGATATTTTTTTCAAAGAAAAATTTTCTTCTTGGGAGAGGATCAGAGACTAATCTCCTTGAACATGATTTTCAGTGTTTGATGTTTGATTGCACACAAAAAATTGCACAATGGAAGTTGATGTTGTAGTTTACATGTTTGATTGTCATCGTGGAAAAACACTTGAAAATATCCAATACTAAATTTTATTTATTCATCACGGAGAGTTGATAAAATTTGTCTGAACTTCATAGATAACAATGGTAAACTAATCTAAAACGTACTTTGTCTTTAATATTAAAATTTGCCAAAATAATCTCAAACGATTATTAACTCATCTTGACCGAATGGAGGTTGTTTGTATTATTAATGTTCTATTAGTTTGTCTCTTTGCTACTTAAAATTTTCTGAGGTTGTCTGGTGGTAGTGGTTTCTTTCCTGTTGAGACTTTTGGGTTTCCATTCACACTTGTAAATGGGTTATATATTGAGATAGTAGTTCTTTACTGAACTTTATTTTCCTCTTTATATTTGGTAGTTTCTCCCGAAATTCTGGAATGGATGCAAGTTTTAGCTAGGTTGTTATCTTAAAGTGCCTCTGCATCACTTATTTGGGTTTGAAAATACACGACTCTATTTGTAATTTGACTTGTAACGTGTTTGAAATTTGCAACAATAGTATGTTCAGCTTTAGGAGTTGAGAAATTATGACTGTTCTAAAGTGTCAAAGAAAGAAAAACTTTGAGGTATATTCAACCTAAATATTTGAGCCGTCTATAATAATAACAATGAAAAGTACTGGCCTGTTTCGTCATGTCTATTTCAAGACCATGCTAAATATCCAACAATCATGATCAGCTGTTTTTATCAATAGCAATGCCACAAAAGCTTAATTGACCAATGGTGCAGTCCACCAACGGCATGTCCATGTGAACTGACCCACATGCCGTCAGCTAGCAGTGCCTGGACTAAAAAGCTATTAATTACCGTAGCTCCTGAAAGAAGACAATACTTTCTTGCTATATTATGTTTATGTACAACACCATCATACATATGTATGTGTTTAGCACCTTATGGTACATATGTATGTGTTTGTTTGTATATTTATTTATTTTTTATTTGACCTGTAATCCTATAATTTCACCGAAGCAATTTCAGTTTTTTTCTCAGGAAAGAAATGCAGCACGCAATGCTCAGCGACTTACCTCACCAGCAATCCCCGAGGACAATGATGATGACGACTCTGAAGGTTCACTTTGTTCTTCCTCTTAGCTCCAAGTAAACGTCCATGAGTCGGAATGTTAATGACTAAAATCAGGAAAAATGGATGGCTATAAAATTTGCATTAAGTACTTTATGATGGGTTTGTTAAGTATTATGATGGGTTTGTCAAGTAAGACACATGTATTTCTATTTTGGATACTCTCAGGACAAAAGCAGTGTTAAAAGATACTTTATATCTTTCCTTTTATTGGTTTAACATTGGACCTTTCGCTAAACTCTTGTTTAGTATTAGACAGGGAAGTCAATTTCTTATCTCTTTTGGGTTGGAAAAATCAACATGTAGAACGAACATGAGGTTGTCCTATGTGATCATTTGAATCTCTATCATTGGCTCTGGAAGAACCTGACTTTTGATGGCATTTCTCTCCTTCTAGGTCTATTGTATTAAACTTATGAGAATACATGATACAAAAGGACTTTGGATGGGTAACCAAAGTGGGATTCAAAGGTCATATTCTTTATAGTCATGTAAATCTTGTTGACCTCATTCTTTGTATATAATGAAGGGACCCAAAAAAAGACCTAGTAACCAAATAAACTATGAACTTTAACCGCGAGTTTAGATACTCGAGCAAGCTAAGACTAAGACATTCCAAGGGAAGTAGTGTCATTCTTAGAAGAATGGTGGTGGATGTGATTGCTTGTGTTTGTAATGAGCTTCCTGGGGTAGAAGGGGTTGAAATGGTAGATTTCTGCATCTTTGTTTGGAGATCCTTTTTTGTTGTCAAATTTGTATGTTGCTGCCTAACAAAAAAACAATGCTAACCCAAAGTGTTATTATTTGTATCATCCTTTATAGAGCCTTGTGAGGTGTTGGACTAGCTAGAGCCTCGAGGCGTAAGCCTCTAGGGAATGCGATTTTTATTATTGCATAATAAGTTGTAAAAGAAAAAGAAACCAAACCATTCTCTCCCAAGTTCAACAAGACAAAAAAAAAAAAACCAACCCAAAAGTCTAAGCTCAACACAATGCAAACCAACATGAAATTTGTTTTCATATTTCAGTTCAACTACATTTATCTAAAATGGATCATTGTTGTCTGTGTCTGGCTGTTTGCATCCTTAGAATTTAACCATGATATGTAACATGAAAACAACCCTAGCATTTCAAGCACGACTCATTAGTGCCTTACTCACAGAGACATACACATTTACTGAAATTTCATTTCACCTAATCCTTTTGGGGCATTTAAGGTGGGGGGACATATCTCATTTTCTAGGTTGTGTAGGAGTGTTGCCATTACAACATAGCTCTTGTGGTATATTCTTATTCTTTTCACGTGTTATGTACGTATTACTAACATTTTCTAGGTTGCCCAGGCCCTTCGTGATTAACAAAATAGTTCCCGTAGTATATTTTCTATTCTTTTGATACGTTGTCTACTGATCATGATTGTGTATGTCTTATGTTTCCAGCAATTGGTGATGCAAAAGAGCAACTGCTTGAGAAAAATTTGCAACTTTTCGATGAAATATCAACACGTTTTGAAACTTTACAGGTAGGGGTGGCAATAGGTCGTGTCTTTTTGAATTTGTGTCATATCATGTTTGAGTTGTGTTGCGTAGAATTATGTCATATGACTCGTATCAAAACTTGCTTGACAAAATTTCTAAGCAGATTGCACTGACCGACATGCATATGTGTGTTGGACTCTGACACGACAATCCCCAAAAGAGATATTTATGCAAGGAGCCGCTTTCAATAACTAGTATTATTAACACACATACAAGCATACAAATGCAATAGGGGTTAAGATTTCAAAACCTTAAGATTTCCCCCTATTTGTGTATTCATATAGACAAATGCAAAAACCGACCGAAAAGTATGTGTTAAGATTTCCCCCAATCAAACGTACAAGATGAGAGTGAGTGTCCCACTGTCCCTGAAAACACCCCATGTTTGACCCCAAACCCAAAGGGTGATTTTAATTTATACCCAAATATTATGAGAGCTGAGCCAACTTGAATTAGTTGTTTGGTTTGGAAGGGATACAAATTTTCTAACAAAAAAAAAGGATTGTTCTACGGGTTGACTTGTCAACCTGGTTATAATATGAATACTGTAGGCTCTAGAACATGGTTCAGTTTTTTGAGCAAATCTGCCAACAGTTTTGTTAAAGTGAAACCGAACTGTACAGCTAAGTATCTAAGTACTGAGCCAAATTGAACTTTTCGTTTGGATGGATTTGGTGCTTCCGTTTTCGCGGTTCTGAAGAGATCACAAATACTGAGACTGAAAATAAAGAAATAAAAATGAGCCGCTCCCAAAACTTTGATCACAAGGAAAAACTTCATTCTTTAACTTTATACTAGGTTTGGCCCTTCAATTTTTGGCTTTTTTCAATTTCATCAAATATAAAAGAGTTTCATCTTCTCAGATTTCTTCATTAAAGGATGAAAGAGTTTCATCATCTCAGATCTCTTGAAATAATAGAAGGGAAGAGACATCTTTGAAATGTTGATCGAGAAGCTTAGAAAGATTTCAGATGCATAAAAAATTATTGGAAAGACAAACTTTTTAACTTTTAGTAATTTTGTAATCTTCCCTTTTTTACTATGTATGAGTTGATTCTCTCGCTATCCAAAAAGTAATTAGAGAATGAAAAACAACTTAGAGAAAGAGAACGATTCTTCAGTTAACATTCACCAATTTGCATTTCATTTGACTGATCAAAGAGGTGACTTGATAGACTTTCTTTCTTCGTAACAGAAGAAATAAAGGAATATATTTGAAAGAAACTTGAATTATCATTAATAGTTGGGACAATAAAAAGAGGCTATGGTATTAGGTTAATATCCAATAGGACCAATACACATACATCTCGGTCGGCTTGGTCCCCCATGGTCATAAAAATGGTGAAACTAAGAATGGTTTTGAAATTTGGTGCAACTGTGGACAGTTATGAAGATGGTGAAAACTAAGAACTGAATTGAATCAGTCAGTTTTGGCATATTTTAAACTGAAAATAGAAAAAAAAGAACCAAAATGCTTGATTCGGTCGGTTTGATAGATCCGTCAGTTTTTAAACAACTCTAGTAGGCTCAATCCAAACCAGCTAACTTTTCTCTTGTATTTGTCCATTGGGTCAAAATTGCGATCCCATTTTATAGGTTATTTTTAATCTTAATATTATTTGTATATATACAATGAAGATAGAAGTATGTGGAACAGATTGACTATAATTTGGTACTCAGATAGCCATCAAATAGCACTTTTATATTTGTAACCACATGAAAATGCTCCATAAGTTATGAATTACAACCCGTCCTTTTACCCGTTAACTTCATAATGTATTTAATGGGGCTAGAAGGTGGAATTTTTTAATGAAATTAGAACAAAAAACACCAGTCCACAGATAAAACTTCTGAATTGGAGTTAAATGTTTGTCTCCTTCCCAAGGTAGAGTTGTAGTTTCATCTATTCGAGTGTTTTGTCTTCTTCCTAAGCATAGTAGTATTGTTGAGCAGGCGATTCCTACTCCGACGCTCAAACCGGATACTGATTGACCTTCTGGTTGGTGAAAGCAGAAAGAACTTGGAGAAAAGGATGGACCAAAATAAGCGAAATGACTTTTGAGGTCGATAACCCTGGATCAATCAATCAAATAGTGATCACATATGTGCATCCTTGTTCTTGGGGTGTAATGGGTTTGTCTTCTTGTGATGGCCATCGTGTTTTGAGGCAGGATCAGTTAAAAAAATCAAAGATCAGGATAGTTGTGATGCAAACTGAGATAGATCCCCAATGGCTTCTCATTTGACGTGTTTTCTAGTTTGAACCAGGGGCTGTAAGGGTGGGCTGCCACATTGTAATTTTCTGCAGGTGTTACTTATGCTCTGCGCCCCACCTTGCTTACATCAGCTATCCTACCCCTTCATTTTTCACTTGTTACCTCCCTTTCTTATATAACCGCCCTTTCATTTTATATAATATCATTAGCTATTGAGCTTAAAAGCAAAATCACAATTGGTTTAGTATACAACTCTGTACCACAGTAGGAGAGGCATGTCTTTTACCTCTGAAGTCTGGCCCATTTTATATTATTCAAAAGTTTTAGGACTTCCAATATTTGTTGAAATTTCTGAAATTTTGGCTTGTAAATACTTGTACACTTGTATGTTAGATAAAATGCCATATGTTTTCTTTCCAAAGTTTTGCATTTACATCACTCCAAAAGCAGTTAGTGTGAAATTTGGCAGCATGCAAGCAATTTGGCAGTATGCAATCATTTGTTTGGACATATTTACGAGTTTGGTATCTCCTTGGTCAAACAGTTGTACACCATTAATTTTTCCTATCACCAATGATTATGAAGTTTCGAGGGCATGCAATTAATGTTTTGACATACTTTATTGTTTTGCAGATTCAGGAGAACATCAATCTACTTTCCCAAATTCGGAATAACATTCTCACGGTCATGACTGAGTATGTTGCATACTCATGCTTTATGTCCTTGCTCTTTCATTGTTGTGCTCTTTTTTTTTTTTTTTCCTGTTCTTTTCCACACACACATACTGATATATATGTATAATATCCAGACATTTCTTAGTAGAACTTGAAGAGATTCAGTGTCCCTGGGAATTCTCTCCAAAATAAAGTAAGGTTTACAAAATTCACCCATCTTAACTTTGTGGAAACCTATCCTCATTGAGTCATGTATCTCAGTCTTGAAAGCCTTCTTGTTTCTTTCCAACCAAAATACCCAGCAAATGCAAAAGGGTCCAAAATGCATCAATTTTGCAGATAATCTGCCATAGGGCTAACCTGCCAACTCTTGCACTTCCATAATGGAATGTAAGTGAACCTACTAGACCCTTGGATAAAGCAAGCTTTATGGGAAATTTATTTCCAAAGTAATCCTATGGGGAAATGAGGAAAATCACCCTTTAGGTTCGAGGTACCTCTAACTCCTTGCTGAAAGATGTAATCACCAGGACCAACTCATCCACCTTTAGTTACGTGGTAGGTGGACTCTACGAAACTCCCACCTTCTAATACTTTTTGCGTTGTTAATACCTCTGCTAAAGTTGAGAGATCCCGTTTTTTGTTTCATCACTGACCTTATGACCAAATGCACATCGAATATAGCATGCTAAGATTAATGGATTTGGTGAAACAATAAAGTTCTTATAACTGCCAAATACTAACTCCAAAAGGTAATCTTTCTGTAGGTTTTTTATTTTTTAATTTGACTTGTGAATAATTTACCATGTCTTTCCCTCCTTTCTTTTATTTTCAATTATTTGTTTATTTGTTATTAGCAAGACAAAGCAGAAAATGAAAAAAAGATAAAGCTTTGCAGAGCAATTGAAATAAATGCATGAGCAACTAAATAAAAATGGAAGCTCAATAACATAAGACTTCGGCAAAGGATATCTGTAAACATAGACTAGGTGGTTCCACGCCATACCAATCTGTCTATCTGATGCTCTTTGATATCTTTCTCAAATGCCAGCCAACAATATCCTATTCTAGTTACCCCTTATACTAAATGTTCCTCTTTTCAATTGTTCTTTGTCTAAAGATCCAAAATTGTGGAGTAGACCCTCCACAGTTCCCGATGGTCACCCTTTTGGGAAGGGGAAGACAGAGAATAGATGTTTAATCAATTATGGTGCTCTTTGTAAAGCAAATATCTATTGTTTATTTGGCAAGGTGGTCGATTTTAAGAAGTCTCTCATGGCCAGTAGTCCATATAAAAAGGGCATAAAAGAGAAGCTCAAAGCAATTGCTATGAGTAGACACCTTTATTAACTAATTCAGTTATATTATGGGTTGCATAGGTATGGACATGTGTGTCCGACTCGGATACAGAGTGGAGTATCCGACGTGGCGAGTCATAAAATGAGATTCGGGGTCAATTTTTTAACATTCTATACAAGATAATTATAACAACTTTGAGGTAAATAGCATATGTGAAAATTAGATGCATGCCTTTATAAAACTTGAAAAAACATTGTTATTTAAAAATAACAAATGATTAGGTTTTCCCTATACTTGTGATGCTTGAAATATCAATATTTACAATTAGCTGTGTCCCAAGCGTGTCGTGTATGAATGTGTGTCAACATGTGTGGATACGTTGTTCGTCTGAATATCTAAAGTATTGGTGCAATCCAATTTAGATTCCCGGCCCAATAAATCTCGCAGTTCAACCACATTTAGGAACTATGTTCTTTGGTGTCGTATAAATTTCTTACCATAAATGAACCCCGCCTTGGTGTTCACCTTGATGATTTCTGCAAATTCGTGAGAACCCTGTCGTGCCCCCCGTTTTTTTATAATCAAATATCCGCATTTCCATTAATTGGGAGAGACAACTGGCAAGCTAATGTGAGACTTTAATATGGCTTAGGTTTCATAATCCGATATGAGAAATTTTGTGTAACTTGTAGTTTACATTGAATCATGATCAAATGTTTTGTAGATGATACTTCTTCGTAGTTAAAACCAACAGAGTTTGCATTGGGTTTATACAGTCTTATCTTTCCTTCCCCTTGTTTTAAAAGTTTCCTTCTTTATTTTAGAGATAGATTTCTCACAATACACAATCTTAGCAAGATGCAGCAGAAATCTTTTTTTGTAAAAAGATTTCTCACAATACCCAATCTTAGCAAGATGTAACAAAAATGTTTTATACAAAGATCTCACAAGATACTGAGATCTTTTGGAAATAAATCTCTAAATTAGTATAGGTCTTTAATACAAGGATCTCACAAGATATAGAGATCTCTTGGAAAAAAAATCTCTAAATTAGTATAATTCTTTAATACATTTTCCTCTCCTTTCTAGACAAACCTGGCCTAATTGTATATCATTTTTTATTTCTCCCATCCTTCAATCTCCCTTCCCAGTCCCACCCTAAATAAGTTCTTCTCAGACGTTGAAAAATTAAAATATTAAGCAAATAATGCTGCTTAATTGAAAAAACTCGTTCAAGTCAATGGAACCAGCTCATGATCTGTCAGTGCTTGTCTTTGAACACCTTCTCGTGGAGTTTCAATATATCTATAGTGGGAACATGTTTTTCAGTTTGGAGTAAACAAAAATCAGGAGACTCGATGTTTTACTACCAATCACAAGTTTCATATTGGGCGGAATACTTGCCATCTACTTCTGAAATCCCGTCTGAAACATTTTTCAAATACAAAAATTCAACATCTCATTTGGGTGGGTTTGTAAATAAGTGCATTGACTGACAAAATCAATATCCCAAACGTTAGGCATAGCCGCATAAGTCAAAAACCCCAAAATATAACATTGTTAGAATATTATTATGCACCATTGTGCCTAGCAAGGAAGCATAGACTTTTCGAAAACTTGTCGTATCCGTGATCGACACGTATCCGACACATGACACTTGCTCGACATGTTTCCGACACGCGTCGGACACTTGGTTAACATGTCGGCAGATGTCGAACACATGGTTAATATGGTCAACGTGCCGGACATGTCTCTGATACAACCGAAACTTGGTCAAGACACAGTCAAGACTAGAAAATCAACTTTGTTTTATTTTTTACTTTTAGATGTTTGCAAATAATCACGTAATATAATGATTGTTTATCCATTTGAAGTGAATGACTATTTCAATTGCGATTTAAGACAAATAGGGCAAAAAACCACTAAAGCATAGAGGTAGTTTATGCTTCTTAATCTCTGCTTCTTATTTTTCTTCATTTGCTTCTTTTTTCCTCTACTTCTTTTCTACTATATTTTCTACTGTACTTTTTCTCTACTTTATTTTTTCTTGCAACAGTGTCATCTTCTTCAAGACACTATAGGAAGACACTCTATTAGATTATTATTTTTATTTATATGATTTATTAAAAACAATAGTATGACGTGTCGACGTGACCCCGAGTCATAGTTTTCGAGAAATTGCTGAGTCGGAGTGTCGTGTCAATGTTTGACACGACGCGCATGTCCATACCCATGCATCCTTGGTGCCTAGGTTCCAGTAAATGTGAAAGTTGATTGGATTATGTTTGAGCGTTAATTTGACATCCAATCATTTGTTAAGAAGGAAGAACATGTCATCGTATCTGAGTATGTAGGAAAACCCTCAAAATAAATTGTTTAGTTTTGTGATTATTTTCAGACTAAATTTTATTTGAGATAATTATGGAAATAAATCTGATTATTTCACAAATCTGTATTGTTAGAGATGGAAAGGGGGAAAGAGAGCAAAAAATAGTAGGGAGAGAAAGAAACAGATGAGTAGTATTAGATTGGGGTATCGATGTATCCAGACAACACTAGTTTGTTTGAACTGCGGACACGTGTAATCTACAGATCGTTTGGTCTAGCTTCAGGGTAAGCTACAAAGTCAAGGTCTTATGTTTTGAAATTCTTAATTGTCAAAGCATCCAACTTCTTAGGAGTATGCACATCAAAGTCCTGTCTGATGACTGACTTCTGGAAAAAAATAAAAATAAATAGATAAACAAAATTGTTGCAGAGTGCTCTAATTTACAAAGCCAATGTTACTAAATACATGCTGCATTTGGAGCAAGTACTGAACAAAACTGGGCTTTCAGCTGCTTTTGGTAACAGCTTAGAAAAAGCTTGTAGAATGAAAAAAGAGCCAATGAAAAGTCAAGCACAGGTGAGAGGGTCGACTGAAATTCAACTATTTAAATTGGCAATAAATGACAATGGCACGTTCATACAAACTGGGTTTCCATCCATACAAGTAGGGTTTTGCAGCTGATTCATTGTTAGTTTTATTGGAGTGTGATTGCAGATGCTTCTTACTTGACAGTTTTTTACTAGACTGTCTGATTCATTCATTACTGTTAGTTTTACTAGTCTGTAGTTTTGTTTATCTGAATGTTTTGTAATTTCACAATGTTTACGCAGCTTCCATGAAATGCCGAATAAGCAACTGCCATCATTGCCAGTCAAGCAATTGTCACCCCTGCCAGTCAAGCTGAATGAAGAGCTAGCTAACTTGGTATTACCAAAGAAAACCTCATAATTACAATCTTCATTATTCTTTAGCGATTTGAGCTGCTGAAGTTGCATCAATCCTGGGAATGACAAATCCATGTACAGTGCTCTAAGGTGCCCTTGACTGTCCTTTTTAATTCATATGGAACTTGGTACTTTCTTCTTTTAGGGTTTTTTTTTCATGATTCTTTGGGACAGAACAGATACATAGTGGCGAAATGAAGTTAAAGACTGCAACTTCTCCCCACTTCCAGAAGGCTATCGTCTCCTTGTACCTGTGGTTTTTTTTTCATCCCTTAACCCTTTCCACCCCGTATGCCACGGGCTGGGTTCGATCATGTGACCTAGTGATACCATCCGCCACTGCTCAACCACTGAATAATAGTAGATGCTGTCATTAAAGATGTGATTTGCGACAGCGGGGGTTATACAATATCTTCCAGGGGGTTATACAATATCTTCCAGGCATGTGAACATCAGGTGTTTCCTATTAGGTTCAATGGTTTAACTTTTTACTTCACTACAACTTCACCCTCTCTCTGTTACTATATGATTGTCCCGTGAATTGTGAATTTTAGTCGAATTAAAACTACTCTCATGGTTTGATTCAAAAGCATAGAGCTCGGCCTATGTTTCATATGATTGGATCTTCAAACCACTAATTGAGAATGTATGTTTTAGATTAAAGTTGCTTTAGTGAATAGAGAATAGAGAATAGAAGGCTCGTGTCTGATAAGGTGACCGGAAAGGAGACATGTCGTGTCTGGTAAGGACTTGGAATAAAGCTATTCTGGACAGTGGATATCCCTCACTTTTCAAAAATTTCAGCTTCCTACTGCTTTATGTGTAACTGCAACAGGGGTACAAAAAAGGATTCAGACTTGTTTCTAAATGAGGATAACAGACTTGGTGTATTTATATCATTTGAAACAATAAAGTTCTCTGGAAAGTTGGTTGATGCATATCTGAATTGAGAAAATTGATTACTGCATGTTTTTGTCATATATATTCATTTTACTATGGGGGTTGAGAATTGGTGAGTATCTCTCAAAGGCTTTTCAATGAGATTTGCATGTGCGATTTAGGTTCTGTTTAATTTATTTCCTGTTAATTTGGATTTTGTGAAAAGAGATATACTAAATGATCAAAATTAGTTTGATTAAATACTCGTATTATGTGATGAGGATTGGTTTGATTGTGGCATCGATGGTAGAGGTGCAGATCTTTGATTCTACAAAGCGGACAAGTAGTTGTGGGAGGCCAGGGTAGTGGTAGTGGTAGTGGTAGCGGTAGCTATTGTTGGTTTTTGACAATGGTAGGGATGGTGATGGCCGTCGTGGGTGATGGTGGTAGTAGTGATTAGGGTTGATTAAGGTCTGATTGTGGAGGAGATGGATGGGGTATGGTACTAGTGGCCTAATGGCAACAATTGTGAAATTGGCGTGAGGGGTCGCTACCCTTTGAAGGAGCCGTACTTATTGTAGTTGAAGGTGAGGAATAAAAATATGAGTAATTCTAGGTGTCGAGGAAACCAGCGAGGAAATGAGCGAGGGGAGGGAGGTGGCGGGGTGGGAACCGTTCACCTCCCTCGGGATGCGTGCCACTTTTTTGGTGCACACATCCTGAGGGAGGTGAACGGTTCCCACCCGGCCACCTCCCTCCCCTCGCTGGTTTCCTCGACACCTAGAATTTTTCTAAAAATATTGATAAGAGTGTTGGAAAATAAACATATCATTAAAAAATATTTTTTTTAATTATTTTTTACGCGAGCAAGGGTTGGAGGGACCTTGCCCTAAGTTAAAGAAAACTAGGAACAAGGTAGGGCTTAACAAAAAAATTCGAATAAACTGATAAAATCGCTGGAACCAAAACTTTCCAACCAATATGGGTTTGTGTTGTTTTAGGTTTAAAAAAGTCCGAGAAAATTGAATTGAATTTTGAATTGATGTATGTATTTATTTATTTTTTTAATTTTATAAGCATGGTAAAAAAAATTAATAAATAATTTTTAAAAAATGACTTAAGATCTACTTCTTCACAAAATAGGTCATTTAGGTATCATAGTTGATATAATGGCTAATTTGTGGCTATTTTTATGATTAACAGACTCTTTTATTAATCATGTTAACTCTTAAAGTTATATAACATCTTTAATCTTTCTAAACAAATAGAAAACCTAATTTATATTTTTATGACTAATAATGACTCTTTTATTAATAATTCTAATTTTTTTTTACCCTTAACCCCTCCCACCCCATGCTATTGATAGGTATCGATATTAATGATTATAATTATGAACAATCAATTATAAGTTTTTATAAGTTTTCATTGACTGACAAATTAATCAAATTATTATGCTAAGGTTTAGTAAAATTTTTATAATGTAGTTAATGATGATTAGAAATTTGATTTTAATTATTTAATAAAATCAATTTGATTAACTTGTCATAAATTTGATTAGAAAAATTTACAGGTACCTGTGCATTACTTTTCTTGATTAGAAATTTGGTTTTAATTATCATTGTTTCTTATTCCATAATATAGTTAATAAAATCAATTTTTCCTACAATCAAAATTTGATTTCCTATTCTTCGATGCATGGGTACCTATAAAGTAATATATTTAATTCTTTGTTGCTATTTAGTCACAAGCTACATACTACAAAGTAGGGCTGGGCAAGTACGGTTAATCGGCCCAAAAGCTAAAAATCGAAAACTGGCCCGGGTTTCTCGGGCCCGTGTTTATGAGAACCGAAACCGAACCGAGTTAACCGGGTAACCGAGGCGAATTACGGGCCGGTCTCGGTCCTAAAAGCAAAAAAAAAATACTTATACAGTAATAAAAAAAAAAATTCACTCATCGTAAGTACAAAAATTATATCAAAAAATTACAAAAAAAAAAACCAAACAGCAAATTACAAAAAAAAAAAAAAAAAAAAAAAAATTGGTCTGAAAAGATCGGATCTGATCAAGACAAAGATCTGATCAAATTCTGATCTGATCTGATCAAATCTGATCAAGATCTGATCTGTTCAAGATCTGATCCGATCTGATCTGATCATCAATATCTTCGATTTGGAGAAGAAAAGCTCTCTAAAAGCTTCGATTTGGAGAAGAAAAGCTCTCTCTGCAGCTTCGTTTTGGAGAAGAAAGCTTTCAAAAAATACTCTTTGCAGCTTCAATTTGGAGAGATCTAGAGCAGCTTTGATTTGGAGAAGAAAAGCTCTCTCTGCAGCTTCGATTTGGAGAAGAAAGCTCTCAAAAAGCACTCTCTGCAGCTTTGATTTGGAGAGATCAGAGCAGCTTCGATTTGGAGAAGAAAAGCTCTCTAAAAGCTTCGATTTGGCCTTCGATTTGGAGAGCTTTCTATGCTCTTCGATTTGGAGAAGAAAAGATCTCGCTCCCAAAAGTGGGATCTCGTCTTCTTCTGAGAAATGAGAAGAAAATATCTTCGTACGAGAGCCAAAAGATCTCGCTTCATTCGAGGAGTCGGGCCGGGCCGGTTACCCGATGGGCTTCAAAAATGGAAATCAAGGCCCGGACCAGAAACTTCGGGCAGGGCCGGGCTTTTACAATCGAAACTTTTTTAATTAATAAAAACCGATTCGAACCGACCCGATCGGTCCGGTTGTCGGTTCGGTCCGGGCTTTCGATCCTAAATGCCCACCCCTACTACAAAGCATGATCATAGCCTTAGAGGTAAAATGAGAACCAATATTGAATAAAATAATTTTATGTCAAATGAATAAAAAATACTAATAAAAAAATATTAATGTAGTTATTTATAGCTAACAAATATCATAAGATAATTGCTCAAAGTGCAATTAAAGAACAACATAACATAAAAAAAAAAAATTTAACAAAAAAAATAATGATTAATGGGTTAGGTTTTTTAGTTGTTTATGATAGGTAAATATGTCATATAAGTTTAAGGGTTAACATGGGTTAATTAAATAGTCTTTGTTGGTTATAAAAGTATAAAATTAGGCACAAATTAACCATTACATTAACCACGGTATCTAAATTGTCTATTTTGTGAAAAATAGACCTTAAAAGTCATTTTTCAAATAATTTTTGTTAGTCCGGTTCAGTTTAGTTTAGCGTAGGTTTTAGCGGTTCGGTTAGATTTTCAGTTCATTAAATTTTGTTCAATTCGGTTTGATTTGTGTTCATTACACATTTGGTTCGGTTTTTGGATTTCTGTCCAAATATGGTTCGGTTTCTGGACCGAAACGAAGTGAACGATAGACAACCCTAGAACAAGTGTCCTCACATTCCAAACGACAATAGCACAACCAATCAACTCTTCACCAAGAAACAAACAACAAAAATATTGGAAAACTTGAAACACGGCAGAAAACACCCCTGCTGTTGATTTTGCATTCCAAAGATTTGTACATGGCAGAGAAGTGAAAGCAAACAAAAGTAAAGAAAACATTGTTTCTCTCTGTCTAACAGTGAAGGATTTTCCCAAAAACAAAACTCAAATCAAAGGAGAGTGGTGACAAGATTCGCCCTCCTTAAAGATCTAGATGTTCATTTTCCCTCCTCTCCTACAGAAGTCCCCTCCATCACGTTTCATCTTCTGCACCACCATTACAGTTGATCAGGGGGTTTGAGGAGGAGGGGAACAACCTTGATCAATCACACCTCAGGCAGCCTGGGTATGGTGCATTGAAGTCCCCCAAATCGAGGACAATAAGTCTCGATATACCAAAGAAAAAGGACAAGAGTAGTTGCAGAGTTGAAGCCTTCACAATTGCTTAAATTCGTAATTTGTATTTTGTTTACAAGTTCACACAGTCTGTTTAGTTGTATTTTTACTAACTAAATTTGAAGCTCCATATTCTCTGTTGATATGGCTGCCAACGAAGCTTCACTTCACTCCGAAATATATTAAATTCTGCAACCAGCTCCTTCACATTTGTTGGAGCTCCAGAAGCCTGGGAAAAACATAAATGTTATTTAACACAAGAAACGATTAAGGTTTAACAAGTGGTATGATGTACGCGCATTTATGTCACGCTTCACACTTAAAAAAAAATTTCCTGCTTCATACCAACAAATATGAATGAAAACTCAAACATTATGAACATGTTTCACATATATCAGTTTAAGAAATAACTAAATATAAACATGTAATCTCCTATGAAATAAATCAAGGTAGTTATTACATGTACCCGACTATTTGACTAGGTTGCACTAACTCTTTGTTTCACCGACATTTTGAGATGTTTCGATTTTGTTGCACCAAACCTTAAATATGTAACACCAACTTACCATTTTTATCAATAAAAAACATTTGGTGGTTAAATTTTCTTGTTTATAAGTATTAATTTATTCTTGACTAAAGAATAACAGTAAATATACACTAAAATTTAGTAAAAAATTCTTAACTTTCAAATTTGCAAACAAATATCAAAGTTACACCAACCATCATCACAAGTTCGGCAATAAATAGTAAACAATATGGTAGGATGTGTAATAGAAATAAGAAATATATCTTAAAAATATTCTAAAATTACATTGCAAATAAATTCTCTATTCTCCATTCATCTAATCTAAAGTGTAGAAGGGTACAATGTGTTCATCAATATGTATCAAAAATAAATAAATACATATTTAAATAAGTGGCATCAATTAAAAAATTTATTGTAACTATTATAACAAATTCGAAAAAAATTATATTTAAAACCCAAAAAAAATTCTACATAAAAAAATTCATTATTGGAATCCTTTCTAGAAAGTTCTCAATCAACAACATTAGTACTCTTCTTCTCTTAGTAATTAATTAAAGTTGTTTTAGGGTTAATAAAATGTGGTTGGTTATACCAAACAATTTTTAAAAGCTAAATCTAAGGAATAAAGTTGGAGGCATCAGAGTCAAATAGTCAGGTATACGTAGCAACTTACTAAATCAAATATAACAAATGAAAAGGCGAAATGAGAAAGTTGAGGAGTTCAAAGAGTTAAAAGGTAACTTTTAAAGAATTGGATTAACATTACTTTTCTTAATCACCTTTTTCATTAACTGTAATTAATTTTTACCTTGGTTATTTGTATCCACATGATTGCCCTGTTACTCGCATTAGAGATCTAACATACCAGAGATTTTTTTTTTTTTTTTGGTAATTGCCAACAACCTTTAGGGGAAAATGGTCATTCTATATGACGGCTTCTTCATGGTCTTGGGACCTTAGATTTGAAATTGGACAAACCTGGGACCCAAACTAAAAATTGGTACTAACTATAGGACCCAAATGCTAAATAACTCAATTTGATTCATTTAGAACGCAACCAATTTTATGCGAACTAATTCATGTGATTAAGTTTGGCCCACAACTTTTAGTGCTTAGTATCCATTTCAAATCTATAGGTTTGCATCTATGCTAAAGTAAAAAACTTGATGTAAATTTTATTAACTTAAATTAATATGCTAATTTAACCTGATTGTTATACCGCTAGTGCACATTTGTCTAACTAGTAGACAATGACAAATACGGCCCGATCCCACGAGGACTGATGACACAATCGAAAACTAAGATCTACCTAAACTAATTTAAAATGATGTTTACTGCAATCGGAATTTTTTTAACTAATGAAAAGTAGAAAAACAATTGGAAACAAGTTTGAAAATCAAAGAGAGATGCTAAGGCTTTCTAATCATCCATCAAAGCTCATAGAATTATAGTAATGTCAATTATTGTCCCCTTTTATTCGAGCAATACCAGAGATGAGAATCTCTCATTGTCTCGGAGATGTGATTATGATAAACCAATTATTATACCAATGTAGTGGATTGACTCTAGCATAAATGCAAACCCCTAGAATTAATTGTCTGTTTAAGACAACTAATCATCAAAGATTTAATTATTATTAATAAAACGTGATTAAACAAAAACAGAATAATTCTAACTATCATGGATGCATGACACACATAGTGAAAGTAATATGTGTTTGTTCACAAATCAATCACTTGTTAAACCATACCTTTAGAGAACAATAAAAGACAGATAAAATTCTACTAAGCTCGAAGAATCATCTATGCCTTAGTGAAGGGTTTAGAAACTAATGGTGGTGATGAATGCAGGGGTTGCATGGGTGAACTCCACCTCCTCCTCACGTGGGTGCTCTATGGTGGTTATGAGGGAGATCATGGTGCTGGCTGGAAATGATGAAAAAAAAAGGAGGTTGTGAAGTAGTTGAAGTGATGGTGATCACAGGGAGAGAAGGGCCGAGGTGTGATGGGCATTGGCTGAGAGCAAGGTGGATAAGAAAGGCAAAATGTTGTTACGAGGTGGTGAAAAGGAAGGAGCAGGGAGATCAGGCGATGGGAGGGGAGATGGTGTGTGTGGAGTGATGTTATTCTGTGCGTGAAGGTAGAATGAGTTCTGAGGACGAAAAAGAGGAGGTAAGATGGGCTGTGATAAGGTGGCTACGAAGGAGAGGGAGAAGGGTCTGTTAGTAGGGGTGTAAAGGAGAGAAACGAAAAAAAAGAGGTGGAGGCGGCTCTTCTTCGTGTCTCTGCCCCCAAAATAGAGGAGGAACCAAAGGTTGTGCGATGGTTTCTTTTATAGCTGCCAGAGAGAAGGAGAAAAAGAACTCGTGATGGAGAGGGAAAGAGAATGGGCTTTTAGGTTGACATTTGGGCTTGGGCTTCTTCATCGACCTCCATCTGTGCCACTTCGGGGACGTCATTCCAAATTCGCCGCGCCAATGCAAATTCTTTAGGTAAGCTCCGATACCTATAAAATTATGAAAATAAAATAACTAATCTAAAACAAAGTACTTAAATCACAAACATAAATTATAAGATATTTTATGTAATGATTATGTGAATATCAAATATCCCTTTGTAAAATATGGTTGTTGCATTCATCTACCAAACTTTCATATTGTTTCTTTAATAAAATTATGCATTCTAATGCGGGCAAAAAGTCACGAAATTACTTTGCATAAGCCAACTTACCATTTCAACTTTTCAATAACTATCACCACTTCAACTCTACTATCACACCATTACCAACACCATGCCATAATAATTACCTCCACCACCATGCCACAACCACTACCATCTTCAACGACATTGCCATCACAATCACTGCATCCCACCTCTATTACACCTTTACAACACCACCGCCACTAACGACTCTGCCATCACCACCACATGACACTGCCATCAACACCACAACCACAACCACACCCACCTCCACCATCACCATAACCACCATAGCATAGTTACCACAATCACCACCACCAACCCCGCCATCACCACCACCACCATAGCATAATCATCACAACCACCACTACTATCATGCCACCACCACTACCGCCGCTGCCATTGCAACCACCACCATGTCACTAACTTTATTACCACAGTTTTCACATTCACCGCCATGCCACTGCCACCGTCACCGTCACCTTTATAACCACTATCGCCCTACTATTAAGCTACTATCACAACTACCATTGCATAACCACCACAATTTCCATAGCAAAGTCACTACCATCCCCACAAGAACAACAATGAGTGAACAACCATTGCCACCACCACCACACCATAACATAACCACCATGACCACTACAACACAACCAACGCCCTTGCCACCACTACCACAATCACATATCATAACCACCAAGACCGCCATAACACCCCTCACCACCACCACCACCACCATGACATAATCACCACCACGTCAGAGCACAACCATTACCACAATCACCATGTAGAACCACTAGGACTGCCATAACACAATCACCACCACTACCACACAACCACCATAACGTCATAGCACAACCACAACAACTACCACCATAATCATTATAACAAACTGCCCCTACAGACACTAATGTGTGATCACCACAACCATCAAACCACTTTCACAACCATGCACCAACATGCCACAACCACAACCATCACCACTAACACTATACCATGTGAGGATAAACCAAATAGGTGTTGAACCTTGCGCATAGATTTTCTTGAATTATGACCAAATGACTATAAATTGCAAACTAATGGATGAGAAAATAAATGTAAATGTGTCAGTTTGCAAAATGCATTATTTTACATGTCTGAAAAGTATTCTGTAACGACATATTTTGACATTGAAAGCTGCACAAAGAATTCTAACAGACAAATTCAAAGTACAGAAAAGGCTAAAATTAAAATGAAGAATTTCTTAAACGTCCTTGCATGAGAAAATGAGTGTCTAAAAAAGGACAATCATATTTTTATGGTCTATGATCTATCCAAAATTCGTCCTCTGTGAGTTTGACCTGCAAAACAATTGTTAGACTGCAAAGGACCACCTTTTTGGTGGCCTAAGGCACTCTAATGCTTAAGTCAATAACTCTGTTGGAAGAAGAAAGTAAATCTGGACAAAACTCAGTTAAAAGTTGCATATCTATGTCGAATGTTCTCTTTACCATTTATAATGATCGTGGTTAACTCTCTGTGTGACTTAAGCATGTGAGGCGCAACGGAAGGAAATGTTTCTTGTAACAGTCCCCTCCTTAATGGCGATTCGTTCGGGGAGGCGTAACTCCATCCACGGCTCTTTGTTGGTGCAACTTTCTTCTTATTTATGAGAAAACTCGTGTTGGGCTCTTTGTTGGTGATGTGGGTGTGTGTGCGTGTTCATTTGCCCACATCCTCATTTCAGTCAAAGAAAGCATGACAAAGGGAGTAATAGGAAATGGAAAGGTGGTGGTGGTTTTGGGGTGTGATGGCACTGGGGGTTGGGTTCTTGCTGGAATAGAGTAGAAGAGATGCACGGAGAAATAAAAGAGAAGAAAGGAAGGGTTTGGGAAATTTTAGGTTTTAAGTTCAAAAAATTAGATTCAATTAACCAAGGTAAGGGCAGAATTGTTCAAAAATTAGTCTTGACTAGTCAATGACGTGGGCTTAATGGTTCTGTCAGAAAACGAGTGTTAAAGTCAATTAGTTTTCAAAATAATGGCCAAACTCTAATAGGTATAAACTAATGAGTGTCAAACTTTAAAAAAACTCTTATGAATGCAACATCACCACTTTTGAATTTCCCAAATTGCCCCTATGCCCATTAGAAATTTACTATTTTACCCTTTAATAATAATAATAATAATAATAATAATAATAATAATAATAATAATAATAATAATAATAATAATAATAATAATAATAATAATAATAATAATAAATTAAAACTATTCATTTTTTCTCTTTTTTTTGTTGATAATAAACATTGCATTAATTAAAAGCAAAAATCATTAGGTTCATGATACATCCTATTTAGTATACTACTAGATGCAGCTGATTGATGGGTGTTCAATTTTGCATCTCGTCTAGTAAATATAGAACTGAAAAAAAATCAAAAGCACTCAACTTAATTGTGTTCCAGATACAGCTGCCACACCAATTTTTGTTGCTAGGAAAAATGTTCATCATCACCCTTTATCATCCTCACAATGATCACCACCTTCTTGTGACCTTCCTTAAACACCCAATCACTTGCCAAGCAAACACCTTCCTTAAAACTCAATTGTAAACCTTTCTTGCACCAACCGTTGTGGATTCCTAATATCCTACCCTCTGCATCAGTGATATAAAAAGCAAACAAACCTTCACCACTGCCCTTATGGAAAGCAGCATCAGTGACAATTAGTACACATTAAGGACCTGCATAGTAATCTTCTAAAAAAAACGGTAGAAATAGAACTAGGATGCATATGTGATTGTGTTTGTGTAGTGTGGTTAAGGCGTTGAGGCTGAGGTGAGGCACGAGGCTATGCATGTGCATTAGTGATAAGAGACACACTTAGCTTAATTTTTAGATTTCTTTGTTTTTTATAATAAATCGTAGTAGCTATATATCATACGTGATTCATAAAAAATATTTTTTGGAGTTCTTTTCTTAATAAATCATAATAGCATACTAGAATACATAATTCATAAACAATAGGTTTTTGAGTTCTTTACTTATTAAATTATATCAGCATACTAGCATTCTATATCATCATACATAAAAAAAATAAACAAGCAAGTATAAAAAAAAATCACACAATTACATATAATTCACTAAGTCGTACACAAAATACAAAAATTGGCAACAAAACATAAGGAAGCTACTTTGAGCTAGTTCTCAAATTTCTCATTGAGAGTGGTTATAGAAAGAAGAAGGGGAAGAAAACAAGGAAAGCTAAGCTCGGTTGGAGGATTTGATGGATGGAGGGAAGATTTGAAGTTGTCTTCTTCAATCCTTTACGCCAACAAGGTTTTGTCTGTCCAGCAACTTAAGCCCTAAATCTAACTGCAAAGAAAGGGCTTTGGGCTTTTATCGTTTATCTAAACTAATTTGTATGTATGTAAAATCAAAGACAAAGATGATAAATGACCATGTAAAATTAGTGAGGTGTTACCTCATGCCTGAGGCGCTAGGCGCACCGAGGAAAAAAAGGCGAACGCCTCATTTTATTGCACTGCATCACCTCATCTTGAGGTAGATTTTCTGAAAAATGCCTCGAGGCGCGCCTAGGCGACCGCCTTGACTATACTGGTTTATGCGATGTTATTGCTGTGCAAAACTAGCTGCATTCCTCCACACATTGTCAAGGTTGCTTGCCAATCTTGCCACTAGCCTAATCCTGAACTGCTTCTGTTTAATTTTTTTTTGTTCTGTGTTGGCCATATCTTGTGTTAATGTATTAAGATCACCTAAGGATGTTCCCCAAGGAAATTTTGTTAGAAAGTGCAGGACTTCGATCACCTTCTTCGAGGTGTTGAAGATGTATTTGCTGAGGGTGGAAGAGATCCATAGCTGGTGGCGTGGTTGAAGAAGATGAGTGACACAATTATTATTCGGGATGGAATATTGAAAGAGAACACAAACACAAAAAAGGGCCATCCCTCATATTTAATGGTTGAAAGATGAGACTCAGTCAGTTCGCCTTCCAGGGAATTCGCTCACATCTGTAATGAGAGGGTAATAATTTCTTTTTATTCTCTGCATTTTTTCATTATGAACTTACGCAAGTTTTTTTTATATATATATTTAACTTTCCTTGTTTTCCAGGAAGCCAGATATACCAACACAGATCAGAAAAAAGGTATTATGTGACAGACTTATACTATTTAGCTTGATCAAGCTCATTTAATTATTGATCTGTGTCCTTTGTTTTCTTTACATGCATTGCCTATTTTAATATATATGTTGCTTTTTATGCTGAGTTAGTAGTATAAATTGCACCGACTGGAAGAAAACTTAAATATATATCCCTTATTTTTTTAGCATCTTTCTCAATTTTCTTGCTTTCACTATTAATGTAGCAGATATCCTTCTCCCTTTATCTCCTTTCTTTGTTGCAATAGCCTTCTATGCAACAAAGGATGGTGAGTAACCAAAACCCAAACTGACAGAATTAGGATAAGGTCTGGCGAACACCTCTGTGTCAAAATTATTGAACTGAGGTTATCCAACACATCAGCAGCTTTGCTGATGACTTTTCATAGGTAGATCTCTTTTCTCTTGTAGAACCTAACAAAATGGTTGATTGGAAGGTAAAGGACAGCCTCTACCTATTCCTAATGCTCCTTGGGAGGATGTTTCTATGGATTTTGTCCTTGGATTGCCAAAAACACAACATGGGTATGATGGCATCTTAGTTATTGTTGATCGATTTTCTAATATGGCTCATTTTCTTCCGTGCAAGAACTCCAATGATGCTTCAGATGTTGCTACTTTATTTTTCAAAGAAGTAATCCGTTTGCATGGAGTTCCAAAGTCCATTACTTCGGATCGTGATGTACGATTCATGAGCTATTTTTGGAAGACACTTTGGAAGCTTTTGGGGACACGTTTGCAATTCTCTAGTGCAGATGGCCAAACGGAGGTGGTGAACAGATCCCTTGGAAATTTATTGCGAAGTTTGGTTGGTGAGCATCCTAAGAAGTGGGAATTCGTTATTCCTCAAGCTGAATTTGCTTATAAGGGTTCTTGCAATCGCTCAACTAAGAAAACGCCATTTGAGATTATTTATGGGCGTAATCCTTATCAAGTTTTAGACTTGGTGCCAATTTCTAATCAAGCAAGAGTAAGCATGGATGCGGAGGAGCTTGCTGTCCATATCAAGAACATTCATGAACAAGTTCGTGAGCACTTGAATCAAGCTTCCCATCGTTACAAGTATGATGTTGATGCTCATAGGTGACATAAAGAATTTCAAGAAGGAGATTTGGTGATGGTTTATCTTAGAAAAGAGAGGTTCTCTGCTGGAACTTACAACAAATTAAAGCAAAGGAAATTTGGACCTTGTCGAATTCTCAAGAAACTTGGAGCAAATGCTTATCGTGTGGAGTTACCGCATGGGTTGTCAATGAGTCCAACTTTCAATATAAGTAATTTGTATCCGTATTATGGAGATAAAGGTCCTATATCAATTGAACCAAATGACGTTGCAGCCACAACCACCAATGTTTCTTGCGAAACTATTGATGTTTTGGATGTGCGCACCATTACAACAAGGCATGGAACGTACTCTCAATATTTGGTCCATTGGATTGGAAAGCCTAGTTCTGAAGATGCATGGATTTCAACTCAGGAAGATTGACGAATTACTGTGGACGGAATTGACTTCGAATTCTCAGTCAAGTTCTTTTCAAGCGGAGGAGAATGATGCAGGAGCATATTGATGAAGTCTTGGGGAGATAAAAAATCTTATCAAAGTTTTTATTATAAGTTAATGTTTTGAGTTGTTTTATAAATCTAGGAAGAAGAAATGATGAATCTGGGGAGTTGTATAGAATTACTTTCTATGTCTTTTCATTTTCTTGTAAAGTCTATTTAAACATGATGAATGGAAGAAGAAAGACAGACGTTGCTTGAGAAAAAAAATATTGTTTGCAAGAATACTTGCTTGGAGTTAAGTATTTCTTCCTTTCTAATCAAGCATGTGGCTTGGTCGTGTCGAGTGGAATCCGCGATTAGTAGCGTCTGCTGCCTTCAATTGAGTGAATCCCGAAACTATCCTAAATTCTTATCAATACCTTATTTCTTACTCTAACGATTGCAGGCATCAGCTGCATCAAATTGGTATCAGAGCAGGAGTTATTGTTGTTTCCTTGCAACGATGGTTCGTGGGAGAAGAAGAAGCTTTGAAGAAGTTAACGTGCAAGCTGGTCTTGCTAAGTTGCGTCAATCTAATCAAAATCTACAGCAGATGATGAACGAGATTCTACAAAGACTTCCACAATCTCCAACTCGTAGTAGCTAGGAGGGGTAATTCTCGTGGCTCGAGAAATGAATATTCTGATGGAGAATCAGATTCTTCAAATTTTGCTGGAGGATCCAATGCAGCAGATGAAAATCCATTTGCCATGGATAGATTGGTGAGAGCTCTTTAAGGGACGGATCGTAGTATTCAAGTCAATGTATCGGATTTTGAAGGAAAACTTAATCCCGACGAATATTTTGATTGGGTAGCATCATTGGAAGCCTTCTTTGAATGGAAAAATCTTTCCAATGAACGTAAGGTACAGTTCATGGCTATAAAATTGAAGGGTCGTTCTCTTGTTTGGTGGAAACAATATCAACGTAGTCGTGATCGAAGGAGCGTTCCCAGAGTCAACACATGGGTAGAGATGAAGTTGATGCTAGATGAGAAATTTCTTCCTCTGGATTATCCTCAAACTCTCTACCAAAAATTTCATCAATTGCACCAGCGAAGTGATCAGTCCGTGGAGGAGTATACAGAGATTTACCATAAGTTAATGAGTCGAGTTAATTTAAATGAGACAGATGATCAATTGGTGGCGCGGTATGTAAGCAGACTGAAATATAGCTTGCGTGGAGAACTCATAATGCATTCTATTCATTCCCTTGAAGAGGCATATCAAAAGGCACTTAAGGCTGAGGAGAAAATAAAATGGAGTTTGTTTAAGAAGGCGGAGAGTTCCAATACTTCACAAGAAAAGATATTGTCTTACGGGAAGAAAAATTCAACATCTAGTGTTGAGCAAAACGTTCACGCTGCAGGAAGTGGTAAAGACAAGGGAAAGACTGTTCAATCTTCAGCTTTTACATGCTTTAGATGCGGGGAATCAGGGCATCACTCTTATGAATGTCCTAAGAAGAAAGCCGAGATTAATCTTGTTGAAGGGGATGAAGAACTAGGCGAAGATGAGCCAATTTTTGACGAAGATCCAGATGAGGATTTGGAGGAAGAACGTTGTGAACCGGATTTTGCAGCTGAGAGCCTTGTTATTCAACGGATATTGACGATCCAAGAAGATGATCAATGGCTGCGAAATAATATTTTCAAAACTTATTTTTTGTCCCATGGAAAGAAGTGCATTTTGATGATCGATTCGGGAAGTGTAGAAAATATGGTGTCCAAGCTTATGGTGGACAAATTGAAGCTGCCATGTGTACGCCATCCCAAGCCTTACAAGGTGTCGTGGTTCAAAAAAGGTGGGGAGGTGCTGGTGTCTCAAAGATGCAAAATCAAATTTTCTATCGAAAGGTATGAAGATGAGATTTATTTCGATGTTCTTCCCGTGGATGCTTGTCACTTACTTTTTGGTAGGCCTTGGCAATTTGATCGAAATGTCCTACATGATGGGAAAAAAAATATTTACTCTCTTGTTAAGAATGGAGTAAAGTGTTTGTTGCAGCCCTTGAAGAATGTTCCTAATACAGTGCACAACAACGGCCAAATTATTTTACTATCTCGCAAGGAGTTTGAGCGCTCTTGCAAGGATAGCGAAGTGGGGTTCATGTTGATGGCTGTTGAGAAGACTCTTGAAGACATAGAAGGGATTCTTAAAGAAGTTCAAGAATTGTTTTACAGATTTGAAGGATTAGCTCCAAATGAACTACCGGAGGGGCTACCGCCTCTTCGCAATATTCAACATCAAATTGATTTTGTTTCAGGTGCAATCCTTCCTAACTTACCTCATTATAGAATGTCACCTAAAGAACATGCTGAATTGAAAAGACAAGTTGATGATTTACTTAATAAAGGGCTGATTAGAGAGTCACTTAGTCCTTGTGTTGTTCCTGCCCTTTTGACTCCTAAAAAGGATGGAACTTGGAGGATGTGTGTTGATAGTAGGGTTGTGAATAAAATTACGGTGAAATATAGATTTCCTATTCCCCATCTTGATGATATGTTTGATATGCTTGTTGGGGCAAAAATACTAAGATTGATCTAAGAAGTGGTTATCATCAAATTCGTATTCGTAGCGGCGATGAATGGAAAACGGCTTTCAAGACCAAGGATGGGTTGTTTGAATGGCTTGTTATGCCGTTTGGTCTTTCTAATGCTCCTAGCACTTTCATGAGGCTTATGACTGAAGTTTTGAGGAGTTTTATGGGGAAATTTATTGTGGTTTATTTTGATGATATCTTGGTTTATAGCCAAGACAAAATTCAGCACTTAGAGCATTTGGTTCAAGTTTTTAAAGTGCTCCATGACAACCAACTATTTATTAATCTCAAGAAGTGTTGTTTTATGGCTGACAAAGTTGTATTTTTAGGCTATGTTGTGACAACAAGAGGCCTAGAAGTGGATGAGGAGAAGGTCAAAGCTATCGTAAATTGGCCAACACCTAAAAGCCTTACGGATGTTCGAAGTTTCCATGGCTTGGCGTCTTTTTATCGGCAATTTATTAAAAATTTCAGAACCATTGCAGCTCCTATGATGGATGTTATAAAGAAGGAGTTCGTATGGACATATGAAGTGGAAAAGAGTTTCCAACTCTTGAAGAAAAAGCTTGTTGAAGCTCCCGTTTTGGCCTTGCCAGATTTTGCCAAAATTTTCCAAGTTGAATGTGATGCTTCTAATGTTGGAATTGGGGCTGTTCTTATGCAGGAAGGAAGACCAATTGCTTATTTTAGCGAGAAGCTAAATGATGCCAGATTGAAGTATTCAACTTACGACAAAGAGCTTTATGCAGTGGTTCAAGCTTTGCGACATTGGGAAGATTATCTTATTGGCGTGGAATTTGTTCTTTATTCTGATCATGAAGCTTTGCAGTTTCTTAAATCCCAAAGGAAGCTGAATTCTCGTCATGCCAGATGGGTTTCTTACTTGGAAAAATTCAGTTTTGTGCTGAATCATAAATCAGGAACTTCTAATAAGGTGGTTGACGCGTTAAGTCGAAAGTACAACTTGTTGACCACTCTTTCCTATGAAGTGGTGGGTTTTGATTTGTTACCAGAAAATTATGCAGCTGATCCATTCTTTTCCAAAGTTGTGGAAGAGCTGAGTGATGGGAAAAATAATGATTATTTGCTCATGAATGGCTATCTCTTCAAAGGAAACCAACTTTGTCTTCCAGAGGGCACACTTCGAGAATTTGTTATCAAAGAATTACATGGAGGTGGACTTGCTGGTCATTTTGGAAGAGACAAGACTGAGGCACTTGTAAAGGAGCGGTATTTTTGGCCTACGTTGAACCGTGATGTTACTCGTTATGTGCAAAGGTGTTATGTTTGTCAAAGGGCCAAAGGAGGAGTGCAAAATTCTGGTTTGTACCAGCCTCTACCTATTCCTAATGCTCATTGGGAGGATGTTTCTATGGATTTTGTCCTTGGATTGCCAAAAACACAACATGGGTATGATGACATCTTAGTTGTTGTTGATCGATTTTCTAAGATGGCTCATTTTCTTCCGTGCAAGAACGCCAATGATGCTTCAGATGTTGCTACTTTATTTTTCAAAGAAGTAATCCGTTTGCATGGAGTTCCAAAGTCCATTACTTCGGATCGTGATGTACGATTCATGAGCTATTTTTGGAAGACACTTTGGAAGCTTTTGGGGACACGTTTGCAATTCTCTAGTGCTTATCATCCTCAAACAGATGGCCAAATGGAGATGGTGAACAGATCCCTTGGAAATTTCTTGCGAAGTTTGGTTGGTGAGCACCCTAAGAAGTGGGAATTCGTTATTCCTCAAGCTGAATTTGCTTATAATGGTTCTTGCAATCGCTCAACTAAGAAAACGCCATTTGAGATTATTTATGGACGTAATCCTTATAAGTTTTAGACTTGGTGCCAATTTCTAATCAAGCTAGAGTAGGCATGGATGCGGAGGAGCTTGCTGCCCATATCAAGAACATTCATGAACAAGTTCGTGAGCACTTGAATCAAGCTTCCCAGCGTTACAAGTATGATGTTGATGCTCATAGGAGACATAAAGAATTTCAAGGAAGGTGCATGGCGCCTATGGGCACATTTGAAGTGATGCTTTTTTTGGCAGGAAAATTGTATATGTTCATTTTTAGCTTGTTGCTGTTGAAATTTATGAGGGCTTCACTAAGGTGGGGAATCATTGAAAATAGGGACCAGCATGTAAAATGGACCTTCCCATAGGTAAAGTTTATACCAACCCACACCTAGGTCCTGACTCAGTTGACATAATAGTGAATCAAAAGTTTTTGCTAATTCTCTTAGTGAGCAGTTGGCATCCAAACTCTTGGTCAGTTCCGTTTGTGCCTATAAATAACAAACTTGCTGCCACTCAATATCTTGATTTTCCAGTATTCAATGATTGGAAGAAATATCGAGAGATTTTACAAATCTAAGAAGTCAAATTAAAACTACTCTGTTTTTCTGTTCCATGCTGCATTGAGTTTATTGTTGTTCCATTCGAGTTGTTTCTATTTCTGTCAAACAACCAATAGGTGATGAGCTTCTGACTCTAGTAAGCAAAACAAAAGTGCTTACTAAATATTACGACCAATAAATTTTAGGGCTATTTTCTTTGTGGATGATATTGACCAATGTGGTGAAAAAACCACCTTGCTCAATACAAGCTATAGAAAATTTCAGAAAAAAAAAAAAGAAAGCCCACAATACCTAAAGGTAGACTTTCAAGTTGCTCTTTCAAAATTAAAACTACGCATCTTTCTCTGTTTTTCTGTTCTCAAGTTGTTTCTATTTCTGTCAAACAACCAATAGGTGACGAGCTTCTGTCTAGAAGAGGTTTTAATATTTGTACCCCATTAGGTGATAAGCTTCTCTGTCCACAAGAGGTTTGATATTTGTAATCTGATTACGAAGAAATAAGCATTGATCTTTGTTTTGATGGAGGTTGGCAATTGTCTAACCTTGTAAATTTTTTGTCTCCTGCTTTATTTTGATGTTTTCATTTCTGCATAATTTATTGTTTCTGTGCACCGGATCTTAACATATTCATACATAACAATTCCTTATGGGTAAACTAAATAGAATAGAATTTTTTTTATGTATTTATTTGTTTGAAAGGTTTGAAACGTGGATAGCTCTTCTTACTCTTTGATGATGATCCTCACATATGTTTCATCTGGGTTTGGAATTTTGGAGACCTCTTGACGTATCAGAAGTAAGTAAAATCATAATATGAAAGACAAACTAAGAAAACACGTGCCATTGTAACTTGTTAAATAGAGATATTAGATAAATAGTTACTTTGAGGTTTTAGCAACTATAATTTGAATTATCAAAGTGATGGTGTAAACCATACATGTCTTGACCACATTGAACCAGAAGTCAACAGGGAAGAAGATAATGGAAATGGCTCTTGAAGATTCGTCTTAAGGTTGAAAATGCCAGAATCATGTAGTGCAGCATTTGGATCTTTTGTGAAATAAATGCAATTAGCTGGAATAACTGGAGAACGGATACATATGACTGATCCACCTCCCACAAACAAGGCCCAGTCGCCAATGCATTCTATCTGTTTCATGAGTAGATCGTTCCGTTGAATTATGTAAACTCTAAATGCTTCTGTTACAAAGACTTTGTCCATTGATCTATCCCTACAGACTAGGATGATTTCCCCATTGAGTTCTGCCAGATAATTTTCACCCGTACCAATGCAGTCTGGTGCTACAACTACTAGGGTAAGAATAAGACCATTCAATTGGTAGAGTGCGGAAAAAGTGCAGACATAGAAATGCCCCTTGTGATGCATAATGTCTAAAATTCGTGGAACAAAGTCGGAATACTCGTAATATTTGGGCACGGTTACTACAGACCACTTGTTTTGACCTGATTCACAAAATGCTAACTCACTGCTACCATAGACATTAAATATTGCCATGGCCTTGTAGTTGGTGGGGGTAGGATTTGGAGATAAGACCAGCTTTTGAATGAAAAACTCGTGTTCATGTTTGAAAATACCAGTGGAATCATAGAGCTGACCCTCTGTAGTAATCGATACTCTTCGTAGATACTGGATATAATGAAATTCAGTTCACCTGGGAAAGTTGTTAGAGGAGGAAGTTGGAATTGAATGTCAGCAAAAGGATTGAGAATAGAGATGGCAGGACTAGTGTTTTCCAAGAAAACCAACCAGCCTTGAGAAGAAGAGCAAAGAAACTTGTCAGTGGCCTTTGGTATGACCACGTAACGAACCGTGTTACTGTGCAGACCAAAGAACAAGAACTTGTCGTCCGTAGTATCACAAGTTTGTTGTATCAATAAGAATGGAGTAGTTGGTGACTGGAATTGGAGTTGTAGAGGACGAGGAATATTCATGGCTGTTGAGTAGTAGTTTTGAATCTCAAGTAAGGCGAAAGAACGCCAATCAGCACAGACAGAACGCAGATGAACATAATCAATCAAGTGAAGCTGCCGCTTGAAGAAAATCTCCTCAAGAAGACCATGGGGAAGAGATGACCAATCTCGACGAGGACTTCTTGTCCCAACAACAGTACCAGTTTTCTCCATTGATTTTTTTTTTTTTTTTTTTCAAGCAAGCACACCCTTAACATTGACAATCACCATTAGCCATTAGGATTCACTCTTTGCTGTATAATTTTGTTTAGTTTTCCTAACTCGACTTTACAACTATAAAAAGGGTAATTCACCATTAGCCATTAGGATTCACTCTTGATTTATAATTTTGTTTAGTTTTCCTAACTCGACTAAAGTTACTAATCCTGGCTAACCTCCCTAACATGGCAGTGATAATATTGTTTAAGAAAACTTTATATTCTGGTGTTTAGGGAACTTTATATTCTGGTGTTTAGGAAACTATATACTGAAGAAACAATCCCTACTAAGAAAAACCCCAATATTTTTCTAAAATTTCGAAAACTACCTTATAAAAAACCTAAACTACCCTCCCCAAACTAAAAAAACATAGAAGAAAAAGAAACAACAATGTTCCAATGTTATTTTTCTCTTTCAAGATCTAACCGTGTTTTATGGTCTTTTTCATCAACACAAACTTAACCATATGCTTCTCCACCATATTCTAGTACTAAAGCAAATTCCTAGTTTCTCTCAATCATATTCTTCTCCACCTCTACCGCCCCAAGTAATCTCCATTAACAAAACCAATCAAAAGTCCACAATAAAAAATAATGGTTTATACGAGGAAGGAATCATACAAACAAAATTGTCTGATTTTCAACTATAGAAAACTAAAAGAATGGATTTATGTACATGTTATGTAGTATTTTGATTGTTTGTTTGCTATGAGTTATAGGATCTACGTGGTAGCGTATGATTAACTAAATATTTTTGTTGATGAATATAAAAAGGTAGATTGTTTATAGGTCTGATTTGATTTAATTGTATAGAGGTTTGATTTGATTTCACGATCCTTCACAGAGTTTTTTTTTTTTGTTAAGTACGCAATTTCATTTAACCAAACTATGGAATATTACAAAAGCGTCGTCCTATTGACATAGCTAAATTATGTGCATTCGTTGAGATCTCGATTAATATAGTTACAGTACCATAAGTTTGAATAGAAAGTAAGCGACCAATATTAGTGATAATAGGACGCCACACCTAGTGTGTGGCCAAAAGCAAATGCTGAGAGTCCTGCTTCAAAATAGGGTTGAGAACACCAGAATTTCCCAGTAATAGCCTTGATTTCCACTGATTTGCCTGTATCAACAAAAGTGTTGCCTCAGCTGCATGGCCCTCGGCCATAGTGTTATCCAGGATCCTCCCAGCAATCAGACTAGCAACAGTCGCCAAAACATCCCCCTGTAGGTTGACCGCAAAAATACCCATCATACCCTGTTGTAAATCAGGAAAAAAATTAGCATCATAAGAGACTACAATCATATCTCGGTGAAGGGGTCAGGAAAGGAGAAGGTTGGATTGTTGGTCTGGCTAATTGAATGAGTTATTGCACAAAGTATTTGTTCGTGTGACGCGGGTATTTTCTTCTTTGGTAAGTGGACCATATATGGGTACAGAAGTAGTGTCAGCCTGGGGATGGGAGTGGGGGGCCCTGTATATCTTAGCCAAAGCTTCATGAAGGTTGGTAGTATCTTTAGGGGTGTTAACTGATTCGAGAACCACTATTTATACCACGTTTGCCAGGATTGTTGAAGCTATCTTAAGAATTTGGTTGGGCAAAATTTGAGATTGTTAAAGATACAATCATTGCGGGTCCGCTATATGGTATGCAAGTGCAGGACAAATTGGGATAACAATTGGTCTTTGTCAGTCATTCTAGTTTCAGACGTCTTCCACATGTAGTTGAAAAAAATAGGGGGGAGGGCTGTTGAAATTCTAGGGCTAGCCAATCTATTGGAATAGGTGATGCCTTCCAAAGTCTGTGTGTAACCGGACATTGGAAGAAAATGTGACAAGTATCTTCCCGGTAGTTTTCACAAAAAGGACAAACATCATCGACAGGAGTATGTAGTCTCTTCAAATTATATCTGGTGGGGATGATGTTTTTAACAATCTTTCAGATTAGTAGAAGGGTCGAGGGAGGGGCTTTAATCCTCCAAAGTTCTCTAAAGAATTTGCGGTCGGGAATCATAATGTTATGATTTGTCGAATAGGCACCCAGATTCTCGTTTGAGAAAACTTTTGTTGCAATCTTAACAGTAAAAATACCATTTTTTTTCCAGGGTCCAAATGACAGAATCCGGAGAGTTTGTATGTCTGATATTGATATTCAAAATATCATTTGTCATCGGAGTTTGGAAAAGGCTGTGGATCAAATTGTACCTCCAGCGTGGGTTCTGATTTGTTGGGTTGTACAAGAGGTCCTGGAGGGAATTCAGGAGATTCTGTTGATGTTGATTAAGGAGAGCATCTTTGAGGAGGAGGTTCGGTTTGACCCAGCAGTCTTTCCAAATATCAATGTTTTGACCAGATTTAATTTGCCAGACAACCAGGTGTTTGATTTTCTAGAGTGCTGTGATATTGCCTCTCTAGGCAAAATAAGCGATGGATGTGGCTTTTAAAATCTCTGAGATACTTCTATTTCTAAAGTACAATTTTTTGAGCTGGTTTGGTCGATTGGTTTGCTCGATTGGTGTGAGATACTTCTATTCCACATACTTTTGGCTATGAGAGCCAAGTTCTTATTTTTTATCAAAGGAATGTTAAGACCTCCAAGAGAGCGGTGTTGTGTGATGCGATCCCAGGTACACATGTGTTTAGCTCTTCCATCCCCTGTTCCATTCCACCAAAAATTACGCGTCAAGTTATCACTTTTTGTAGAAATTGAACAAGGCAAAATGAAAGTTTGCATGTTGTAAACCGGGATGGAGTTGATAACCGCTTTGATCATGATAGTTCTTCTCGCTTGAGAGATAACTTTTGATTTCCAATTGAGAATTTGGAGTTGACTTTGTCCATGATAAATTGGAAAATTTTTGTTTTTATGTTTTGACAACAGGAGCGGCGAGCCAAGGTATTTATCCTTCGGATTGTAAAATTTTGACTCCAGAATCCTATTTATCATTTTGACATGTTTCTAATGAACATTAGACTATAGTAAACGGAGGATTTGTCAAAATTTATACCTTGTCCCAAAGTTTGGCATTATTATGTGAGCAGATCCTTGATCATGTGTGCTTCAGTCAAAGAAGCTCTACAAAACATCATCAGGTCATCTGCATATAAGAAATGACTGATAGACGGGGAGTGTTGTCTGATTTTAATGCCCTTGATCAGGTTACTGGAGTCCGCCCATTGGAGGGTACAGGAGAGAGCTTTCTAAAAAAAATGAAGAGATATGGGGAGAGAGGATCCCCTTGTCTATAACCACGGGAAGGGATGATTGGAGTGAGAGGTGTACCATTAAGGACTACCCGTATAAATGTGGAAATAAATTGATGAATCATCTGAATCCAATTTTCCAAGAAGCCTAGTCTCTGGAGGAGTAAGAGGATAAAAGACCATTCAACCCTGTCATAGGCTTTGACCATATCAATTTTCATGGTCGGATAACCTTGCCTTTTTTTACAGAAATGTTTCATCTGGAAGATATCAATTACAAAGTTTTTTATTTTATTTTATTTTATTGAAGATTAGGGTAAGAAGAAAATAGGAGAGAGGAAAGGACTACAATTTTTTTTAGGAAGAAAGTGATTATCCAAGAGAACAAGGTATTTGGGGGTTTCTCAAATGGCAATGACTACACTCCACCTAAAGTATTGTCCCACACCATCAAATCAATTTTTTATTATCTCACACTATCTACTTTGTTTCCCACACCACCAATAAAAACTCAAAATTTTAAATTTTATCTCTCCTCCCTTCTCTTCATTTACTTTTCTTCCCTTATTCTTCGCTTCCTTCCTTCTCCTCCCTCCCTCTCTTCTCCATTAGACACCGCCATCACCCCGCCATCATCACCTCGCCACCACCACTTCTCTCTTTCCCGCCACCACCACCTTTATCCATTTTTTTTCCATCAAGCACCACCACCACCCTGCCACCTCTCTCACCCTCTTTGTCTCTAAAAACATGGTATTATCTCCTACTTTGGTGCAACTTATATGCTCAATCGAGATCAATTCTTAAGCTCATCACGAAAATTGTAGTACTCTGAGTTATCTAATAAATACAATTTGAATCACTTGAAAATGTTTTGAAATGAGAAAGTTATGGTCATTTTACTAAAGTTGCGCAAATCTGTCTCGCAATTAAACTGGGGTAGTGTCACTGACTTTCGTAGAACTTATATGCTAGATTGATCTCTTATGAAGCTCATCAAAACTCAAAAATTGTAGTACTCTGAGTTATCTAATAAGCGTAATTTGAATCACTTGAAAATGTTTTGAAATGAGCAAGTTATGGTCATTTTACTAAAGTTGCGCAAATCTGTCTCACAATGAAAATGGGGTAGTATTCCTAAGTTTCGGCCAACTTATATGCTCGATCGAGACCGATTCTCAAGCTCATCAAAACACAAATAGTAAACACAATTTGAACCACTTGAAAATGTTTTGAAATGAGAAAATTATGGCCATTTTACTAAAGTCACGCAAATCTGTCACAAAAAAAGTCTTTTTTCACCCATTCGCATTGGGCAATGCGAGGATTGGGCGAAACTTCGCCCGGACCAATGCGAGGGTTGGGAGAAACTTCGCATTGGTCTGGGCAAAGTTTCGCCCAATCCTTGCATTGCTCAATGCGAATAGGGATGGCAACGGGGCGGATTTGAGCAAATCCATCCCCGTCCCATTAGGGATTGTGAATCTGCCCCGTATAACCGTTTATTCATTTTCTTAAAAACCATATCCAATCCGCACGGATTGGTGGATATCCTCCCCACCCCGTTTAATCGTAAAAATATTATAAAAAAACATAATTTCTTTTAAAAAATAATCAAAGATAAAACATCAAGATACAATCAACAAATCCATTCACAATCGTCGAACTTTCCCTCATCAAAATACAATCAACAAATCCATTATAGTAGTCTCTTTGGTTGCATGTTTTGCTGATGAGATCGTTGTTGTGGAGTTGGTTGTGTGAAGGCAAAACTAAGCCAATAGAGATGAAACAAACAAGATACGAGCTGTTGCTATGGTGACTCACAAATCAACCCAAATTTCACCCCAAATCCACTTCAAAAAGGAAAAATATAAAGTATTCAACCCCAAATTCACGTTGCCATCTACAATTAATCAACCCAAGTTCTCTTCTTTTCCTCTCCTCCACGTCGTCATCACTCCGATAAACACCATGCGCCACAGTTCCTAGCGAGCATGCCTACACCAGCGTCGACGAACCAGCCGTAGGATTTGATAGCCTATTTGAGATCCGGTGAAGGCGAAGTGAAGCTGAAAGCCCTAAGAGAGGTGAAGAACCAATTTATCAACAGGACGAATAACCAATTTTGTTTCAGTTATGATTCACATTGCCATGTCAACAAACATCCCTAAAAAGGCTGCAAAAACAAGGCCTCATGAACTCGTTGATGTGAGACTCGACTTTATTTTTGGATGCACAACGACTTAAATAAGGATCATTAGAACATAATAGAAAGAAGTTCAAACAAAGATATTGGCCAAGAAAAAGAAAGTATAATATTCGTTATTTAGTTGTATATATCATTTCAATATCAAGGGACATTTTCACACATTCTTGCATCTTTTCTACAAATAACAAATGTTAAATACCATTTATATTGAGCACAGAGAAACATTTTATTCCATGATACTTATTTTTGCATAAGGGGTGATATTTCACTTTTATTGTTATTTGAAAAGAATTTAAGAAAACAAATAAACTTCTATTATATTATATTAATTATAAATTTTAAGTTGAGTGGTAGCATCATGTTCATTCGTGATGAGTGGTCTCCCAAACAAATAAAATTTAAGTTGAGTTGTCATTCGAATGTGTGTTTTAGGGTTGTAACCGTGATAGGAGTCGAAAGGTTAAACAACTTTTTCCTACTGGTTAATTATTCACTAGAAAATATATAATATATTATTTTCTTGGAAAATTATATTTTATCAATTAATTTTCACAATGGATGACAACTTCATAAGTATGGTCAAGGTTATAAGGGGGCAAGTTGAAAGGTTTTTCCGCCAGGCTTTATAGCCACTTTTTAGGCAGGTTTTGGGTTTTTTACACTTCTATCACTTCTATAGATAATGTTTGTGGTTGTATTTTAAAGAGAACAAGTAAAAGTGTAAAAACACCCAAGTCTAACAAAAAAATGGCTTTAAAGCCTAGCTGCCTAGACAAACTCTTTTCCATGACCAACCTAAGTTTTGTGCACTATGTTCGTGTTTTGTCCAATTGATGTCAGCTTAATGTCACCAACATGTCCCTAAGGTTTTAGTCTTCAAGTTTCTCAATTCCTTTGATGTAGTCATGTTAATAAATTGATTTTATCGAGTTCATCGTTTGACTCAATTGCATATGACCAACTTAAATTTCTTCTTTTATGTTATATTGTTAGTCCATGCCCAATTCAAACCTTAAATAGATTTGGTTCATTCGACTCAAATTTTGGGTTAGACATAGATTAAAGGCAGTGATAATGGCATGCCCCATTTGGATTAAGGTGGATCGTGACTTTTGACTTATTTTGTCATATGTCCTTGTTATGAACACTAAATTAGATATGCATCCCAGTCGTCATGGTTAAGTTAACCATAAGTCTTGCTAAACTTTAGTTTTTCAAGACCGTGAAAATAGCAAGCTCCAAAGTTTGAATTGACCTTGTGGATGCAAGAAATTGTTTTGAGGCACTTGTTACCATTTTACACGCCCATTTCAAACGAAAAAAAATTGATATTGATGGTTAGGCCAAATACGAGGAGGTAATTGACCAACAATTAGGGATGGTGACCCTAAAATAACCAAGGTTATGGGGAGGTATGACTAAATAAGTCAAAATTCAGGGTCTGCCTTAATCCAAATGGGGTCTATCTTAACAGCTTCCTAGATTCAACCTACTCAAGTTGTAGTTCACTTATTTTGTTTCTTAATTTTTTTTTTTAATCTTTCAACTTTTTCCAAAGATAAAACATGAGAAGAAAACACAAGATTTTATGCCGAAATTTGGAAATTAATGGAGTAGTTTTGCACCATTTCCATCCTATCAATGGTTATACCCACCCATTAAAATTAATCACCCCACAATTTGAACTGAACTATACAAAAGCAATAGTTCGTTCGTTCCATACGTAAATTGCAACCGTCTAGACAAACGAATTTGTTTCGCTATTCATCTGTACCCCTTGGTGATTCATTCTATCATTTCGTCCCAATGTTTCTGTATCGGTGTCGTCGTTTCTCTCGTCACTCTCACTTGTAGTCTACTTCAATCTCTATTTCGATCATCAACTTTTCTTCTTTTTGTTGTAAAATTTTGTTTATTGTTTGACGCAACGTTACAAATTTCAACTTTTAATAGATAAAATTTTCTTCAATGGATAAAATTTGTAATTTCAGATTTAACAATATAAGTTATACATTTTAAATTCTTAAATACTACATAAAAATCTAACATGACTAGTAGTGTCATACATACTATATATACATAAGAATTACTCAAATAAAAAACTTTTGATACTAAAATAACATTATATCATGTCAAAATATATAGAGACTGAAATATTTATTTCATTTTTTCAGAGGAATTCCCCTAAAATAACATTATTCATGTTATAATATACGGAGATCAAAATTTCTATTTCTTTTCTCAAGGGAATTATTGTGATTTCGTTTTTTGAGTTAATTTCGTTCTCCTAATTTTAAGAAAATTTTTGTGACAATTTCGTTTTATGTAGAAAAAACATAAAATTTTGAGTTGTAATTTTGAATTTAACAATAACATTTGATTGAGCAAATTTTATCTAAAGTTGAAGGCTTTTTTCATTTTTCATTTTTCATTTTTCATTTCAACTTGTTATTGGGTTTATTGATGTTGTGTTTATGTTTCTGGCTTCCACGAAATTCTATTCAATTCATTTCCTGGGATTATGATTTTATTGGCTAATATGCATGAAGACTAACTATGCAAGATGAAGTGAACCAAACAATATCGCAATGTTAGCAAAGGTGTCTCTTTGACTGTACAACTACACTCTATTAGTGAGTGATATGTGAAGTGACAATTTATGCTCCTAAAAACCCCGAAGCGGAAACCTAATTACTTAACTAATCTCTTAATATAAACACATGGTTCTTTTTTCCTGATTAAGGTATCATTCACTATTACTTTTGCACATACTTCCAATGGATGGGATTGTTAGTGAAAGCATAACAATATTTAGGAAAGGATGTGATGACAACTTTAAAACCCCTTATTACATTACTTTGTCTAGGCTCAACTGCAGGCTATTTGTATGAAGCAATGGAAAAAGTAAGGATGGAATTGGAGCATTGTTGCATTAGTGACCCATTAAAGTACTCAAAGCTATTGAAGTTATTCATTTCAAGGAGGAATGAGAAAATTCTTCATAAGATACATGCAACTGTTGCGTTTCTTAATCCATCCTTGATGTATGATGGGAAGATCAAATATGAGAAGTTCGACATAAGAGATGGCTTGAACTTTGTTCTGCAAACCATGGTTTCTCCAAATGAAATGGATGATTTTGATACATAATGGGTGTCATCACAACTATCCCTTTGTATTCATTTTTCCCCAACCCCCGTTACACAAGAAAAATGCATGCATCACAGTAACAACAAATTTATAACACAATCCGCCAACTCGAGTTGTTCGCCTACCTTCACAACATCTGTATTTTTTATTATAAAAACAAAAGGGACAAACTGATGAATGGTGATCTTTATCCCAACTAATGTATTCGTTTGTGTTGTTTGAAAGATGAAGTGGAAGGGGTGCTACATTTGATATATTTCAAAATCTACAGTTGCAGATGAGATGAGTTATTTAACACAGAAATCATATTTGAATATATTCAGTTTTCTTCGAACTTTTACAGGTTTTTTGTTCCAAACTTCGATTAACATCTGCCATTAGTTTGTCGAAGCAAAGAGCAAGGTGTCGTTGTTGATCTGCTGGCTACTAACAATAAAAAGGAGTGTCAAATGAAATAAACACTTGCATGTTAAGCATTCCTTGCTGGATTATTAACATAATCAGATACATGGAAATGGAATGCAATACTGTCATATTTATTACTCTTAAAAAATGAAGAGTAAATAAATAATAACAAGTCAACAAAAGAAATCTCAATAGATTTATTAAATAAACTAAAATTGATAATATATTAATTGTAGTAAATCAGAAATCATCATTCCACAGTTAACTTTCCGATTGAAAATTTAAGTTTCTGGAAATTTAAATTGAATCTTTTAAAAATTACCTATTTAGGCATTAAGTATAAAACTTAAGATCCAGTTAGTAGTGAAGTGATCACGAGGAAGGAACTTAGCAGCCAATATTTGAGCTTTAATATTAGTAAATACCTACACTAGTTATTGATGTGTAAGTTCATAAAGAAACCAAAAATAAATTGATAAGAAGTCGATGAACCATTCTAGAGAAAATTCTTTTTATTTTCAATGGGACAAAGGAAAAACTACATTTTTTGGTGTTGTCGTGCCGATAATCATTGTGAAATCTTGGTTAAGAGTTCATGCACAAGATTACATATATCTTAACTAATATCAAAAGATTTACAACTCACTTATCGCAAACATTGGAAACTCTAGTATTTTACAACTTTTTAAAATAATAACTATTGAGATTAAATAGTAGAACTTAAAAGCTAGATGTGATGATTAGTTTTGATATTAAAATAACATTTTAGCGTGTCGAAATAGACAGAGATTGAAATATTTATTTTATTTTTTCAGGGGAATTCCCCTAAAATAACATTATTCATTTAAGAAATATTTTATGATAATGTCGTTTATTTTTTTCTCAGGGTAATTATTTTGATTTTGATTTTAGAGTTAATTGATGTTAGAGTTAATTTCGTTCACCTAATTTTAAGAAATATTTTATGACCATAAATTGATAAACATGCCGTCGGCTAGGTTCAAACCCATGACCTAGTGGTACCATCCGCCAAACTCTAACCATTGAGCTGTCATGCCATTGGTAACTATATGTGAAGTTTGAAATTGATAAATGGTTCATTACCAAACTACAATCCCCTCTTTGCATTAGTTTCTCCATCAAGCTACGTAATATCTACACTTCATTTTTGAAAAATTCCCGTGTCGGATATGTATTGGACATTCTGACACCCAGATAGTCACTGAACCTTCCAGTAGACACTCCATGCTTAGATCATCAACATTTTGTCACACATGTTTCAGTTCTTTACAAATGTCGTTACGTACTATGGCAAGTTAGTAATACATATGTAGCAATATCTATCTACAAGTGAAAGAATATAACAAATGATAGATTACTTACTATTCAAAAAGTAAATACTACACTATAATGTAAAGTGTGTCCCTGTATTACATTTTTTAACTCAACATGTTTTCATTTGCGCGATGCGATCCCGGGTACACATGTGTTTAGCTCTTCCATCCTCTGTTCCATTCTACCAAAAATTACGCGCCAAGTTATCACTTTTTGTAGAAATTGAACAAGGCAAAAGGAAAGTTTGCATATTGTAAACCGAGATGGAGTTGATAGCCGCTTTGATCATGATAGTTCTTCTCGCCTGAGAGAGAACTTTTGATTTCCAATTGAGAGTTTGGAGTTGACTTTGTCAATGATAAATTGGAAATCTTTGCTTTTATGTTTTGACAACAGGAGCGACGAGCCAAGGTATTTATCTTTCGGATTGTAAAATTTTGACTCTAGAATCCTATTTATCTTTTTGGCATGTTTCTGATAAACATTAGAACTATAGTAAACTGAGGATTTGTCAAAAATTATACCTTGTCCCAAAGTTTGGCAGTATTGTGTGAGCAGGTCCTTGATCGTGTGTGCTTCAGTCAAAGAAGCTCTACAGTTAGGTCATCTGCATATAGGAAAATGACTGATAGACGGGGAGTGTTGTCTAATTTTAATGCCCTTAATCAGGTTACTGGATTCCGCCCATTGGAGGGTACAGGAGAGAGCTTTCGCAAAAAAAATGAAGAGATATGGGGAGAGAGGATCCCCTTGTCTATGACCACGAGAAGGGATGATTGGAGTGAGAGGTGGTACCATTAAGGACTACCCGTATAAATGTGGAAATACATTGGTGAATCATCCGGATCCAATTTTCCGAGAAGCCTAGTCTCTAGAGGAGTAAGAGGATAAAAGACCATTCAACCATGTCATAGGCTTTGACCATATCAATTTTCATGGTCATCCAACCTTGCCTTTTTTTTATAGAAATGTTTCATCTGGAAGATATCAATTACAAAGTTTTATTTTTATTTTTATTAAAGATTAGGGTAAGAAGAAGATATGAGAGAGGAAAGGATTACAATTTTTTTTTAGGAAGAAAATGATTATACAAGAGAACAAGGTATTTGGGGGTTAGAGCTTGGCGGATGGTACCACTAGGTCATGGGTTCAAACCCGGCTTGTGACATCTTTATGGGTTCTGGGATCCTATAAAAACTCTGCTTGCCTTTCAAAAAAAAAGGTATTTGGGGGTTTCTCAAATGGCCATGACTACACTCCACCTAAAGTATTGTCCCACACCATCAAATCAATTTTTTTTATCTCACACTATCTACTTTATTTCCCACACCACCAATAAAAACTCAAGATTTAAAATTTTCTCTCTCCTCCCCTCTCTTCATTTATTTTTCTTCCTTTCTTCTTCGTTTCCTTCCTTCTCCTCCCTCCCTCTCTTCTCCATCAGACCCCGCCATTATCACCAACACCTCGCCACCGCCACTTCTCTCTTTCCCGCCACCGCCACCTTTATCCCTCTTTTCTCCATCAAACACCACCACCACCACCCCGCCATCTCTCTCACCCTCTTTGTCTCTAAAAACATGGTATTATCTCTTACTTTGGTGCAACTTATATGCTCAATCGAGATCAATTCTTAAGCTCATCAATACACGGAAATTGTAGTATTCTGAGTTATTTAATAAATACAACTTGAATCACTTGAAAATGTTTTGAAATGAGAAAGTTATGGTCATTTTACTAAAGTTGCGCAAATCTGTCTCGCAATTAAAACGGGGTAGTGTCACTGACTTTCGTCCAACTTATATGCTAGATTGATTTCTATTATGAAGCTCATCAAAACATAAATTTTTTAGTACTATGAGTTATCTAATAAACGCAACTTGAATCACTTGAAATTTTTTAAAATGAGCAAGTTAAGGTCATTTTTACTAAAGTTGCGCAAATCTATCTCACAATGAAAACTGGGTAGTGTCCCTAAGTTTCGGCCAACTTATATGCTCGATCGAGGCCGATTCTCAAGCTCATCAAAACACAAAACTATAGTAAACACAATTTGAATTACTTGAAAATGTTTTGAAATGAGAAAGTTATGGTCATTTTACTAAAGTTGCGCAAATATGTCTCGCAATTAAAACAGGGTAGTGTCATTGACTTTCGTCCAACTTATATGCTAGATTGATATCTATTATGAAGCTCATCAAAACATAAAATTTTTAGTACTATGAGTTATCTAATAAACGCAACTTGAATCACTTGAAATTTTTTTTAAATGAGCAAGTTATGATCATTTTTACTAAAGTTGCGCAAATCTGTCTCACAATGAAAACTGCGTAGTGTCCCTAAGTTTCGGCCAACTTATATGCTCGACCGAGACCGATTCTCAAGCTCATCAAAACATAAAAACTATAGTAAATACAATTTGAATCACTTGAAAATGTTTTGAAATGAGAAAGTTATGGCCATTTTACTGAAGTCACGCAAATTTGTCCGAAAAAAAGTTTGTTTTCACTCATTCGCATTGGGCAATGCGAGGATTGGCCGAAACTTCGCCCAGACCAATGCGTGGGGTTTATGCCAAAGATGTTCATGTCAGGCTTGCTTGTCTGAATGCTATAAAGTGCATTCCTTTTGTTTCTAGCCATTTTATTACTCAGAATGTTGAAGTTGCAACAAGCATATGGATTGCTCTTCATGACTCATAAAAGGTTTGGAAGTGCAATCATGTTTATTCTTATAGCGATCAATAAAATATCTATTCTTATGAACGATAAAGTAATTTGTTAGTGATTGAATATCGTGTTTGAGAAATAGTAATAACAAAAATATAGTTTCATTGATTATGTTTATTCTGATATCTTGATCTGAAAATTAACAAAAAAAAAAATCGATCTCAGATCTGAGATCTTGATTTCAAATCTTGATCTGAGATCTTGAACTGAGATCTTGATCTCTGCCTTCACTGATTTGAGAGAGAAGGGATGATCGGCCTTCGCTGTGAGAGATAAGGGAGGGTCGGCCTCCGCCACCCTTCGCGGCCTTCACTTATTTGAGAGAGAAGGGAGGATCGGCCTTCACTGTGAGAGAGAAGGGAGGGTCGGCCTCCGCCACACTTCGCGGCCTTCACTGATTTGAGAGAGAAAGGGAGGATCGACCTTCGCTGTAAGAGAGAAGGGAGGGTCGGCCTCCGCCACCCTTCGTTGTTTTGAGAGAGAAAAAGGGACGAAGTGGGGGATGAAGGCGACCTTCGTTGCTTTGAAAGAGACTGGAGACGAGAGGGGGGGTGGTAAGGGGAGGGGGAGAATGTGAGATGGAGTGACAGAATGGGTTTAATTTCTTTATATAGGAGAAAGATATTTTTGTAATTTTATCGGATAAAAGGATATCCGTGGGGCGAATATGGCCAAATCTGTATCCGCCCCGATTAATAAACGGATACAGATTTGAAATCCGTATCCGCCCCAAGATCCAGGGATCCTTTACCAAATCCGCCCCAAACGGGGCGAGTGGGGCTGATATCCCATCCCTAGACATTGGGATTCATTGTGATTTTTATCTTAACTTGCAAAGGGAAGTTACTTTGAAAAAGAAAGTAATGGTGTTCCTTGTTCTACACTGTGCTTTACTTTGCTCTCTGCCTGGAGTGAAATTGTTGAAATGGTTATCTAAATGCTGCTTGCTTTTCAGTCAGTTGCAGAGGCAGCAGAAGATGTTTGGGATCGTTATGGGTGTGCTTTTTGTACCGATTATTCCAGACTTCTTCATGCTCTTTCACATGTCAATTATAATGTCCGCGTAGCAGCTGGGGAGGCTTTAGCTACTGCTTTGGATGAAAATCCAGATTCCATACAGGTTGGTGGTTTGATATATTTTCAACCTTCATCATAAGTACTATTTTGATTGTTGTTGTGATTTGATGTCTCCAGGAAACCCTTTCGAATTTGTTTTCGATATACATCCGAGTTGTTGCTTCTGGAGCGGATAGTGCAGATTCCTGTTGGATTGGAAGGCAGGGAATTGCACTGGCGTCACACTCTGCAGCAGATGTACTGAGAACAAAGGATCTTCCTGTTGTGATGACATTCCTTATATCACGAGCCTTGGTAATTGTTCTGCTCTAGTAGCAATTACCTCCAGTGTTCTGGTCGACAATAAATTTTTTATTGCTCAATGAAAATCAAATCTTCAACTTAGGAGTTTCCAGTAATAGGCTCTGGTAAAATTGATATGAAATATCAATAATGTGTTAAAATTTAATCACTACACAATTGCTTTAGACTCTTCACAAATTTGTCATGGAGTTCCTAGCTGGTTTGTATATTTTCATCTCAAGTTCACAACTAACATCAATTCACAATCTTTTGGTCTTGCAGGCTGATCCTAATACTGATGTTCGTGGAAGAATGATAAATGCTGGTATTGTGATTATTGATAGGCATGGAAAGGACAATGTGTCTTTGTTGTTTCCTATTTTTGAGAATTACCTGAATAAAAAGGTATGCTTTGATTTCTATTGTTTAAGCTTTGCTTGTAAATTATAAGCATGGAGTATACTAAGAAGCAATGAAGAAGTAGATGATACACCATCACCATTCACTGCACGTCCAACCTCACCCCTTCACCACCTCCTTAGCACTTGCCTACAGCTATAGACAGAAAACGAGAACAAAAAAGAAAAGTGAGGAGAGAAAAAATTCAGCCTAAAGGTCGGAAAACTATTTTAACGTTTTAGTTTTTTGTATGTGCAATGAGTACATAATGACAAGATCATAATACTAGTAGGAATTATTGTTCCATGTCTAAATAAAAACTGGCTTAAGCAAATAGTTTAAAAACTAATGAATAACAATATTCTAACTTGTAATGTATGGGGTTGTCTTTTTTTTTTTAATAATTTTTTTTATATTTTTTTGGTCATGTACCCTGCCCTTTATTAGAGAGGAAGACTAAGATGCTCCTCTCATTGTCAATTTATTTTTACAATATTATTTCTGTGATGAAGCATATATTCACAGTTAGCCTGATTGATATTTTTTAAACAGACATCAGATGAGGAAAAATATGATTTAGTGAGAGAGGGTGTTGTTATTTTTACGGGAGCTCTGGCTAAACATCTGTCAAAGGTGCAAATCATGAGTATATGCGCTCCTCAATATAGAATTATGGCTGTGAAGATATTAACAACTTTCTTTTTGGTTGAATAGGACGATCCTAAAGTGCATACTGTTGTGGAGAAGCTGTTGGATGTACTAAGCACTCCGTCGGAGGCTGTTCAGCGAGTTGTTTCCTCTTGCTTATCTTCGTTGATGCATTCAAAGAAAGTATGTTTCTGTACCGTTGTAGAGCTAAAATAAGTGTCGTTATAGAAGCATTGATATAATTCATAAGAGTTCATTTTTGTTACCACGTGGCATAATTCATATATGATATTTAGTATGATTTGAGTTGTTTTAACCTACCTCATCTTAGCTCAATTATTTTTTAGGACCTTGTACACGTTGCCATGTCTGCCAGTTGTTTCTTGTAGCTGTGGATAGCTTACCAACAGATTGCTATAAGAAATGACATACTACTTATCTCCCTCCTGTTTATCTCTATATTAACTACAACCCAGTTTGAATTGGCAATTTATACTGGGCATGTAGTTTTGGGACGCATGTCATGAATGTAATTACTCGTCATCCGTTTTTTTCTACATGAAGGTACTTATCTTAATTTCTTGATGGTATTTCCTTGGATTAGGAAGATGCTCAAGAACTTGTTTCTAGGCTACTGCATCAGTTGATGCACAGTGACAAGTATGGGGAGCGCCGTGGTGCAGCATTTGGACTCGCTGGGATAGTCAAAGGGTTTGGAATTTCTTGCTTGAAGAAAAATGGTATCATTGATGTATTAAGAGATGGTTTGCAAGACAGGTGGGTTCAATTTAGACATATTATTTGACATTGTTTGTTCTTTTTCAATGACATGAGATTATTTTGCACTAGACAAATTTTCATGCATCAGGCAGCCATTTCTACGCTGGCTAAATATCCTGATTCATTGATGTTGGATCTCTGCTTGTCGTGTAACACACTGGTAAAGCAAATTTATGTGTCTACTAAGCAAAGTTGAAAGAGAAACGACGTTCATAACAACAATAAAAATTTAATCCAAGGGTGTGTTTGGTTGGATGGAAACCTTATTCCATGGGAATTCATGAGGGTACCACCTACATCTAAGCTAATTTGAGGTTTACTCATTAATCCACCATTAGATTTTATGATCAATGGTGGGAATGAAAGTCTCATGAACATGAAAATCACATGCTTTGGGAGAGAGCAAGGAGTGTGATTCTCATGTACAAGAGACTTCTATTCCTACCATTGGATGATGAGTGCTACCTCAGTTTAACCTATATAGGGGTCCCCTTATACTTCCCCATGGGATAGGATTCCATCCAACACACCCCAAGTTATTTAGGTATATGTATTTGATTGGAACACTTATTTTTTATCACCCATAACATGAAGGGAAAATATAATGGGGGGAGTACAATGGTGAGAAACTAAATCACCTGGACAGCGAAAAATGAGAAAAACTACATTACTAAGGTGAGCAAACTGAACGTAAACTACCAAAACCAAGACAACTAGAAAAAAAGTCATTTTTCTATACTTTTTCATCTATGCCTGACCTCTTTTGTTTCAAACTCGTGGGTGGGGGTTGTCATCTTTTCTTTTGGAATTGACTATACAGTTACGAGTATAAGAAACTTTGAGTGCAATTTGAAGTACAACAAAGGGTCATTTGAGGGGACTTTGTACGGGATGGATCATGTTATTTTGGAAATCAGAAGTTGCTCTATAGCAATTGTTAGGACTTTTTGGAATTTAGGGAGTTCATATTGAGGAGTATATTGCCCACTAGATGGGGCTTTTGTCGTTGTTACCTAGGCTACGTATTTATTATTCCGTGGCAATGGTATTTTCCCTGTTTAAGGATAAAACAGTGTTTGGTTATACCATGCCAAACTTGCCAGTACGTGCTTTGAGAACGGCACAAACGTGGTTTTAGCGAGTTTTTCAACTAAGCCATGTTTTGCTCCCCCTTAAGAATTATTGCCCAAGTCCAAGGCTAATAACCAGTACCTAGGCTTGGGGTTATGAAAAACATTGGGACGTACACCTTGAAGTGTGCCTCAAGGCGAAACATGACCAAGACATCCCCAAAGGCCTTGAAGGAGGCTTCAATCCAGCAAAAGTGTATGCCTGAACGGAAAAAAAAGGTGCACACAAAATGTTAAAAAGGCCACTGCTTCACAAAGTACAGGCGTATGCCGTTGCTTTTTTTTTTGGTCCTCACAATAATCCTTTTGTTCTTTGAAATCCTTGAGATAAAGAGACTAAGAAGAGTTGAGAAAAAAGTAGGAGAAATGTACCTTAATTGACTGATGAAGGTTCCAGAACTGGCGTTCGCGTTCTTTAGTTTGATCAGAGCATTTTTGTTCAATGAGAAAAATGTAGCGAGGAAGGATTCCTTCGCTTGATGAGTGAAAATGCAGATTCTCTTGGTTTTCCAGATCTGGTACTATTAATTTACGATTTTCTGTAGTTTAGAGGTTTGGGTTTCTTGATCTGATACATCTTTGTTTGGTAATTAGAGAGATACTTCCTGTTTTGGAGAGATTAGTTCATTCTTCAGTACAAATTATGTGGTCATATAGTATGGTCAACATAATGCCTGAAATGGAGTTAGTTTTTTGTTGTGGAAGAAGAAGAGTGTTGATATGTCTCTCATCTCATATGCAATTACTTGGGTGGTTTGATTTGAAAGAAAGTGGATTGTTAAGAATTCTTCCTCAACTCAGGGCCTTGTGTCATTGTTTTTATCTATGAATGTATTTTGATGTTTCTCTTGAGGGAAAAGAAAAACCCCTGAAGCTGTTTTGGCTTTTACAGGAATGCTGCAAAAGCTCGTGAAGGAGCTTTACTGGCATTTGAATGCCTTTGTGAGAAGCTTGGCAGATTGTTTGAACCGTGAGTAGAGAATTTCCTTCAATATTGTTACAAGTTCTAGGCACATCTTTGTTAATACATGAAATTCTGATCTCATTTTTGGTTCAGGTATGTAATTCAGATGTTACCATTGCTTTTAGTTTCCTTCTCGGATCAAGTTGTCGCTGTTCGAGAAGCTGCCGAGTGTGCTGCTCGTGCAATGATGTCTCAACTCAGTGGTCACGGGGGCAAGCTTGTCCTTCCTTCATTACTTAAGGTGCGTATGCGACACATTTTCACTAGTTTTTTATTTGATGATTTGTTCAAGCTCCCTATGAATAAGGTGGTCTTGATGCATTTTTTTGTGGACAACTTTAATTCTAGACCTATCATGGAATGGAATGTCCGGGGAACACCACCTTTAACATCACGAAGGTTTCATGCCCATATCAGTGCTATACCGAGATCCCCAAGACTTGGTTTTTTTGGGGAGCTCATTCCAAATTGCTAATCTTTTCAGCTGGTAAACATATTGAAGGATGGGTGTTGTTGGTCAATCTATTTGCAAAAATGGTGATGGTAAAATTTCAACCCTTGCAACCCCTCTCTTATCCAAACAACATCCCACTCGCTCCAAATCGCCTCACCTACAAACAAGGGGTACCCCCCATTCATTATCTAACTACTGATTTGTTACCTTTTGCCACCGTCCTCCACTCTTCCACTCTCCGAATCCTCCTTACCACAGGCTGTTTCTCCCGCCTGCTCTTCAGCTTCACCACCACTTTCTTTGGATGAATCAATTATTTTTCTTCGCTCTTTGCATGATCCTTGACCAATCTCTAGTGTTTGATAACACACCAATGTCTAATTGAGATCATTGGGTGTCAATCAGGGTGCTATCAAGCAACCTTCAATGGTCATCTCTAGTTCTACCCAATCACTCCATAGATGTTATTATTGTTGCCCAGACTCCCAACCTGCTTTTATCTTGTTGCACACTCCCACCCTCACCCTCAGCCTCCCACACACCTCACTCCTTCTAACTTTAGCGGGGTAGAAAAGCAAGTTCAACAAGCTGCAGGTGCAAGTGGGCAGTGGCGTGTGACAAGGAGAGAGGAAAGTGATGATGAGCAACCTGCTCGAGCTAAAGGGAAACAAGTGATTGTAGCTGATGTTTCTAGATATGAGTTTAGAATGGATCCTATGGTAGTGCTTGCATCCGCGCCTAATTCAACTCCCAAGGCGAACCACATTCCTTTAAGGCCTTGTCCCACGACAACCATACATCCTTGAATGGCTCACCACATAAGGATGCCCTTTCACACCCCCATTCAATTTCAATTTGGAACCATCTCTCACTATTGAACCAACACACTCCTCCCAATTTGGGTTTCCCCAACCCAAGTCTAGCTGTTTCTCACCCAGTGAGCCTATTTTGTGTGAGGGTCAACTCACCGAGCTGCAAAGTGGTGTATTTTCACTAGGCTGAGAGCTAAGAAGCTTAGGACCAAGGTGATTAAAGCCCGCATAAGGAGGCTCAAGCTCAAAATTTTCCCTCGGAAACCCAGATGGACCACTGTACTTGCCAATGCTTCTGCTGCTGCTAATTTAAAAAAGCCCACACCTTTAGCAGCACGTGACCAATGACGAATTTCTAAACAAAAGCTTAAAGGAGTCATCTCCTTCCTTAGCTGCCTTCAATCCACACAATTGGTCAATTGTTCTTCAACCAACCAAGAAGAGGGAGCCTCATAGCTTGTTTTGAACATGCACTCGCAAAAGGTGGTAGATCAAACTATTTTCACCTACACATAGGTGACCAAGCACGGCGCCAATTAGAAAATGTCTAGATTGGCAAGTTAATGGAGGGTGTAGACGGAGGGGACGACCGTTGAAAACTTGGATGAAGGTGGTGAATGAAGATATCATTGAGTTTGGATTAGGCGAGGATATGTGGGAATATCGCATTGCTTGGAGAGCCAAAATCCATGTAGCCGATCCCGAAAATCTCGGGAATGGGCTTTGATGATGATGATAGGTGATTTAATTGGTGCAGACATAGAAGTTATGTTGTTAAATCGTTAATCGAACCCTAATCGAATCGATTAAGGAGTGATATGAGATTAATCGGGACTAATCAAAATTAATCAACCTATGTTTCATAAACATATTTTCTTTATCCTTCTCAGCAATGTTTTCTTCAAAAGAAAAAAAATTAATGAAGTATTAAATACCACTTCTCACAATTTAAGAATAATTATAACAAAATTAAGAATCAATGTCAGGCAACCAAGGTACAAATCCATATTCTTTATCTTGTTATTCCTTTCGTCGTTCTTCTCCCCTCTCTTCATACATATATGTATGCATGTTTTATTTTATTTTTGCATCTTTTTTTCTTTCTAGCCTCTTCACACACTTTTGGTATTGTATTATGGCTATGTATTGATAAGGTTAAAGCATTTATTTTTAATAAAATCTTAAATTTTTTCTCATTTGTTTATGACATATTGCCATGGACTGGTTAATTGGTGAATTTTGAAAGCGATTAATCATGATTAATCAGTAAATCAACCAAAAATCATTGATTACTCAGTCAGGGGATTATTCAAACGATTAATTCAAAATCGCAACGTTGTACTAGCGAGAAGAGATTAATCACCGATTTCTTATAATGTAGCATAGAAGAGAACCTTGCTGAGGTGGTACACATTTTAACAAAACTCAAGATAGGCACAAGCGGTTGGCAATGGAAGAGGTTAAAATATTGAAAGGGCTTTAGTTGTATATAATGCATCTTAAAATCATGACATGGAATGCGAGGGGCTTGGGTTCTCTGGACAAGCTCATCAGTCTTAGGAACGTTACTAAACACAACTCAAATATTACTTTGATTCAAGAAACTAAAAAGTGAGGCTTTGATGAAGATTTATCAATATTCTGTGGGGTAGAGATTTATTTGGGTGGGATTTCATCAATGCAGAAAGATCTTTTGGTGGTATCCTAACTGTTTGGAAACTTAATACTTGCGCTTGTCTAGCTCATCTCAAAGGTGTTTTCTCCTTTTCACTCCTTTTTTATAATCTATATGTTGATTTTACTTGTCATCTGTGTCGAGTATCTATGGTCCGATAATTCATTTAGAATTCAGTTTTGGGAGGAATTGAACTCCATTCAGGGTCTGTGGAATGTCCTTTAGCTCCTTGGAGGGGATTTCAATGTTACTAAAGATGCAAATGATAGAAATAGAAACACTAGAAGAACTGTTCATGGTAGACATTTTAATGACTTCATCAATGCTTTTGCCTTAGTGGGTTTTGAAATCAAAGGGGGTAGATATACCTGGTCAAATCATGGAGATTCCCCTACTCTTTGCAGACTTGATAGATTTCTAGCTTCTATTGATTGGATTGATCATTTGAGTCCTTTCCAAGAAAACCTTCTCGTTTTGATCACCATCCCATCATGCTAGCTCACCCCACCCCCAACTCCAAACGCAAGCCTTTCAATTGGAGGCTATGAGGTTTGAAGATGCACAGTTTTTATCATGGTTAAGGACTCCCTGTCCAGATCTATCTCTATTGGGCATCCTCGATACCTCTTCTGGGCAAAACTAAAGAATCTCAAAGTTGACTGCAAGCAATGGAATTTCTCTCACTCTGTGAAACTTGACACCCTTAGTCAATGTTTTAAAAAGTGTTTTTAAGACTCGAGGCGGTCAAGCTTTTTTCGAGGCGAAGCGTAGCCTCGAGGCGTAGCGAGACATTTTTTTTGTAAAAAATATATATAAAAAATTCAAACAAATAAAGAAAAATAAAATCAATTATCAAGTGAAATAGCAATATAGCATTATACTGAAAGAAATTAAATCACACCATTATCACCTTATGACTTATGAGTTATGTATTTCAGTATTTTAGTATTTATGTGCCTACATGTATTGTTTGTTGAGTTGAGACTATCAGATTAACCTTAGTATTCATGGCCTCATGCCCTCATCTATATTGAGAAGTCATCAACAATAGAATTCAAAGGTGAGCTTCATATGACCAATATGTGGCCTATAAAATTTCATAGGTTGTGCCAAACTCAACTGCATTCGAAGTCGAGCACCAGCATGTGACTAGAATTAATAGTACTATACATGCATTTGAGACCCAAAACACAACTAAGCACAAACAAAGGAAAACAAACTAAACTTTCTATTTTTGGACAATTAGGCTATAAACCATACCAGAAGATACTTGTTAGGTATACCATCAAAGAGCTCTGGTGGTGACATCCAACCTTCTGCAACAAAGCCAACCTCCAAGATTCACAGCTTTGTAAGGTGGATCGGCACTTACAACGACAAGTGAAAGTTGGAAGAGAATGCAACAAGAAAAGAAGAAGAACTTAAGAAGAAGAAGAACTGAAGAAGAAGAAGAAGAACTGAAAAAGAACTGAAAAAGCGTACGCCTCATTACGCCTCAAGCGTGTCAAGTTTTTGTCATCATTGACAAGTAGTTATTTGTTGATCTTGATTTATTAGAAGAAACAGGGATCTCACTCCTGATTAATAGGCTGCCAGAGAATATAGTAAAGTGGAGCTAGCCAAGTTGTTGAAAGGAGATTTCATTAGTTTGAAAAGGAAAGTTGGGGTAGGAATGGGGATTTCTGTTATAAAATTTTCCACATCATTGCCAATCATAATGCTACCATTAACAGGATTGATGCTCTTAGCATTAATGGGCACATTGAACAACAAGATTCAGTCATTTTTTAGCATATTGCCTCACATTTTCGGGCTCTGTCCAAGGAAAGAGAAACATAGGGAAACATGGAGGCCAAAGTTGAGAGGGGTTGTTTTTAAAACTTCAGATCTTTAGTGTCTGACTCCTTGGAGACCCGCATTTCTGAATAGGAGATTGTGAAAGCCATGCAAGATCTTAGCTTTGATGTAGGTGCTGGTATTGATGGCTGATAGGGGCATAATTAGGCTATTTTTAGTACCATATTTCTATATATATTTTTAGCTATTACTTGTTAATTATGATACTAATTGTTATTTTCATGTTTGTGTAGGTTTCCAATTACAAGATCCTAAAATAGAAGCTAAATGAAGCAAATTGACAACTAATTGCACAAGGAAACCAAGCAAATAAGGAAACAAAACAATTATAAAATGGATGATACCTTGTTTTGAATAAAGCCATCCAACAATAGCCTCCACAACAAGCCCTAATCCATCATCGCAGCAGTCCCTCAGCCGTCTTCCTCTTCTCCTTCACAAAATCCAAAGCACAACCCCCATCTCGGTCTCAGTTCCTCATCCACGTTTGCATCCCCATCTAGCCTCCTCATCCACCGCCACAGCTGCCGTCGTCTTGAATCCATAACCCCCTAATCACAGCCTCATAGCCCATCCCAAAATCACGCACACGCCCTCCTCACCCACTGTTCGTCGCAATCACGTAAACCAAATCGAAACAGTCATCGTTCTTCTCTTCATCGTCTCACCACCATCTCGGTCCCTCTCTCCCTTCCACCGTCGCATCCCCTTCTCACCAGAGCATATCGCGAAGAGGAAGGAGCTGAGAGACTGGCGAAGCAGATCGCAGATCGCGAAATGAAGGAAGAGTTTGTGCTATTTGCACCCCAGCTTCCACTCAGTATCACCACGCACAGGCGACAACGTTCTTTCTAATCTCTTTATCTTATTCTTAGTTTGATATTAATTATGTATTACTATTCGAACATAATTAATATGTCTAGCTAAACTCCTCTTAGTTAGGGGTGGATTCGAAACGCCGAACAAGTGCTTTATAAATTAATTGAATTTAATCTTTCTTGCTATTAGTGATTGTATTTTGCTTAACTGCTTTATAGAGAACTTTTCTTTGTATGTTTATTAAGGTGGCCAACTCAGTAAGCATGCTAGGATCTGGGGCTAGAGTATATGAGAGTTTCACCTAATTGTTATAATCTTGTACTCACAAGTAGTAAATACCAAGGAATGTTGGTAAAGTTAAATCAAAACCTAGGTAAGAACAAGATGCCGATCATACTTGTAATTGCCTAGTCAGTGTTCATATTTTCCACAAAACTTAATGATCTTAGTTTGTTATTTAACTTGTGATTCCTGTTTAGATAGCATGATAAAAATAGTTTGAAAGCGACGCTTAGTTTAATTCAACGAACTTGGAAAAATAATAAGATTAATGTAGTGCGGTCACGGTTAGTATTGAGCATTGTCTCTCACAAGTTAGCAAGTGATTATTGAATATTGATTTATAAGCATATGTTTGGTGTGTGGAGATAAATCCTTAGCTAATTTCTCATCTTTGCCATCCCTTTAGTTTATTATCTTTACAGTAATTTTCGTAGTTATTTTCATAGTTTAATTTAGAAAATCCAATCCCCTTTTATTTAATTAATTAGGTTGTTAGTTGTCGTTTAGTTATTATTAGTGTTAATTGACAAGCCCTCTAATCCCCGGTATAGAACGATCTCTACTTATTCTATACTACAATTACAAAGCAGAGTATTGAGTTGTGTGCTACTAAAATAGCGCATCAATGGCTTCCCAGTGGAATTTTTCCTCAAATGATGGCCAACTGTTAAAAACATAATTTATGCCTGTGGTAGCTGACTTTAACTCCAATTCCTTTCTAGATTGGAGATTAAATTCTACTATCGTTTCACCCATTCCTAAGATTAAAGGAGCTATCTGCATTGGAGATTTCAGACCCATTAGTCTTTTATCCTCCACCACTAAAATGATTTCTGAAGTGTTGGCTACTAGACTGAAGCCAATCATGGCAACCTTAGTTTCCCTTTTCCAAACCACTACAGTGGAAGGTCGTCAACTGGTGGATGGAGCTATGATTGCCAATGAGTTAATGGCATGACAGCTCAACGGTTAGAGCTTGGCGGATGGTACCACTAGGTCATGGGTTCAAACCCAGCTTGCGGCATCTTTATGGGTTCTGGGATCCTATAAAAACCCTGCTTGCCTTTCAAAAAAAAAAAAAAAAACCCACTAGGTCTCCTCTCCTTTTCTCTCTGGTAGGAGAAGCTCGTCACTCAAATGTTTCAGAGCCCAAAATCTTCAACTCATTAAGGGCTTCAAGGTCTCTGATGATGGCAATTTTGTGCCTATTTTACAGTATCTAGATGACACTATTTTTTTTTTTTGGACCAAACGTCCTGATCAGTTTAAAGTTGTGCACTCTATTCTTATGTAGTTTGAAGTAACCTCTAGACTTTCCATTAACTTTCGCAAATCTGTGATTTACCATGTGGGTCCTGTTGAACAATTGGGTGTTCTGGTAGACACTTTTCATTGAAAGGAAGGCAAACTCCCTTGTCTTTATTTGGGATTGCCTTTAGGAGCTAAATACAAGAGTAGACATGCTTGGGAAGCTATAATTGACAGAATTCAGAGCAGGTTAGTTGTCTGAAAGGCTTACTCTCATTAAGAGTACTAACACTAGCATCCTTGTCCTTATGATGTCAGTCATCCCCATTCATGCGTATGTGGCTAATGACATAGAAGAGAAATGCGAGACTTTCTTTGGGAACTAATGGCCCTACTAAATATAAGCACTTGGTCAAGTGAGCAGAGGTCTGCAAGCCTATGAGTATGGGAGGTTTAGGCATCAGAAAGCTTAAACATTTTAATTAGGCTCTTCACTGCAAATGGCTTGGGAGATTTGGTAAAGAAGAAGGCACTCTGTAGAGAACTATCATTCAACAAGAATATGGGATGCTTCCTAATGGATGGTTCACCAGCTAGGTCACCTTTGCTTTTGGGTGTAGTTGGTGGAAAACTATCATGAATTTGAAGCCTTTGTTTAAGAAATATATCTCATATGTGGTAGGCAAAGGCTCTAAAATCAGGTTCTCGGAGGACACATGGGTTGGTTTACAATGATTCAAAACTAAATTTCAAGTCATGTATGTCATCTCTCTTAGGGGTGGCTCTAAGAAGGGGTGTTAGAGACAATGAATTACCAAAGTTTATTGAGCTGGTGGATCCGTTAAGCAATATCTCCTTGTCTGATGAGGAAGATGACTGGCCTCGGAAGGTAAGCATTGGAGATTCTCAGTGCATAGCAGCCTAAGCAAGTGCTTCAGTCCATTCAGCTTTCTGCTTCACCTATTTGTTTATTTGTTTGGAAACAATATATTTTGGTTGAAGGAGGTCCCTCCTAGAGTGGATTTCTTCACTTGGGCCCTTGCTCATGACAAAATTTTGACTGTGGATTCCCTCAATCAAAGAGGCCCACTGATTTCAAACAGGTGTAGTTTTTGTCAGTCCAATCCAGAATCATCCAACACCTAATCTTTACTTGCAAATTTACCCTAGAGATTTGGAAGTTGATGAATCTGCTTGAGTTTTGACTACTGAAGATTTTTCCTCTAAGTGGATAGAGCAATGGAGGGATGACTATTAGAGCATGGTTATGGACCAGAGTCTTACTGGGTTCTGTTTGGTTAATTTGGAGAGAGAGGCAATAGGATTTTTAGAGGGGTGAAGAAGGATCTTCTTATCTTGTTTGGCACGAGGGCGTCCCCTTTCATACTTGTATTTTTTACTGAGCTAGCATGTTTACTTTGTAATATGACAACGCCTTTTTCATATGCTACCATTTCAAGTTTGCTGGCGATAGCATTTTCCCTTTTCTTAGATTTTAGTTTCTTATAATATTAAACTATGTCCATTGACCTCCAAGATGCATGGAGTCATTAGAGTGCGTTCTGATGTTGAATATTTCTGTGATATGCCAAATCATGGAGCCCAATCAATTCCTTGAGCAATCTGATGAGTGAACTGTGTAAATTTTGACCGGAAGAAAAGGGTACTATCTAGCGAATGAAACCACTAAAAACAAAGATTGTTGATTATTTCCCCTCCCGTTCCCCCCACCTTTTTTGGGTCAGATGTCTCAAGAGGAATATGAATATCTTGTGCTTTTGCAGGGTTTGGAGGATAAAGCTTGGCGAACAAAGCAAAGTAGTGTACAGTTACTTGGTGCAATGGCTTACTGTGCACCTCAACAACTGTCTCAGTGCCTTCCATGTATCGTGCCCAAGCTCACTGAGGTCAACCCACAGTTCTAACACATAATTCATCTTTTTAGGCAGTTTTAGGTATTAATAATTTTATTTTATTTGTGTTATAGGTGTTGACAGATACACATCCTAAAGTTCAGTCAGCAGGGCAGATGGCCCTTCAACAGGTATTTGTTAAAAGTTTGTTCGTAATAGTGATGAACTGATGATTTAATGTTTTGAGTGATGGTTTCTTTTGCTGTTTTAAGGTTGGGAGTGTGATAAAGAATCCAGAAATAGCAGCTCTTGTTCCTAACCTATTGATGATGGCTCTAACCGACCCCAACGAATATACAAAACATTCTCTTGACATTCTTTTGCAAGTGAGATTCCATTGGATTTTTGTTCCGTTCTCTCTCTCTTGTTAGCTTCTTTAGTTGTCTTCTTATATGCTCAAATTACAAATTTTTTGGTTGCAGACCACATTTATTAATTCTATCGATGGACCTTCTTTTGCACTATTGGTTCCCATAGTCCATCGAGGATTAAGGGAGTGAAGTGCTGAAACTAAAAAGAAGGCTGCCCAAATAGTTGGAAACATGTGCTCACTTGTGACTGAACCAAAGGACATGATTCCTTATATTAGCCTACTACTTCCTGAAGTCAAGAAGGTATCTTTTTTTTTTTTTTTTTGTAAAATTAATTTCAAGATGTACTTTGCATAGTAATAATAATACTTATTATTGTTATTACCATATTCATTGTTGCTGCTGTTGTTTTTATCATATTTTTTGTTATTTTTTCTAGTGTGTTGTTATTTGCTAATTGATTTTCGTGGTTGTCTTTCAAATAGGTTCTTGCAGATCCTATTCCCGAAGTTAGGTCTGTGGCTGCTCGTGCTATTGGATCTCTTATAAAAGGAATGGGAGAAGAAAACTTCCCAGATCTTGTATCATGGTTGTTAGATACACTGAAATCTGATAATAGTAACGTTGAACGCTCTGGAGCAGCACAAGGGTTGAGCGAGGTTAGTGCACATTCTTTCTCACCTTCGTACCATCTCGAAGAACTTCAGTTGAAGCTTATTATTCTCTTTAATATTTCTGTATGCTCATATTTAATAGTTTGTTAACAATATCAAATTCTTACCACAGTTTGTTTTCACTAGATAAATCTGAAATCCCTCTCTCATTAAGGGAAGTCTACTTTCTTTTAGCACCTCCAGATTTGTCAAGCCGGATAACCAAATATTAAGATGTTTATGGATCATTGTCTTAGAATTATACTTTCCACTTTCCTATATAAAATTTATTTTTACTTCAAATATAAAAGGCTAGTTCTAAAACGGTATTAGTCTTTTTTCATATGCATGGAACTTAGTTACAAATGCTATGCGTTCAACAGCTTCTTGTTCCTTACAAGACTCCATTGACGATAATAGAAAAAAAGTAAAAGGATATACAGAATTGGAAAAGGCAGCTGAGTAAGGAAACCAAAAAGAAAAAGCCATCTATGCTCGCTGTAATAGTGGAATTGGATTTTTTCCTGAAAACTTTTTATGGTTTTCAATTAAAATGGGATGATCTCGTGACTGAAAAAATGATCAATAATATCAGAGTATTTTGTCTATTGCTTAGATTGGAAAACCCAAAGAAAATTGCCATAGCATCTATTAGAAGAGGCGAACTGAGGTACCAAATAAATGACTACCAGAATCGGGGTTTTGGGCATAAAGATTCCACTGACCTGTAAAAAGTGGGTCTAACCCTTGGGGATGCGGTAATACATCTAGAAATTATTCCAGCGAACATATTCCCCCTGGATCCGGGAATAGCAACATGAACTAAATGCCCCGTCCAGGCCAAGGAGCTTACTCCGAAGAGTCCTAACAAATGATGATTCAGGCGAGATTCGATCTCATATCTTTGTGTCAGCATGATCAACATAAGATTAAGAACTATTAATATAATTTTGTGTTCATTGAATTATAGGATTGCAATTTGTCTTTTATGTAACTGTTAGCTTAGATATTAGTAGTCTGACCTTGTGACAAGGAATTTACTATTTCTGCTGAGATTGCTTTTGTAACTGTCCAGGTTTTAGCTGCCCTTGGTAAGGAATATTTTGAGCACATACTGCCAGATATTATCCGTAACTGCTCTCATCAAAGGGCGTCTGTACGTGATGGGTACTTGACACTTTTTAAGGTAGTGACCATACCAAGATGATGGTAACATCATTCATTTGAATATCTTCTAACCCAAGGGCATAATATGGTCAAATTGGATTTTGTGTACAGTATTTCCCTAGGTCGTTGGGCGTTGGCTTCCAGAATTATTTGCCCCAAGTGCTTCCTGCTATTTTGGATGGTGTGTGTGTGGTTCTTACATTATAATTGCTCAAATTCCATCACTTGCTTTAGATTCTGACCATTAGTGTTTGCAGACTTGCGGATGAGAATGAATCTGTACGCGATGCAGCACTTAGTGCAGGACATGTTTTGGTGGAGCATTATGCTACAACGTCTGTTCATCTGATATTCAACTATTCATGCTACTACTTCGAAGAACATTTTTCTATGTAGTGAAGTGCTAACAAATACACGTTTCTTTTTGATAATCAGGTCTCTACCTCTACTCCTTCCAGCTGTTGAGGATGGCATTTTCAACGACAACTGGCGTATCCGACAGAGTTCTGTTGAACTTTTGGGTGATCTTTTATTCAAGGTGGGCTTTGCAATTGTGTTACTTAAGGGTGATCCTTCTTTTTATTTAGTTATTTATTTGTTTATTATATTATTATTATTATTATCATTATTATGATTGTCATTATTATTATTATTATCATTAACTTAATTGTTATTATTATTATTATTTTGAGCTTACTGAACTAACAAATAAGAATTACAAAGAAGGCAACTTAAAAGGCTTAAGGCTTCAAAGCTAAAGCATCAAACTTTGAATACAAAGAGTCACAAAACACCCCTGTAAAAGAAGGAAGTGAGACACCCAACCGTAAGACAAGCCTAACAAAGCTAAAGGGGGTTAACTTCCAAAGGATCACCCCCCTAACGGGGATATGAATTGAAATTCCTTGGAATTAGATGTAACCTGAACCACACCAAAGAGCCAAAAATGAATGCCAAACCACCGGATCTAATCCACACACGAGGGCAAACCATGTTAATATCTATCTCCCTGTTAGAGAGCACCCCCTTAGATGGGAGTATTTAATACCAGAGTGCTCATAAAGAAACACAGGTAGAAGGAATTCCTTTCCTTTTCAGCATCTTGACTGGAAAGCTAGCATGGGAGTTGGCAGAGAGATGATCCGTAAGCCAGTCTAAAAAAATTGATTAAATTCATAATTCTCCATCTCTACAATTCTGCTACACCCAGCTGTAATTATTCTCCGATATGAGTAGAATCGATCAAAGTAGAATTTAGAAAGGGCTGGTATATTCCCATCAACATTCTCAAAATAAATTTATTGCTGACAAAAAAATGCGTCTCCATTAAGGTCCAGACAAGCATAATTTATAATCCATCACTGAATCAAGCTTCATGGAGCAAAGAGCATAGAATCCTGGAAACCTGTCATTTAGAGTTAAGCCCCCAATCCACATGTCATGCCTAACTTCATTTTGTCACCTATCTGCAATACCACCTCGATACATTGGAGTAACACATCCGTGAAACTGGAAGCGATTGTCCCAGTGCTAGTTTCATAATTAACTGTCTGATGCTTGGATAGCCAATTAGATTGAAAAGGATCATACTTGGCGGTAATACAATATTCTGGCTAGCGTCTAATAAGATTTTTGTTCATCCAGGTGGCGGGAACTTCTGGAAAAGCAATTCTTGAGGGTGGAAGTGATGATGAAGGCTTGAGTACTGAAGCCCATAGTCTGTATTCTGCCAGAATTTCCGCCCCATTTATTGTCTGGATTTTTTAAGCAAAATCTGGTTGAAATTATGTGCAAGGCAAAAATGTCAAGAGTTTGGTTTTTTTTGGATTCAACTGTCAGTTGCCAAGGGCTACGGGACATGGCCTGAGCGGGTTCAATCTGTTGTGTAATATATGCATTTTACTTTCTTTAAAACAAAATTTCAGGTTTATCATTTTGGTAATTGTTGTTCATATGTTCAAAAGTGCCCCCAACAAGACCTGTAATTTTCCTTAATGAACCGGATCTTACAAGTTACACTGAAGCAACCTCCTGAGACCTTACTCATAAGAAACTTTTCGTAGTTTCACCATAGCACTTGTTCAGTATGTTTGTGTAAGATGTTACTCACATTTTGTATTCCAATTAGTTGTATCTCTTAGTTTTTCCTATTTGGTGGGTTTGTTCTGGGGCATAAGGATTTATTCCACACTTGTCACGTATTTCCTAAAGTAGTGTAACTTCTCCTTGGAGTTTTCAAAGAAACTGTTAAATGCACATCATGCCATCTATATGATCACATTTATCCATTTTTTAATATTCATTACTGGCTGGTAGGGGGTTTGCATTGGTCTCAGTGAAGTGATGGCTAGTGCTGGGAAGAACCAATTGGTAAGTTTCATGAACGAACTCATCCCTACAATTCGGACAGCCCTTTGTGATAGGTATGTTTCTTCTTCCACAGTTTACTGCATGGATACTTGTCTATTTATGTTGCTCCTCTTCTGGAACTCACTGTATAGTTTATGCTTATGTTAAAGCACACCTGAGGTTCGTGAGTCAGCTGGCCAGGCATTTAACACTCTTTACAAGGTTCTTTATTGTTTTATATTTCTTGCATTATTATTAATTTTGGAAAAAGTGGAAAACAGAAGTTTAAAATCTTGTAATGCAGAGTGCGGGAATGCAAGCTATTGATGAAATTGTTCCGACACTTTTGCATGCTCTTGAGGATGACGCAACTTCGGATAAAGCCTTGGACGAACTCAAACAAATCTTAAGGTGTGACTATTTCTTCATTTTTATTTAATAAGGTATGCTACATACAACAAGTGCTTGTTGAATAGCTGAAAAGTGTTGAATCTACTTCCCTTGTCAAATTTAGTGTCAGGACTGTTGCTGTTTTGCCACACATCCTTCCAAAGTTGGTCCATATCCCCCTTTCGTAAGTACTTTAAACTCTACCTTCTTCAACTGATGTTTTCAGCAAGTAGTTTTGAGGTTTTCTTATAAAATTATAATGTATCAAGGGCATTCAACGTACATGCTTTGGGAGCATTGGCTGAGGTTGCAGGACCTGCCGTAAGTCTCCATCTCGGCATGATTCTTCCAGCTTTGCTTTCGGCGATGGGTGACAAAGACATCGTAAGTTTACTTTTTTATGTAACTTCCTAGCGGCTAATGTAATCTTTATTGTTTGACTGGAATATCTGTTCATTATCTTTTTATCTTTTCATTTGATTAAATTTTCACTTAAACAGATGATGATGCTGATATTGTGATACACCTCTTTCTAGCTCAAGCGAGTTCATTCTGAGCTTATAGAATCGCACTAATAAACAACCTTTTATCTGTATTTTAAATCTGTAACAACCTTAAAGTGAAAGGTAGTAGATAAAGCATTGGGCTACACAAGCAGTAGTATAGTCCGGGCCCTATGTTGAATAAGGGGTGGTGGATCAGAGATAGAAAAGTCCTGTTGCTGTTCTTTCAGGGTAGGCGAAGTACTCTCGGGAAGGCAGTAGTCAGTTTCAAGCCCTTAACTTCTTAAAAGGAGACTCTCTCGTTGTTTGATAGTCAGGTGGCTTTGCTTAGAGAAAACTCCTTATGTTTCGAGCGTTTAACGAGCTTAGACAATCAAGAAATCTATCTCTTTCGAGCGAGCAGTACAAATATTTGAGGTTAGAGGAAGGTCGAATAGAAAATGGCTTTCCGGGATAGGCGGGTAGGCAAGTGCGGGTGGCTTTGGTCAAAGTGAATGTCTTGTTTCGGTTAGCGGTTTCGGCTCGCCGGCACCCAAGTAAACTTTGTCTCTTGCGAGGCCAATTGGAGTAAGGGGAGGAGTGTTGGCACTTTACTGCCCAACATTCAAGTATCTGTCATTACCCTTACTAGAGCGAATAGGGCATAGATGAGGTTTGAAGATGACTAGACCTTTCCACCATATTCTTAGAGCAATACCCTAGTCAATGACTCGGCCCAGAACATAGGAGCCCTTGGGTTCAAGATCTCATATCAATCTTCGACTGCAGAGAAAAAATTCGGGTGCGGCAGGAATAAATGAAATTCGAAAAGTATAAACGGCCCAATAGACATTCATACTGCTAAGGACAACTTTAGTAAGCACCATTCTGCCCGCATACGAAAGAAAACGGCTCTTCCACGAGAGAACACGTTTTTGCACTCTATTGATAGAGGAAGGCAGTCCACATACCTAAGGCGAGTAGCGGAATTCTGTTGAAGTCGATGTAGATAGAGGTCCAGGTAACAACATAAGTAGATAGAGGTCCAGGTAAAGCAGTCAATTATGCAGATCAGCAGTAGTAGATTAAGAAGTCGATGTTGCAGTAAGTTGGCCCAGTCTCTCACCCAACAGTATTTTATATGCCCAGCAGCATACTTCAAGCCAACAAGCAACGGCTTTCTAGCAGTAGTTACTACTTGTGAAAGGTTTGTAGGCGATGGAAGAAAGGCTGATACTTGAATTAACAGTCCTTTTACTGATATTCAATGTATGAGATGCTTGATATTGTTTTCTACTTTTCTGTTTGGAGTCTTTACGTTTTCATTTACTTTGTCTTTGCATTATTACATCCTTGTACTTTTCTGTTTGATTTTTAATTTATATATTTTTAATAGCTAGATATGTAGTCGTTTTCACTTTACATTCATTTTACTTAACTAGCATGTCTGGCTTGGACTCGGTTTTTGTAGTTATGTTGTGCCAGTGTAAGACTCAATTTCTAGCTCCTCGAAACGAGAAGATGCGTGATGCATAATATTGCATGATTGGTTTAAATTTCAAAATATGCTTACAAGGCCCACAAAACTTTCCAGTCTGTGCATGTCATGTCTTTAACATAATTTCATATTTACTTTGGTTAAATTTCTTATTCCTTCCGAATGCACCTATCACAACTTGCAAAATCCAGGAAGTGCAAAATGCGGCAAAAAAAGCAGCAGAAACCATTGTTTTGGTGATTGATGATGAGGGTACTGAACCTTTAATTTCAGAACTTGTTAAAGGTGTAAATGATAATCAGGTATGTGGGTCTCTTCATGATATGAAGCTAATCTTTACATATTCATTCATTGTTCCCATTTGACTATGTGTTTCGTTTTTTATTTGTGTGTTCCCATTTGACTGTGTTTCTTTCTTCAATGGCCATATAGCAATGGATTACTGGCTGAGACATGAAATTTTACATGTACCGTGTCTACTTTACTTTCAGGGACTTGTAAGTGGCTCGGCAGAACTCAGGGAGCAAGCAGCACAAGGGTTGGGGGAACTAATAGAAGTCACAAGTGAGAAAACGTTGAAGGAGTTTGTAGTGCCAATAACAGGGTTTGTGCACATTCCCTTATTTCTATTCGTATCTAAGAAGATATCAATGATAGTTATCATATGCTTCATTTATTTATTCATTTATAAGTAAACATTCTCATTCAAAGAAAAGCAAGGCTGTACATGAGTGAGAAGCTCAAGGAGACAACAACAAAGAGGAAAAGACGTAACGAAAAAGGAGAAACAACAATGATAGTAAACTTTATGAGGTTATTATCAACACCAAACAGCATTTTGGAGGTTGATATGATTCTGTTTTGGTCCATTTTCATCAGTTAAATGAGACTATAGGATTTGATGTGTCATGTAATATCAGCTTGCTGATGGTCCATGCATTTAAAAGATTGTGAAGAATGTAGCTAAGATTGTTATCAAATCCGAAGTCTTTAGTCTTAAGTTGTTTCCAGAATCTCTGTTGAACGAAGACATAAAACTTAATGTCACAATAATTTGTTTCAGAGCAATGATTTTAGTGGTCATTTATTAGTGAATTTTCAGTGTAGATAGTCTTATTTAGTTTTTTTCTATCATTTTTTTTGGTCATTCAGTTATGATGGGGATAGTTACTGATTTTGTGAGTTGTACTACAGCCCTCTCATTCGGATCATAGGGGATCGATTCCCTTGGCAGGTCAAGAGTGCAATTCTTACAACATTATGCATCTTAATACAGAAAGGTGGATTGGCTCTTAAGCCTTTTCTTCCTCAGCTTCAGACAACATTCATCAAGTGCTTACAGGACAGCACAAGGTAAAAAGTTGTCCTTTGTTTTTTTGCCAAGTTTTATTTATTTCACGCCATGACGCCTAGATATGGACAGGTATATGAACATTGTCACCGGTTTGAAGGTACAGTACGATATTTTAGAATTTGAAGGCTATTGTAACATTACCTTCTATCCTGTAACATATATACATAGCCAATCTAAAACTTCCACCATATGATAAAGATGTAAATATATGTTCGTTATTTAGTATCATTTATAATTCAAAAGTGGTGAACTAGAAAAGATTGGAAATATCTGAAGATGAGCTCACAACAAATAAAAATGAGGTGAAGTACACCAAGTAACAAATATACCCATCACCTACATCACATATACTAAGAAAATCATATATTCTAGGCGCAAAAAAATGTACTCATAACAACCTTATTACTGATTAAACACTTCAGTTACTTAAATATATATTCATAACAAGTCAACATTTAACTAATTTACATATCCATAAAGTGATACTATATATCAAATTTAGGAGTTTTAACAAAACATTACTACCTTGAATTTCGAGAAATTTCACCTGTCATTTTACCCATGGAGTATCGGAGTGTTGTATCGTGCCTGCTCGATACATCACAGTGTAGTATCCTGCTATGGTATGGGTTAAACATAACAGTTATGTGGCTTGTTCATGATTCATTTTTAGGGCGTTAATGTATCATTAACCATTGTAGTAGTAGTAATAGTACTAGCAGCAGCAACAAGGCCACCATTAACAGAAGTAATGATGATGATGATTATGACAATGTTGATTACAATGCCAAAGTTCCATTTGGTTTTAAAATCTTACATTATTGTTCTAACTGTGGTAGTTTAAGATTTGTTCTTGGGATAAAGTTCACATGTTCATTGAAATTCCTTTAATCTTTTATCATCTTCTAGGACTGTTCTCTCAACCTCAGCTCTTGCTCTTGGAAAACTTAGTGCACTCAGTACTCGAGTGGATCCATTAGTTGGTGACCTTCTATCTGCTTTGCAGGTGATGCATGCAGTTCCAAAGTTGTGCAACTGAGTATGGATACCACGATATGAAATTACTAACTGTTGGAATCATACTTGAATTCAGGTTGCAGATGGTGGAATTCGGGAGGCTGTACTGACAGCTTTGAAGGGTGTATTTGAACATGCTGGGGCACGTGTGAGCAGTGCAACAAGAAGCCATGTGGTTGTTTTACTTAAAGATTTGATACATGTTGATGACCAATTATCATGTATTCGGAGTTCTGCTGGTAGAGTTTTGGGTACCATGTCACAGGTGTGGGATCTCTGTTAAAATGCTTGTTTTGGTGTATAACAATTTACCAATTATCATATTTGTTATTTCATTAGGCATTAAGAACCCCCTTTGTTTCAGTACGGGCACTCTCGAAATCATGAAACTAATCTGTTTGCCTCTAACTTTCACTGCCATTGTTGTCGTAGTACATGGAGATGGAGGACAGCGAGCTTTACGAACTACTGCAGATGCTGTCAGATTCAATATTGTCTACAACCTGGTTTGTTAGACATGGCTCAGTTCTTACACTCTCTTCCATGCTCAGTCACAATCCTGCCAAGATTTACCAGTCTCCAGTGCTTCCTTCTATTGTAGACAACCTAAAAGATGCTCTGAAGGATGACAAGGTATGAGAGTTTAATCAGAATTGCATATTTTATTCTCACCAATCCTTCTAATTTCACCATCTCTTTTGACAGTTCCCCATCCGTGAGAGTGCAACAAAGGCATTAGGAAGACTTGTATTATGTCAGTTAAAGAATGAGGCCTCAAACCCCACCATTCAGGTCGACGTTTTCCCACTATTTATATTGGCTTTACAGGATGATTTCACTGAAGTTAGAAAAGGAGCGTTGTGTAGTCTGAAAGCAGCTGCCAAGGTAAATCATGCAACTTACTTGTGTATCTGTGATTTCATTACTCTCATCTGAAAGGGTGTATGCTGTGTCTACCAGGAAAATCATTTGGCGATTGTGGCCTATCTTCCAAATTTGGGTCCCATTCTTGCCGAGTGTTTGAAGGATGGAAACACCCCTGTGCGTCTTGCTGCTGAAAGATGCTCTGTGCATGTGTTTCAACTTACGAAAGGTAATTTCTCTTGTGCATCTGGACACTTGAGTACCCTTAATGTTACCCTCCTTTAGTTCCCTTAATGTCATCACTTTCGCCTGTGAAACTGCTGCTTCTGTTGTCCTATGTCCTCATGAAATCACGGCCATCTCTTGTATCCCTCCCTCCCTCATTGTGGCAATCTTCACGTGTTGGACATGTTTCTCAAGCTTTACAGTTTCCTTGACTTGTAGGTTAGTCAACTCTGTTTTGACAATAGTTTAATTAATTGTATTCGGCAAAATTCTATATAGGAATGGAAAATGTCCAAGCTGCACAAAGGTACATCACAGGGTTGGATGCTAGGCGACTATCTAAACTTCCCGAAAACAGGTATTTTATCATGTTCAGATATGCATTCATAAACATGTGTTTGGAGGTTTTTTTTTTTTTTTTTTTTTTTTTTTTTTTTTTTCACACAAAGTTGCTACTGTTTAATGCCCATCTTACCACTGTAAACTTTGATTTGATGCTTTTTGCCAAAAAAAAAAAAAAATGAACCCTCGCATGAGGCCCATATGATGTATATTGTCACAGAGTTAAAAGAAGAGTCATCTTCTTGGTGGATCCAAGGAGTTTGATCAATTCTCTGTTTTGACAATAGTTTAATTAATTGTATTCGGCAAAATTCTATATAGGAATGGAAAATGTCCAAGCTGCACAAAGGTACATCACAGGGTTGGATGCTAGGCGACTATCTAAACTTCCCGAAAACAGGTATTTTATCATGTTCAGATATGCATTCATAAACATGTGTTTGGAGGTTTTTTTTTTTTTTTTTTTTCACACAAAGTTGCTACTGTTTAATGCCCATCTTACCACTGTAAACTTTGATTTGATGCTTTTTGCCAAAAAAAAAAAAAAATGAACCCTCGCATGAGGCCCATATGATGTATGTTGTCACAGAGTTAAAAGAAGAGTCATCTTCTTGGTGGATCCAAGGAGTTTGATCAATTCTCTCATCATTCTCGTCCCAATCACCATTTTTTTTTAATCTATTTTATCCTTATTTTTCACTGTTATCCCCCATCAGTGGCCAAGAGCCATTATCGATGAGTTCGTTGGGGTATCCTTTGGATTTGTTTTCACATGTTTCTTTTTTCTCCTAACACAAAATACCATATAAGACCTTAATAGTACGAATTACTAATTTTTAGAGGCCTGTACTTATACAGGCCATACAAAAAATGTTTTAAATGCTAGTGTAGCATTAGACGTTTGATCACATATCTAATAAAACCATCAAAATGGAAATCAATATCGAATGATTCTTATCACATTATTTTAATATCTTTTGGCTTGGATTTCTCTCATCTTTTACACGCTTGGTTTGCAGTGATGCGAGTGAAGATGAATAGATAATTTGACTGGAAGAAAGATTGTTCATTCATTGGACATTTTGGTTTTGCGTCCAAGACCGAGATATACATCATCATGTAATGAGGCGGGATATTCGTTCATACATTTATGTAGCTGTCGAGCTCAAATATCCTAGTCTAGTTTTCGTACAAGAAAAGCTTCAGAAGCAAAATTAGCATCTAGGACAGGTGGTTTGTGTGGCCAAGCCACAGTTCATGCCTGGCGTGTTGTAGAATTTTTTCGTAAATTTGTTGTAAATGACAGAGAGTTTTATACATGAAAGGTGGAAAGATTAGTTAACAAAGCAAATACAAAATCACATTTTCATTTACTTTTTGTTTGATTGCATATCCAAATCTAGGTGGGAGTAAGTGGCTTATAAGAGCATCTCCAACGACCTCAATGTAAGGCTCGTTAATTTGATTAAAAACTATTATTTAAGGAGGAGAAATTTTGTGTAAATCCTCATCAAGATATCCTTCTTAAACATCATTAATGCGATGAATTTGCAATGAGGCTGGCAGTTGGATCTAATAGCAAAACAAGAACTCTTTTACGAGCTTAATGCTTTGAAACAAAATCTTGCATTTTATTACTTTTTGAAAACCAAGACAGTGTAAAGTGTGCACAGTTGACATGGATAGACCCTTGTTAGAGCAAAGGCGAAGCAAGGATCCATCTTACCGTTTTAAGCGAAAAAAGAGAAGTAATCGAGCTTAATAAATAAAATCCAATTGAAACACTTTTGAAAATCACTAGTACCTACCATACAGTTAGATGGTATGCATTGGTTAAAAACATTTTGCATGGTATAAAAACCAATTGTAATGTTTTAAATCATTGCGTTCCATACAATTAGGTGGTGTGAAGTCAAAACAAATACAGCATAAAAACTCACCTGTATGGTCAGGTTAATCAAATCAAATGAAAACTTAATGAGTCCTAAAGCGATAGTGAAACCATAAATTGGACCTTGTGCCCCAATATTCATTATTGATTGGATGTTTTCTATATGGACTTAAACTTGCAACTTCTCAGCCCTTAGATACTCTAAACATTTCTGCCTTGTGAAATTTCATATAATCACCTTCTGTTGAGGAATCTAAGTGAGTTTTCTCCTCCCTCCGAACATATCACAACGACTACTTTCAATCTGTTGTTTAATCAAAATTACGCATCCAAATGCTGTCACGTGGATGATCATAGATGGTGGAAAATGTTAAATCGTGGTCGTTAAATCATGTAAGGGTATTTTAGGCATCAAAACAGTGCCCATTTGAAAATAGCTCGTGCGGTAACATTCAATAGATGTTGACTGTTAGTCCAGGGGCATCTACAATACAATATCTAATAAAGATTGAACTTTAATTAGCTATTTGTTATGAGGTATCGTAAATTAACCCTATTTATAAATATAGATAGATAAATAAATAAATAAATAAAGTTTTTGGGCCTTGACTCTTGAGAGGACCTAACTTGGGTTTAGGTAGGGGTTGAGATCCAACCCAACCATGTTCGGCCTTTTTAGGTTAGAATAGAAGGGCGTATATTACAACCAAGCGAGAGAGGAGCAGAGCCTCTAAAACCCTACTTGTACTTCGTTCGCGGCGAGGAAAGGAGAGGAGAGGTCACCAAGATCCCAACTAGACAAGATGAAGGTATGATTTTAACCTTGCATCTCGAGGGGGATGAACGGCTTCTCCCCCTCCCTCGCTGCTTTCCTGGCTGATTCCCTCGACATTTAGAATTTCCCCTGCGCAAGGGTATTCATGATCAAGCGACCTTTCCCCCTTGTCTACAAAACAACACAACACATTAGGGCTTCTCCATCCTACCACCATCCATGGCTGCACTGAAAGAGCTCCTCCCACCAGCAAAGTCGACCACCTCCACTTTCTACGACCACTCAAACGACCCATGGTTCAAACAACGCTTCTCCGCCACCGAATCCGAAAGCTCCACCTCCTCCCCTACCTTCAAACACAACCCAGTCCCTCCGTATCTCAAACGCGCTGGTTTCATCCCTCGCAAACCCCAAGACTTCGGTGATGGCGGTGCCTTCCCAGAAATCCACGTCGCCCAATACCCTCTTGGTATGGGCAGGAGAGACGAAACACCAAAGATTGGATCGCGAATCCTCCCACTCAGCGTCGATTCGCAAGGGAACATAGCCTTCGATGCGATTGTGAAGCAGAACGAGAACGCTTCCAAGATTGTTTATTCACAGCATAGGGATCTTGTTCCGAAGATTCTGACGGAGGAGAATGAGATGATGGAAGAGGAAGAAGAATTGGACAAGGAGATCGAGGAGACTACGTTGAAGACGAAAGAAGCTCTTGAGAAGATTGTTAATGTTAGGTTGAGTGCAGCTCAGCCTAAGAATGTTCCGTCGCAGTCCAGTGATTCCAAGTTTATTAAGTATAAGCCATCGCAGCAGTCTGCAGCGTTCAATTCAGGTGCTAAGGAGAGGATTATTAGGATGGTGGAGATGCCTGTGGATCCCCTTGAGCCCCCAAAGTTTAAGCATAAGAGGGTGCCCAAGGCGTCGGGTTCGCCCCCAGTACCTGTTATGCATTCCCCACCTCGGCCGGTTACCGTGAAGGATCAACAGGATTGGAAGATTCCCCCTTGTATATCGAATTGGAAGAATCCCAAAGGGTATACTATTCCATTGGATAAGCGTTTGGCTGCAGATGGGAGAGGCTTGCAAGAGGTCCAGATTAATGATAATTTTGCAAAGTTGTCCGAGGCGTTGTATGTGGCTGAGCAGAAAGCGAGGGAAGCTGTGGCGATGAGGTCGAAGGTTCAGAAGGAAATGTTGTTGAAGGAGAAGGAGAGGAAGGAGCAGGAGTTGCGAGCTTTGGCTCAGAAAGCTCGGTCTGAGAGGACGGGTGCAGGTGGTGGCGTGCCGCCACCTGCAGCTGTTCCTATGTCTGTGGACAGTGGTGATGAGATGAGAATGGAGCGTGATAGGATTAGGGAAAGAGAGAAGGATGTGCCAAGGGAGAGTAGGGAGGAAAGGGAAGAGCGGTTGCAGCGGGAGAAGATTCGTGAGGAGCGAAGGAGGGAGAGGGAAAGGGAAAGAAGGTTGGAAGCTAAGGATGCTGCAATGGGGAAGAAGAGTAAGATTACAAGGGATAGAGATAGGGATATTAGTGAGAAGGTTGCACTTGGTATGGCCACTACTGGGTCAGGACGTGGTGGTGAGGTTATGTATGATCAGAGGTTGTTTAACCAGGAGAAGGGAATGGATTCTGGATTTGCAACAGATGATCAGTATAATGTGTATGATAAGGGGTTGTTTACTGCCCAACCTACTATGTCTACTCTATACAGACCCAAGAAAGATGTTGATACTGATACATATGGAGGAGCTGATGAGCAACTGGATAAGGTGCTGAAGACAGACAGGTTCAAACCTGACAAGGGATTTACAGGTGCTCCTGAGAGGGCTGCACCAAGAGACAGGCCAGTTGACTTTGAGAAACAGGTCGAAGAGGCTGATCCATTCGGGCTCGATCAATTCTTGACAGAGGTGAAGAAGGGTAAGAAGGCCATGGATAAGGTTGGGAGCGGAGGAACCATGAAAGCTAGTGCTGGGTCTTCAATGCGTGATGGCTATGATGGAGGCTCTGGTCGGACGCGCATCGGATTTGAAAAAGGGCGATAAGTAGAAGTTTTTTAGGTTTTCCTTATTTTAAGTTCTAATGTATAAGAGAATTATGTTAGCTTTCTTGTATGCCTGTTTTACATTCAGTATATCTCTAAGGTTGTATGTGGAAACATTAATTTGTTTGCTTTATACCCTCTTTTTTTATCGACTATAGAAGTTCTATTATAGAATACATGTATTATGTTTTTCCTTTGCTTTATGCCATCTTGCTTGTTTTATTTGAGCTTCGACTACAATTTTTTTTTATTGTAGAATGTATGTTTTCATTGGAAAACAAATTAAATGCTTTTCCTTTCCGGCAAGTATGTAATACTTTCCTACTTTCTCTTAGAGCACTTCTTCTCTAAGATAGCTGGTTGTCTGGAAGTAGAAAATAAATAATATAACTGTTTTTTTACCATGAATTATGCACCTATTTTGTTGTACTATATGATTGCACAAGTAGAAATGGGACAAGAGTTTGACATTGAGAAGAGGTGTGTGCATTGTTGTAGGTTATTATGCTGTACTTAGCTTCTTCCATTATGCTACACTATTTTGTTTCTTGAATGACATTTGTTAGTTTATTTGCAACTATGTTATTAATGCGGCGAAAAATCATCGATTAATCCAAAATTCGGAGTTTGACCGAATCAGATTGGATGAAATTGGTTGGGGTATAGCGAACTCAGAAAATCGGTGAATCACCGATTAATCGGCTCAGCCAACTTGCCGATTTATCGCTATAACTTATTTTTACTGATATAACTTATATCAATTTATTTATGAATAATTGAATGCAAATTATTTTTACCGAATAATCGATTCATTATGAATGATTGAATATTAGTTTTAGAGTTTACATATTGCTATTTACTGATAGAGTGATGTTGCTAAGTGTTAACTTGCTATCACTTGCTGTTGTGTTGTGTTGGTTGTTCCTAAACAAGTCCAGGTATCAACAAAGTTAAATTCAGCTGTAAATTAATAAAAATTAAACTATATAATCAATATTTAAAGTAGACCGATTAAATCTGATTAATCTCGTTAATCCTGCTTAATCGTAATTCCGTCTTGAACCGCGCTGCGACCGCTTTCCGATTTAACTACATAGTTTGGCAAGACTGGCAACTTATGGCTTTTAGATAGTTTAACGAATGTTAACATATTAGTTGTGTGATCATATAGGGCTGCAACTTAAATTTGATTTCTGGTCCTCCCTCCAGTCTACTGACCAACAAAGACATGAAAACATCTTTATTCTTCCGGTGACATGAAACTTGGTATTCTTCACTCTCTATTTGCTCTTATATTGAGATTAGTGTTGTGATTTTCTTTTTCTTTGATTTTCATCAAGATTGGATGCTCATATATTCTTCTTATCGAAGCTAGTATCTAAGAATAATTTAGACAGTTCTACTGTTTTTCTTTTTTCCTTCAATGCATTTTCTTCAATGTTCAATATTAAAAATAAACTACAACTGTTAAAGTGTAGATGCTCACTATGTAGCTCTCATGTAGTTTTGAGGATGATAAATCTGATTTCTCATAATATTCAGTTGAAAGGAGAAAGATACTGATTTAGGACTCTTATCTTCAATTGGATGCTCATATTTCCAATTTTGTTATGGTTTAATGTCTGCAGTTCATTTGCCCTAGCCCCTAGTTGCCAAAGTTGAGATACCCATTTTATAACTTCACCGTCACTCTAGTTTCAATATTTATTGAAAAACACGTATTGAATGCTTTTCCTGACCTGACCAGTTTGTAATACTCCTCTACTTTCTCTTCTTATCAACTTTGCTTCTTACTTTATGTGCTTACTTTTGTTGTACTTTATAGATGATTGTACTTTTGACATACATTGTTTTAGGTTTTGCACATGAAAGAAAGGTCGAAGTATTTGTCATTATTAGTTGAAATCTATTTTCTAAGTCCATTATTCTGCCAAAGGTGTGATGCTCAGTGGTTGAGCAGTGACAGATGGTATCACTAGGTCACGAGATCAAACTCACCCAACACCAACTAGGGTGGGAGGGGTTAAGGGAAAAAAAAAATCCTTATTCTTAATATTCTATGGATGAGCAGCCTTTACTGGATTCATCCAGTAGTACAAGAGTGAATTCGGTATAGACTTGGGGACACCCTTGGCTCTATTCATGATGTTCTTGGTTTTGACTTGGGCAAAGAATAGAAGACATGCAGCTGCTGGGATTTTAGGATGGGAAAATGAAGGTAGCATTGAGTGGGGGAGGGTCTGAATGAACTGATGTAACTTTATGTACTTTTTAGGTGGTGCATGACCTTGGGATTCATTGTGATTTTTATCTTAACTTGCAAAGGGAAGTTACTTTGAAAAAGAAAGTAATGGTGTTCCTTTTTCTACACTGTGCTTTACTTTGCTCTCTGCCTGGAGTGAAATTGTTGAAAGTTATCTAAATGCTGCTTGCTTTTCAGTCAGTTGCAGAGGCAGCAGAAGATGTTTGGGATCGTTATGGGTGTGCTTTTTGTACCGACTATTCCAGACTTCTTCATGCTCTTTCACATGTCAATTATAACGTCCGCGTAGCAGCTGGGGAGGCTTTAGCTACTGCTTTGGATGAAAATCCAGATTCCATACAGGTCGGTGGTTTGATATATTTTCAACCTTCATCATAAGTACTATTTTGATTGTTGTTGTGATTTGATGTCTGCAGGAAACCCTTTCGAATTTGTTTTCGATATACATCCGAGATGTTGCTTCTGGAGCAGATAGTGCAGATTCCTGTTGGATTGGAAGGCAGGGAATTGCACTGGCGTTACACTCTGCAGCAGATGTACTGAGAACAAATGATCTTCCTGTTGTGATGACATTCCTTATATCACGAGCCTTGGTAATTGTTCTGCTCTAGTAGCAATTACCTCCAGTGTTCTGGTCGACAATAAATTTTTTATTGCTCAATGAAAATCAAATCTTCAACTTAGGAGTTTCCAGTAATAGGCTCTGGTAAAATTGATAAGAAATATCAATAATGTGTTAAAATTTAATCACTACACAATTGCTTTAGACTCTGCACAAAATAGTCATGGAGTTCCTAGCTGGTTTGTATATTTTCATCTCAAGTTCACAACTAACATCAATTCACAATCTTTTGGTCTTGCAGGCTGATCCTAATACTGATGTTCGTGGAAGAATGATAAATGCTGGTATTGTGATTATTGATAGGCATGGAAAGGACAATGTGTCTTTGTTGTTTCCTATTTTTGAGAATTACCTGAATAAAAAGGTGTACTTTGATTTCTATTGTTTAAGCTTTACTTGTAAATTATAAGCATGGAGTATACTAAGAAGCAATGAAGAAGTAGATGATACACCATCACCATTCACTGCTCGTCCAACCTCACCCCTTCACCACCTCCTTAGCACTTGCCTACAGCTATAGACAGAAAACGAGAACAAAAAGGAAAAGTGAGGAGAGAAAAAATTCAGCCTAAAGGTCGGAAAACTATTTTAACGTTTTAGTTTTTTGTATGTGCAATGAGTACATCATGACAAGATCATAATACTAGTAGGAATTATTGTTCAATGTCTAAATAAAAACTGGCTTCAGCAAATGGTTTAAAAACTAATGAATAACAATATTCTAACTTGTAATGTATGGGGTTGTCTTTTTTTTTTTTAATAATTTTTTATTTTTTATTTTTTATTTTTTTGGTTATGTACCCTGCCCTTTATTAGAGAGGAAGACTAAGATGCTCCTCTCATTGTCAATTTATTTTTACAATATTATTTCTGTGATGAAGCATATATTCACAGTTAGCCTGATTGATATTTTTTAAACAGGCATCAGATGAGGAAAAATATGATTTAGTGAGAGAGGGTGTTGTTATTTTTACGGGAGCTCTGGCTTAACATCTGTCAAAGGTGCAAATCATGAGTATATGGGCTCCTCAATATAGAAATATGGCTGTGAAGATATTAACAACTTTCTTTATGGTTGAATAGGACGATCCTAAAGTGCATACTGTTGTGGAGAAGCTGTTGGATGTACTAAGCACTCCGTCGGAGGCTGTTCAGCGAGCTGTTTCCTCTTGCTTATCTTCGTTGATGCATTCAAAGAAAGTATGTTTCTGTACCGTTGTAGAAGCTAAAATAAGTGTCGTTATAGAAGCATTGATATAATTCTTAAGAGTTCATTTTTGTTACCACGTGGCATAATTCACATATGATATTTAGTATGATTTGAGTTGTTTTAACCTACCTCATCTTAGCTCAATTATTTTTAGGACCTTGTACATGTTGCCATGTCTGCCACATGTTTCTTGTAGCCGTGGATAGCTTACCAACAGATTGCTATAAGAAATGACATACTACTTGGATAGCTTACCAACAGATTGCTATAAGAAATGACATACTACTTATCTCCGTCCTGTTTATCTCTATATTAACTACAACCCAGTTTGAATTGGCAATTTATACTGGGCATGTGGTTTTGGGACGCATGTCATGAATGTAATTACTCGTCATCCGCCTTTTTCTACATGAAGGTACTTATCTTAATTTCTTGATGGTATTTCCTTGGATTAGGAAGATGCTCAAGAACTTGTTTCTAGGCTACTGCATCAGTTGATGCACAGTGACAAGTATGGGGAGCGCCGTGGTGCAGCATTTGGACTCGCTGGGATAGTCAAAAGGTTTGGAATTTCTTGCTTGAAGAAAAATGGTATCATTGATGTATTAAGAGATGGTTTGCAAGACAGGTGGGTTCAATTTAGACATATTATTTGACATTGTTCGTTCTTTTTCAATGACATGAGATTGTTTTGCACTAGACGAATTTTCATGCATCAGGCAGCCATTTCTACGCTGGCTAAATATCTTGATTCATTGATGTTGGATCTCTGCTTGTCGTGTAACACACTGGTAAAGCAAAGTTATGTGTCTACTAAGCAAAGTTGAAAGAGAAACGACGTTCACTAGCTTTTCGAAAGAACAATAAAAATTTAATCCAAGGGTGTGTTTGGTTGGATGGAAACCTTTTTCCATGGGAATTCATGAGGGTACCACCTACATCTAAGCTAATTTATGGTTTACTCACTAATCCACCATTAGATTTTATGATCAATGGTGGGAATGGAAGTCCCATGAACATGAAAATCACATGCTTTGGGAGAGAGTAAGGAGTGTGATTCTCATGTACAAGAGACTTCTATTCCTACCATTGGATGATGAGTGTTACCTCAGTTTAACCTATATAGGGGTCCCCTTATACTTTCCCATGGGATAGGATTCCATCCAACACACCCCAAGTTATTTAGGTATATGTATTTGATTGGAACACTTATTTTTTATCACCCATAACATGAGGGGAAAATATAATGGGGGGAGTACAATGGTGAGAAACTAAATCACCTGGACAGCGGAAAATGAAAAAAACTACATTACTAAGGTGAGCAAACTGAACATAAACTACCAAAACCAAGACAACTAGAAAAAAAGTCATTTTTCTATACTTTTTCATCTATGCCTGACCTCTTTTGTTACAAACTCGTGGGTGGGGGTTGTCATCTTTTCTTTTGGAATTGACTATACAGTTACGAGTATAAGAAACTTTGAGGGCAATTTGAAGTACAACAAAGGGTCATTTGAGGGGACTTTGTACGGGATGGATCATGTTATTTTGGAAATCAGAAGTTGCTCTATAGCAATTGTTAGGACTTTTTGGAATTTAGGGAGTTCATGTTGGGGAGTATATTGCCCACTAGATGGGGCTTTTGTCGTTGTTACCTAGGCTACGTATTTATTATTCCGTGGCAATGGTATTTTCCCTTTTTTAAGGATAAAACAGTGTTTGGTTATACCATGCCAAACTTGCCAGCACGTGCTTTGAGAACGGCACAAACGTGGTTTTAGCGAGTTTTTCAACTAAGCCATGTTTTGCTCCTCCTTAAGAATTATTGCCCAAGTCCAAGGCTAATAACCAGTACTTAGGCTTGGGGTTTTGAAAAACATTGGGGCGTACACCTTGAAGTGTGCCTCGAGGCGAAACATGACCAAGACACCCCCAAAGGCCTTGAAGGAGGCTTCAATCCAGCAAAAGTGTATGCCTGAACGGAAAAAAAAAAGGTGCACACAAAATGTTAAAAAGGCACTGATTCACAAAGTACAGGCGTATGCCGTTGCTTTTTTTTTTGGTCCTCACAATCGTCCTTTTGTTCTTTGAAATCCTTGAGAGGAAGAGACTAAGAAGAGTTGAGAAAAAAGTAGGAGAAATGTACCTCAATTGACTGATGAAGGTTCCAGAACTGGCGTTCTTTAGTTTGATCAGAGCATTTTTGTTCAATGAGAAAAATGTAGCGAGGAAGGATTCCTTCGCTTGATGAGTGAAAATGCAGATTCTCTTGGTTTTCCAGATCTGGTACTATTAATTTACGATTTTCTGTAGTTTAGAGGTTTGGGTTTCCTGATCTGATACATCTTTGTTTTGTAATTAGAGAGATACTTCCTGTTTTGGAGAGATTAGTTCATTTTTCAGTACAAATTATGTGGTCATATAGTATGGTCAACATAATGCCTGAAATGGAGTTAGTTTTTTGTTGTGGAAGAAGAAGAGTGTTGATATGTCTCTCATCTCATATGCAATTACTTGGGTGGTTTGATTTGAAAGAAAGTGGATTGTTAAGAATTCTTCCTCAACTCGGGGCCTTGTGTCATTGTTTTTATCTATGAATGTATTTTGATGTTTCTCTTGAGGGAAAAGAAAAACCCCTGAAGCTGTTTTGGCTTTTACAGGAATGCTGCAAAAGCTCACGAGCTTTACTGGCATTTGAATGCCTTTGTGAGAAGCTTGGCAGATTGTTTGAACCGTGAGTAGAGAATTTCCTTCAATATTGTTACAAGTTCTAGGCACATCTTTGTTAATACATGAAATTCTGATCTCATTTTTGGTTCAGGTATGTAATTCAGATGTTACCATTGCTTTTAGTTTCCTTCTCGGATCAAGTTGTTGTTGTTCGAGAAGCTGCCGAGTGTGCTGCTTGTGCAATAATGTCTCAACTCAGTGGTCACGGGGTCAAGCTTGTCCTTCCTTCATTACTTAAGGTGCGTATGCGACACATTTTCACTAGTTTTTTATTTGATGATTTGTTCAAGCTCCCTATGAATAAGGTGGTCCTGATGCATTTTTTCTTGGACAACTTTAATTCTAGACCTATCATGGAATGGAATGTCCGGGGAACACCACCTTTAACATCACGAAGGTTTCATGCCCATATCAGTGCTATACCGAGATCCCCAAGACTTGGTTTTTTTGGGGAGCTCATTCCAAATTGCTAATCTTTTCAGCTGGTAAACATATTGAAGGATGGGTGTTGTTGGTCAATCTATTTGCAAAAATGGTGATGGTAAAATTTCGACCCTTGCAACCCCTCTCTTATCCAAACAACATCCCACTCGCTCCAAATCGCCTCACCTACAAACAAGGGGTACCCCCCATTCATTATCTAACTACTCATTTGTTACCTTTTGCCGCCGTCCTCCACTCTTCCACTCTCCGAATCCTCCTTACCACAGGCTGCTTCTCCCGCCTGCTCTTCAGCTTCACCACCACTTTCTTTGGATGAATCAATTTTTTTTTCTTCGCTCTTTGCATGATCCTTGACCAATCTCTAGTGTTTGATAACACACCAATGTCTAATTGAGATCATTGGGTGTCAATCAGGGTGCCATCAAGCAACCTTCAATGGTCATCTCTAGTTCTACCCAATCACTCCATAGATATTATTGTTGCCCATACTCCCAACCTGCTTTTATCTTGTTGCACACTCCCACCCTCACTCTCAACCTCCCACACACCTCACTCTTTTTAACTTTAGCGGGGTAGAAAAGCAAGTTCAACAAGCTGCAGGTGCAAGTGGGCAGTGGCGTGTGACAAGGAGAGAGGAAAGTGATGATGAGCAACCTGCTCGAGCTAAAGGGAAACAAGTGATTGTAGCTGATGTTTCTAGATATGAGTTTAGAATGGATCCTATGGTAGTGCTTGCATTCGCTCTTAATTCAACTCCCAAGGTGAACCACATTCCTTTAAGGCCTTGTCCCACGACAACCATACATCCTTGAATGGCTCACCACATAAAGATGCCCTTTCACACCCCCATTCAATTTCAATTTGGAACCATCTCTCACTATTGAACCAACACACTCCTCCCAATTTGGGTTCCCCCAACCCAAGTCTAGCTGTTTCTCACCCAATGAGCCTATTTTGTGTGAGGGTCAACTCACCCAGTGAACCACGTCACCTTGATTGCAAAACATAGTTGCAAAAACCTGATTTCTTAGCATTTTCGTTATTCTATACAAGGGGTTGGAGCGATTTACGTGTGTGTATATTAAGTATAGGGGTGATTTGGCTAAAAAAAATTGACATAAAATATTATCTAAATAAGTTAGAAAATTATGCACAATTTTGCTAATATAAAAAATATAATTTAAGTTTTACTAAAAACAAATTGGGGCATTATAGTCTAGTGTATGACCTTTTTTCATTTCTCCAATTGTATGTGTAAGTCGATGCTCAAATACAATTTTAAAAAAGCCCAATCCATGAACCCAAACCCAACATCAAAATGTGCTTTATTAAAAAAAAGTTATTGCTACCCACTTAGTTTTTCTTGTGAAGGACTTAAGTCCTTGAGAATGCCCAAACAATGAGCTTTTATTTTTTACTATGTCCAGGCCCATCCAGCAGAGGAAAGCTGATTGAAAGTCAACAACGAGAGCATTTTCAAAATTTTTAAATATGGACAACTGCATAATCTAGCACAACCATATCTCAATTACAATTATAAAGTAGATACGATCAATTGAATCACTTTTGAGGTAAGTACTCATCAATCCATTGATTCTCTTTAAGGATTATGAACGTACAACGCAGAGATCACCGATAAGAAGATATGCTCAAACAAGTATAAAAGGGTGTTCATTTCTACAATTAGGTACCCAACAACCTAGGTACATAGGTCCCTGTCTTAATTACTTTCTAACCTTATATTGGTGTTTTAATGACATCACTAACTTGACCATCAAAGTCTCCTTCCCCTCCCCCCGAGTACCAAGCTCTTATTGGCGTTTGTTGAAGTATCAGCTCCAAAGTCGAGTGCCATAATATACCTATCACATGAGAAGTTCTGATCATAAAATAGCTCTGGACACCCTGGAAAAAAAAAAGTTGACATGCATCGTCATGGGATTGTGTCAAACTGTGAGAAATCAAGAATTAATCTTTGACCGATCGTATACTTTTCGATTATCTCACTTTTTGATCCAACCATATAGCTGCAAGAAGTTGGACGAAAAACACATATTTTATTGGTTTCCTTTGAAAATGGATTGTAGTTGTGTGACTATATAAAAAAAGGGTTTTTTGAGTTTGACACTCATTAATTTATATTTATTAGAGTTTGACCATCATTTTGAAAACTATTTGAGTCTAACCCACGTTTTATGACGAAATCGTTAAATCCACGTTATTGATCAATCAATATTAATTTTCAGACCCTTTTACCCTTACCTTATGTTAAACCATAGTTAAGCCCTAAATCACAAAACAATTTTTTGTTGAACCTCTTCCTCCTCCATGCGACACGCCTCCTTCCCCTCCTCGTGGCGATCTCCCTCTTCTCTGTGATGAAAACACATGACTCCTCCCTGCTCCCCGCTACAATGAAGATTCTTTCAAACACAACATACCACCCAACCCCATAACCATAAATTTACACTGCAAAATTGCTTCTTTTCCAAACAATTGAACACAACAACTCCTCTATCAATTAATCCAACCCACTTGCACTTGAAGAAGTCATTATCTCGTTTTCACTTCGAATTCCAACAACCCAGGAACCCATTTCAATTGAGTAAGCTTCTTCCCTGTTTTCAACCTTCATTCAATCTCCCTTTATTCAAAAACCCATTTCATATTCTCTCAGGATTCAATGTTCCACCACTACCTATAACAACTTTTTAAAATACACTACAGAAATAGTTGCCATTTTTCTTGTTGGGTCATTTTTTTTCATGGGGAGTATGGGCTGCAAACCTGTTGTGGCACTATCAGATGCCCAAAAGACGACTTCTTCTCCACCTGCGGAGAAGCTAGATACCTAGAATGGAAAAAGTAATGATGAGGTGATGTATGTGAGATAATTGGATAAGAACCCAAGAGAAGTTAAAACTCTAAAATTAGTTGTTTATGAGTAAATGAGGAAAGACAAGACAAGACAAGACAAGGTTGTAGAATATATTGAGAGACTTGTAGACATTGAACCTCATGAGGTGGAATGAAGGCTTTTGCTGGCATACAGTTTTGAGATGATATGATATCTCAACAAGGCTAAAAGATTTTCAATGAAATACTCATGGAGAGGCTTTCGTCGCAGGGAGCATTCTTCATTGCATCAAGGAACAATCTTTGTCTTATTGCATCACAATCTTCGTCTTCGTGCATTGCAATCATTGTTGCAGCAGAGAACAAGGAGCAAGGAGCAATCTTCATCTTTGTCGCAAGGAACACTTTATTGCAGCAGGGAGTTGGGAGGAGCCATTTGTCTTCGTCTTCATCGTAGGGAGGAGGGATATCGCCGAGAGGAGGGGAAGGAGGTGCATCGCAGAAAGGAGGACAACGAAAATTTGTTTTTGTGATTTAGGGCTTAATTATGGTATAACCCAAGGTAAGGGTAAAAGAGTCCTAAAATTAATTTTGACCGGTCAATATCAGAAAATAAGGGTTAGACTCAAATAATTTTCAAAAAACGAGGGCCAAACTCTAATATGTATAAACTAATGAGTGCCAAACAAAAAAATTGAGAAAATACGAGATTTGTGGAATAATATGTTTCATTATTTGAAAATGAATTGAAGGTTGTGTTTATTTGAGTTAAAATTGCTTTACTCAATTTAAGTTGGGGTAGCTTCTGGAGCATGTATTAATTTGAAATAGCTATGTTAATGCTAGATTTTGTTTATAATTAGTTGCTAAAGGATTAAAAATAACTCATCTTTCAGCTGGCTGATAAGATCCAATGCATTGCTAGGAGAGAGATAAAGGAAGCTGGGTGCTGGGGCTTAAATTGAAGAAGCGAGTGCAAATAGCAGTCGAAAAAAACCACCGCATGAACTACAAAGTATGTGAGACACGTGGAGAAGAACCTGGTGGACGAGTGTCCCTGCAGTTCCACTCGGAGGAGTTGATGGCTTCCACTACTTCATCACTTGTCTCCACTTCAAAAACCCTAAACTCCATTTCCTAGAAACCAAGCGAGTGAGCGAGCGATAGATAGAGATTTTGGTGAGCGATCGATGGGTATGACTCGTGCTTCCACAGCGAACCAATCTGGTGGTGATCAGGGGGCAGCAACGGTGGTCGTGCAGTGACAGTCAGGATTTTTGTGGGGGGAGGAGAGTGATGTCATAATTAATTAAATATAATATAAAAATTAGTTTAACATTAATTTTTTTTTAAATACAGCAAAAAGGGGTACAACAAAGATAGTTATTGAAGATGATTACTACTATATTCATTGAAAATTATTACTACTAGAAACACAACACAAGAAAAGGGTTTGAATCATTGATTACTACTACATGAAGAAAATGAGGAGGAGATTGGGTTGCTTACGATTTTTTTTGTGGAGATGACCAACAGTGATTAATATGAAGGCACCTGGTACCTAGAAGAAGAAGAATAAGGTGGTTTGGACCCTGCTGGATCTTGTGAAGATGAGCTCAAATAACTTAATAGTTATAGATCTTTGAAGATGATGAAATATTGGGGTATCCCTCATCTTATCCAATCGATGGAGTGTGAAGAAGAAACTCTGGATTTTTGGTTTCTTGGAGTGAAAAATGAGAATAGAGGGACAAATAAAAAAACTAATTGGGGGACAAATAAAAAAAATAAAAAATAAAAAAATCTCAAAAGTCAGTGGGGGCACTTGCCCCTACGTGAATCCGTGCCTGTGGTCGTGGAGGCATCACCATCATCAGCAATGGCAATGGCAACGATGTCGTGAACCATGCAAATGGAGGTCAGAAGCCACTGCGTCACAACCCTGGAGTCAAGCCATGGACTCGAGAAGAGCTGAATATTCTGGATCAAGAGCTCGCTAAGTAAGTGTTTCTTATTCATTGCTTATTTCTTTCTTCTGTGAAATGTTTTGTGTTTGATTGCATTAACTGTGATTTGCAGCTGTTTGTTTCGCTGTTTTCCTCGAACGCGTTATTTGTTTCTTGTTTTCTGAATTTTGGTTCCTGTTGTTGGTAGAAAGCTCAGAGTGTTGTATGTTCCCCTAAAAGTCTGGGGTTCTACCATGTGCAGGAAATGCTTTTGTTTCTCTTTGATTAAAATACTGTACTGAATTTCACCTGTTTTTGTATTGACGATGCCGTTTTGATTGCATTTGCGATTTCGTCAAATGATGCATTTTTTTTTTATTTCTTTCTCTGAAATCTTGTTTGCTATTGTTGATATAAAGTTGAGAGAGCTGGATGTTTTGCAAAAAAATTTGGGGATTTACTATGTTAAGAAGATGTGTGTGTTTCTCTTTGATTAAATTACCATATTGAATTTCATCTGTTTTTGTATCAAAGCTACCATTTAGATAATATTTGCTTATGAAAGGGAGTGAAGAAACACTAATTGGTTGACTTAAAAAATGGAAGAAAGAAAAACATTCATGTCAATTTCTCAAGAACAATTTGGGTTTTAGTGAAATAGATAAAATTTATAGGCAAGAAATGATAATAGCAAACATGCAAATTGATGATGAGTATAATGATTCTCAAGAACAATTGGGTGTTAGGTGAAATAGAGAGAATTTAATATGCAAGAAATGAGAGTAGAAAACGTGCAAATGAAGGTAAGTATGCATTTGGTTCATGCTATCTGACAATTCAGTTTATAAAGCTAATAGCATTTGTTTGATAGCTAATGGTAGAGGAACGTCATTGGAGAAGAACTACGGAAACAATCTAGTTGAACATTTCAAGTTCTAAACAACATGATTGGGTGGTTGCAGAAAGATGTAAAGCTCCCATAGGTTGGAACTTGACGCACTTTTGAATGCATGATTCAAGAAGTAGGTAACATGTGAGGTGGTGTCATTTGAGGTATGTTGCATTATTAGCGGTTGTCGTTACACGTTACATCATTTCTGGGAAGAGGCATCTTTAATAAAAGGAAAAAACGTGTTGAGATTAGTAAAATATAGGAAAGCATTTTCGACAATCTTTTAAGGAGAGCCGAGATACCATTATACGACAAAACAAGCACTCGGTCGTAAAACCATTGTAGCTGTTTGATAGCTAATAATGATATAGGAACTCTATTGGAGAACAACTATGGAAAACAAAAATTGAAAATTGCATGTTCTAAACCATGCTGATTGGGTGGTTGCAGAAAGGTGTAGAGGTCCTATAGGTGGAAAGTTGATTCATTTTTTAAGGCGAAATTCAAGAATTAGGTAACACTTGATATGGTGTCATTCAAGGTATGCTGAATTATTAGTGGTTGTCGTTACTCGTTATGTCATTTCTTGGAAGAGGCATCTTTGATAAAAGGAAAAAAAAGTGTGGAAATATTTAAAAGATAAGGAAGCGTTTCAGGTTTTGGCTTTACATGAGAGAAAAAAACTGCAAGTCACAATCACACGACAAACCGAGCACTCAGCTCATGCCAGTGAAGAATTTATCTTCTCATGAGAAAATTAATGTTGGAATTAAAAAAGACACTATTTGGAGAGTGGAATGAAGAGCAAAATAAGGAGTTGCAGGAATTGCTCATAAGAGGTTACGTGGAATCAAAATGATTCCACAAAGATGCAAGTGGAGCATGAAATTTAGTTGTAACCTGATGTTCTGCAGATGTTGGGTTATATTGACAAGTAATTGCGCAATAGTTGAAAGTCCTAGAAGAGATGCAAAAGTTTTAAATGAGGGATTGATAAGGATAATCTCTTTTCCAACAGATTTGTTGATTTTACTTGTACATCAAGGAACCAACTATTGAGCTTCAAACAAAATCACTGTAAATGGTAGGTCCCCTTTCTGAATCAGTGATTTGTTTGATCAATTAAACATGCTGAATGTTTTAGACAAATGGACTAAAGTTTAACTATTATGAAGTTTGAAAATGACATTTAACAAGTTGACCAACCTGCGGTCCTTGTACCTTTGTGCAATCGAAAACCAAGGTTTTGGTAGTATAGTAGGTGTTTAGTATGGTGTTATTCATAATGTTTGGGCAAAATCCATCTTCTAAAAAGAACTTTTCACATTTGAAAATCTCCCGTTGTACTGCAATAGCCAAGGAATTTAAGAAAAAAGTTACATAGCATCATTGTTGCAGCAAAATGCCGAAGGAAATTCTCAAGAACTAGTCATGCATTCCTTTACAGTTTGTAGCAGTTGCTGTCCAAAGATTAATCCTGACTGATTCCACGAGCTAAGAAAATCTGCAAAACTGTTATTTTAACACTATCTGAATGTGAAAGTCATTGTAATAAAAACTGTCTCACCTACAACAGAACTTATGTGACTTGAAGCTATAAGAAAGTAGAGATGCGTTTGAAATATTTTCATTGAAATATATAATGCTCTTCAAATGGATTGATTAGTTGTAGTTTTACAGAATTACAGGGATAATTTTATAGCATGTATCTTTACAGAAGTATTCAAATTGTATATTGATTCGGTGTGATATGCATTGGGATTTTCACTATCGTAGGAGTTACCTTTCGGTAGGAGAAGCAATCGAGTTTGTTGCATTGTTTGATATGTTGGAAGGAGTTAGTTTACGAGATAGGATGATAAATGGGAAGATTTCTTAGTTTCTTCATGCTTTGCTAGGCCAAAGATAAAATATGCGCCTTGGTACACGATATTCCAATGAAGCTGGTTTGGAGGAAGGGCGTTCATTCTAGACTATCTTTCTTCATGTGGATAGAGTGTCGAGAGTCTTCCTTCGAAAGTTGAAGGATGAGTTGGCACATAGAGGAATGAATATTGATGTGGCTTGCTCTTTTTGCTATTTGGAAACTAAAAACATCTTCGTATTTTTATTCATTGTAGGTGGGTTAGTAGTGTGTTGATGCACGAGAAGTGTGGGAGTATATTGGGTAATGCCTGTTTTGGTGGATAATCCCTTAAGATGTTTAAAGAATACATTTCATTTCATTTATCCACAAGAGGGAAGGTTTTGTGGGAGTTCCTTCCTAATTGGATAATATGGAAGGAAAGGAACAATAGAGTTTTCGACAATAAGGCAATAGGGTTGGATGCATTTGTGGTAGAAGTAATGAGTATCACATCTTTTCTTTTAAAGGGTTGTTTTTCGATTCTTTGTGCCAATTGGGAGAATATTGTGTTGGTACCTTAATGCCTTTAAGGTTAGCTTTTGTGTAACAAACATTGTGAATAAAAAAGATTGTATGGTGGTTTTGTTCACGCGTGTTGAATTTTGGGTGTTGGGTAACCAGTACACGTGTTGAGAATAGGAGAAGGACGGATTCCTTGGTGTCTTGAAAGTCTGGCCTTGTGAGTTGGAGTTTTTAGATCATAATTTGATGAATATAGGTGAAAATTTTGATTTGGAAATGGATTTGTTGATGTTATTCTCTTTTTAATTTGTAGTTCTCCGTTATTATATCTTCAGTCAGTAATAACTATTGTCAAATTCAAAACAAAGCAGGAGACTGTGTTGGCATTTTTTTATTTTTATTTTTATTTTTATGTGTGTGTGTGTGTGGGGGGGGGGGGGGGGGGGGGATATCCCTTGAATTCTGTTTTTAAAACATTCAATTGTGGGTGTGGAATATCATCCATCTCAGAACGAGTAAGAGATTCCGGATTGTAAATTGGTTGCGGGATCTGAGGAAATTGATGATTATTTCTCAGACTAGCAAGATCTAAATGAGGAAGGACTTCAGGAGGTTTTTGAGTCATTGGGATTTGAGAGGGTGCAATTCTAAAAAAAGAAGTGGATCTTCTTCCCGATTGGGAGTCAGACAGTCTTAAACTAGTCTTTCTGGACTCAGAAAATTGGAGTTCAACCGTACCATCTTCTAGAGTCAAAATCTGACTCAGTCTACTAGGAAGCGACTTTCTTGGTTCTGTGGGAACCTGCCATGTAACTGGAAGGGTAACTTGGCTCCAGTGGATTGTCTTTGGGACAATAACACTAGTTTTCTCTTTATTAGCCTAGAAGATGATGGTATATCCTTTTGCAGACTCCATCAAAGCCTTAGGACTCAGTTGAGTCTTCATGGCCTTGTAGGTAATCTTGTAGATCAAAGCCAAAGGTTTTGATCCTGGAAGCATATCAAATCCAGAGGTCTGGATATTGAGTCAGGGTCTCAAGGACATTTGGGTCCGTAAGAGACACAGAAAAGTTTGGGTAGCAATCAAAATAGATTGGACCCATCGCAAGAGTTGACTCCGCGATTCCTAGGAGAGAATCATCAAACCTATTGTGCCGACAATCACGAAGAGCGATCAAAGCACATGTATCTAATCCTGTGTATTGTCAAGGGTTTAATCCCAATTTGAATCAATCCAATATGGATATATTTTTATTTTTGACTTTGTAAATATTGTAAAGTTTCATTTGAAAACAATTGTTTTGAATCCATAAATCCATCAAAAGATACAGTTTGTTCAACCATATTGATCAGATCTTCAGTTTTTTGAGGAAACAAAGATTTTGAAATGTTGTAAACATTTTTGTAAGGAATTTCTGGTATTGACCATTTTTGTAAATTCTTTTCTACATCAGAAATTCTACATTCCATATGGTTTAAACTTTCTGAAATCTGTCTTGACCTAGAGTTAGAAGCTTGGGTAAATTTTGAAAGTAAAGACATACTGTCAAAAACTTTGAGGATGGAGGATTGGAAACACTGTACTCGGACCACCTATAGCTGAAACACCAGTATGGGACCACCTAACCCGTAAAAACTGCACTCACCATGGCGACTTACTCAGGGTTCATAACGGCTGACCAACATACCTTAAAGATTTACCAACGCTATCAACGGCTGACCAACAATACCTAGGACTCACCAATACTATTTCCCCGAAGAAAAAGGAGCATGGCTCTGAAATAGTAGGGGTGGGCAAAAACCGATTTAAATTCGGTTAACCGACCGAACCGGTTTTCAAATTCGGTTCGGTAACCGAACTGAAATATGAGTAGAAAGAAAATAATTTAAATCGAACCGAATCGATTATAAACGGTTCGAAATCGATTTACGGTTTTGAACTGACCGATTTATAACCGAACCGACCGATTAATTATATATATATATAAATAACTAAATAACAAGTAGGTGTTAATACTTTATTAGTGCAACAAATGCACTGCAATACACCCTGTTGCACTAAATCATCTCCTCTCAAAATTTTCAATTTTGGGCCAAAAAATTGGGTCTATAAAAAATTGGGCCTGTAAAAAAATTGGACATGTTTTAATGAAAGTCTTTAAAATGCTTGAGCCTGAAATTTCGGCCCAACCGAACCGATCCGAAATTCGGTTCAACCGAATTCATCGGTTTACAAATACAAAATTCGATTTCGGTTTGGATTTTGGGCAAACCGAATGAAATCGGTTCAAAATCGATTTGGGGCTCAAAACCGAACCGAACCGACATTGCCCACCCCTATGAAATAGCTGTGTTAGTGCTTGGTTTTGTTTATAATTAGTTGCTAAAAGGATTAAAAATAACTCATCTTCGAGCTGGCTGATAAGATCCAATCCATTGCTAGGAGAGAGATAACGGAAGCTGGGTGCCGGGGCTTAAATTGAAGAAGCGAGTGCAAATAGCATCCGAAAAAAACAAAACCACCGCATGAACTACAAAGTATGCGAGACACGTGGAGAAGAATCGGGTGGACGAGTGTCCCTGCAGTTCCACTCGGAGGAGTTGATGGCTTCCACTGCTTCATCACTTGTCTCCGCTTCAAAAACCCTAAACTCGTCTCCATTTCCTAGAAACCAAGCAAGTGAGCGAGCGATCGAGAGATATTTCGGTGAGCGACCGATGGGTATGACTCGTGCTTCCACAGCGAACCAATCTGGCGGTGATCAGGAGGGCAGCAATGGTGGTCGTGGAGGCATCACCTTCATCAGCAATGGCAATGGCAATGGCGTCGCGAACCATGCAAATGGAGGTCAGAAGCCGCTGCGCCACAACCCTGGAGTCAAGCCGTGGACTCGAGAAGAGCTGAATATTCTGGATCAAGAGCTCGCTAAGTGAGTGTTTCTTTATTCATTGCTTATTTCTTTCTTCTGTGAAATGTTTTGTGTTTGATTGCATTAACTGTGATTTGCGGCTGTTTGTTTCGCTGTTTTCCTCGAACGCGTTATTTGTTTCTTGTTTTCTGAATTTTGGTTCATGTTGTTGGTAACAAGCTCAGAGTGTTGTATGTTCCCCCAAAAGTTTGAGGCTCTACCATGTGCATGAAATGCTTTTGTTTCTCTTTGATTAAAATACTGTACTGAATTTCACTTGTTTTTGTATTGAAGCTGCCGTTTTGATTGCATTTGCGATTTTGTCAAATGATGCATTTTTTTATTTCTTTTTCTGAAATCATGTTTGCTATTGTTGATATAAAGTTGAGAGAGCTGGATGTTTTGCAAATTTTTTTGGGGATTTACTATATTAAGAAGATGTGTGTGTTTCTTTTTGATTAAATTACCATATTAAATTTCATCTGTTTTTGTATTAAAGCTACCATTTAGATAATATTTGCTTATGAAAGGGAATGAAGAAACACTAATTGGTTGACTTAAAAAATGGAAGAAAGAAAAACATTCATGTCAATTTCTCAAGAACAATTTGGGTTTTAGTGAAATAGAGAAAATTTATAGGCAAGAAATGAGAATAGGAAACATGCAAATTGATGATGAATATAATGATTCTCAAGAACAATTGGCTGTTAGCTGAAATAGAGAGAATTTAATATGCAAGAAATGAGAGTAGAAAACATGCAAATGAAGGTAAGTATGCATTTGGTTCATGCTATCCGACAATTCAGTTTCATAAAGCTAATAGCAATTGTTTGATAGCTAATGGTAGAGGAACGTGATTGGAGAAGAACTATGGAAACAATCTGGTTGAACATTTCAAGTTCTAAACAACATGATTGGGTGGTTGCAGAAAGATGTAAAGCTCCCATAGGTTGGAACTTGATGCACTTTTGAATGCATGATTCAAGAAGTAGGTAACATGTGAGGTGGTGTCATTTTTGAGGTATGTTGCATTATTAGCGGTTGTCGTTACGCGTTACATCATTTTTGGGAAGAGACATCTTTGATAAAAGGAAAAAACGTGTTGAGATTAGTAAAATATAGGAAAGCATTTTCGACAATCTTTTAAGGAGAGAAAAAGCAGAGATACCATTATACGACAAAACAAGCACTCGGTCGTAAAACCAATGTAGTTGTTTGATAGCTAATAATGTTATAGGAACTCTATTGGAGAACAACCATGGAAAACAAAAGTTGAAAATTGCATGTCCTAAACCATGCTGATTGGATGGTTGTAGAGAGGTGTAGAGGTCCTATAGGTGGAAAGTTGATTCATTTTTGTTGGCGAAATTCAAGAATTAGGTAACACTTGATATGGTGTCATTCAAGGTATGCTGAATTATTAGTGGTTGTCGTTACTCGTTATGTCATTTCTTGGAAGAGGCATCTTTGATAAAAGGAAAAAAATGTGGAGATATTTAAAGGATAAGGAAGCGTTTCAGGTTTTGGCTTTACATGAGAGAAAAAAACTGTAAGTCACAATCACACAACAAACCGAGCACTCGGCTCATGCCAGTGAAGAATTTATCTTCTCATGAGAAAATTAATGTTGGAATTAAAAAAGACACTATTTGGAGAGTGGAATGAAGAGCAAAATAAGGAGTTACAGGAATTGCTCATAAGAGGTTACGTGGAATCAAAATGATTCCACAAAGATGCAAGTGGAGCATGAAATTTAGTTGTAACCTGATGTTCTGCAGATGTCGGGTTATATTGACAAGTAATTGCGCAATAGTTAAAAGTCCTAGAAGAGATGCAAAAGTTTTAAATGAGGGATTGATAAGGATAATCTCTTTTCCAACAGATTTGTTGATTTTACTTATACATCAAGGAACCAACTATTGAGCTTCAAGCAAAATCACTGTAAATGGCAGGTCCCCTTTTTGAATCAGTGATTTGTTTGATCAATTAAACATGCTGAATGTTTTAGACAAATGGACTAAAGTTTAACTATTATGAAGTTTGAAAATGACATTTAACAAGTTGACCAACCTGCGGTACTTGTACCTTTGTGCAATCGAAAACCAAGGTTTTGGTAGTATAGTAGGTGTTTAGTATGGTGTTATTCATAATGTTTGGGCAAAATCCATCTTCTAAAAAGAACTTTTCACATTTGAAAATCTTTCGTTGTACTGCAATAGCAAAGGAAATTAAGAAAAAAGTTACATAGCATCATTGTTGCAGCAAAATGCCGAAGGAAATTCTGAAGAACTAGTCATGCATTCCTTTGCAGTTTGTAGCAACTGTAGCAGTTGCTGTCCAAAGATTAATCCTGACTGATTCCACGAGCTAAGAAAATCTGCAAAACTGTTATTTTAACACTATTTGAATGTGAAAGTCATTGTAATAAAAACTGTCTCACCTACAACAGAACTTATGTGACTCGGAGCTATAAGAAAGTAGAGATGCGTTTGAAATATTTTCATTGAAATATATAATGCTCTTCAAATGGATTGATTAGTTGTAGTTTTGCAGAATTACAGGGATAATTTTATAGCATGTATCTTTACAGAAGTTTTCAAATTGTATATTGATTCGGGGTGATATGCATTGGGATTTTCACTATAGTAGGAGTTACCTTTCGGTAGGAGAAGCAATCGAGTTTGTTGCATTGTTTGATGTGTTGGAAGGAGTTAGTTTACGAGATAGGATGATAAATGGGAAGATTTCTTAGTTTCTTCATCCTTTGCTAGGCCAAAGATAAAATATGCGCCTTGGTACACGATATTCCAATGAAGCTGGTTTGGAGGAAGGGCGTTCATTCTAGACTATCTTTCTTCATGTGGACAGTGTCGAGAGTCTTCCTTTGAAAGTTGAAGGATGAGTTGGCACATAGAGGAAAGAATATTGATGTGGCTTGCTCTTTTTGCTATTTGGAGACTAAAAACATGTTCATCTTTTTATTCATTGTAGGTGGGTTAGTAGTGTGTTGATGCACGAGAAGTGTGGGAGTATATTGGGTAATGCTTGTTTTGGTGGATAATCCCTTAAGATGTTTAAAGAATACATTTCATTTCATTTATCCACATGACGAGGGAAGGTTTTGTGGGAGTTCCTTCCTAACTGGATAATATGGAAGGAAAGGAACAATAGAGTTTTCGACAATAAGGCAATAGGGTTGGATGCATTTGTGGTAGAAGTAATGATTATCCCATGGAGTTGAGTATCACATCTTCTCTTTTAAAGGGTTGTTTTTCGATTCTTTGTGCCAATTGGGAGAATATTGTGTTGGTACTTTAATGCCTTTAAGGTTAGCTTTTGTGTAACAAATATTGTGATTCAAAAAGATTGTATGGTGGTTTTGTTCACGCGTGTTGAATTCTGGGTGTTGGGTAACCAGTACACGTGTTGAGAATAGGAGAAAGATGGATTCCTTGGTTTTTCTTGAAAGTCTGGCCTTGTGAGTTGGAGTTTTTGGATCATAATTTGATGAATATAGGTGAAATTTTTGATTTGGAAATGGATTTGTTGATGTTATTCTCTTTTTAATTTGTAGTTCTCCGTTATTATATCTTCAGTCAGTAATAACTATTATCAAATTCAAAACAAAGCAGGAGTAACTCCAGTAGGCAACAATCATAGTTCTCCGTTATTCTCCGTCAGTAATAACTATTATAGTTCTCCGATATTCTCTTTTTAAGTTGGCAATTTTTTTTTTGTGTGGGGGAGTTGGTGTGAGTGTGGCCATCCAATCATAATAGACCCAGGCAAAAGTAACTCCAGTAGGCAACAAAGTGGTTTAGTGCTACTTTAGGTACATCTTTCTCCGTAGAAACTAGCAAAAATTAACTAAAAGCATACAACAACTAGAAAATTTAGGCCTGCTAACTCAATTGCCTATTTTATATTTTTATGACATCGATACATCTTTAAACAAAAGTTCAATTTTGATTTTTGGGATTTCCCATTTATTTTCTTTTTTATTTTACTCTATTTCTATACTTGTTTCCTTTTGTTACTTTTGCTCTATTTTTTTGTTACTGCCTAGTTTTGATTTTTTATTTCAAAATCTTGTTTCTGGCATCAAACTTTTTCATATGTAATCTAAAAGTTAAGTATACATTTTTTTTGTTCACAAGGTACAACCATCGTTCTTTAATTCTGTTTCCCTGTCAATGAGTTTCATTTCATATTTTTTCTTTCCGCCTTGCCACCAAACACATCCTTTGTGGGACTTTTTATTCAAGGGAAAATGGGAAATATGAATACGGGAGAGTCCAAAATCGTTGTATTGCTATGACGAGCTTTTAAAAAAAATTGTGGTAGGAGGTGGGGGGAAGAAAATATATGCTATATATAACTTAGCAATTTCCTGAAAATATCAAAATATGATTGTGACAAGTATAAAATATAATTGTGTCCTCTCTCTTTCTTCCATTGTGATTTCAGTTTTCTTGCATTTTTTTTTAAACCATTGGTCTGGCTGGATACTGTAGTTTCTTTTGTTTATGATTTTCAGAATCTTGAATATCCATTAACCTTCTTGTGATTGTTCATGTCAAACACATTTTAGGAACAGTAATGAGCCATTGTTGACCCGCTATACCAACACCATGCTGTTAAGCAATAAGACAGTGCACGATGTGGTGCTGCTCTGCAAATGGAGAGCTGTAAGTTCTATGACCTCGGTTTCCAATTGCTTAAAGCTAACAGTACTATTTTGGATTGGCTGTTTCTTTAGCCGCTGATACATAACAAACAGAACATCTATTCCTGTAATTAGAAACTTGGTATTTCCAAGTCTATATTTAAGGATGCTAATTAATTTGACTACAGTAGGTCTTGAAACTAATCTTACACTATCACTCCACTGTAATAATATAAAAGAAAGTGGCGTATGTAGCAAATCAAGAAGTCTTGTGTGAACAGAAAGAGCATCATTAAGATTTTCACCTTAATTAAAATTCATTGTTATACTTGCTTTAATGGCACTTATATTGTCCAAGTAGTCAACATTTAGTCTCATCACAATGAAAGTATACCTATTCATTAGTCAATAGCATCATAACTGGTGTGAGTTTGACTGCAGCTTATGTATTGTTTCATTTTTCATTTTGTCTATAATGTGAAGAAGAGCCGAAAGGGAAAAAGTCTGGTTACCATTGATACAAATTGTGTGTAGCTGCATGAGCAATCTTGATCTACAAGTACGGTAACTTGTGGCCCGAGGAAACGAATTAAAGACTTTACACATAACAATTGAAGGGGTTTTTCTAGAAAGATTGTTTTGTTTAGTTGAAGTATAAGGTTAAGAGGTTTTTGGTTGCAGGATGGGATTGGGGTGGTTGGGTGTGGCCTTGTGGGTTGGTTGATTTGTTGGTCTTTAAACGAAGCAAGCGATGGAATGTGCGGTAAATGTCCTAAAGGGAGGGGTAAGGTGGCAATTGTGGATGAGTTATCCATGACTTGCTTACCATGAGGCTCACACCAAGTTGTGCAAACATCACATGAGTGAATCCATTGATGATTGAAGATGGTCAAGCCAAGAATAGAAATTGATTTAAAGCAAATAGAACTTCTCATGAACTCCGTCTCAAACTCTTTGTGGTTCACATTCTTGAAAGGATTGTCTTGTTTGTTGGATGCCATCAAATCAGGAGAGTGTGCTTTAGTTGTATTTAATACTACTTGACCCAGCGGACTAACAAAATAGCCTCGAGCTTTGTTAGGAGAAGAGAGGAACTAAAAAAGAACATAAAGTCTGTCAATTATCGATTCAAAATTCCTTTTTGGAGTCTTTATATTGATAATGGCATCAAAACAATTTTGAAACCTTCTTAAATAGGGAAAATAACTTCCTGAAGCTATCCATAACACGAAACCAACATTATGCTTAATAGAATACAAGTTGTTGAACATTTTTGAACACCCTAAAAAATGTCCCACAAAGATTTTGAACAAAATATTTTTTGATCAATCAAACAAAGGCAATATAATTAGCAACTAGAGAACAAAGAGAAAAAGGGGACTACAAAGAGGAGACTGAGAAGATCACCAAGAGGGGCAGCAACCCAACATGAAAGCAACCAACTAGAGGATTATTACAGACTAAAGAGGCTAGCCCAATCAAAATACATATCCAAACTAAAGATTTTCACTTTTTATAATTTTTTTCCAAAGAACTAAATTCCATGAAAAGGCTAAAATTAGGAATGTTAAGGTGGATGTGTGTTACGGGACAACATACGCATAGGATGACAGTAGTAGAAATGCGTATGTTAAGGTGGACGTGTGGTAAAACCCGTAAGGATAAAATTAGGAATGAAAGAATTAGGAGACACTTAGGTGTAGCACCTATAGAGGACAAATTAGAGAAAGGCGTTTAACTTGGTTTGGTCACGTGCAGAGGAGACCAAGCACGACGTCAATTAGAAAATGTCTAGATTGACAAGTTAATGAAGGGTGTAGACGGAAGGGACGACCGTTGAAAACTTGGATGAAGGCGGTGAATGAAGTCATCATTGAGCTTGGATTAGGCGAAGATATGTAGGAAGACCGCATTGCTTGGAGAACCAAAATCCATGTAACCGACCCGAAAATATCGGGAATAGGCTTTGATGATGATAATATTTTTCTCCGTGCACACAAAAAAATTGCACAATGGAAGTTGATGTTGTAGTTTACATGTTTGATTGTCATCATGCAAAAACACATGAAAATATCCAATACTAAATTTTATTTATTAATCACGGAGAATTGATAAAATTTGTCTAAACTTCATAGATAACAATGGTAAACTAATCTAAAACGTACTTTGTCTTTAATATTAAAATTTACCAAAATAATCTCAAACGATTATTAACTCATCTTGACCGAATGGAGGTTGTTCATATTATTAATGTTCTATTAGTTTGTCTCCTAGCTACTTAAATTTTTCTGAGGTTGTTTGGTGGTAGTGGTTTCTTTCCTGTTGAGACTTTTGGGTTTCCATTCACACTTGTAAATGGGTTATATATTGAGATATTAGTTGTTTACTGAACTTTATTTTCCTTTTTATATTTGGTAGTTTCTCCCGAAATTCTGGAATGGATACAAGTATTAGCTAGGTTGTTATCTTGAAGTGCCTCTGCATCACTTATTTGGGTTTGAAAATGCACGATTCTATTCGTAATTTGACTTGTAACATGTTTGAAATTTGCAACAATAGTATGTTCAGCTTTAGGAGTTGAGAAATTATGACTGTTCTAAAGTGTCAAAGAAAGAAAAACTTTGAGGTATATTCAACCTAAATATTTGAGCCGCCTATAATAATAACAATGAAAAGTATTGGCCTGTTTCATCCTGTCTATTTCAAGACCATGCTAAATATCCAACAATCATGATCAGCTGGTTTTATCAATAGTAATGCCACAAAAGCTTAATTGACCAATGGTGCAGTCCACCAACGGCATGTCTATGTGAACTGACCCACATACCATAGCTCCTGAAAGAAGACAATACTTTCTTGCTATATTATGTTTATGTACAATACTTCCTGAAAGGGGTCGAAATGGTAGATTTTTGCATCTTTGTTTGGAGATCCTTTTTTGTTGTCAAATTTGTATGTTGCTGCCTAACAAAAAACAATGCTAACCTAAACTATAATCAACATGTACAATGTGTTATTATTTGTATCATCCTTTATAGAGCCTTGTGAGGTGTTGGACTAGCTAGAGCCTTGAGGCGTAACCCTCTAGGGAATGCGATTTTTATTAGTGCATAATAAGTTGTAAAAGAAAAAGATCATAACAAGCCATAAAAGCAAGTTTTACGCTCAACAAGATGTAAATGAAACCAAAAGAAACCAAACCAAACCATTCTCTCCCAAATTCAACAAGAAAAAAAAAAAAAAAAAACCAACCCAAAAGTCTAAGCTCAATACAATGCAAATCAACATAAAATTTGTTTTCATATTTCAGTTCGACTACATTTATCTAAAATGGATCATTGTTGTCTGTGTCTGGCTGTTTGCATCCTTAGAATTTAACCATGATATGTAACGTGAAAACAACCCTAGCATTTCAAGCACGACTCATTAGTGCCTTACTCACTGAGACATACACATTTACTGAAATTTCATTTCACCTAATCCTTTTGGGGCATTTAAGGTGGGGGGAGGTGGGGTGGTTGAGTATAATAAAAGGCACAAAAAGGTCGTCTATCCTAGGTGACATATCTCATTTTCTAGGTTGTGTAGGAGTGTTGCCATTACAACATAGCTCTTGTGGTATATTCTTATTCTTTTCACGTGTTATGTACGTATCAGTAACATTTTCTAGGTTGCCCAGGCCCCTCGTGATTAACAAAATAGTTCTCGTAGTATATTTTCTATTCTTTTGATACGTTGTCTACTGATCATGATTGTGTATGTCTTATGTTTCCAGCAATTGGTGATGCAAAAGAGCAACTGCTTGAGAAAAATTTGCAACTTTTCGATGAAATATCTACGCGTTTTGAAACTTTACAGGTAGGGGTGGCAATAGGTCGTGTCTTTTTGAATTTGTGTCATATCATGTTTGAGTTGTGTTGCATAGAATTATGTCATATGACTCATCAAAACTTGCTTGACAAAATTTCTAAGCAGATTGTACTGACCGACATGCATGTGTGTTGGACTCTAACACGACAATCCCCAAAAGAGATATTTATGCAAGGAGCCGCTTTCAATAACTAGTATTATTAACACACATACAAGCATACAAATGCAATAGGGGTTAAGATTTCAAAACCTTAAGATTTCCCCCTATTTGTGTATTCATATAGAAAAATGCAAAAACCAACTGAAAAGTATTTGTGTCTTAAGATTTCCCCCAATCAAACGTACAAGATGAGAGTGAGTGTCCCTGAAAACACCCCATGTGTGACCCCAAACCCAAAGGGTGATTTTAATTTATACCCAAATATTATGAGAGCTGAGCCAACTTGAATTAGTTGTTCGGTTTGGAAGGGATAAAAATTTTCTAACAAAAAAAAAAGGATTGTTCTATGGGTTGACTTGTCAACCTGGTTATAATATGAATACTGTAGGCTCTAGAACATGGTTCAGTTTTTTGAGCAAATCTGCCAACAGTTTTGTAAGGTGAAACCGAACTGTACAGCTAAGTATCTAAGGACTGAGCCAAATTGAACTTTTCGTTTGGATGGATTTGGTGCTTCCGTTTTCGCGGTTCTGAAGAGATCACAAATACTGAGACTGAAAATAAAGAAATAAAGACGAGCTGCTTCCAAAACTTTGATCATAAGGAAAAACTTCATTCTTTAACTTTATACTAGGTTTGGCCCTTTCAATTTTTGGCTTTTTTCAACTTCATCAAATATAAAAAAGTTTCATCTTCTCAGATTTCTTCATTAAAGAATGAAAGAGTTTCATCATCTCAGATCTCTTGAAATAATAGAAGAGAAGAAACATCTTTGAAATGTTGATCGAGAAGCTTAGAAAGATTTCAGATGCATAAAAAATTATTGGAAAGACAAACTTTTTAACTTTTAGTAATTTTTTAATCTTCCCTTTTTTACTATGTATGAGTTGATTCTCACGCTATCCAAAAAATAATTAGAGAATGAAAAACAACATAGAGAAAGAGAACGATTCTTCAGTTAACATTCACCAATTTGCATTTCATTTGACTGATCAAAGAGGTGACTTGATAGACTTTCTTTCTTCGTAACAGAAGAAATAAAGGAATATATTTGAAAGAAACTTGAATTATCATTAATAGTTGGGACAATAAAAAGAGGCTATGGTATTAGGTTAATATCCAACAGGACCAATACACATACATCTCGGTCGGCTTGGTCCCCCATGGTTATAAAAATGGTGAAACTAAGAATGGTTTTGAAAATTGGTGCAACTGTGGACAGTTATGAAGATGGTGAAAACTAAGAACTGAATTGAATCAGTCAGTCTTGGCATATTTTAAACTGAAACTAGAAAAAAAAAAAAAAAAAAAAACCAAAATCCTTGATTCGGGCTGTTTGGTAGGTCCGTCAGTTTTTAAACAACTCTAGTAGGCTAAATCCAAACCAGCTAACTTTTCTCTTGTATTTGTCCTTTGGGTCAAAATTGTGATCCCATTTTATAGGTTATTTTGAATCTTAATATTATTTGTATATATACAATGAAGATAGAAGTATGTGGAACAGATTGACTATAATTTGGTACTCAGATAGCCATCAAATAGCACTTTTATATTTGTAACCACATGGAAAATGCTCCATAAGTTATGAATTTCAACGCATCCTTTTACCCATTGACTTCATAATGTATTTAATGGGGGTAGAAGGTGAAAATTTTTAATGAAATTAGAACAAAAAACACCAGTCCACAGATAAAACTTCTGAATCGGAGTTAAATGTTTGTCTCCTTCCCAAGGTAGAGTTGTAGTTTCATCTATTCGAGTGTTTTGTCTTCTTCCTAAGCAGAGTAGTATTGTTGAGCAGGTGATTCCTACTCTGACGCTCAAACCGGATACCGACTGACCTTCTGGTTGGTAAAAGCAGAAAGAACTTGGAGAAAAGGATGGACCAAAATAAGCGAAATGACTTTTGAGGTCGATAACCCTGGACCAATCAATCAAATAGTGATCACATATGTGCATACTTGTTCTTGGGGTGTAATGGGTTTGTCTTCTTGTGATGGCCATGGTGTTTTGAGGCAGGATCAGTTAAAAAATCAAAGATCAGGACATTTGTGATGCAAACTGAGATAGATCCCCAATGGCTTCTCATTTGACGTGTTTTCTAGTTTGAACCAGGGGCTGTGTCATATACCTTAAGGGTGGGCTGCCACATTGTAATTTTCTGCAGGTGTTACTTATGCTCTGCGCCTCACCTTGCTTACATCAGCTATCCTACCCTTTCATTTTTCACTTGTTACCTCCCTTTCTTATATACTGCCCTTTCATTTTATATAATATCATTAGCTATTGAGCTTAAAAGCAAAATCACAATTGGTTTAGTATACAACTCTGTACCACAGTAGGAGAGGCATGTCTTTCACCTCTGAAGTCTGGCCCATGTGTCAATTACCACTATTATTCAAAAGTTTTAGGACTTCCAATATTTGTTGAAATTTTGGCTTGTAAATACTTATACACTTGTATGTTAGATAAAATGCCATATGTTTTCCTTCCAAAGTTTTGCATTTACCACTCCAAAAGCAGTTAGTGTGAAATTGGGCAGCATGCAAGCAATTTGGCAGTATGCAATCATTTGTTTGGACATATTTACGAGTTTGGTATCTCCTTGGTCAAACAGTTGCACACCATTAATTTTTCACATCACCAATGATTATGAAGTTTCGCGGGCATGCAATTAATGTTTTGACATACTTTATTGTTTTGCAGATTCAGGAGAACATCAATCTACTTTCCCAAATTCGGAATAATATTCTCACGGTCATGACTGAGTATGTTGCATACTCATGCTTTATGTCCTTGCTCTTCCATTGTTGTGCTCTCTTTTTTTTTTCCTGTTCTTTTCCACACACACACAGATATATATGTATAATATCCAGAAGTACAATACAGACATTTCTTAGTAGAACTTGAAGAGATTCAGTGTCCCTGGGAATCCTCTCCAAAATAAAGTAAGGTTTACAAAATTCACCCATCCTAACTTTGTGGAAACCTATCCTCATTGAGTCATGTATCTCAGTCTTGAAAGCCTTTTTGTTTCTTTCCAACCAAAATACCCAGCAAATGCAAAAGGGTCCAAAATGCATCAATTTTGCACATAATCTGCCATAGGGCTAACCTGCCAACTCTTGCACTTCCATAATGGAATGTAAGTGAACCTACTAGACCCTTGGATAAAGCAAGCTTTATGGGAAATTTTTTTCCAAAGTAATCCTATGGGGAAATGAGGAAAGACACCCTTTAGGTTCGAGGTACCTCTAACTCCTTGCTGAAAGATGTAATCACCAGGACCAACTCATCCACCTTTAGTTACGTGGTAGGTGGACTCTACTAAACTCCCACCTTCTAATACTTTTTGCTTTGTTAATACCTCTGCTAAAGTTGAGAGATCCCGTTTTTATTTCATCATTGACCTTATGACCAAATGCACATCGAATATAGCATGCTAAGATTGATGGATTTAGTGAAACAATAAAGTTCTTATAATTGCCAAAGACCAACTCCAAAAGGTAACCTTTCAGTAGGATTTTTTTTTTTTTTTTTGTTTTTTTTTTTTTTTTAATTTTTTTATTTTAAATTTGACTTGTGAATAATTTACCATGTCTTTCCCTCCTCCTTTCTTTTATTTTCAATTATTTGTTTATTTGTTATTAGCAAGACAAAGCAGAAAATGAAAAAAAAGATAAAGCTTTGCAGAGCAATTGAAATAAATGCATGAGCAACTAAATAAAATTGGAAGCTCAATAACATAAGACTTCGGCAAAGGATATCTTTAAACATAGACTAGGTAGTTCCATGCCATACCAATCTGTCTATCTGATGCTCTTTGATATCTTTCTCAAATGCCAGCCAACAATATCCTATTCTAGTTACCCCTTATACTAAATGTTCCTCTATTCAATTGTTCACTTTTGTCTAAAGATCCAACATTGTGGAGTAGACCCTCCACAGTTCCCGATGGTCACCCTTTTGGGACGGGAAGACAGAGAATAGATGTTTAATCAATTATGGTGCTCTTTGTAAAGCAAATATCTATTGTTTATATGGCAAGGTGGTCGATTTTAAGAAGTCTCTCATGGCTAGTAGTCCATATAAAAAGAGCATAAAAGAGAAGCTCAAAGCAATTACTATGACTAGTAGACACCCTATTAACTAATTCAGTTATATTATGGGTTGCATAGGTATGGATATGTGTGTCCGACTCGGATACAGAGTGGAGTATCGACGTGGCGAGTCATAAAATGATATTCGGGGTCACAATAGTGTATTTTTTAACATTCTATACAAGATAATTATAACAACTTTGAGGTAAATAACATATGTTAAAATTAGATGCATGCCTTTATAAAACTTGAAAAAACATTGTTATTTAAAAATAACAAATGATTAGGTTTTCCCTATACTTGTGATGCTTGAAATATCAATATTTACAATTAGGTGTGTCCCAAGCGTGTCGTGTATGAATGTGTGTCAACATGTGTGGATACGCTGTTCGTCTAAATATCTAAAGTATTGGTGCAATCCAATTTAGATTCCCGGCCCAATAAATCTCGCAGTTCAACCACATTTAGGAACTATGTTCTTTGATGTCGTATAAATTTCTTACCATAAACGAACCCCGCCTTGGTGTTCACCTTGATGATTTCTGCAAATTCGTGAGAACCCTGTCGCGCCCCGTCTTTTTTGATAATCAAATATCCGCATTTCCATTAATTGGGAGAGACACTGGCAAGCTAATGTGAGACTTTAATATGGCTTAAGTTTCATAATCCGATATGAGAATTTTTTGTGTAACTTGTAGTTTACATTGAATCGTGATCGAATGTTTTGTAGATGATACTTGTTCGTAGTTAAAACCAACAGAGTTTGCATTGGGTTTATACAACCTTATCTTTCCTTGTCTCTTTCCTTCCCCTTGTTCTAAAAGTTTCCTCCTTTATTTTAGATATAGATTTCTCAGAATACACAATCTTAGCAAGATGCAACATAAATCTTTTTACAAAAAAAGATTTCTCACAATACGGTCTTAGCAAGATGTAACAAAAATGTTTTATACAAAGATCTCACAAGATACTGAGATCTTTTGGAAATAAATCTCTAAATTAGTATAATTCTTTAATACAAGGATCTCACAAGATATAGAGATCTCTTGGAAAAAAAATCTCCAAATTAGTATAATTCTTTAATACATTTTCCTCTCCTTTCTAGACAAACCTGGCCTAATTGTATATCATTTTTTATTTCTCCCATCCTTCAATCTCCCTTCCCAATCCCACCCTAAATAAGGTCCTCTCAGACGTTGAAAAATTAAATATTAAAAAAATAATGTTGCTTAATTGAAAAAACTTGTTCAAGTTAATGGAACCGGCTCATGATCTGTCAGTGTTTATCTTTGAACACCTTCTCGTGGAGTTTCAATATATCTATAGTGGGAACATGTTTTTCAGTTTGGAGTAGACAAAAATTAGGAGACTCGATGTTTTACTACCAATCTCAAGTTTCATATTGGGCGAATACTTGCCATCTACTTCTGAAATCCCGTCTGAAACATTTTTTTAAATACAAAAATTCAACATCTCATTTGGGTGGGTTTGTAAATAAGTGCATTGACTGACAAAATCAATATCCCAAACGTTAGGCATAGCCGCATAAGTCAGAAACCCCAAAATATAACATTGTTAGAATATTGTTATGCACCATTGTGCCTAGCAAGGAAGCACACTCTTCAAAAACTTGCCGTATCGCTCGACATGTCTCCGACACGCGTCAGACACTTGGTTAACATGTCGGCAGGTGTCAAACACATGGTCAATATGGTCAACGTGTCGGACACGTCTCTGATACAACCGGAACTTGGTCAGAACACAGTCAAGACTCGAAAACCAACTTTGTTTTATTTTTTACTTTTAGATGTTTGCAAATAACCACGTAATATAATGGTTGTTTATTCATCTGAAGTGAATGACTATTTCAATTGCGATTTAAGACAAATAGGGCAAAAAACTATTAAATCATAGAGGTAGTTTATGCTTATTCTTAATCTCTGCTTCTTATTTTTCTCTCATTTGCTTCTTTTTTCCTCTACTTCTTTTCTACTATACTTTTTCTCTACTTTATTTTTTTTTGCAACAGTGTCATCTTCTTCAAGACACTATAGGAAGACACTTTATTAGATTATTATTTTTATTTATATGATTTATTAAAAAAAATAGTATGACGTGTTGACGTGTCCCCGAGTCATAGTTTTCGAGAAATTGCCAAGTCGGAGTGTCGTGTCAATGTCCGACACGACGCGCATGTCCGTATCCATGCATCCTTGGTGCCTAGGTTCCTCTAAATGTGAAAGTTGATTGGATTATGTTTGAGTGTTAATTTGACATCCAGTCATTTGTTAAGAAGTAACAACATGTCATCGTATCTGAGTATGTAGGAGAACCCTCAAAATAAATTGTTTAGTTTTGTGATTATTTTCAGACTAAATTTTATTTGAGATAATTATGGAAATAAATAAAATTATTTCACAAATCTGTATTGTGAGAGATGGAAAGGGGGAAGAGAGAGCAAAAAATAGTATTAGATTGGGGTATCGATGTACCCAGACAACACTAGTTTGTTTGAACTGCGGACACGTGTAATCTACAGATCGTTTGGTCTAGCTTCAGGGTAAGCTACAAAGTCAAGGTCATATTTTTTGAAATTCTTAATTGTCAAAGCATCCAACTTCTTAGGGGTATGCACATCAAGGTCCGGTCTGATGACTGACTTCTGAAAAAAAATAAAAATAAAAATAAATAGATAAACAAAATTGTTGCAGAGTGTGCTCTAATTTACAAAGCCAATGTTACTAAATACATGCTGCATTTGGAGCAAGTACTGAACAAAACTTGGCTTTCAGCTGCTTTTGGTAACAGCTTAGAAAAAGCTTGTAGAATGAAAAAAGAGCCAATGAAAAGTCAAGCACAGGTGAGAGGGTCGACTGAAATTCAACTATTTAAATTGGCAATAAATGACAATGGCATGTTCATACAAACTGGGGTTCCATCCATACACGTAGGGTTTTGCAGCAGTCATAATTGTGGTTGTAGATGCTGATTCGTTGTTGTTAGTTTTATTGGAGTGTTATTGCACAGTTCTATCCATACAAGTAGGGTTTCGCAGATGTCATAATTGTGGTCGTGGATGCTGATTCATTGTTAGTTTTAGTGGAGTGTGATTGCAGATGCTTCTTACTTGACAGTTTTTTACTAGACTGTCTGATTCATTCATTGCTGTTAGTTTTACTAGTCTGTAGTTTTGTTTATCTGAATGTTTTGTAATTTCACAATGTTTACACAGCTTCCATGAAATGCCGAATAAGCAACTGCCACAAGCCATCATTGCCAGTCAAACAATTGTCACCCCTGCCAGTCAAGCTGAATGAAGAGCTAGCTAACTTGGTATTACCAAAGAAAACCTCATAATCACAATCTTCATTATTCTTTAGCGATTTGAGCTGCTCTGTGCATATTCCTGAAGTTGCATCAATCCTGGGAATGACAAATCCATGTACAGTGTTCTAAGGGGCCCTTGACTGTCCTTTTTAATTCATATGGAACTTGGTACTTTCTTCTTTTAGGGTTTTTTTTTTCATGATTCTTTGGGACAGAACAGATACATAGTGGCAAAATGAAGTTAAAGACTGCAACTTCTTCCCACTTCCAGAAGGCTATCGTCTCCTTGTACCTGTGGTTTTTTTTTTTTTTTATCCCTTAATCCTTCCCACCCCAGATGCCGTGGGCTGGGTTCGACCCTGTGACCTAGTGATACCACCCGCCACTGCTCAACCACTGAATAATAGTAGATGCTGTCATTATAGATGTGATTTGCGACAGCGGGTGTTATACAATATCTAACAGGCATGTGAACATCTGGTGTTTCCTGTTAGGTTCAATGGTTTTACTTTTTACTTCACTACAACTTCACCCTCTCTCTGTTATTATATGATTGTCCCGTGAATTGTGAATTTTAGTCGAATTAAAACTACTCTCATGGTTTGATTCAAAAGCATAGAGCTTGGCCTATGTTTCATATGATTGGATCTTCAAACCACTAATTGAGAGTGTATGTTTTAGATTAAAGTTGCTTTAGTGAATAGAGAATAGAAGGCTCGGGTCTGATAAGGTGACCGGAAAGGAGACATGTCGTGTCTGGTAAGGACTTGGAATAAAGCTATTCTGGACAGTGGATATCTGATAGGATCTGACTTGTTCTTGTGATGTTCTGCAGAGTTGGAACAATTCAAGCTCAACCTGATAATCAAATCACAGATAGAATGGAATCTAATACTGCAGTTTCAGCAATCAAGCTTCAACAAGAGAATCGCAGGAAGAAAAGAATGGTGTTGATTAGAATGTAAAAGGTTACAATGGATTGAATGTACTGGAATGTAATAGGCAGATTCGAGATTGCCAATCTCCTCAGAGAGCAATTTGCTCACTTGTACAGACTGTTTTACAAAAGAAAAATCAATACAATCTCTGTTACAGATCTTCTATTTATAAGAGTTCCTAATTCTGAATATAGCAACAATACAGCACTTGGCTTGCTAACTCCCTGAACCTCCTAACCACCCAGACTTGGTATTCTTATTGCTAATGTCCCATTGTATAACCAACTTGCAGAATATAGCAGCAGAATATAGCACTTGCATTCTTCAAAGCCACTATAGCACTTGCATTCTTTAAAGCCACTCATTGGTTTATTGATTTATATCTCCTCCTTGTATAAGTATATCTGACAGGAGGTCTATCAATATCCTTTCACTTTTCAAAAATTTCAGCTTCCTACTTTTTATGTGTAACTGCAACAGGGGTACAAAAAAGGATTCAGACTTGTTTCTAAATGAGGATAACAGACTTGGTGTATTTATATCATTTGAAACAATAAATGAGAACCTGTCGAATCGTGATCTTCGAAGCACAACCAGCTGAGAGCAATTTCAGTATGGCTTTGGCTCGGCGCATGATGTAAGGCGAGCTGACCTTGTTCCTCTTCTTCAAGCTCTCATTTCTAGATCCACGAGTGCTCATCTACGAAGCCAACGACAACGAAGACCTACTCACTCTCACCGGCGGCTGGCTTCGCAAGCCACTCACTGTGCTCCTCTCGCTTGAGAGCGACGAAACATCTGTGGCTTGAGAGTGACGAAACATCTGTCGATGAGGAGCACAGGGAGGATTGAAAGGAGTAGCCGAGGAGAAGAGGGAGAGGAGTAGGCGAGTAGTTGAGAAGAAATTGGTTTTTCTTCGGGCCTTAGAATTTGGGAAAGGAGTAACTTCCTAATTTTTTGAGGGTTTTTATTCATACCCGGACCGGGCCGGTTACCCGACGGGTTTCAGAAAGGGTAACTGAAGACCGGACTAGAAACATCGGGTCGGGCCGGATTTTAAGACTGAAAATTTAATAATAAATAAAAAACCGATCCGAACCAACCCGATCAGTTCGGTTGTCGGTTTGGTCCGAGTTTTCGGTCTAACATGCCCACCCCTACTTTTAAGGCCTACTTCTTCACAAAATAGGCCATTTAGGTATCATAGTTCATATAATGGCTAATTTGTGGCTACTTTTATACTTTTATGACTAACATAGACTCTTTTATTAATCCTGGTTAACTCATAAAGTTATATGACATCTTTACCCTTTCTAAACATATAGAAAACCTAATTTATACTTTTATGACCAATAATGACTCTTTTATTAATAATTCTAACTTTTTTTTACCCTTAACCCCTCCCACCCCATGTTGTTGATATGTATCGATATTAATGATTATAATTATGAGCAACCAATTATAAGTTTTCATTGACTGACAAATTAATCAAATTATTATGCTAAGGTTTGGTAAACTTTTTATAATGTAGTTAATGATGATTAGAAATTTGATTTTAATTATTTAATAAAATCAATTTGATTAACTTGTCATAAATTTGATTAGAAAAATTTACAGGTACCTGTGCATTACTTTTCTTGATTAGAAATTTGGTTTTAATTATCATTGTTTCTTATTCCATAATGTAGTTAATAAAATCAATTTTCCTACAATCAAAATTTGATTTCTTATTCTTCAATGCATGGGTACCTGTAAAGTAATATATTTATTTCTTTGTTGCTATTTAATCACAAGCTACATACTACATAGCATGATCATAGCCTTAGAGGTAAAATGAGAACCAATATTGAATAAAATAATTTCAAGTAAACTAAATCATTAATTGAAAAAAAAAATTGTTCTTCAAATTCAGATACACTTTCACAACCAGTCAAATGAATAAAAAATGCTAACAAGAAAATATTAATGTAGTTATTTATAGCTAACAAATATCATAAAATAATTACTCAAAGTGCAATTAAAGAATAAGATAACATAAAAAATAAAAATTAACAAAAAAAATAATGATTAATGGGTTAGGTTTTTTAGTTGTTTATGAAGGGTAAATATGTCATAAATTTATGGGTTAACATGGGTTAATGAAATAGTCTTTGTTGGTCATAAAAGTATAAAATTAGGCACAAATTAGTCATTACATCAACAACGGTATCTAAATTGTCTATTTTGTGAAAAAATAGGCCTTAAATGTCATTTTCCAAATAATTTTTGTTGGTCCGGTTCAGTTTAGTTTAGTGTAGGTTTTAGCGGTTCGGTTAGATTTTCAGTTCATTAAATTTTGTTCAGTTCGGTTTGATTTGTTTTCATTACACATTTGGTTCGGTTTTTGGATTTCTGTCCAAATATGGTTCGGTTTCTGGACCGAAACGAAGTGAACGACAGCCAACCCTAGAACAAGTGTCCTCACATTCCAAACAACAACAGCACAACCAATCAACTCTTCACCAAGAAACAAACAACAAAAATATTGGAAAACTTGAAACACGGCCGAAAACACCCCTGCTATGCATGTTGATTTTGCATTCCAAAGATTTGTACGTGGCAGAGAAGTTAGGTGATGAAGTAAAAATTAGTTTAGCTGATCAATTATCATGAGTAGAAAAGCTAAATAAATGGAAAGAAAGAAACGGAACTAAAACATTGCTAGTGACTATATAGCATTGACGCCCCTCATATTGCTTGTGCACAATGTCTCAGATGCACGCATGTCAGTTCATAATTCTGGCCAACTTATCTCATAACATGTGGGATGAGTGCTTTCCATAGTAAAGAGACGCTTCAAGTTGTCTTCTTGTGACCAAAGTGCAACTTTCATGAACCAGTATTGCCTGCCTTTGCAGCAACTTCTTCCCGCTAGCGCTTCCCACCAATTTACATGGTCATTCACAAGAAACAAGAGAATGATTGAGCAAAACTATATGGAGGAAAAAAAAAAAAAAACTGATGAAGATCAGCCAAAGAAACTACCACTACTACAAAATCGAGAAATTTTTTAGCTTCTTTACATTCTTCTGATTGTGAACTATTTACTGCTGCCGCAAGCCTCAACTTTGCTCTTGAACTATGTTGCAGAACTTGATTCTGCTAAAGAATGTTGTTTCATTCTCAGTGATGTTCAGAACTTTGTTCATCACTATTTTGTGGCCGAGGTGTCATATTTTGATGTAGTATCTGAAAGAGTTCACTCTAATTTTGACTTTGAAAGTTTTCTAATATTTGCATTTCCAAATCTTGTTTTAGTCAGCATGTGCATTGCCTTTGTGTCCATGTTGGGACCTGAAAGCTTTGCGCTTCATCACCAAGACTAAACTGGTGTATTGGCCAAGTATAATTTGCGACGACAACTACAATCTAAAAATAAAGTTCCAACTATTTTTGGTCCACTGTATATAATAATCACGTAGATGCATCAGAAGGGGAGGTACAAAAAAAAATACCTTGTCCATTATCCAACAGTTGGCATGTACTGGACCAAGAGTACACAATAGCAAGCACTGGGTGCAAGGCAGATGAGAAATTTAATTACACATTCAGAAAAAAAAAAAAAAAAAAAAACTTGTCTTTTTGAAAGACCACGAGAAGTTTGACTCTAACTAGCTTTGCCTGCTCATACTAATATGAGAATGTAATTCGAAAAGAGATTGCAATGGTGGAACCCAGTAGACATATAAGCCATATGTAAACTGGAAAAGATCTTCCTTTCAGATTAATGTAAAGCCTGCATAGCAATAGAGTACCAGAACAGGATAGATGGTGGGTTTAGTTTGGAGAGAATCCACATTTGTATTGTAATCTCCATCCATGTAAAGGATAGAGCGAAAAATAAATTTGAAAATCGAAGCAGGAAACAGTTGGCTTCTAGCAACCACTAATAACAATATAACCAGCTAAAACAGGTTCAAGAAATGAGATCAAATGACTAATAATGATAAGGTTAGGTTCAAGGAAATCTCAAGCTCTAGGGTGGAATAGTTTTGTAGTTATGTGACCTCTTTGTAATGTTTTTTGTCCTTGAGTCAGTGAGATTCTCCCTGACTATCGAAAATGGTACATTGTTATTTTTTCACAAAATTTCTAATATCTGGGGCAATTCCTTCACCAATTGCCAATATATTTTATGGTTGGAGAAGGTGGTGATAATACGTTACGTTAGTTGGTGGAATTGTAATTTGGAGAATGTGAATTTGGGTGTTTTTAAAATCCAATAAATAATTTCATCAATGATTCATTGAAAGAAAACAAGAAAAAGTCTAGCTAGGTACTGACCAGGCCTTAATATTTAATTTCACTCTTTTTTTTTTTTTTATCTATCAGAGATATTCCCCTATCTAATTATCTAAATGGAATTAGAATTGATTTGCTAATAAACGGATCATTTTTTATTTTTTATTTTATCTATAGAATAAAGAAAAAGAAAAAAGAAATATTTTTTCTTTAATTTTGTGCAAATAAGAGGATTTTTGTAAATTCATCTTGTAAAATTTTAAATCTTTCACATAATGACCTTTATTTTTTTGCCATTACTTGTTTCCATTCAAAAAAATGTTTTTAATAGAAAATTATTAGCGACCAAAAAACTCAAACTTGAAAAAAATGAATTTTTTCCTTCTAACAAACATTGGCAATGAACCACACAATATACATTGGAAAGTGGAAACCTCTTATGCTTACTCGTCGGCAGAGCACATTTCATTGTTACAACAATGAAATTTGGATAGTTTATTGGAAATACCCATAAAATAACCCATTTTTATTTCTAGATTTCCCTTTTCTCTATTTTACCCATTCACTAATCTGATGTTAATTAATTCTTGTAGTTATTAGGGGAAAAAAAAATTTATTGAAGTGAAAGCAAACAAAAGTAAAGAAAACAATATTGTTTCTCTCTGTCTAACAGTGAAGGATTTTCCCAAAAACAAAACTCAAATCAATGGAGAGTGGTGACAATATTCGCCCTCCTTAAAGATCTAGCAGTTCATTTTCCCTCCTCTCCTACAGAAGTCCCCTCCATCACGTTTCATCTTCTGCACCACCATTACAGCTGATCAGGGGTTTGAGGAGGAGGGGAACAACCTTGATCAATCACACCTCAGGCAGCCTGGGTATGGTGCATTGAAGTCCCCCAAATCGAGGACAATAAGTCTCGATATACCAAAGAAAAAGGACAAGAGTAGTTGCAGAGTTGAAGCCTTCACAATTGCTTAAATTCGTAATTTGTATTTTGTTTACAAGTTCGCACAGTCTGTTTAGTTGTATTTTTACTAATTAAATTTGTAGCTCCATATTCTCTGTTGATATGGCTGCCAACGAAGCTTTACTTCACTCCGAAATATATTAAATTCTGCAACCAGCTCCTTCACATTTGTTGGAGCTCTAGAAGCCTGGAAAAAACATAAATGTTATTTAACACTGCAAACAATTAAGGTTTAACAAGTGGTATGATGTACGTGCATCTATGTCACACTTCACACTTAAAAACATTTCCTGCTTAATACCAACAATAGGGCTGAAAACCAAACCATCGGTTCGGTTTTTCACCTAAACCGTGAATCGAACCGACGTAGGTTGGTTTTAAAATTTTCAAACCGAAACCGAACCGACCATTAACAAAATCGATCCGAAACCGAACCGATTCTAAGATATGCAAACCGTAACCGAATCGAACCGACTAAAATCGAACCAAAACCGAAATAAAACTGAACCGACGGACTATTTTAAAATATCATATTATTTATATATAAAATATATATTATTTATTATATATATTCGGTCGGTTAAAATCACATAGAAACCGAAAACCGAACCAACCACTTCGGTTTTGAATTTTTTAAAACCGAAACCGATCCGAACCGAATTTAAACCGAACCAATTGGTTTGGTTTTGATCGGTTCGGTTGGTTTAGTCGGTTTGATCGGTTTTTTGTTCAGCCCTAACCAACAAATATGAATGAAAACTCAAACATTATGAACATGTTTCACATATATCAGTTTAAGAAATAACTAAATATAAACATGTAATCTCCTATGAAATAAATCAAGGTAGTTATTACATGTATTCGACTATTTGATTAGGTTGCATCAACTCTTTGTTGCACCGATATTTTGAGATGTTTCGATTTTGTTGCACCAACCTTAAATATGTAACACCAACTTACCATTTTTATCAATAAAAAACATTTGGTGGTTAAATTTTCTTATTTATAAGCATTAATTTATTCTTGACTAAAGAATAACAGTAAATATACACTAAACTTTAGTAAAAAATTCTTAACTTTCAAATTTGCGTACAAATATCAAAGTTACACCAACCATCATCACAAGTTCGACAATAAATAGTAAACAATATGGTAGGATGTGTAATAGAAATAAGAAATATATCTTAAAAATATTCTAAAATTACATTGCAAATAAATTCTCTCTTCTCTATTCATCTAATCTAAAGTGTAGAAGGGTACAATGTGTTCATCAATATGTATCAAAAATAAATAAATACATATTTAAATAAGTGGCATCAATTAAAAAATTTATTGCAACTATTATAACAAATTCAAAAAAAATTATATTTAAAACCCCAAAAAAATCCTCATAAAAAAATTCATTATTAGAATCCTTTCTAGAAAGTCCTCAATCAACAACATTAGTACTCTTCTTCTCTTAGTAATTAATTAAAGTTGTTTTAGGGTTAATAAAATGTGGTTGGTTATACCAAGCAATTTTTAAAAGCTAAATCTAAGGAATAAAGTTGGAGGCATCAAAGTCAAATAGTCAGGTACACGTAGCAACTTACTAAATCAAATATAACAAATGAAAATGCGAAATGAGAAAGTTGGGGAGTTCAAAGAGTTAAAAGGTAACTTTTTAAGAATTGGATAAACATTACATTTCTTAATCACCTTTTTCATTAACTGTAATTAATTTTTGCTTTGGTTATTTGTATCCACATGATTGCCCTGTTACTCGCATAGAGATCTAACATACCAGAGATTTTTTTTTTTTTTTTTTGGTAATTGCCAACAACCTTTAGGGGAAAATGGTCATTCTATATGACGGCTTATTCATGGTCTTGGAACTAGATTCGAAGTTGGACAAACCTGGGACCCAAACTCAAAATTGGTACTAACTATAGGACCCAAATGCTAATTAACTCAATTTGATTCATTTAGAACGCAACCAATTTTATGCGAACTAATTCATGTGATTAAGTTTGGCCCACAACTTTTAGTGCTTAGTATCCCTTTTAAATCTATAGGTTTGCATCTATGCTAAAGTAAAAAACTTGATGTAAATTTTACTAACCTAAATTAATATGCTAATTTAACCTGATTGTTATACCGCTAGTGCACATTTGTCTAACTAGTACACAATGACAAATACGGCCCGATCCCACGAGGACTGATGACACAATCGAAAATTAAGATCTACCTAAACTAATTTAAAATGATGTTTACTGCAATCGGAATTTTTTAAACTAATGAAAAGTAGAAAAACAATTGGAAACAAGTTTGAAAATCAAAGAGAGATGCTAAGGCTTTCTAATCATCCATCAAGCTCATAGAATTATAGTAATGTCAATTATTGTCCCCTTTTATTCGAGCAATACTAGAGATGAGAATCTCTCATTGTCTCGGAGATGTGATCATGATAAACCAATTATTATACCATTGTAGTGGATTGACTCTAGCATAAATGCAAACTCCTAGAATTAATTGTCTATTTAAGACAACTAATCATCAAAGATTTAATTATTACTAATAAAACATGATTAAACAAAAACAGAATAATTCTAACTATCATGAATGCATGACACACTGGTGAAAGTAATATGTGTTTGTTCACAAATCAATCACTTGTTAAACCATACCATTAGAGAACAATAAAAGACAAAGAAAATTCTACTAAGTCCGAGGATCATCTATGCCTTAGTGAAGGGTTTAGAAACTAATGGTGGTGATGAATGCGGGGGTTGCATGGGTGAACTCCACCTCCTCCTCACGTGGGTGCTCTATGGTGGTTATGAGGGAGATCATGGTGCTGGCTGGAAATGAAGAAAAACAACCTTGATCAATCACACCTCAGGCAGCCTGGGTATGGTGCATTGAAGTCCCCCAAATCGAGGACAATAAGTCTCGATATACCAAAGAAAAAGGACAAGAGTAGTTGCAGAGTTGAAGCCTTCACAATTGCTTAAATTCGTAATTTGTATTTTGTTTACAAGTTCACACAGTCTGTTTAGTTGTATTTTTACTAACTAAATTTGAAGCTCCATATTCTCTGTTGATATGGCTGCCAACGAAGCTTCACTTCACTCCGAAATATATTAAATTCTGCAACCAGCTCCTTCACATTTGTTGGAGCTCCAGAAGCCTGGGAAAAACATAAATGTTATTTAACACAACAAACAATTAAGGTTTAACAAGTGGTATGATGTACGCGCATCTATGTCACGCTTCACACTTAAAAAAAATTTCCTGCTTCGTACCAACAAATATGAATGAAAACTCAAACATTATGAACATGTTTCACATATATCAGTTTAAGAAATAACTAAATATAAACATGTAATCTCCTATGAAATAAATCAAGGTAGTCATTACATGTACCCGACTATTTGACTAGGTTGCACCAACTCTTTATTGCACCGATATTTTGAGATGTTTCGATTTTGTTGCACCAACCTTAAATATGTAACACCAACTTATCATTTTTATCAATAAAAAACATTTGGTGGTTAAATTTTCTTGTTTATAAGCATTAATTTATTCTTGACTAAAGAATAACAGTAAATATACACTAAACTTTAGTAAAAAATTCTTAACTTTCAAATTTGCATACAAATATCAAAGTTACACCAACCATCATCACAAGTTCGACAATAAATAGTAAACAATATGGTAGGATTTGTAATAGAAATAAGAAATATATCTTTAAAATATTTTTAAATTACATTGCAAATAAATTCTCTCTTCTCTATTCATCTAATCTAAAGTGTAGAAGGGTACAATGTGTTCATCAATATGTATCAAAAATAAATAAATACATATTTAAATAAGTGGCATCAATTAAAAAATTTATTGCAACTATTATAACAAATTCAAAAAAAATTATATTTAAAACCCAAAAAAAATCCTACATAAAAAATTTCATTATTGGAATCCTTTCTAGAAAGTCCTCAATCAACAACATTAGTACTCTTCTTCTCTTAGTAATTAATTAAAGTTGTTTTAGGGTTAATAAAATGTAGTTGGTTATACCAAACAATTTTTAAAAGCTAAATCTAAGGAATAAAGTTGGAGGCATCAGAGTCAAATAGTCAGGTACACGTAGCAACTTACTAAATCAAATATAACAAATGAAGGCGAAATGAGAAAGTTGGGGAGTTCAAAGAGTTAAAAGGTAACTTTTTAAGAATTGGATAAACATTACTTTTCTTAATCACCTTTTTCATTAACTGTAATTAATTTTTACTTTGGTTATTTGTATCCACATGATTGCTCTGTTAGTCGCATTAGAGATCTAACATACCAGAGATTTTTTATTTATTTTTGGTAATTGCCAACAACCTTTAAGAGGAAATGGTCATTTTATATGACGGCTTATTCATGGTCTTGGGACCTAGATTCGAAGTTGGACAAACCTGGGACCCAAACTCAAAATTGGTACTAACTATAGGACCCAAATGCTAAATAACTCAATTTGATTCATTTAGAACGCAACCAATTTTATGCGAACTAATTCATGTGATTAAGTTTGGCCCACAACTTTTAGTGCTTAGTATCCCTTTTAAATCTATAGGTTTGCATCTATGCTAAAGTAAAAAACTTGATGTAAATTTTATTAACCTAAATTAATATGCTAATTTAACCTGATTGTTATACCGCTAGTGCACATTTGTCTAACTAGTACACAATGACAAATACGGCCCGATCCCACGAGGACTGATGACACAATCGAAAATTAAGATCTACCTAAACTAATTTAAAATGATGTTTACTGCAATCGGAATTTTTTAAACTAATGAAAAGTAGAAAAACAATTGGAAACAAGTTTGAAAATCAAAGAGAGATGCTAAGGCTTTCTAATCATCCATCAAGCTCATAGAATTATAGTAATGTCAATTATTGTCCCCTTTTATTCGAGCAATACTAGAGATGAGAATCTCTCATTGTCTCGGAGATGTGATCATGATAAACCAATTATTATACCATTGTAGTGGATTGACTCTAGCATAAATGCAAACTCCTAGAATTAATTGTCTATTTAAGACAACTAATCATCAAAGATTTAATTATTACTAATAAAACATGATTAAACAAAAACAGAATAATTCTAACTATCATGAATGCATGACACACTGGTGAAAGTAATATGTGTTTGTTCACAAATCAATCACTTGTTAAACCATACCATTAGAGAACAATAAAAGACAAAGAAAATTCTACTAAGTCCGAGGATCATCTATGCCTTAGTGAAGGGTTTAGAAACTAATGGTGGTGATGAATGCGGGGGTTGCATGGGTGAACTCCACCTCCTCCTCACGTGGGTGCTCTATGGTGGTTATGAGGGAGATCATGGTGCTGGCTGGAAATGAAGAAAAACAACCTTGATCAATCACACCTCAGGCAGCCTGGGTATGGTGCATTGAAGTCCCCCAAATCGAGGACAATAAGTCTCGATATACCAAAGAAAAAGGACAAGAGTAGTTGCAGAGTTGAAGCCTTCACAATTGCTTAAATTCGTAATTTGTATTTTGTTTACAAGTTCACACAGTCTGTTTAGTTGTATTTTTACTAACTAAATTTGAAGCTCCATATTCTCTGTTGATATGGCTGCCAACGAAGCTTCACTTCACTCCGAAATATATTAAATTCTGCAACCAGCTCCTTCACATTTGTTGGAGCTCCAGAAGCCTGGGAAAAACATAAATGTTATTTAACACAACAAACAATTAAGGTTTAACAAGTGGTATGATGTACGCGCATCTATGTCACGCTTCACACTTAAAAAAAATTTCCTGCTTCGTACCAACAAATATGAATGAAAACTCAAACATTATGAACATGTTTCACATATATCAGTTTAAGAAATAACTAAATATAAACATGTAATCTCCTATGAAATAAATCAAGGTAGTCATTACATGTACCCGACTATTTGACTAGGTTGCACCAACTCTTTATTGCACCGATATTTTGAGATGTTTCGATTTTGTTGCACCAACCTTAAATATGTAACACCAACTTATCATTTTTATCAATAAAAAACATTTGGTGGTTAAATTTTCTTGTTTATAAGCATTAATTTATTCTTGACTAAAGAATAACAGTAAATATACACTAAACTTTAGTAAAAAATTCTTAACTTTCAAATTTGCATACAAATATCAAAGTTACACCAACCATCATCACAAGTTCGACAATAAATAGTAAACAATATGGTAGGATTTGTAATAGAAATAAGAAATATATCTTTAAAATATTTTTAAATTACATTGCAAATAAATTCTCTCTTCTCTATTCATCTAATCTAAAGTGTAGAAGGGTACAATGTGTTCATCAATATGTATCAAAAATAAATAAATACATATTTAAATAAGTGGCATCAATTAAAAAATTTATTGCAACTATTATAACAAATTCAAAAAAAATTATATTTAAAACCCAAAAAAAATCCTACATAAAAAATTTCATTATTGGAATCCTTTCTAGAAAGTCCTCAATCAACAACATTAGTACTCTTCTTCTCTTAGTAATTAATTAAAGTTGTTTTAGGGTTAATAAAATGTAGTTGGTTATACCAAACAATTTTTAAAAGCTAAATCTAAGGAATAAAGTTGGAGGCATCAGAGTCAAATAGTCAGGTACACGTAGCAACTTACTAAATCAAATATAACAAATGAAGGCGAAATGAGAAAGTTGGGGAGTTCAAAGAGTTAAAAGGTAACTTTTTAAGAATTGGATAAACATTACTTTTCTTAATCACCTTTTTCATTAACTGTAATTAATTTTTACTTTGGTTATTTGTATCCACATGATTGCTCTGTTAGTCGCATTAGAGATCTAACATACCAGAGATTTTTTATTTATTTTTGGTAATTGCCAACAACCTTTAAGAGGAAATGGTCATTTTATATGACGGCTTATTCATGGTCTTGGGACCTAGATTCGAAGTTGGACAAACCTGGGACCCAAACTCAAAATTGGTACTAACTATAGGACCCAAATGCTAAATAACTCAATTTGATTCATTTAGAACGCAACCAATTTTATGCGAACTAATTCATGTGATTAAGTTTGGCCCACAACTTTTAGTGCTTAGTATCCCTTTTAAATCTATAGGTTTGCATCTATGCTAAAGTAAAAAACTTGATGTAAATTTTATTAACCTAAATTAATATGCTAATTTAACCTGATTGTTATACCGCTAGTGCACATTTGTCTAACTAGTAGACAATGACAAATATGACCCGATCCCACGAGGACCGATGACACAATCGAAAACTAAGATCTACCTAAACTAATTTAAAATGATGTTTACTGCAATCGGAATTTTTTAAACTAATGAAAAGTAGAAAAACAATTGGAAACAAGTTTGAAAATCAAAGAGAGATGCTAAGGCTTTCTAATCATCCATCAAGCTCATAGAATTATAGTAATGTCAATTATTGTCCCCTTTTATTCGAGCAATACTAGAGATGAGAATCTCTCATTGTCTCGGAGATGTGATCATGATAAACCAATTATTATACCATTGTAGTGGATTGACTCTAGCATAAATGCAAACCCCTAGAATTAATTGTCTGTTTAAGACAACTAATCATCAAAGATTTAATTATTATTAATAAAACATGATTAAACAAAAACAGAATAATTCTAAGGAGGTTGTGAAGTAGTTGAAGTGATAGATCACAGGGAGAGAAGGGCTGAGGTGTGATGGGCATTGGCTGAGAGCAAGGTGGAGAAGAGAGGCAAAATGTTGTTACGAGGTGGTGAAAAGGAAGGAGCAAGGAGATTAGGCGATGGAAGGGAAGATGGTGTGTGTGGAGTGATGTTATTCTGTGCGTGAAGATAGAATGAGTTCTGAGGACGAAAAAGGGAATAAGGGGAGGTGAGATGGGTTGGCGCCACATTCTAGGAGCCCAAACTGTGTGATTGAATAAATCCTCCTCTATCTCTTGCGGGTCGAGGGCTCCTTTATGAAGGAGAGGGAGAAGGGTCTGTTAGTAGGGATGTAAAGAAGATAAACGAAAATAAAAAATAAAAAAGGTGGAGGCGGCTCTTCTCCGTGTCTATGCCCCCAAAATAGAGGAGGAACCAAAGGCTGTGCGATGGTTGCTTTTATAGCTGACAGAGAGAAGGAGAAAAAGAACTCGTGATGGAGAGGGAGAGAGAATGGGCTTTTAGGTTGACATTTGGGCTTGGGCTTCTTCATCGACCTCCATCTGTGCCACTTCGGGGACGTCATTCCAAATTCGCCGCGCCAATGCAATTTCTTTAGGTAAGCTCCGATACCTATAAAATTATGAAAATAAAATAATTAATCTAAAATAAAGTACTTAAATCACAAACATAAATTAGAAGATATTTTATGTAATGATTATGTGAATATCAAATATCCCTTTGTAAATTTTGGTTGTTGCATTCATTTACCAAACTTTCATATTGTTTCTTTAATAAAATTATGCATTCTAATGCGGACAAAAAGTCACGAAATTACTTTGCATAAGTCAACTTACCATTTCAACTTTTTAATAACTATCACCCCTTCAACTCTATTATCACACCATTACCAACACCATGCCATAATAATTACCTCCACCACCATGCCACAACCACCACGCCACAACCACCACCATCTTCAACGACATTGCCATCACAATCACTGCGTCTCACCTCTACTACACCTTTACAACACCACCGCCACTAACGACTCTGCCATCACCACCACATGACACTGCCATCAACACCACAACAACACCCACCTCCACCATCACCATAACCACCATAGCATAGTTACCACAATCACCACCACCACCACCATAGCATAATCATCACAACCACCACTACTATCATGCCACCACCACTATCACTACTGCCATCGCAACCACCACCATGTCACTAACTTTACTTCCACAGTTTTCACATTCACCGCCATGCCACTGCCACCGTCACCTTTATAACCATTATCGCCCTACTATTAAGCTACTATCACAACTACCATTGCATAACCATCACAATTTCCATAGCAAAGTGACTACCATCCCCACAAGAACAACAATGAGTGAACAACCATTGCCACCACCACCACCACCACACCATAACATAACCACCATGACCACTACAACACAACCAACGCCATTGCCATCACTACCACTACCACAATCACATATCATAACCATCAAGACCGCCATAACAACCCCTCATCACGACCACCATGACATAATCACCACCACGTCAGAGCACAACCATTACCACAATCACCATGTAGAACCACTAGGACTGCCATAACACAATCACCACCACCACATAAACCCCAATAACGTCATAGCACAACCACAACAACTACCAAATAATCATTATAACATACTGCCCCTACAGACACTAATGTGTGATCACCACAACCATCAAACCACTTTCACAACCATGCATCAACATGCCAGAACCACAACCATCACCACTAACACTATACCACGTGAGGATAAACCAAATAGGTGTTGAACCTTGCGCATAGATTTTCTTGAATTATGACCAAACGACTATAAATTGCAAACTAATGGATGAGAAAATAAATGTAAATGTGTCAGTTTGCAAAATGCATTATTTTACATGTCTGAAAAGTATTCTGTAACGACATATTTTGACATTGAAAGCTGCACAAAGAATTCTAAGAAACAAATTCAAAGTACAAAAAGGCTAAAATTAAAATGAAAATTTTCTTAAAAGTCCTTGCATGAGAAAATGAGTGTCTAAAAAAGGACAATCATATTTTTATGGTTTATGATTTATCCAAAAATCATCCACTCTGAGTTTGACCTGCAAAACAATTGTTAGACTACAAAGGACCACCTTTTTGGTGGCCTAAGGCACTCCAATGCTTAAGTCAATAACACTGTTGGAAGAAGGAAGTAAATCTGGACAAAATCAGTTAAAAGTTGCATACCTATGTTGAATGTTCTCTTTACCTTTTATAATGATCGTGGTTAATTCTCTGTGTGACTTAAGCATGTGAGGCGCAACGGAAGGAGATGTTTCTTGTAACAGTCCCCCTCCTTAATGGTGATTCGTTCGGGGAGGCGTAACTCCATCCACGGTTCTTTGTTTGTGCAACTTTCTTCTTATTTATGAGAAAACTCGTGTTGGGCCTGGACTCGAACTCTAATACGTTTGGGCCTGGATTAGGGCCCTGATCATATCGCCTTAGTGGCGGGCCTTGTCTGAGCCTTTGTAGTTAGTTTTATTTCTCTTGAGCTTTATGAACTGGCCCAATAGGTTGGGCGCTGCATCCTCGTGATAGGTCTTCATGCCACATGTATGGGCGTGATGACGGTCTATTTTGATGTATCATCAGCTACTCCCCCTTGGGTAGTGGGTGTGTTCATGTATCCACTAACTATGACAATTTTTCTTTCGATTGCAACATTACGACACTTTTAGTGCTCTTTTTATCTGCTGCTGCCATTGTCTCTCCAGTGTTCCACCAACCTGTTCATTTTTTTGCGCAATTTCTCGAGTTTTGTGCCACTGTCATGCCTTGGATGTTCTCCCACGGGAGGTATTTTCATTGCTCGTTCCTATAAAAAGGAAAAGTTTGTGTATGTCTTGCTTCCTTTTGCGTTTCTTCTTTTTTCTGATCGTCAACCTTTTAATTCCTCGCATTTGTTCTGTAGTCATGTTTAACTTCAGGGTTTTGGGTGGTGATGCTCTTGATGCTTGCGAAGCTTTTTTTACGCCCAAGCGGACAACACACGTGACTCTGGACATCATTCGTTACGACTACTTGCTGCCAACCGATTTGGAAATTGTTCTCCTCCGAGAGGGTGATAGTCCTTGTTGCCTAAGCATGGATATATTGCTTTATATCCTGATATGTTCCACTCTGATTTCAGGCTTTTGATTCCTACTATGGTCTGGGAGTACCTGGATTTGATTGGTATTACTCATGCTCAAATGGTCCCTAATGGTTGGAAAATAATCATTTCAACCTTAGCGAAGGAAAACTTGGCTCATATCCCCATGAATGTTAGGGTTTTGCATTCTCTGAGGGTTCAACTTAAACCCTAATCACACCTTTCGCCTACGTTCCCCTCCTTGCTTTGAGGACATGCAAGGGAGTATGTGGGTTGGTCGAGGTTCTGGTTCTATGCCTATCTTTTTTCCAACAACTTTAAATTTTGTGGGAATCAAATTCTGCAATCATTCTGGGAGCCTAAGAATGTTGAGCTGTCACTCTCTTTGGAAGAGTAGGAGTTCTACCGTCGGTTTTGTGATCTTCCCCAAGTATCAGTGAAAGATTTTCTTACTACGGATGCCATTGTCCGTGGTGGTTTGTTTTCACCGGGTAGGGCAGGTCTCGTTTCAGAAGTTACTATTGCGCGCAATAGTGATGTAGGAGTTCCCTCTTCTGTCTCTACTCGAGGCCCTAGGAATACTGGTTCAGTTGTTAATAAAAGGAAAGTTCCCAGGCCTCCTAGCCCCTCCAAGATGTCGGTCGTAAGTTCTGGCTCGTCTCGAAGAGGAAAAAGCTTGTTTCCTCTGTCCTTGAATCCGCCAGGACCCCACTCATCTTGATTCTTTCCAGAAAGGAGGTCGTGGTTTGGGGGATGATTCTTCTGCCAGCGAGGATGAGGAGGTAAATCGAGTTTCGAGATAAGTAATAAAAAATTCTCGTCCTCAGAATGACCACGAGAATAAGCTCGTTGCTTCTTATGGCTTGCCAAACTATGTCAGCCACTAGATTGATGATTCGCTTGTTGAGAACAAAAAGCTTCAGGGTGGTGTTTGTCTGTCGAAGAATCCGAAGGTTACTAAGACCTTGGTTGGATTTAAGTATGATCTATTAGTAGAGGATCAAGTTGTTGCCCGCGCTCGAGATCACAAGCTCATTGTTTATTCTGATGTGGCTGGAACTTCAAGATTTTTTGTTGCTCCTTCTGCATCTCGCTTCGTTTCTTCTATCTTTGGTGAGACCTTCTGGCCTTCTGAGGCCGATGTGCAAGACAGTGCGACAACCACATTGTCATATCGATGATGGCCTCCATCATCTTATGAATGGGATGACTCATCTTACTTATGCCGCCGTCATGGGGTCGGATTGTAAGGCATCTCGTGACCAGGCTGTGACGTCGAGCAAAAATTTCTAGGACACATTCTGGTCCTCTCCCATGTTTTTTGTCGACTAGATTTGTTGAAGGCATAGTGCACGGAACATGAGAGGGCCATGGATTCTACACGGATGTTGTTGAGGGAGCTCGAGGGCACACGTGATTCGTTCGCTTCCGACCTCGAGACATCCGAGGTGGAATTGAGTAGGTTGCATTTCCGTCTTGATGTTGCTGAGAAAAAGTTGTTATCGAAAGGCCGAGCGTGATAAGGTTGTTCGTTCCGCCGAAGAATGTTCTGCCAAGCTTAAGGTTGCTACTGTTCACATCATTCAACTGAATTCCAAGTTTGTAAAGACCAAATCAGTGGTCTCTGCTAAACTTGTAGATTTTTAGCAAGAGTTATCGTCAACCCAAGTTGAGCTGTCGACTGTTACTGAGATGCTGAAGGTAGTGGAGGTTGCAAATTTTAAGAGACCGGTCGAGGGTCTCCAGGATTTCCTGGAATGCGAGGTTTGGACATGTCCCCATACCGTTTCTGCTGAAATTCGATGATGTTGAGAAAGTTGTTCCGGATTCAATGGGTGATCCGAATTTTGATGAGCTTGTTGATCCTATGCTTCAAGAAGACACTGCTCACGATATTGATTCCCCTTCTTAGTTGTTGTTTTCTTCTTCTTTTTTGTAATCTCCTTTCTTAGACGATAAATGAAAATTTTATTATTTCGCATTTTTGTGTCCCATATGTCTAGCTTGTTAGCTTTTATTTATGACATTTCTGGGAGATTTCCAACTTTGTTTGTCTGGTTTATTATGGGTGGCTCGACGTTCTAGTCATATAGAAGCTGTAGTTTAAAGAATCTTGTTTCTCATTCGGATTACGATGTCTTAGATTGCAGTCGACGTAAAAGTTCGACTCTTATGTCCTGGTCCTTTATTACTTCGTGGTTAATCAGGCCAAAAGCTTTTTGTTTTATGTCTGACTCATTCATCCAACATAGGTATTTGTGTTTTGCTCGATACTCTAGCCATGTTAAGTGTTTTCTCGAGTCGGTTTTAATCTTACCTTTTGTCCTATTTAGATTTTTGTTGTTTCAAAATTTTGAGCAAAAGACGTTATTGATAATATATTTTCAAGTGTTCTACATTCCATGGTCGAGGTATCATTTCGCCCTCTTTGTCTGCCAACCATTATGTTCCTGGTTTGTTGATTTTGTTTCTCGGTATGGTCATTCTCAGTTCAAGTTCAGCTTGCCTATGCCGGGCTCTTTCGTGTTTAGTTGGACTTTTCATAATACCTAGTCTCTGACGTTAAAAGTTCGGATTCACACCTTCTTGTTGTAATACTCTACCATGCGTTGTTGATAGGCTGTTGTTTTAGTCGAGGCTACTTCTCATTTTTCTTTGAGGAGATCCAGCCCGACTCTTAATGCCTCGAAATTGTCTTCTGCACAAAATTCTTCAATTTGAAATGTTGGCATTCGGATATCTACAGGTATCATTCCTTCTGATCCATAAGCGAGAGCGAAAGGCATTTCTCCTGTCGGAGTCATTTTTTTGTTCTATACGCCCAAAGGACACCAGGCAACTCGAATGTCCATAGTTGTTTGCTACTTCGAGTTTTCTTTTGATTGCCTCCAAGATTGTCCTGTTAGTGACCTCGACTTGCCAATTTGCTTGCGAATGAGTTGGCGCGGAAAAATGTTACACAACTCCCTATCAATTTTGCCTTCAAACTGTCTCCCATTGTTTGTGACGATTACTCTTAGGATCTCGAATTTGCAAATGATATTTTTCCAAATAAATTTCTCGACTTGCTTCCCCTATCTTTGTGAGGGGCTCTACTTCTACCCATTTAGAGAAGTAGTTTACTGCGACAAGGAGAAACTTTTTTTTATCGGACACTGGGAGTGGTCCTACATTACCCATTCCCCATTGTGCGAATTGCTAGGGGCTGCTCATTGGATCTGATTTTGTCCAGACATGTGTGTGTATGGGGCGAATATTTGGCACTTGTCGTATTTACAAACTAGCTTCTGAGCGTCCGCTTGCATCGTTGGTCAATAATAACCTAATGTGAGAGCTTTGTGGGCCAATGTTCTTCCTCGTGGATGATTCCCACATGTGTCATGGTGTATTTCCTGCAGGACATATTCGACATCTTCTGGTGCAAGGCACCTTAGTAACGGGTTCATGGCAGACCTCCTGTACAATTTTTCATTGATCATTGTGTATCTTGCTGTCTGATTTCGTAGTTTTCTTGCTTCCATCTTATCTGTTGGGAGTTCCCTGTTTAAAATATACACCAGGATTGGAGTTGTCCAGTTGGTTCCTTGGTTTACGGTGCATGCTTCTTCAGATTAGTTTTTGAGTATGGTGCTTCCTTGTGTCACAACGAGTGAGTTATCACTATCTTTCACAGTTGAGGTTTTTTTTTGCTAGTTCATCGGCTATTTTATTTTCTATTTGTGTGCATTATTGAATGATAGCATTTTGGAAGCCTTTTATTAGCTCTGTAGTTTTCTAGTAGTAGCCTTTCATTCGGGTGTCTTTTACTTGGAATTCACCATTTAGTTGAATTACCACCAGCTTGGAATAAGTAAAGACACTAATGTCCTTTATTCTCAAGTGTTTTGCTAACAACTGCCATGCTATCACAACTTCATACTTGGCTTCATTATTGGATGCTTTGGAACTGAATTTTATCGCATTTTCTAATGCGATGCCTTCTGTGTCATACAAGACTAATCCGATTCCGCTTTCTACCTCATTGCTCATTGGACGCCCCATCACAGCGGATGATCCATCATTTAAGGATCGGTTCGAGCTATTATATGTTCTATTTTCCCTATCCTCGTGTTGGTTGTTGCTTCCTGTGAACTCGGCGCTGAAATCCACTAATGCTTGAGCTTTGATAGCGGTTTTAGGGGCATAGCTGATGTCAAATTGTCCGAGCTCTATCGCCCACTTTACCATTCTTCCCAACAGGTTCAGTTTGTGTAATACTAACCGGATTGGATGTTCGGTCATAACCGTGATTGGGTGTGCTTGGAAGTATGGTCACAATTTTCTTGATGACACGATTAGGGCAAACGCCAATTTTTCTAGGGTCGAATAGTTGATATCTGCATCTGCAAGTGTTTTGCTGATGTAGTACACTGGTTTTGACCCTATTTTCTTCTCGTATTAGTACTGAACTCACCGCGTGGTTGGACACAGATAGGTACAGATACAGTGTTTTTCCTATGTTTGGTTTTATTAGCAGCTTTGTGTTTCCCATGTATGCCTTAAGGTTTTGAAAGACTCTATCGCATTCATCATTTCATTTAAATGTCTTGTTACCTTTCAAGATATTGAAGAAAGGCAGGCACTTGTTTAATGATCTGGAGATAAATCTGTTAAGAGCTGTTATCCTCCCATTAAGACTTTGAACACCTTTTATGTTTGTTGGCGGCTGCATGTTGAGAAGTACTCGTATATATTTTGGATCGACTTCAATTCCTTGTTGGTTGACCATGTACCCGAGGAACTTCCCTGATTCCACTCCAAAGGTGCATTTCTCTGGGTTCATCTTCATCTTGTACTTCCATAGCTGGGAGAAAGTTTGTTCAAGATATGTGACGTGGTCCATTCTAGGGGTGGGCACGGGACGGGATGGGACGAGATATACCCATCCCTATCCCATCCCGTTCATACGGGATCGGGACGGGACGGGATCAGCGTGCTAATCATATATAAATTTTTTTTTGGACGACAATTGTGATGGTTATGATTTGATCATAGCTAAGGGTCTAATTTAATGGATTCAAATCCAAGTTCCCACTTAAATTCGTTCACTTACACAACAAGATCAACAAAACAAATGACAATACTGTTTATTTGGAAAGTACCATTTATAGGTATTTCAGTCGAGATGCTTGAACAAGTATACACATTTTCTTTTGCTAAATAAAAAAAGACACTAATTAAATTAGATTACATACATGCTACACAATACTATAGAAGACATAGGTGTAATAGTTGACACTTATGCCTTTTACTTCACACATACTAAGAAAGCATTAGTATTATAAGGTTACTATATGGTATATCCTAATGATTGACATTAACCAAGAACTTCGCGCAATTTCACAATTCTAAAATAATAATTAAATAAAAATATTAATAATTAATATTAGTAAATTAGTTCGGGACGGGACGAGATTGGTGGGATTGAAAATCTTCATCCCATCCCATCCCATTCTAGATCGGGACGGGACGGGATCGGGATGAAATTATTCAATCCCATTAAGACCCGAAAAAATCAGGACGGGACGGGAACGGGATTGCGGGATGGGATGCCCACCCCTAGTCCATTCTATGTGAGCTTTTGGCAAGCATATTGTCGATATAAACCTCCATTGTTTTGTCGATCTGATATTTAAACATCCTGTTTACGAGCCGTTGATACGTTATTCCCTCGTTCTTTAATCCGAATGACATCAATCGATAACAATATGCACCCATTTCTATTATAAAATAGGTTTTTCTTGGTCAGGAGAATACATTTGTATCTGACTGTACCCGGAGTACGCATCCATGAAACTCAGCATTTCGTGTCCGGTGGTTGCATCCACTATTTGATCTATTCATGAAAGTGGAAAACTGTCTTTGGGGCATGTTTTATTGAAGTTGGTGTAGTCCATGACTCCAAGTACACCCTCCATTTCTTGTTCTTCTTTTTTACTAGCATTGTGTTTGCCAACCAATCCTGGTAATGGGCTTCTCTTATCATTCCTGTGCTGAGCAGTCGGTGCATCTCTTTGTTTATCGTCTGATTGCGTTCTAAGGCCACCAATATTCTTTTTTGTTGAATTGGTTTCTATTCTGGATTCACTTGCAATTTGTGGGAGATGATGGATGGATCTATTCATACCATGTCCTTCATTGTCCATGCAAAAACATCTTGATTATATTTTAGCAGTTGGATCAGTTCCTTGGCGAGTTCAGGTTGGATCTTTGTGCCGATTCATACTACCTTTTTTGTATTGTTGTTTAAGTAGACCTTGTATGTTTCCTCTTCTGGTTTTCCAGTGTTAGGCCGATCTCGCGGGCTGGTTGGAGCCGTGTTGTTATCCGAAAAGCTCGAACTATTTTCATCAAATTGCTGTAAAGGCTCTTCCAGTTGTTGCAATAATTGCTATTTGTGAGGAGTTTTTATTGTTGCAAAATGACACTCTCGAGCCACCGGTTGATATTCTTTTATTCTTCTGACACCATTGTCGGTGTGGTATTTCAAGCATTGATGCATAGTGGAGGAGACCGTGCCCATCTTATGTATCCATGGTCTTCCGAGTAGCATGTTGTATGCAGCAGGAACATCGTCGGCGAGATAATCTATCAATAATACTTGCTATTTTACTGGCTTTCTTGATTCGACTGGTAGTTGAATTATTTTCAGTAGGCGACATTGCTCCCCATTGAAACCCACCATAAACTGTTTGCTGGGTGACAACATGTCGTTGGTGAACCACATCCTTCGGAAGGCTGTTAGATACAAGAGGTTCGTTGAGCTCTCATTGTTGACCGACACTCGTTTGATCTCCCACTTAGCTATCATCACCGAGATCATTAAAGCATCATTACGTGGGAAGTTAGCCACATCTGCATCTTCATTTGAGAAAGTTAAAGTTTTCTACGTTGTTTTTGGACATTGTGCGGATGGTTCTTAGAATCTGATCTTTGTTCGTATGTTTTTGACTATACACTTTCGAGATCGATTAGATTTCTCTTTTTCCTCAGCTATGTCGTGCAAGACATAGATTATGTCCTTCATTTGCTTTTTTAGGTTGACGTTTTTGTCTCTAAGTTCGGTGAATTCTCTGAGTCATCCTTCTTTGATATGAGTTCAATCTGATCTTTCAGACAATGACAATCTTCAGTGTCATGGCCGTAATCGTTATAGAATAGACAATATTTGTCCTTGCTCCATTTTTTCGGACTTGCTCATTCTTCGCGACCGTTTGACATCTTCCTTTCCTGTCATAGCTTTAAGAGTTTTGCTTCGATTTGCTATCAAGGCTGTGAACTTTCCCTGGTTATCTAGGGAACTACTATTAACCATTGTCTCTTAAGCTAGGCAATTTCTTTTTGATTTGTCTTTCAGTTCTTGGACGATTCTATCCACCATCTTAATTACATGGTTCATCTGAGCCATAAGCATTTCTACTCGGGAGTCCGAGGGGATTCTCCAAGTTGTCAGAGACTTCTGAACCGTCACCTATTGAAGTTCTTTTCTAGTAGGTATGGCTGGTTCATCAGTTGTTACCGAGTCGATATTAGGTGGTATGTCGTATTGTTCATCCCTATGTTGGAAGTATGTGGAGTATTCCATTGATATTGATATTTGATTGATCTTCTGATAGGCCGCGGTGAGCTTTGTGACTATGGATCTTGTATTTAGAAAGGAAACTCGTCGTTCCCCACAGATGACGCCAAACTGATGCATCCAAAAATCGTCCTCCTATAAGTTTGACCCGCAAAACACTTGTTAGACTACAAATGACCACCTTTTTAAGTGGCTGAAGGCACTCTGATGCTTAAGTCAGTAACTCTGTTGGAAGAAAGAAGTAAATCTGGACAGAACTCAATTAAAAGTTGCATACCTGTGTCGAATGTTATCTTTACCTTTTATAATGGTTGTGGTTAACTCTCAATACGACTTAAGCATGTGAGGTGCAACGGAATGAGATGTTTCTTGTAACAATCTTCTCCTTAATAGAGATGTGTTCGGGGAGAATTAACTCCCTTCACGGCTATTTGTTGGTGCAACATTTTTATTCTTTATGAGAGAACTTGTGTCAGACCTGGACTCGGGCACTAATACGTTTGGGTCTGGATTAGGGCTCTACTTATGTCCCCTTAGTGGTGGGCCTCATCTGGATCTTTGTAGTTAGCTTGATTCCTCTTGGGCTTTATGAGTTGGCCCAAAAGGTTGGGTGTTGTATCCTCGTGATGGGTCTTTCATGCCACGTGTACGGCCGTGATGATTGGTCTATTTTTATGTGTCATTAGTCTAAAAACTCCTTGAGTTTTACTATACTTAATTGACACAAACACCGCACTCTCTTGGAGGTGGTGGTTAGCTGGCGCGAACTTGGTTTCATAAGGGAAATATAGAAGTTTCAAAAAATAAAGAGAAAACCCCCATATGAATTTAATCATTCAATGTATCTTTTAAAAAAATAAAACTAGAAATTGTCATTTTTCAGTAAGGGGTGACGTGGCTGCGACTTCTAGAATGAATAATCACAACAAACCTTTTTGGCTTAAGTAACGTAGTTGAGGAAGAAAATGAAGTTGAAAATCCTAAATCTCACATAAATAGAAAATGTGAGGTTGAAGGTAATGAAAATGATCAAGATAGTGATGGGAAACATGGTGAGGACGGTGTTAAAGATGGTGATGACAGTGACAAATGGAGTAAGGAGGGTGTTGTTGGTGATGGAGATGTTCATGGTGGTGTTGATGATGATGCAAATGGCAATGAAGGTGGTGAGGAGGGATTTGATGGTGGATAAATCGATAAATCAGCATTAACTACTACGAGCTTTGCAAGTACAAGATTTTGTTGATCATGAAGTTGTGACTGTCACAACCTTGTGAACCAGAGCTTTCCAACTGCAAGATTTTTTTCATAAAAGTTGTGACTATCACAACTGTGTGATCGAGAGCATTCCAAGCATAATGATGTTCATCGCAAAGTTGTGATTGTCACAACTTTGTGACCAAGAGCTTTTCGTAGCTGTTAAGTATAATATTTGAAACATCATGAGGTTGTGACTAATAAAACTCTGTGTTTGAGAGTTACCAAAACATTATTTTCTCCATTACAATAATATGATGATCACAAGTTGACAACACAATGTAAGACAAAAATATAAAATATTTATATCTTTTTTGTGCAATCACAACACCATTGAGACATTAAAAACATATACTCACTAAGTAATACTAAAAGTATACCAATGTATATAGTACCAAAAATACATATGACATACTATCCACTAAGTAATACAAAAAGTGTACCCACTAATTTCATATATACCCAAAATTACATAAACAAAAAATGTTTAAAAATAAACAACAACCATTTGCTGGTTATTCCACCATAAACACCGTTGGAGTTATTTTCTTTTGAATCTTTGTTGTCGCCGAGCAATCATGCATTGGAGTGATTTTCTTGGATCTTCACCTCACACAGATCTATTTTAAGCTTTAGTAATGTCAACCAGTCACTAGTTAAACTTGGGTGCATACACGACTTCCACCAAGGAGCTACAAAAGGTATTAGTACATTGCTACTTAATTCAATTTGCACAAAATATTATTCTTGTCTTATAAGCCCTAAAGTGTATATATATATGCCTCTGATTCTAGTGGCAATGACCACAATGACAAATAAGTGATCGATGACATTCTTTCAAGAAAAACAATGGCACAATTATATGTACTAGCTAGTAGAATTGCCATATCAGAAAATGACAACCGTTCAAATTTCTCATGTGGATAGAGACGTGCATGACAAGTTGTGCTCAATTTGAAGATATTGATCCTTTTTCTAACATCAACTTGAATTCGTACTCTTGGTTTGTTGATGCATCTAACATTTTTTGTCCCGCCCTACTAATAAAGGCCAGTAATAGCACCGAAAAATAAACTTCTATTAACAACACTAATTTATTAAAATAAAAAAAAAACTATTAATAGCCTATTTATTAAAATAGTCTATTTACAATGGTAGTCACAAATGCAAATGATATATTGATTAAAACAAATGAAGACCCTCGATGTGTTTAGTAGTCTGCATAAAATAAATTTATGTAAATAAATTGACAACAAAAACAACACGACGTTGTGACTGTAACATACTTGTGAGGTTCGACACTCTGTTACTATATTGCTAGTCACAAAATTGTGATAGGACATACATACTAGCAAGAAACCCATCAAGATTTCTTGATTGCTTGTATGCACAATTTAACCACTACAATGTCAAAAAATTTCAAACCAAGTAGGTTTTATTGTTAAATATATTTAAAATGTAGCATCTTATATATTTAAAATGTAGCATCTCACCAAGGATTATGATTTCCTTTTTCGAGTTCATTTCGATATCTTGATTTTAAAAAATATTTCGGTGTGTAAAGAAAAAACGTAAAAATTTTGAGGATACATAAAAAATATATAATGAATTTCAAAGGTATACGAAAATGTGAAAAAATAGATGCAAGTAAATAAATCTATTAAACATATTAAATGAAGCCTAAACACTAAGAAATTAAACAAACATGAAATCAATATATAATTAGAAAATCAGAGTTTCAAAAATCAATATATAAATAGAAAAAATGATAATTAAAAAATCAAAGGGGGTGGTTTTAAAAATCAATAAATAATTAGAAGAATTGATGATACGAAAAAACTCAGAAATTTAGGAAAAAAAAATCGGAAACTTACGAAAAAGACTGAAATTTTTCCAAAAAAAATGTAATTTTAGTTGGGTTTTGTATTTTTATGGATTAACGAAAAAAAATCTCGAAAATTTTCAAAAAAAATCGAAAAAATGTAACTTTTAATTTCGTCCATCTTCTTTTCGCAATTTCAAAAAAATGAAATTTTCGTAGGGAGGAAGTGTTGTCATAGGGTCTAACTAGTAAAATTATGAAAAATGTCATGGAGTTTATTTGGGGCTTAAATAACAAGATATCAATTAACCCATCTATGAAATTGATTTATTTTTGGGATCTAAAATCAAAAGATTGGGGTAATACATAAATTACCCATAAAAAATTAGACACAGGGATAGAAAGGTAATTCATGACTCTCTTCTTATTTTCTTTCATCTTCTTTATAAAAGAGCGGGAGAATCACTGGCATTCACCATGTACACTGTAATTGCAGAGACACAGACAGAGAACACAAGCAGAGATAATTACGTAGAGTTTCTTGAGCTAGGGTTTTATTCTTCTGCACTGATCAACCTATCGTTCCACTTAACACGAACGAAGTAACATTCCTTCTCAGTGAATCCTTCGTTCATTCTCTAGCACAAATCGGTATTTTTCTTAGTTTCACTAAGTTTTCTTGTTTGATTTCGTTCAACATATACAAATTCATTCGAAAATTAGGTTATTTTAATGAAATCAATATGATGTTTGGTGAAATTTTGTTACGATTGATTGTTTGCAAGGAAAAGTCTTCCATTTAGAGAAATTATTTGCAATTTAGCACAATTCTTCCGTTTAGACAACACTTAGTAAGATTCTTGGAAATTTAGTAGAAAATCTCCTATTCAGATAACATTTTAATGAGATTTTTTTGTAATTTTGGAGAAATCAGATTCTTAATCTGCCTAATTTTTCTTATTGGTTTAGATTCATTCGAAAATTAGGTTATCTTCATGATTTTGGAGAAATTTTGTTAAAATTGTTTGCAAGAATATCAATTTTTATGAAAATTCATTCCAAAATTAGGTTATATTTATGAAAACAGTGATACTGTTTGGAGAAATTTTTGCTAAGTTTCTTTGCATTTTATTGGAAAATTTTCAACTGCCTGGAAATTTAGCAGAAAAACTACTATTCAAAGATGATTGTTTGCAATTTCGGAGAAAATCTATTACTTATTGAGATTCTTTGCAGTTTAGTGGAAAATCTACTGTTTAGAGACATATTGGTAAAATGGAAAATATAGATGTATTGGTAAAATTCTTGGAGTTCTAATGGTTTAAATCTTGTTATATTCAATGGAACCTGAAAATCAACTATTACTTACTGAGATTCTTTGCAGTTTAGTGGAAAATCTACTGTTTAGAGACATATTGGTAAAATGGAAAATCGACTTAATTCTTGGAGTTCTAATAGTTTAAATCTTGTCAGATTCAATGGAACCTGAAAATCAACAGCTGGAAGCAGTGGATGATGGCCTGGTACAGATTATGTACTTTTCACAGTGGTCTGTTAATGTATTAAAAAGATCACTAAGGTAATTTTGTTATGAAGTGCAGGACTTGGATCACCTTCTTCAAGTTATAGAAGAAATTATAACTGAAGAGGGAATTAGATCGACAACTAGGGGCCGGGTTGAAAAAAATGTCTAGCGTAGTTATTAATAATGATGCAATATTGAAAAAAAAATACAAATTTGCAAAAGGCCACTAAAATAAATCAATTTCATAGATGGGTTAATTGATATCTTGTTATCGTAAAGGAGATTTTAAGGGACAATTGTATAGAGTAGTTTTTTTTTAAGAGATATCACAGTCCAATTAATAAATAGAGAAAAATTGAATTCCTATAGTTGAAAATAAAGAATATCAGAGTAATAATAAAATGATTTAAATGGGAGATAAAATGTTACGCCTTACAATAACAATGTTGAAGATTTGTTTCGCTTAATGCAAAATATGTTTAGCCATGTTAGCTATCTTGCAACTAGGGTTCAGTTGAAAACTAAGTTTTATACATTTTTCCCGATGTTTGTTGTAAGCATATATGATAACCTGGTAAATTTTTCTTGAATTAAAATAATTCTAATCAAAAGTAGAATGAAATAGTTGATAATTGTTTTCTAACTTTATATATATACACTATAGAGCTTGTCAAGTTTTTTGGTGATTTAAACAAAATATTATGTATTCTACTAATATTTTTCTAATTGTTTAAGGTGACTTTTTTATGTTCCGGAATAACTTTTAAAGCTTGAGGGGTCGAACAAGTTTTTATCCAAGTTTATTATAACGATGGAACAAATTATCACTTTGCATACTCCTTGAATCATCTCGCAGGGGAATTAGACATGTAAGTATATATAGATTTTCATAAATACGTTAAATAATATTTCAAAAATAATTTTAGATGGAGAGGAGTGACTTTTGTATGGAGGAACAAACTTTTTCATTGAAGTCTATTTCTGTGCTTCAATATTGATTACGGAAAACTCCTAATAAATATTTTTGCTTTTAAAGGTAAAATTTTCTTAAGGAACTATCTGCCTCTAGTTGCAATATTTATGCGCTTCAATATTAGTTTTCAACTGAACCCTAGTTGCAAGATAGCTAACATGGCTAAACATATTTTGCATTAAGCGAAACAAATCTTCAACATTGTTGTTGTAAGGCGTAACATTTTATCTCCCATTTAAATCATTTTATTATTACTCGGATATTCTTTATTTTCTACTATAGGAATTCAATTTTTCTCTATTTCTTAATTGGACTGTCATATCTCTTAAAAAAAACTACTCTTTACAATTGTCCCTTAAAATCTTTTTTACGATTAAATTACGCAGTGGCTAGGTCAAAAAATTCTCGAGAGCTACCCTCCTCCCACAAGGTAGGGTATTAGCACATAATTTCTCTAACAAATGAAGATAATAACTAAAATAAATTTGAATTATTTTCAAAATTTTATAAAACATATTTCTGAATCTATAATACTTATATATTAGATCATTCAGTTCCTGTGAGATAATCCAAGATGGATACAAAGTGATAATTTGTTTCATCATTATAATAAACTTGGATAAGAACTTATTCGACCCCTCAAGCTTTGAAAGTTATTCCAGAACCTAAAAAAACTCCCTAGAACAATTCAAAAAATATTAATAGAAGACGTAAGATTTTGTTTCAATCACCAAAAAACTTAAAAAGCTCAATAGGGTACATTTATTATATACAATTTAAAGAAAATAAATAAATAAATAATAAATGGGATGATAATAGTTCCGTAAGGAAATTTTACATTTAAAAGAAAAAATATTTATTAGTGGTTTTCCGTAATTAATATTGAAGCGCATAAATAGACTTCAACGAAAAAGTTTGTTCCTCCATACAAAAATCACACATCTCCACCTAAAATTATTTTTGAAATATTATGTAACATATTTCTGAAAATCTATATATACTTACATGTCCAATTCCCCTGCGAGATGATTCAAGAAGTATACAAAGTGATAATTTGTTTCATCATTATAATAAACTTGGATAAAAACTTGTTCGACCCCTCAAGCTTTGAAAGTAATTCCGGAACCTAAAAAAGTCACCTTAAACAATTAGAAAAATATTAGTAGAATACATAATATTTTGTTTAAATCACCAAAAAACTTGACAAGCTCTATAGTGTATATATATAAAGTTAGAAAACAATTATCAAGTATTTCATTCAACTTTTGATGAGAATTATTTTAAGTTAAGAAAAACTTACCAGGTTATCATATATGCTTAAAACAAACTTCGGGAAAAGTGTATAAAACCTAGTTTCCAACTGAACCTTAGTTGCAAAATAGCTAACATGGCTAAACATATTTTACATTAAGCGAAACAAATCTTCAACATTGTTATTGTAAGGCGTAAAATTTAATCTCCCGTTGAAATCATTATGTTATTACTCAGATATTCTTTATTTTCTTCTATAGCAATTCAATTTTTCTATATTTCTTAATTGGACTGTCATATCTCTTAAAAAAATCTACTCTACACAATTGTCCCTTAAAATCTCCTTTACGATTAAATTACGCAGTGGCTAAGTCAAAAAATTCTCGAGAGCTACCCTCCTCTCACAAGGTAGGGTATTAGCACACAATTTCTCTAACAAATGAAGATAATAACTAAAATAAATTTGAATTATTTTCAAAATTTTATAAAACATATTTCTAAATCTGTAGGTACTTATATATTAGATCACTCAGTTCTTTAGAGATAATCCACGATGGATACAAAGTGATAATTTGTTTAATCATTATAATGAACTTTGATAAGAACTTATTCGACCCCTCAAGCTTTAAAAGTTATTCCAGAACCTAAAAAAATTACCTAAAACAATTCAAAAAATATTAATAGAAAACGTAAGATTTTCTTTCAATCACCAAAAAACTTGACAAGCGCAATAGTGTACATTTATTATATACGATTTAAAGAAAATAAATAAATAAATAAAAAATGGGATGATAATAGTTCCTTAAGAAAATTTTACCTTTAAAAGCAAAAATATTTATTAGGAGTTTTCCGTAATCAATATTGAAGCACAGAAATAGACTTCAACGAAAAAGTTTGTTCCTCCATACAAAAGTCACTCCTCTCCACCTAAAATTATTTTTGAAATATTATTTAACGTATTTATGAAAATCTATATATACTTACATGTCTAATTCCCCTGCGAGATGATTCAAGGAGTACGCAAAGTGATAATTTGTTCCATCGTTATAATAAACTTGGATAAAAACTTGTTCGACCCCTCAAGGTTTAAAAGTTATTCCGGAACATAAAAAAGTCACCTTAAACAATTAGAAAAATATTAGTAGAATACATAATATTTTGTTTAAATCACCAAAAAATTTGACAAGCTCTATAGTGTATATATATAAAGTTAGAAAACAATTATCAACTATTTCATTCTACTTTTGATGAGAATTATTTTAATTCAAGAAAAATTTACCAGGTTATCATATATGCTTACAACAAACATCGGGAAAAATATATAGAACTTAGTTTTTAACTGAACCCTAGTTGCAAGATAGCTAACATGGCTAAACATATTTTGCATTAAGCGAAACAAATCTTCAACATTGTTATTGTAAGGCGTAACATTTTATCTCCCATTTAAATCATTTTATTATTACTCTGATATTCTTTATTTTCAACTATAGGACTTAAATTTTTCTCTATTTCTTAATTGGACTGTCATATCTCTTAAAAAAAAAAAACTACTCTATACAATTTTCCCTTAAAATCTCCTTTACGATAACAAGATATCAATTAACCCATCTATGAAATTGATTTATTTTTGGGATCTAAAATCAAAAGATTGGGGTAATACATAAATTACCCATAAAAAATTAGACACAGGGATAGAAAGGTAATTCATGACTCTCTTCTTATTTTCTTTCATCTTCTTTATAAAAGAGCGGGAGAATCACTGGCATTCACCATGTACACTGTAATTGCAGAGACACAGACAGAGAACACAAGCAGAGATAATTACGTAGAGTTTCTTGAGCTAGGGTTTTATTCTTCTGCACTGATCAACCTATCGTTCCACTTAACACGAACGAAGTAACATTCCTTCTCAGTGAATCCTTCGTTCATTCTCTAGCACAAATCGGTATTTTTCTTAGTTTCACTAAGTTTTCTTGTTTGATTTCGTTCAACATATACAAATTCATTCGAAAATTAGGTTATTTTAATGAAATCAATATGATGTTTGGTGAAATTTTGTTACGATTGATTGTTTGCAAGGAAAAGTCTTCATTTAGAGAAATTATTTGCAATTTAGCACAATTCTTCCGTTTAGACAACACTTAGTAAGATTCTTGGAAATTTAGTAGAAAATCTCCTATTCAGATAACATTTTAATGAGATTTTTTTGTAATTTTGGAGAAATCAGATTCTTAATCTGCCTAATTTTTCTTGTTGGTTTAGATTCATTCGAAAATTAGGTTATCTTCATGAGTTTGGAGAAATTTTGTTAAAATTGTTTGCAAGAATATCAATTTTTATGAAAATTCATTCCAAAATTAGGTTATATTTATGAAAACAGTGATACTGTTTGGAGAAATTTTTGCTAAGTTTCTTTGCATTTTATTGGAAAATTTTCAACTGCTTGGAAATTTAGCAGAAAAACTACTATTCAGAGATGATTGTTTGCAATTTCGGAGAAAATCTATTACTTATTGAGATTCTTTGCAATTTAGTGGAAAATCTACTGTTTAGAGACATATTGGTAAAATGGAAAATCTAGATGTATTGGTAAAATTCTTGGAGTTCTAATGGTTTAAATCTTGTTATATTCAATGGAACCTGAAAATCAACTATTACTTACTGAGATTCTTTGCAGTTTAGTGGAAAATCTACTGTTTAGAGACATACTGGTAAAATGGAAAATCGACTTAATTCTTGGAGTTCTAATAGTTTAAATCTTGTCAGATTCAATGGAACCTGAAAATCAACAGCTGGAAGCAGTGGATGATGGCCTGGTACAGATTCTGTACTTTTCACAGTGGTCTGTTAATGTATTAAAAAGATCACTAAGGTAATTTTGTTATGAAGTGCAGGACTTGGATCACCTTCTTCAAGTTATAGAAGAAATTATAACTGAAGAGGGAATTAGATCGACAACTAGTGGCCTGGTTGAAAAAAATGTCTAGCGTAGTTATTAATAATGATGCAATATTGAAAAAAAATACAAATTTGCAAAAGGCCATCATCCATCTCATGAATTCGCTTGAGGTTGAGAATCGGTTGGTTCATTTTTTTTATGGGAAATATATATAGAGACTGGAATATTTATTTCATTTTTATAGGGGAATTCCCCTAAAATAACATTATTCATCTTATAATATATGGAGATTAAAATTTCTATTTCTTTTCTCAAGGGAATTATTGTGATTTCGTTTTTCGAGTTAATTTCGTTCCCCTAATTTTAAGAAAAATTTTGTGACAATTTCGTTTTATGTGGAAAAACATAAAATTTCAGTTGTAATTTTGAATTTAACAATAACATTTGATTGAGCAAATTTTATCTAAAGTTGAAGGCTTTTTTCATTTTTCATTTGTACTTGTTATTGGGTTTATTAATGTTGTGTTTATGTTTCTAGCTTCCACGAAATTTTATTCAATTCATTTCCTGAGATTGTGATTAGTGGAACAAATGCCAGGAAATGAATTGAATAGAATTTCGTGGAAGCCAGAAACATAAACACAACATTAATAAACCCAATAACAAGTAGAAATGAAAAATGAAAAAAGCCTTCAATTTTAGATAAAATTTGCTCAATCAAATGTTATTGTTAAATTCAAAATTACAACTGAAATTTTATGTTTTTCTACATAAAACGAAATTGTCACAAAAATTTTCTTAAAATTAGAGGAACGAAATCACAATAATTCCCTTGAGAAAAAAAAATAGAAATTTTGATCTCCATATAGTATAACATGAATAATGTTATTTTAGGGGAATTCCCCTAAAAAAATGAAATAAATATTTCAGTCTCTATATATATTTCCCCTAAAAAAATGAACCAACCGATTCTCATCCTCAAGCGAATTCATGAGATGGATGATGGCCTTTTGCAATTTTGTATTTTTTGTCAATATTGCATCATTATTAATAACTAAGCTAAAGACATTTTTTTCAACCAGGCCACCAGTTATGGATCTATTCCCTCTTCAGTTATAATTTCTTCTACACCAGTTGTGCTGATGATCATTGTGAAATAATTTTTTTTTTTTTGGTATGTAACCTAAACTACAAATTAAAATAAATTTAAACAAAAGAGAAATCAAACTAAATAATCTCCATTGAGTTTATTCATTCATCAAAAACCTATTACAACCAATGAATTATACGCCTTATTTATACTAAATCTAACTTGCAAATCAATCAATTTAACCATAAATGCTATGAAAGTTGTAATCTCCACTTATTATAATGGGTTTACTTAGGCCGACCCAACACATAAACTAAATTAAATAAAGGGAAAATGACTTATGAGGCCTACTTTTTACAATTATAGACCACATCATACTCTAACAATTGAAAATGCCTATTTTTAATAATTAAAGACCCTTTAAAGCCACAAGCCCAAATCTTGGTTTAAAAATAATTAGAAAGTCGTTCTTACACTTTAACTTAAGTGCTCAATTTTCAAATTAATTCACCTACTTAAAACCAATCATAAGTTTACTTCCAGATTTTATTTTATTTATTATTATTATTTATTTTTTTAACATCCAGATTATCTAAGAAGAATCTATCATTTGTATTTTAGTGACATGAAACAACTTTGAAAAATATCAAATTGCGTTAAAAATTGCATATTTTGTTTATTTCAATGTAACTAAAATATGAATACATAATTAAAAACACCACATTAATGTGTTTAGGAATACGAGTATATTTATTTTTTTGGCCATGGTTAAGATTTGTGGCCTTTAATAGTCCTGAATTACAAAAAGTAGGCCTTTTGAGGCATTTTCAATTGTTAAGGTCTTATATGGTCCACAATCATAAAAATTAGAACTTATAAGTCATTTTCCATTAAATACATAAAAATTAATTCCTATGTAACATCATTTTGTCTTAATCAGCTCAGGCTCATAAGAGCCTTAAAGAGACCACCTTAAGAACTATCAAAACCTTATCATAATCTTCTCTACTTGACATAAAGAGAACAGGAGGTGCAACAAACAAGTCTAAACAAGAAATAAAAAAGGAATATAGGAAGGTGGTATTCTCTAATGCTCAACAGTCACATTGTAAAAATGGTTTTTGTGCTTCACTCATGGTTGTTGTATTCTTGCGACCTTATCTCTCAATCTGGCATGAGGAAACTTAGATGAATGTGTCATGGCTTGCATTAGATACTACGTCTGAAAGGAATGAGTATTGACCTTTACTGAATTTGATAGTATTGGCAGTATTTTTGGCAAATTGAAGTACCTCTCATTAGTCCATGTTTGAATATTTCATTAAAAACAAATGGCTAAGGTTATCCACCACCAATAACTCATGTTTTGTAATTTATTTATAACAAATACAATTTGTTTACTATGCTGAAGTCTGGGAATTGGTTGGCCCTGGCATACTAACATTACCATGTTGTTCTTGTTTAGGGTGGTTGACTAGTTTGGACTCTGATAGTTCATCTAAGCACGGCGTTAATGACTTGTTAGGCTCAGTTGCCACCAAAGAATGTGATTTTGCGAAATTATGCGAAATTTCACCGATAATTTCATTTTTTTGAAATTACGAAAAAAAAGTGTGAAATAAATAATTACATTTATTCTTGAAAATACAAAAACCAACTACCAAAAATTACATTTTCTTATATTTTTTCGTAAATTTTGAGGTTTTTTTTTAATTATCATTTCTTCTAATTATTTATTAATTTTTGAAATCACCCCTTAATTTTCTAATTATATATTGATTTTATGTTTGTTTCATTTCTTGGTATTTAGGCTTCATTTAATGTGTTTAATAGATTTATTTAATTGCATCTTATTTTTTCCACTTATTTCATATACTCGCAAAATTCATTATATATATATATTATCTATTCTAGAAATTTTTACGTTTTTTTTTTACACATCGAAATATTTGTTAAAATCAGGAAACCGAAGTTAACATGAAAAACGAAATCACAATCCTTGGCTGCCACTGCTTTTTAAGCTTGAATCTGCATAGGCGAGTTAATTGATTAGTCTTTTCTCGTATATATTACATTCGCTACTAGATGATGATTACTGAAAGTTCCATCATCCAAATTACATCTTCAAATGCAATTAGTTTGTGAGTTTTATGAAATGCTTTTTGACGAAATATATGAATTTCCAAAGATAATTTTGTAGGAGAATGTAGAATGGTCAAATGAAAAAAAATCAATTTTGGGAGTATGCTGAGGATTTGAAAGGGAGATTTCTTTGCAAATTCTGTCACAAAAATTACCCTGAGGGGATAGCACGAGTTAAATCTCATTTATCTAGACTACAAGGGCATGATATTGCAGTTTGCGAACAGTGTGCCAGAAGATGTTTAAGCTGAAAAGAAAACCGGCCAATGTTGAGGGAAATGAAGTGTGCCTTGTCACTTAGCCCCATTTCTTCATGTCCAGATTCTTCTATGGAATTTAAGAAAATGCCTCTCTCGTACCATGCAGTAATCACAATAGAGTTATTGGACACAATGGTTGCTCAATTGTTCATTATGAATAACATCGCACTTGATGTTATCCAATCACCATCATTTCAAATGATGGTCAGTTATTGTTGAATTCGGTTCTAGCTATTCATTGCCCAATTGTTCAACTTTTTTCATGAAGTTGATAATGGATGCTAAAAAAGAAGTTCAGGAATATGTTTCTAAAGTAAAGGGGTCTTGGTCACTAACAGTTTGTATATTAATGTCAGACATCTGGACTGGTGTGCAAGATCTCTTCATCAAAGTCATTGCTTATTCTCCAAAAGGGGTTGTCTTCTTAAGATCATTTGAAAAAACATGGTGAGTGGAAAAAGTTATGGTTCACTATGATAACACTCTTGAAAAAACCATTGAGATGAGTTTGATTCCATCTCGAAACCAAGCACTATGGTTCATTTTGTCTCTAAAGACTCGTTTACCCTAAACATAATCGTTCAAAGGATAACCGATTTCCAAAAATCCTAAATTAATTTTTATGAAACTGATGAGACTTGGGCAACTAGAATTTCCGGACCATGAAGATTAACTTTTTCACTGGTTAAGTTGTTTTTAAATTGAATTTGATATTTTTGTCAAAATTGTCCACACTAAAATGCTCCGGAAATGTCCCATGATTGGTTTTTCTTCACCAAGTGAAGACAACTCCTTTTGGTCTTTTGATCTTTTGGCTTTGATGTGAATATGTTTTTTCTTCTATTTTGTAAATCAGATGATTTGGCAACCTTATTCACATTCATGGAGTACAACAATGAGACTGAGGAGTTCATTAGATAGAATTAAAATCCAGAACAGAAAAATCAAGTTGATTGGAAATTTTAACTCATCTCAGATAAAATAGGACAGAACAAGCCAACTTTTTCGCATTGACAATAGAAACCAGATACACTTTTTCTTGTTATTATAAAATTGGAAATCCGGATTCCTAGTACACTACATGATGTTAGACCTCTATCACATGTTGTTGATCCTTTTGTCGAAGCATTCCCAGTAGTTTATCAGAAATAATAACCTTAGGAACAATTGCTGGCATCAGTGATGCAGGAGACTCTGATACTCCATAGTTCTCCATCATTGGTCGCACTTTGAGCATGTCCACTTCTCCTTTACTGTTCATCATCACCACATTGCTAGGTATCCTCTTCTTGTAGAAGCTCCTATTCTTCCTGTGATGCCTGCAAGCAGACATGTGCAAAACAATATCACACCGCATACTCCATCATTATGTATACATACATGTATGAATTCCCTGTACTCAAATTACCTATCAAACACCACCCATGTCGCATGAAGGCCCGTGATTTGTTCGAGTACAACTAGTCGCAATGGGTAACCCATCACCACCTTCATATGTGGAACCACCTAGTATATATTTACATAATACAGATCAGTTAGTAATCAGTGATTTTTTTCTTTGTATATGCAAATCAAAATTGCAATATATGTTCACTTTTCTTTTCTCAACTCTGATTATTTGTGTTAACTACACATCTAAGGCTGTTTTCGGAATCAAAGAAATTAAAAACAGAGAAGAACAAAAGGAGAATTTGAGGTTGAAGATGGCCTTCAACTTCGTATTATATTGTTGTTTTCAATGTCATGTTTTCTCTGAAAGTTTGGAAATGATTTTATTAGGAGAGGGTCAAGGAATTTTTACCTCGGAAAAAGAAGAAGATGTGGTCATCTTCAACCTAATGCTCAACTTTCCCTTCCTTAAATATTGTTTCTTAAAACTGTATACAACCCAAGTGGCCAACAGCAATTAAAGATTAAATTCAGTTCTTACCCCATACTTGTCACAGAGCTCAATTATCCCACGAACTTTCTGATACTTAACGTCACTCTTCCATTCGCTCCTCTCTTTTACTGCTGCCAAATCCTCCAGATCAAGTGTCCATACATCCAGCCTTGTCTTGCAAGACACTATACATGAGAAGAAGACACCGTGACTTACTGCTATATATTGGATGATATATCAAAACTCTGAGTGGGGTTTTACGGATACACGGCCACTAAGATTTATATCAGATTGGAATATACAGATCCAAATCGAATCCCGTCTGATATCTTCTGAAATTTACAATAAATAGATCCTATATACAAACATAAATTCTAGCTTACATGGAAGGTTAAGCCAAGGCATGACGCCTAAGAGGGTGACTGTAGAACCAGAGGCGATTACATTTTGAAGAGCCCATTCTAGTGGCCCTTGGGAAAAATCTTTCATTGCATCCATTACTACAACAACATTGCTGCTGCTACTGCTATTGCCACCAGCACCACAAAAAGAGGAGGGATTAGGTGAAAGAAGAAGTTCCTCACCAAATGACCTCTTCTTCGGTGGTGCTCTACCACTACTACTAGAACTAGTAGTTTCCCTACGAATTCGCTTAATGGGAAAGATCATCCTTGTGGTCTTTCTGTTATTATTTTCTTATGTTCAAAGGCGGAATAGAGAGGCTAAACTGAACAAAAAGGAGAATATAAATAGATGAATGGAGAAAGGGATTTGTTTAAGAGATTTGCAGAACTTAAATACTTGAGACTCGAGTCTTATCCTTTCGATCATTCACTTTGGAATCACCGGAGGATACAAACTACAAACTCTCTGACACTTCCAAAGACAAGCATAGTATATTTTTATGTGATCGAGAGCTAAGGCAACTCCAAAGAAGCCGCCCTGAAGGTTGCTAAAAGACGGAGACACCTATTCATCATATGTTTTTCTACTACATTCACTGGGTCTACAATAAGCAATCAATTGAGGAAATGTGTTGTTTGGTTTCTAGTGTCCAGAAAAACACAAGATAGATTGTTTTGCATGAAAAAGTTAAAAAAAAAAAAATACAGGAAGAACCATTTACAATGAAAACAAAATTCATCCAACCAAATGTGATGTCTTTTGCATTGGTTTCATATGTGTTTTCACATTAAGGGCTTATCTTACATGGTTGGTTTAAATAATGTTCAACATTGTCGTTTAGTTTGAGACTAAACATTGTCGACTCTTGCACAATTACTTCAAAATGGTGAATATAAAAGCATATAAATGATCCATTAAGAGGGGTGACTGTTAACAGGTCTGGTTGGGTTCCTAGAGCTAGAGGTCCTCAAAACTGCCACAGTTTGTAAGAGAAGTTGATTCATGCCAGATCAAATTATTTTTTCTGAAATTGATTGTAACAGAGCCAAAATGATTAAGAATCTATCTATCCTTTGCTTATCCTAAAAATAAAGAAACTCAAGAAGAATTGTATAAATGACAATTTCTTTATTATTATTATCTCAGCTACAACAGAACACTCAAATCCGAAGTGAATACTTCATCAACCAATTACCATTGTATATGCGATCAATTTACAACACTCAATCAATGAAAGGTATAAAATCCTTCATCCAATATGTACTCATAGGAAGTAAACTTTGTGAACTAGTCCCAGACTAGAAGAGCCATTTCCAATTTGTTCCACCTATAAGGGATCCGGAATATGTAGAATCAGTTTGATTGGCTTCCTGAAGAGTGAAATGAAATGAGTGAAGTTGACGCAATTCGATCCACCACCAAACATATTGACTTGATACGGCAATGCATGCACTCTTTAAGCTTTTGTTTTTCCCTAAAATGAGCAACAGCAACAGCAGAGAAGCTATAAGAATCTAGTCCATGAACCCAAAAATGGGAAAACAGCTATCAGCAACCTGTACAGTAAGGGTGTGTCTTTCTGTCTCCCCCTCCTCCTACTCAACTTTCCCTTCTCAACAAATTGAGAGGCCTTCCTTCGCTTTTTCCTCTCCTTATCAGACTCTTGCCCCCTATCCAAATCCTCCCACCCACCGAAACTAGGCCTATGCGGGTTACCATCCTTCTTCCAAATTGGATCCTTTTCAGCAGTTGCCACCCATGACTGATAACCCTGTCCTTCCTCACTGGTCCCACTGATTCCATCTCCGTCCTCATCAGTTTCAACATCACTAGCTGCCCTGGTAAATGGTTTCCTCTTGGACCTAGGTCTCCGTTTTGGCCTGTTAGGTGCTCTTCCAAACACCTTATCAATTGCAAGAGACAATGCTGACTGAGCAAGTGGAAGAGCCAAAGCCATCAAGAAAGCTTTTAGACCTGTTGCTAGCAGCATAGATAGAATGATGATCGGAAGTGCCCAACCATAGCTTCTGAATACCTGCACGCATGATTATATTTTCCAGTCAGATGCAGTAAAAACAAGATATAAAATAGTGTGAGGTTGAGTATTTATTTTCATTGATATCACTTTTGGTATAAATGGCTCCAGATCGAGTTGATTTTAGGCTGTGGCTAAAAATGGAGACAAGAAGGTGGATGGAGAAAAAGATCAGAATACAATAAGAACTTCTATGATTAGAAAGGTGTCTAATAAGCCTCTTAAGTTGAAGCATTAACTCGTATGTCATATTGTTTGTTGATGTCTTCATCGTCACTGTGTCATGCCTCAGGCTGGCTCATCATTACTACAAGAACATCAGATATTGCAGAACTAGCAGCACTGGGTTCTATACTTCTATACACTATTCATGCAACTAATTGCTGTGACCTCTAACTTCTTCATGAAGGCTTACAAATTACGAGCTACCTCTTCCCTTGTGCCCATGATGTGCTGCCTCCTAGAGTTCCCCTCGACCTCACCTGACATATTGACACTTCTGAGATTTTGATTTTTTGAGATATCTTAAGTCCATAACCTGATGCAAGATGCCCAGTTTTCAAACTTGTTGCATGGCCAAGTGTTTTAAGAATACTCAACAGTGATATAAGCAATCACCCAGATCAGCATATTTACTGGGATATGGAAATTGTCGTACATTCACTCAGCTTGACAAGTACCAGGCCCAAGAACCATGAGCTTGCCTTGTGTATATACAGGGCATATTCCTCCAACAACTTCTCCTTCAGAAGGTTCATTAAAATAAAACTAAAAAGATGGTAGAGCTTTCCATGCTGACTGCCTCACAATTGAATTCTATTTGTTTTGGCCATAGCAACCTTTGCATGAGGAAGATATTATATTCCTGAACCCTCTGCTCAACCATCTCCTCGGGCATCATGAAGGTGTCATTGTACATGTTGATATCGAATTTGATAGTGTGTTCGACTGATAAGGGATGCAAAGAAGTTGGAAAAAATGGAATAAGGTTTGTTGAAGTGGACCACGTTCACGCTTGCTTCACCCCCGAGCAAAGGACAGTTGGCCTCTAAGATGCCCACTTGCTGACCACTCAGTTGATTCCTTTTGTGCCCATATATACGGCCTTCAAAGGGTCTCTAAGAGCATCAGAAAATAATTCGTGAAATCTACAATTTAGGGGGGGAAAGTTTGTTCGTTCTTTAAGCTCTTTGCACCATTCTGATCTCTACTCTCTATTTAGTTTTATTGGTCGCTTTGTTCAGGATCTATTTCTAGGTTTCTGTCTAGAAATAAATCCACAGGAGAGAGCCTGTTTATATAAGAGATTCAAATATTTGTAATTCGTTCATGAAGCAATAACATTTGATCTTTACTCCGGTAGAGTTAGGCAACTACCAAACCATGTAATTTTGCTGTCTATTTCTTTAATTTTAAGGTCTAATTATTTCTACATATTCTGCTTGTTTCCATGTATCAAATTCAGACCGGTTCTTATTTGAGAGTGGAGGCTTGCACACCCTCTATGCCACAAATTGGTATTAACAAAGTGGCTGGGCCGAAGCCTATGGCAAAGGCCACAATCTGGACTTGATATCCAATACAGCAGGCCTCCTCATCTTCATTTGTCAAATAGCTTACAAATTACAACTTCAACATCAAGCACTTATCCTTCCATTACTATTAAAGTAGGTAGTTTTTTACTGAATTAGTGAAATGCCCATTGTTTCTAAGCAACTTAAAAGCCAGCAAACAAGTAAGAAATGCAATTCAAATGATTGGGGGGGTGTTTGGGGTACCTTGAAAATCCAGATACTATCTATAACATCCTCAAGAATCCCACCTCCACCTCTACTTCCACCAAAATCATCATCAAATTCACCTTCCTCCTCCTCCTCATCTTCTTCATCCGACCACCACTTCCTCCTTTTCGGGTTTCGGAAGCTGGAGGAACCCGAGCTCCGGGACTCATCCCTGAATTGGAATTTCTGACTGTAACGGGGGTTCTCTGCATTGGAGTCCCAATTGGCTGCATTTCGATAAGTGGGGCGCCTGCTATTGGAGCTGCAGTGGGTGTGGATATGGTGAGAAGGGGAGAAGCGAGTGAGGTTTGGGATTTTGAGTGAGGGCTTGGTGGTGGGTTTGCAGTGGTGGGGAGTTAAGTGGAGTAGTCGGGAAGATGATGACGAAATCTTCATGGAAGAGAAGAACAGATGCCTTAAATTTCATTTGCTACCACATGAACCCAAGAACACAGCAGGGGATAAACTGAAGGGAACTGGATATTGTCACCGGCCCCATTTATCACTTATACCACATATTTAAGTTTTTATCATAAATCACTTAAACCATCACTTAAGACTTATCCATCCCTATTCCTATACATTCAAAATGGCCCAACACGATTTGCAAAGAAGGGATAGATTTCACATAAGTAGTCCAACTTGCAATGGCTAGTTGTTCTGTTTGCCTATAAAATTCTGATAATCTTAATCTAATTCATCTACACTCTCACTTTTGCAATTTTCTCCCAATAGCAGCATCTTAACCAATCTCGTAAGCGAGATATAAGGTGTCTTGTAACCCTAGCTTCATTACACTTGAAGAAGAAATATAGGGCTTGGATAGTTACAAGAGAATATTTGATTATTAACTCCAATCAACAAGGCCAAACAATGTGGGACTGCGTACTTGATTCTTTTATTCAAGTTTTGGACGAAAATCCATTCAATCGTCCGCCTAGTACACTCCAACATCGATGGAAAGTGATTCAATCAAAACTATGAATAAAATTCAAAGAAATTTTGACTATATAGAGCATCAAAATCAAAGTGAAAGGACACACTGATAAGGTAAATTACTTATATATTTCAAATTCATTTAGCTATTTATTTTAATTATTTTTAAAATGATGTTTGATTTAGTTTTTCATATCATTTGATTTGGTTTATGTAGCTTATTGACGTAAAAATGCTCTATAGTCAACTGAACGATGAGATGTTTAAGTTTGAGACTTGTTGGACTATACTCAAAGACACGCTTAAGTGGCACCAGTGGAATAGTGACACAGGCATTGTAGTGAAACAAGCCAGCAATAGAAATGTTGGAGGAGATTTGGATGGAAGTCCATCGGATGCTACTCAATTATCCTCCTGTTGTGTGAGACTCAGCATCGGCAGAGGTGGCTTTAAAGGAAGACTCAGATCCGTTCGTACTGAAAATGAATCGTTTGACTAGGCCAATTGGAAGGAACCAAGCAATGTCCAGTCAGCACATTGAATCTTCTTTTTCTAATCCTATCATGGAAGACATTCTCCATCATGTATGGAAAAGATTGGATATGACCATCACAATTGCAGAAAATGAGTTAACATAGACAAATGAAGAGATCATAAAAGACAACATTATGATGATGGATCTTACTGGTTTCAGTCCAATTTAGCAACAATACTTAATGGACAGACAAAACGAGATATTCGAATGACGTCGTACGAGGACGAGTGCCATTCCTTTTAAAGATGACCCTATGGATGGGGTGGCGTCATCCAGATCTAGTTCTGCAACAGGTCTTTAGGTTTGTTGTATTACGTTTATTTATCAAGAAAGACGTGTCTATTTACATCTGTAATATAATTTATTCCTTAATTAAATGTTTTTATTTCGAGAATTTTTTTTATTCCATTTAAAACAATTACAACAATTCAATAAAATCAAATACAACAATACAATAAAAGCAAATACAACAACACCTAACTAAATTAAACTACGAAGTGTTTCCAGAAGCTGCCCATAAATGTTCAATCAAATCATGCTTTAGTTGCCGATTAGTTTCTTTTGAATGCATCCTATGCAAATTCAACAACAATTGTAAAACAGGCAACCATGTGAGTGTCATTGGTACTGGTTCAGACTCATGGGATAACAACGATTATAAGTTTTCAGGATCCAAATCAACTCGTCTTCAATGATCATGTTGTGCAATAGAATACAAATTGTCATGATGGTAGGAAGATCAATTCTATTCCAAAGTCGGGCAAGGCCTTTGTTGATTGCCCACCTAGATTGTAACACTTTGATTGCACGTTCAACATGATTTCAAACACCCTTTTGATATTGAGCAAACAATTGTAGCCTGTTAAATATTGGTTGACTGATGGTCTGGAGAAGAGTGACCCATTTAGGGTATAACCCATTTGAGAGATGATACTCCATGCCATATTGATGATCACTCACTGCAGTATCGTTGGCTATCTCATTGAATAAGGGTGAACAATCTAAAATGTTGATATCATTGTGGGACCCAGCCATACCGAAGAAATTGTGCCCAATCTAGAGTGATCCATCTGTAATGGTTTCAAGGATAATGATCAGTTTATTCATATGGCATGTATGAGTTCTGTGCCAAACCACTAGATAGTTTTTCATTGCATGCAATCCAAACTTCCAAATATGCTTGGAAATCCTCAGGCTTTTGCTTGATAACTATTGAACATTATGTTGAGTTGACTTGCGTAAGTATTGATCACCAGATATGGAGATCACAGACCAACAAAAGCAGTTTAATGTCGCCAATGAAGTGCTTCATCCGTTTCTACACCAGTCATCGAGTTGATCAGCTAGACAACCGTACATAAGCATACAGATTGCGACCATCATCTTTTACAAAGACAAATGGCCTTTCCTATCAATTGCATCGACACCTTGTTGAAAGTAGATATCATTTTCCACCAAAAAAATTCAAGATGCAGACGAATAGACGTTTACTCGATTGCAACGACAAAAATAATATTTCGGATAAGTTAGGTTTGGTGCGAAACAGTCATTCCAGAGTCATACATGGCAATCTTCTCTGCTGCACTCAATGACTTGTCTTCCTTTACGGGGAATCCCCGTGAGAAGAGCCTTGATCTTCTTCATCTTGTTGATATTTAATTGCACAATACACGGCGTGATGATGTCCTCAATGTCTTGAATATGTCTTAGACAAGATTCATCGTCATTTTCTATTAGTTGAAAACGATGATTCTTTCCGGTGCGAGACATTTGTAATTGGCAAAAGTGTGAGTAGAAGAGATGATGAGAGATGAATAAACAAACGTTTACAAAGATAAAACGAAAATTTTGAATGAATTCCTTTTTATAAACTCATTCAATAAATACACATTGGATAATTAAGTGAAGTCAATTATTAATGTAGTACACTAAATAAGCTCAACCACACAAAACAAATTGTATGCATGTCATGAATGTCAGAATGGACAATAATTCATCATCGTTATTATCAAGTAATAATGATGTCTATTATTTGTACTATTCTGCAAAGGATCTCAACCCCACAAAAATATTACACGTATTCAATGTACATGGAAATAAAAAATAAATTAAAAATAAAATATTAGGCTGGTGGTAGCTTGGTTATTTTAAGTTTCAACCTATTTGACAAGCAATTCTCCGACATAACAAAAAACACAAGATATATTTACACATAAATTATAACTTTGTAACTTTGTAAGAGTTGAAAGTTATAACTTTGTAAGATATATTTACACATAATTTACACATCTAATGGCCGACTCTAAAGAAAGTTATAACTTTGTAAGAGTTGAAATCATTTGCAATTTCAGAGTAGTGCACAAACTCCATACTCACTACTTACTAGACCCTAACCATAATCATTTCGGTAATTACACATTTGAATCTTATCAAGTGAGAACGAAACTCATTGTTGGATGAAACACACCAAAACAATAGGAGGTAACAATTAACCAAACACTTATTTATTTTTCTCATCTTATTTTTTTGTAGAAACAATTAACTTATAAAAAAAACTAATATTATCCAAAGAAAACAAAAATTCTTATAAAAACTTGATGGTAAACATTTTCAATTTCGGCTCCGTTTGGTATCCTGTAAAATAATGCAAATGCATTCCTTTGCACGTGGTTACAAAAAAAAAATTGGTGCTTGGTAAGATTTATGTAAAGCGGTTATGGAATTAAAATGCATAACCTTCGCATCTTCACATTATGAGATCCTGCATTATTTTACGAAATAAAACGTCCTGAATTTTTTTGCAGAGAACTCCACATTCACATGTTGGACATTACTTCTTAATAGAATCCATATTCTTAAGAGTAATTATTATGTGAAACTCAATAGAATTCATACTTACTAAATGGAACTCAATAGAGTCCACGATTACAAGAGTTTATTATAATTCAAACTCTTTCAAATAGTCCTTATTTTTCTTACAATTCAGTTATATATTTGAAGAAAATATGTGTAATATATTATATATGAATGCACGTCAATCGAAAAAAAACCCCAAAAATTGTTAAACTAACATTGTTTTTATCTGACTAATACCAAACAACGACAAAGTAATGCACTGAAAACTAATGCATTTGCATTACTATGCAAAATGTATCGCTCGCGAATCCTTAAGATAGGGTTCTCCATGTTGGATTGCCCTTTCTATCCCCTCCCTTATGTGTGGTTATTTCACATCACATAATAAACAAGTGCACAAGATATCCATTAATGGCGGCGAATGACCAAAATTAAATTAACTTTACAAAACAAATTAAAAACATATAAAAAAAAAATCAACATCAAATTTACCCTTAATTTTATGGCGGCGACTTTTTAACACCACATTTTATTGTCCTACATCACCAAACCAATTTTTTTACCTGCTAACACATACCAACGATTTAAACCATTATTTATCTCTTATCTCCGATCCTCCATTCTCAACAACAACATGGAATGGAATAGGAAGGAAAGTGGGCGATCGATTGCAAGGGACGATGAGAGACGACCGGCTATGGCGAGACATAGAGGAGATGAGCCTATGATAGTGGTTGTCTCTTCTTCCCTCCACACTCGATTCTCCTCTTTTTCCCTCCATCGCGGCATCCGTCTAGTTCTCCAATCATTGCCCTTCATCATCATCCCACTATCTCTTCTTCTTCTACACAGCCACATCAGCCATCGTCACCCCTCTTCTTCTTTTCCTTTTTTTTTTCTTGCTCTCGCGATGACCTGTGCGATGATGAATTCCCCATTCGCAGCGGGGTGCATAGGGGCAAAAAAAATTGGCCCTTGCAGAGGCATCTGGAAATAGAAAACTTGCAGTCACACAATGGTGTAGGACAAAAAGGGAGAGGCGTGGAAAAGAAAGAATTAGATTGGTAGTGCTAGACACTAGACCCTATGGCGTAAAAAGTCCCCTACCTAATTTTACGGACAAGGGATGGAACAAATAAAATAGGAACGGTTTCTAGGCTGCACAGAAAAATTGGGGCAACTGGAGTGAACAGTTGACTATAACCCCACTGCCAATGACATTGAGTGGCCCCAGCCAAGTAGTCGGTTTCTTTGTCCTTGACACCTTTATCACTCTCCGACCGCTACACTGCCTTCCACGCTATTTACACACTCTCTGTGTCTGTATGTCTCCCTATCGAAGGAAGAGGAATTGCAGCTCAGCTAAAAAGGGGCGAAAGATAGTAGTTTTTCATATAGTTCCAATGCCTCTACATCTCTTCTTCTTCTCCTATTTATGCTTCTCGGTGTTATGGGGTTTGGGTTTTGCAGCTGATCCTTATGTATTCTACGACTGGACTGTTTCCTATGTCACAGCTTTCCCACTTGGACACAAACAACAGGTAATTCTCCAATTTTTTTTATTTTTATTTTTTTTGTAGCAAATTATGTGTTGCATTCTGTTAAAATTTGCTTGCTTAGATGGTGGTTTCAAATGGGATGGATAGAAAAGAAAGAAATTTGCATTTGAATGTAAGTAGATTAGCAAACCCATAAAAAATTGTCCCAAGTAAATCTCATCTCTATTTACTGAATTCCGTGTCTGTTTAATGTTCATGAATTCTTACAAAAGGTTGGAGTCGAGTTCTAGACTTCTAATCCTCAGTGCAAGCGTTGGAAAATGCCTCAATTATTGAGTTGTGAAAATTGAATTTATGACCTCTTTTGAACCAAAACTGTGATACCATGTTAAATTGCTGTTTAATTTAAAAGCTTAGGCCAATTGAGAACGCAAAATTATCTTATATAATGTGGTTGGAGCTTACACTGGCTGCAGTGGACTTCTAGTCTCAGTAAGTGACTTCTAGTCTCAGTAAGGGTAGCGTGGAGAGATGAAAGACATCCAAGTAAGTGGCTGCAAAAATTGAGGGTTTAAACTCCATAATCTTAACTATGTGAGATGGTGCTCTCTATGGGCATTGGTCTGAAAAGCTCACTCTGTCCATATTTGTCCTTTGATCTATAAAACTATTATTTTCTTTATTATTATTATTATTATTATTATTATTATTATTATTATTATTTTTTTTTTTCTGCTCAGAGTTTTCCATTTCTCAATCACTATACTACTTTCTTTAGGAACCTCTCTCAATTTTGAAACATATCAAAACCTCTCAATCCTGACAGGTTTTGAACTTTGGACTTGTGATACCATCCGCCACACGTCTCACTAACGAGCTACTATATTGGCAGCACTTTTAGCTACGAGGACATCTCCCCCGCTCTTCTTTAATAAGATTTTCTTTCCCTTGACTTGCAACCAACTTAATCCACTGCCTCACCACCCACAACCACTATCACTCAACAGAGTGTATTTCTTCATTCTCTTTCTATATCAACCTTCATCATGACGGACTGACAGAAGTTAGGATTTTAGAAGATATACCCTAGCATGATCAATGCCCTCGATTATAATAAGAAATCATTATATTTGGAGGAAGTAAAGCAGTTTACATGGCCATGGCTCAATTGGGGCGTGGAAGAGTTTTGTACTCTTGAGCAGTTCTGGAAAAGGGTGTGGTTTAGATTAGGGAAAGTGGACGTGATCGGTTTTCGGAAGGGTCCATGGTGTGGTATTGTGCTTTGTTTGAAGCAATTCCCCTGAATTTTATTCCATCTAGGATCATAAACATCAACTCAATGTCTCATTGCTTAGACTATGAATGGTTATTCGTGTAAGTTGGCACAAAGAAAGAAATTGAATGATTGGATTGGGCGCAATTCAGATAAGTTTCTTGGTTAGATTTTATTACCAGGAATTGCTCCAGGGTGGCTAGAGTATCAAGGTTTTTATCTTTTACTATGCTAAAAAAGTATCTAGGGAGACCATGCTTCTCCAAGGATCTCCTTCTTTGGTCTTACTTTTAAATACCATTTGGATATCATTTATTTCTCAAATTATACTTCTGTGTTGAGTGAGATTTTTATTCCTACTCTTTTGCGGAAGGTCTCAAGAAAATAGTGTATGACGAAAAGAATGGCAAAATGTATGAGAGAGTGTAATCATCATGAATCTTTTTAGGTTTGGGGATCCTAAATGAACCCTGCTCACTTTCCCCAAAAAAAAATAAAAATAAATAATATATATATCTTATTTAAACTAGTCTAAGAAAGCCAAAAAAAAAAAGTCGTTGTCATTGCATTTCCTGTCTTTCTAAGATGGAAATCATGAAGTCATCTTATTTTGCTCCATTATGATCAACTTGCTGCAATGCCAAACCATCCATTTAATAGGCTGTTAACCCCTACATTTACTCATACTCAAGTGCCCTAATGACAGAAAGAGTGTCTCATAAGTACCGTTCTACAGATGTAATGAGCTGGCCTAGTGTGTATCATTAACACCTGAATCACTTGGAAACATCACTACACTATAAAATTGCCCGCGGCAACTGTTGATTATCAAACTGAAAATTAACTTAATTTATGAGGCTTCATTTGAGATGCATTCTATCTAAAACGTTGCTAGGAAGGTTTTCATTTATGTATTTTATGCTATTTTATGTACTTATTGGTTAGGAAGCTTGGTTTGATAAAACGATAAGCTGTTGTTGGATGGTTTATCTATTCACATTGTTGATTTCAGGCAATTGGCATTAACGGACAGTTTCCAGGACCCATTCTCAACGTAACGACAAATTGAAATGTTGTAGTCAATGTCAAGAATCATTTGGATGAGCCATTACTTCTTACCTGGTACATGGGGTTACTTTTTGCAAAATGATGACTCTGACAACTGATTATGATGTTAATTACAATCACAATAATTCTCATTTGCAATTATTTAAAGATTATACTAACAATTTGTGAATCGAACGTGGAGTTTATCGAAATTTAGTTCTAACACCACATCTCTTAATAAGATGATCATGATGATATGCATGTAGGAATGGAATACAGCAGGAGGAAAAATTCTTGGCAGGATGATGTTTCCGGGACGAATTGTCCTATTCCTGTTGGCTGGAACTGGACGTATCAATTTCAAGTTAAAGATCAAATAGGAAGTTTCTTTTATTTTCCTTCCTTAGATTTCCATAGAGCTTCAGGGGGTTATGGAGGAATGTTATGCACAACAGAGCGGTGATTCCGGTTCCTTTTGGGACACCAGATTGTGATATACCAATTTTCATTAGCGACTGGTATATCAAGGGTCACAAGGTGTGTGATTTACCCTTTTGTGCAATTTTCCTAAACACTAGCTAGTTTGAATGCTTATTTTGATTTACTAACTCAATAGGACCATAGGATCTGAGGAAAGACCTTGAAGATGATAATGATATTGGAATTCCTGATGGTGTCTTGTTTAACGGATTTGGTCCGTACCAATATGATGAGTCGATTGTCCCTGCGGGTATTCCCTTTGAGATGATAAAGGTTGAACCAGGTGCTTCGGTTGGTATTGTTGGGAAGTACTATATAGCTTTCATACTTTGTTGTAAGACCTTACACAAAATGCGAAATTTATACTTGGAATTGCATTAATGTTCAATGACAATTCTTTTTATTGCCAACTTTTTGTGCCAATTCTCCGCCAAGGATCATGAAGCTTGCAAGACTAGGCATCCTTCTTTGCGCAATGCTTAAGTAATCCTTGCATCTCATGTCCTAGTGCCCTTACTTTGATACTGAATTTGTCTCCTTTTTGTTAAACAGGAAAAACCTACCGTCTTCGTGTGCATAATGTTGGCACCCTGACGAGCTTAAATTTTAGAATTCAGAATCACAACCTGCGGCTTGTAGAGACAGAAGGTTCATACACAGGTCAACAGAACTATACGAGTATGGATATCCATGTTGGACAATCATATTCTGTCATGGTCACAATGGACCAAAATGCTAGCAGTGATTACTACATCGTTGCTAGTGTTAGGTTCATGAACTCGTCTTCCTTGTCTAGAGCCACAGGTGTTGCGATCTTGCACTATGCTAATTCTCAGGCCCTGCTTCAGGTCCTCTTCCTGAGCCCCCCCAATGAGTTGGACACATTTTTTTCCATCAACCAAGCAAGATCCATCAGGTGCTATATGTGCTATATACGTGTTTTTTTTTTTTTTTTTTTTTCCGCATTCATGTTGGTGCAAAGCTATTTAAAAATGATACGGCACTTGGAGGCCTCTTCTACATGATAAAACAATGTTACTATGTAATCACGAACAGTGTAGTCCAAAATCTTCCGATTCAATTCAAATCTTATTGCAGTAGATTTAAATCAGACAAAAAAATCGAAAACAAACAAATCATACGATTTGATTTGTAAATTGTGTTCCAAATTGCAATTCACGGTTTGACCTTGAATCGTGCGATTTGATTTTGTAGGCCTAAGATGATTTTTCAAAGCTTTTAAACCTGATTTTATTATGTTTATTTGGGTTTTTATTAATCGTTGCATGTCTCAAACTTTGAAAGAAGACTATTTGACTAACACATTATTCATATACCACTATACCAAGACATATTCAAAGAGTCAGACGCTTCAAGTCACAAAACAACTAAGGGAGTGCTCTTTTCACTGTCTAGTACTTTTTATATTATTTGGATGATCTCCCCAAAGGAACACTCTAAACACCATGAAGAAGGCTCTTCTTGGAGTTACTTATTTTGCCCTTGTGGAAATTTTAGAATGATTGATGTCATTTGACAGTGAAATTTGAGGTTATTATTTTATTTTTTTGAAATATATTATTTTATTATGTGCATGAAAATAAATAAATACATCTATGTATTGTTTTGGTATTTTCTATGCTACACTAGAAGGTCTTAAAAATCTTATGATTTATGATATCATTTACAATACGATTCAAAAGACACCCCTTCCGATTTGCCTACTAATCTACAATTCAACTACCTTGGTCACAAATCATGACGACTTGCAATGTGCACCGGATACCCTATGGTTTTATCGATGCAAAAGAATGTTGCTGTACTTAATACTATGGAATTCAACACTGAGAGAGAGAGGGTGGGTCTGGGTCAGATAAAAGAGAGATTTTCTTGGAGGAGGGGAGGGGGCAAGGAAATCGTGCTCAACCGATATTATCACTATTTTGCGACTGCCTTTGAAATGAAAACATGAAATTATGCTGCAGTTTTGTTTTGTAAAATTGAATATCAAGGATTTCTCCTAAGCTAAAAATAAGAACCAAGCAGGGGATGTCTGCCGATCTCCCTTACTTTATTTAGTGTTGTTGATATGATTAGTTGTCTTGAAGGCATCCTAGTCAAGATTGATTCCCCCACCCAACACACCACACAGTTTTTATTTCTCTTTTTCTCTTGTTTTACTTTTCTGTTAACATATGAGATGAGATTATGATCCAACTGTAATGTTCAGCTATCCACAATACAGTGAATGCATTTCTTTCAGACAATTTAATGCTTCCTTATTTCTCCTAATTCTCAGATGGAATCTCTGCGGGTGCTGCTCGTCCTAATCCACAGGGATCTTTCAAATACGGTGATATCACTGTTACAGATGCTTGTCTTGCACAACAAACCTGCAGAGCTTATGGGTGGGAAGTGGCGAACTTCCCTGAATGGCATTTCATACATTGCACCAAAAACTACCCTGAAGCTTGCTCTCAGCAATTCAACGTGCCTGGAATTTTCAAGCTTGATTTTCCAAATAGAATGATGAATAGACCGTCAAAGGTCGATACATATATTATAAATGGTACATTCAAAGGTTTTGTGGAAATTATATACATAACTGTACAAAGCTACAACATGGATAGCCATGCTCTTTGTCGTGGGGTAAGCACTTATGTATCACATTCATGTTTTTGGGCTCCACATCTAGAAAACTGAATTTTCTGCTTCATCTGGATTTTAGAATGGATTTTGGAGTTTGGACAGAGAATAGCAGAAGCACTTATAACAAGTGGGATGGAGTTGCTCACTGCACTACACAGGCAAGCATATCTTCAGCATTTAGCTTCTAAGCTTCACGGATGCACAAACAATTAATGATTCTAGCAGCGATTCAACAAGTGGAATTTCCAGAGAACTTTTATTTTTCTCATGTTTCGTTTGAAGAATTAACTAATAATAAGAAAGAAGATATGTTCAAGAATAACAATAACCAGTTTTCATACACCACAACTTAAATTACAGGTGTTTCCTGGAGCCTGGACAGCAATCTTGCTTTTCCTAGATAGCGCAGGCATGTGGAACTTACGTTCACAGAATCTAGATTCATCGTATCTGGGGCAGGAACTTTACGTAAGTGTGGTTAATCCAGAGAAGGGCAAGTATCCTTTGCCTGACAACACAATATTCTGTGGCTTGCTATCCTTTTTACAGAAGTAAGATTCTAGAGAGTTTTCTTCTGTTACTTTTTTTTTCCAGTTCCCCTTACATAAGCTACATCTGGCTTAGTTATAATTTGACCAGCTATTTCATAGAGTTTATAGCACATGCTGCTTTCCATCACCTATATGGAGAATGTGTAAATTGCAGTCTGAATAAGTTATCAACCCATGTTGTCTTTCAACAGGTTACACAATAACCTGTTGGGGGGCTGCAATTTGCATGTCTTTGGGCTGATCATGTCCCTAATATTCTACAAGATCAGATGAAAAACAGTCTATGATTTAAGCCAAGTTGATGCAGCCTTAGTGGTTTGAAAAGGTTATAGCTTATCTATTGAATGGATTGACCCTTTCGATCTAATGTATATCCATCTTGTTAATTGCAGAGATCAAGTGCGCCGAGTAGTTTTTTCTGGGGCAGCACCAATTTCTATGGCAATTGGAAGAACAATTTTAGTTGCATTATTTGTGACTTGGTTCAGCACTTACTTAAGATAGCCTGGTGTTCATAACATTGTGTTCACTAAAAAATTAGTTTTATTATGAGATTTCACTTGTAGAGTGTTAACAAATGTATTGCAGAGAATATTCATCTGCTGTAGTTCAAATATGATATCCGCACCTATGTATCAATTCTTGTATAACTTTGTCATAATTGAGATTTTAGGTAAAATTGAATGAGAAATCAGAGATTAGAGAATTAGAGACCATGCCTTTATTAGGTTTATACGTCGGTGCTTTTTTTTTTTTTTTTTTTTTTTCAACTTTCAACTTTCAAAATTCAGAGCTCTGCCACTCTGCTAGTTTGGATTTTGAGCTTTGCTAGGGGTTGAGGGAAAGGAGCAAGGGATGGGTGTAACCCCCATCCTCCTCGAGATGAGCGCATCGCTCTGAAGATGCGTGTCAACGCTCATCTCGAGGAGGACACCACCCATACCTCGCTCCCTTTCCCTCGACCCCTAGAATTTTCGTTGGATTTTACAGAAGTTTTCAATGAAAACAATCTGGCCAAAATCATTTACATTCTGTTTTGCTATTTATGTGGTCGTGTGTGGTAGGTTTCTAGCCTTGAGTTATAAACTTATAATAATGCGATCTGTGACAGTCTACCACAATGAAACATGTCCAAAGGCTTAAAACCCAGACATTGCTTAATTCCCATACTGAAATTTTCTTGCTAACTGTCAAACTCACTCGATCCTTCCCAGAGTCACATTTTGTTAGCACGGGCAAATGCAACTTGTTTCATCTACGTTTTCTAGTAAAAATTGAAGACACGGAGCCATGAAATTTATTTGATAAAATTGTAAGGAATACAAAATCAAAATTATTCCATAACAATGAGACAAACGTTTTACATTACAATTACACAAAGGTTTAGTAAGTAAAAATGGGACCCCTCTAATAAATTAAATTCAACTAAACTAAACTAAATAAGATGAGATATTGAAGTGATGATGAGTGCTTGTGGTTGAGGAAACAGAAATACCAGCTCGTTTGAGTGATTCAAACAGAGGGTTCACCAATTTCCTGTAATGAACCGGCTTGGACAGAAGCTCTTCTTCGAGATCGATTTTGAGAGTGGAGACTCCAATTTCATTGAGTCTGATCCCTAATTTGTCTCCAACCCTAGCTGAGATGGTTGTGTCCCAGAACTGGTGTGATCTAGGGAACCGATTCAGCTTGGCTTTATACTGAGCCACAAATTCCTGCTCCCCGGAAGAAGCCATTGCCACGATCGAATCGGTCGATGGGTTCGTCACTTGAGCTGTTACTTTTCTGCAACTCAGTATCAGTTTTAGAAGATGATGTTGTTTTGTTGTTGCCATTGTATTCTAGTGGAACAAGTGGGAATTAAAACACTGTTTGATTGATGAGAGCGAGGTTTATTTCAGGTTTTGATTCATTATTACGAAAATGCCCCGACTAGATTTTGTGTATCTCGAGGAGGACTATTGGCTGCTGTCAAACTAGGGGTGACAATTTGTGACACAACAAAATCTGCAATATGATTAGAAATAGGTTAGTTTTAATTGACATGTCAAATATCTTTCAACAATTCAGCATTAGTATTTAGTGTTTTATATATATTTTAAAATATTTACGGCGAGTATAGAGTTCTAACCCAATATTTAATGTGAGAGGAATTAATAAATAAATAACAACGATGTTAATGGAGTACCAACTCAATGGCATGTCTGTGGTAATGGAGTACCAACTCAATGGCATGTCAAATATCTTTCAACAATTCAGCATTAGTATTTAGTGTTTTATATATATTTTAAAATATTTACGGCGAGTATAGAGTTCTAACCCAATATTTAATGTGAGAGGAATTAATAAATAAATAACAACGATGTTAATGGAGTACCAACTCAATGGCATGTCTGTGGTGGATTGAATCACACGTTAACATGCGTGACCCATTTGTAATTGAATTGATTTAATATTATGGAAAAATGACATGCAACCCGATTAGAGGGAGGAGACCAACACGAAGTTGGGTCAAAAAATAGTTAACTTGGAAAATTTTGTAGCGAGATGTTGTGGACCAATATGATCCCCTCCTTTTGAAATGAAATAAATAAAATTGATATCCTCCTCAAGAAGTTTATCCACTGAAAAAACAAAAGAAGCCGAGCCTGTGCAAGAATTTGGCAATATGGGAACATGACCATCACTGCCTTTCTTCCCGCTCCGCCTTCTTCACACCCATTGTTTGGTTTCAGCCTCCGACCCCAAGTTCATGTACTCAATAATATTACATCAATATCCACCACCCCCATCACCACTGCTCGCCATCCATTGCCATTACAGCTACAAGGTTTGTTTTTTCTTACATTTATTTGATGATCTTTAATGGGATAGCTTTTAAATTTGGTTTTTGTTGTTTGAAATGGTGCATTTTATGTTCTTGTAGTTATAAAAGGTGATTCTTCTAGCAGTACTACCACGGGTATTGGCAGTATTAGTGATGATGGTGATGAAAGAAGTGACAAGGAAGTGGAGAAATTGGTCGAGGGGATGGACTTTGGTGAGCTTTGTAATGAATTTGAATGCATTAGTAGCCCTTATGTTGAATCCACAGCAAGACAATTAGCCAGAGACATTCTAGAGCTTCGACAAGGCAATCGTGCTCTTGGTACCTTCTCTGCCACTGTCAAATACAAGGTAGTTGACTAACACACATAGGCAATGCATACTCTTGTTTTTCAGTAATAGCCTGAGCTTTTCGAATGATGTGGTGGTTCAGAATTGTTGTTAAACCAACTATGTTTTTCTGAATTCAATTCCTCAAGAGAAACTAAACATGGTCGAAGTGTTTTCATATAAAGATTTTGTGTTAGATAGAAGAAAAATGAACACCTGACTGAAGAAAATAATTAGGACCCCCAGGGATGCATGGGTTTAGCTTCACCAAGCAAGACATTTGAGTGTCGAGAGTTTTATAGAAACGGAACCATGGAAATTCAGATTAAAACATTATAGAGAACCGGAGTTGAGAGGATTGCCATGATTCTGTTTTGAGATTGGTCTTTCCATTGGTTTAACAATTAAAGTAATACAATGTTTTACCCCAATCAGGAAAAGTGCAAGGGTGGGTATAAAGTTGAATCATTGTGTTTATTGATACTGGCAATCACACTCAAACTTCAATAATTTTATTAAGAATTTGTTGCAATTTCACTTGCAACTTTTAAGAATTGAAAAGATTGAGGTTTTAGGTGAGTGTTGTATCATAATCATGAATTGTAGTGCTTAAGGTTGATTAATGTAGTTAGTTTATCTTTGGAGGATTATGCAGAGGTAGCTAGAGAACCTACACTTAGCCTAATGTTGGGTTCACTAACAATTCTATGTTGTTGAGATCTGAGACTAAAATTTGCATTGATGGTGGTGTCAAGTGGTAATGGGGTAATTGTTGTACATTTGTTGATAGTAGTTCTATGACTTGGCGCAACAGGGAGCAGAATGTCGTTGCTTTATCGAAAGCGGAGGCAAAGTACGAGCCATGACACAATTTTTAAGATGCTATGAATTAACTCTCTACTTGAGAAGATGGGCATTCTTGTTTCCTTGCCTGTGTGGATGTATTATGACAATTAAGCCTATGCTCCTATGCAGAAGAGGATTGTTTCTCTTGTACTCTCTATAATCTTTTTAAATATGCGTTGGCTGATGTGCTGTAAGACTCAGAAGTGGAGGGGGATGTTAGTTGAGAGTTCATATTTTTTTTTTTTGGGGGTGTGTCACGTAGTCTGTCTCTCTATGTAACCAGATGGTTGTAAATACTCATAAGTTCCAAACAGAAAAAAAGAAGTCATGATAGGGATACACAACCAGTATTCGTACCTACTGACCCTGCTGCTATACCACCATTACTACTTTCTTCATCTATTTCCAGGCCTGATGAACTCATTTCTACTAGAAGAGTGTGTCAGTGTCACTATGACTATGTTGAGCTATGGTGTTGGTACACAAGGCAATGTCTATTTTAAACTATGTTTGGCACAAAATGCATTTGGTCCACCTTAAGTATACTGACCACATCATTCAACTTTCTCGATATTCATTAAGAGGAGTTATATTTCATGAGGCCTGCATCTTTAAGTTGTATTCCTCATATTGTAGTGGATGTTTCAACTGCTTACCAGGTGGCCGTAGTTATTTACTGGGGTATTTCCACTTTCACCAATTAATGTGCCATGGATCTTTATCTTCTGTTTCATTTCCTTTTTTTATTGCATTTTACCTACAGTTGTTAACCTCAGAATTTTTCCCTTGGATTCTCACAAATTCCACAAACTAGGCCTTCTTCTAGATGAAGTTTGAGAAACATACAACTACTGCAAGTCTTGAGCAGTTATTTCATAGATGGATAGATTTCCATATACTGTTTTTCAAAACATGACTTCTATGTATAATGAATTTTTTTTAGTCATCCAATATTTTCAGTCGATAATTGTTTGACATTAAAGCTAGTGTAGAAAAGAAGAAAAAACGTTTCTAGGATATATTGAAACGGGTGCTTTGTTTACTTATACTGGAAGGTTCTGTACAGTGTCCTTGAGTATGTTTTTGCACTTGTAATTTATTTTTTAATTCATCCATCAACCCTCCTTAGTAGCCAACTGCTTGTAGATTTTCAAATCGAGAATGAGCATTTGATATTGATGATTCTTATTTGTAACTTTCGCCAAAGACTTGGATTTGCCTGATATACTGGTTTTTTTTAAATGATTTACTGAATATTTTGTGGTATCTTAACTGCAGGACCCACTTAGAACTTTTACTGGTCGTGAGAAATACAAGAGGCCTCTATGGGTCACTAATGCACTAGATAAACCTTCAGTGGTAAGATCTTCTGCTGCTTTATTTATTCAATCTTGGCTTGCATATATAAGAGAGGTACTTCCTCATTTTTATACAATCTCACAAGATCATCATACCTGCCACAACCATGAAGCATGACACTGCAGTATCATGCATTGTCTTTGCTTAGCTCATGCAAGTTACACACCTTGTACTCATACAACTTCTTGTGATTGGTTGTGGGTTCGAAAGTCACAAGCAGAGTCTAATGAATTTCATATTTATTGAAAGCTCAATATTGCCCTGTTGTTTAGCTTATGGACATGGATTAAGTGGCATGGCTGCTTAGGTTGACCACAGTAAAAACAAATGTTTATGTGACATAGTTGCTAGGTACTAATGACTGTCAATTAACGTCCCGATATGGTTGGAATAAAAGAAGATAACTTTGCCATGTTTCCTATGTATGTAAAGCACTTCTCAGAATCAACTTTATGTTATTTTATTTTTTTCATCAGACCTAGTGTAGCAGTCTGCCTATGATGTGCAGGCGACACGTTATGTTTTAGCATTTTTATACCCTCAAACTAACAAAAACCAGCACTACTTCAGATGAAACTGAAATGCTTTGCTCTACTAAAAGACCTTAGGGAAAACCTCCTATGTTAAGTACTATCCAATTAAGTACAATACAAAAGAAATAAAATATTAACGAACGTCTATCATTTGACACAACAATGTACATACATGGAATGCCCAATGCAGAAAGTGAAGGAAGCTACAACACCTGAGAAAGCCAGAGCAAAGATCTGTTATGAATCATGAAAGTAAAACAACATGGTGCCAATCAAAATCCACAAGAGTACACAACATCCTCAAACATCACACCAGCCAGAGGACTTTCATGCATCACTCCAAAATGTTTTCTTCCAATTGAGAGAATCCACACTCTATGATCTCTTGCATGCAGTTCAAACCATTTATATGATAGCTACCATTTAGGTTCCTTTCACGTGTTTGCTTCACAAATATCAAATCAACACTTTGCAGTGGCTTCAGTTTATCAGTCGCTTTGGAGATGTTGACATTTGTAACAGACGGTAGGTCTTAAATTTGGATTGGTGATTTTTAATAGCAAGTGTTACTATGTAAGGTCTTGATAATTTTTTGGTTCACCAATATCCTATTCTCTAGCTGAAGGAAGTTGCTCTCTCTCTCTTCCAACTCCCTTAATTTCTTTGGTAGACCGAATTTGCAGGGTAAGGTAGACACAATATATATTGACTATACTGTTGTGGTTTTTGTTAATGATTCTGGGTTGTTTGGCATTCTATAGCTTTTTTTCTGGCTTGCCTCTGCAGTACTATATCAGCCTTTTCGACCGTTAATTTTTTGGTTTATGACATATTAACTGGGCCATGTTAGCCACGCGTATTTAAGACATATGCTATGCTTAATGTTGCAGACGGTACAGGAAATGTCGATGCTTTCAACTAGCCTGCTGAGTATCAGGTGGACAATCAAAGGGATTCCTAAAAACATAATTGCCAGTATAGGAGGAGATGTGATAGTTAGAGTGACTTCTCAGTTCACTCTAAATCAGATAAGTGGCCAAGTAATTGAACACGAGGAGTTCTGGGATTTATCTGCATCTTCAGTCATTGCTAAGGCATATTTTTGGACATCTCGAAGACTTTTTTCAACAATTGAAGCTGGAAAAGACACCGCTGAATTTCTGAAGAACATGGCAAATCGTTTTTCATTGGAAAAGGAGAACCGGGAGATATATCCTGATCCTTCTGGTGATCCAACAAAGGTAATTAAGATTATATTTGTTTATTTTCCTCACAACGTCACTTTTATGGGAAAGTGATGCTCCGGCTTTTATTATGCTAGCTGATCCTAGATCAAAATTAGAAAAAGTTTTGGGTGGTTAACATTTCTTATAATCCCATGACATATAACCAAAGGAAAACCTTAGCACACCAGGGATAGCTTCCTGTGCCTACTCATTATGATTATGTTTGAGAATAATAGTACTCTTTTGGTGAGAAGCTGAAGCTTCTAATCTTATGGTTGCATATATACCATCCTAACTCAACCGCTAACGAACTAGAAATATACACTTTCAGTTCATTCTTTATGGACAAAAACCTTTGTGCATTAAGATGCGAATAGGCAAATTTTTGGTATAAAAAGAGAAAGAAGATGATTGACTAATTGCAGAGAAACATGTGATTATAGTCTTCAGTCATAAATATTTGACTTACTTCTGTTCAAATGTATAGAAAATTCCGATTCTCTGATTTTTGTGGCAAACTCTAAAAGGAAGTTTTCATGTTGCCATCTGACTAGAAATTCCTGAAAGTTTATGAATTAATCATATGTTCCAGGATGATGCAGTTCAAGTTGGAACTGCAGAGGATAGTTGCCAAGAAACAAAAAAACAAGCAAGACCAAGGCTAACACCTTCAAAGATTTCTTTAATAATTCTCAATAATAGCATCATAGAGTTCATTTCATTTCTATTATATATAGTTGTACTAGGAAGATTAAACAACAGGACAATAAAGTCCTTTGACAATTTTCTAGGCATAATAAGCTCAATTAGTCTTGGAGTCTGATGCTTCTTTTAATCTCCCTCCTTGGCCTGTCTCTTGCTATGCTGTAGTCAATTAATTCTGGTGCAGCAGTAATATCCTTGCCAGTTGTATCATCAGTTGGTCCTCCATCATTTAATGTGGCTGATCTGCAACCATTCTATGAAGATGACGTTGAGCAGGAGCCAGACTCGATGACGAGTCCTTTTCAACCGGGGGAGAATGATGGAGGACCAACTGATGATACAACTGGCAAGGATATTACTGCTGCACCAGAATTATAGCATAGCAAGAGAGGCCAATGAGGGAGATTAAAAGAAGCATCAGACTCCAAGACTAATTGAGCTTATTATGCCTAGAAAATTGTCAAAGGACTTTATTTTCCGGTTGTTTAATCTTCCTAGTACAGCTATATATAATACAGATGAAATGAACTCTATGATGCTATTATTGAGAATTATTAAAGAAATCTTTGAAGGTGTTAGCCTTGGTCTTGCTTGTTTTTTTGTTTCTTGGCAACTATCCTCTGCAGTTCCAACTTGAACTGCATCACAGGACATGATAAATGCAGGTTTCATTAACACAGATTCATCCTAATTTATATGTATTGATTGTCGTTATGTAATTTGCATGTGGTCATATAGCTAGAATGCGCTAGAGAAATGATTTAATCGGTACGTGAATTTAGTAGTTCATTTATATGTTGATGCATTTTGTTACACTTTACACCCATGGAGCTAGAATATACTTGCGCACTACCGTTGTTGACATCCTTTTTTTCTGCTTTGAGTCAGTTCTTTCAAACCGATGATAGCTTTCAGAGAGACGCCTACCAGATTGCACTCTTCCTAGCACTTGTCTATTTGGTTGTACAGTTCTTGAAGACAACTCTCTAGACATGGCTTCCTATATATGGTTGGTGGATTTTGTACATGTTATTAACATATGCTTCTTGAGCAGATATTAATCTGTTTTTGTTCTTTGACATGCCTACGGCTAATATTTTAACCTATTTTTTGTATATTCATGCTAATAGTATTGCCACGTTCAAATGGTATATATTTTCACTGAAATCAGTCACCGAAGATTGTGGATTTTGGTATAAGGTGCATGTGAACTAACTTTACAGATGATGGATGCATTGCTATTCACAGAGTTTTGTTTACGAGTTCACTTATATTAATATTATCATTATTATTATGATAGGGCAGTATATTGTTGGGTCCTTCGGGTTTTGGTGCTTTTCATTGGTTCGATGAGAACACATTCCCTTTGAGAAGTATGATGGTATTAGAGACATCATCAGACATTGGAGTGCTCTTGTACTATATGTTTCTAGTAGGAGTAGAGATGGATGTTAATTTGGTGAAGCAGAGTGGTTGACAAACTCTAATCATTGCAGCGTGATCTCATTGTGGATTCTATCACTCTTAGAGCGATTTTTGGGTGATCTTATCAAAAGGGTGGATGTAGATGCAAAATTCCACCGGATCACTTGCTGATCACGTGGAGCCATCTGCATAAGATAGAATCATGTGCTGGTCACGTGAAGTAATCTGCATAAGATAGAAGTTAATTATTGACACCAACTACACCAAATTGACATTTTTGTAACAATCCAAAAAAAGTAACACTTTTGAGCTATAACAATCCACAAAGTAATTTTACACATTTTCACAAACAAAGTGATTCAATAATTGTATCACCACAAATAGTATGAGGTTACAAGTGATGCTATACATGGTGATCTAATTTATTGTATCACTTTTTTTATGTAGCTATTTTTCATTTTGTTGACTAAATTTTGTTTTGACTTGAAATTGTTTGGTGGATTGCAATAGCTCAAAAGTGTTACTGTTTTTTAAGTTGTTATAAATATGCCAATTTGGTATAGTGACTGGTGTGGTGTCTGCCACGAGGACTCCGATGTCAAAGTTAAAACAATGTATTCAGAAAAATGTTTATATCTCTATATTTGGAGAGATAATTCTGAATTAAGAAAGAGTTATCTCCAGATGGCTTTGTGTTTGACTATTTATAGAGGCAGAACGAATAAACTGTTGGCAGATAAGTGAGACACGTGGCAGATTAGTGAGACACATGGCAGATGAGTGAATCATATGCTTGGAGGCGGTTGTAACTTCTCTTAGGTAGTTGTAACTTCCGTAGATAGTTGTAACCTTCTGTTGGCGGTTGTAACTTCTTGTTTTGAGTCACCTTTCCAACAAGCTTGGGTGCTCAGCTGAGCATGGTGGTTAGCATCGAACACTACTCTGCTGAGAAATAAATGTTCTACTGAGTTGCATTAGGCCCAAACTTGGGTTTTCTCTACTTGTAACTTTCATAGGTAATATTCGTTCTTCTCAAGAACATCTTAAATCTTTGGACTTCCTTTTCCTATTGAGCTAAGGATTATTTTTTACTCCCACAAATGCCCCTCGTCTCATTTACTTTTGAGTTGACCGTTTTTCTTTTCCTTCTTACTTAAAAGCATAGGAGATGTATTTTAACTGATGAGCCCCGCCAAAAATAGAAGTATAATGCTCCTAATTTGGCTGACTTGTCTGTTTCTATTGATACAAGTAAAGGATCTACATGTAGAGGCTTCTGTTGTTGTTGAAATGTAGTCTGTTGAAGACAAAATGATCTGCATGTTGAAGCTTTTGGTGTAGATGAGGTGGTCTACCAGATGAATCATACATAGTCATTTCATGGTTCTTGGACTTTGTCCAAATAGAGGATCATCCATAGGTGAATAAAACAAATCCTGCTTCGGCATCCTGGTGATTTGATGACCCATCCTATATAAATGGCACATATCTTTGGGTTGACCTGTCCATGTTTCAGCATGAGTTGAGAAGTCTTCATTTATTGAAGGATGTGACACTGATCTACTGGCTGACTTTGTTTCCCCGGTTGAAGTGGGAACGAATTTTACTATGAAATTTGCTAAGACTTGAGCCTTTATAGTTGCTATCGGCCGGTAGATTTTGTTGAAGAACGCAACACTGATCTGCTGGCTGACTTTGTTTTTCGAGTTGAGGAAGACTTGAGCCTTTACAGTTGTCCTCGGCCGGTAGATTTTGTTGAAGGATGAGACATTGATCTGCTGGCTGACTTTGTTTCCCCGGTTGATGAGGAAATGAATTTTGCTAAAGCTTGAGTCTTTAAAGTTGTCTTCGGCCAGTAGATTAAGTTGTATTGGTTTAACTCTATTGCCCATTTCATGAGTTTTTAACAAACATCTGGAGGAAGTTGTGCCCCCAACTCTTCGCTGATGAGAACTGAGCTAACTACTGCGTTTGAAACTGCCAAGTAGATGTATAGGTTCTCTCCTGGATTTGTCTGTTGATCTACTCAAGAATCAATCCAAAGTTGTTGCTCTACTAGTGAGACTTTGAATTTCTTTTGGAGTTGATGGTGACTTCATGTCAAGTAGTGGTCTTATTTGCTTTTATGATCCCTAAACTTTGTGTATGTTTGTTGGTAAACTGACTTAGAAATATTTGCATTAAGGGCACAAAAGTTTGATTGGCCTCTTTCATGAGTTTCCAATATGCTTAAGTCGGAATTTAAGCATAACTTGAGAAAATTAATCATGGATTTAAATCTATTTATCTTGGACATTGCACGGAAATATTGTGTGATCTGCTGATCATTTGACCAAAACTTAAAGAGATTTAAGTAGTCCAGAGTAAGATGCTTCTATGCTCTGATTGATTAATTGAATTACCCACTCACGAAGAGTGACACCCTCTACTGAGGTGTGATCTTCTACTGAGGCATTTGATTTGTGTGGCCTGCTGATCACTTGACTAAACTTAAACAGATTTAAGTAGTCTTGAGTAAGATGCTTTTATGCATTGAATTACCCACTTATGAAAAGTGTCATCCTGTACTGAGGTGTGATCCTCTACTGTGGCATTTTGCTTGTGTGGTATGTTGACCAATTGACTAAACTTAAACGAAATTTAGTAGTCTTGAGTAAGATGTTTTTATGCATTGAATTACTCACTCACGTAGAGTGTCATCCTCTACTGAGGTGTACATAAATATTTGTATTTCTAAATGTCTTCTGTTGTATGACATGCAGATTGAATTCTCGTATTTCCCAATTTCAACTGAGGAATGTGTGTTCTTTGCTGAAAAACAAAATAATGTATCATCTGATGTGGTATATGTAAATATTTGTTCAGATCTTTTCTTTGCAGGTCTTCTTTCATTGATGGCGGTCTCTTCGGCCAAGGTTGGTTCTTCTCGTGGAGGATTTGATTGACCGAAACGGAAAACACTGTGTATGTTCTACTGGATGAGGAGTATCTTGTTAAAGAGATAAAATACAACCAAGTTTTTATTACATGTACATTGCATTTTTTTTTCTAAGAAGTTAAAAATGAAAAAACTATGGGACGCCTCAACTTCAATCTACTTTGTGAAATGGTCGGTTGCCACAATCATCAGATTCTTATGCACCGGAGAGTTTGATTGATCGAAAAAGTGAACTCTGTGTATGTTCTACTGGCTGAGGGGTCTCTTGATGGGGAGCGTGTTCTAAATTTGTCACCATTTTCTTTATCCTCTTTCTAATCTACATTTGTTTGTGCAGGTTGACTATCTTTCTCAGGTATATCTGGTGCCTTAGCACTATTTTTTTCGTCATCCCACAATGCACAATGCTCTGCCATAGCGAAGATGTCGGTAAGAGTTTTGCCCGGTTTCATGGTCAATTTGCCATACAATATGTGATCTGCGGGCAGATCCTTATTAAAAGCTAATTATGCAATTTGGTCATCACACCCATTTATGCTCGCCCTTTCTGCCTTAAATCTTTTGATGAAATCTCAGAGATATTCATTTGATTTTTCTTTATGTTGAAGAGGTAGTCAGCATGTTTTTTTATGGTTTGACATAATGAATACTCTTTTGTGAAAATAAGGGAGAACTCTCCAAAATTGTTGATCGACCGATGGGTCAAAGTGTGAAACCAATCTTAGGCCACTCCTTGTAAAGTCATTGCAAATATTTTGCACATAAGTGGGTCATCATTTTTGTGTAGAGTCATGAGACTTCGAAAATGCTTCAAGTGTCTCTCAGGATCAGAATCTCATTTGAAATAAGTAAAGGTTGGTATGGTAAACTTTGCTGAAGGAGGATCCCCTTCAATGTAATTTGTAAAAGGTGAAATGTTTACCAAGGCCACCTCTCTGCACAGGGTATCATCTGGATTTCTCATAACTTGTAAATTCATCAACTGTTGTTTGACCATTCGTGCCACATCATTTGCTCCAAGGGCTTGTGTGTATCCTGCTGATTGACCATATGGTGATTTCGATTCTGATTATCTGCGGTAGATGACTCCTCATATTCTGAATTTGATTGTGACTTACCTGCATGTGAGTGAGGTAGAGTCTTAATAGGATTCACCTGAAGGCTCCTGTTGATTTGACGAGCCTTTGAATGTGGGACGTGGGACAAATTAGTGTAGTGATCTAGATCTAGTCCCCTACGTTGTTCGCATTCATTGGGATTCTATCTTCTACGCCGACCACTTATATTGGGTGTAGTCTGCGGTCCTAGCCTTGAGTGCACAATTTCTTGGGAGCCCAACCTTGAGAAGACTTTCGATTGAGGTCCGAGCCTAGAGTGCACATTTACTCATGGCCCTAATCTCGAATGAATGCTTCCAGAGGGATTGTTTCCCTTTGATGGATGACTGCTTCCACTTCTATGCGCATGATCTGCTGGTAGACGGTGATGTGTCGTTTACCTTGGTTGTTCGCTCACTAATCACTCTACCACCTGGGTTTGATCTTCCAATATTTTGGCCAGATTGGCGATCTGACCTGCAAGATTTTCTTGTTGTGTCATCTTCATTTGGCTTGTGGCAGAAGGTTGCAATTGATGATTAGCAGGCGGTAGCAGACCCACTATCAGTGGTTGTCCGACCGATAACGGTTGAACCCATGATGACGATGACAACCTAGTACAAGCAAAATACCTTGTAACTTATTTTTGCTAGTTTGTTTTCGAGTTCTCACCATTGTATTGAATTGAAAATAAAAGTGTTTGTGACTGAAATTGAAACTAAATGAATGAAAGTATTTTTTTTTTGTGAATGGAAGAGAGCATGCAATGAGTTTGATTCAACTCTTATTGAAAGCACCAATTTGTGGATGCAAAATTCCACCGGATCACTTGCTGATCACGCGGAGCAATCTGCATAAGATAGAAGTTAATTTTGACACCGGTGTGTTGCCTGCCACAGGGACTCCGATGCCAAAGTTAGGACAATGTCTTCATAAAAATGTTTATATCTTTATATTTAGAGAGAAAATTATGAATCAATAAAGAGTTATCTTCATATGGCTTTGTGTTTAGCTATTTATAAAGGCAGAATGAACAAATTGCTGGCAAATGAGTGAGACACATGGCAGATGAGTGAGACACATGGTAGATTAGTGAGACACGTGGAAGATGAGTGAGTCATCTGCTTGGAGGCGGTTGTAATTTCTCTTAGGTAGTTGTAACTTCCGTAGATAGTTGTAACCTCCTGTTGGCGGTTGTAACTTCCAGTTTTGAGTTACTTCTCCTGCAAGCTTGGGTGCTCAGCTGAGCATGGTGGTCAGCGCTGAACACTACTCTGCTGAGAAAGAAATGTTCTGTTGAGTTGCATTGGGCCCAAACTTGGGCTTTTTCTACTTGTAACTTTCATGAGTAATATTCGGGCTTCTCAAGAGCGTCTCAAATCTTTGGGCTTCCTTTTCCTATAAGGCTAAGGATTATTTTTTGCTCCCACAGTGGATATGATGAAGAAGAAAACCTAATTTTGGATTTTTTTTTCCCTTTAATCTTCACTCTCTCAAACTACAAAATTTAAAAGATACAAAAACTAATCTCTAGAAAAGCCATTTTCAACATTCTCTGAATTTTCTTTTGAGAGCATGTAAAAACACTGAAATTGAAGTATTGCACTGAAAGTTATACCGAAGGCTAACGTTAAAATGCTGATACATAAAAGAAACACTGAATGTTGAATATTAACGCTCTGAAAAAATTGTTTATTTTACTCATTTTATTGATAAGTAAAATTTAATTAAACTTATTAATGTGGTAAAGATGTCAAGGATAACAATAGTTTGTGAAAATAGAAGCGCTTTGGAATACTTGCAACTTTCATTGTTTAGACATAAGCATAAAATTCTTACTTTTCCGTAAACACTTAATTTTACATTGAACACTAGTTGAATTCAAACTTAAGCCACGTTAACAAATACCATTTAATTGGAAAGTCATTAAAATTTTCAAAGTTAAGTCTTAAGTGAATACCTCCAACAATGAAATCGCAATGGAACGTGGATGTTTCAATAAGATGACTCATTACTGGATGATTCTTGATCACGACATCCTGACCTGACAATGCTCTTAGACAATCTAGCATTTTTTTTAAGACTTTGGATTACCAACTGGAATTTCGAGCATAGTCTGAGAAAGTGATATACGACTTTTGGAATCCCAAGGGCGAAACAATCTTTCTTGTATGATTATTTGTAATTATTACATCACAGGGTTCAATGTATGTCCCTCTATTGTATTCTATGTCATTTTTGCCATTGTGGCATTTAATAATCTTGAATTACAAAAAGTAGGCCTTCTGAGGCATTTTCAATTGTTAAGGTCTCATGTTGTCTACAATTATAAAAATTAGACGTTATAAGTTATTTTCCCTTTAGTAAAGGTGTAGAAAGCACAACCTCGCATACCCACTACATGTATAAATAGAGCATGCAACAAAGATATGCAAGACATGCAAGAAAAAGTGAATATCAAAGTAATTTTATTCATGGTACATATTTTTTCATGATCACGATATTGATTGGTGAAAGTTAATGAAATAATCAGAATATGGAAATATCTGCAACAGTAATCAATAGCAAAAGGAAATGGTTTCCTTGTGTTATCTGGCTCCCTAGAGTTTATCTCACCATGTTTTGTACTCAATTCATGGTTGAAAATTACAACAAATGTCATATAAGCCTCCTAATGACCATTCCTATCTTGAAATAGTGAATGTCTTACATCAAGAATCTATATTTTTTTTCTCCGGCAAAAGGGTTTTGAAAAGACCCTAAAAATCATCACAAAGCATGCATTAGAGTAGTTCTCCAATTTTTTGTTTTTATTTTTCATTTTTGCAACCAGGTTTTGTAATCATGGAAACGTGGCGTGATTTTGAAAGAATGATGAAATCCCCAAAGTGTTTATGTGTATCTCGAGATTGTAAAAAATTCCTCTAACGATGTCACATCATCCTAGTTAACCTGGTTGCAAAACCTAGTTCCCTAGCCTCACTCTTTATCCTACGAAAATGCTAACCAGGTAACGTGGAGTGATCTTGAAAGAATGATGAAATCCCTAAAGTGTTTATGTGTATCTCGAGGTTATAAAAATTCTTCTCTAACAATGCCACATCATCTTGGTTACAAAACCTGATTCCCTAGCCTCACTCTTGTGCAATGGAGATAAACAAGGCAAAAGTTTTGGACATATATAAAAAACGATAATAAATTGAGCCGGAAAAATTAAACTCAAGAAGAAAATATGACGACAAAAATGGTTGGGATCAATAAAACTAATGAGCAAGAATGGCATCTATGAAATCTTCAACAAAACTATATGCTATCAACCAAGTCCAATTACGATTGATCATCGTTGTTACGATTCAAATCATTGTTATCATCCTTAAACCTCTTTGTCAGCGAAGAGTCATATGTGAGATCATAGTAAATACCATTATCATTATTTGTATCTTTTACTCAATTTTATATAATGTGTTAGATTATTTTGACGAGTGTATTAAATACAAAACATTTGTTTTATTAGAAAACATAGAGTACTTGTATATGCTCAGAGAACTATCCATAAATGATTATGTTTACAGATTAATCTGCCGGGGGGAGAGGCGGGTGGATATCCGTGAAAATTCGTCTCACTGCCATCCCTAGACACTGCTTATGATTTCAATTGGACTTTATGAACCATCGCAACGAGCCAATTTTCGTCCTCCCATTCAAAGGGGACGAGTTCATCATGATGCTTATGGAGGTGAGAATAATTATGATGTTTTACCTATGACTTTAGATCGTTTTGTTTGTTGTTTGGAAAGATTTTGGCATATAAGTCTCTAACTGGTATTAAAGTTATACGTTTAGTTGCAACGAAATTACAGGGTACCACATCTAATTGGTGGAGAGATTTGACCACAGAGAGGCAATTTCTAGGGAAGGCACCATTTCAGACTTGGCCTAAGATGAAAAAATTATTACAACGTGTTTTATTTCCCAAAGATTATCAGCGAGATTTTTTTGGCAAGTTGCATAAACTTACACAGGTCTACAATTCTGAATACACTGAGAAATTTCATCTTTGATGCAATAGACTTAAAATGAATGAATCTGAACCACAAAAGATCAACAGATATTTATATGGACTTTTTCGGCTTATACATTTCTCAGCCTATATACGAGGCTTTGAATATAATTTTGATTACTACCATGGCAAAAGCATAACAATATGCTAAGAAGGTCGAAGCATGTTCATAGTATCATTTGACTACTTCAGTGACATCTCAAATAGTTTTGGTCCCTAGCACGCCTGCTAAACCAGTTGCATGTACTATTGCTTACATTCCTAATTCAGATGTTCTGGATGTGGTCAAGTTGGTCATCTTCGTCGAGATTGCTCGAAGAATGAGATAATTACCTTATTGCATATGGAGATATGTTGGCTGTTGATGTTTCCCTTCTCAGTGCGACACAAGTCATGAGGTGCATGAGTACATAGGGGGCTATGATCCAAATCAAGGTGTCATTATCACGACCTTATTCAAATGATCAGTGCTATTATCAGTAATCTTTTTTTCATTTATTTATTTATTTATTTTATATTTCCTTGTTTTTGTTTGTAGATAACTTGAGCAAAGGGCTTTAAAAAGAAACCATTGCTGATGTTATTGCTGTTGTTGCTGTGTACATGTCATCCTCCAGCTGATGGGTGGATTGTGAACAAAAAAACAACCGAATCCCATTCCCAAAATCAAACCTTTTTCCTCTCCCACTAATTTCAATTCCATTTCCAGGCCTTTGTTGCTTCTGAACACACTCAATCCTCCATGAGGGGTCAGTCTCAGTGATGGAAGGATAATGGGTTCCCCACAATTCTCAATCCATTTGTTACGACGAAGGGTGCTCTCATTGGAGATGTTTGCAAGATTTTGGTGCTTACTCTTTCTTTCTCTCGCTTGGTGGTGGAGTCCTTAGGTATCTTTCGCTCACAAAGCTTAAACCAGCTTCTGGTAAGATTCAAGAACCCCATTTTGTGGTTCTATCCCGGATTTTAATATTCCATTTTTCTTCAATTAATTTGCTGGAAAATGTTGATATATTGCAATTTCTTCATTTTTCTCTTAACCTTAGGAGAAACCCAGTTAAATTTGTTGAAATTGCAGCCCATGGCAACTCGTACGAGTCAGAGATCATTGGTTTTTTATATTATGGCATAAGTAGACGATTGTGGGAGTTATTCAGTAACTTTGTGAATTAGTTTTAGTATTTAAGTCATTGACAAACGTGAACCAGATTTTCTAACATGGAAATAACTATATTCGAAGCCTATGATGTTAGGATACAGACAGTTAAGAGAAAGTTAATGTACAGTTAGGACATTGATATCGCCTATCTTAACAGATGTAGCAGTCGTATGAATTATTGAAATATCGAATCAAGGCATGAGCATGTATCTGTTATAATGTGGTAGCAAGTTGTTCATGCCTATGACACTCTTCATGAATTTTGATTATTCCAAATGCTATAGTATGGTGGCGTGCCTTTTATGTGTCCAAGATGCATTATATCTCGCTTGGGTTCTTAGAGCTGAAATAGTACACCACCCAAACCCCCCCCCCCCAGGAAGGAAAGGTTTAAGCAACTAGTCTTGTCTTCAAGCAGAAGGCGATAGACCAAAAAGATAGGAAGAAGCGACTAGTGCTAGAGCCAATAGCCTAAGCCTAGCTACCCCAACAGCAAGCCGAGCTGCTAGAGATGCTACAGCTGCTCAGACACCTTCAAGTGCCCTAAGGGAATGATCAAGGTGACTTCCTTAGTTCCCTGTAAGAGAGTTTTTTATTGTCGGTCAGTCAGGAATGGCTGCAAGATAGAGCTTTTCATTTACGTTTTTCATCCGGCTGAAAATCTGCAAGCTCAGGTGCAAAAGACGGCAGCAAACTCAGGCCCCCAAGGAATTAGTCAAGCCCGGTGCACTCCAGGACCCCGATCTACAACCTGTAGATGCTTCAACCGAGCTATGTTGGTCAAGTCTATTGGAAGGTATTTTCCATAATTTCATTGATGAAGAGGAGAAAGATACAATGGAAGGCTCAAAAGCCTCACAAAGAGATTTGCAATACCAAGAAGCTCCCAAGGACTGGAGAAATCAAAGCTTACCCAATTCTGACTACGAGACTGATTCTCATTTGATCCCTTATAACCCATTCATTGTTCATATTATTTGGGACATAGGAAGACTCCTCTGATCATAGCATAGCCTTAGACACCATGCTGGTGCAGCTTTCGATGAAAAAGAGCTTCATATTTGTTGAATACTGCAGATACAAAGCATATTAAGAAAAATAAATAAATACACATACAATAACAACAATATAGGTTAAGCATTGAAAGATTTTTTTCAAAAAATAAAAATGAAAAGATACACTATTTTCTTTCTTTGAAACATGTACTTCTTTTCATCGATTTATCATAGATTGTTCGTGTTATTGGTCACTGAAAACCCATAGTAAAAATAAAAGAGTTAAGGAAATTTGTTTGTCAGGTTGGATATGTCTGTCCATGGAATACCTTGCGCAGTATAGGTATGATTTGTCAGACTCGACACATTGGCATAATTGTGTACCCATATCGTAGATGGAAAATAACTCTCCCACTTGAGGGTTCAACTGTCATTGTATAAATGAATTTTTAAGACTAAGTGAAGATTTTGAAGGGGTAGCATACTTAATTAGATTACCAGTTAAGTTAATAGATTCATGTTGTTTTATGAGGTGGATTTGAAGTGGATAAGGTCTTGAGAGATTGGAGTGGTTAGTGATTAGGCGCCCTAAAATTCTTTTGGGAGCAAGGATAAGCCTTTACTAGTGAAAGGAGAAAAGAAAGGTTTGGAGTTGGGCCCAAAACAATTGGGGAGTCAAAGTGTATGATACCCTGAGAGAAAAGTGATGAAACCCTAAGAGAAAGTGGTCCGAGAGAGTTATCTCACCTCAATTTGGGTTTGGTATTTATAGGCAAGCAAAACCAATAAATGAGGTGAAAAGCACATTTCCTTTACAAATACCTAAGAGCCTACCACGTGTCACATGTGTAATAGAGTTCGTTGGATTGGCTGACATGATCCAAACACGAATCTCTAAGAATTGTGCTTATAACTCCGCGATCATGAATGAATTGTCAAGATGTTTGGTGTCAACGGCACAAGCACCCTGACTGTTGAGCTTCGTGCAGGGCATTGGTGCCTTGAGCACCATGGTTTTAACTATTTGCTGCCCTCCTAAATCCTTATGTATCCCCTTCATTTGGTAAAGACTTAGTCCTTACATATTTGCTAGCTACTAAGCTTTTCTTACTTTTGTCATCTACAAGTATTTATTTCTTTATTTTTACAAGTTACATGAAGCATGGATTTTCTAATTTGGAGTAATGCTTGTTTCATATTTTCTTTGAACCTTTTCTTTTCTTTCTTTTTTTAACATAAGTTTGTGCCTCGTAGTTCCTTGAGGTTTTTGCCTTGTCCTATGCAAGTTTTCTAAAGAAGCATGAAATATATGCATCAAGGTGAATTTTGAGACAAAATGTGTACTAGAAAACACGTTGAAACCTGTGGGTGAAACTAAAATTTCAGATAAGTGTATTGAAACATATGCTTCATTTCAAATTTTGATTTTTTTTTTTTACTACATGTATAATAGTCTTACATTTGTACTTGATCCGTAAATCGAATTCAATTTTGATTTTTTAGATTATACTTTGTTTTGTTTATGATGTTATGGTGTTGAAATCCGAATTTTAAGGATGTGTCTTAGACTATTAGTTGAATACTTGACTTAAATTCGGTGATGGAAATTTTGAAGTTTGATTATATGCAGTTATTGTTTTGGATGTGGAATTATGAGTAATCTATCTTTACCTTATTGTTTTGAAGAACAACTATAAATTGAACTTTCTTTTGTTGGATGAAGTGATGAAAGCAATGCCAGTTGAAGCTCCCCAGAAATTGATTTGAAGAAAAGTTATCTTTGAGTGCTTTTAATCTTTTCATTTTCGTTTTCCTATTATCCAACTGTGGCGTAACTCTATCCATGCCCTGCCCGTACTTTAAATTCCATTAATGGGAAGTATAGCTTTTGCTTATCTTGGGATGATGTAGGAATAATGACTTTCCTAATTCTGGTAGGTGTATAATGGAAGGCACGTTTGGTCAAGGATTTGATTTGGATGAAAGTGAAAGTAGCTTGCAAGAGGAAACCTTTGATGAACATGACACAACAGAAAATGAACTCTTGAAGAATATAAATTCACGTACAAGTGCAAATGGTGAATTGCAAGAACACTCTTCTGGAAAATTGCCGACAGATGGGGAATCTTTTGAGCCATATGCTAGCATGGAGTTCAAATCAAGAGATGATGCTAAGGATTTTTATGTATCATATGCAAGGCGTGTTGGTTTTACAGTACGCATTCATCATAATCGTCGTTCACGAATAAACGAGGCAGTTATAAGTCAAGATTATGTGTGTTCAAAAGAAGGTTTCCGTGCAAAGAAGTATATAAACAGGAAAGACAGAATTCTACCGCCGCCACCAATCACCAGAGAAGGGTGTCATGCAATGATACGGGTAACTCTAAGGGATGGAGGAAAATGGATCGTTAGCAAATTTACAAGGGACCACAGTCATAAACTAATGAGCCCTAGTGAGCTTCCATGGCGGCGTTCAGATAAAATTTTACTCAATGAGGTATGCTTTAGATTAAGTATTATATTAAGCACCAAGCATTAAGAAGAATTATATTGAGTGCCGGGAGAGGGTTGTATAGAAGCCCCAGGTTTTGTTGTTTCATAGAGCACCGCTACATTCTGGTTTCCTCACATCTTTTGTGTAGCTAGGTTGATTAAGTCTCCCTTGAAAAGTCCTAAGTTTAGCCTGGAACTTGACAATCTTTCCTGGAAAAGAATATGATAAACTAAGAGCTTTTGACTCCCCAAATCTGTGTAAGCACACAGCACCAAAATTATGTCATTGCCACGTGCATGAGTCGTCAGGCAATTTCAATTCAGGGGATAAATGTTTAAATGAAATGTATGCCTCATGCATATGGATAGACGCAATTTAATCATCATCTCTAAGCAGATTTCCATGCATGTTTATTTGGTTTGCTGCAGTAGAAGATATTGATTATTATACGTTTTGTTAATTTCTGATAGACATTGATTACAAGATTGGTAGAAATGTGATGAGTGACTTTGCTTTAATATGCTGTTAGCAGGATGAGAAAGATAAAAAAATCCGAGAACTAACCATTGACCTGTACAATGAGAAGCGAAGATGTGAAAGGCGGTGTGCAGCATATCAACAACAGTTACAAATGGTGTTGAAAGATATTGAGACGCACACTGAATACTTGTCAAAAACAGTTCAAGATTTAGTCAAGAGTGTTAAAGAAATTGAAGATGAATAGCATGCATTGAAGACAGAGAAACGGAATGAAAAGAAAGAAAGAAAGAAAAAAAGATGAAGATCAATAGCTTAAGATTTCACACTTCTGGAGCAGTGCCTTTGTTCGAAGAAATTGGTTTTTGGGACAACTGCAAAATCCATTTTGAAAAACTCTGGTGATAATTGAAGTTGCATTGTTGTTCCTCGGGTGCATATTATATGTTCAATCATTTATAAACCATATCAAAGAGATCTTTGCAGCATTTCTCTACCTATGACTTGAAGGCAGGTCTTTCAACAAAGAAAGGAACTCTTGGTACTACTTCATTTATGATATATTTCGATCTCGTGTTTGTGGGAGAAACTGTTGAGGCGAAATATCTGACATTCTGAGATAATAGGTTGTTGGAGAGGTTTATATGTTATTTAAGACGATATGAAATGTATAGAGATATGGGTAAATATGTTCAGCAATGTCACAGTTGTTAGTGAGGATTGCTTGTGCCAATGAAGCTGACTACTTGACACTGCGCAAAGCAAAATAGTAAGATTGTAGACACAGCATGTGCCTTCCACTATGCGATGAGAAGTGCAGCTATGAAGCTAAATTGTGCACTGATACAGGATCAAGGCACTTGCGCAGATCTGATTTCTTCGTGAACAAAGCCATGTTTCCAAAGGCGATTTGTAATAAAATAAAAATAAATAAATAAAAGGAGAAACCACATGTTGGGTCACTGGCGATAAGGCAAACCACATGTTGTAAAAAACACATTTTAGCATATTTTGATACTTTGATTATACCCTAACCATGTAACAAGGTAAATGAACAGTCTCTTCCTCAACTCCCCCAAACTCTATTCTTTCTCTTCTTAAAAAAAAAAAGAGAGTGCACTGTGCTACAAGATTGAAATGGCACAGGGGATCATGACATTAGAACTTCTGCAAAAAATTTGCAAGATGGAATGTACCAAGGAACATAAATTCAAAATCAATTAGCGCACGGTAACAAATTTTAATGGTGGATAATGCTCGACAAGTGTAATGGTCCATAAGACATTGCAGCTAAACAGACTCATCTGATGATCCCTCTATCTCTATCTCTGTCTCAAATGTTGATTTGTTGAATGAAAAACTCGATTGATTGTCTTGAGTCTAAGGTCTTTGCCCAATTTCATCAGATCGTGAACAACAAAACGACATCTGAACTTGATAGTATTTTCTCGGGGTATATAAAGTGATGAACACAAAAGGATTGTAAATATAGATTGAAAATAAGATGTACACAAAAATTTAATGGTTTTTTTTTTTTTTCGGATGGTGGGCGAAGTGCAACAATCTAAAATTTGTGCAAAAACCTTGATGATGATGAGCAAAGTGCAACAATCTAAAATCTGCAAAGTGATGGTAGGCAATAATTATATGCACATCCGTGATTCAAAATGCATTCATACCGTACTAATAGGGGTGCCAAATGACCAAATTTTAGTCTGATCTGATCAAATTTTAGTAGAATATGACATATCAGGTTTTGATAGATAAAAAGTAGAATCTACTTCTACTGATATACCCTTAGTCACGGCCATACATAACATAGAAATCACACTTGGATTTGTCATGCAATCACATGTCCTCGGATAGCAGAGGTTAGGGGTCAAAATCACATCTTTATCCAATTGTTGTGACAGACATTACATACCATAGTCGACATTCAATCAAAGTTGGATCACCGTGCTCTGCAATCATTCTTCATAACCGGAAAACAGCAATTCCCTGCTACATGACTGAATTCAACACCCACAATATCCAGCATCACATTACACATTCCTTGAGCAGGAGCATACGTAGACATTTGGTATCAATTTCTATCGTAAGATAGTAAAGTTCATTCGTGGCTCAACTAAGTAGTGGGAATTTTGGCACTTGAACCATTTGACTTCCAATAGGCAATTCAAAAGGCAACTGTGAAATGTACATTAGGTCTCGACTTCATAATCATTAATTACCAACTCAATAAGACTGAATGTCAGTTGTTAACACTTCACAGTGCTTGTTTTCATACAGCGACTAAGTTATAACTGCAAGTTGCAACAAAGACCAATAAAATTCATTCTACAAACTAAAACTTTGGAATGGTCCCGGCTGAGTCCATCCTCGGTTCTGAAATTAAAATAGTTAACAAATTAAACCCCAAACTTACATGCAACACTTGTTAGCTATGTGGATCTGCAACATTCAACACTAATTTGCACAGAAAAACAAATTCCAGCTTCGGCATGAACATCAAACGGCAAAAATACCATGGAAATTAAGCTCTGGAATCCAACGCCAAAATTATTTTCTTCCTGGGACCCTGGAACAGTCGAAAATCCATTTGTCAAGGCAAGTGAAAGGAAAAGGAATTTAACAGTTCTTTAACAAAATAATAAATCATCATTTCTAACTATTGGTCTAGCCCATCACCATCACCCATCACCCACCCTTCACTGTTTTCCCCTTCTTCTCGCCCGCTCTCATTGCCTCTTTCCCTCTCTTGTTTCCTTCATTATCACCCAAAACCATGCAACCACATTGAGGAGTTTCAGTTCCTAAGGATGTCTCAAGTCTAGAGTACAGATAGAAAGGTCCCCTACTCCAAGTCAAGTATCAAAGTCGAAGGTGTCACAAAGCCCAAAAAAAAAATTCATATTGGGATTGTTCATTTTTTTTTTTTTGTGTGTGTTGGGGGGTGGGGGGATATCAGTCAAAACACGGAATATATTGATAATTAAAGATAAGTGACTGAGCAAGTCACAGTGCATAAAGGGAAATAAAACTGCCCCAAAAACAAGCCATAAGCCTAGTACAGAGGAAATAAAACATGCAAACATGGAACTGAACACCCTGAAACACTTACCTACACAGTACCCCAATGCCAAACAGGGGTTTTTCTGTCTCTAACTAGAACTTGGAGCTCTTTTTTAGTGTCCCTGAAGAGTCTGTTATTTCTCTCTCCAGATGGAGCAAAGGTTGGCAAGTGCCAAGCAGCTCTCTAACCAAACCCAATTGCCTTTGTAGTTGGCGACTGCAATAGCCTTGGACTGATATAATGTTAGTATGTTAAAGTGGGTACGTGACCCTCGAGAAGAGGTTCCCTCACTTGTTTTGGGTTTGCCAGAGGGATCTTGTTATGGCTGGTGATTTCTAGCATATAAAATGGGCGCAATGGAAATTGCACCATTTAGCACAGGGTGTTGTTTTCCAGGTTGCGAAGGGTTTTGTTTTGCTAATTTGGTGCTTAATTACAATCCTGTATGGCCCTCAAATCCTCTTTAGTCTACCGCTTTAAAATTTTGGCACTTTTCGTTTTAAGCTCTTACTATCTGTTACCGTCATAAGCTCATAGCCAGAGATAGGTCTTCTGCTTATTTAAACAATTTTATATGGTATGCCGTTTCTATTTCAGCAAAGTAATTAAGTAACTATATCTTCTACCAGTTGTACCATTTAAGCTTAGCTTCTATTTTGAAGCTTCGGTATCAGCTTTAGCCATTTTTGGCACTGCCATGTAAGCCTTCCCACATTAGATTAGTTTTTATTTTATTTACTTTCAATATAGTCCCTTATTAATCAAAGAAAAACACACAAGGACACTCAGAAGATCACAAGAACAAAATTATGAATTACGATGCAATTGGAAAGACCCATGTCAAGTTTTACCATTGGGATTCCTAAAGCCTTAAGATCATCATCATTCATGTGCATTAGAGCAGTCATGTCGATCTGCACAAGAAAATAAAAAAAATAAAAATAAAAACAATTGAGTAACCCCGAAGAATGACATGTGACATTGTATGGGAGCAATGATCAGAAATCACATACCTCCTCGGCCTGAAATGTAATCAGGTACTTCTCAAGTCCCAGAGAATGCAACAAACTACTTACAGATGCTTCAGCCTGCATAATGAGAACAAAATTTAAACAAACAAAAATAATAAAAAGAATTATAAATTAGCCATCTACACCTAACTGTTTTGTTAGTTCAAGGTTAATTCATTCAGAACAGTAGTTCTAAGGAGTGACAGAAGTTATTAGTGGGGAGCGATTCAAAAATTCAACAATCAGGTAAATGACCAATGACTTAATTCCTGACCCCAGTGTACAGTCTTTCAAGCAATAAATTCTCAGATAAGGTTGGAAAATCAAAATACAGAAGGAAAGCATTAGCCTAGAGCATACAGTGTAAAAGAAACCCAATGAAGAAGAGTAATCTAAACCACTCAACGTATGAGAATTCTTCTTCTCTCTCAATACCTCCCTAAACTCAAAAATCCAGGATTTATATAGACGTCGTTTTGCCCTGTCTTGCCTTATATTGATTCCTCCTTGGGATTTCTTTAAAATTTGAATTTATATTTATATATGTATTTAATTAATATTGGAAATTTGTTATTATTATTATGTAGAATTGACTTGGAAATTGGAAATTTTTTATTTTAAAATCCCACCTCATCAACTAAATGATAAAATTTGGACATCCACAATACAACCATCCACAGTCCAGAACAACCTCCTCAAAAGGTCGACTGTTCCACTCCATATAACCTTGCCAAATAGCAAACATGTTGGCATTCAAAGTCTTTTTTCCTTTAGGAGTAATAGGTGCAAGCCTCAAAGCAAAAATCGGGGTCTTTTTTCTTGCTTGAACCTACCTAACACCCCCTAAAAGAAAGGAGGTACATGGCAAGTGAAAGATCCATCTATGCCTTTGATATGGGACAGTTATGTGGTAATGAAATGAATTATGTAGATGATGTGGTTTGGAACATTCTCTTTGAGAATTGCAGTGTGTTTCTAACAATAGTCTCTATGTAGTGCCAAGTGTTTCACATAAGTTTCTAACTAAATTTTCATCCATTGCTTGTGTCGCATGTTTTCCTTGCTCAATAATCATATGTTAATGCAACCTTTCATGACCAAACACAAAGTCGATTGGAGTGTACTTCATAATACAGCACAGCTAGATCATGGCGAGAGTTTCTCAACGCTGACAGTGTTACAAAATCGATTATTATAATTAAATATTAAAAATTATAAAAACAAGTTCATAATACTTTTTTTTGTTTTTACACCACCCATCTAAATCACATCTTTGTGTCAACCCCAGTTAGATGAAATGTGGAGTTGCAGTGTCCGTCACAGACAAGATACTCCTCAAATCTGTGATTCCTAGGTCATAAAAACACTCGAACAGTATAACATGATTTCAAAAAATTATAGCCATATAAACTATAAAGAAAAGCGTAGATAGCCGCCCCATTAAAATAGAAAAGAGAAAATATATTTGCATCTCAACTATTGCCTGAAGCTGTATATTTGTAAAATCAAATTAGTCAAAAGATTTTTTTTTATAGGAATGGAACTCGAGATATTTTACTTTTCTACTTACATTTAAAGGAATTACTCTTGTACTTCTCATTCAAGAATTCTACCCAAGGAGCATGGCATTCATGCCTATTTCATTTCAAAGTGTAAAAGGAACAAGGAAAAAAAGGAGAGAGAGATAGCCAGCAATGTCTACATATTATACTGTTGTATAGTGAAAATACAACAGAAGTAGAATGAAGAAGAAATAGTGCACAATGAATAAAAGAAATTAGTATACCTTCTGCTCAGATTTCTTCCTTGAAGAGGTAGGATTAGTAACTTTTTTGGTCTCTAATTTAGGCACTTCAGTTGGAACACTACCTCTAGGAGGGTTAGGAACATCCGCTACTCCCATTGCCTTTGGAGGATCAGCTTTCGCAGGTTGTGTGTGCATGGTACCAGAGAGTTTTTCACGGAGATCTTGGTGGCGTCCTGCTAGAGAGGCCTTTCCACCTTGATACGCTTGCCGCAAACCCTTCTTTTGGAGCTTCAACCGAAGATCTGTATTACCTACTTTGGGATCTTCACAAACCATCAACAAGATGAATAGAAACATAAAGAATATTCCAAAACATGTCATGTTTGATCAAAACTTATGGTATCGTAATTTATCCATACTTGAAACTTGAGGTTCTTCATCGTCATCATAAAGATCATGCTTCCACTTGTCATCACTTTGACGCTGCCTGCAAAAATACAGCTATCAAATGAGAAACACAGATAAATCTTAATATGTAAGCGTTTTATTTTGGAACTAAAAAGGAAGTTAGCACAAGGAGAATGACTGAAGTAGATGAGATCAGTATAAGGTACCCATCAATCCTCTATATGTGCAAGATATGCAACACTGCTAAAAAAACTAAAAACAAAAGTTTCCCATCCAGTGACTTGACCTTTTCCAATCTTTTCAACCTTAGTTCCCGAAAAGCAAGATGGAAAGATAAGAAATAGAACATATAATTTGATTTTTTGTGAATAGTCATGTGATGGTCAGAGTAGATTTTGTAACCTCTTAACCAAGACTAGAATAAAAAATCGAAGTATTTAAGGCTGCATCAATCGAGGATACAAGACTATTCCCAAACCTCACCTTCAACAAGCATAGCTGCGTAGATTTGTTTCAATATGACCAAAAAAAACAACCAGAATAGAAAAAAATTTATAGATCTATGTAACAACAAGATGGATACAGGTGGTGTATCCCACGGGTAGTTAATATCAGATACAGGGACCCTAAGATATGGGAAACATGTATACACAGAAAAGCAATGCCAAATGGGTTCGACAAAAACCAAAAGAAACAGCGAATGGAGATTGATGTAGCTGGGTTGATCCATCTTTTTTCAAATCGATCTAGAAAACTTTCAGCGATCTGGATGTCACAAGTTTCTTTTCATAGCCTCTTTTTATTTGCTAAAGACCCCTCCATATCCTCATTTCAGAGGTTGTTGATTATTTCAAAAATTAAATATGAGTAGTAATTTTAAAAAAATAAAAAATTGGGTCGTTGACCCTTTTATTTATTTATTAATCCAAGCCCGAAGGCTACATGATTGACTTTATAGGATTAACCAAACCAAGTCAGAAGGCTACAATATTGTTGTCACTTAATATCCTCGTCGCCTCCGTCTCGCATGGAGACTTGCTTTTGTTCCAGTCCATCGCCTCCACCTCGCATAGGGACTTGCTTTCGCTTCGCTCCGGCCCAGTCCATCTAAGCAGCTACATTCAATACCCGAAGGCTTATCAACGGCGGAGAACATGTGCTCTTAATAATCGGGCGACAATTCACAAAATCCTAACTGGTGAGTCTCAAACCTGCAACCTCTCACAAGGAGAGTGAATGTCCGACCAATTGAGCTACAATTGATGGACAAAATTTTCTCTCTTGGTTTATAGTCTTTTTGTAAGCTATAGGAAATCGAGATCAATTCTATAGTCTTGATCCTTCCTTACAGATAGTCTCCTAGAAACTCAACTCAAGATCAAAAGATGATGGAGGTCAAGGTAACCATAAGTTCAATTGCTCCTCCTTGAAAGATAACTCACTTGCCTCTCCTCAAGTTGAATTCAATTTCATCAATATTGGACAGAATTAGCTTTGCATAAACAGATCTACCATTGATTCCATTAAACACACAAGTTTCATTAAGTTCCCATTTGGTTCACCTCTATCCTAAAATAAATTAAAACTTCCACAATCCTACCAAATCTACTAGAGTTATCAAAATCATTCTTAAGTTTTTAGTTATTCGTTGTTAGATCTAGAAAACCTAACCAAACTCTCCCCTAATTGAGCCAAAAATCCCTTTAAATTTCACTAGTCTACCCAATTTCACCAGCTTCCATGGAGATTTACAAATTTTTCTAAAAATTACTTGCATGAAGAGGTCAACAAAGCTTACAGTCATTTTTCATTCCATAGGCAAGAAGAGAGTTGTTTGCTCATCCACCAAGAGAGATAGCCTTGTCAAAAAGGAACGTCGGAATCAAACTAAAGAGAAAATAGTAGCTCAACGCAAGTCGCACCCAGCATCCAGAGATTAATGATTCAAGGAGGATGAAAATGATTTTATGGAGAACTGGATTTGGGTTAGAGGAACATATTCCACTCGAGGAATGTAAAAACGCATAATAACATACACTGAATGGTTTATGTGGAGGATTATGAACTGGCTGGGCATCTGGATGGCAAGGCGTTCAGAGGTCCCAAAGTATTGCTGGTTAGGTTGCATTCTTTTTTTTTTGTTACCTTGTAGAAGACGGGAACACGATAGTTGTTTGCGAAATGATGGGGGTATCTCGGTGATTAGGATTAGAAAACCACCAAAAAAGAAGGCAAATCTGATTTGCTGGAAGGTGTTGAACTGACATAGGAACATCCCTGGACATTGATACAATGGATGAAGAATGCATGGACAAAGAAGACAAAAGGAAGGCTTAAGGCTGGTAGTTGAGTTGGCTGGAGTTCATATCAATCTGACCTTTTTCTGGATTGATCCATCTCCCTCCTCTGAATTTGGAATTAACAAATAAAATCCTGATAATCACAACGCAAGTTGTGAGTTTCTTTCATATTTTTGTTCTGTTACTTGAGGACTCCTAAAGTTCCTCTTGGGTTTTTTGTTATTAATGAAGGATTTCTATTGATTCCTAGAAATTTAGTGGGATTTTTATTGGAAGATAAAATAGCTTTAGGAGTTTCTAATGCGACGGCATTTAGGATTTTTATTTTGATTTGGGTCATGAATCTGTAACTTCCTTCCTTATACTAATTTTTTCATTACTGAAATATATAATTTTCAGATCTCTCTTTTAACTGCTTCCTCCAAGTAGATTCAGGATTATTTTCCTTCGTCGTAGATTCAAGGCTTTTCTGCTTCTCCGCTTCGTTGTGAACTGGAGCCGGTGATGATTCGGTACTAGGGCTGGCATAGAAGGTATGCCTCTCATGTAGGAATAGGAAGACGATGGCAAAGCGAAGGTTGATATTTTCAAATTTCGAGATGCAGGGTAGAAAATCTTAAGAGCTTCAACCAATGGGGTAAACACTCCGTCTCACTGGGAGCTAATGATGATAAGACACGTGAAGGCAATTGCGAGATCCAATGAAATTAGATCTAGAAACAGTTCAAGGCAGTAAACTCCTCACCAACAAGTAAATCATGTTTAAGATGAGAGATTCCACAACCTAAATTTTGCTCAACAATAATTAATGTTGGTTGAATGCATTAAAATCTCTTACAGTATTTGTCTTATACAACAGTTAAACATGAGAGATTTCACAGACCAGAATTTCTTCAACAATGCTTAAAGATGATAGGATGCATTAATGTCTAGCAGTGATGGTATAGAACCACAGTTTAACTTCAACTACATTTTCACACATTGGGCCACAGATGTTAATCTAGATTTGATGCCTTTCTAAAAACCTTATAATAATCAGGTGAAAAAACTAACATATGTTGATGAATGGGTGTGTCATACCTCACTCTTATTTTCATAAATTCATACTTTATTAAGAAATGCAAGAGGCCCAGTTATTGAACCACAGTCCTCCCAGTTTTGCAAAGTCTTGGAGTCGAATAACTTAATCAAAGAAAATGTACCAAGGGAAGGCAAACACCTCCAACACCCAATGTCTAGACAAGGAAACATAACAAAGACCCTGTTGTTTCTCTCTAGCCAAAGAACCCAAACACTAGCACAAGGACTGACCACAAGATCTTCCATCTCCCTTCAGTGAAACCTTGACACTTCCCATCGTGCAAGACGGCCACAATAGGACTTGGAACCACTGAATCCATCCCACGAGCACCAAGAAAATGATACCAAATGGATCTTTTTTTTTTTTTTTAATTTATACCAAATGGATCTCGAAACACACATGAATGAGATAGTCCTTGCATCCCACCCCATCAAATCACGTGACGCACCCCAATTCCACGACCATGTTCCTAAAAGTCAAGACATCCCGAGAGGCAATACGATTACAAAGAAGCTCTAAAATAAGAACATATTAGCTGGGGTACCTTTTCTCCACAGTCCACACAATCCAAATGGGAAAGTTGGGCATACATCCCCACAAATGTCCCTCATCCACTATGTAGTTGCAAAGGGAAGAAACAGAAAACAAGCTACTCTTAGACCAAGACCACTACCACTCATCGTCATCATTACAAGGAACTGTCAAAGCAAAACTCTACATCATGCTACCTGCTTCAGCAACCTCCCAATCATTAAGGGATCTTTCATGGTGGAAATTGCATCCACTTCCAAACCACTATCTTTTGAAACTCTTGAACCACTCCATGAGGATTAAGTGAGACCCACTAGAAAACCTATCTTTGATTGGTACCATCCTCACCAATTTTTCCACCCCCCCCCCCCCCCCCCCCCCCCCCCCTAACAAAAACCATAACATTCAAGGAAGTATTAAAATGCTATGCCAAAGAATTGTACCATAGGAAGAGCCATCTGTAGAGATGAAACTTCTTGTCACATCTACACATCCGGAATGGTTGTGCAAAATTTGATCCATCTCATTAACATTCAAGTATTAAAATGCTATGCCAAAGAATTGTACCATAGGCAGAGCCATCCACTTCTGACTTATCACGTTTAACTTTGAAAACCTTCCAGCATAGGTTATCAGAAACCAGTAACCGAAAAGTGCAGCTTTCACTGTCTTGAAAGTGCTTTTCCTGTCCCGAAACACCCATTCCCTCAATTCAAGCCACCAAGTCCCATCTGTAGAGATGAAACTTCTTGTCACATCTACACATCCGGAATGGTTGTGCAAAATTGGATCCATCTCATTAAAAACATACATGGTAAAGGAAAGAGGGACATGTGATACTATTACATGAATATAAGCCTAGGCACTCATTCCAGTGTAACCCCCATAATGAGCATAGTTTTGGAAAAGTGAATCTGAGGACCTGAGTCCTCCATACATAGAGAAGGTACACGAAATTTGCAACTAGACTCCAAACAATTATAGGGGACAAAATAGTCACCTGCATAATGAAGATGACCGGTGATGACAGCCGCTTCCTCGACGTGGAAACCACTAAAAGCATCTACATCCCGGGCCTAAAGGATAACGTTACTCAAGCCCTCCCCAATAATAGTAGGAAATAAAGGCAACAATGGATCCCAATGTCAAATCCCCTGACCAATCCTAAAGAACCCAACCAGAGGACCATTGACCATAACCGAGAAACACACATAAGAAAAAATCCATTTAACTTGGATATGCTTTGTCAAATCATGCCCCTAATGCCTCCCTTTAATTTAGAATCAATGATCACTCATAAAATGAGTCAATCATGAAATGCCAACACTTCTTAAAAATTCCATAAGAAATCATCAGGACCTCGCCTTACACCGATAACAAAACCCTAGAGCCTCTTAAATATCTTCTTCATCGAAATCCCTTTCAACCAACTATTTCAACTCCACCGAGATGTTACTAAAGCTAAGGCACCGAAAAGAGGGCTTCAATTTTTCTCCTCTGAGTCTAGGGATTTGAGAACAATACCTTGTAATTTTCAATCTTCACCATTTTATGCATCATTATACCATCAATCTAAAGTTTGGAATTTGGAAAAAAGTTCGGAGAAATCGTTAAGCCTCCACTTCAATGTAGCATAAGCATGGAAGTATTTTTTAAGTTGACATCATCATCATCACCCTAGTTTGTACTAGTCTAACTCGCCATTTTTCATCCTCAGTCTTCAGAACTCCATGAACTTCCACCTTTAAGATTAGAAACAAAACCCAACAACTAATAGAGCAAGGAAAAGGTCACAAACTTCAAACAAGAGCATCAAACAACAAGATTCAAAGCTAAAGATTGAAACTTTAAGCAGAAAGCACACCTCTTTCCACTATTTCTGGTGGTGCGAACGAAATCGTCATCTGTGTTGCCATTAAGCCGGTCTCTAACAGACCTCTTGCTCCCTGCGACCACCCGATCAGCATACATGGTGGGTTTATTCAGTTATCGGCGGAACCCCTTCAATTCCTTCACCAAACCCTAATTCTAGGGTTTTGTGTAGGGTTTTGTGAGGATGAATTTAGAAGGCGTACAAATACAGCTCTCTCTCTCGATGGATGGATTTATTGGTAACTTGGCAAAGATCTCTGCTTGAATTGAAGAGAATGGAGAGATGGGTATGTCAGAGAGCCTGAGAGAGGGATCAGAAGAGGAGAGGCAGAGTATTTACAGCCAAAAGCCCAACAAAGGCGCCATTTTTATTCTTCCTTGACAAGTTGTGGGTGATTGGAGATCCCAAAAAAATTAATTCCCAAGGTGAGAGAGAGATGCTATTTTTTACCAAATTTAAAGTTTTTTTAGTAAATAATATTAGGGTACGCTTGGTTGCAGGTTGCTTAGAATCCAATTTGGAGATCTTTTTTAGAAATTGAGTGGCTAATTATTAATTAAATAATAAAATGATAAAAATAATAAAATATTACATTTCTTTCCCACTGCTCGAGCTTTGAGCATGCAATCTCCAACAAATGCATGAGTAAAAATCGATCACAGACTTTTCCTTTGCAGTTGCACATACCATGAATTAGGGGTGGGCACGGGACGAGATGGGACGAGATATACCCATCCCATTCATACGGGATCGGGATGGGATGGGATGGGAAAAACTGTAATACCCGCCTAATTAAATAAATATAAAAATTTTGTAAACCCTAATGTTGATGGGTTGTTACCCAATTGTATTTGGGCTTGGTTGTGGGCTTTTATTAAACTAATAAGTAGGGTTTTTATTTTGTGAAATAGGGTGGGTGCATTAGGAAGTTCGGTGGGGGCGAATAGCCACCCACCTTATAAAGAGGATAAACCTCTTTCTCCTTTTTCTTTTCTCCTTCCTTTTCTCTTTCTCCTTCCCTTCACAATTTCTTCTCCTTGGCGGCGAGCTTGATCCCACCGCCCCAAACTGCTCCTTTTCCTTCCTCTCTCGTCCCTCTCTTTGCTGTATGTTGGTGAGGGTTGGTTGGAGGTCGAGATGGGAGTAAGATAGGGCGTGTTGCAGGGGTGATTTAGGGAGAAGCTTGGGGATGAGAGGGTTAGTATTTCTGTGGACATTTGTGATTGTGATGATGTTGAGGTTTATGTGGAGACTGTTGTTTTGATGTATTGTGATGATTTAATGAAGAGATTGGTGAAAGAGGAGGTTGGCAAGGTGTTGGGGATACTTAAGGTATCGGCTGCTATCCAGTTTGATACAGGAATTGTGTCATGCCTGGAGTATCTAGAAGCTGTTCCATGGTCTGAGGACAAGGAGAAGAAAGTTGTCTCTATTCTTGGTCAGCTTCAACTTAATGACTCTGCTGTGGAAGTCCTCCAAAGAGTTTCAGCAGAACCATCTACTTCTGCAAGCAGTGATGACATCTTCTTGGAACTTCTGAGTGGTGTTTTACAAGCCAAAGATGATTGGCTGTGTTAGTTTCTGAACAAGAAAGAGACAATGAGATGGTTGATTATGTGGGTTGTCAAGATGAAGATGTAAGAAGAGAGTCAGCCGATGAGAGGTGGTTTGTGGTTGAGGACGAAGAGATGGGGGGGGGGGTTCCTGATTTTTATTGGCCATTGTTTGGGCTCGAAGATGGAGGCGTAGTTGGGGCTTCTTTGATAATTTCTGTTCGTTCACTTGAGAATCCATTGCATGGTGGTTTCATTGTTTATGTTGAGGTGAGTTTTTCTTCCATCTCTTTTATTTCTTTATGTGAATTTTAGAACGATGTATTATTCATTAGATCTGAAATTTATGAGTTTCTTTTCTACCAATTTCATTCAATTCAATTGTTATTTTTGTGTTTTAGATTACCAGTATGTGTGACCTTGATCGATCTGAAGCACATACAATATGTTTCTTTCAGTCTCTTCAACTTGTTATTGATAAACTTGGATGTGTTTGTTTGGGTTAATAATAAGCTGATAGACATCTAACTCATTATTCTCTTCTGGTCTATAATTGATCTTCGCACCTGTTTCTTATCATGTTTCATTTGCTATTAGGGGATAATAGACTATGGCATTTCGTTGCCAAACAACTCTGCTGTTACATAACTTAGAATCTAAAACTGTTTTGTGATTTAAATTCTTATGATTCACAATGTAGAATTGGGAGGCTGATGCATAAATTACCCGCCCAAATGGCTTCCATGTCCCTACAAAAGTCTTCCAGGTCACATTTTTTTTTGCTTGGACTCAACAACCTCTCTCTTTTCAAATTATCATAATGGCCATCAGAAACATTTTTGTCCCAAAATCCCAATTCCTTTGCAAGAGAAAATCTGTTATGCATATAGACAACTATTGAGTGAGTGAGTCTAATTCAGGGACACACCAGCCATATAGACTTTGAGTAGTCCAGATAATGGACTAGTTCATTCTGGGGTCAGATTAGTTTTCCTGAGTTGCATCCTTACTTTGGACTAGTTTTGGTTTGATGCATTTTAGACCATGCATCATAAAGTATTTTAGACGTATGAGTACCTCCGTCATTTTTTGTTGCTTCCATGGAATTCCACCTCAATTGATTTAAGTTATAGGTATGAGTTTAAGCTTTACACATAAAGTCAATTGAGACAAGAATGAAATCAATAGAGCTAAAACCCATTCACTGATTTCAATATTTAGTATTTTGAACATCAAATATACTTTGTGTGAATTGGAAACTGGAAATGCCATCCACTTGTTTGATTATATGTTACTTCAAGTCACTAGTTGTTTTAAGCATTAGTGATGCCTTATCTTTGGGAAATTGAGTTCTTGTTTTCTTTTCAAGTTGATTATTTTAGTTGTATGGTTCTTGATTCATGATCACATAGAGATTGAATTCTTGTTATCCATACTCATGTTGAAGCTTATTAGGAAGAGTATACGTACACTGAATTGGCATATGAGCTTATGATAAGCATACGTTTCATGCGGTTATATTAGTGCCTGATATTACTTTTAATACTCTGGCTGCCAAATTCATTTGTTTGTACAATTTAGAGTGTGACATGCTTACTTGACAATGTGTCAAATATTACTTGTTCCCCAACAGAATGGTGGATACTGTGGTTGATTTATTTATGGCTGACAAAGCGTCACCATAAAAGAGTTTTGAGGATTTATTTATTTTATGCTCTTTTCCACAACTCCGAAAAAAAAAAAAAAAGTGAAAAGAAAAGAAATTTGTTTTGTATACAGACTTGCTTGTATACATGTGATATTATGGGTATGCAGACTTGCTTGCATATCGGTGCACCGTTCCATGTGAGTTCGGTTGTACGTGTAGATTTAGGAAGAATACTTGCCATGGATCGGACTTCGGGTGTGATGACATGTTCCTCTAGGTGGCACCCCACTTGGAACATGTACGCTCCGAGTGGTTTCGAAGGCAAGGGAGGCACACTTGGGTGAGGTGTGTTCGGCACAGGAGGAGAGTGCGATTGTGGAAAAGTAGCGAGATTTCTTTTTGTGTATATGCGTGATTACCTTAAAGGAAGAAACTAAATGCTCATTCAACCATTGAATGAGAACTACACGTCTTCCTAAAGGTAGAAAAATGTGTTTGTTTAATATTTCAATAATAGTCTAATATGATTATGAATTGTATTGTTGTTGCATTTATGAGGATTGATAAGTCATAAATTTTATTTATTAGTAATAAAGAATGCATATTTATTTATTAGGATGATAACACCATTGCCTCATTGAGGAACTACCTGATGGTGTGGTTATTTATTGTTTGGTTTATTTTAATGTTATCATGTGCGGATTTATTGATTTTTGGGATGAAGATTTCTCACACCAGCTTTATTGCTGACCCGAGTGAGCTTTTGCTTCTTGGGTACATTCCTTTTGGAATGTAGCCGAGTAGTCTTTCAGGTTTAGAGATTTTGAGCTGCATTACTGGAGTTTCGCTAGTGAGCTAGCCATGCCAGTCTTCTCCGGGTTAGATTTTTATTTGTTTCAGATGTTTAGTTCATGCTGCTATTTGTTTCTGTTATTATTGAATTCTCACGTCCCGAGTTTTGGGGGGGGAAACGGATAATCCTACGTGGCTTTTTGGGATTTTCGTTTCTTTCGAAAATCGGGGCGTGACAGTTTGGTATCAGAGCATTTGGTTAGCCTAGGCTGGGGTAGAGTCTAGGTGATCCTCGGAATGTGGATATGGGAGAGTAGTAGTGTAACTGTCTAGAGATAAAGTGACAAGGATGAGCCTTGAACTATTTATTGTTTTTTTTTTTCTTCGTGAATCTCGATATGAGATTTCTGTGACTAACTTATTTTAATGTCAATAGTGGATGACATTATTTCGTGTCGTTTTCTTGTAGTAGTTTGTTATCTTGAATCTTTAGTTAACCCTTTTCGCGAATCTCGGGACGAGATTCTTTTGAGTTGTATATATTGTAACACCACTACTTTTTTTTAATGACAATAAAAATTTATGCAAATAAAATTCAATTGAAAATTTTTATTTTAAAATCTTCTTTCGTTTGAAAAGTTGCATTTTTGAAATTCGCTTAACTTTCTTTCTTCTACCGAATCTCGGGACGAGATTTTTTTGAGTTGTATATATTGTAGCATCCCATAATTTTTCTACTTACTGAAAATATTTATATTTTTGTGTGATTGTCTTCATTAAGTTATGGGCATACGTATGAGCTATTTGTTTATCCATGTGACGTGTAATTTGTTTATTTAAAAATTAATTTCCTATTTACCTTCATCTACCGAATCTCGGGACGAGATTCTTTTGAGTTGTATATATTGTAATACCCGCCTAATTAAATAAATATAAAAATTTTGTAAACCCTAATGTTGATGGGTTGTTACCCAATTGTATTTGGGCTTGGTTGTGGGCTTTTATTAAACTAATAAGTAGGGTTTTTATTTTGTGAAATAGGGTGGGTGCATTAGGAAGTTCGGTGGGGGCGAATAGCCACCCACCTTATAAAGAGGATAAACCTCTTTCTCCTTTTTCTTTTCTCCTTCCTTTTCTCTTTCTCCTTCCCTTCACAATTTCTTCTCCTTGGCGGCGAGCTTGATCCCACCGCCCCAAACTGCTCCTTTTCCTTCCTCTCTCGTCCCTCTCTTTGCTGTATGTTGGTGAGGGTTGGTTGGAGGTCGAGATGGGAGTAAGATAGGGCGTGTTGCAGGGGTGATTTAGGGAGAAGCTTGGGGATGAGAGGGTTAGTATTTCTGTGGACATTTGTGATTGTGATGATGTTGAGGTTTATGTGGAGACTGTTGTTTTGATGTATTGTGATGATTTAATGAAGAGATTGGTGAAAGAGGAGGTTGGCAAGGTGTTGGGGATACTTAAGGTATCGGCTGCTATCCAGTTTGATACAGGAATTGTGTCATGCCTGGAGTATCTAGAAGCTGTTCCATGGTCTGAGGACAAGGAGAAGAAAGTTGTCTCTATTCTTGGTCAGCTTCAACTTAATGACTCTGCTGTGGAAGTCCTCCAAAGAGTTTCAGCAGAACCATCTACTTCTGCAAGCAGTGATGACATCTTCTTGGAACTTCTGAGTGGTGTTTTACAAGCCAAAGATGATTGGCTGTGTTAGTTTCTGAACAAGAAAGAGACAATGAGATGGTTGATTATGTGGGTTGTCAAGATGAAGATGTAAGAAGAGAGTCAGCCGATGAGAGGTGGTTTGTGGTTGAGGACGAAGAGATGGGGGGGGGAGTTCCTGATTTTTATTGGCCATTGTTTGGGCTCGAAGATGGAGGCGTAGTTGGGGCTTCTTTGATAATTTCTGTTCGTTCACTTGAGAATCCATTGCATGGTGGTTTCATTGTTTATGTTGAGGTGAGTTTTTCTTCCATCTCTTTTATTTCTTTATGTGAATTTTAGAACGATGTATTATTCATTAGATCTGAAATTTATGAGTTTCTTTTCTACCAATTTCATTCAATTCAATTGTTATTTTTGTGTTTTAGATTACCAGTATGTGTGACCTTGATCGATCTGAAGCACATACAATATGTTTCTTTCAGTCTCTTCAACTTGTTATTGATAAACTTGGATGTGTTTGTTTGGGTTAATAATAAGCTGATAGACATCTAACTCATTATTCTCTTCTGGTCTATAATTGATCTTCGCACCTGTTTCTTATCATGTTTCATTTGCTATTAGGGGATAATAGACTATGGCATTTCGTTGCCAAACAACTCTGCTGTTACATAACTTAGAATCTAAAACTGTTTTGTGATTTAAATTCTTATGATTCACAATGTAGAATTGGGAGGCTGATGCATAAATTACCCGCCCAAATGGCTTCCATGTCCCTACAAAAGTCTTCCAGGTCACATTTTTTTTTGCTTGGACTCAACAACCTCTCTCTTTTCAAATTATCATAATGGCCATCAGAAACATTTTTGTCCCAAAATCCCAATTCCTTTGCAAGAGAAAATCTGTTATGCATATAGACAACTATTGAGTGAGTGAGTCTAATTCAGGGACACACCAGCCATATAGACTTTGAGTAGTCCAGATAATGGACTAGTTCATTCTGGGGTCGGATTAGTTTTCCTGAGTTGCATCCTTACTTTGGACTAGTTTTGGTTTGATGCATTTTAGACCATGCATCATAAAGTATTTTAGACGTATGAGTACCTCCGTCATTTTTTGTTGCTTCCATGGAATTCCACCTCAATTGATTTAAGTTATAGGTATGAGTTTAAGCTTTACACATAAAGTCAATTGAGACAAGAATGAAATCAATAGAGCTAAAACCCATTCACTGATTTCAATATTTAGTATTTTGAACATCAAATATACTTTGTGTGAATTGGAAACTGGAAATGCCATCCACTTGTTTGATTATATGTTACTTCAAGTCACTAGTTGTTTTAAGCATTAGTGATGCCTTATCTTTGGGAAATTGAGTTCTTGTTTTCTTTTCAAGTTGATTATTTTAGTTGTATGGTTCTTGATTCATGATCACATAGAGATTGAATTCTTGTTATCCATACTCATGTTGAAGCTTATTAGGAAGAGTATACGTACACTGAATTGGCATATGAGCTTATGATAAGCATACGTTTCATGCGGTTATATTAGTGCCTGATATTACTTTTAATACTCTGGCTGCCAAATTCATTTGTTTGTACAATTTAGAGTGTGACATGCTTACTTGACAATGTGTCAAATATTACTTGTTCCCCAACAGAATGGTGGATACTGTGGTTGATTTATTTATGGCTGACAAAGCGTCACCATAAAAGAGTTTTGAGGATTTATTTATTTTATGCTCTTTTCCACAACTCCGAAAAAAAAAAAAAAAGTGAAAAGAAAAGAAATTTGTTTTGTATACAGACTTGCTTGTATACATGTGATATTATGGGTATGCAGACTTGCTTGCATATCGGTGCACCGTTCCATGTGAGTTCGGTTGTACGTGTAGATTTAGGAAGAATACTTGCCATGGATCGGACTTCGGGTGTGATGACATGTTCCTCTAGGTGGCACCCCACTTGGAACATGTACGCTCCGAGTGGTTTCGAAGGCAAGGGAGGCACACTTGGGTGAGGTGTGTTCGGCACAGGAGGAGAGTGCGATTGTGGAAAAGTAGCGAGATTTCTTTTTGTGTATATGCGTGATTACCTTAAAGGAAGAAACTAAATGCTCATTCAACCATTGAATGAGAACTACACGTCTTCCTAAAGGTAGAAAAATGTGTTTGTTTAATATTTCAATAATAGTCTAATATGATTATGAATTGTATTGTTGTTGCATTTATGAGGATTGATAAGTCATAAATTTTATTTATTAGTAATAAAGAATGCATATTTATTTATTAGGATGATAACACCATTGCCTCATTGAGGAACTACCTGATGGTGTGGTTATTTATTGTTTGGTTTATTTTAATGTTATCATGTGCGGATTTATTGATTTTTGGGATGAAGATTTCTCACACCAGCTTTATTGCTGACCCGAGTGAGCTTTTGCTTCTTGGGTACATTCCTTTTGGAATGTAGCCGAGTAGTCTTTCAGGTTTAGAGATTTTGAGCTGCATTACTGGAGTTTCGCTAGTGAGCTAGCCATGCCAGTCTTCTCCGGGTTAGATTTTTATTTGTTTCAGATGTTTAGTTCATGCTGCTATTTGTTTCTGTTATTATTGAATTCTCACGTCCCGAGTTTTGGGGGGGGAAACGGATAATCCTACGTGGCTTTTTGGGATTTTCGTTTCTTTCGAAAATCGGGGCGTGACAAAAACCCCATCCCGACCTCGTCCCATCCCAATCGGGTTCGGGACGGGACGGGACGGGACGGGATCAGCGTGCTAATCTGGACAAAATTCTCTTACTTATCACTCCACATTTTCACTGATGGCAATTGTATGATCAAATTGATAGTTAGGCAATTAGGTTCAATCTGAACATCAAACCATGCTTACATTGATGGTCGAAATAGTTTCAAATTTGCATTTTATCACATTTTACAATGAATAGTCTGGCCAAGTTGTTAATCCTGAAAGTTATAGTGACTTGACAGTGAATGTTGTTTTTGTAATACTAGGAAGCCGATAAGAAAATGATCTTAGTTAGATAAAATCCATTAGCCGAGTTTGAGCAAATAAGGAGTGATAGTTATCTAAGTAATACTCAAGTAATCAAGTGTATTAGCCCTATCTCATATGAACCTTTAATTTTAAGTTTTAACCATTGGTAACAAATCAAGATTTGATTTTTCACTTGAATGGAATGAGCAGAGCAGTCTCCTGATATGGCTTACTAAAAGCGCATGAAATGAAGTGTCTGATATGTGTTGAATGAATGCTAAGGCACAAAATATTAATGAATAATGTTAATCTAAATTTTATTTATTTTTAGATGGAATGACTGTGAAAAGGGGGAGCAAATTTGGTTACCTCATAACATGAAAACCGAGGGTAGGGAATCAACAAAGCCACAACTGAAGCCAGAGCCCCAACCATGGCACTTGCCGCAACATGGACAGGGTGAATAATGGCCCCAGTGTGCACACCATGAACAGAAGTAACAACATACACCATGAAATAATTAAATAAAAATATTAATAATTAATATTAATAAATTAGTTCGGGACGGGACGGGATTGGAGGGATTGAAAATCTTCATCCCATTCTAGATCGGGACGGGACGGGATCGGGATGAAATTATTCAATCCCATTAAGACCCGAAAAAATCGGGACGGGACGAAACGGGATCGCGGGATGGGACGCCCACCGCTGCCATGAACAATCAAATAGAAAATTGTCGCCAATCATGAAGCCTCTGTTTGTGGGATATCTTTTTCATAATTTGAATTCTTTTGTGTGCATGCTTCTTTTCGAATTGAACTTCATAAATGTCTCAAATTGGGTCAAAAAATTTGTTTTGCGATGGTGCTGAGCTATCCAATGGTGGTGAATAACCTCAACATTAGAATCACTACAAACAACGGCTTGTGGTGGTATAAGGCATTGCCACCAGTTGCAAATAACAGGCTCATTAGAATAGGATCAGGAGGGCAAAAGTAGTTTTTCCGTTGTCGCTGTTGTTCTGTCTGCCCTTTCGGTTGTTCGTGGTGGTTCACCTGTGATTTTGGATCCCCGTGTTCTTTATCCGCGAATTAGCTGGACTGAGCCTAGCTCACAAGATATCCATATCAAGTCAGATAAAAGGTTTTGCTGGTTTGTTCAGCTTGACGTGTAAGATGGTGCGCGCAAGCTGATAAATGAATGGTGCAGGTGGTCAGTGGATGCGAGTGTTCATTTTGATTGCGGTATTAAGTAGATAATGAACGGGATGAATCATCTCACTTATGCAGGGGGTGATGGGTTCGGTTTATCAAGTTGGTCGTGATCAGGAGGTTTCTTTGGAGAGAAAGTTGGCAGCGTTGTTGCTAGTATTTCCTAACGTCCTTTCCCAATTCGACGTGTTGAAATAGTCGTGGTGGTACAACCAAACTTATTCTCCTCCAATTCACTATTTATGTATCATCATGTTCATCAAAGGAAGAAGACATACATAGTCGGATTCGACGCTAGTGATTATTCAATTGTTGATGGGGCCAAAGTATTCATGCTAGCAAATCTTGTTATGTTTTCGACAGCGTTGATTGGTTGTTGGCAACTCTGGTAGATATAGATGAGGGATATTGATGATGCGAAGTGTTAGGGGTTGTTGGAGGTGTTGATTCATACGCCATGGTGATGGCAACATTGTTTTCTGATGCGATAGTGAGCACGGGTTTCGTTGGTATTGTTCCCTTTGCTCGTTATCAATTTCTTTTTCTATCTGTTATCTTCTATTTTGGGATTGGGGAATAGGGCTTTCAACGAATTTGTTGATTTTCTGATTTTGAACAAAATTGATGGGACTATGACTTGCAAATCGCAATTTTTTTCTAAGAGTTGGAAAATTAAAGTTGTTTTCACACCTACAACATTTTTGTGAATTTCTTCGATCTTCATAAAATCCTTGAAAACTTTGTGATGTGTTTTATCATCATAACACAATGACTCGTAGATAACCATATGCCATTCATGCACATCAAACATGGGTGATTGATCCCAATCTGTAACACCCCTATTTTTTAATGACAATAAGAATTTATGCACCTAAAATACAATTGAAATTTGTATTTTAAAATCTTCTTTCGTTTGACAAGTTGCATTTTTTCGAAATTCGCTTAACTTTCTTTCCTTCCGAATCTCGGGACGAGATTCCATTTAACGTGTGTATAATGTAACACCCCTAAATTTCATAAAACTAATTTATTTTATTTTGAATTAAATAAAATAGAGTTACATTTAATTGAATTTAAATTTCGAAATTTAGGGTTTTATTTAGTGTGTTTAGAGGGTGGGTGCTTTTGGAATGTCAGTGGGGGCGACTAGCCACCCACCTTATAAAGAGAGAAACCTTTTTTTTTTCTTCCCCATTTTTCTTTCTTTCTCCCTTCCTTGCGTACTCCTTTTCTTCTACGGCAGCCGATGCGGCAAACTCGGCTGTGACCGAGCGTCGAGCAGCCCCACCAGCCTTACTCCTTTTTTTTTTTTTCTTCCTTTCTCTTTCCTTTCACTTCCCTTCTTCCTATTTGAGTTCAGCATCAGAAAAACAGAGAATGAAAGAAGGAAGAGAAGAGAAATCGGGAGAAACAGATGGTTGCCAATGGCACCCTTGAATGGGGCTACCTTGCGGACAATCGATGGTGTGGGAGATCACAGGCAAGAGGTCGTGCCTGCACCGCGGGTTGATTTGTGATTGTGAGTAAGAGAGGGGACGATGTGGGATGATTGCGTTGGCTGCGCAAATCTTTTGCGATTTGCAATTTTGGTGAGTTTTCTTCATACCATTTCATATTTTTGTTTGAAATTTTCTTCATCTCCTTCACTTTTACTGTGATTTCAGAGAAATTCAGGGTTTGGGTATGTTTGATTTGTCGAATCTTTCGATGTAAAGAATGTTTCAATAGATTGGTGGGTTTAAACCCATATCTTGGTAGATATTGCTTTAATTACTTGTAATATATGTTTGCCACACAAATTTGTTGTGAGAGAGTAGTTCAAGTTGAGAGTAGAAATGGAGGTATTGCAGGGGGAATTATTGGGAAAGAGGGGACTTTTATTGGTCGATGATGACCCAATCTCTTTGGCATATTTGGTTTTTGCCAAATCCATTCATGACTAGTTGAGAAATTTAGGACTCAAACCATACTTTTTTTGTATGGATGTCTACTCTAAAATGGCACAGATTGCATTTGAATAAATTTTTGATAGTGTCATTGTCAGTAGAAATTCATTGATTTTTGGGTATGTTGATGTATTATGGTGGTGTAACGACCCTAATTATAGCACATTATAAATTTTTAGGGCTTTATTAAAATTTTCTAAGGCTACCTCGGTATTATAGGCTGGCGCTAGATCGATTAGAATGAGTCATAGAGAACTATTATTTCTTTATTTTATTTGAACCCACCAAGACTTGGTTCCATTTATTGACTACTTTTGTGGCTAAAGTAAGCATGGAAGTTTGGATATAAGAATTTTATGGCAGACACGAGTCTATGTGGGATAGACTTGAGGATTGTAGTATTGGTTTTAGTTTGTAATTCTCAAAAGCAACTCAAAGTAATTAAATGCATACCCATTTAATTTGTTGACAATGAAGATATATGACATTTGGAGTTGTATGCTCTGGGATCTCTTGGCTGTTGGGAACCTTATTGATGGTATCTGTGATTCCTCCAATATCAATGCTTCGAGGCCCGAGTAGTTTGGAAGTTTTGACGTCTCTGATTACATATATACTTATTTGGGTTTCTTCCACTTATCTGAAATAGTTTGTGCATGCCATTACAAGATGATTTTCGTGAAGTCAATTGAACATTGGCAATATTCTTCTAGTGCTGGATGAATTTTCTGAAACTGAGACAAAGGAGTAGTGAATGTAGGCTAGGAACAATTTCATGCAATTTTGTCACACCATCTCCTCAAAGTGAGTTTATAAATGTTATTCTATTTGCACACCCAGCTGTAGTTGTTTCATTTAATTTCCCTCTTTGAAAGAAAATAAGTCATTGCATGGTTGTTAACCCTTCTCATTGTTGGAAGTTTTAGGTTGAATCTCCATAGTGTAATCGCTCTTCGGAATTTATCTATGTAATCAGTGACAACAGGGGAATGGAAGTATGGATTATTAACTTGGAATTCATAACTGCAGGTTGGATACATGGTCTCATTGTTGTAGTTTCACTTCTCCATTGTTATGAAGGTAGTATCCCTCATTTGTTTGCTGTGTCTTTCATTGCCTTCATTTGCATGAGTTATTCTATTAAGAACCCTCATTTGTACCCACTCATTATTTGTGAAAGCATCGAAGTTCAAATGTGGATAGTTAGTATGAGATAAATAATTAAATGTGGATACATAAAATAAAGAGGTTTAGGGACAGTAGGCTTGGACTTGGCTATTGGATTTGGGTTCTTCAAAGAACTTGTTGCCAAGGAGGGCCTTACCACAACTTGATGTTGAAATGCCAATTTTATTAGCTAACTTGATGATGGATGTTAAGATGTAATTGATTAACTTGACAAGTTAGATTGAGATCGCAGAAAAGCGGGAATTCTTTAGAAACTTAAGGTGAATCTGTTTTGGTCATCACCAAAATCCTTAGAAGTTGTTCCTTTTTTATATGTAATTGTCCAAGTTCTCAACAAATCATTGATCTTTTATGGTATAGAGAGAGCTAGAAGGTCCAACGAGTGAAAACAATTTTGAAAGTTGTGAGTTTTACCAGTGGCAGTTAGCATCTACTACTACTATTGTCAGCCAACCTTTCTAGTTCATTTTCATTGTTGTTGAGTTCTCATTTCATTGGTTATTTATTACCACCGGTGCCAATGTTTCTACAACCAGTTTATGAGAGGTTATGTGCGTGTGTTTGTAGCGCAAACTAATTTGCATGTGTTTGCAAGTTTATGCATTCGGGTTTGGATGTGTTCGATCGGGTATGTTTTTGGGATGATTTTGCATTTACTTATAAACTTGATCTACTACACCCAAATTTATGAGTCTCGCACTCTATATATTATTTTGTTATAAGTAATCGTTTGCGAATGAAACTCTCATTTAATTCTGTTTGAGAAACTAATTTGTCAGGATTTATATTTTGATGAGATAGATTTGGATGATTGTATTATATGCCAATTGACTTGTTAGCGAGTCTAAATTCCTCATATCAAATGGACTTTGATCCCCTGTTTTGTTATAGAAAGTTTATATATGAAAAATGTAGGTTGCCCCAAAACAATGGGAGGATATCCTGATGAGGTTGTTTATGATTTGGCAATGAGTCAAATGCTATGCTTCCCCAAAAGAATGGATGAATTTACTTATGAATGACAAAATGTCATTGTGAAGGAAATTCGAAATATAAAAAATAAATGATATTGATAACTAGAATTGTATCACTTAGAACTACCACACCTCTTTTTGTTTATTATTTCCCCTCTCTAACTAGATAAACTAAATAACCCGCGGGTTGTCTTGCGGAGGTGGGGCGTCTATTTCTTATAGAGAAACTAAAATAGCATTCGGGTTAGTCTTGCGGAAATGAGGTGGATTTTTATGCCTAAGATAGACTTTGATATTTATCCGTAAAAAATGCGACTTGACTTTATGAGCATTGATAGCCCAAGAGTGGCTTTTGTTACTCATATAGTTAGGAGTATCCGGTGATGCATGCCTGTATGTGATGTGTCCCCACTTGGGCATGGATGACGGAGAAGTCCTCCTTTATATGAAAGAGGCATACGGACATGTATGTTCGGCACAAAGGTGGTGCGAATGTGGTATCGTCTAAGTGATCAATCTGTTAAAAATGAATCAAATTCAAATAAAAATGAATAAGATGCTTAAGTCAAATATTGTACGAAGACAACTGTTTAATTAATAAATTACGTTTATATTGTTTCTAAGCCTCCTCATGCAGGATGGCAAGTCCACTAATATTTCCACAGGTCAGACTTGTCATAGTCAATTTCTATAGTGTAGGTACAAGTAAATGCATATTTACTTAGGATAATGACATGATTGTCTCGTTGAGGAACTAATTTCTTTGAACTGTGTTTTTCTTGCATGTCACCTTTGCCTCATTGATGAACTACCTATTGGTGTGGTTATTTATTGTTTGTGCTTAGTTTGATGTTATCACGAGCGAGTTTATTGATTTTGGGATGAAGATTACTGACACCAGCTTTATTGCTGACCCAAGTGAGCTTTTGCTTATTGGGTACATTCCTTTGGGAATGTAGCCGATTAGCCTTTCAGGTTTAGAGACTTTTGAGCAGTGTTACTGGAGTTCTGCTAGTGGGCTAGCAACGTCGGAATTTTCTGGTTATAATTTTTATTTGTCTCAGTAATTAAATCATATTTTAGTTGTTGTTGCTACAAAATGTTCTATTGTTATTAAATTTCAAGTCCCGAGTTTTGGGGAAACGGATAATCCTACGTGGATAATAGAATTTCGTTTTTCTTGAAAATCGGGGCGTGACACAATCAATAGTGACTTCTCGCGTCATATTTCTCAAAGATCTTACTGATTTGGTATCAAAATTGATAGGTTCAATGAAAACTAACAAACTAAAACATAACCGAAACTTGATAGACAAAGTTTCATAACTTCAATAAATCCAAACCTCAAAACTAAGGGGGTGGTATTCAATTACGAAATTTAATGGATTGTGAGGGATTTTAAAATCCATTAAAATTCAGGGGTATTCAATTAAGGATTTAAAATAATACATATAAATCTAGGGGTATTCAATACGAATTTTAAAGGATTGTTTTAAAATCCATTAAAATCGGGGGTGTTCAATTCATGCTTTTCAAAAGTCTACCGAAATCAGGGGGTATTAAAAAAGTAGTGGATTTTAATGGATTTGTTAAAGTTGTGGATTTTGAAGGATTTGTGAGTGAAAATTATATATAACAAGAGTTATTCCAAATCCAAGCTTCTCCCTCATATTTCAACAGATTTTTATTGGCTATTGTTAAATAACCCCACCATTTTCACTGAAGGATACCACCACCCAACTTTTTTGTGATTTGCTGAAGGACACCACCACCTTTCATTCTCTTCTCTCTTCACAAGAGCAGCACCATTCGCCCCACAACTTCTGGCCACACCATCATGCCTTACCACTGCAGGCTGGACCACCACCTGCACTTCCTCTTCTTCTTTGTTCTTATTTTATTATTATTATTATTATTATTATTATTATTATTATTATTATTATTATTATTATTATTATTATTATTATTATTATTATTATTATTATTATTATTCTCTTCCTCCTATTTTCTCTTCTTCTTGTCCTCTCTTCATCTTTGTTATTTGTTATTTTTTTTCTTTTGTCTTTGTTTTTCTTCTTCTATTTTTTCTCATCTCTTATTCTTTTCCAATTTTTTTTATTTTTGCCCTTGCGGAGGTTCTTGCGAGTGGAGGTTCCCCACTTGCTATAACCTTTGTGAGGGCAAAAAGAAGAAAAAGAAGATAGGAGAAAAAAAAAGTGGATGAGGAGAAGAAAAAAAGAAAGAATAAGAGGTGAGGGGGAGGAGGTTGAAAATAAGAAGATGAAAATGGAAGGAGGTGGGATGAGAGGTGGCAGTGCTGATTGATGGAGAAGAAAAATAAGAGGTGGGAAGAAGATGAGAGGTGGCGATAGCGTGGTGGTGGTGATTGAAGAAGAAGATGAAAAATAAGGGAGAATGAGAGGTGGCGGTGGCGGGGATAACAATTTAAAGTAAAATAGTTATTTGTATTACTTTTGGACCATATTCAATGTATTTGAATTTTTTTTTTAATTTGAAGTAAAATTCTCGTAACATACAAACAATTGGTTAATTGATGTTTTGAGTGATGTTTTATGATTTGTGTTGGCATGAATAACAATGTAGGTGATGTTATTTCATTGTTTCCTATGATTAAAAACATATTTATAAGAATCCATAGAAATCCATAACAAACCTTTATAAAATCTACAAAATTCAATCATTTAAAATTCATCAAAATCCAGTGGATTTTGTAAAATCATTTGAAACCTTTTAAAATCCACGAGATTTAAAATTATTCAGAGTCCATTCAAATCCCGAATTGAATACCTCCCCCTAAACCTACTACAAGTCTACAACTTCTCCATCATATCTATTTAAAAAAAAATAAAACTCTAAATCTAATGTAATTGGACTCGTAATCTTATTTGGGCTTATGAATGGATTGGTCCAATTACTAATTAAATAATAAAATAAACAAAAATATATGTCTTGCGTAAATTTGAGAGTTGAATTATTTGGGGAGGAAGGAATGAGTTTTACCATGTAGCTCATAATTGAGAGTTGAGATGTCATCAATTGATTTCACTTCTAACTCGTCACTTCTTTTTTACTACATTTTTTCATCTTTTCCCATCCACTCATTTTTCTATGTATTACATATGTTTATCTAAGAACTGTGAGATCGATATTCTCAAACCTTTTATTTACTTACAATGCTATCCATATTCTCACAAACCTTTTATTTACATGTCACCATACTTTTACACTATCCATATTCTCAAGCCTTTTATTTACTTACGACACTACAACAAAATAGGATATGTGCCATGTACACATAACGTGTGTGAAAGATTTCAGTTGGCACAGAATACATATTGCAAATACATTGTATTCTTCTTATTGGTGAGGTTTTTGCTATGTTTGCAATAGCAAATCATGGGGTGTTTAATAATTCAAGGCCTTGAAAAATAGAAAACCAAATCAATTTACATATGTCGCAATAATCATACAATTAAATTCTAGCCATTTCACTTGTGCATATCTTAGAACAAGTGTTAAATGTTGAGTCATCACCGACTCTAGAGTTTCTATAGATTTCAACTCTCTCTAGAAATAATGGTTGTAGAATTCTCTCAACAATATCAAGCTAACCATTGTAAAAAATGTGCGGCTCAAAGTCAAAATGTGTGGCACACTCATCCTTCCTCCAGTGACCTTAAGCGATTATAAATAGGGATGAGGTTGAGTTGTGAATGTGTGAAGCAACACAAACTCCATTGTGGGTATTAAAATAAGAGCGGGTGTGTATTAGTGTTGTAAACAAAGTGCAGTGTACTTTTGTAATAGCATATTTGAGGATTAATAAAAATATGTTTCCAACATTATGGTATCAGAACAAGGTTGGTACTGTTCAGAAGAAGACAACAATATTGCTCACAAGAAGACGATGGTAACGTTTACTATTCATATGTACGATACTATTCACTATTCATGTGTACGGTACTACTCACGTGAACAGTTCATTGTGCACTTTGTTCGACTTTGGTGAGACTTTGCTTGTCGGACAAAGTTGAGACCCAGACTCAAAGCTGGAGAAGCTTGGGAACCAAACTCAAAATTGGTACAAACTATAGGACCCATACCGATGTGAAGAAAGAATAGGAAATTAGTGGTGATGATTTAGACTGCATTCCACTTGAGCATGTGAATGTTTGGACTCGAACACAATTACATCAAGCCTCCAAGATCAAATAGATAGAAGAAGGAAAATCCCAAGTTCATCGATATCTACAAAGATTTTTAGCCTTCCTAATGGAATAGGTTGAGTTATAGTTATTAGCTTGTTTGCTGGGGACGTGATCAATCGTCTTGATCTATTGATGTTGCATTTACTAAGTTAAGTGATTGCATTTTTTTTCTTTTATTAATACAAAGGTTTTGGGTCCTTAAAACCCTGATCACTTTTTAAGCCCTGATTCTAGGGAGCGAGGGAGAGAGAGCGAGAGCGAGGTGGGGGCAGCCTAGAAGGGCTCCTTTTTAAATAGGGAAAAAAAAGAATGGATAGAGGTTTGTCATAAAAAAAACAACCTTTCTTATTGTCGAGGAAAGGGGCGAGGAAACCTTACCACTCATCCCCCTCGAGATTTGCGCTGCTGCGCATCTCGAGGGTGCAGGCGCACATCTCGAGGGGGATGAGCGGTCACACCCTCCCCCTCGCTGGTTTCCTCGCCATTTAGAATTTCTTTAAAAAAATGAAGAAGATCAAATCATCAACGAGGGGATTGTTTCTACGTGTTTGAGTTTGAGCAAGGGGGACATGTTATGGGCCATCTTTTTGGCCCAGCCGTAGGCCCGTAGGTCTCACTAACATTTTTGCTGGGCTTGGCTGAACCTCTTACCGTTTGATCAATACCAATGGCAAACTTACCCATTAGGATTTGGGCTTTGCACTGCTGAATGGGCTTTATTGAACCCTTCTAAATGCCTCCGAAAAAATATATTCACTAATCCTAAGCCAAAACCCCCGTATTTTTTGTAACGAATTACCAAAGATAAAGATTGAATGTCACACTTATTTACTATTCTTGTAGTGAAATTGAGTCGACCCACAAATTACAAATATACATTATTATGTATAAACACAACATGAAAATAAAATACAAGTCAAATTTAATGAAGCATAGCCTATCTCATTACAACTACGGGAACTACCATACTATACTAAATCCCCATAATTAAAATTCATGAACATAATTAGACCCCTTAAGCAAACCAATTAAGGTTGGGGGTTTGAGGTCTATTTCCATTTCGAGCTTTGCTACATGGCGAGGAAATGAGCGAGGAAACCAGCGAGGGGAGTGAGGTGAAGGGAGGGGAACCATTCATCCCCCTCGGGATGCGCGTGTTGAATTTTCTTGAGTGCATCCCGAGGGAGGTGAATGGTTCCCCTCCCTCCACCTCACTCCCCTCGCTGGTTTCCTCGCTCATTTCCTCGACATTTAGAATTCCTCATTTCCATGACCGTATGGCAAATTGAGACGCCTCCCATTTGTTTTATGGTCAACTAACTGACGTCAAAAAGGATAATGATGGGGTGAGTCTTTTTACTGTGGTCAAGAGGTCAAATAGTCAACTGGTCAAAGATCTTGTTTGGTTTATTTGTTGCAAGTGAGGATTAATATCTCAAATTTTGATAATGACGTACAAAAAGAAACTTGATCGGCGTGTCAGCATCTGGGCTTGACACGTCAAAGATCATGCTGGGCTGTCTTTTTGACTCTAAGCTGCAACGCTTTTAACCTACAACCTGCACCACGTTAATATTATTTTTCCATTCATCCTATCCTGGCGAATCAGACCCAGTAAAAGAGGCGGAATAGACGTGCATGTGTTGGCATGAAAAGAAATAATAACCAACCGGTTATAACGGGCGCGCAGAGGAGTCAACTCTCCTCCTATCCGTACAATTCATCGTTTGCTTTGTCTCTCAATCGGGACCGTTTCAACCTCTTCCTCTTCCTCTTCCCCTCACCCCCCCTCCATTCTCGCTCTCCCCTTCCCTTCCTCTCAAAACTCATTTCTTATCCATCAAACAAAACCAACTCTCAAACCCAATCCATTTCAATCCAAACAAATTCCACCTCCCTCCAAAAACCACAACAAAAATTACACCAAGACATTGCCAATGGAAACTAGTAATCCTTCTGACTCTAAGCCCGACGCCACCACCGAAGCTGCAGATAGACTATCGGATGGACAAGATGCATCCAAGAACGATGCATTGAAGAACAAGAACCATGAGGATGATACCAAAGAAGATGAAGATAATGAAAAAGATCGGAAAGATAAAGACCTTATACAAGGTGGTGATGGTGACGACAATGGCGATGGCGATGGAAATAAACAAGAAGCACGAGGGACGGAGGAAGAATGTGCGCCTGAGGTTGATTCCACACTCGATAAGTTCTTTGAGGAACTAGATCATTTCATTGCGTCCGAGTCCTCGGAGGTTCCTTCCTGTGTGGAGAAGTTCGCGAAACTTATTGAAGTAGAGCTTACAAAGTATGACACAGAGGAATCTCCGGAAAAACTGTGTCAAGATTCGGATGAGAATTCAGCACTGTTGTTTGATGCCATTGATCGGATCTCGAAGTTGTCTGATGCGCTTTCGCAGCACGTCCAGTCTGAGTCTGATTGCGTTCATTTGGTTAATCTGACGAGCAATGTGATGCAACGGGCGATGTTATTGTTGGAGGAGGAGTTTCGGAGCCTTCTTGAGAAGACTCTCATTCCGGCTCCTGCGGATCTAGCTGAACATAGTGAGAAGGTTAGGGGTGATAAGACGAAGCAATCTGGTTCGTTCAAGGAGCAAGAACATCATAAGAAAGAGGAAGATCGGTCTAATTCTTCGGCTGTAGGGCGGAAGAATGATACTAGTATTACAGATAATGATGATCTGTTTCCTAACTATTCATCAGAGACGGTATTTAACCTCAAGAGAATTGCCAAGACAATGATCTCCGCGGGGTATGAGGCAGAGTGTTGCCAGATCTATAGCTTCTCCAGGAGGTGTGCCTATGAGGAGACTGTATGCGAACTTGGGTTCGAGAAAATTAGTATTGATGATGTGCAGAAGATGCAGTGGCAGGCCCTAGAAGGGCAGATTGCTACTTGGATCAAAGTTACTAAGTTCTGCATTTCAATCTACTTCGGTGCAGAGCACAAGCTTTGTGACGAGGTATTCCCTCCAGCGATTGCCTCAGCTATGTTTACAACTATGGCGCGTAATGTGATCATTCAACTTCTTGTGTTTGCTGAGGCTGTTGGGATGACGAAGAGATCGGCTGAGAAGCTTTTCAAGTTCCTAGACATGTATGAGACCCTACGCGATCTAGTCCCCAAGATTGACGAGCTGTTTACGGATGAAACTCATGAGTTGAAGTCTGAGACGATATCAGCTCAGTCTAGACTGGGAGAGGCTGCGGTAGGGATCTTTTCTGATCTGGAGAATTCGATCAAGTCAGACACGGGTAAGACGCCTGTACCAGGTGGAGCTGTTCATCCACTCACTCGTTTCACAATGAACTACGTTAAATATGCCTGCGAGTACAGAGAAACCTTGGAACAAATCTTCAATGAACATAAAAGACTCGATCGAACTGAATCTAGTAACTCAGGTTTCGACCTCCAATCACTGTCAACTCCAGCTCCAGAGCAGAACCGTTGTAGCCAAACACCTAGGTCATCCCCATTTGCAGTACAGTTAATGACAGTCATGGATCTCCTTGACATGAACTTGGAGGCCAAGTCAAAGCTGTACAAGGATATGTCTTTAAACTACATTTTCTTGATGAACAATGGACGTTACATAATGCAGAAGATCAAAGGTTCCGTCGAGATCCATGACTTGATGGGGGACACATGGTGTCGAAAGAGATCTGCAGACCTTCGACAGTACCACAAGAACTACCAAAGAGAAACATGGAGCAAGGTGTTGCAAGTATTGAGAGATGAAGGGTTGCTAGTCAATGGGAAGGTGCAAAAGCCAGTACTGAAAGAAAGGTTCAAGGGTTTCAATGCAATGTTTGAAGAAATTCATAAGACTCAAAGTTCTTGGGTTGTGAGTGATGAACAACTTCAGTCCGAGCTCCGAGTGTCAATATCAGCTGTGGTTATCCCAGCTTATCGGTCTTTTTTCGGTAGGTTCAGCCAATACTTGGATCCTGGAAGGCAGACGGAGAAGTACATTAAGTTTGGCCCTGAGGATATTGAAACTTACATTGATGAATTGTTCGATGGGACTCCCACCTCCATGGCTAGGAGAAAATGATGAACACTGATGAAGAATTTGAGAATGAGAGAAGGAGATAAAACTGTATTGTTAATTTTTTTTTTTTTTCAAAAGAGAGGGAGAGATGGTGAGATTTTTTTTTTCTTTTGTATAATTTTTGTCTATTTTAATATCCTACTTTCCCTCATTTTTTGGGTGCCCAGTGTGCCCTTTTTGTTGTTGTTATTACAGATTTTTTATTTTCAATTTTATGAAAAAATGATGTAATTTAATATTTTTTATAACCTTCAATTAAAGTGTTCTCTTATACACATTGAGGATATTTAGATTTACAGAATGGATGTAAATATGTAATGTTCTTTACTGTAGCTCCAAAACTGATGAAATAATTTAGTATTTGCATATCAAAAGCCTTAACTTCATCTATCCCTGCTGCAATGTTACTTAGTTATGGATGTTATATTCATGACAACCTCAAAGATAATCTCAGGGACTTGGTTAGCCAAAGGACTCTCGATCGTTTCATGCGGTGAATCATTTATCACCGACTCTTAGCAATTGATAGAATTTATAGGGCACTAAACAGTCTTAATAACCTAGATTGTTAACAATCTTATTCATGATTTTATGCTAACTGTGGATGCTCTTAGTTGAAAGGTAATCATGTGCGCGGAAGCGTGTCAATAGCAAAATGCGAAGTTACAAAATAAAAGACCAATTCTAGAGACAACAAATTTATGTGGTTTGGCAAATTCGCCTACATTCACGACGAATAACAATTCTTATTGCTTCAAATTCAGATTATAAATAAATCTACCACCATCTTTCCTCTGTCGTCAGCTCCCTGTACAACAGGTCCACCACCACATCGCCCCTCATTGTCCTCTTACTTGGCATGAGACCTCTGCCACAACCACCACTCAGTTCCCTTGGGGTTTTTTTTTGGTTCCTTATGTGTCGCTTAACCATTTCTCATAATAGAGTTAAGTTGTTTTTTCTAATTTACGTAAATATTTTATATAAGTAACAGTTAGTGACAATCAACGTGGTATTGGACCTAGACTCAAAGCTAGACAAACTTGAGATCCAAACTCAAAACTAGTACAAATTATAGGACCAAATGCTAAATAAAGGTGCCCTGGATAAACACTTCTTAAGTGTCACAAGATCTCCAAGCATGATGAGTTGTTTACCATTACTTTAGAAAGTTTTAAACATATGAAAGTTTTACAATGGTTTAATTAGAGTTTGATGAGAATAACCAACCAAGATATTTAACAACATTCTCAATCTTAAACAATGTTCACTACAACAGATTCGTTTTTACCGGCATTTTATAAAGCATTTTATAAAGTGCCGGTTTAGATCATAGACGACATTTTATAAAGCGCCGCCAACGCGCCGGTAAAGGTCTGTGCCGTGAAAAGATTACTGACGCTTTAAGCGAAGCGCCGATTCAAATTAACAGTGCCAACGCTTTCAAAAGCGCCGAACAGCCTTATATAAGCGTTGCCGAAGAGATGTATATGTCAATTCCAACGCCGTATTTATACCCTTTTAATGGCGCTATAAAGCGTCGGGAAAGACTTTTTAAAGCGCCGTTAAAAACCTTTTTCCGACGCTTTTAAAGCACCGGTTATGTTAACAAACCTGTATTAAAACCTTTTTAATGGCGCTTGAAAGCGCTGCAAAAGACTGTTTTGGCGACGCTTGCAAAGCGCCTGTTGTGCTAACACTTTTTACCGACACTTTAAAAGCGCCGGTTCTGTTAGCATACCTGGAAAAAAAATCAATTTTCAAGCACCTCAACTTGCATCAATAAAAAATAAAAACCTGTCATTGGGACGGAAAAATAGACAGTGAATTTTTAATATACACAAAAAAATATACAATCTACACGGCACGGGCATAAAGTTCCCTCGTCAATTCAACATCATTTACAAACTTCACCTAATTAAATAAGTCACTTCAATTGCCGAAAGATGGCAACATTTGTAGCCACTGATTTGCAAACTCTGTCAGACTCCATGTGAAAGTGCTACAAGGAATGCATAAACTCCATCCTTGATCTTCATCAACGTTTCATGCTTTCCTTTTTTCAGCGATGAGACCATTTTTTACCACTGCAATCAGATCAACATTCTGAATAGTAATAGTCAGCTCCACCATGACTCGGTCCAATGCATCTTGAACCACTCGTTCAGATTCAGCATTAAGCGCACTCGTGGCCTCGTCTAATAGTATAATCTTGGGTCCTTTAATTAGAATCTGGTGCATATGAGCTCGCTTGAGAAATCACTATGTCAACCATAGTTAAGAGTAAAGAAGACCTGCAAGGCAGACAACAAAGACAAACCAATGATGATCAAATAATTCGGATCAGAAGACAAAGTTATGTGAATTGATCACTGAATATGCATATTTGACCGCCTTCTGCAGCATCCTGTCTGACATGATGGCTGACAAGTGATTCACATTTCTACAAGGGATGCTTGTTCTTAATAAAACCAATGTCTATAAAGTTGAGAAAACATCTCAAAATAAACAGTACTAAACATGGTGTTCACTAACTAATCAAGAATGAAATGCTCATTTGATCTTCAATTACCATCAAGAGACTCATCATTTTGTTATCTTTCATATTCTGCTTTCAGATCTAGATTATATTCTATTTTCAGATCTAGATAATGTCACAATGATCTCATTAACATCAGCAAAAAGTGTTATTCATAAAATTCTTCAAGCCTTTTCATATAATCTTTACACCGGCCTTTTACTTATTGAAAAAAGACATTGTGTGAACTAGACCAGAATTAAAAGTATGTTGAGGCATCTTATCGTAGTTAAAACTTGGACTTAAAGTTACAACTTTCGACTTGGAGTTGATCGAGTTGTCAAAAACGATTATTAAATAAAGCTAATGCATGTGTATTGAAATTGCATTATAATTACAACACTGAAACAGTTGAAGGCGATTGCAGATGGAGTAATCACAAAGGATCATCTGTGCTTATATATCAAACAACAGAATCGTGATCACCGCTATTAGACACACAGAGTACGGAGTGATTACCTCATAAAGTTTGCCGGACAAGATCCCCATATGATGAAAACATTTAATTCTTGAATTATACTCCAAATCATAATTGGCACCCGGGTTCCCAAGCAAGTACCTCTACATCGAATTTGCACATTGAATGTCGTTTAAAATGTGTCTGGCATAAAAGCTCGGAACCTTGACATGCATAAAGTTCTGTAACAAAATCAATTACCTTAAGGTTGATGAGTGGTTCAAACCAAGCTTCAATACCTATAGTGTGCACCATGGAAACGTCAGAAGTTGTTAAACATAATGTAAAGATTGGAGAACTATCCGAATAGCAAACCAACAATATACTTCATATGAGATTGAATTATCGATTGAAATAAAAGTTTTAGACATTACCATCTAATTTATGTTGAACAATAGCAGGAATCACCGTGCCAGAATAGGATCTAGATTATATTATCATTGAATTCTAACCTTAAGGGCAATGAATTAGTTGGGTTGTGTCATTTTCACTGCATATTTTTTCCTTTTTTGTACTTTTCCTTGTATTAATTAATCCTTTGTTTGTGATTTTCCTTCCATTTACTCGACCCATTGGTGCGTATTCCTCCTTTTCTAGTACTAACATTCTCAATTTGGTCAATAAAAGGTAAAATAAATACGTTATAAATACTAGTCAACTCCTAGGATAGTAACTCAGGCGAGATTTGGATTGTCCTAGAAAAGTTCACTTGATAATTGTATATTCCAAGTAAAGAGAACGAGTACAAATATTTCACATATAAATTGCAACACACCCTGCGCAATGCTCTTAGCAGGCACTGAAAATTTAGGAAACAGAACATATAAAATAAAACACACATTACAAAAAGAGTTGAAATCAAGACTGAGACATGTAGGGAAATGTTTTTCTAGCACAATTTGAAAATACATTTATCGAGTATTATAACAGAGAAACAGAAGAAACAGAAAATGTTCTGAAATGAGTAGTGGTTAAGTGTTCAAAAACATATAAGAGAGTTATACACTCCTAATTTAAGCTTGTTCTGTATTGGATTTTGAGCACTTCAAACTGTGCTTCAACACCCCAAGACAAGAATTCACTTGCCTGGATTGAGTGTTCAGAAAAACTGTGCAGTAAGCCAACATGCACAATCGCCACCTCATCAAATTTCTACAAACTTTAAAGCATAGGTTTCTAGTTTGTTTTGGTTTTTACGAAGATAAAACTAGGTTCCTATTTTGTAGGGAACTCATTTTTTTAAGTGTTTGGGCAGGTTTAGGGAGTTATTATAGGATTTGATTTGTGTTTGAAAACATAAATATATTGGTATTAGTTAGTTTTGGGATTTTATTCATTAATGAAATTTCAAAGATCTATTTCGTTTTTCTTGTGGATTCCAGAAATATTTTCAGTTTCTATCAAAGTTGATGACTCTATTCGTTGACTTATGCAACATCAGAGTTTACCAAAACTTCAGAGACTAAGCTCCTTTCAAGATTGCATAATTACTCAAGAAAAGAAAAAGTGGGTTGTTGGTGGTACATGTTCAAGTCTCGAAAAAATATGAAATTGAAATCAAGATGGAGTTGGAACAGACCTGTATGAGACGTTTACGTAGAGCAGGTTTAGGGTCTGTCAGGAGACGCTTTGCCACACAAGGATAGGCAAACTGCATGCAATAAGTTAGAAACTAAAATTAATCAAATCAAAAGGGTTTGCATGCTGGAAGGCAGCTAATGCTTGATTATATCCAGTAAATCTCACAAGGAAATAGCCATTTCTTTGAAATGTTTATATGCAGTAGGCACTCAATAGTTAATGTTTTCAATTGATATTTTGGTTTTTTTTTTTTACCAAGAAAACTTGTTTATCTGAGTTCATTGCCCAACTGCACACATGAATATAGAGAGAAAAATATTTAATGGTAAGCTCTATTCCTCAACAGTTACTTTGAACAAGCTTTCATGATACTAATTGATGAGATACTTCAATAGAATGAGATACTTCAATAGAATAATGCAGTTCTCACAGATCCATTTGAAAAAAAAAGCAACATAAAGATTCATCTTCACCTCACCTCTAGAAATTTGAAGTCTGGTTTTAGTGTGAAACATATGCCTTCTTGGGTCAATAGAGACCGAATAACAAGAGAAAATTAAAATCATCCTAGGGAAGGAGGCAAGAAGGATATTAACATTACCAGTAACACTGCGAAAATTAAAATCTGCTAGTCCTTTTCCAGATGAGTTCTGCCAGATAGCTTCTAAAGCTGGAACTATGGGAGCTACATCCGTTCCACTAGCAAGGAAACCAAGTCTGGTGAAATCATTTGCCATCTCAGCATAGTCCTCATTTACAGCATGGACAACAACATCAATCAAAATCTGTTTATTTTGCTGCAAATACAAAAGGATAAAGAGAGTGAGCACCATGTTGCAAATAGACCAGAAGGCAACCTGTTCCTGTGCATGTATATGTGTACCATATGGCACAGCACAGCATCTAAAATCTAAAAATAGTAGATTTAGGAATATCCAAAGAGATACCATATAATCATTCTGTTATGAATGAACACATATTTGACAAGGAAAAATTCGGATTCAAGCTGATGAGAAACAATACGCACCACTGTGCGACAATTCTGTTTTTCTTTTCCCTTTTGGTTTTTTCTCTTTTATATTTCATATTTCTTCCTATTCATAATCAAACTTTATTCACTGAAAATGTAATTATCATTGTCTGTAGACCAAAGCCTCAAACTTCTGTTCAAGAGAAAACACAAGGTTAAACTTCAATTACCATTTCTAATGAATACACTATCAATGTCACTGTCAGTTTAACAATGAAAAGGTAGAGTGAATCCAGTGTTTGAAAAGGCTAATTCAGGAAATGAGGCATTAGTGTTTTAAGATGCAAAGCTAGCCTGAAGGTGTAAGTTTCAGTAATTGAACAATGAAAATTACTAAAATATCATGTACAAATCAAGGAAATTATAAAGACTCGATCCATGTAATTAATCATAAAAGTAAGTAAAGCATTGGATTTGACCTAAACCATGGACATGAATAACATAATGGATAACATAAGCTATAACAGGCATCGATATGTCATAACTTCACAAGTTTGTAACAAAAACATGTACATAACTAAAGCACAAGTGCATAACATACCATGTACATAGAAATAAGGTCCAAAAGGAGACTTGAAGAATATCTATAGGTTCTTCGATCACCGTTGTTCCAATGTTTTTACAAATAATTCATTCTCTATAACCCATTAAAGGATCTCCAATGGAAAGCTGATCCTAGACCTGGTGCTAAAGGGTACTGGTGCTATATGCAATCTCTCCAGCAAGCATTTTAACCTGTTCGACGAGTAAAAGAATTTCCACATAAAAAATCAGTGTGTTCATGCAAGTAAAGCAAATTAACATATTAATTCAAATTAACATATTAGTTATTATCACTTTAAAAAACTCACTGCTAATGTGCCTTAGATCCACCATTGTTTTGATCAGTTAGTCTCCTCAATGCTTGCATCATCATGGCCATATCCTCCTTCATTTTATTCATTTCATCACTGGCCACTTTCTTGTAGTCTGTCAACTCTTGTTTTGCTTCCGCAGCCTCTTTCCTTGCAATCTCAATCTCTCGCCTTGCTTCTTCTATAGCTTGAGATCCAAAGCGACTACTCGTACCGTTTTCAGATGTTGGCGTGATCCCATGTCCCCTACAACGTACATGTCCAGGTCTGTCTGGCCCGAATACTTGAGTAAAAATGTGGTCATCATCTAAGGAGTTTAATCCCTCCTCTCGTTGCACAATAAGATTTTGTATCTCTTCCTACATTTAGAGACACATTTAGTTAGTGAATATGAAAATAATGGATACCAACAATTTAAATTGAAAATAATACTGACCGCCTTTCTTTGAGTGGATACATCTGAATATGATCCATCTTTGCTTGTATAAGCAAGCTCAAACATCCTAATACGAGATGGACGAACTCCTGTCCTTTTCATCTGGCAAGAATAGAAAACGTACACAAATGAGTAAATATATTTCTTACTATAAGTTGATATTCAAATCGAAAATCTCAAACATTTTGTACTTAACCTCTTCATCCTCAAGTATGGCAAAGGATTTTCTGCCAGCATGATGAAGCATTTGTTGTGTGTCACGCCTTTCTTTATTTTTATCACACAATTACTGAATTTATTAAAAACGGATTCGAAAAACTATGTCATCAAGAATTAAGGTTTGGCTAGTATATTATAATCAAGTGTGATATTAAGGTTTAGGTACATACCTTAAACTTTGGCGTTCCCCAATATTCTTTTATCAACCATTTCCAATCTTCTTCTTTTACAAATGGTGGTCGATTTTGAAGTCGTTCCTCATCTGTCTCATGTGTATCATAATAGTCCTTCTTCAATTTACAATTCAGATCGGTAGTCCCTCCATTTTTTTCCCATTTCCTTCATTAACAATTTCTTTACTTCTGGATCATCCCCTATGTCAAACTTCTCCTGAATAAAAGAGAAAATTTGATCAAATCCCCATTTCCTTCATTAACAATTTCTTTACTTCTGGATCATCCCCTATGTCAAACTTCTCCTGAATAAAAGAGAAAATTTGATCAAATCTAGCATATGTGACCAATATATATATATATATATACACATATTATAATGATAAGATATACGATTCAAGCATTTTGGCCTTTACATCTTTGTCAAGTTTTCTCCATGATGGCGCAACAATAGATGTAATTTGCATGTTTCGGACGACAATTCCTTGTTGAGACGCACATAATGACCTGTGCTCTCCTATTACACGATGTCTGTCATCAAATTCCAGACTCAGTTTTGATCCTTTTGGTAGACTTGCTACCTTCTGTCCCAATGCTCGTCCATGTGCTTTCCTATTCCTGGTGCTACCTATGTAAAGGAAATTATTGATGTTAAAAATTGTAAATTTTAAGTGCAATTCTATAAGAAAAATGGAGCTTTATATTGTTTAGAGTGAGTAAAAATACCAGAAGAACTTGACTCAACATTAGGGGAAGACACCTCTGACCTATCATTTGTCAGTGGTCTTGGCGCCATACCTGAAAAATGCACAAAAAGTGAGCTAGTGCCATAACATAATAATAATAATACAGATTGTATTAAATATACTCAATTCAGATTATAATTTATATTCAATCCATTGATTAAACATTGTATTAAATATACTCAATTCAGATTATAATTTATATTCAATCTTTTTCCTGAGTACATACTATTCTACACACTCTATAGTATTACACACACTAAAACTATCTTAGTTATGACTTATTTGGAGTTATTGTTGGAGTATCAATCAACTACATAGGTTTGCTTACATGCCACCAAAGTGGTCATATCATCAGTGTTGTTACCTTCTTCACATAAACAGCCATGTCACAGAGACATGGTGTTGAAGCATATATAGATGTCATCAGAACCTGCCATCAAAGTGGTTCCACCTGAAAGTGGTGAAAACCCATCAGAACAAATTTCCCCCAACAGGAAGCAAACTGAACCTTCCCCCTCACTTGGCCAAAGGATCAAGGGCCAGCTTCTCATAATTATAAAATTTTACCTAGAATTTCATCCACAAGGAAAAACATTACCACAAACTGAATAGTTGACACCCAATTGTAATAGGAATAAGAGATAAACCAATCTTCGTCAGTAGAAATTACTAAACGAGTAGACTGCATTGTGAAGTTCTCAGTTATGGGAACATATCAAGTTAAGTAGTCTACCACCAGATGCTTTTCTTTCTAAAATGCAAACATAGTAGGAAAACAAATTCTCCTGGATATTTGACCCACCCAAACGTTGGATATTTGACATACCCAAACATTGTAGAGAAAAATAATTTTATCCCCATGTTTCCTGAAACTCCTAGGGACAAAAGCAAAACCTGTACCTACATAATATGGCTTTGTCATCCTCCACATTGTATAATACCTTTTCTTTTCATAGTAAACCCAAATTTTATCTCTGTCATGTTCATCTTTGGGACTATTTTGGGATTCATTTGGAAAAATCAAAACATTGTGGTTCATGTCTCTGGAAAATATACATATAGGTAGTGATTTGATTTATGAAAAAAAGAAAATATACATAAGAGCTGAGTATAAAGAAAGTTAAAGCTATTGCACATACATATACAGAATGAAATGGAATAAAGAGGGTAGGGGAGTTTGCTAGACACCTCCATCAAAGTGAATAAAAATTGCACCATTTTGAACTCAATAACTCAATCAGCATTCAAAACAAGCTGAAGAATAGACGTCCGTGATGCAACGCAGACAATCGAAAGCGATTATAAAAGAGGGATTCATCAAAAACCAAAAACCCTATATTTGGAAATCATCAAATAGAGATTCGATTGTACCTTGAGTTTCTTCTTTTTGGTTGCTATTCGAATGTTCTTGAATGAGTACCACAACCACCACAATGTTTGACAGATTTTAACAGATTGAAGAGTGGTCAGACCGAGAGCGAAGTCACGAAGGACTGGAAGCGCTAAGGCGAGGGAGAGGGAAGTCGAGCGCAGAGGAAGGAGGGAAGTCGAGGGTTTTTTATTATTGCTGGAGATTTTTTTTATCCCTCTAATCCGACATTTAAAATATCTAATACGGCGTTTTTAAAAAAAAAATTATTTTTATTAGCGGGATTGATTCGCGGGTTTTTTTCTCTTTCCCGGCGCTTTTTACATCTAAAGCGGCGTTTTAGAAAACATAATTTTATTTTCATCGGGCGGGATGGGTTGGCGGGTTTTTTTCATCTTTACCGGCGCTTTGGAGACGCAACGCCGATATTGTTATCTCTTGTCCGGCGATTCATAATACAAACGCCGGGTAAGGGACATTTCTACCGGCGCTGTTTAAGACAAACGCCGGTATTGGTTATTCTTTACCGGCGCTTTTTACATCTAAAGCAGCGTTTTAGAAAACATAATTTTATTTTCATCAGCGGGATGGGTTGGCGAGTTTTTTTTATCTTAACTGGCGCTTTGGAGAAGCAACGCCGGTATTGTTATCTCTATTCCGGCGCTTCATAAGACAAACGTCGGGTAATGATCAGTGTTACCGGCGCTTATAAAGAAAAACGCCGGTATTGGTTTTACCGGCGCTTGTAACATCTAAAGCGGCGTTTTAGAAAACATAATTTTATTTTCATCAGCAGGATGGGTTGGAGTAGGGGTGGGCACGGGACGGGATGGGATGGGACGAGATAAACCCATCCCATTCATACGGGATCGAGACGGGACGGGATGGGAAAAACCATATGCATCCAGCAGTGCATTTCAATCTTGAACAATATATTTGCTAAGTATAGAAGAAGAAGTTTAAACAAACATAATGTACACAACGCAAAGAATAACACTCAGTTTTACCCTTGCATAGGTATTTGAGCTACCAGTGACAAAAATTGTTCCTCTAGCATTATATGCACAACACAATATTTGGTGGCTTGGTGGATCAGTACTAGTTGAGGGAACAGTGCTAGTTGAGAGCGTGGTGCTAGTTGAGGGAACAGTGCTCTTCCCTGCAGTTAATTCCAAGTTAAGATTTCAGTTACCAAATTTCAAAACCCCCAGCCAACCAACCAACCAAAACACACTATGTAAACTTGAAACAAACCAGTGATAGCATCTGAAGGCTTTGGAATGTAAATGTGAGGACTGGCATTGGTATTCCTAATATCCCAGATACGACATGTTCCATCATCTGATGATCTAGTAGGAAGGTAATAGAAAGAAAATCAGATACAAATTGAACTTCGAGAGAGTTTAATATTCATGTAGTAATTATATAATAGCTAACTGCAAAAAATATGCTACCAAACCTGCATTGCAGGTATTTCTAAATGTTTAAATGGCAGAAAGTTGAGGGACGTATTCTAGAAAATACTCATCAATACCAGAGTGAAAAATTAGCTCGGGACGGGATTGGCAGGATTGAAAATCTTTATCCCATCCCATCCCATTCTAGATCGAGACGGGATGGAATTATTCAATCCCTTTAAGACCCGGAAAAATCGGGACGGGATCAGGATCGCAAGATGGGATGCCCACCCCCAGGTTGGAGGGTTTTTTATCTTGCCCGACGCTTCCAAAACGAAGCGCCGGTATTGGTTACTTTTTACCGGCGCTTTAACTAAAATGCCGGTATTGGTTACTCATTTCCGGCGCTTTGAGTGAAATGCCGGTATTGGTTACTTTTTATCGGCGTTTTAAGTAACATGCCGATATTGTTCGCTCTTTACCGACGCTTATTTTCAGCTAATACGGCGTTTCCAAAAAACACAATTTTTTACTGGTGCTTTAGAGAATCAACGCCGGTATTGTTATCTCTTTACCGGCGCTTTATAAGCAAAACGCTGGTTTAGGGAGATATGTACCGGCGCTTCGTTATAAACGCCGGGATTGCTTGAGACTCAGTTTATTACCGACGCTTGGTATCCTAAACGCCGTTATTGATAATGTTTTGCCGGCGCTTTTGTTGAAACGCCGCCTTGAAAGTGTCGTTTTAGACTTCGTTTTTTGTAGCGGTTTAGATTTGTTTAATGAAGAAGAAACAAGTGAATGGATATAGGATGGCGGAAGCGATGTGAATGAAGAAAAGGAAATTAGTGATGATGATTCAGACTCCATTCCACTTCGACGTTTGGATGCTTGGACTCGAGCGCAATTACAAAAAAATGGGTGCAATTAAGCCTCCATAGATCAAACAAATTGAGGAACATCGACGTCTACATAGAAGCCTCCAAATGCGATGCTAGTTTGATGTCATTTTTTTCAGGGAAGTTTGCAATTCCAACTCTCAATGAGAAGGAAAGACGGATAGAGAGGGAGTTCATCAAACTCCCACTAACGTCCGTCGAGGATGTCATAATGTCAAGCAATGTTGTGCGTAGCAGGTTGCTACGGTGTTCTCATGACGTTCTCGCTGCACTGGGTTTGCTGGCTGAAGGGGTTGTCAGTTGTCGTTCGAGGATCTGTCTGGGTATGCCTAGCCCGACTAGGTTAGCAGAATTGGAGGCGAACGTGCCTCCTGTTGTTGTTCCGAAAAGGAGGTAGTCCTCTGATCGTGCGGCTTCTACCCTTGGGCTGTCGCGTTTTATTCAGGCGACAACTTTAGGGTGGCGTCGTCTCCTGCTTATGCTGCTACTCCCCCTGTTGACTTAGAGGGAGAGAACATTGGACCACTCATTGACGTTTTATGTCACCATGGGTCCGAGGCAGACGTTCGCGCCCTTGAATCACGTAGTCCTGTTGCATTGCATCCCGAAGCTCGCGGGCGAGTCCTTGCCTTGGAAAAGGCTTTCGCAGACCTGTGGATGTCGTACTCGGATGCTCTATACCGGGTGGATTCCTTGACTGGTCAACTACAAAATTCTAGTACTGCCGCGAACTTGGGGGCCATGAAGACTGCAGTTTTTGCCTCTGAAACGTAGTTTGCAGGCATAAGATCTCAACTGAGGTCGGGCAAATCGAATTTGGTGTCAACTCGTGCTGAATTGGGACGGACTAGGGCCGAGTTGGAGCATTTAGATGCGGATGTGGACAAATGGTCATCCGATCTGCAGGCCCAAAATGATGAGAGGAAGCGGGCGGAGACATAATGGGTTGTCGTACGATGACAGCTGGAGTCGAAAGTCGGCGAGGGACTTTTTCGTGTTCGTGAGGCAGAACGCTTACTGTTGGAGGAGCATTTGCACTATGTTGCCTTGGTAGGCATGATAGATTTCGACAACTTGGGCCGTAGGCCGCTAATCTCGTCAGAGGTCATTCGGGGAAGATTATATCTTTTAGAGCTTATCAGAGAATAGCATCCCGACATCAACCTTGACTTTGCCTGTTATAGAAGGGCTACTTTCAGACCCATCTCTCAAGAAAAAGACCTTGGTTCCGCAGGACAGTCTGCTGAGGATGATGTTTCCCCTTAAAATAGTTGTTAACGTCCTTTCTGGGACAAACCAAACTTTTAATGAAAGTATTGTTTTTCTTGCATTGTCGTGTTTTCTTTAGAAGCTTCGTAGATCGTAGAATTAGCACTATTTGGTATGCCGCTAACAGAGCGCTCACTTTTGTCAGTTGAGTTTATCGAAACTGACTGCTTTTGTCTGCTGTTGTTTATGGGTAGCCGTTGTTGTTCGCATACTGCAGATCGTGTGTTGTGACTCTCCAAGAACTGTTATCCTTCAGAGAGCGTTGACCATTCAGTGGGTCATCGTGTCATGCGCGAGGATGTCGACGAGACATTGGTTCTGTCGTTCGCCATCATTTGTGCGTTGCGGACTGGGCATTGGGCACCAGAAGCCATCGTCATCGTTGTTTGTTTAGAGAGGAATTATCTCTTGGTGAGTCATTGCCATCAGGCGGGCGAGCACTGACTAGACTCCCACTTCCTTGGCCGTCGGCGTCCGCGCGTAGAAGACTAGGCGTTGGGCGCTAGAAGCCTAGGCGTTGGGCGCTAGAAGCCATCGTCGTCAGTTGCGAACTGACTAAGCTCAAGTGGTGATTGATGTTCAAACTTTTGCACAATTTTTTTTAACCTTGATACCTTTTAACCGAGTTTCGTTGTCGCTGACCAATACTCTAGGGATGCCAAATCTGCAGACGATGGTGGCCCATATGATTTTTTCTATCTGAACCTGCCCCATCTTGGATAGAGGCTCGGCTTCGACCCATTTGGTGAAGTAGTTGACTGCCACAAAAAGGAACCTTTTACCGGACGAAGCTGGGAGCGGTCCGACAATGTCCATCCCCCACTGCGCGAATGGCTACGGACTTGTCATCAGTGTCAGTGGCTGAGCAGGCATGTGTGTGTATGGCGCGAACCTCTGACATTTGTCGCACTTGCGGACAATATCTTTGGCATCTCGTTGCATTGTCGACCAATAGTATCTAGAGTTAAAGCTTTATGGGCAAGGCTTCTCTCCCCCGGATGATTTCCGCATATACCATCATGGATTTTTCCCAGGACCTGACTTGCCTCTGAAGGTGAAAGACATCGGAGCAAGGGTCCTGTCACTGATCTCCTGTATAACTTGTAGTTTAGGATAGTGTACCTCGCCGCTATGTTTTTAAGTTTTCTGGCTTCGACCTTCTCGGTCAGTAGGGCTTCGGTTGCGATGTATTCAAGGATCGGAGTCATCCAATTTGGTGATGCGTCTGCAGCGCAAACATCTCTAGGTTCTTCGTCGAGGCTTGATCGCTCTTGGTATTCAATGAGACTACTTGAGACTTCGGCAGAGGCTTCTCTGGCTAGCGCGCCAGCTCTTTTATTGTCGTCTCGAGGGCGTTGTACGAGCTCACACCTCTTGAACCCGCTCATTGCGCATAGTACCTTTTTGCGGTAGGCTATCATGCGGGGGTCTTTGCTGTTGAAATCTCCTTTGACTTGGTTGACTACCAGTCTTGAGTCGTGCTATATACCGTTAGGTGATCTATCCCGATCCCCAAGGCTAGCTTCAAGCCGGATAGGAGGGTCTCGTATTCAGCCTCGTTGTTCGAAGTGGGAAAGTCGAATCTAACGACTTTTTCAAGTACAAAGCCGCTGGGAGAGCGGAGTGTGATCCCTGCTCCGCTTGTTTTTCCCGTTGATGACTCGTCGCAGTGCAAGGTCCATTCTTGGATGTTTGAATTCGAGGTTTGGTGATCTGCCTTTGGCTCTTTTCCACCAGTGAACTCGGCGATGAAGTCCGCCAGTGTTTGGGCTTTGATGGTGATTCTCGGGGCATAACTTATGTCAAACTGCCCGAGTTTTACTGACAATTTTACGGTTTTCACCATCCTGCCAGATAACTCTGATTTATACAGTATCAAGTGGAGTGGATGTTTGGTTAGAACCGCTATAAAGTGGGCCTGAAAATAGGGCCTCATTTTTCTAGAGAATACGACCAGTGCTAGGGCTAATTTTTCCAAGTCTGGGTAGTGTGCTTCTGCCTCCACGAAGGTTTTGCTGGCGTCATACACTGGTCTTTGAGTTCCCCGGTCGTCGCGTATGTGGGTTGAGTTCACAGCGTGCTTGGAAACATACAAGTATAAGTAAAGTGTTTCCCCCATTGCTGGTTTTGAGAGTAGTTCTGGACTCCCCATGTATGCTTTCAGGCTTTGAAATGCGTGTTCGCACTCTTAATTCCTCGAAAACTCTTTGCTTCCTCTTAGTATTTTGAAGAAAATAAGGCACTTGTCAGATGATTTAGATATAAACTTGTTGAGTGTTGTTAGGGCCCAGTTAGGGTTTGAACTTCTTTGATGTTGGCGAGGGCTTTCATGTCGATAAGGGTCTGAATATGCCTCGGGTCAGCCTCAATTCCTCTCTTGTTCACTATATAGCCTAAGAATTTTCCATACTCAACCCCGAACGTGTACTTCTGTGGGTTGAGCTTCATTTGGTATTTTCTGAGCTGGTTGAATGCTTCAGTGAGGTCTCCTATGGCTGGGTCTGTGGAGGATTTTGACCAGCATATCGTTAATGAATACCTCCATGTTCCCGCCGATATGTTATTTAAACATTCGGTTTACCAGTCATTGGTATGTAGCACCTGCGTTCTTTAAACTGAACGTCATCACCCTATAATAATATATCCATCTTTCAGTTACGAACGAGGTATTTTCTTAATTTGGGGGGAGGGGGGGTGCATCAATATTTATTTGTAGCCTGAGTAGGCGTCCATGAAAGTTAGTAAACTGTGCCCGGATATGGCGTCCACGATCCGATCAATGCGAGGGAGCGAGAAACTATCTTTCGGGTAGGCTTTGTTCAGGTCTGTGTAGTCTACACACACTCTCCACTTCCCATTTTTTTTTTACAAGAACGGTGTTTGTCATCCAGTTTGGGTATCACACTTTTTTTAATCATGTCCGCGTTGAGTAACCGCTGCACTTCCTTATTTATGATCGCATTTTTTTTCGGTGTCACGGGCCTTTTCTTTTGTCGTACAATTTTCTTCGTGGGGTCCACTTCTAGGCGGTGAGTGATTATTAACGGGTCGATTCCCATGATGTCTCGCATGGTCCAAGCGAAGATAATCTGGTTTCGTTTTAGCATCTTTGTAAGTTGTTTCGCCAAATCCTTGCTCAAGCGAGACTCTATCTGAATAACCCCGCTGTTGAGAAGGCTGTCGAGGTAAACCATGATGGTTTCTTCCTCCGATTGGCCGGCGTTGGGCTTACCCTGGGGGCTTACAGGGGCCTCATCGTCTGGGATAGGTTGTTTTCCCTTGTTCCTCTGGTGAACTTGAGAGGCATTTTGGTCACAGGGCTAGTCGCTAACTGAGGATCGCTTGGTAGCAATGCCGTCATGCACTGGCATTCTCTAGTGATCGCTTGGTTGCCTCTTAACGTACCGACCACTTGGTTTATTAGATACTTGATACACTGGTGTAGGGTGGAGATAGCCGCTCCCATTTGGTGTATCCAGAATCTCCCTAGTATTGCATTGTATGCTGAAGGTGCATCGATCACTATCAACTCTTGAAACAAAGTTTTTTGAGTTGGCTCTTTTCTCGCTGTTACTGTCAGTTGTATTTTTCCCATCGAAAAACGCTTTTTGCCGCTGAAATCGAGCATCGGAGGGTTATCGAGGGTCAGTGTCTGTTTCTTTAGTTGCATGTTGCGGAGCGTGCGGAGAAACACGGCGTTCAATGAACTTCCAGTCTCCCAGTTTGCAAGAAAGATCGTTATTACCAGGGCATCATTATACGAGAGTTGGATACCCTGGAGGTCTTCGTCCGTAAATGCTAGTGGCATAGAGTGGTCATGCCTTTGAGTGCGCGGTGCTAATTGTTCGCCGCGTATTGCTTGAACCCTCATACCTCGGAGAACCTTTTTCCTGGACCTGAGTGGCTTCCATGAAACACACATCTTGTCAGGCAATTTCTCCTTGGGCCTGGCTTTGCTCCTAGTTGCCCATTCTTCTTCTAAGGCGATGTAGCTCTGAGCTTTCGTCGCCAGGTCTGCCATATCCATTGGTGGATCCAAAGTTAGGAACTTATAGAACTTACCTTTCCCCAGACCGTTGATGAAGCCCGAGATGGTCGCCGTGTTGTTGCACACGTTGACGACAGTTAGATCACTGCTAAAGCGAATTAGATACGCCTTCAGTGTCTCGTCGGGCTTCTGTTTCATCGACTTGAGCATCTTCATCGTTAACAAGATTTGCTGCATAGAAAGTGATCTTGGATCCGATTCGGGGTTCATCGGTGCTGTTGCTGTTTCGAGAGCGTGAGTTTGATGCCTGTGCGTCACTTGCACTGTCGAGAGTGGTGAAGTAGCGTAAGGTTGAGCGTTCGACGTGTCCCCTTGTTCTTTATTGTTGTGTGATCTAGTGGTCACCATCCCTTTGTATTTTGAAGAGAAATGATGCTAGTGAAAGGTTAGGAACTTTGTCGTCCCCACGGACGACGACAAACTGATGCAGTCGTTTTCCGCTCCCTGCTTTGACCTTGACCTGCAAACCTGCTGACTTGCACAAAGAACGCACGTGAGCCACGGACCACCTTTGTGGTGGCCGATGACACTCCGATGCTAAAGTCAGACAGAGATATGAGGAAGGTGTAATACTGTAAACATGGAATTTGTAGCGTACCTTAGCTTATCAACCTCATGTCTTATTTATAGTGCAGGAGTCCTAGTTCGACCAGGTCATCGATGACATATTTTAGGGAAAAAGATCTTCGTGGAGATCCTTCTCTAATTAGGAGTCGTGTTGTGGAGGAAAGTTTCCCTGTTAGCCATGTGCTCCTAGATACGTGACATACAGTTCCCGTTCCCAGAGTAGTCTATAGGTGGAAGTCTCCATATGCGATGCATACTCTGGAATCTGCTTCCTAGTTGGAAGCAAAGGTTCGTTGTACCCGCCGGTCTGAAGCTGATCCTCGAGATACTTGCCTTAATAGGGCTTACGGGTATTAAGGATAGTTGTGAGACACGTGGGCTTAGCAGGCTGTAAGAATCCAAATCCGTTTGGCGGATTACATTGGACGGGATTAAAATTGCTTGGGCCGGATCAGTGTTGGGCCGACGCTAAGGTCCGTTATTCCTCGAGATCATCATGACACTGTACGGCGCAAAGTTGTGACCGCTTTGGTGTATCATCAAATGGTAAAACACTTAGTTGATTTGTAAGATAGAATTTTTCTCTATCTTTATAAACTTGTCACGCCTACAAAACACCACTTACCCCACCATCACTTCTGTACTCCAGGTTGTTCTTAGTAGGGATGGCAATGGGACGGATTTGGGCAAATCCATCCCGCCCTGTCGGAGATTGCGAATTTTCGAATCTGCCCTGAATATTCGTTTATACAATTTTTTAAAAACCATCCCCGCTCTGGAGGGGATTGGCAGGTATCCGCCTACCCCGAATAACCGAAAAAAAGAAGAAAAAAACATAAATACATAGTGAAAGAAGGAAAATCATATCTACAACAAAAAAAAAATCTACAACATAAACAGGTTGTGAAACTCTATTTTTTTTTCAGGCTACAACACAAACAGATCTATAACACAAAAAAAAGAGAAGCAGAGTTGCACCCATCCTTCGTCCTCCATTGAAGAAGAAAGACTTCAATGACAATAAAAAGATGAAAGTTTGTATTGACATCGACACCAAACTCAATCAAACTTTTGGAAACATCAATCCATCCCTGAAGGGAGGCAACGTGAAGTTTCTTCACAATGAGCGTGCCATAGAATCAAAGAGGTTTTGCTCACTCTTCTCTTTTCCTATGTCTGCTGCATGTTAGAAGAGTAAGTCGTCACCGACGGGCTGGATGAGCCGCCGCTTTCCTCTGAGTTGCTCATCTGACTCGTTCTTCGATCGGATTGATTGAATTCGGGACTAAGAATAGAGATCTGTGTAAGAAGAAGAAGAAAGATCTGTGTTGATGGAGAGATTTGTGTGATGGAGAGATCTGTTTTGATGGAGAGATTTGTGTGATGGATAAATCTATGTTGATGTCTGTTGGAGAGATTTGTGTGAGAAGAAGAAGAAATCCGTGATGGAGAGGTATGTGTGACGGTGGCTTGTGTTTTAGGATTTAGGGCTGGTTTGTGATTACAGAGGGGTATTCAATCATGGATTTTAATAGAGTCTGAAAGACTTTAAATCTCATGGATTTTAATAGAGTCTGAAAGACTTTACAGAATTCACTGGATTTTAATGGATTTTAAGTGACTGGATTTTGTGGAATTTACAGAATCCACTGGATTTTAATGGATTTTTATTATTGGATTTTCTGAATTTTATAAAGGATTGTTATGGATTTCTATTGATTCTTATAAATTTCTGTAAATTCTTATGAATATGCTATTAATCATAGGAAGTTATGAAATAATGTCACCTACATTGTCATCCATATCAACACAAATCATAAAATATTCCTCAAATATCAATAAAACAATCGTTTGTATGCTACGTGAATTTTATTTCAAATTAAAAAAAATTCACTGAACATTGAATATGGTGCAAAAGTAATACAAATAACTATTTTTCTTTTGAAAAGAAGAAATAATGCAAAACAATTCTCCAATAAAAAATAAATACATAAATAAATAAAATACTCTCTTTATTGCTCATCGTTGACTCCCGACACTCACAACATCTCCCCACATATCTGAAGCTATAGTTGCTCTCCATTCATTAGCATTCTCTCGTTGTTGATCTTGGGTTGAAAAATTCTCTTCTTCTTCTTCTTCCAATGGTGATAAAGGCTCGTCGTCTTCTTCAATTGGAAATTCATTAGAACGACACTCTTTACGAAGAAAGTTGTGCAATGCTACACACGCTAGCACTAACTCCACTTGTGTTTTATATGGAAATGGAGGCGCAGACTTAAAAATTGTAAATCGCGATTTAAATATACCAAATATCCTCTCAATTACGTTTCTCAATGACGCATGATGAAGATTGAACAACTCAGCTGGATTTTCGGGGTCGCGACCATGACCAGCAAAATCTTGGAGATGATATCGAACACCTCGAAATGGAGCTAAAAAATTGGGACGATTTGCAAATCCACAGTCAACTAAGAAATATTTTCCTGAAAATTCACCACACATACAATTAGAGTATCAAATAATAAACACACGCATATAATACAGAATAAAAGAAATAAATATGTACCTTGTGGGACATGAAGTCTGTTACTACTCATTGACAAAACATCATTTAACACTTTAGAATCATGTGCTGAACCTTCAATCCACTTAGAACGTATATGAATTCCAAATCAAAGTTACAAGCAGCTAATACATTTTGTGATTTATTTCCGTGACGATCACGATAACTAGCAACTTCACGCCCTGTTACCATTGCATGTATGTGTGTTCTAGCATTGGTACCATCGCCCAATCCAAGTGCATTTTTCCCAACAGCTGTTCCATTGCCAAAAATAATTTGCAAATCCTCGTAATCTTCAAATGATCCATTGCGAAGATTTTTCATGTTTGGGTGGGACTGTTAAAAATAAGAACAAAAAATATATTATTAATATTATGAAGGTGTAATTTATCAATATAAAATTAAACATAAATAAAATATCACCTTAAAGTAATCTTCCCATATTTCATTATCAGCCGTGAACTTTTTTGAGACAGCGTCCCATCCAAATCCAGAACTATAGCGCAAAAGGTCAGCGAAAGTTTGATATTGGTTCTTAAACCATTTCATTCGGTTCTGATAGTGTTTATAGGTTTTTTGGCACCCTAGCTTTTCATTGAGAATTGGAAGTATCTTGGTTTCTACTGTCTGCTTGCTTATTGCACCATTAGCATCACGCCAACCATGTTTGATGCCATCAACAAGTAATCCTAACAACATCTTGCTCTCTTGCAAGGTCCACTGGTTATATTGCCTCTTTCCTTGTTTTGAATCTCCCATTTATGATGCTACTAGATAACAAGTTTCAAAGATTTAAACATAAATCACAAAGTAGATAATACCATCTATATAAAATAGTATGACAACTACCAATTTATAAACATTAAATTGTTAATAAACAATATCAACATATATAATAAACAATATCAACATATATAAACATTAAATTGTTAATAAACATTTAAATTGTTAATAAACAATATCAACATATATAAACATTAAATTGTAAAAGTTCATCACACTGATAAATTTTCTTGTTTGTGTTTCAAAATGTGGTGGCATGTTAAACTATAAGCTCGAATGAGTCTTTGAAATATAATCAAAGGCTCTTGGCTGAGCTCAATTAGTTCTACATTCATTAAGAAGGGTTTGAAAGAACTCATTTTGAGCACATGTTTAAAAACAAAATACAACTCACCCTAGTATAGTGTTCTGTGATGAGTACCAAAAACACTAGTACTTCAAAAGTATTGATTGAGTTAGTTTTACCCTATTTTGATAGTTGGTTTGTTTTTCCTTCATTTATTAGACCTATTGTTTCTTTGTCTCTTTGAGCAGCATGCCTACAAACCCTCCCTAATTACCTTCTCTGAACATGTGGGTGGGGGTGGGGGTGGGGGTGGGGATGGGGTGGGGACAATACATCAATCAATTGTACAATCGATTTGATGTGAGCACAAGTTTGGATCAACCCCTCTTATTTTTGGCAAGTGCAGGATCCACTTTCCCTGCATCCACTACACTCTTTTACACAATCTTCTCCATAAGTACACAATCTTCTCCATCTTTTACACAATCTTCTCCATAAGTACACAATCATCACTGACCAAAAACAACCATCTTTAAAGAAAAACATCTTTACACAATCATCACTCTTTTACAGAATCTTTAAACAACCATCACTCTTTTACACAATCTTTACACAATCTTCTACATCTTTGCACCCATCTTTAAAGCAAAACAGACCAAAAACAACCATTTAGAATGGTAGAGATCAGGGAGATCAGGTAAGCTTTGAAATTCATTCACCAAGTTTTGTTGGTCTTCGGCTATCGTCTGCTCATCTCTTAGTTACATGGAAGCCCCCCTCAACACTTGCTTCCTATAGACAGAGAGAGAAGACGCAGAAGAAGCAAGAGGAAGAAGCTGCAGCTAGAGTCTGCGTCTGGACGACTGATAGGGACAGAGGAAGCTACTAGGAGACTGCTCAGACTGAACTAACTAGCGTCTGGAGCCTCTGATAGTGCCGTAGCAGAGCTGCCTACTAGCTACTCAGATAGCAATCCAACAAGCAAACTCGCGAGGAAAGGGATTCTAGCCCTAAAAAAAAGAGCTACCAGTGCAGGGAAGGAAATGAATGATAGTCATAACTCCTTGCCCCATCCCACTGCCAATAAGAGGATGTATATTTTGGAATCTTCTGTATGTTGAAATGGTTGAATACAGAGAGGATGTATAGATTTGTTTTTCTCTCTATCAAATGTGTTTTTTGGAATCTTTTTTTCATTATGGGATCTGAATTGGAAGAGCAAGGAGAGATCAGGGAATGTATTCTTTCTATGTTTTTTTTTTTGAGTGAAGATTGTTTTTCATTCTCTGTATCTCTGTATGTCGACAACAACAAGGAAACGAGGAGACGAGCAGGGAGACGAGGAGACGAGCAGGAAGACGAGAAGACGAGAGCAGGGAGACGAGGAGGGAGACGAGAGCAGGAAACCCATCATCTCTGTATGTCGACAAGAGCAAGGAAACCTCATCATCTCATAATCATCTTCTCTGTATCATCATCTTCTCTGTATCTCATCGATTTGTGATTGTATTTTCTGTATCTCATCATCTGTAAATATTTGTGATTGTATCTCTGTATAGATTTGTGATTGTATAGATTTGTGAATGTATCTAATCATCCCTGTATCATCATTTTGCTATTCAATGGAAGAAATCCAAAAACCCTACTACTTCTTATTTGTTTGTTTGTGTTCAAGAGCATGAAAAAACCCAAAAAAAAAAAAAAAAAAAATATGGCAACCCAACAAAGCAAATTTTTGTTGTTTTGAATAACATGACAAAAAAAAAAAAAAAAAAAAAAAGAGAAAAGGATGGAAACGTACTTGGTTCCACTGCTGAGAAAGGAGACACAGTGATGATGGAGACAGAGTGTTGGTGGGAGCATAGAGATTGAAATTCGAGGGTAATAGGCCGAATTTGGAAATGACTTTGGTATTTATATCTTTTACAAATAAATCCTTCAAAGTCCATCAAGTCAATAAATTCATTAAAATTTTCTGTTGTTTGAATACCCTTAGATTTCATTGTATTGTTTAAAATCCATGATTGAATACCCCATGATTTTAATGGATTATAAAACAATCATTTAAAATCTATATTTGAATACCCCTAGATTTCATTGTATTGTTTTAAATCCTTAATTGAATACCTCTATATTTTAATGGACTTTAAAATCTTTCAGAATCTATTAAAATACATGATTGAAGGATTTAGTTTAAATAAATCAATTTTAAAAATATATATAAATGGATATCCGCAGGGCGGATATGACCAAATTCGTATCTGCCCCGAATATTCAACGGATACTGTTCGGATCCACGAAACCATTCGAAAACATTTAGCCACATCCAAATCCGCCCATTCGGGGTGGGTGGGACAGATATCCGTGAAAATTCACCCCACTGTCAACCCTAGTTCTTAGCCACGTTACTCACAACCACGTGTCACATTTCTTAGCCCAAAGAAACTTACATCTTGACCAGTCTCCTCATGTGGCCCCATCATTCCTCTTGCACTATTGGTGGCAAACAGAGAGCATCCATTTCCTGATGCACATAGATACAACAAAACCTCACTCTATTAAGGCAAAAACACAACGGATGATGGTGGGACCCACACTATACAAATCTTGTCACGCTCCGATTTTCGAAGGAAATGAAAATCCCAAAAACCACGTAGGATTATCCGTTTCCCCCAAAACTCGGGACGTGAGAATTCAATAATAACAGAAACAAATAGCAGCAACAACTAAAAATCTGAAACAAATAAAAATCTAACCCGAAGAAGACTGGCATGGCTAGCTCACTAGCGGAATTCCAGTAATGCAGCTCAAAATCTCTAAACCTGAAAGACTACTCGGCTACATTCCAAAAGGAATGTACCCAAGAAGCAAAAGCTCACTCGGGTCAGCAATAAAGCCGGTGTGAGAAATCTTCATCCCAAAATCAATAAATCCGCACATGACAACATTAAAATAAACCAAACAATAAATAACCACACCATCAGGTAGTTCCTCAATGAGGCAATGGTGTTATCATCCTAATAAAAAAAATATGCATCATTTATCACTAATAAATAAAGTTTATGAGTTATCAATCCTCATAAATGCAACAACAGTACAATTCATAATTATATTAGACTATTATTGAAATATTAAACAAACACCTTTTTTTTCTACCTTAAGGAAGACATGTAGTTCTCATTCAATGGTTGAATGAGCATTTAGTTTCTTCCTTTAAGGTAATCACGCACATACACAAAAAGAAATCTCGCTACTTTTCCACAATCGCACTCTCCTCCTGTGCCGAACACACCTCACCCAAGTGTGCCTCCCTTGCCTTCGAAACCACTCGGAGCGTACATGTTCCAAGTGGGGTGCCACCTCGAGGAACATGTCATCACACCCGAAGTCCGATCCATGGCAAGTATTCTTCCTAAATCTACACGTACAACCGAACACACATGGAACGGTGCACCGATATGCAAGCAAGTCTGCATACCCATAATATCACATGTATACAAGCAAGTCTGTATACAAAAATTTCACATTCTTTTTTTTTTTTCTCGGAGTTGTGGAAAAGAGCATAAAAATAATTAAATCCTCAAAACTCTTTTATGGTGACGCTTTGTCAACCATAAATAAATCAATCACAGTATCCACCATTCTTTTGGGGAACAAGTAATATTTGACACATTGCCAGTTCACATATCTCATCTCTTTGCATCATACGAAAAACAATATGCACACCAATTCGCATAACAATACAAATACTCAAACTAAAACAAGTGCTCAGTTAAATTCCAGTCAATATCCATTACTAGGAAATTTTCTTCTAACCCTAAACTAAATAAGGGTTTAATCATACATAAAACTAATACAGACAAGACACTATCCCTTAAGCTACCACTTCTAACAAGTTGCAGAGAATGACAGGGCGTGACAACAAAGCTGTCTTACAGCAACTTGCTTTCTAATTCATTATGAAAATCTTTGTTAAATCAGTTTATCTAACGCCACAAGCCATAATCTTCAACAATGTTAAGATTATAAATGTGCATGTACACTACCCCCTCAACCTTTTTGTTTAAGTGTTTAACTGTTTCTACCATGAGGTACATTAGTCTACGCCACAATTGGAGCACCAATTCAATTACAAATTATATTGTGTAGCTAAGCTTATAGGACACATAAACAATAATATAGGCTGCATACTTTTGTTGCATAGACATATGCCCAACAGGAAGTCAGTTATGCAAACCATAGTGGCATGGTATGATCATAAATATTAAGTCACTGTCACCTCAAGATTTCTGTAACATTTTAGATAAACTAAAAAGCATCCTATTTTGACTATACATGAAGAACCAATCCTCCAACTCTACAAGCAACATCCAAAAGCGCAAAACAATAGACTGCCTATTAGCTCAACTTTCAAAAACCCAAACCTACACAAAACCCGAACTAACCCTTCATGTGGAACAACAACATGGCAAGCTTTGCGATCGAAAAACAAAAGGGGCGAGATGAGACAGAAGAAAGAACTTACAATTTCATATATAATTAACACTCCCAACATTCTCAATTTCATAAAAAAAAATATATATATAAAAGGAGTATGAAGAAAACTCACAGATGCTGACACTGGACTAGTAAACTAAATGTCGTAGCATTTGGAACCAAAATTGGAGACTGGGTATATGGAATTAGCTCAACTTCTCTGGTTTCGATGTAGTAGTATGTAATCAACTTTGGGACTTCTTAACTGAACACCACCTAACATACCAACACCACATTTGCTCAACCAACACACTAACTTCTGTCTTCCAAACAATATCACCCACCTCATTACTGAAAAACTAGATGGCAGCAACTTCCTTATTTGGCGATCTCAAATTCATACCAATCCTTAGTATACATGATCTTGAGGGAATTATTTGTGACACTTCTGCCCCCTCCTCCCACTAAAATCACTACTGGCACGGGTGCAAATCTCACGTCCAAATCTAGTATATATCACATGGAGAAAACAAGATCAACTAGTCTTAGTGTTGGATTAACTCATCTGCTACCTTAACAGTCTTGGCACAAATTGTTGGTCAGACCACTTCCCATTCTGTATGGAGCACTCTTGAAAAGCTATATGCTGCTCTTTCTCAAGCTCGCATTATGCAGTTAAAATACATACTTCACCTAGTGAAAAATGCACTCTCTCCATTGCTGACTATATACAAAAGGTAAAATATCTCAATGATAACCTGACAGTCGCTTGCCCAGTATCTGATCAAGATCTTGTTTCCACCCTTCTAAGCGGCCTTCCAAATGCAATCTAAATGAGCCCACTCCCTTCGCCATATATATCACCATAAACAAACAAATGCTTCAAGGTTTCCTTTCCAGAATTAACACAACAATAACATTTCGAAACCAGACTGAAACCAACTCGTTTGAGCTCATCGTTCACTTAAAGTGCTCTATGTATTACCTTCCAAACTGAAATCGAGACTTTCATCGGTAGTAGGGGATGCCATAATAGGGGCACTGGTCCTCTCGACCTTGTCCCTATCTCTGAATAGTTCCAATGCAGTCTTGGTTGAGAAGTCTGCATCACTGCTGGGTGTCCAAATATGAACGTCAAGCTCCCAAACACCATCACTCATTCTTTGTTCATACAAAAATTGATCTTTCTGCTGCAAAAACAGGGCCAATGAAACAAAAGTTTCCCTGTGTGTGTCCCTAAAAATGGCCATCTGTCCTTGATTGCAGCCCAACCCACTAGATCTAACATTTGTGCCATCGCCCAATGTTCATCGAAAACGATAACATTACCTAAACCAATACTCCAGGTTGTATACTCTGCTAAAGTGAATCGCAATTCCATCAACTCCAACGAAAGGGACACTCCAACCTTCAGAACCTGCTGATGAGACACCACCCCATCACTTGTTGCTCCTCTTCTACTACTAAAATCAGAACTTGTCATCGACATCACCCCTTCCATCCATACCCAACATCTAAACTCAACTCAACCGAACAAAACCCTTTGATCTTCACCCAAATCGCAGCACCACTGTCATCCTCTTCGCCTGCTCCTCGCCATCTCGATCTCCAACCAACCCTCACCAATTTCAGCCGCCATTAAGAAGGAAACGAGAAGATAAAAAAAACTCAAGGAAAAAGGTTTTGCTCTTTTTTTTTTATATATATATAAATGGTGGGCGGCTATCCGCCCCCCACTAAAATTCTAAAAACATTCCGCCCTTAATCTTCACAAAATAAAACCCTAATCCTTAGTTTATGAAAGCCCAAAACCAAGCCCAAATACAATTGGGTAACAACCCATCAACATTAGGGTTTACAAAAGAAATTTTTATATTTATTTAATTAGGCGGGTATTACAATATATACAACTCAAAAGAATCTCGTCCCGAGATTCGGTAGAGGAAGGTAAGTAGGAAATTATTTCTTAAATAAGAAAACTACACGTCACATGGACAAACAAATAGCTCATACGTATGTCCATAACTTAATGAAGACAATCACACAAAAATATAAATATTTTCAATAAGTACAAAAATTACGGGGTGCTACAAATCTTCTCTTATTTGTCAAAGCATTCTTCGGCTAGTGAGGCTATGGAATCAGATTTTGCTATCAGGATGATGTGGGGATGATGTGACATCGTCAAAGGAATATTTTTTATAACCTCTAGATACACAAACACTTGGAGATTTCATTATTATTTTGAGATCACGCCACGTTAACCTGATTGCAAAACCTGATTTCACAGTATTTTTGTTCTTCAGCGCTAACTTACGTTTGAATGTACACTACCACTAACCTACACCCACAGAAAAACAAGAACCCGTCTAAGTGTCGAGGAAAACAGCGAGGGACCCCACAGGGGGGGGGGGAGAGCCGTCCATCCTCCCCGGGATGCGCGCTTGACTTTTCAATGCACGCATCCCGGGGTTTCAAGAGCACATCCCGGGGGTGGACAGCTCCCCCCAACCCTGTGGGGTCCCTCACTGTTTTCCTCGCCATTTCCCTCGACAATTAGAATTTTTCAAAAAACAAACACTCACTTGCTTAGAAGAAGAACAACAAAAACAATGTAAAATAAACAGAGTGAACACACAAAAAGAATCAACACAAGAAGAACATCAAAGAGAAGACACTGATAACAAGTTTTTCATTCACTAATGATTTTTTTTTTTTTTGTTAATGATTTTACTTACTATACAGAAAAGGAAGCCATGAAAGCTAATTTCTCACCTCACCATTAAAACACAAACTCTCAAAACAAAAAACCCAAACTAGAAATTAAGAGATGACATTAGGTGCTGTTGTTGTCAACTATCCAAACCACCTCAAAACCCATTGTTCAAACCCCCATTTAACCTATTGTTCAAAACCCATAGTACCAAAGAGCTTCTTCCTTCGATGAACACAACAAGGAGAGCGGACTCTAGACTGCAAAGCTTTTAACCTACAACCTGCACCACTTTAATATTTTTTTTCCTCTCTTCCTCTGTTATAAAGTTTTTAAGTAATGATAATGTATGGCAGATGAGATGAGATCAGAACCAGTAAAAGTGGCGGAATAGACGTGCAAGATGGTGGGGAGGAAAACAAATTAGAATAAACCGGTTATAATGGGCGCGCGGAGGAGTCAACTACCGTGTTGTCCATACAAGTTTTATGTTCGCTCTGTCTCTCAAACGGACCGTTTCAACCTCTTCTCCTCACGACCCCTCAATTTCCGCTCTTCCCGTTCCTTCCTCTCAAAACCCATTTCTTATCCAAAACAAAACCAACCAACACTCTCAAACCCAATCCATTTCAATCAAAATAATTCCATATCGACAACAACTATTACACCAAGACATTACCAATGGAAACTAGTAATCCTCCCGACTCCAAGCCCGATGATGCAGCAGATCGACTATCCGAGGGACAAGACGCATCAAAGAATGATGCATTGAAGAGATTGAAGAGCAAGAACCACGACGATGATACCAAACAAGATGATGATAATGAAAATGATCGGAAAGATAAAGACCTTGTAGAAGGTGGTGATGGTGATGACAATGGCGATAGTGATGAACAAGAAGCACGAGGGGCGATGGAAGAATGCACGGATGAGGTTGATTCCACACTAGATAAGTTCTTCGAGGAACTAGACCATTTCATTGTGTCTGATTCAATGGAGGTTCCATCCTGTGCGGAGAAATTTGCAAAACTTATTGAAATAGAGCTTACAAAGTATGACATGGGGGAGTCTCCGACAAAACTTTGTCAAGATTCGGATGAGAATTCAACACTGTTGTTTGATGCCATTGACCGGATCTCGAAGCTGTCTGATGCGCTTTCGCAGCAGGTCCAGTCGGAGTGTGATTGCGCTCATTTGGTTAATCTGACGAGCAGTGTGATGCAACGGGCGATGTCGTTGCTGGAGGAGGAGTTTAGGAGCCTTCTTGAGACGACTGTCATTCCAGCTCCTACAGATCTAGCCGAACATAGTGAGAAGGGAAGGGTTGATAAGTCGAAGAGATCGCGTTCATTCAAAGAGCAAGAACAACATAAGAAAGATGAAGATCGGTCTGCTTCTTTGGCTGGAGGGCAAAAGAATGATACTAGTATTACAGAGAATGATGATCTGTTTCCTAGCTTTGCATCGGAGACGGTATTTAACCTCAAGAGGATTGCCAAGACAATGATCTCCGCTGGGTATGAAACAGAGTGTTGCCAGATCTATAGCTTCTCCAGGAGGTGTGCTTATGAGGAGACCGTATGCGGACTTGGGTTCGAGAAAATTAGTATTGACGATGTGCAGAAGATGCAGTGGGATGCCCTGGAAGGAGAGATTGCTACTTGGATCAAGGTTACTAAGTTCTGCATTTCAATCTACTTTGGCGCGGAGCGCAAGCTTTGTGACGAGGTGTTCCCTCCGGTGGTTGCCTCAGTTATGTTTACAACTATGGCCCGGAATGTGATCATTCAACTTCTTGTATTTGCTGAGGCTGTTGGGATGACGAAGAGATCGGCTGAGAAGCTTTTCAAGTTCCTAGACATGTATGAGACCCTACGTGATCTAGTCCCTAAGATTGATGAGTTGTTTACAGATGAAACTTATGAATTAAAGTCTGAGACAGTATCAGCTCGGGCTAGACTGGGAGAGGCTGCAGTGGGGATCTTTTCCGATCTAGAAAATTCGATCAAGTCGGACATGGGGAAGACGCCTGTACCAGGTGGCGCGGTTCATCCACTCACTCGTTACACAATGAACTACGTTAAATACGCCTGCGAGTACAGAGAAACCTTGGAACAAATCTTCAATGAACATAAAAGACTCGATCGATCTGAATCTAGTAACTCAGATTTTGACCTCCAGTCACCGTCAACTCCATCCCCGGACCAGAACCGCTGTAGCCAAACACCTAGATCCTCCCCATTTGCAGTACAGTTAATGACAGTCATGGATCTCCTTGACATGAACTTGGAGGCCAAGTCGAAGCTGTATAAGGATATGTCCTTGAACTACATTTTCTTGATGAACAATGGCCGTTACATAATGCAGAAGATCAAAGGCTCCGTCGAGATCCATGACTTGATGGGGGACACATGGTGTCGTAAGAGATCCGCAGACCTTCGGCAGTACCACAAGAACTACCGACAAGAAACATGGACCAAGGTGTTGCAAGTATTGAGAGATGAAGGGTTGCAAGTCAATGGGAAGGTGCTAAAGCCAGTACTGAAAGAAAGGTTCAAGGGTTTCAATGCATTGTTTGAAGAAATTCATAAGACCCAAAGTTCTTGGGTTGTGAGTGATGAACAACTCCAGTCCGAGCTCCGAGTGTCAATATCTGCTGTGGTTATCCCGGCTTATCGATCTTTTCTAGGTAGGTTCAGGCAATACTTGGATTCTGGAAGGCAGACGGAGAAGTACATTAAGTTTGGCCCTGAGGATATTGAAACTTACATTGATGAATTGTTCGATGGGACTCCCACCTCTATGGTTAGGAGAAAGTGACGAACACTGATGAAGAAGAAGAACTTGAGAAGGAAAGAATGAGAAAACAGGTATTGTTAACTTGTTTTTTTTTTTTTTTTCAAAAGAGAAAAAGAGAGGGAGAGATGGTGAGATGTTTATTTGTATAATTTTGTCTATTTTTCATATCCTACTTTCCCTAATATTTTGGGTGCCCATTGTACCTTTTTTGTTATTGTTTTTACTGATTTTTTTTTTCTTTTTCAATTTTATGAGAAAATGATGTAATTTAATATTTTTTTTATAACCTTCAATCAAAGTATTCTTTTATCTACAATTGGGATATCGATATTTATAGAGTGGATGTAAATATGTAGTGTTCTCTGGTGTAGATTCATAACCGATGAAATAATTTTGTATTTGCATATCAAAAGCATTAACTTCATCAATCCTAGCTGCAATGTTAATTAGCAATTGATAGTAATTATAAGGCACTAAACAGTCCTAACAACCTTAGTAGGTTTATTTTGCGAACTTGAGATTGTTAACAATCTTGTTCATGATTTTGCGCTGATTATGGATGCTCTTCATTGGAAGGTACAAGGCACGATAATGAAATACAATTATTTCTACTAACCGGGTATTCGAGAAATGTAAATTGTTTGTCTCTTTATTATGTTTTTCATTGGAGATTATTTTTCTAGCTAGAACTCTGTAATTATTGGCTCATCACATATCAGGCAAATTGTTGATACATGTATTGCCTTGAACTTTACCATACATGTCGAGTTGAATATTGATCTGTGCGTTCCAAACTGGTTCCTACACGTGACTTCCTGGTGGGGAGAGATTCTGACTCAAAGAAACTTCGCCGCTCAAGTCAGCATTCTCAAAAGATAGAAAAAGGAAAAAACAAAAAACTTTAACATCTTTATAGCTCTCTGTCGTAACCCCTATTTTTTTTAAGGTCTAATGAATGTTTAACAACCTCTCTCCATTTAGTTCACCTCTTGAAGCGATAATTCTATGCTAAATGTCATTGTCCTTAATTCCATACCTGTGGGAAACACCAGGTTCGCTTATTCCTAGCTACTTCGTAGAGTCATCTCCCTTTCATAACCTTCATTGGTAGATGGTCTCTTATTCAACAAGGTCAAATTGATCTGAGCACCCAAGACGTCTGCAAGTGGGATTCTAGACCAACAAAATTAAATTAGATTATCACTAATGATATAAATATAATACAATACCACTTACTAATCATGCTCTATCCATAAATGCATATTATTGAATTGAAAAGAGATCTTATACTATTGAATTGGTTGGTCAACCTAGGAAAAAGATCTTTACATTATATAATCATCATTACTTTACCAAATCCTCCAAGATAAATGCTTCCCTAGTTTAGTCTTTTTTAGCTCCATCTCTATCTCTGTTATGAGTGTGATCCTTGAAAATCTTTATGAACAAAACATATACAACTTGAATGGAAATGGTCCAAACAAGCTTTTATTAAGAGGTCACTAACATCATATATTTATCAAACTTGTGCACAAGCTACAAAACAGCTGATCTCTTATACTCCTGCCAGTCTTTCAGATTTTATCTGTATATATCTATATACACATCTCTCTCTACCCACTGAAACTTTCTAGATTGTTGCCCATGTTATAGGGACCCTTCCCTTTTAATTGTATATATAGTATTAGAGATTATCTCTCTCACACTTGAGAAGAATTTCTTGGTAATTGCATTAACATGATGGCTAAATGATAAATATCCTAAACTTTAGGTTTATATAGCAATCAATAGTTTTTTAAACTTTAGTTTGATCTAGTAATCAAGAACTGTATGATTTCATTTATGTTTCAAGCACTGTTTTCGATTATAAAGATGATCTAATATTTTTTTAATGGCACATTTGATTAATTCGCATCATGCGTGTCTATGGAATGTATTACCGGCACCTGCAGTACTAGTCGAAGGCACGTTACATCCTGATAATGACAGTCTAGTACATGACTTTGTCCTTTATTCCTTTCTAAACATAATAATTCCTATTCTGGAAATTATGGTTAGAAAGGAATTATAGAGATTATTATGAAGGAAAGTCACATACTTTTTTAGATTGGTTATTATTTTTATGTTGTAACAAAAGCTTCAGATAAAGTTACTTTGGAAGAAACTGGCCAAAGGTTGTCACAGGAAGTTAAAAATTAAAACAGAGTAGATATTATGCTAAGCGATGAATTGTCAAAGGGGTTTTAATCTGTGGATCAAATACCACAAAGACACAAACCAAGGTTTTGGTTGACATGGAAACTACCTGATAGTATTACCTGACTGTCAGTAAGAAGGAGATGTAAAACTGCAATTTGTAAATTATTAGAGCATAGTTAAATTTGGATTTTGATAGAACTTTTGAGTGTGATTTCTCAGGCTTCGATTGGTGACAAAACCATGTTTGAGGTTCTGGTCCAAATTATTGCCAGAAATGAGTACAGGTTGGTTCCATTTAGGCGGAGCTGCATGTAGGACTGTCTTGCATGCAAGTTCTAACAGACATTTAAAAAAACTGTTTCGTTTTAAAAGTTGGAACCATAAGCAGCCCATTGGAGCACACCGCCTCTCAATCCTCAAATGAGTCCACCTATTTACGATGTTATAGCCTCTCAATCCATAAACACGTACTGTTATAGCCTCCATATGTGCAGGATGAGAAGATTAGGTTAAGTTGTATCTGTTTTGTTTAAGATGTCAAAAGTTCAGTCCTAATTAGAGTTAGGAATTTAGAAATTTTGATTTCGACTATAGAGTAAGCACCTCCCATTACTTGCTAAATTATGAACAAGAATTTTGAATAGCTTCTACTTGGAAGAAAACCAAAAGCCTGATAAGTCTTCTCCAGTGGTAGTTGCTAAGATTTAGGCACCCGTCATTTGTTTACACTCATAAAAAAAATTTATTTTGTTTTTCAAGAACACTATCACCTAATTTTCATACATTATTTCAATCTTCCCGGTTCCTAAGTCGAGGATATGTGAGAAAATTGCATTGCTTGGAGAACCAAAATCCATGTAGCCAACCTCAAAAGTATCGAGAATGAGCTTTAATGATGATGATTTCAATCTTCCCAAGCCAAAACTCAGCTTGGGAGGACTTCTTTTTTTGTCTGAAATTTAAATCATAGAGGTACATTTTTGTTCTCTAAACTGAAATCTTTTAGTGAGACTTGGTTTGGGAGGAGCCAATTTATTTTTTTTTGGGTACGGTGACCCCACTGGATGGTTGTTATGCACTCTGAAACCCCCTATTTTTTTTCTTACCTCCGTCCTTGTGGTATCCACTAATTTTAGTGGGATCAAGATTTACTGTGAGACATGGCAAAAAAAAAAGGTTCCAAGTCTCATTTTGGGATGACCAAAAAAATATCTGTAATACAAATTTCGAACAATATTTTTTCAATCCTCCGTAATTGATATCCTTCGCTAGGGTGTGGCTCAATTCGAGAAAAAAAAAAATTTCACGTTTCAGACTTTTTTCAACACTGTTCAATTTTATTCTTTAATGAAAATGCGAAAATGAAATGGATTTCATTAGGCCATAACTAAAAAGAAAAAAAGAAAATCTCCCAGTAGAAAACATTGAAAAAATAGAAGAGAATAGACATCCAACAACAATAACAAAAATTTTCATTGGCTTCAGAAAATAATAATATAATTAAAAATTGAAAATGCTTTCGTTATTTGTCTTCCTGAATCTATTTAAGATAAGAATATGTTTGGTTTGATAAGGAAAGTAAAGTAAATGAGCATTCGACGTCATGCTTTCTGTAAAAGTTTGCACAAATATATATATATCTGTTGAAGAACTAGTAACTCTGTTTTTTATGTGTCAATTTCTCCCAGTTCATTATTTTAATTTTTTTTCCTCCTGCTAAAGACTATACTTATTAAAGTTATTATCAGCTGAATTTCGACAATTCTTTAAAAGTTTTATTTATTAATTTAATTTAGTTTTTTCTGCTTTGTGAATTAAAGAAAATTCTGATGGACTCAAGTTTATCTCATAAGAGTGAATTGTATTCTACAGACATATCAAAAGTACAAAGGCAAATTACAATTCATTTACATGGCCACATAAGGCTACAACAAGAAGATGGCAAACACCCTCATTGAAAACAGAACACAAAAGCATGAGATCACAAGCTTTCATGTCTGCCATTTCACCTAAGCATGCACCCTTTTATTACACTACATGCCCATAACTCTGGAACCTCACATCTAGTGGGTACAACAGAAAAGCAAAGAGAAATCGACCGAAACTTCATCTGGGAACTCATACTACTGCAATTGGAGGCATTTGGACTTCAAATTCGTACGTTTTAATCTCATATGGTGGAGTCCTATCCATCTGTTCATCCACTCTTTGCTCAACTCGTTCTGTGTTCTCTTGTTGCATTGATTGAACCTCAATTACGCACTCCTCCAGATTCTTAAGTGCTTCTAGCTTAATCATATCGAAAACTTCTTGAGGTAGCTTTTCCTCCTCTACAACTTTTTCATTAACTTTTCCTTTGTTCCTGTAGATTGCATAGAGCACCATTTGAAGAACCCCGAATATGAAGCCGAGTATGTTGGGAAGCTACGAAGCCAAATACATGAAGAAAGTTAGGAAATCATAAGTGAAATTATCAAGCCTTGAAAAACACAATTTCTATGAGACTTACAGTGATATAGATGTCTTTGAGCAGAAAACCATAAGAGAACCACATAACAGCACTCAGCATGAGGGAGAAGGATAATAAGAACGGCATGAACTCCACGCTCTTTGTCCGTATAACTAGCCTCTGGGAAATAATTGATCAGAGAAACTATATTAAAACCAAGAACGCTGTACATACTGATCCAACAAAAAACCTGAGATTTAAACTAAAATACTTACCATAATACTTAAAGGAGCTGCAAAGACGCTCGTGGCGAAGGCAACACAAACCCATCCAAGTACATGCACTCTGTTTGGGCCTTTTGTTAACATGAGAGTAAGGAGAAGGATCAAAGAGAATCCTCCAAGATTGAAAAACACCAGAAGTTTAGCTGTTTGCATCTGCAAATATAAACCCAATATTATCATTAGTTTTTAGTTAGAGATACTTTATGAAATGAGGGGGAAGATGCAATACTAGTATTTCGTACCCTGGCCTTGCTTGCTGCATATGTTATGTACATGGCGATGTACAATGTCTCTATGACACACCCAAAGGCGTTAATGGTGATAAGTAGCTTAGCATCGGGCTTCAGGAACCCATAGTACATCCAAAGCATGGAGCTGAATAATGAAACAACATAGGGAATGGATTGGAACCCTTCTGTTGATTTCTTCCTGTAAATTCGATAAAATGTTCGCAGTGGGACAAGGAACACCAGGAAGGAGATAATGTTTCCTGCCATCATTTGCAAGAAAATCAGAAACATTTTGCTTTTACATGGCAAAGTTCATAAATGTAAACATATTTCCTTCAATATTCAAATCTAAAACATAAGAATTTCATTTTTCATAAAAGTGGTGGTTCATCCAACAATATGTTCTCCATAACTATTTTAGGGTCTTAACTTTGAAAATCATATAAAGGAAGAAAAACACATTGATATGTATAAGATTCTTAACTTTGAAAATCATATAAAGGAAGAAAAACACATTGATATGTATAAGAAAATGTTAACACATAACGCAAATTACGGAACATAGCGAAAATTACACATAATGCGTCATTATCAAAGTATAAAGACAAATTTAACCCATAAAATACCATATCCAAAAAGTTGTTTGCAAATGAACATGCCAACATCAAAAGATTTGATCAGTACGTTAGATGATTTTGCAAAGTGATTAGTGAGATCATCCCAGTTGATTGCAACATAGGGTGTACCTTCTCTTACTCTGTAATCACCATTGGATATTATTCTTTAAGTTTACTCCAAGAAAACTTTTCTTCAAATTCTTTTTTGCCATTCCATTTCAAAGGCAGGTAAAGTAAATTAGCCTGTCATCTCTTTTTGCATACTTTGATTTACAGAATAGTCCCCTTATGATCTTTTTTTTTCTTTTTCCGGTTTTTGTAAAGCTTCTGAAATGTTAAAAACAAGTAAGGAAATCATCTGTAATTTTGAAGATAGATATCCATAAAGAAATAATAAATAAAAATTTGTAGATCACGGTAAAAACACATGGAAATTTTAGGGCAGTGAGAGAGGCTGGAGACAAAAAAGAAAAAAGATCATGATTTCTATTACATAATTTTCAGCATTGTACACTCCTGCAGATAAACTCACAGGTGTTCTAATCAGCTTCCTTCTGTGGATTTTTGTGAACTCCAAGTTTTAGGAATTTGAAGATTATATGCACTAATTCAAGGGACCTAGCTTTCACATTTGCTAGACATTATAGTACAAAACTGACACTTTCTTTTCTTTTTCCTCCTCCAAGTGCATCTATAATATATCAGGAAGAAATATCAAAAGTAGAAGGGTATTCTTTCAGATGGTATGTATATCTCAGCGGAAAAATAAAATATCTAAGAGTTAGAGAACCCAGGCAGAAGTTTTTGCTCTTTCTCTGATGAAATAGAAAGAATATTAGAAGTGAAGAATACCCTAGAAAAGAGAAGTGTGTGTGTGTGCCCGCGCGCGCGCGATAGTAACCCATTATAACAAGAAAAACAATAAAACAATAGCAATATGAACAAAGAACTGAAGGACACAGAAAAAAAGAGAACACAACACGCATGAGTAAATTAATTATGTTCGTAATGAAGGTCCATATTCTTCCTTATACCTAAGAGGCCAAAGGTGAAACACAGTGGGTGGTGAATAGTGAAGATGGCCATCTTCTCAACAAGTAGAAAACTCTTTGAAGAAAAAAGTTGAAGCAAGGGTTGTAATAAGAAAGGCTTCTACTTTTGCATGCACACACACTCCTGTGGAGGTTTTTTTGTTTGGTGAGTGTAGTAATTGAACGATGATTAAGCCAATGATATGAAATGCATGGTAGGGGTGACCTTATTTATAGGAAGAAAAAGGGAGAGTGCGGAATGAACGCAACCCAATCGGGGGAGTGTGTAGGTGGCATAGGATAAGGATCTTTTTCTCAACATGGCCTGATGTGTTCTTATCATACACCTACACATAGACAAAAGAAAAGAAAATTGAAAAAATAAGTATACTTAGTGCAGAGAATCATCATTTAATTCCCTACAATCAATCATAGAACATTACTATAAGAAGTTAGTACAAATGTTGGATTTCAAAGGGTAAGTCGCATTTAGCATTATATAAGTTTAAGAAAATAGAAAATAGCAAATAAAATATCAGAGATTAAAAAATACTTGCCAAGCCCATTTCAACTCTCAGGATAATATATATTGAGCTCCCACATGGTTTATTACAAATTTTTTTGAAATATTTCCGAAAAAAAGTAAAGAAACTTCATAGGTGCTTTAGTTTTACTTATTTTTTAATGTGCAATTCTATCCATGTATAATAAGCAAACATTATAGTTATTAGTCAGCTAAATTAACAACATAAATACTTACTTCCCCCTGAGATTTTTCTTATTTTTCAATTTTCTTTTAAAATATCTCATCGAGTTTACACGATGATAGTTCACAGTACATGACTCAGGAGGTGTGCATCCCTGATCACTACATGTCAGAAGGTCATGGAACGTGATACTCGTATAATTCTCTAGCTACGTTATGGATAAACCCCCAAAAATAAGTATGTAGACAATTTCTTTAGTTGATTTGGACATATACTTCACCTAAAAAAAAAAAAAAAAACAACATAACAAAACTATTCACCATCCGAAAACTTCTATTTTTGTTTAAACATTTTTCCAGGAAATTCACAACCAACTAGTTATTTTGCCACCCAACCCCATTCAAATTGCACAAACCTAGGTTCTATATACCATCCTTTCCTCAATGCTGTGGATTTCCCACTTCACCCACCCTTCGAAAAAATCCCACCCCTCCAATGCAAAATTTATACATACTGCTATAGTAAAGTAAAGCTCTTGGTTTGGTAATGAAATAGAAGATGTTGAATGGCCAATTAATATTGTACAATAAACTATTAGATCATCAGGCAGATTTTTTCTCAGATTAGTGAGAGAGAGATGTGATATGAGTAATGGAGGTCAAGGTCGAGAAGCATGATTGAGAAATGGACAAAACTCCATTTTCCAACTCAGCTATTTCTCCATGAAATGAGTTATACAACAACGATTAAGTGACACATATTCATACCAAATAGTAATAAAATACCCAAAACAAAACACCTTTCAACAATGCACTTGATGCATGGTTTAAATAACAAGACTGTTCCTTTGGTTTAACATTTTGAATTCTACTTCTTCTGAAACATGTTAAGAAAGGGTACGGTATGACCAATTAGTCGTTGTCCATGGGTTTGTTGGGCATTATTTAAACAAACAGCTTGTTAGGTATTTTATTAAAATGTTTCTCACCATCATGCCACAAACTTTTCAATCCAAGATTTGGAGATTTTTTCCGTATACATTATGTATTAAAATTACTGAGCGATTCTTCAATGCAACAACACAAAGTTATGTATGCAAGTGCACACGGATATCAATCAGGAAATACATAAAGTTTGTATCACAATGTAATACATTTGAACACAGAGGCTCACGTGTCAGATGCGTTGCAGTTTTTCTTATGTACTGCAATTTGTTTTATTTTAGTTTTAGTAGGTTAATTTAGATAGTTTTAGTAAGAATTGTGTCTTACTTTTAAATGTTAACAAAACTTGTTTCTTTTACATGTATTTCAGTCAATTAGGCCTCAATGCGCCACATAAATCTTAAAATGTTGCTCATAAATGTTTAAAGCGACAACAAAAGCATAAAATCTATTTATGTCGACAAGTTTTATTCATTGCACTATGAACAAGGAATGCGAGTGCCAACACACCCATTAAGGAATTTCATATCATGTATCCACACACAGAGACATAGACAAAAAGAAGAAAAAAAATGTCGACTATAAAAAGGAAAACTGAACTATCTTATAAAAATTGAGAAAATTTTCAATTTTCTTCAGGGGTAAAGGCAAACTAGACAGGGAGAAATATATATATATATATATCTACACAGACAAATACTGTGATAGAGATTGTAGTGTAGTTTTGTTAAAGATATTGAAATCGGAACAAAGATTTGGTAGTCTTTGACCGTATCTTTCACAAATCAGTGAACGCTTATTATGCTCAGTATACAGTCATTATTTTCTTCTGTTTCAATACCCAAATAAAATTTAGGTGCGATCACAATTCAAAGATCAATCCTGTTCCACAATCCATGCGAAGGCAATCATTTTGGTTAAAGTTCATTTATTATCACGCCCAAGATAGCGACGTTGAGACATTTAGACTGTTCAAATGTTTGGCTCAGCCTTCATACATATAAAATACAAAGATAATTTGTGATTGATGAGATTTTAACTTATATGATCCTTCAATAATTAAAATACATATAAACCTTAATCACATCCCAGACACTTGGGGATAAGACCTTTGTAGCGATAAAAAGCATTGAAAAACACCAAAATTGCATTGATGCCTTGCTACAATGAAAAGCAACACACAAGTTCCTACCTCATAGGACACTGAGGAGCTGATGTGGCACTTTATTTGATTAAAAAACTTCAAAAGATAATTTCTTATTTTCTCAAATATTTATATGGTTCTTTATGGATTATCATCTTTTAAGTGGCTTGCTGACAATTGCCCACAAACATAATACATGTTATTAGATATATGTTTTTTCAAAAAACAGTGGCAGTGGTTAGCAAAGAGAGAACTCTTATCTTAAGTGTTGATGAGATTGAAAGGGTGTTTTATAGAGACCAAAAGAAGGTGGTTGGATCCACCAGAACTGCTAATGGTGCTAGATAGCTAAATGCATCTCAGACTTGTGATGCTAAACCACCAGCACTACTAAGTGGTTTTAGTTTAGGATAATCTACAACTCCATTTCCCCTAACTTGATGCGTCTTTTTTTCATAGGTCATCAATTAGTGGAAAGCTGATGGAACTGATGTTGAGTATATAAAGGATTAACGACGGGTATTTGATTGTATCATGTACTGTGTGTGCGATGTAACCCCACACTTGGCTCTGGAGGATAAAGAAGCGGCAAAGAGAAACAGAGCAGAGAGGAACAGGACAAGTTAAATGATTGAGAAGAAAAAGGAGGGTGTACACAAGCTTCAGGTTTGAAATTTTGGAGCCACCTCAAAACTATCTGGACAACTGGTTGCAAATTTGGTGGGAAGCTCTAAATTACTAGGCAGTAGGCACATAATATTCTATTTGTAGTTTGGTTGTTGATGAGTTCAGAATGAAAACAGAGTAATTGACTCCTATAAACGAAGTGGCTAATGACATCAACAACTATAGAATCATATCATACCCTGATCATTAAAATAAGCTCTTCAGATTAAAGAAAACTTTGTTTTGTTTTTTTTGGAAGGTGAGGGTTTTCAGGATCTCATAACCTATCAAAAATCAGAACTAGTCAACACACCATAAAACTGATAAATATACCGTCGACTGGGTTCGAACCAATGACCTAGTGGTACCATCCGCCAAGCTCTAACTATTGATCTGTCATGCCATTGGTTAACGCAACATTTATCTTTCATCAGCTTTCTATAATCACCTCTTAAAATTGTGATTTTCACGTCTAAGTTCAATACTTAAAGATTGTGCATTAACGTGGTGTATGTTATAATGATAAGATTATGGCCAAGTTGTCCTCTTTCATTCATTCATCAACAATATAAATACTGTAGTCAAAATATAATAGGAAACCACCATACACTAGGAAACCTCCCAAACCAAGGAAACAAATCACTAGCCATCGAAAAGTTTCCTAACCCCATAAAATTTCTAACCCCATAAAACTTGCAACACAATATACTAAAATATATTTTCCTAACAATAGGATGTATTTCCTAATACTGGAAGATATTTTCCTAACAATAGGATGTATTCCCTAATATATAACCTTACCACCCCACACCCCCCCTTCCCTGCGTCTCCCCTGAATGGCACTGAAGTCTGAAAATAATTGGCATATCAAAGTTCTTAAACATTTAGCCTGTTCCTAAGAATTGCATTGCTTTGCACGACACAACTGAAAAACAGAAAGGAAATAATAACTGACACAGTAAAATAAAAATAAAAATAATATATAATAATTAACATTCAAATTAAATCTCTAAAATACCAAAGCACCTCTTAACACTCTGAGCAAATTTATTGAAACATATGGCAAGAAAGTATTAATTACTTTTTTGTTTACATCATGCTTCCACTTCAAGAGATGGCACCAATAAATTCAAAAGTTCAATAGAGAAGAGAGCAGAATTCAACAAAAGAAATATATCCAATCCGAGCCAGATGGCAAGTATAGCACCACACACTAACTAGTTAATTGAAACATTATATGAATCAATCAAGAAAGGAAAAGAACCAAAAAATAATTTAAATATGTGCTTTAGGTGGCAGTTACCTATTGGAAATATAAAATCTCTACAACACCAATGATGCCGCTTTGCACAAACGAAGTAAAATTGTTAACACTACACTTCAACTATGAAAGGCTCCTCAAAGTAGCACTGAGTCAACTCTCAACAAAAGCAATAAATCAAATAAGGGAACTCATTGAACTGTTATTTTAATGACCAAACAGAGCGTTCGTGCTTTCTAGATTAAAAGATGTTATCAATAATCTAAAATGCACTTTATTAACTGTTAGAATATGTAGGGCTTACATTCAACATAGCTAAATTCAAGTCCTATAAGAAGAAAAGTACAAGAATAGAAAAGTCAAAATATGACACAATTGATACATATTCTGACATTAACAACAACCAACAACCAATCTGAGGGATTTGGGCTTTTTGGGCCAAATTCTCTTTATACCCACTAATGATACTCAAGTCTGGTAATCAATATGTTCACAAACTCAATTGGTGTACAAAATAATATGAGTCATGTGTATTGATCAAACCAAAAATAGAAGCTTTAACCCAAAAAAAACAAAAAAACAAAAAATAGAGGCTATGAACTATTAAGGTAATGTAGGTCAGTAGGCGCAAATCCTCTTGATATTTGAGGTCGAGGAACCATGGACAAAGTTGGTCATGTACTAGGAAAAAATGAGAGTTGCTTGTAAAGAGAATGGTAAGGAAGAGTCAAGGTTGTAGAAAGAGCATTTGAGTATTAAGGTTTTTTCATTTGGTGGATTGATGAGTGAATCAAGTATAAAGTGAATTTGAAAACCAGTTTTTGTAACTAATATGCTAATACCTATAGCCTTAATGGTAAAATACATAAAGAAGTTTGATGAAAAAACAGCTTAATCTATTGCTTTAGGGTGAAAATAAATTATAATTTCCCCAAACAAGTTGGCTAGATCAAGCATAGGAAAAGTTTGATGATTTGTTTTCAATCTCAACTTGGTGGCTGAACTTCGATTCCATTTGAGTTTACAGTTGCAAAAAAGAGACCATTGATACTAATTTAGGCAGAGTAGTTATAGGCGTCGAGATTAGGGAATTGTTGTGGAGGATGGGTTCAGCTTGTAATTTGTTTAGAAACTTGATTTTTGACATCTTCATGGTGTCTTGGCATTCCTTGATGTAGGAATGATTTCTTCGTGTTTGGCAAAAAAAAAAAGTTATAGGCTTCGAGGATGAGTAGGAGGAGGAGGGGGTAATTGCATTTTTGAAGTTTACATAAAAAGGCCTCTAAAATCACTGCAGCATGAGACCTTCAATTTTATATGTCCTTGGAGTTTCGCATCTTCAATTATTTTTTCTTCTTCTCATTTATGACGAAGCGACAAAACCAAAACAACAAAATGTGCTTAATAAATGGCAATCCATGTTATATAACCATCATCACATGCATTTTTCTCTTCTTTCCCCCCCCCTAATTTATGCATCACCATGATTATAACTACCTTGTATGAATCTTGAAGCTCAGTATTGTATGAAAAGCAACAAAATAAAAATATACAGTATGGACATGATATACCCATGTTCTAACTTAACCTCTGTAGAGTACTTTGTATTGTGGTCATCAAAGCACCTTAATTATTGTGAATCAAACTTCAATTGTAACCATTTGAGCTTGATTGATCTTCTTAGCTTCTTCGTGCACATGTTCATCCTTATTTTCATGAACCACTGATACTTGGATTTCGATAACTGGTTGCTTTTCCATACTTGGCTTCTTTATATCAAAAATTTGTTCAGGTAACTGCTCCTCCTCTTTTCCTCTGATCTTATTGTATTTGTATAATGCATATAGAATCATTTGAAGGATCGCCAAAAAGATTCCTGCCACATTAGGGATCTATTGATGCAAACAAACATTAAATTAGTTGATGGTTGATACACTAACTACAGAAAACAATTTTTTTTTTTCTTTTTCAAAAAGTACTTAGAATGTAGTATGTATATATTGTGAACTTACAATGATGTAAATGTCATTCAGAAGGAGACCATAGAATAACCAGACAACTGCAGTCAACATAAGGAAGAAGGACAACCAGAATGGCATGAACTCCACACTCTTGGTATGGATGACCTTCCTCTGCAACATAATTTAAAAAATGCAAATTATTATGATCAAGAAGTTTAATTTCTTTTAAGTAAATGTAATACATTTGTAAGTGATTTATTAAGTAAATGAAACTTGAAGGAATGTATTTGCTCACCATGATGCTTAAAGGGGCAACAAAAACACATGTGGAGAAGACAGTGCAAACCCAACCGAGAATTTGTACCCTTTGTGGCGTCTTTTTTATTAGGAAGGAGGAAGTGAAAAGGATCACACCGAACAACCCAACATTAAAAAGCAATATTAATCTGAACAAAAAGACCTGCATTAAAAAGAACAATGGATGATTACTCATACATCAGAATTTATACAAAATGCGTCAAAAGAAAATTGCTAATTAAGAATGTGGGATAAGAATCAGTAATGATATATAGTTTACGCACCCTGCTGTCCCTTGTTGAATATTTGTAGTAGATGGCAATGTATACGGTCTCAACAACACAACCAATTGCATTAATGGTGATTAGGGCCATAACATGGGTCTTAATGAACCCATAGTAGAACCAAAGCATGGCACTGAACAGTGCAACCACATATGGAACTGATTGAAATCCTTCAGTTGATTTTCTCTTGTAAATTCGATAAAAGGTCGGACTGCAACAAAATTAAAGGTGATCATCTCCCACAACCTCAGCTAATTAGTACATAGACAAACAAACAAACAAAAAGTTCAAAACTAGGCAAAAGATAGGAAGATAGACTTACGCTGGAGCTGCGAACACACAGCTGGAGACAATGTTTCCTGATAACATCAATTACAAAAGAACATGAGTAAATACTGAAATAAAAAGTAGAAATAAAAAACTAGTATCACTATTTCAAATGAACTCATCAATTATAATTTAGTTGGGAATAAACCAATAAAAGGAAGTAATTAAAAGTATGGGATGAAAAGGTCACAACAGCTTTAAACTAACAAAATGAGTTAAATTAATAATATATGTGAAACAAAAAATCAAATTAAAAACTTAAATTGTAGCATAGAATCCAAGCAATATATGAAGATCAACCGACTTTAAACCAGTGTATTGTTGTTGTTGCTATTGTTTTCCCTCATAATAATTATATAATGTAATTAGTTTATTACAGAAATAATGATCTTATGAAAAGAAAGAACTTAAAAACAAACAAGTGATGGAGCTTCTTTAATTATATACCTAAGATACCAAAGAAGGTAATCAGTAAAGGGTTGTGCATATGCATGTTGAGGATGCCCATCTCTTCCAATCAACAACACTTCCCTCTGCCAAAAAATATTTCAAGCAGGGGTTCCAAAATGAACCCAAGCTTTTCTCTGTTGTTGAAGCTCACATGTAAAGGTGGTGGTGAAGTGTGTTGAGAGGTAACTCAGGGTGTTGGAAGCCATTTGTATTTATAGTGATAACATATCACCTAGTTTATGTATTGAATTTGAAGAGAAAGAATGTGAAAAGAGAGGGACCAAATTCTATGAGTGGACGATTACGTGGCATACTATTGAATGAAATGATTATGGAGGTAGGATGATTTAAATGAAGACGATTTTTTTTAGGTTACGTACATTACAGAAAAGATTTCCCTAGCTAATGCCCTTTCCTCGTGACTCTTTTTTCTTTTCTTTTTGCTCTAACAAGCCGTTCCTTTGTCCACAATATTAGTCCTATACCCCTCTATTTGGCATTTTGCATAATTTTGTTGACTCACCAAGTCGATCCAGGAGTGATCAAGGTGTAGACTTCAAATGAGTTGGCACCTATTGTGCCGTGACGTTCATATTCTGCTTTATCTTTAAAATCGAGAATGACTGAAATACATGATTGATCATTGAATGCAGAGTGTTATCATAATATAGTTGCATCCATATACAATGGTAGAAGTTGTCACTAGGATGTATGTTTGATTTCATGACCTTTTTAGATATAAATTCTTGATGTTGTGAGTTAACTCATATTTACGATAACATTGATTGAATAATAGACAAATGATTGAGCAACATATATCATTGAAGAATCCTTTATTTCTATATCATCTTTTATGTAGTTGTTGTTGTTTAGTCGTGAGGTGTTGGTTTGTGTCTTGAAGTACGATTGCTATGGTGGGTTGGTTGTTAAAGTTGCACGTATTTTACTTTCTTTTGCTTTGAACCTTTGCGTTTTCTAAACATTTCTTGTTATTCTTCTTTGTTGCTATTAGTAGTTCTAGATTAGCTTGTACTGTTAAAGCTGGAAAGCCAAAGAGATCTCGATTATATTGTCTTGCTCAACTCTCTCTTTATATCTGTTCATCTCTTCATAACAACTATCATTCCATCTACCTTAAGTTATTTTATTAGGTACTCATGATAAGATGATGTTTTCCTATATATGGGTATTGGTCAATTCTATGCTTTGTGTATGATGATGAGGTGTTGAGCATTAAAATTCACTCAAAATCATCCTTCAATTATTAGGTGAGGCACCTTCGACCCGTTACAATGTGATTTAAGGACTTTTATTACTATTAATTTGCATGCATGTATATGAATTATTCATATATTTATGTCGTATATCAACCATTCATACATTTATGTTGTGATTGTGAAATGTAGTTTGTTAAACAAGACAAGGTAACAAATTCTCTTAGTAAGTTTTTGCTTACTTTGACTATATAGTATACAGTAAGGGTTGTTTTCAAACTTTTTAAAGCATTTTCAAGTATTTGTATTAAATAGATAGTGTAATTTTCATAACCTCTGAAGCATCACACCCTAAATTTGGTTACCAAGTCACTTTATTTAATCAAAATGAGAGAAGCTATTTGATCCAGCTATTTCAACCCCACCACAGCACCATTATTTCACTAATAATATCTATTAATTTGGGTTAAGTTGACCATAAAATTTCAACTAACTGATTTGAGAAACAATTAATGATTACTTCTTTCCTCAGTGATTAATCTTGAATGGCAAACTGTCACTTTAGTCTTAAAATTTTTTTTGCCACCTTTCATTTCCTAATTGTTCAACTTACATACAAAAACAAAATAGACGATCGACCGGAAAGGATTATATAATATTAAGTATCGTCCTAAGGTTAGTCTTAATAAGAAACAACGACAGAAGTAAAATTGAGCAAATTAAAGTTTTACAAATAGATCGTCATCACTTGCTGCAAAAATAAACAAATAATTAATTAATGCATGGAAATTTTGCTTGGTACAAAACAATAATAAAATTTAGAGTTTTTGAGATCTTGGAGGCACTCATGGGTGAGGTAGTCATTAATGGTTGATGACTTGAAACCTAATTAATCAAACATTATATAAGGGGAAGGAAATCAGTGAGGATCCATTACACTAGAGCATTTCAAGGAATAATATGGCAACAAGCTTGACCTTGTTTTATGGTGTTTAGATTAGAAGGATTTAATAATGCTTAATGAAGTGGTCTATGATTAGGGTTTGGCAATAGAGTTTCAAGTAAGTGTCGGAGAATTATGGGATGATTTTGTAGTGACCCTTGGGTTACTTGCTAGCATAAAACATCACTAATCTGTCCTTAAATTATGCAGATTTCGTACGCTAACGTGAGCGAAAGCAATGAACCTTGTTTGGTCAGCAATGACAATGATTTAATGAATAGATAAAATTAACGTGAATAAAGCATTTCAAATCAGTCAAGAAATCATGTATATAATTTGCAAAACTAGGTTATAGCCTTCAATGCAAGTAATGAAACCAACTACTATTTTGTACAATTCTTGTACCTTATAAATGCAAAACAACCTTTTGGATCTCAACAATATATTGCGTCGCATGCATTGTATGTCTTGATTCAATAACGTATTCGATAAGTTGGTAGCTATTAGTCATTTTATCGGCCCTTCAACTCGAGATATTTGAATAAGCAACAGTTGGGCGTAGACAGTGTATCTGATGTGGTTCATGCCATGCCTTAGTAACAATAATGCGGCAATATAATTCCTAAGTACTTCGCCTGTAAACATCAATTAGTACCCCTATTGAATTTGAGGCAAGACAACTTATTGTAATCATCAATTAACAAGTATGTCTCACCACATGCATTGAGTTCTCTGAGATGTACAAGTTGAGTATTAACTCAGCCCGGTTAATGGTTTTCGAACCTTCAACAACAGTTTCAACTCACACATCATAAGACAAACCAAAAGTTACATTTTCCTTTTTCAGTAACTACTAGTAATAAGAATATACATCTTACCAATGAAGACTGAAAACGAATTATACTCATCCATGTGATTAGTGGCAATTTGAGTTGTTCATCAAATTCATTATTAACATGTTGAAAACGTGAGTGGATATCAACATAACCATCACCAGACATGCTCTATATCTAAGCTAGCCCCTTATTAGCAGAAGGGGAAAAAATGGTATGAGAGAACATACTGACCCAGTAAAATAAACTGCTGGCGACAGGTTGCAAATTACAAATCAAGAGTTAAAGAACAAAATGACCTATTCTACAAAACACAAAAATGGGGTAACCAAGAAACCCTACGATAATATTCAATCCCTTAAGCGACTGCGGCCAATGGAACGGCTCTGTAACATGCCCTTTTGGCTGCACGTACAATATCATCTACCTGCAATAACCACCGAAACACAACATAGAGAGACTTCAGGGCAATAGATGAGATTCAAATTAATGTGCTTGCTGCAACTATTGGGGTTATTTGTCAAGTCACAGATTCAAGTGCAGGTGCAAGGAAGCCAAATACACAACAGTAATGTAACCACAATAAGGTGGCTTTCAATAACTAGTAGTAAACCACGTATATCAAGCCGAGAAGATTATTACAACCACATTTTTACTTTAGAAGCATTTTATTTTCCAAATTTCTAATTATCTACCAACATTGAGTTATCTAGCTTATATCCTGGTGTGATCCATTTTCCAAGAATGGTTCATCAGAAACTTGCAAATATGTCAGGATAATAGCAATACCGCATTTTCTGAATAATACTAATCACAAGGAAGTCTGAGATAAATGACCTGTGGAACTGCCATTCGCTCCAGATTTGCTGCATAAGGCATGGGAACATCAGCTCCAGCAATCCTCTCCACCGGTGCATCAAGATACCCAAAGCTTTCCTCAACGACAGATGCACTGTTGGAAGCACAACAGTTAAGGTTAACTTCCAGAAGAACAATGCAGAAAGATGTGTCTCTGGGAAATAAAGACAAACCAGATCTCAGCGCCAACACCATGTTGAGGGAAGCCTTCTTCCAGTGTGACTAGTCTGTTTGTTTTCCTGACAGAAGCATTAATTGTCTGCCTATCCAGCGGTCGAATGGAACGAAGATTGATGACCTATAACAACAAACAGAGTCAACCCCTAATGTTTACAGAACCTGAACACCTAACGAGCCACTCAAGAAACATTCAACTAGGCAAAAAATAAAAAATAAAATAAAAAGATACTATGTTTAGAATCACATCTTATTGTCAATTTACCTCAGCACTGATTCCCTCCTTCGCAAGAATCTCAGCAGCCTGGACATTTATCAACTCATGTTAGTTCCAGAGGGAAAAGATTATATCATCTTGATTACAGGATAAAGTATCACAAACTACAAAAAAATGAAAGAAGTGAGTTTATAGATATCTAAGAAATAGAAAAGAAAAAGGATATGCATAGGAAACACTATCTTTGCACAAACTAGATAAGAAAAGTTTGAACCCTTCCTCCAGTAACAATACCCCACATTTTTCACATGTAATCGGAGTTGAATGTGGAAACTTGACTTCAAGATGAACGGTATCCTAACTAAATTGGTACGATGAATAACCAAATTACTTGAATATATCAAGGAAAGGAATTGCATAACTAACTTTCAAGTGCTGCCCCTACAACTAAATGCTCTCTCCAAGCAACGTCTGCCTTGCCTGAGAGGTTGAAGTTAAAGGTGGTACCTTAAAGTACAGAAGTGTAATAAACATAAACAATTTTACAATCTCTAAAGTATTTCTTCACTTCTAATTTCTCTCACCCACATCCTTTATATATCTTGTTGATCTTAGGCAAATAATCCCATCTCCTACATTTCTAAATAAAGTGGGCAGATACCTGTGTTATTGTAATTTTATATTCTTTTCGAAAAGACAAGGAAAAAAAGGGTTTCTGATCTTGCAAATATTCACACTGATGCTAAAAAAATGTAAATTACACAAGTAAAGCATTCCCGAAGTACAATAAAATCAAAAAACATGGAACCTCTACATGCTGTAGAGGGGAAATGACCAATAACTACTTTAAAACCAAATCCACTTCATCCTTGTCTCGATTGTAAGTTATGAGAAAAAAAAAAGGAAAAAGAACAAGAGGATCCTTGTTTCAAACCTTTCGAAACTGATGAAAAACAAGATGAATACCATTAATTAAAGCCAAAACGAGTTGGAAACTGGGTTGTCAGGGGCGAGGTGCCAAGGTCCACAACTAGAGCCTTGGCGAGGTGAGGCAAGCCCTCAACACCATAGATTGGAAATACATATCAGATTCAAATTCATTACTTACAACCAACTCCAGCTCTATGGAGAGGGATCTGCTTAACCACAGACATGAGGTTTTGCATCTACCTAGAATTGTTGGATTCATATAATCCAATGGCGGAGGAGCAAACCTGATAGGCACTCATTGTCAATGTAAACCGGCTCCAAGCCGGGCCAATTGTTCGCGTTTATTCAAAATTGGAAAGCTAAATCTTGACCCCTTGACTAACACCAAAGTATTCTGACTAAAAGAACATTAATTAGTACTTTCTTCATGATTACAAAAAACTGAAAAAGTCAAAGACATCATCATGTATCTTTCAACTCATTTCCACTCAAAGTCTGATCGGGCTAACTAATTAAAATCTAGACTTCACCTGTACCCCTTCTGGCTTTCTTTTCTTATTCATCCACTTATTTCACTGCTTGCAGTTTCAAAACCCTCCAAATCATGAATGCCATAACTCATGATGTTGAAGAAACCCCGGTAAAGACAAAGAGAGCAAGTGTGAGAAGTTTGTAACCATAATATCGAGGAACAAATGGCAAAGTGGGTATCAAGTATTTCCGAGTAAGAGGTGGTTTAACCTTGAAAGCTGATCCTTTCCAAGTAAAAATTTGGGTCTTTTGAGGAGGATTGCTTGAAGCAAGTGGGAATTCCAGTAATTCAATTCGGTCCAAGTAGGGTCATAGGTCCAAAATCTATCTCAAAATTCTAAATCTTTAAGATCTAATCCAAGAAATCAGGTTTAGCTTCGTTTGTTGATAACAAAGAGTAAAGAAAGGTGGGATGACCCAATGCATTGTGCTTTCAAGTCAAAATTAGATTTAATGCAATAATTAGCAATTATGCTTAGTTGTCACATTCATAAACTCATAAAGAACATCCAACCTAACAACTAGGCTCTGGAAAAGTGGGTGCAGGGCATGCCATATTAATCTTAACACATGGGGAAACAAAAATAAATAAAATAAAATAAAGAAGATGCAACAAACCTGAAGAGCAAAGCCCACCATCCTTGAAAAAGCTGTAATGGTCACATCCTTTCCTTCTCTCTCAATCTACATAGTCATGTGAAATTGGTGAACTTAAATAGGAATGGACGGTAACGTTCAGTCTTTTCAGATAGATACCTTAGCCTTCCCTATTGGAAGGGAAAAACTGGGATCGAGAGCCTCTGCCGAAACAGGGAAAGATTCACCATACCTAAAACCAAGATACATAATGACAACACACAAATCAGTACTAGGAAAGTCATGCTCCAGTTTCTTTATTTGTTAACATTAAGATCATAACAATGTACTAACTCACAGCAATTCATTCTCAAGGAACACAACAGGATCAGGATCCCTGATAGCGGCTTTTAGAAGGCCACGAGCATCTTCAGATGAGTAGGGGACCAGCACTTTCAACCCAGGACAGGAACTAAACCAGGCTGCATAACACTAAATTATTAAAAGTGAGTAACTCAGTGAAGAATTTACAGAAGAAACCACGTAAATGTAAAAATATGTAACAATGACAAGCATAAAAAACAAAAGCCAAATAATTATTCACTTATTCAGATTACTTATATTTACCAGTGAAGTGATTACTTGTTACTCGTTAGGGTTGATTTAAGACTTCGCGAATAAGTCCTGGGTAGGATCACCTTCAAAACTACACACTAAGCATTTCTACATGCAAAAAGAGTCTATACTAGTAGCATCTAAAAATGCCCAAGGCCAAGAGCCCTGGTCCAAGTTTATGTTTATCACCAACAGTGATGGCACTATCATCCCTTATAATCATGTGAAGGTTGCATATTTTAGTGCTCACAGGACTAATATCCATTCATAATGACAGAACAGGTTAGGTGTGAAAAGAAATTCGAGAAGGTAAACTAAATGGAAAGAAAAATATTCACTATATGAAGGAATGCTAGATACCTGAGAATGTTGAGCCCCAACACCAGCAGCAGCACCATTTGGCCCTCTGAAAACAATAGGTACATTTATCTGACCAGCAGACATATAATTTGATTTTGCAGCAGAATTAATGATGTGATCAATAGCCTGCAAGAAACCCTTAAATCAGTTTTGATATAATTACAAGAAAAATATACATATATATACAAATTATACCCTACATATATATGAAATAAATGTATAGTTGGTCTAAGTAAACAATTTAAAAGAATATATAGGTTCAAATAAAATTCGTACACAAATATAATTATGGATAGAATGATCAAATCTAGTTCATTTATATAAATTATCATGTTTTTTCACTTATATTTCATTCAAGGTTAACCCAATTTTTTTGTGAATATGAGAGTCGACAAAGTTGAATGTGCGGTTTGTGTTGTGTGTATCACTGTTCAATGAACTGATTCGAATCACAGAGGGTGAGATTTCGAACCGTCCAGCCAGCCTCCACCTCGCCTCCCTCCCTCACCCATCTCTCTCTTCCTTCCTGTTTCCCTCTCTTTCCGCCACTGCCCCTGTTCCATCTCGCGACAGAGCCACCACCACCTCCTCCTTCCTGTTTTCCTCTCTCTCGAACCCTGTTCTTCTCCTTCTTCCATTCATCACCTCCCTCTCCCCCCACCCTGTCTCGCGACCAAGTCACAACACTATGAAAACAGAGCAGTCCTGCTCCGCTTCGCTTCCACGCCACCGTCCAGCCAGCCGTCGCAACCACCCACTCTCTCATCCCTCCCCCTCGTTTCCCTCTCTCTCATGCAGGTATTGGAGCCACACGAAGACGAAAGACAACGAGCTACTTGCGAGACGCAGGACGCGGCTCGCTGGAGACGAAGACCGCGCGTTTCTGGCGGGAAAAAACGGGTTTTCAAATCGATTTGGCTATTCGCACCCTAGTCCATTACTCTGAGCCACCACAGTCCACCGGCGGTCTTTTCTTGGGATTCAAGTCTGTTCAAAGATGAACTCCACCTACACCAGTGTTGTGACGTCACCCACCCTGATTTTCTAGTCCCTGCAGACGTGAATTCAGATTTACCAGCAGAGGTGCAGCAGCTAGCAGAGTTTTTTGTCCTGATACCAGAGGATCTTCCTCGTGGACTGCCACCAGAGGACTCCAATGACACTGTTGTGAACTCGAGGACGAGTTCTTTCCAACCCGGGGTGACTGATGCAGGAGGGTTTCTAGGGTTCCTAATTTGAGTTCCTAGAGTTCCTAATTTGCTTTCAAAGTTATTTACTAAATAACTTTGAGAGATCTTTCAATTTAATTAGGAGTATTTTTAGTTTCCTTTTAGGATTAGACATTATTTTTTTAGGAATAGACTGCTTGTTATCTTAGTATTTGATTTTTATTTTTTTATTTTAGAAATAAACAGTTTCTTTTTAGGATTTACTTTTTTCTTTTAGGTAATATTTCTTTTATAGTTTAGGAAGAGATTTTGAACCCAATTTGGGCCAGATTTTTGGCAGATTACTTATTTTATTACGTATTTCGTTTTAGTATGATTATTGGAAATTGCCATTTTTTTGGTAAAATTCTAATAATAAGTTTTAGCTATAAAGTCCGGCTTGTAGGCTAATTGAGAGCCAATTTTTTATTTGCATAATTTTGAATTGAGAGATATTTCTCTGTGTTTTGGGCGATTATTTTGTATTCTTTCTTGTGAATTATCTATTAGAACTAACCCGCAGGATAATCGCTATTCTGTCCGGCGTCAGTTGGTATCAAAGCTTCAGAATCTTCTTGGGTGAGATTTCATCAGTTTCTATGGTTGGTGATCGTGGTTCGTCGTGGGCAGGTTCCAAAGGAGGAAGCCCCTCACTGTGATCGTAACATTAAGAATATGATGATTGAAGATTTACAGAGGAAAGTTGCAGAGTTAACCCGGCGTCTAACGGCGCAGGATCTCGGTAATCGTGAATGGAAGATCACGATTCTGTTTCCAGTTTTGAAAACCCGTATCCCAATCATGCTCGATTATAGGAGCATGGGGAATTTGTGTATGACGATGAAGAGCTTGAGAAAGACGTGGTATACGAAATTGAAGAGCTTGGAGAGCCTGTGTATGACACTAATGAGGAGCTTGAGGAAGACGTGATAGACAATACTGAGGAGCTTGGAGAGCCTGTGTATGACACTGATGAAGAGTTGGATATTGTGGATGCAGATGGTTTGCAGAACAATGTCACCGACGGCAGTAGCTCACCGAGGTCCAAGACTCGAAAGTATGCATCACATACTGCAATGGATCTGATGATCTATGCAACTGCAGATGGTGCAGGTTACGCCTTGTTTCGGTTACGCCCAATTGAAGAATTGGAGCCTTCCTACGTGTTCCTCCTCTCTTTCGAGCCACCCACTGTCCAACACGACCACCATCACCGGAACCTCCTTTCATCTCACAAGTCAGAAAGTCTATGCTAGGAGTGATACTTCGGTTTGGTGTCGACTATTTGCATGAAGGTTTGGTGTCAACATTTGCCGCCACTGACTTGTTGCAAATTATGGGTCATGCAAGCAGACCTCTAATAGAGGATTCTGCAATTGAGTTCTATAAAGAAAGTCCATATAGCAACGTTGTAGCATTGCTTGACCTAAAAACAGAGCAGCCCCTACTCCTCACCCCTTCCACGCCACCGTCCATCATCCACACCGCCGAGCACCACTATCAGCCGCCACTTCGCCTACCTCCCTCACCCATCCCTCTCTTCCTTCCTGTTTCACTCTCTCTCCGCCACCGCCCTTGTTCCATCTCGCGACATAACCAAATCAGAGCTCACGCTCTTTCGTCTCCCTTTGTTTCCCTTCCTCTCCCTCTTTTTGTTCCTCCATCACGCCAAACAACCCACGCCCGACCACCGTCCAGCCAGCCTCCACCTCGCCTACCTCCCTCACCTATCTCTCTCTTCCTTCCTGTTTCCCTTTCTCTCCGCCACCACCTCCTCCTTCCTGTTTTCCTCTCTCGAACCATGTTTTTCTCCTTCCATTCATCACCTCCCTCTCCCCCCACCCTGTCTCGCGACCGAGTCACAGCACCATGAAAACAGAGCAGTCCCTGCTCCGCTTTACTTCCACGCCACCGTCCAGCCAGCCGTCGCAACCACCCACTCTCTCGTCCCTCCCCCTCGTTTCCCTTTCTCTCATGAAGGTATTGGAGCCACACGGAGACGAAGGACAACGAGCTACTCGCGAGATGCAGGACGCGGCTCACTGGAGACAAAGACCGCGCGTTTCTGGCGAGAGAAAACGGTTTTTCAAATTGATTTGGCTATTCGCACCCCAGTCCATTACTCTGAGCCACCACAGTCCATCGACAGTCTTTTCTCGGGATTCGTGTCCGTGCAAAGATGAATTCCACCTACACCAGTGCTGTGACATCATCTACCCTTATTTTCTAGTCCCTGCAGACGTGAATTCAAATTTACCAGTAGAGGTGTAGCAGCTAGCAGAGTTTTCTATCCTGATACCAGAGGATCTTCCTCCTAGACTGCCGCCAGAGGATTTCGATGACACTGTTGTGATTTGAGGACGAGTTCTTTTCAACCCGGGGTGACTGATGGAGGAGGATTTCTAGGGTTCCTAATTTGGGTTCCTAGAGTTCCTAATTTGCTCTCAAAGTTGAGAGATCTTTCAATTTAATTAGGAGTATTTTTGGTTTCTTTTTAGGATTAGGCATTATTTTTGTGGGAATAGACTGCTTGTTATCTTAATATTTTATTTTATTTTTTCTTTTAGAAATAGGCAGTTTCTTTTTAGGATTTACTTTTTCTTTTAGGTAATATTTCTTTTATCGTTTAGGAAGAAATTATGAACCCAATTTGGGCCAGATTACTTATTTTATTACGTATTTCGTTTTAGTATGATTATTGAAAATTGTCATTTTTTTGGTAAAATTCTAATAATGAGTTTTAGCTATAAATCCCGGCTTGTGGGCTAATTGAGAGACAGTTTTTTATTTGCATAATTTTGAATTGACATTAGAGATATTTCTCTGTGTTTTGGGCAATTATTTTGTATTCTTCCTTGTGAATTATCTGTTAGAACTAGCCCGCAGGATAATCGTTATTCTGCCCAGCGTCAGAACCATTCGATTCGAGTCATGTAGTTTGAACAATTTTAACAGTTGAACAATTTTAACAGTTGAACAATTTTAACAGTTTGAACAATTTTAACAACACTGGCTACAATATATTTATTTCCACGACAATGTAATTCATGCATATTTCTTTAGAATTTGAGACTAACTCGTAAACTTAATCTTCAAAAACTAGTCAAATGTCATACACGCTATTATGCTTCCTTTTCCATCCAAACATTTCAAAGCTAGAACAATGAATGTAAAGAATATTAATTGACACTATTTTCCTTACATGAAAAAAAGTGTCAAAGGCTAATTCTGAATTACCTCGACTGCCACTTGCCTTTTCGGATTATATCAAAATTTCACCAACCCAAACACTTTCAACTGGGCTTCAGATTAAAAACGCTTACCAAAAATAATACTATGGCCCCTGGGATCCTAGAAAGTTTCAGAACCCCACTATGGCTAAACAATGAGATTTTCTTGTAACAAAATCAATTTAAAGTGACTTTCAAGTCTCAGGGCAGAAAAAGGGTATTGAGTAAAGGCCGGTCCCTAGAGCCACTCATTATTTTTTGGGTCAAAAGAACACGAGTCCAAACTATGAGTCAGGACCGCCTTTAAGATTTTCAATTTATAGAACTCATTCCCCCTGTAAACTCATTTTCTTCATTCAATTATTTTACTTCCATGATTCTATCTTAACTTTCAAATTAGTGATTCTGTTGTTTTTTTAAACAATCACATTGAATAATCCTTAGTCAAATTACTAAAACAATTATTTGACTGTTGTTATTTTAGAAAGGGGATTTTTTTAGATTGAGATCTCTCATGTGCGTGTTCTTGGATTTGAATTGCATTATATAGATTGTTCCTTCGTTGAAACTAGAGACATGTTTGATTTGTCACAGGAGAATGAAGTTTTATCGCTTTGATGCATGGATAATGCTGTGATCCTTTCATATAAGGGAGATGTTTTATAGTTCTTGTGTTGACAAGAGTGTTACGTGACTGATGAAGAAATGACTGAAATTGTCTATGGTTGATAATAAATACTAATAGATATAAGCCAACAAGCCTTTGACTGAAGTTTCTGCCGCTCCATATGTTTCTAATTTGGAATTTACATATTCTTAGGGATGATAATTAAGGGTTTTCTCTTGATGTAACGCTTGAGGTTTCTTAAATTATGTGAATCTTCTCGCTAATCTAAAAGAAGTTACATCATTCACACCATGCAAGGAAAGAGCTGTAAGCTTTGTTGAAGCAGCATCGCGAAAAACCTTAGTACTTGCCCTGATGTTTTCCAAGTACTAAAGATTAAAGTTTTTTAGGTGTCATGGCAGAGTTACAAGGCTTCATGTATTTGACAATCAAAATAGGGCATGACTTCAACTCGAGAACAAGTTCTCTACAGTCCTGGAATGTGTTTGGCAGTACTGCCTTTATGTATTTGACCATAAGGATGTTTGTTCAAACCAACTTTACGTTTTTCTACTTTATTAAAAAATACTTCTACAAATTGCATAGGATATCAAAAATAAGCGCAGAAGCAAAAAAGCAAGACACGTGTAACCTTGCTTGTTTGATCGATCAAAATGTACAAACACTTCTGAAATAAATGAGAAATTACATCAGAGAAAGTAAAGAAAGATAGAGAACCTGCATGGAGAAGTTGAAGGTCATAAACTCTACAACAGGTCGGAGACCATAGTAGGCAGCACCAACTCCAATTCCAGTAAAGCCAGCCTGCAAGAGATAAATTATGTTTTGCAAGTATTAAAAAAAATTAACAAATAAATACCAACAGAATCAAAAAATAGAAATTAACGGAAGAGTAGGTCAAATGGATCATTTGTGAGTCAAGACTAACCTCTGTGATTGGAGTATCAATAACCCTTTCAGGTCCGTATTTGTCCAAGAGTCCTTTGGAAATCTACATAACATGTCGGTGCAAAATGAGTAACGGAAACAAATGGTAGCTATCTTTTCTCAAAGGACAATAACTTTGTCTTATTATTTAGTTCTGACCTTATAGGCACCCTGATATTCACCAACCTGTAAAAGGAAGCAGAACAAAAAAAACATAAGAATCAAAATGTAAAAGACAACTTGTCTAAAACAAATGTCATTACTACCTCTTCACCCATCAAAAAGACTTTGGAATCAGCAGACATTTCCTCATCCAATGCAGAGTTTAGAGCATCTCGCACTGTCATCTAAAAGTTACAATTTCAAAAATCAGATAAGTCCATTTACTTGTCATAAAATTTCAAAGAAAAATGTAAAAGGGGTGTTAAATAGTAAATTGGCAATGTGTCTCGCTAAACTTGATTAATTATCAATGCATTACAAATTCATATCATTGTCTGGGATTTGGGTGGTCCTTAAGGTCTATATACTGACTTGAGTTTGTGAATGGCCAAGTAAAGATAGTCATCTTTTTACTGATGCATAATCTGAGGATATATGCATAGAATTCAGTTCCATGGACAGGGAGGGATAAAAAAAAGTGAATGAATAGGGGTTGAGAAGTGAGGTTGAAGATGACATTCTGATTCCCATTTATGTGGGGAAACATGCTCCTTGCTCTCCCCTAAGGTTCACCGTTGTTTTGAAAAAGTTGAGAATTTGATCACCATATTTTGGCAAAACATTTGAAGGTTGACCACAATCACATTTTGCAAAATCGTTTGAGATGACTTACTTTGCCTAGGAATTGACTTTTGGCAACCGGACATGTCTCCTAAGTAGACACTGATTCAAAACATCCTCCTTTCTCTCGATAGTTTATTAACTTCAACTATAGATCTTACTAATTATTATTATTATTATTTTTGGAAAATTGGCCGGTGTTATTTAGGATCCCCAAACCTATAGAAAAAACAAAATTAGAGCTTGGTTGTAGACTAGCAAGGTGATCCGCTGCCTGAAGTGATGCTCAATTCTGCAATCTTCCAACAATGCAAGTTGTCTTTTGATACGAGCTATTAAATGCTTAAGTCCCAAGACATGTCCGCCTGCTCAATCAAATACGTATGAAATCCTATGAAAGCTCCTAACTAAAATAAAACTCTAAGGACATGTATGACACGGTCATTGAATTAACTTGAGAGTTGATATTGTCTATCTAGAAACTAGATTGTTTTTGTTGGGTCCGGGGGTGAAGCTGTGAAGCCCCCGGCACTACCACAACCATGATGTTACTATCCCCAACTTAAGACACCCGTCGTGCCCGGGTATGGGGTTTTACAAACAGGGCTCAACTACTCAAGTGCCCCCCAAAGGCCTTGTTGCTATTTGAGACATCTTGACATGATGAGCCTCATTACCCGATGCGGGACTAAACACTTTTCAATTCGAGCTAACATTTCTAACGGTTTTCATGTTAGTGAGGCACTCTCCAAAAAACTATAAGCTTAACTTCTTTCCTCCAATCAATAAAAACAATTGATTCCTGTGTTTCTAATAACTTAATATGTTCTCCAAGATATCTAACTAAATGCCACGCAAATGACACTATTTGCAAATAGCATTTCACATCCCAAACAAACACTAATCAGTTTGAATAAAAATAAAAAGTATAATAAAAGGCTTGAGTTCACCAACTACCTCTTTTGCAGCTGTGGAGTAACAACATCTTGATGCATAAACCGCAAGTTGACTCCTCCTAGTCCTACCTACCGCCTAATAATAAATGAAAATCACATTTTTAGAAACCGAAAAAACTCAAAGCAACATAAATCAAAATCTGAACGAAGAAGATTAGGTTTTACCGATTGTGTTAGAACCCTCAACATCTCTGCTTCTCTTGCTCAAACTCACCTAACAAGCAATCAAAACCCACAACAGATACGCAAATCAAGATTTGAGTGATTCGATCTAGCGTTAAATAATATGAAACCCTAGAGTTGGAGATCGGGAATCGAAAGCAGAGAGAAGAAGAGTACCTGGTGAGATTGTTGGGTCAGAACTCAAGAAGAGCCGCCGATTGGGGATTCAGAGGAATGAATGAAGTGAAAGGAGACGTCACCAAATGGCAGTGGATCGGTCCCTCGCTATATAACTTAACTTTGCAGCCAATAACAGAAGTTGGAAGTGCAGTAGGTGGAAGGAGCGTGGTGGACTCTCAGTAGGTATCCATCAATTTGTTTCCATTTGCTTAAAGGGGCCCTACTAAAGCTGAAAACATTATTTATTGATTTGTTTGGGAAATAGTGGATATCATTTCATTTTGGTTATGCTCCTCACACACATCAAAATTTAATGGTTCACTAGTGCTAACCTAAATTCATATGGTGATCTACATTATTTGTTGAGATAAATTGAGACTTTAGCACAATGTTCTTGATGTTAGTCCACGTGTTCTCTAAGAAATTAAATTCAAATGGAGTAACGAAAAACATAATTCATGTACAACAAGGTCATATATTGAGGAAAGAGTCATTCTAGCCAGCCTTGCTTGCTGGCCTGGAGCACGCCTAGACGCTCCTGAGCACATACGTGCTCGGACAGAGAAAGTCTAAAAGAAAAAGTAACACCCCCGTTCGTTTGTTTTTCTGTTTGTTAGGTTTACATCTAAAAAAAATGAACAGATACAGTTGTTCTAGCTGGCCATCAACCAAGAATCCCCATTTTTTTTTTTGGCCAAACACGGAAGATGTTTATTAAAGATAATAAAGAAAATAAAGGACAAAATGAATCATTCCTACATCAAGGAATGCTAAGACACCATGAAGGTGTCAAAAACCAAGTTCCTGAACAATTACAAGCCGAACCCATCCTCCACAACAATTCGATAATCTCGATAAAAATAGAATGCTCTGATCTGTTGAGCCCTTAAAAAAACCCTCATATTTCTCTCTTTCCACACACACTAGATGAGAACGTGGGGAACCCTACACCATAACCACTCCGCCTGCCAGAAATGATTAGCTTGGGACTACCAACTTAACCAATCCAAAATGGAACCTTGAAACATCAAACTCAAACCAAATTCTGACAAGAAACTGCTCCAAATGAATTTGGAGAATCTGCAGTGAAGCATCAAATGATCCAGTGTCTCGTCAATCTCATTACAAAGCACACAAAGACTTCCTGTGTGGATTCCTCTTTTCCTTAACCTATCTTCAGTCAAAATTCTCTCATGCAACACTGACCAACTAAATAAATTTATCCGAGGAAAAAGATTTTTCACCAAAACCAGATTCTTGTGAGAGGAAATGAAGAGGTTGGAACGAGTCTCATAATGAGAGGCAACCAACATATCATAAAATTCTTTTATCGAGAAGCCCACGCCTTTACCCTTCTACACCAAACTATCAGGGCCCTCCGAGAGCATCTGACTATCCAACAGATGCATTAATTTGGCGACCTCCTCTAGTTTCCCAGTATTTAGGGGTCTTAAAAAAGAAAGATCCTAAGAATCGGCATTAAACCAAAAATTGCTAACTCTTCTATGTTTTTGGTTGTTAATGATAAACAACATTGGAAACAGATCCTTCAGAGGTTGGTTGTTACACCAAGAATCATGCCAGAAAGAGATGAGATCACCATTGCCACATCGAATATAGGTGTGGGGGTAGAAAACACTTGCGCACCGAGAGATGGACTTCCACAAAAAACATCCATAGGGAGAGTATTTAGTTCTCTTATCCTATTCCCATCTATTGAGCCCATATTTATCAATGATGAGCGATCTCCATAAATTCCCATTTTTTTCTGCAAATCGCCAAAGCCACTTGGAAAGTAAAACAAAATTGAAATTGATCACTTAGCGAATGCCCAATCCACCATGAGATTTGGGACAACAAATTTTTTCAACCCACTAAATGCATCTTTCTAAAGTTTTGAGTGGAACCCCAAAGGAAATCGCGCATGATTTGTTCCATCTTCGCTGTTATTGAAGAGGGAACCTTGATAAAAGATAGAATGAACACAGGGATAGAAGCTAAAGTGGATTGGACAATAGCTAATCTGCCTGTTTTTTAGAGGAATTTACGCTTCCAATACGCTAGTCTCGATTCCATCCAAGTACTTAACTGGAAACTAACCCGCTGCACAACCAAATAAACCCGCCAACTGCTGCAGATGAAGAACATCCATCATTTCCATCGTCTCATCACACACAACTTTACTTTTAAAACTAGCACCCAAAGGCATACCCAAGTACTTAACTGGAAACTGACCCGCCAACAAACTTACCTGCCAACTGCTGCAGATGAGGGACATCCATCCTTTCGATCGTCTCATCCCACACAGCTTTACTTTTAAAACTAGCACCCAAAGGCATGCCCAAGTACTTAACTGGAAACTGACCCGCTGCACAACCAAATAAACCCGCCAACTGCTGCAGATGAGGGACATCTCCAATAGGCAACACCACTGATTTGTGAAAGTTGATTTTCAGACGTGAAATAACTTCAAACCAAAGCATAATTCTTTTTAGAGCAAGAACCTGAGTAGCAAAGGCATCACAAAAGAGGATAGTATCATCAGCATACTGAAGAATAGAAACAAGAGGACTACCCTCTGCGACAGTGAACCCTTTCACTAGGCCAGCATCAACCGCTTTAAGAATCATTTGGGTTAGGCCTTTTGCTGCTAAAGTAAAGAGAAGAGAAGATAGATGATCACCTTGATGCAAGCCTTTAGAGCTATTGAAAAAACCCATGCAGCTGACCATTAATCTTCAGTGAGAAATTGGTTGTAGATCTGCAAATGTGAAGCCAATGAATCCATTTGGAGTCAAACCCCATGCGAGCTATTACCAAATTCAAGTATCTCCAAGAAACATTGTCAAAGGCTTTAGAAAAATCTAATTTAATAACGAGCCCTGGAACTCCTTGTTTTTTCCTGGAATCAATAATTTCATTGGCAATCAAAGGACTATCAACCACCTATCTTCCATTGACTGTTGCACTCTTAAAATGAGAAATGACTGAATGAATAACTTTTTTCAATCTATCAGCCAACACCTTAGCAATGATCTTATAGGCCCCATTCAAAATACTGATAGGTCTGAAATCTTTGATTGTCCGCATTCCCGCACATTTAGGAATAAACAAGATGATAGTGGTGTTCAACCGCCAATCCAGAAAATTTCTAGAGTTGAAATTGTCAATAACTTTCAGAAAATCAACTTTGATTACCTCTCACATTTTCAAATAGAACACCATTGAGAAACCATCAAGACCTGGAGAAACTTCAAAGTTGAGCTCTTGCATTGCCGCTCTAATTTCCATCTCTGTGAAATTCTCAACCAAGGAGGTAGCCATAGGCTGGGAGATTGACTTAAAGGTAATCCCCAAGAAGAAGGATCGTCACTCCTTTTAATAGAAACACTCTTTGAAATGAGAGATCACGAGTTCTCTGATTCTGACTTCATCCACTACCAACTCCTGCCCCATGCTAAGAGCTTCAATAGAGTTAAAAAGTTTGCGTCTGCTAGCCAAGTTATGAAAAAATTTAGACCCCTGATCCATATGACAAGCCCAGTTGACCCCAGATCTGATCCTCCAAAACTCATCATCTCGTTTGGTTAATGTTGCCCACTCCTAATGCAGCTGCATTCTACAAGACCTCTCCTTGGCAGTCAGGTCTCATATCTCTTCCTCAGCATCAATGTTAGCAATTAAAGCAGAAATATTTTGAATACATAAATTAGTCTTACCCCAAACTTTAGTCCTCCAACTTTTAAATCATCTTAAGTTTCCACCATAAGTAGTAGCCAGGGTGGCCAGAGACTACTGAGTTGTTCCACCAAGATTTCATCTCCTCTGCCAAGGTTGGGTGATCAAACCAACCGATATCAAAGGAAAAAAAGGCGAGTGTTGCCACCAATAGACGAGTTCGCAAGCAAAATCGCGTGATGGTCAGAACCTGTTGCACCCTTGAGCCATTTGACTTTATCACCAAATTTATCAATCCAATCCACCGAAGCTAGAAATCAATCAAGTCGACAAAGAATACGGCGATCTCTTCGATTTGACCATGTGAACTTTCCCCCTTTTAGACTAAAATCAGTGAGTTCCACCTCATTAATGAACTGATTGAACTTCTGCATGCTCATGGACCTCCTTTTACAACATTTTTTTTCATTCATTTGATGGACAACATTGAAGTCTCCTGCTAACAACCATGGTGATTGCACCCAACCAGCAGTGTCATAAAGTTCTTCCCAGAAGTGTTCTCTAAGCGAAGGATCACACGAACCATAAATGTTAGTCCCTGACCAACAAGAGTTGTCTGAGATCATTTGAAACTGAATAGAAAGCAAAAAAACCCCTTTCAACACTTCCCTCACATGCAAAAGATCAACATCCCAGATAGCTAAAAGGCCTCCTGAGTTGCCAGTGGATTCCACCATAACCCAATCAAAAGAACTATCACCCCACAATTTTCTGATAAATTCTCTAGAGCATCTCTCCAATTTCGATTCCTGAATGAAAACAAGATATGGATGATTATCTGAAATCAATCTACGACAACCCCTTTGCCTCTCAGTATGCCCGAGCCCCCTATAGTTCCACGAAAGAATTTTGAGGTTCATGAAGGACCTTCGACTCCGAGGTTGCTGCACCTGTCCATTGCTTTGTCATATACTAAACCCTGCACCGCCGTTAGAACTACACCTAGAGCCCTTTCTGCATCCTAACTGAGGTCCACTCCCACTGCCAAGCCAATTTCTTTGAAAGCCGAACGATCTGATGCATCTTCTTTAGATGAATGACAATCAGAGACAGAGAGCTCCACGCTATCATTGACCCTAAAACACACCCCTGAAGACTACCCAGAAGTCTGTTCGCCAGGGAGAACAAGAACAAGATTGTTTGTCCAAGGGACCTCAAAGCCTAGGGGAGTACCTATGTGGTCTAGTGTAGACGAGCAACTCTCCAAATGAGAGACACATAGTTTTGTGGACAAACCATGGATTCCAAAACTTTGTTCTGTTGGTGGCTCGAAACCCGGCGAGTAAGTAAGAGATAACGAACACTCCTGTGTATGGTTTGAAGACTCGCTCCTTATCAGCCCAGCAGGGTCGCTACAGCCCTAAGTTCTACCCGCCCTGCTTTGTTGGTTGTGCATGATTTGGTGGATCTCTGTTTGAGCATGAACCTGGATCTGGTTGGGAAAACTGAAAAATTAGCCCATTCAGCGGCTCTATCACGTTTGGCCTTTCGAGCCAGCTTGTGATCCCTGTTGGCCTGCATATACATCTTGGTCAATAAGGGGTCCAAGTTGAAGACATCTTCCACAACTTCTAAAACCTTCCAATAATTGCCAAAAGTTTGTTGATCATTTGACTTGGCCTAATTACGCTTCAAATTGGATGTGGGCCCCTGGCAAGGCGAAAGCCCAACAATACCCTTCCATTTATCCTACTGAGTTGGGCGAGGTGACTCGGACACCGGGTTACCTACTTTACCCACTGAGCCGGCAAGAGAAGCAGGAGAATGGGGAAGAACTGGGTCTTGCTGGGGAGACTGGTCACTCAGTGTCGAAAACCTAGGAGACGACTCCTGCTCCTCACAAGAGGACACATGTGGAGAGTTGGCGAAGACCAGGAAAGCTGTGTGGCCAAACGGAAGAGCAACATGTGTCCATTGAATCACCGAATCAGGCAACTCTATCAACGATCTCACACCATTCTTTCTTGCAACAGGATTTGGAAGAAGATGATTTCCCCATACTTGAGATAAGAAATCAATGGGGGAATCCTGCTGGATAGAAGTTGCTGCAAAAGGGCCCTTACTAGCAGCAAAAGTAGGGATCACACTTGAAAGATCGGTGGTCACTACCTCAACAAAAGTTTTGTTGCACGAGGGTGGGACAACACTAGCTCTTGGCAAAGGTGAACCCCCATCTCTTCTAACTTGTTGCTTAGGACAAGGCTGAGGCACCTTATTTAAAACCACTTCCTTCATAGCTTGGGTGAGCTGTTTCCAGCCCGTCCCTTCCACTTCAGCTGGCACCCTTAGAGTTTTGGACTCTGAACCCCAACCCACCATAATAGAAAGGAAGATTCCTCCTTTATTGGCCTCTTTCACCACCATAACCCATCTATTGTTGATTTTCCAACTGGATGAAAAGGCGTAAGAGCTTGATTCCACAACTTTTTTAAGATGAAACCTAATCCATTATCCCATCTGCAATTTAACAAAAACTTTGATTCTAACCTTCGAGCTCGATTCAAACAACAACAAACTTCCTATTGACAGTTGGACCCCAAATTATTTCCCATCAATTTTCAACAAACAAAGATTTCCATCTTTGAACTCCATCTCTCACAAGATTAAGCACAATTTCACCAGCATACAAACATCATAACAATAAATAAGATTAAAAAAATTGAAAGGTATTACCTAGGGGTGGGCATTTAGGACCGAAAACCTGGACCGATCTGGTCGGTTCGGATCGATTTTAATTATTTAAAAAAATTTCGGTTGTAAAAGCCCGACCCGGCCCAAAGTTTCTGGTCCGGGCCTCGGTTTCTATTTCTGAAGCCCGTCGAGTAACCGGACCGGCCCGACTCCTTCACTTAAATAATTCTCTCTCCCCCTCAAACTCCCTCAACTTCGAAAAATTCAGAGAGGAAACCAGCGAGGACGCCTCCCTCTCCCTCTCCCCTCTCTTCTCACAACGAAGCCGCGGAGGCCGCTACCCTCTCCCCTCTCTTCTTAGAGCGAAGCCGCGGAGGCCGCTTCCCTCTCCCTCTCCCCTCTCTTCTCACAGCGGAGGCGGAGGCCGATCTGAGGCCGCCTCCCTCTCCCCTCCCTTCTCACAGCGGAGGCGAAGCCGCAGACGCCTCTTCTCACAGCGGAGGCGGAGAGATCTTGATCTGATCTTCTCGGATCTGCTCTTCTCACAGCGGAGGCGGAGATATCTTCTGATCTTCTAACAGCGGGAGGCGGATAGATCTTCTCGGTTCTGATCTTGATCTCAGATCGGGTCTGATCTTGATCTCAGATCGGATCCTGATCTCGATCTAATCCTGATCCTGATCCTGATCTCGATCTAATCCTGATCCTGATCCTGATCCTGATCTCGATCTGATCCTGATTAATCCTGATCCTGATCTCGATCAGATCAGATTCGAAATCTTGATCTGATCAGATATCAGATCTTGTAATTTGTTGTATTTTTTTTTTTAATTTTTTGATATAATTTTTGTTGTATGCTATAACTTTTTTTGTAATTTTGTTGTATGGTTCCAGTATTTTTTTTTTAATACTGTAGAAGCATTTTTTTGCTCTTAGGATAGAGACCGACCCGAAACCGGCCCGTAAATCGGTTAACCGGGACTTCGGTTACCCGGTCAACTCGGCTCGGTTTCGGTTCTTATAAACACGGGCCCAAAATTTTCGGGCCGATTTTCGATTTTTAGCTTTTGGGTCGGTTACACGTACTTGCCCAGCCCTAGTATTACCCATTGCCAAAAAAACTTTGGACAGCAAGTTAGAATAGGCTGAGAACCCCTATCTGAAGATCAGAAACCCTCTATGGCTGAGAACCCCTATCTGGCTGAGAACCCCTCGATCAGGCTGAGAACCCTTCGATGAGAACCCCTCTCTAAACCCCCTCGATGAGAACCCCTCTCTGAAGAGAAACCCTTTTTGAAATCAAGTAGGTGAACATTAAGGAAGAGAAACGCCTCTCTGAACCCCTCGATAAGAACCCCTCTCTAAAGAGACCCCTCGATGAGAAACGCCTCTTTGAAGACAAAATTGACCAAGATCTTCTCAACGAAGAGTCCCCATCTCAACCAAGATTGATGCAGGAGGGTTTCTAGGGTTCCTAATTTGAGTTTCTAGGGTTCCTAATTTAGGTTTCTAGGGTACCTAATTTGCTCTTTCAATTTAATTAGGAGTCTTTTTAGTTTCCTTTTAGGATTAGGCTTTATTTTTTCTTTTAGGAATAGACTGCTTGTTATTTTAGTATTTGATTCTATTTTTTCTTTTAGGAATAAGCAGTTTCCTTTTAAGATTAGGCTTTACTTTTTCTTTTAGAAATAGACTGTTTGTTATTTTAGTATTTGATTATAATTTTTCTTTTAGGAATATGTTGCTTATTATTCAAGTTATTTGAGCACTATAAATAAAGTTCTTCCTCAATATTGCAAGGGACCTTTGATTTTGAGTAATTTGATTAAACATTAGAGTTATTTTCTTTTTATTTTTGGGCGAATCTCTTGTATCATTCCTTGTGAATTATCTGTTAAAACTAGCCTGTATGATAATCGTTATTCTGCCCGACATCAGTTGGTATCAGAGCTTCAACATCTTCTTGGGGTGAGATTTTGTCAGTTTTCATGGCTGGTGGTCGTGGTCGTCGCAGGCAGGTTTTGAATGAGGAAGCCCCAAACCGAGATCGTAACGTTAAGAATATGATGATTGAGGATTTACAGCGGCAAGTTGCAGAGTTAACCCAGCGTCTAACGGCGCAGGATTTCGGTAATCGTGAGATGAAAGATCACGATTCTGATTCCAGTTTTGAAAACCCGTATCACTATCGTACTCGACTCTGGGAGCACCATGGTCGGGAGGATCGTCATTGAAATCTCAGTTTCAAAGTAGATCTACTCGAGTTTTCTTGTACGTTACAAGCCGAAGGATTCGTCGATTGGTTGAATGAGGTAGAGCGTATTTTTAAGTATAAGGAAGTCCCAGATCGTTTCAAGGTGAAATTAGTCACCATCAAACTCAAAGGCAGAACATCTGCGTGGTGGGAGCAGTTGATGCGATCACGAGCCAAGCAAGGCCAAGATCACTGATTGGGAAAAGATGAAGGGTCACTTCCTTCCTTTCAGCTACACTCAAACCTTATTTCAGCGAATTCACTCGCTGAGGAAAGATACACTATTGAAGGAATACAAGCAAAGTGCCAAATCTTCTGTGTTTGTGGATAAGCGAATTGGGGAACAGAATAATGAGTTCGACGAGTTTGGCAAAGCCTTTTTGCGTTTTCAGCATGAGCGACAGTTGAAAGTGAACAAGAAAAGCAAATATAATTTATTTGATGAAGAAGAGGAGGATGATCCAATTCATGGTGCAAAGCCCTTTTCAGAAAGAGATGATTTTGAGGATGAGCAATTGGAACCAGATGATGATGATGATGATGAAAGTAGTGAAATTGATAATGATGTTCACTCTGTTGAGCTTCACGTGCAACCAATTCTGAAAAATCAACGGTTAGTGGTTGCTTGCGATAATGGTTGCATACAATTATATGTGGTCCCTGATTCAGGGATGTATAATAGGTCATTTCCTAGAGCAAGTGGTCGTGCTTTAAGTGTTGTATGGAGCCTGGATGCAAAGTTAATATTTTCTGGGAGCAGTGACGGGTTTATTAGATGTTGGGATGCTAATCTGAACCATGAGATCTATAAGATAATAGTTGGACATGGAGGCTTTGGTAATGGACCTGAGCTTTGCATTGGCCACTTATTTTCCTAAGGTCAGGGACGCTTGTAAGTGCAGATAGCAGTGGTAGCATGCAATTTTGGGAAAGTCAGCATGGAACTATGTTGTAGACACATTCTCTCCATAAAGGTGATGTCAATGCATTACATCACCAGCAGCTCCTAGCCATAATAGGGTGTTCTCTGCAGGTTCTGATGGTCAGGTTATTCTATATAAATTCTCTAGTGATGCATCCGGATCTGGTAATGACAAGTCTTCCACTGAAAGAATAAAGAAGTGGGTGTATGTTGGTTACGTGAAAGCCCATACACATGATATCAGGGCATTGACAATTGCAATGCCTATCAACAGAGATCCAACTCCATGTGAGAAAGTATCCAAGAAGATTCGTTGTCGTAAAAAGCCTGTCGTTTCCTTTTACCATAAGTGGGCCCATTCTGGGAATCCCATGCTCATCTCCGTAGGTGATGACACCAAGCTCTTCTCATATTCTGTGAAGGAGTTCACTATGTTCGATCCTCATGACATATGCCCTGCACCACAAAGAGTCCTGATATAGCTGGTGCTGAATACAACATTTGGTGGTGCTTCACTGATTTTAGTTCAGTGTTCTAGTTTATTGGTTATTTTGTGTATAAATGTGAAGAGTAGTGCTCTTCCTGGAAAGGGCTATGGTGGGAGTAACATGACACATGTAGCTGCAAGCATTAAGAGCAAAGCAGAGAGGAAGATCCTTTGTAGCGCTATATCTTTCTCAGGTGTATTTTTTCTTTCTCTGACAATAAGTCACCTCGCCTATTTGAGTTGAGTTTTGACATGGGGACAAATTTTAAGTATCATTGTGCTCATACATGGTTCATGCAGATGGATAAGTTCATTCATTATGTCAATATAGATGGGTGCGTGAATGTCCTTTACTCCACCCCATTGATATATACTGATGCAAAGCATGCAGTAAATGAGACATGGCCATTTAAAACTAATGACTTCTTCCCATATGCAGCCCGTGCAAATGCGTACTAGACAGGTTATTTCACCAATAGGCCAGCCATCAAGCGATATGTTAGGATGATGAGTGGTTACTATTTAGCAGCAGACGTGAATCCATATTTGCCAGTGAATGTGCAGCAGGTAGCGGAATTTTCTAACCTGATACCAGAGGGTCTTCCTCCTGGGCTGCCGCCAGAGGATTCCGATGAAGCTGTTGTGAACTCGAGGACGAGTTCTTTCCAACCCGGGGCGACTGATGCAGGAGGGTTTCTAGGGTTCCTAATTTAGGTTTCTAGGGTACCTAATTTGCTCTTTCAATTTAATTAGGAGTTTTTTTAGTTTCCTTTTAGGATTAGGCTTTATTTTTCTTTTAGGAATAGACTGCTTGTTATTTTAGTATTTGATTCTATTTTTTCTTTTAGGAATAGACAAATTCCTTTTAAGATTAGGCTTTACTTTTTCTTTTAGAAATAGACTGTTTGTTATTTTAGTATTTGATTCTAATTTTTCTTTTAGGAATAGGTTGCTTATTATTCAAGTTATTTGAACACTATAAATAAAGTTCTTCCTCAATATTGCAAGGGACCTTTGATTTTGAGTAATTTGATAAACATTAGAGTTATTTTCTCTGTGTTTTTGGACGAATCTCTTGTATCATTCCTTGTGAATTATCTGTTAAAACTAGCCTGCAGGATAATCAATATTCTGATCGGTGTCAAAGATCTTCTCAACCAAGAGTCCCCATCTCGACTTCTCTGCTTTCTAAACACCAATACCAAAGGTAAAACACTGTCACTTGTCTTGAAAATTTTTCTTCTTTGGGTCTTTGCAATCTCAATGCTTATTTTACATTTAGGTTATTTTACATTTAGGTTTCTGATGAGTGTTTGTTTCATTTTCACTGATAATGTTAATCAAATTCAGCTCTAATTTTCAAGAAATAGAGATTTTTATGTTACATTTTGCACCATTATGTTACTTTTAGACCATTGAAATTGCCTTGCTTGTTCATTTGTGTGTGTTTTCACTTGTTTAGAGTCTGGTTTTTGCTCTTCACAACATAATGTGGTTTGGATCTGCATCATTTTGTTGAGTTTTTGTAGCTAAATTTCACTCGACCATGAATGTTGCTCGACCAAGGGAAGGTAGCAACTCTTTGTTGTTTGGCTTCAGTATGCTCTTAGCTACAGTGTGTAATAATTTTATTTTATTTTTTGGTAATTTTAGGGATCAGTAAATCTTCTGTGTTGCTCTCCATTATTCCAAGCTCTTATCGAACTCTTTCAATTTTATTCGGATAAAGGTAACTTTTTTAGTTTAGTAATATCTTAAAAATGAAGTAATTAGAAGTTCAAATTATTTCAGTTAATTAGTGTCATGTTTGGGGATACATTTTGTTATTAGCTTGTATTTTATAGTCTATTTGGCCGAAACTACCTGTATAACAAATCTGGTGGATCCTTAGTTGCAACACTGTTCCCCAAAATAGACTATACATGGTAATAGTACTAGGGTTGTTAGCTGTGCATTTATGTTATAACAGTTGTTGTATATTATTACACATATTTTAGGAATTGATAGTATAGAAGATAATAAATGGATGGAGAATGAAGAAAATTTAGAAAATATAAGGGAACCTACAGAAGGGATGGAATTCAGCAACATTGATGAGTACCAAACTTATTATCATGATTATGGTAATAAAATAAGATTTCCAGTTAAAGTAAGGAATACTGAAATAGATGAATATGGAAAACCTAAATACATTACCCTTGCATGTTGTCAGTCTGGGCAACATAAAAATGAATAAAAAAAGTGTTGTAAAATTGTGTGGTACAAGTAAATGTGGATGTTTGGCTAAGATTAGAGCTCAAATACGCTCTGATGGAACTTTGTTAGTGACAAGAGTAACACTTGATCACAATCATGAATTGAGCCACGAGAAATCAAGATTTTATCCGAAAAATAGAGTTATGAGCTCGTATGTCAAGAAGAACCTAGATTATAATGATAGGGCGGGTATTAGGCCAAGTAAGAGTTTTTCTTCGTGTGTAGTTGAAGCTGGTGGTGAAGATATTCTGACATTTTCCCGAAAAGATTGTCACAATTATCTGGATAGAATGAGGAGGTTGAGACTTGGTGAGGGGGATGTGGTGACACTTCATAACTACTTCCAAAAAATGCAAGCTAACAATGCCGATTTCTTTTATATGATGGATTTGGACGATAAAGGGAGGTTGATAAATGTCTTTTGGGTTGATGCATGAAGCATAGCATCTTACAAGGAGTTTGGGGGATGTTGTTACTTTTGACACTACATACTTAATAAATAAGTATGAGATGTCATTTGCTCATTTTGTTGGGGTGAATCATCAGGGTCAGTCAATTCTTTTGGGATGTGGATTGATATGTGGTGAGACATGATAAGCACAAAAAACATCGATTTTTACACCCCCTAAATATACAATTGTTAAGTCCAATTATCAAATAAAAATATCCTATTAATGTTTTTTGTGCATTTTGTAGGAATTCAAACACCAATATCAAATTATGCATAAAGTGGCTCAATAAGGCTAAATTCATCAACTAGAAGGCCAAATGAAAATTCAAATGCATTCATAAGGATTAAAGAATTTCAATCCCAAGACCCATTAAGTCAAACCCACCAAGCAACAACAACTACGGATCTCGAGAAAATCAATATGAAGATTTGGACGTCCACATGACCAACTTTATCATAAAAAAATCTCTACAAGACATGTTTCCTTATTCAAATCAAACACCATTCCTTGTTTCACTCAACCATTCATTGTTTCATTCAACCATGTTTCATTGTTTAACTCAAACCATGTTTCCTTGTTTCACTCAACCATTAATCATTGTTTCATTCAACCATGTTCATCGTTTAATTCAAACCATGTTTCCTTGTTTCACTCAAACCCTTTTACCTATAAAAACCCTAGACATGGAGTTCATGGGGGAGAATTTTTCTTTGATAGTTTTTTTACAGAGTTTTTTTAGTTGTAGTTCTTGACTTTATATTTTTACTTGGTAGAGAAGTGCATGTACTACAGTTTATTTCCATTGAAGAAGTAATTTTTATCTTTGTTTATCTTTTTCAATTATTTATCTTCTTCTTTAACTTTAGTTTATTTTCACTATCCATTATTTTACCCTTCTATTTATTCTTCAAATTAAAAATCAGATTGGTTTTTCTAATCCACGTGAAGTAGTCGGTAACCTCTACTTTCACTATGCATTATTGAAGTGTATTGCATGTTGAAGGAAAAAATAAATAAAAAACAATAGATATTTCTTAAATTGATGTCGAAAATCATGCAACGACATTAATGTCGATTTTTGGCATCAATCAAATGGCGTCGTTGCACATCATTTGGTGAAGGAAGACATTCTCGAAGATACAGCGTTGGAGACAATAGAGAATATTTTTATTTTCTTTAATTTTTTTGTCATCTTTATGCGTTTTTTGGGTAATTTTCAACATATAACAAAAACAACATAGCAGCAGACGGCTCAAACAGCGTCCATTTAACGTGAAAATTTTACATAAAATTTCGTGACACTCCCCTGAATTTTTGTAATTGTTTCAGATTTTTTTGATGTTGGGTGCCTATTTAACAAATTCGTTTGGAAAAGTGGGTGATAAAGCTGCGAAATTGCCTAAGACTTGCTTGAAGCCCTTTTTTTAATTTTTTTATTTATAGTTTCTAGTGAGGAAGATAGTTTATTCTTTATTAACTTTTTTTAATATGCCTCGAATGGTCGAGTGCAACTTGTAATAGTTAGGCATTATTTTAGCATTAGGTTGATTGTTAGTTTTAGGTTAGATTTAATTCACTTTTAGGTTAGATTTAATACGGGTAAAGTCGTAATGTACCCCCGTTTAGTTTGTAAATCAATTTTTTGATAAGTAATAAAGGTCTGGCATCCCATAGTTGTCCCTCCCCACCAGAGGTTTAATTTAAAAAAAAAATCACTTTCAAAAAAAAAAAAACAAAAAAAAAATACAAGACCATTAAACATCTTTGCATGTGTAATTGTTTGATTGTGTGTTTATTTATTTAAATAGCAATCGAAGTAAGAATTAAAACTAAAAAAAATTGTTTTTCGAAAATGGCTAAATTTTTTTTGTAGTGGACAACTAGTGGTGTTGTGGGGGAGAGAGCAATTGCTTGAACCTATGAGGAGTAGCTCTCAAATAACACTTCTCTCTATTCCCACGGTGGAGACCTTGTGTCTGAGCTCACAAGTTAGTAAGTATCTCTTTCAGACACATTGTTTTAGTGGCTTGGGTGTTGAGTGAAAATTGATTGGACATTGCTTGGTGTTTGTTTATGTTTCTGCATCTTAACTAACTGCGTGATTACTTACGTTAATAAACTACCATAAACAGAGAGGGCAGACCTAGCCCTGTTTTTGAAACTGGTGGGATTTCATCACCCACCTCATCACTCTAGCTGTGTGAAACCAAGACACATATTAAAATCAACTAAGATTAGAGCCAACTAAGACGATGTTCATAGGACAACTAAGACCTAGGTTATTCTGCTGAATTTTGTGTTGACTAAAGCAAAATGTGACGTTGGGTTTAATCATTCAATGAACTCAGAAAGGCCATTGCCACATGGGTAATTCACCCAGTATGCCAAGTCATTAGTATACTGCAAACCGCAGAAGGACGTGGTGTAACTAACAGTTTTGGCTAGGAACACACACCCTAAGTACGTATTTGACACACATCATTCTCATATCAATCGGTCTACAAAGCGGTAGCACAGGTACAGTTCTTAATTAGAGCACGTGATCTCCTGTACTTGTGCAATAATCCAGCTTCTTGCAAGCGTAACTCTGACCTTCTGATTTTGGACTTTGTACTGTTGGATACAAGCTTTTAGGATCATCTGTTAGCACCCTATTTAATCAGGTAAAAATAGATAACAGTGTAACGCCTGCTGATTTCAATCAATTTTGTCCCTCACAGATTAATAAGATAAAATCCCATTAAAATGTTGTTTGCTTAGATTTGGCATTTGTGTGGTTTAGAAGTGATTATTGTTTGTGTATGTCTTCTTAGCAATCGTCTAGGGATACTTGATCTTGTGCTTTGTCACTTCCATCTTTCCAATACATTTTTTCCTTTTATGAAAGTTTGGGAACGACCCAACAAACGCTTGGTTCGTACCCAAAATTTTACTAGCCACCCTAATCCACTATTTGCTTCTTCACCACACTCATCTCCACCTACCTCCCCTCACTCTCCAATCAACACTGAAATGGAAAAACGTCCAATTTGGGAATACAATGTTCCTTTTGCTGCTAATGTGCACAGATGCATTGAACTACCCCCTATCATGACAGCTCAATTTGAGATTAGACCAGCTATTATTCATATGTTGCCGAAGTTTCATGGGCATTATCGAGAAAGCCCATATGTCCATCTTGGAAAGTTTCTTGAAGTTTGTAGTACTTTAAGAACCAAAACATAGATGAAGAAAATGTCAAACTTCGCTTGTTTCCTTTTTCTCTTGATGATTGGGTCACCTCATGGCTAAATTCCCTCCCTGCTAGTTCCATTAAATCATGGGAGGATTTAGTTAAAAATTTTCTAGCGAAGTACTTCCCCATGAGAAAGACCCTAGAAATTAGAAGAAAAATTGAGGAGTTTACTCAAACACATGATGAGTTTTTTTATGAAGCATGGGACCGCTTTCAAGATTTACTCATCAAGTGCCCCCATCATGGCTTTGAAAAACAAGTGCTAGTGCAGAGTTTCTATAATGGATTGATTGTCGAATCTATAAAATATGATCGAATCCATGCATCAAGGTAAATTCATGCGTAAAACTGGTACTGATGTTTATACCTTTCTAAGTGAACTTGCTGATGATTCTTGACAATGGACGGCCCATCACTACTACAAATATTAGCTTAGGTAACGCCACTTAGATAGCGCTTTTTTAAAGAGCTATCCAAGTGGGCACTAGGATAGCGCTTATTTGTCTTTAAAAAAAAAAAATCAAAAAAAAAAAAAAAAAAAACGCTACAATAGCGCTTTTAATTTTTTTTTTCAGTTAAGCGCTATCTTAATTATGTCTTAGATAGCGCTTTAAAAAACGCTATGAGAAAAAACGTTACCAAAGCTACCATAGCGCTTTTAAAGTGCTTGCATAGCGCTTCCGAAGCGCTATGCTACTTACATTTAGGATAGCGCTTCAAATATCAAATTAAATCTCATTTTTTCAGATCTTGATACGATCGGACGGTTAAGATCACAAGCCCTAATATAAAACCTAAATCTCATTTTTTTTGGTTTTGCTATTGCCTTATTTTTCAAACACACAGAGAGGCGAGGAGGCGAGGAGGCAAGGAACCGAGGTGAGGAGGCGAGGAACCAGAGGAGGCGAGGAACCGAGGAAGGAGGCGACTCAGGCGAGGAACCAGAGGAGGCGAGGAACCGAGGAAGGAGGCGACTCAGGCGAGGAACCAGAGGAGGCGAGGAACCGAGGAGTCGGAAGGCTGGGCAGTAGCCTCGAAAAAAATCACATCGAGGAGCAGCAAGGCCGGGCTCCAGTTCCCCGTTGGTAGAATCGCTAGATTACTCAAAGTAGGCAAGTATGCAAGCAAGTTTGTGCTGGCGCCCCTATCTATCTCGCTGCCGTACTCGAATATTTGGCCATAGATGTACGTTTTTTGATCTGGGGGGCTTTGATTTTGTTGTTTTACGTCATTGTTTTTATCTTGTTTTGAGAGGAGTTCGATTTTTTGGCCCTAATTTGGTGATTTTTTTGGTAATTTTTTTTATCTTGTTTAAATCTGGGTATTTTGTTTCAAGTTTATATCTTTAGAACCGGGTTGGTTAAGCATGCTTTGATTTTGAATGGGTTTTCATTAGTTTGGTTTTGATTTGCCTTTTGTGCCCTAATTTTTTGATTTTCTGAAACGAAATTGAATCATGTTTATGTTTACATGGGGTTTGATTGTTTTGGTTTATTTTTATGAAATTGACAATGGACTTTGATTATGGTGCTTAAATTTGTGATTTTTTGTGAAACAGACTTAAACAATTTTGACCTAATGAATTGGGAATCTAATTTACAATGGGTTTCTTCTTATCAGGTGTTGGAGTTAGCAGGAAAAGCAGCGAGAGACAACAAGCAATCCAGAATAGTGCTACGACACATACAATTGGCAGTGAGTTGATTCGCTCAATAAATGATGACTTAGCCCAGGATTTTAACTCGAGATCTCATTCCGTCGTCCTCCTTGGTGGATTTCAAAGGTAAGTTTCAGAAATTATGGTTTTCCACTTTAATTTTTATCAGCTGTTGTTTGCTGATTCATTTTCTTTCACGTTCGAAGGTTACGACATTGTTCACTTTGTTTTGGGAGGATTTGAATAAGTAAACGAAATGTTTTCTTTTACTAACTTCATTCGTTTTGATTCAGAGTGTTTTGTCTTTGTTATTGTTGAATTGAATTCCTTACAAATAATGAAAACAAAGAGACTAATTTCTCTACTTTATTTGTTTTTGTTTAGTCTGTTTTGATTTGTTTAGATGCAGAGACCGCTTTCTATTGTTTTAATTTTTGAATTTTGGAGTTGAATTGATTCTTAAGTTGCCAAATTTCTTTTATATGGAAGCGGGATCAGTTCGAAAACTGATCTGCCAGAGAGATGGAAGGAAAAAGAAGAGGCGATATTACATGTTTATAACAGAGGAAGATTTGAAACACAGTCCTGAAATGGACACACGTACTTCCGGAGAGGATTTGATTGCCAAGGTGCTTTTTAAGTATTATTTTTGTCGATTTTGATCTTAATTTCCAAATATTTGTTCTTTTCTCTATATTATTTTTGGATGATTATTGTCAATGCACATACACATACACATGCCACATCATCCCGATGCAAAACCTGATTCCCTGACTTCACTCAAAGTTTAAAATGAATTAGTTTTGATATATGTTTTGAAATGATGCATAGTGTGGGAGGGTGTGTGTCAGCATCATGAGAGGATCCTGAATAATTTGCAAGCCTAGCTAGGGGTGGAATTAAAAATCTCATAGGTGTAAAGAGGGGTCAAGTCATTGCTCAATGGAAATGAGAGCTTGGTGTGGGCATATACATCCAAAGAGATATGAGCAGAGATGGTGATGAACTCATAAGGTGCATGGCACGAGGAATGATGGTTCATTGACACACCACATTGGTCATTGGCAGAGGTTTTTCTTTGGGTCAGATAGCTAGACTAATGGTCTAAGGTGATGTTATGTGGGGGCAGCGCAAGAGATTCCAAGGAAACCAATAAGGACACTAACATGTACTGTTTGCTTTGCTTGAAACCTGTCAAGAAACCTCATGAGTCCTTTGGATGATTCATGTGGGGCACTTATCAAAGGATTAGTAAAAAAAATAATACCAAGGAATAAAATAATACCTGTCAAGAAACCAATAAGAACTAAGAACAACTTTTGTTGATTTTGATTGATTTGTGAAAATGTATTGTTTGTAGTTTGTGCATTAATGGGATATGAGCATATCTTCAGCTCTCATTGATGGCAAAGCTTCTCGACCAATGGCTGCCACATCCACACAATGTGTGACACTCCCCACTCTTCTACCATCACCAATGCCACCACAAACACGTCCACAAAACTGCAATACTTGGAAGTCTGCAGCATACTGTATGTACACCACTCACTCCACATATTTGTTTATTTATTCATTTGTAGAGCTTCTATATTTCTGTGATTTCAGATTCTTAGTGTATATTTTTTGGGATCATAAAATTTAATGTGTATTGAACAGGTCATAAGATTGCACGTAATGTGGTTGCCATGGCCACTGGAGATGCACCAGCTGAAGTTGCAACAACCGAGCTGCCTGAGATTTTTAAAACCATTCAAGAAGGGGTACGAAATTATCTTTTCAGCTGGGCTTTGACATTTTGTGGTCCTTGTGGATATTAAGTTGAAGTATTGATATGTATGATATAGTGCAGATGTTTCTTTTATATGTTTATTACTTGATTACTATTAACAATCTCTCTAATGGATTAAAGGAATGAAATTGATCTTTCTTCCGAAATATTCATCATAAATTTATCAAGTATGTCATTTTGCAATTGGGGATGAATCTGGAGAAAAACAGCAGATAGAAAGTTGAAAGGTTTTGGAACTTAAAAGTTGGATTAGTAAAATGTTGACATTATTTGTGTTAAACAATAGTGTTATTAGTTTAGTTTTCTGATTGTTTTTGCAGTGGGACAAGATGGAAGACAAGTATGCCACGACTTCACTTGTAGTTGCTGGTGGAGTTGCTCTATGGGGCTCTACAGGGATGATTTCTGTGAGCATAAAATCTTTCTAATATTTACTGCCCTTCAGATTTCATTGCAGTTAAAAGATTAATACTGATCATATCTGTTATATGCGAGCTTAAGAGTTATTGATAGCTTGTATGATATTTATTGAACGAAAGTTTAATTTGTGCATTATGTTTCTGCAGGCCATTGATAGGCTTCCTTTAGTTCCCGGAGTTCTTGAGCTCGTTGGAATTGGTTATTCTGGGGTAAGTTCCACACCTATTACTGCTACTATATATATATATTAGTTGAGAAGGCTGCTATCAAGAAATATAGTTGAACCTTTAGTCATTTACATTTATCTTACTGATACAAAACCCTTTGTGTTTGGCAGTGGTTTGCATATATATAGTAGCAGTAATAGGTGTGTTCTTGTATTTCAGGTTAAGATTTATATACCGACTTAGTGTGTGTGTGTGTGTGTGTTGTTATACTTATACAATGCCATGATGCAATTTCAGGTTATGCGAGGATACAATTTGAAGTGGCGGTAGAATCTGAGAAACATTCAGCGGTGCCGCAATGTACAGACGAAGTTAGGACTGTAGGAGAAGCTGTTGGCCATTTCATTTCGTGGCCAAAAAAGCTGGTGTATATATATGATAGCATATTAACAACTTTGTATGAATGCTTAAATTATATTTTGAATGAATGAGAAACAGTTAGTTATCATGTTGTGTCTTTATTGATTGATTGAACGTTGTCATTATTATATTAAATATTATATAAAAAAATATTATATGGTAGTTAATAAAAAAAATTCACCAAAATTAAATAGCGCTTTAGAAGCTAATTAAAAAAAAAAAAAATCAAAAAAAAAAAAAAAAAAATCAACAAAATTAAATAGCGCTCATAAAAGCGCTATTCAAGCTAATTTAAAAAAAAAATTAGCGCTTACATAGCGCTTTCTAAGGCGTTATTGAAGTTAATTAAAAAAAAAATCAACGCTTAGATATCTAACGAAGCGCTATTCAAGTACGCGCCTTGCATAGCGCTTTTTTGAGCGCTATCTAAGCCTATTTTTAAGCGCTATGCAAGCCTATATTTGTAGTAGTGCATAAAGACTTGAAACCTAGTTCTTCTAGAAAATCACGTCTATTTGTACCAAAGGAAGATCCATAACCAGACATCAAAACATTCCTAAAGGACTTTGCTAAGGAAATGAAATCTATTGTGACAAAGTCTACCTCTGAAGCCAAAGAGCAGACTTATAAGCCTTGTACCTTTTGCCTCAAAAGAGATCATATAGATTCTGATTGCCCTTTAACTTCAGGTGGCAATGAACCTCTAGAGGAGGTGTGTATTTAACAGTGAACGTAAATCAAACACATTCGGTCAAACATACACATCTGCAAATCGACATCACTCTAACCTTTCTTATGGTGGTGACTTTTATGAACAACCATCCAGAAGTTCAGGGAATCCTCTTGGGTTTCAACACCCTAGGCAACCTAGTGGACAAACCCACAATTCACGCACTTATCCAAGACAGGTTCAATATGGACCTCAATCTAACCAGTTGCAACATAATCAATTACCACCACAGGGAGGACCTCTTTCATTCCAGCAAAATCAGCCTATGAACCTTTTTATGGTACCTGTCCTTCATAATTCTTATGGTCAACCTCAACTTAGCAACTTCCGGGACTTGGTACCTCAAACTCAATATGTTGCTCCTTTACCACCTTCAAAACCATTATTGTAGGATATAATGCACCAATTAATGACAACTAATGCTGCTAATTCCCGAGCCATCCACCAGCTTCAACAATAGTTGCAACAGTTGAGCGTGGGAAGAGAAAAAGGAACATTCCCCAGTTAGCCCATCCCTAATCCAAAAGGTGCTCCCCAAGCCCATGTCAATGAAATTGGTAGTAATGTTGATTCACATGGAGAAGTTAAAGTTGTCACCACCCTTCGTTCTGGCCGAACAATTGATAATGACATAGAACAACCCAAGAGAACTAATGTGATTTCCAAAGAGAACGTTCCTAAACCAATTGAGAACGCTAAAGGTTCTTCTCAAACTGGTTTAAACTCACCCTCTCAGCTTCCTGTAGAGCCAAGAAAGTATATACCTAAGGCACCTTTTCCCAAAACCCTTTTAGGTAACAAAAAAGAAAAGCAATTTCAATAAATACTAAAGATTTTTAAAGGAGTACACATCAACATCTCTCCTTTATCTGCTATCCAGCAAGTACCAATCTATGCAAAAAATTTCAAGGACATGTGTACTAAAAAGAGAAAAACGGAAGTACCTGAAACTGCATGCCTTGCAAGCGATACCACATCGCTTATTCAACAAACTGGAGTAATTATGTACAGGGATCCAGGAACCTCTACTATACCATGTTTCATTGGAAAAGACTTTGAAAGTCGTGCCTTGATCGACTTAGGAGCGAGTGTGAATTTCTTACCTTATCATATATATTTAGAACTTGGGTTAAGGGAGATGCAACCAACAAAGGTAGTTCTTAAGCTAGCAGATGAGTCAAAACGATACCCTAGAGGAATAGTTCTGGATGTGATTGTTCAAGTTGCAGATTTCTATTATCCAATTGATTTCATCATCTTAGACACTAGCCCGAGCCCAAATAATCAAATTCCTGTCATCTTAGGGCGACCCTTATTAGCAACTGCGGAGGCTAACATCAACTGTAGAAGCGGTAGCATGTATTTTTCCTTTGGGAACCTTAAAGCTGAATTGAATATTTTTAAGGCCTTGCAAAGGAGAGATGATCTCGATATGATTGAGGAAGAAGAAGAAGTGTGTATTATTCGATCCTTTGAGTCTATGGCTCAATCGTCATCGGATGACGTATTGTTTCGTTGTTTCTCACACTTTGGTATGAACCTAGATATGGATGAGGCTATTGAAGAGGTCAACAATATGTTGGATAATGTGCCCATAACGCATATACCTGAATCTGAGCCATTATCACGTTATCAATACGAGGAAGAGTTGTATTCATCTTCTTCCTTTAGAGAACAGTCACAAAAGAGTGACTCATCCACAAGCACTAAGAAATTACTAGAACTTAAGCCTTTACCAAATGAACTGAGATATGCATTTCTCGGTCTTGCGGAGAGTTATCTAGTGATTATTGCCTCAGATCTCACTGAGGAACACAGTGACAAGTTGTTGGAGGTCCTTAAAGCTCACAAGTCAGCCATTGCTTGGAATATTCATGACATCAAGGGTGTTGACCCTATTGTCTATGTGAGCATCATAATTATTTGGAAGATGAAACCAAAACATCCAGAGATCCCCAGTGACGTCTATATCCCCTTTTGAAAGATGTCGTAAAAGAAGAAGTGTTGAAACTCCTGGATGCAAACATCATCTATGCTATCTCTGATAGCCAATGGGTTAGCCCAGTCCATGTGGTTCTTAAGAAGTCAGGAATTACAGTTGTTGAAAATGAGAACAAGGAACTTGTGCCACAAAGAAAGAAAAAGGGATGGAGAGTATGCATTGATTATCGTAAGTTGAATTCTAATACTCGAAAGGATCACTTTCCCCTTCCCTTTATTGATCAGATACTTGAGAGGTTAGCGAGTCATCCTTACTATTGTTGGATGGATATTCTGGATACAATCAAATCCCTATTGCACAAGAGGATCAAGAGAAAACCACATTCACTTGTCCATTTGGTATTTACGCTTATCGTCGCATGCCTTTTGGGCTATGCAACACACCGGCGACATTTCAAAGATGCATGTCTAGCATATTAAGTGATATGGTGGACTGCTTTTTTGAGATATTTATGGATGATTTTTCAGTATTCGGCTCATCTTTTGACCAATTCCTACATTACCTTTCACTTGTCTTAGAGCGTTGCGAAGAAAAATGTCTTGTTCTAAATTGGGAAAAGTGTCACTTCATGGTGAAGCAGGGCATTGTTCTTGGGCATGTTTTCTCTCTAAAAGGCATTGAGGTGGACAAAGCTAAGATTGATGTCATTTCATCTCTTGCGATTTCAAAATCTGTTAAAGATGTGCGATCTTTCTTGGGGCATGCTGGATTTTATCGCCGCTTTATTAAAGATTGCACGCTCTTTGAGCAGTCTCTTAGCCAAGGATGTTCCCTTTCTTTTTGACGACAAGTGCATATCTGCATCTTAAATCTGAACTAGTCTCAGCTCCTATCATCCGAGCTCCTGATTGGGTGCTACCTTTTGAGATTATGTGTGATGCCTCTGACTATGCTGTAGGTGCAATTTTGGGTCAGAAAGTTAACAAACTTCCTCATGTCATCTACTATGCTAGCAAAACTCTGAATGAGGCTCAACTCAATTACTCGACCATGGAGAAAGAGATGTTAGCCATTATTTATGCATTAGATAAATTTTGTTCCTATCTCATTGGAACTAAAGTCATTGTGTACACTGACCATGCAGCCCTTAGATACCTTCTCAATAAGAAGGACACCAAACCTCGTCTGATTCAATGGGTTCTTTTGCTTTAAGAATTTGATCTTGAAATACAAGATAAATCAAGTACAGAAAATGCGGTCGCCGACTACTTGTCTAGGCTAACATCATAGTCATCTACTAGTATCTTGCCCATTCAAGAGGACTTCCCAGATGAACTTCTCTTGGTAGAGCAAGAGCTTCCTTGGTATGCCGACATTGTCAATTTTTTAGCAACTGAGGAACTCTCTTCACACTGGTCTAAGCCAAATCGTGACAAGTTTTTTTCTAGGGTCAAGTATTATTCTTGGGATGAGCCATATTTGTACAAATACTGCCCTAACCAACTTATCAGAAGATGTGTTCCAGAATTTTAACAGTTGAGCATTCTCTCATTTTGCCATGATCAAGCTTGTGGTGGGCATTTTAGTTCTAAGAAAACCATGGAGAAGGTTCTCCAATCAAGTTTTTATTGGCCTACCCTTTTTCGAGATGCCCATGACTATTGTAAAGTCTGTCAATGATGTCAACAACTTAGGCGAATAACTCGTCGACATATGTTGGCTCTGAATCCTATTCTAGTGGTTGAAGTTTTTGATATTTGGGGCATCAATTTTATGAGACCGTTTCCATCCTCCCATGGGTATCAATACATCCTTCTTGCAGTGGATTACGTTTCTAAATGGATAGAGGTCATTGCCACTAAGACCAATGATCACAAAATTGTTATTTCATTCATAAGGGAGTTTATCTTTAGTAGATTTGGCACCCCCAAGGGTATCATTAGTGATGGGGGTAAGTATTTCTATAACCGCATCTTTGAGCATCTTGTTAAAAAGTATGGGGTTACTCACAAAGTTGCCCTTTCCTACCATCCTCAAACAAGCTGTCAAGTTGAAGTCTCAAATCGTCAAATCAAGAACATCCTCGAAAAGACTATCAATCCAAATCGGAAAGATTGGTCTTTACGTCTTTTGGATGCCTTCTGGGCATATCGAACTGCATTCAAAGCTCCTTTAGGGATGTCTCCCTATAGATTGGTCTTTGGTAAACTTTGTGTTGGATGGTACAAAATAATAATAATAATAATAATAATAATAATAATAATAATAATAATAATAATAATAATAATACATCACCCCCACCAACTCACTCTTTTTCATTGTAGGGACGGTACAAATGTTCAACAAATCACCTGAGGTAATAGGTTCTAAATTTCATTTCTCACTTTTTATTTCATCTGTTTAACACTGGGAACAATGTTATATTTGTTTGGGGGTGGGGAGATTTATCAAAATTCATACCTCTTTTGAAAATATTTAAAAAAAATTAATAATAATAAATAATAAAATAAAAAATGGTGTGGTATCCTAGCTATGATGAGATTGGATTACTCGATTTATTACAGTTAGGCAAAGAGATGTTGGAAGTTTATTACTAGAGTAAATATTGCATTTGAGCATTCAGGAACAAATAAATTTTTGCACAATGATCACAAATGTAGTCTGGAATACAGAAGTAACTTCCTGAGAATCTAGAGGAATAATAGTGGAGACTTTAACCTTGTGAGCTATCAGACCTTTCATTTTATTCAGAGTGTTTTTACACAACTCCGAGTCATATGATGACTTTTAAAATTTTATTGGACATTAACTTGTTGTGAAGTCTCATTATTTTTTTTTTTGTTGGTCACTGAGGATGACATATTTTTCGAGTTAAGAGAAACATAGGTCATGTAGTCTATTTGAGACTTATAACCATTACCAAACCTTAAAAAGGTAAATTAGGCATCTCTTGTCCATCTGAACCTTTTCAAAACTATCTTGCTAAACATTTCATCCAATACCAATGTGAGTCTTTGTCTTGCTTTATTAGATATATAAGAAAAAACCCATTTTTCTGTTTACGTTTCTGAAAAATGTTAAGAAGATTTATGAGAAAAATGGGAGTGCAAAGTGAAAATCCAAAGTCCAAGGTATTTCAAAAAAAAAAAAGTTCTGAAGAAGGAAAAAAAAAGGTTGAGAAGAAAGGAGAATAAAAGGAAGTGATTGATGAGTTCCCTATTAATCTATTTGAAGACCCTACATTTTCAGAAACATCTCTTTACTTACCGTCCACCCCACTCTTCCTCATATAAATAATAATAATAATAAAAACCAAATTCATTTTTATTGTAGAGAAGTCCTAATTAACCCTATGGTAAGAAGTGGAGAGTAGATGAGAAGACGGTATGGTGGGTAACTCGACATTCTTGCAAGTGATCAACATTCCTTCCATGAAACTATTATTTTCTTTCATGTCCGTTTATTCTTATGAGCATGTGAGAGTTTGAATTTTTGCATTTCCTCTTTTCCTCACATGCAAGAGAGAAAATATTTTACCCAAACTCGGAGTGATCATTTCAGAGAGATTAATTGGTGAGTTTTGAAATCAAAACAACTATTCCAAAGGTGGATTAAGTTGTATGTTACTTTGACACGAAAAGTTGCATTTGTTGGCTATTCACATATACACACCTTGTTCCAAAATTGCTCACTTGTAATGTGCATTTTAGTAAGAAGTTACATATATCTCTTGTCTTCTATGTGGTTGAATAACAATGACATTCTCTGAGAAAAATAGGAACACACATCAATTTTGTTTCATATAAAAAAATGTGTTTGTGGGTGTCATCCTGGATAACCCTTAGGAGGCTAAAACTCATCCTTTAGTGTCATGCTAAATGTTCAAGGCATAGTTGCATATTGTAAATGCAATCGAGTCATACCAGTGAAAATGGCATTGATTTTTTTTTTAAAGTTTAGGACAAATAAAAATATTTTGTTTTGTATTCTTATATTTCTTTTCGTTGTTCTTTGCTAAAGGACTAGCAAACTGTTGTTTGGGGGTGGTGTGATAAGCACCAAAAACATCGATTTTTATACCCCTAAATATACAATTGTTTAGTCCAACTATCACATAAAAGAAAAATTCTAATTGTCGAGGGAAGTGGCGAGGAAAACAGCGAGGGACCCCACAGGGGGGAGGGGGAGCCGTCCATTCCCTCCGGGATGCGCGTTTTCAACCCCCGAGATGCGTGCGTGAAAAGTCAAATGCGCATCCCGAGAGGGATGGACGTCTCCCCCTCCCCCCTGTGGGGTCCCTCGCTGTTTTCCTCGCTGCTTTCCTCGACAATTAGACGGGTTCCACATAAAAATATCTCATTACGTGTTTTTTGTGCATTTTATCGGAATTCAAACACAAATCTCAAACTATGCATAAAGTGGTTCAATAAGGCTAAATTCATCAACTAGAAGGCCCAATGGAAATTCAAATGCAGTCATAAGGATTAAAGAATTTCAATCCCAAGACCCATGAAGTCAAGCTCACAAAGCAACAACAACTACGGATCTTGAAAAAATCAATATGAAGATTTGGACGTCCACATGACCAACTTTATCATAAAAAAATCTCTACAATACATGTTTCCTTACTCAACTCCAACACCATTCCTTGTTTTACTCAACCATTCCTTGTTTCATTCAACCATGTTTCATTGTTTAACTCAAACCATGTTTCCTTGTTTCATTCAACCATTTCTTGTTTTATTCAACCATGTTTCATTGTTTAACTCAAACCATGTTTCCTTGTTTCACTCAAACCCTTTTACCTATAAAAACCCTAGACATGGAGTTCATGGGGGAGACTTTTTCTTTGATAGTTTTTTTATAGATTTTGTTTAGTTATAGTTCTTGGCTTTATATTTTTACTTGGTAGAGAAATGCATGTACTACAGTTTAATTCCATTGAAGAAGTAAGTTTTATCTTTGTTTCTCTTTTTCAATTATTTTTCTTTCTTCTTTAACTTTAGTTTATTTTCACTATCCATTATTTTACTCTTCTATTTATTCTTCAAATTAAAAATAAGATTGGTCTTCTAATCCATGTGAAGTAGTCGATAACCCCTACTTTCACTATGCATTGTTGAAGTGTATTGCATGTTGAAGGAAAAAATAAATAAAAAGCAGAAGATATTTCTTTGATTGATGTCAAAAATCATGCAACGACATTAATGTCAATTTTTGGCATCAATCAAGACCATTGAGGAATTTGTTTGGCTTTTCCAAACATGGCTTGTGTGTATGAATGGCAATGCTCCGACTGCTATAATCACTTATCAAGATAGGGCAATGAAGATTGCCATTGAAATTGTATTTTCCAACACACAACACAAATGGTGCTTGTGGCATATTATGAAGAAGTTGTCCTATTGCAATCAATATGAGGCAATCAAGTTTGCAATGCAAAAACTAGTTTATGATTCACTATCTCATGAAGAGTTTGAAGGAAATTGGCATGGTTTCATTGAGTAATATAATCTGCAAGAAAATAATTGGTTGAGTGGATTATACCTTGAAATGATGCGTTGGATGCCAACATATCAAAGAAATATTTTTTGGGCGGGGATGTTTTCAACTTAAAGGAGTGAAAGCATGAATGTTTTTTTGATGGTTATGTAAATTCGAAGACCACTTTGTAGCAATTCGTAGAACAATATGAGAATGCACTACGAAGTAAGGTTCAAAAGGAAGCTTAAGAGGACTTTATATCGTTTAACCAAAGGATTCCTTGCATTACTCTTATGCAATAGAGAAGACTTTTCAAGCTGCCTACACTACAAATAACTTTAAGGAGTTCCAAGAAGAGATAGCAGGGAATATATGTTGTAGAATTTGTAGTGAAGTTATGGATGTGAGTGACTTTGAGGTATACAATGTTAGACAAGACTTGGTGATAGGAGATAGACAACGTTCAGTCAATTTTATAGTATGTTTTAACATCGTCGACTTCAATATCAAATGTAATTGTCAATTGTTTGAGTTCATGCTTATGCAAACATGTATTGAAAGTCTTGTTTGAAAGAGAGATTCATGTTGTATCAGATAAATATGTTCTTCGGAAGTGGAGGAAATATGTGAAGATGACTCATACAAAGGTTAAGACTGTTTATTCAAATTGGGGAATGAAGTATGAAAATCAACGGTTTGAAAAGATGTGCAGTGCCTTCTACGAAATGGCCGACTTCACTGCTGAGGATGATAAAAAAGACATGCCAAGTTCAAGAATGGATCACTTTGAAAATGGAGCAACTTAAAACTGATGATGGTGATGAGCTTGTTGATTCACAGAGTTTTTTGGAAGTAGGCACCAATACTACTGGTTCTGGGATCCACATTCATAATCCATTGGCGGTTCGTAGCAAAGGCCGATGTTCTGATTCAAGGATGAAATCCACCGTTGAAAAAATTTGTAAAAAAGATACAATGGAAAAAAAAAAAGGAAAGAAGCAAATAAGGAGCAGGTCATTGAGAAGAATGTGGTATGTTTTGCAATCTATGTTTTATGAATATTTATTTTCTTAAGTCAAGAATATTAAGTTTTATTTATACATGTCATTTATTGGGTTTTAACCAAATTGGAATTGAAGGTTCAGAATGTATGACCCCTCGTTCATTAAATCTCAATACACAGGTTTGCCTTTATTTACAGACACATAACTATCACTTATGATTGTTCACTTATGATTTGTATGTTCGTCGTCTTGAATGATGAAACAATGGGGTCATATTATTCATAATCTGGTGCTACAGTAGAATAACTTAATAATTTTTATTCGTTGCTCTCACAGGTATATAAATATTATTTCTTAATATACTTTTAAGGATCACAATGTAACTCTTTATTATTTATTTATTTTTGCAGCACCAGCTTCAAACAATGACATGGAGTTGACAGACTATCGTTCGTTATGAAGATTTGCAGCCATCAGAAATTTTTGCACTGTCAGTAATTTCAGCAATGCAAATTTGCTTTGCTTTGCTGCTTAGTTGCTTTGCACTGTCAGTAATTTTCATATAAACAGATGAACATTGCATTCTACTATTCTACTTTATTCTAAAGAAATGGAATTTCCTATGTATTAAGAATCAGTTTGTCTGAAACAGGTCATACTGAATCCCAAGCTTAAAAAAACAACAAATGTGCACTATTTTTTGAAGGTTGCTTGAGGTCAAGTTAAATGAAAAGGTTGCTTGTCCTAATCTTTTCGTACAAATGGGATCTCTGACTTGGAAAAGAACTTCAAATGCTTTCATCAGTTTGCACTTCCAGATGAGCACTTGTACTAACTTATGTATTGAGAACACTGGATGTAGATCAGATTGAATCACTTATTCTTAATGTAGAACAAATGCTTCAATATTGTGGTTTTGTACTATGTATTGGGATTCAGGTTTTGTTATTGAACTCAAATGTCTTGCCAGGCTATACAGACTCTGTAAAACATTGTTTGTGCATGGAAAATGTTTCTGGTTTGCTCATCAGCAGACTGTAAAAATTTCTTGCTAGGCTATACAGACCTGTTTTTCCTGCTTTAGAACTGATATGGTGGAATTTATACAGACCTGGCTTGCTCATCAGCAGGAAATTTAGAAGGTGCAAAGCTCAAGAGGAAAGGCAACATTGTCTGATCATAATATGCATTCATGTGCAAATGAGACAATACTTGAAGTATTACAGAACAAATAGTTTTCAACATTGTGCAAATGAGAAGTATAAGTGCTGCAATGATTGATAGTGGTATCTCTGATCATAATATGCATTCATGTCTTAGTACCTATGGAAAAAGTCCAAAGCCATAAGGTTTAGGAAGAGAATTCAGTGCTATGTATGATCATAAGAGGTGGAATACTCAAAACTCCATTAATTTTGCTAAAGGTAATGTCGAGTAAACATTTGTTGTGATCATTCTTTTCGAACTTGAAAATAGAAAAAAGTAGATGTGAGGTCGAGGAAGGAACATGCAAAACCAAAATATGGTTTGCAAGTAGATGTGATCAACTTGTACAAATGCTCTAAAACAAAATATGGTTTGCAAAACCAAATAGCTTCAAGCAATGTGAGTTTGCAAAACCAAATAACTTACTGTAATCTACTGTCAGATTTCAATCAATATGAATTTGCAAAACCAAATAGCTTGACAAGCTATTACAAAGTATTCATTGAGCAAAACCATGTTGCGCCTCGCGAAAGCGTAACAGATTGTGGAACACAATTGATAGTTGCAAATAGAAAGTAATAAATCCAAATTATAAACAAGACAATGTAAAGTAAATGGAAATAATTAAAACACGTACCGCACAAAGCAATTTAACGTGGTTCGGCAAGTTTGCCTACGTCCACGGGCAAAGAGAATAGCTTTACTAATGAAATTAAAGAGTAAAAATGGAGAGAGTTACACAACGTCAACGACGTTAGATACAACTGTGTCTAAGGACACCACGGATAATGCGGGGTGTGTATATCCTTCACACATAAAAGAGAAAAAAAATCTCTCTTTTCTCTTTCCTCACTTTCTCTCTTTTCCTTCACATACACACAAAGAGAATGGGGTTGAAGAACCCTAATCTCTCTCAACTCACCAAAACTCTCAAGCTCAAGAGAAGAAATTATGATGAGGGAAGAAGGGGGTAACCCTTATTTTATAGCCCTCTAAGGTGGTGGAGATAGGCGGTGATGGAGGGTTCCATCCCCTTCCTCTTCCTTCTTATTCTTCCAGTTGTTCTTCAGCTAATTCAACTTAGATCTAGCAAACTTTAGCATTAATCCAACACAAAACCAGCAAAGATCCAACCCATTCAAGCAAATCAACCGCCGACATGCCGAAATTCCTACCGACGTGCCGAAATTGTGCGTTCACAGGTATGCTTCGTCCTTCTTTGCATTCTCTGTATTTCAACAATTCTCAACCTTGGTGAAGATTTCACAAATATGAGCCGATTACACAAGCAATATCCATCTTTGCCCTTCACAACCCAAAAGGGTTCAACTCATTCAAGCAAATCAACCACCGACATGTTGAAATTCCTACCGACGTGCCGAAATTGTGGGTTCACGGGTATGCTTCGTCCTTATTTGCATTCTTTGTATTTCAACAATTAATCAATTCACACACAAACGAACCAAGGAGATAACTTTCAGCTCTAATACCAACAAAGATCCAACACATTCAAGCAAATCAACCGCCGACATGCCGAAATTCCTACCGACGTGCCAAAATTGTGCTTTCACAAGTATACTTCGTCCTTCTTTGCATTTCAACAATTAATTGTATCAGAGTTGCACAACGAAAGCGTGGTGGGCCCATAACCTACATGTCCCAGGTAAGCGTAACAGATTGCGAAACACAATTGATAGTTGTAAATAGAAAGTAATAAATCCAAATTATAAACAAGGCAATGTAAAATAAATGAAAATATATAAAACACGTACCACACAAAGCAATTTAACGTGGTTCGGCAAGTTTGCCTACGTCCACGGGTAAAGAGAATAGCCTTACTAATGAGATCAAAGAGTACAAATAGAGAGAGTTACACAACGTCAACAACGTTAGATACAAACGTGTCTAAGCAACACCACGGATAACGCGGGGTGCGCATATCCTTCACACACAAAAGAGAAAGAAAAATCTTTTTTTCCTCTCTCCTCACTTGTTCTCTTCTCATTCACATACACACACAAAGAATGGGGTTGAAGAACCCTAATCTCTCTCATCTCACCAAATCTCTCAAGCTCAAGGGAAGAACTTATGATGAGGGAAGAAGGAGGTAACCCTTCTTTTATAACCTTCTAAGGCGGTGGAGATATGAAAATTGGCACCACTTAAGGTGTAAAACAAACTCTTCGGGGAGGCGAGGGTTTCTTCGATTCCGGCTCAGGCAGGCGAGAGAGATCAGATCTGCAACTCAGTGAGGGATTCTTCGACTCTGACTCAAATCTCTCTTCTTCGATTCTTTAATCAACAGGCGAGGGCTTCTTCGACTCCGACTCAGATTTGCACAAATTCGGCTCGATCTAGCCAGTTGGGGAGCTCTGATCAATCTGTTGCTGATCGAGTAGATCTATTTTTGGGCTAATCGATTTGATGACAACTCGATAGACTTTGACATGACTACCACGGACTGGCCACCGAGGAGCGAGGGAGCCGCGGTTGGCAAGGCGACTGGCACTCCTTCGTTTGCGCAGATTGTGGGACGGTTCAGACCTAATGAAGTTGATGAGTCACCCACAGACCATGTGTATTCGACTTTTGATGGTAAGCCCTCTATTTCTCTATCAAGTCTGGATTTTGAAAGAGGTAAGATGTATATGAAATATGCTTTGGTGATGAAGTTTGCTCAAGAAAGACCTTACCTAAGTGACATTAGAGATGCAGTGACTAAGTATTGGGGCATTCCAGGTGAATTTACAATTGGTGCCTTAGACTATCGTCATGTTCTAATCAAGTTTGAATCTGAAGAAGCAATGATCAAAGCTATGGCAAGAGAAAAATGCAATATCAAAGGGTACCCTTACATGATTTCAAAATGGGATTCTTCTTTTGATAGCAAGAGAGACTCCCGCAACAAACTGGTATGGATCGAACTCCCTCGATTACCACTGATTCTTTTCCAGCCTAAACTTCTCAAAGTAGTTGTAGAACCGATTGGTAAATTTCTAGCCATGGACAACCTTACAAGGCACCTCTTAAGACCATCTGTAGCTAAGGTTTGTGTTTGGATGAATATTTCAAAATCGCTTCCAGACAAAATATGGATCCAAGCTCCAGTTTTACCAGGCTTCTGGCAACATATTAGGTATCATTTTCTACCATTATATTGCAACCAATGTGGCCTTCAAAGCCATACTGATCAAACATGCTGGGTGAAGCACCCTGAGTTGAAGAAGTCAGTACCAACCCAACAACTATCGGAGAAGGAAAAAAGTAATGAGGGGTCAGGAAATGTTGATCAGGAAGAATTCAAAAGAGCAGAAAACAAGAAGCACAAGAAACAATACTATCAACAAAAGACTACAAATCTTCCAGTCATTCCGGACTCGGCTAATGAACACTATGATGGAGCTGGTACTAATGGGGCAAATAACAAAGTTGAAGTTGAAATCAGTTCAGAAAAGTTGAACTCAGCCAAGAAGATGGACTCAAATTGTGGATATACTCCTGAAGAACTAACACATTTGACGGATGCATACAAAGCTATGCTCAACAGCTTTGCTCATAATGTGAATGACATCAATGTTGCAATGATAGAAGAAAATCGGGCAGTATTTGTAGAAGACCAGGCAATTGAAAAGAATGACATCGAATTGGTGGAAGAACATGGAAGTAAGTACCCAAATGAAATTGTGCCCAACTCAATCGAGGATGATAAAGTAGGAGAAGTCAACAACATGCCGGCAACCAATATTTCAGGTGCAAAGAAAGACAACAGCTCCCAGGATGTCAATGATGGTGAGAAATTCGGGCACCGCAGTGTGATACAACTCACAGAAGCATAACTGAATAAAGCGAAAGGTATCCTTACTCTTCCTGAGATTGAATAAGAGTTAATGATGATAAATGAATACGAAAAGGGAAACGAAGTTCTTTTTACAATGTAAGAAGCTATTGCAAGTCGTGGCAAAGATTCAGTGAAGGCAGACTACACTTGGTTAAAAGATGTATGGGAAGAGGATAAGAACCACACATGCAATAGATTGAGATAGGAAAATTGTCAGGTTCCTGACGAAGAACATGAGCCAGGCCTCTCCAGTAGTGATGATGTGTTTACAGAACCGGCTGCAAAGACGTTCTCTAACATCCACACCAAAGATTTTAGCCTTTGTCCCCGAAAATCCAATAGAACTAAGAAAGCAAACAAAATGTACAAAGGCTGAGTTTGTTTATAGTCTAGGCTTGTTTGGTGAATCCTCTCTTGTGAGAGTTTGTTTCAGTATTTGCTTTTATTTTTGTTTCATTTATATAAAGGTTGAGGGGTCCTTAAAACCCAGCTCAATTTCCCAAAAAAAAAAAAAAAATTCTTCTTCTTCCAGCTGTCCTTCAGCTGATTCAACTTAGATCCAACAAATTTCAGCAATAATCCAGCAAAAAACCAACAAATATCCAACCCATTCAAGCAAATCAACCGCCGACATGCTGAAATTCCTACCAACGTGCCGAAATTGTGCACTCACAAGTATGCATCGTCCTTCTTTGCATTCTCTGTATTTCAACAAACCAAATATCTTGACATTACCCACAAGTCATATGCCTCGCATGCTTCGACGGCTGACACATCTTAGCAAGTTCATGTATACTCCTTATACAAAGCACCCCTATACCCTTATACAAAGCACCCCTATACCCTGATACATAAGATAAACATCTTAGCAAGTTCATGTATACTCCCGGTTTACGGCCACGATACACAACGCATGCTTTGAATGTCATTCATGCATTTAAAAAAAAATTCAGAAAAGCAAAGCAGCAAGCAAGCAAAGCAAAACAACAATCAAAGCAAAGCAAAGCAAGCAATGAAGATGAATTTTGCCAGAAGGGGTTCCTGTATAAGCAGAATTTGAACAACGAATCAATAATTGGGTTCCTATATATGTTAGCTCAACCAAAACAACCCAAAGAAAAATGACAATCCAAAATTAAAACACCCTAAAATTCTAAAATAAAAAAAATGGGGTATTGATCTTTACCTTACCTTGCTTAATCCAATCGAGTGGGTCATACTAAACTACTGAATTGATTGGATACAAAACACCCCAAACTTTGAAAATCAGAGGTATAAAACACATTAAACTCTGAAAATCGAAAATGTAAACACCCCAACATCAATACTTTGAATCAATGGATGGATTGGGTACTACAAATCTAATGAATTGAATCGATTGGATTAAAAAATCTGAGAATAAAAACACCCCAAACCTTGAAAATAGATAATCAAAACACCCCAGACTTGAAAATCAAAAATGAAAACACCCCAAACTCTGCCCCAATCAAAACAAACTCTAAATCGATTGTTCATACCTTGCTGAATCAATCCATATATTGCAACATCGATTAACCCAAAATGTTCATGAAATGAGTGAAGAAATACAATTGTAACATCGATTAACCCAAAATGGGTTCACCCAAAAAACAACATACATTACCTGAGTTTGTTTAGAAAATAAAGAGAACAAAAGGGTTTGCTTAGAAAATAAAGAAGATGAATGTGAAGTCTGGTGAAAAAGGAAGGATTTTGACTGGGTTTTCTCAGATATGAGTTCGTACCTTTACCTTGATTTGCTTGGTCCAACAAGAAGAAGAAGGAACACGTGCAACACTGTTGGTCGAGATGGGGACGCGCTGAGGAAGAAGATCTCTCACTACTACAAGAATTAGCTTAGGTAACGCCACTTAGATAGCGCTTTTTTAAAGAGCTATCCAAGTGGGCACTAGGATAGCGCTTATTTGTCTTTAAAAAAAAAAAAAAAAAAAAAAAAAAAAAAAAACACTACAATAGCGCTTTTAATTTTTTTTTCAGTTAAGCGCTATCTTAGTTATGTCTTAGATAGCGCTTTAAAAAACGCTATGAGAAAAAACATTACCAAAGCTACCATAGCGCTTCCGAAGCGCTATGCTACTTACATTTAGGATAGCGCTTCGGAATATCACTACTAAAGCGCTTATATAGCGCTATCTTAGTCTAGCAATTAAAAAAAAAAAAATTTAAATTATCACTACTATAGCGCTATCTTAGTCTAATAATTAAAAAAAAATCAAATATCAAATTAAATCTCAAAACCCCCCCTAAACCCCTAAACCTAACAAAAAAAGCCCGCCTAAACCCCTAAACCACCGAAGCAGCGCCCCTGTTCTCCTAAACCTACCAAAAAAAAAAAAGAAACGGCGCCCCTAAACCACCGAAACAGCCACCGTTCAAGCTGCCTCCAAACCCACCGTTCTCCATCGACTTCTCCAGCCAAGCAGCGGTTTCTCCAGCCACCGTTACCGGTTGCTTCGCACTCGGCTTCAGCTCACACAACGACTGCCAAACATTGCAGCCACCGTTACCTGCTGCACTTTACCTGATAAAGAATCTGCTTCAGGTTGGTTTGGTCTCTCTTTTGTGGTTGCCTCATCATTTTCTGGTAGATGAGGCAAATTAGATACTTCTTGTTTATTTGTTACTCAAACGAAAGGGCAAAAAAGAGTAGTTGTTCAAATGTTCAATTTATGGAGATGATTCTTGTTGTTTCTGATGTCCATGGTAGCTCTCACCATCCCTCACTGTTTTTGTTTTTTATATTCAGTTTACTCAGTATTAGTTAGAACTTTCATTAGTATATAAATGCAACGTAGGGTTCTTTGTTGGCATTAAAATTGTCTTCTTATCTTCTTTGCTTATGAAACAATTACTTCTGATGAATCTTCTTTGCAACTGTTCTGTAACTTTCTGCAATTTAGTCTTTAATATCTTGGAAATGTGAGGGATGGTGAGAGTGTTACTGAAATCAGAGGTAAATGCTTGATGCATAAAGCTGCAGAGTAATTGGCTCTGAATCATAAGGCCAACACTTGTTTTGGCTTTATCTGTTCCTGTGGTGTTAAGTTACCAAGAGAAAAAATAAAGATCGTAATTTTGTCGAATGTAGGAAAGCAGGACCACTCTACCCATGTTGGGTCTATTCTGACATCATTTTAAGCATTATTCTATATAAGCATGCTTTTGAGTCATTCGGAGTAGTAAACTTTGAACTTACAAACATAAAACTCCATATAGGCATATAGCTTTATGTTCAAAATGTTGACATATTAGTGTTTCATGTGTAGTATCTAATGGAATGGAATGAATGTGTTATTAAAAATGTATAGTTATACTCGTATGAATGAATTATTGTTTCAAAGATATATGGACTGTTTTGTTGAAAAAATCTTTCAATCAAATTGTGACAGAGTGTATTAATATAACTTATTCAAAATGAAAATGTAGTACTCCGTATATGTTTCTTCATATTTTGATTCCGACCAGGTTTCTAAGTCATTTCTCTATGATTTATTGTTACGAAATTGTTTGGATTCGATCTTTGTCTTCTCTTTGTGTATGATAGATTGGACAAATATAAATATTTCATGCTTAGCTTCCACTAATTAAAGTGACTGTTCATAGAATTGTGTGCTAGTAAGAATCTTGCTAAGTCCCAAGAGTGGAAAGAACAAGTAAAAAATGTGGATTCATGGCAATTGAGATTGATGTATTGATGTTTTTTTGTAGTATTGTTTTTAATGGATCGAGAATGGGTAAATGCGGATCGATTATCTGAAGAGTACAAGAAAGGGGTGGAAGAGTTTTGTGCTTATGCAACTAAGAATGCTAAAAATCCAGATTTAGTTAATGTACATGGCCATGAACGATCAAAGTCAACTACCAAACGAAAGAGGATATCTAAAGCCAAAAAGCCAAAAAGAAATGTATGTGTTTTTCCTATTATATATTTGTAATTTATATCCAGTAGTAAGTTGTAAGATCCAAAGTAATGTATGTATTTTTCCTATTGAATTATGTCCATTAAACATTAAGTAGTAAGATCTAGTATGTATTTTTCCTATTGAGTCATTTGTGTAAGTAAGTTGTAAGATCCAGAATAAATGAAGCATTTGTAGTAAGTACTCATTATCCTTTGCAATATTGGCTTGTTACTTATGATTTTGTGTATTAATTCACGCTTATACTCTTTATTTTACAGGATCATGACTGCTAGATCCCCGAGCAAGCGCCAGAGCAAGGGTCGTGCTCGAGAGAACGGTCGAGGGGATGGTCAAGATGATTCTAGAGGAGGTGAGACAGGAGGTTCAACTGGAAATAGTGGCTTGTCCCAGGTTCAATCTCGAGGAATAGTCACTATGGTGAGTGTTAAGAAAAGAAGGGCCAAAGGAGATGTAATAAAGGTGAATTGGAATGAAATGGGCCAACCAATTGGCAAAGAGTCGATGACCTTAGCACACTTTGTTGGATCTTGCTGTAGACGAACTTTTCCAATCACGATTACCAATTGGCGTAAGGATGATTTGTTGCCATTGAAAGAACAACTTTGGGATGAAGTCAAGGTATATTTGCTATCTCAATCTGCGTTTAAATTTTAGTAATTGGTGTGGTTGTTTGTTTGGATATACATATTGTCTTCCTGTTATGTTCTTAAAATCATATGTTTTTAATCATGCTGTACAACACTTTTCTTTTAAGTTCAATGGCTTGAAAACTCATTATCAAGCTTCTCTTTAAGGAGTAAGATACTGAAATTTTTAAAACAGTGAAATAGTGAGAAAGATGACCTCCAGATTAAAAAAAGGAATATTGATTGTTAATTGTACTAAGATTCAGGTACTTAACGATTTCTTGTTGCTAAGTGCTAACTTAAGTTATTTTTTTATTGACTATTTAAAAGATAAGTAAACTTGATATTTTGTTTCTTATTCTTGATAGATGCTTCTGGTGTTACTTAATTTACCTAGTTGTTATCTTATTCCACTGTTTGGTTCTTTAAGTGTGTTTAGGGGGTGAGAAAATAAGTGTTGTCATGCAAACTACTGACTATAGATTAACATGACATTATTTACTCTTGTAACAGGAAACATTTGCGGGAGTTGACAAATCACACAAAAAAAAGATTGTTTCTCGTGCCGGTTACCTGCATAGAGTTTTTAGGACAAGGTTAAGGAATCTTGCGAGAGATAGTGAGGGTAAATTTTCGGATGAGCCGCCTTTCATATGTTGTAAAACTACTATCCTAGAAACACGCCCGAACCTAATTGGTACTTGCAAGTAAAAGTAAGAGTCTAGCAATCAGTAACAGTAAATAGACAAGATATACGTGGTTCGGCAATGTGCCTACATCCACGGGACAACGACGAGCTTCTTTATTATGAAAGAGTAATCTGAGAAGTACAAACTCTTGAGAACAGTTTCCAGTTCTCTCAACTCTCAATCTGAAAGTAATCCGTTATACTCACGGATTGTACCGTTCTTCCCTACACTTTCGATACAAAGAAAAATCAGTAGATTCTCTTCAGTTTTCTGCCTTGGTAATACTCAAACCTTACCTTGAAAACTGTGATCAATGGCTGCGAATAAACTCCTGTTTTCTGTCAATAAAACAGCCCCAATATTCTGTCTTCTCTCGATAAAAACCAGCCCCCAATACCCTGTTTTCTGCCTCAGAAAAATACAATTCTTAATCCCTGGAATAGGCTGATATTTATAGCAATCTTTGCTTCCTATTTTGAGTCCTAATAGGACCTGAAAACCCATCTGTGTCCTTGTTTGAATACAAAAGAAAACCTGTATGCCTGATCTGTATATGACTTCTGAATAAGAATAGAAATCCCTATAGAATAGGGATCCTATTTTATAAGATCTGTATTCTGTCACATATATAGCAATCCTATTCCATTTCAAACTCTATGGATTGAAATTGTGAGCCACGAAATCCCACATCATATACTCTCACTTGTCCACTGTGTCTCTGTATTGGAAAGATTTCGTAGCATACTCATCAACTCTGGAGTTTAAGGTACGTTCAAGTTATTATATTACTTCAATTTGGGGAATTTCAATTTAAACCAACTAATGACAACATTCAATTGAAGGAAACAAGCAAACTTAACAAAGAGAGAGCGGAAAAGATGGAAGCGCGATATAGGAGGGCATGTGTGGGTTATGCACGGCTGAGAGAGCAGATTGTATGTATTAATTATCTACATTACGTATCTATGATATGAAATTTAAATGTGGCTTTGAAATTCGCAGATTGAGCAAAAAATACGTGAAAGGGGAAGAGGATCCTGTTGTGACTCGCTTGGATACTTGGAAGTATGCGAGGATGAATGGTGAGCATGAGGTTGATGATCCTACTGCCTTGCAAGTACTTGAGGATGTGGTAATATCTACTTCCTTTGTTTGAAAACAAATATGCATTGTTTGGACATGATACCATCCTTTTCACCTGATAGCACTATCCTACTTTAAAATCACGGAGTTTCAGTTTTGTCACTATATATAGCACTGTTTGGTATTTTTACAAAAAGTGGATACTAAAAGTTGGTAAATATGATAAGAGACAATAGTTTAAAATTAAATTATACTCTGCTGCCATGATGAAAACACTGGAACTCACAACTTGGACAGTTTTGTATATTTTGTTTCGGCATTGCAATATAGTCACTGTTAATAATATGGGATTTACACAAATAGAATTACACTGCAAAATGAACTATTCTATATCAAGAATCTAAATGATATTAAGTTGTATTAGGTACGCATAACACAACAGTTGGAAGAGGATGAGCTAAATGATATTAAGCTTGGCGACTTGCTTGATCGAGCAATTCCTTTAGAGTATTCCGGACGTGTCCGAGGATGTGGATGGGGTGTTACGAAGAAATCTTTAGCTCAGGCACCCGAATTGTCCGAAATGTCAAAGTTGAAAAGGCAATGCAATAGATTAGAGAAAGACATGCAGGAGATGAAGGCTAAAGGCTACCAACCTATTGTGCCATCATCTTGTGGTTCTAGTCATAAGGATAATTTCAATGTGGATGATGATGACATGAATTCTGATGATGACCTTGATTTTTCGGATGAGGTTCCGAATGAGGTTCTTCCTGAGGTATATTTAATTTTCAAACTTGGCTAATAAATATGTTTATTGGATAAAAGACTAACATATTTTTCGTTTCTAGGGTCCTATTAGATGTTATTTGTATGTTGAGAACCCTCGTAGACATGTTGGGCAAGGTATTTTGCATAATCGCCCGAATGAAATTCTTCATGGTGTTCCACTACCAGAAGGTTGAACATATTACTTTAAGATTTATATACCGACTTAGTGTGTGTGTGTGTGTGTTGTTATACTTATACAATGCCATGATGCAATTTCAGGTTATGCGAGGATACAATTTGAAGTGGCGGTAGAATCTGAGAAACATTCAGCGGTGCCGCAATGTACAGACGAAGTTAGGACTGTAGGAGAAGCTGTTGGCCATTTCATTTCGTGGCCAAAAAAGCTGGTGTCTTTGAGAATAGAGGTACAATTATTTATGTATTAAGTATTTTCTCCTTTTTTCTTGCGATTAGGAGCATGTCTGGGATATCTTTGTTGTTTGTTGTTCATGTTGATGAAATTATTTAGATTGCTAGGAATTGATAAGGAACATATAGCTTATTTAGATTGCTAAAAAGCTATTCTTGAAATTGATAAGGAGAACATATAGCTTAGTGCTAGAAAGCTATTCTTGAAAGTAGGAGAACATATAGCTCAAATTCAATACTTACCTCACAAGTTAATTTTTGATTTGCAGTGCCCACCTCCTAAGAATAAGAAGATGGATAAGAGGAACGATGCTAATAAGCCTATCATGAAAAGTGTAGAATCAACGGTTTGTGCTAAGCCATTAGGATATCCTAAGTGTGGAGATTCTCCTCATAATTCCATGGTATTGCATATTTTGCGTTTCTTACCCTCAAACATCATGAATGGTGGTATCGAAGTTCCCATGACAGCATATTTTGACGGGGAGCCTTGGAACGAATGCATTGTTCATGAACATGTCGTGGAGATTCTAAAGGATCGATGGTTACGTGCCTCAAGCATCGCCTTCTATATAAGGTGATAAAACTAGTAAAATAAATTTATTTGATGTTAATGTTTTAAAAAACTTTATTTGTCCTTATGCATTGCTTATTTTTTTAGATGGCCTTAGATAAATTTCAGCATAATGTTTAATATGCCATCTTAATATTAATGTGGTGTTAACTTGGTTTGTGGAAGGACCTAAAAGAGAAAGCTAGTTATTTTGTTAATTCCTTATGATTATTGAAAGTGCAGTCAAGTATCAATGATGGTTAGATATAGTTCAAAGCTAGTAGGATTGTAATACTTTATTAAAAAATATAGCTCAGTCTTATTGGACCATTTGATATAAATATTTTAGAAAACTTTATTTATTCTTATACATTGTTGATTGTTGAAGGTATTTGGGTGAAGTCTATCTATCCGAAAATGTCGAGTTAGCGGGGAAGTTTTCTTTTGTGTCGCCCCATATTACACCTATGCTAGGTAATGGGACATCGTCCAATCATTTGGCCGAATGTTTGTTGAAGCATACAGGAAAAGACCATCTATTATTGGTGCCGCATAATGTTGGGTGAGTTCAATATAAATAAGATTCAATTATGTGTTTATTAAGTATCAGGATGTCTAAATTTTTTGAAACATTATGCAGTCAACATTGGATATTGATTGGTATCAATACCAAAACAGAGATGATATACTTTATGGATCCAGCTCCGGGTACGAAGATCGCACAACGCGTTGATTTGAAAAACTTTGTTGAAAGGTAAATACATGTTCTAGTTTTATTTTTACATTACAAATGTATACATATTACATATGTATAATATTACTTTATACAAAATAGTGCATTGAGAAGTTATCGGACTCGTCGAGGCGGCTCTATAACAAAGGCTGCAATGAATAGATTTAATTGGGCAAACATTCAGGTAAATATTTTACAGTACTAAAAATTATTTTATATAATAAGACATGGTAACAAATTGCATATAATTAATTGGATGTTATTTCTCATAGTGTCCAAAGCAGATTGAGATGGATGGCATCCATTGCGGTCATTATATTTGTTGCTATATTGAGGATCTCTTGAATTCTGGTGATACAAGTATTCCTGTTTATGTAAGTAAATAGTTTTATTGAATTACTTTATTTGTTGATTTTTGAAGTATTTGATATCATCTAACTATATATTGATTGTAACTTTTGTATTTGCAGTTTGTTCATAAACAGCCAGTCAAATTTTATTCTCCGAAAAAAATGGAGAATTTCGTAATCAATTGGTCAGGATACTTGTTCAACCGATTTCTCAAGGAGAAAATGGAAAGCTGAAGCAAAACATTTTAATTATGCCTGTAGTTTAAGATATTTATTAGTATTGTGCTACGAACAAATATATATGATAGCATATTAACAATTTTGTATGAATGCTTAAATTATATTTTGAATGAATGAGAAACAGTTAGTTATCATGTTGTGTCTTTATTGATTGATTGAACGTTGTCATTATTATATTAAATATTATATTTAGCCCAGAAAATCGGTATCGGAAAAATAGAAAAAACAAATCAAATAACTTAGATAGCGCTCAAATAAGCGCTATCTAAGTTTAACATATATACTACAATAGCGCTTCTTTTAGCGCTATCTAAGAACAATCTAATTACTTCCATAGCGCTTATTTACGCGCTATCTTAGCAGATAAACAAATCTAATTTAAAAAATTCATTTAAATTAAATAGCGCATAAAAAAACGCTATGGTAGTTAATAAAAAAAATTCACCGAAATTAATAAAGCTAATTAAAAAAAATCAACAAAATTAAATAGCGCTCATCAAAGCGCTATTCAAGCTAATTTTAAAAAAAAAATTAGCGCTTACATAGAAAGCGCTATTGAAGTTAATTAAAAAAAAATCAACGCTTAGATAGCGCTTAATAACGAAGCGCTATTCAAGTACGCGCCTTGCATAGCGCCTTTTTGAGCGCTATCTAAGCCTATTTTTAAGCGCTATGCAAGCCTATATTTGTAGTAGTGTCTGTTTGGTCGAGATGGGGACTCTTGGTTGAGAAGAGGAGGAAGATGAGACGGGGAAGGAAATGGGGACTCTTGGTTGAGAAGTTGCAAAAAAGAGGGACTCTTGGTTAGGGTTTTTAGATCTTGACTAACGACACCAAACAACCGTTAACTTCACCTTTTTTTTTTCTTTGCACTTTCATTGACCAAGCACGTGCCCAGGAGCGCCCAAGCGTGCTACAGGCCAACAAGCAAGGCTGGCTAGAATTATTGCTTGAGGAAAATCGAAAATTCTAGAGAGCCGGCCCCCTAGCGCCAGGGAGGCTCTCTGGCTATGTGTTTGTGTTCGATTGATAGATTATGAGGATCTCTAGGATGATGGAGGGTATTGAGGCTCCCTGGTCTGGCTCTCTAGACCGATTCGAGGAAAACATGTCAAAGTCGGTTGAAACTTTAAAATGTTATTCCTAGTGTTAATTTGTAGTTTTCTTCAAGATTTTAGCAGCTCAAATGATATAGTGAACAGTTTAGTAACATGTGTATAGGTTTTTTTTTTTTCAACTAAATGAAAATTGATTGGGTCCTAAATTGGCAGTCAATAGAAACTGGGCACTATTATTAGTTGAGTTCTCACATGATGATCCGACCTCACAAAATTCAGCAACTCAAAATCGATGAACGATTTAGCTATGGCGGCATTCAAAAGCCCACCTAGCCTAAAATCTTAGTGTAGAAGTGATGTTTGGGACCATGTTGTTGGAGATGCTTTGAGGAGGATACCCAACACGTGATCAATATATTTGACACTAGGATGAGAGTGCTTAAGAAATATTGGAGAAAGACACACTTGAACAAATGCAAAATGAACAAGACGAGACATTCTGTTTGTTAGAGTCCCTCCCGCTTTTTGAGAAAGTTAAAGGTACTATCACACTTACTCGATTTTCAAATGTGGGTCGTTTGATTATGCACCTTCTTTCCCATTTTTTAGCAAACAGAGGGTGTTCCTACAATGGCAGGAGGAGTGAGTGATGATTATTATGTTGATCCATAATGGAAAATTTTTGTGGCATAAGCTTTTGGACATGAGTCTATTAAATAGGTTTGTTCTGGATTTGATTCTTTTGCAACTTTTTTGAGCTGGTATTATATATGGAAAGTGTATATCGCAACAAGTTTCGAGGCCATCTATTTCGTGTGCATTTCACCTTGTGTTTTGTGATCGATTGCTTGTATTTGGTGGGCTTCTTCAACTCGAAGCTTGAGGACATGCTTCTTCAACTGGGGTGGATGGTGTAACATAAGATTAGTTTATTTAATTAATTTAGTTTAGTTGTTGGGTTAGGACTAAGTAGGCCTATAAGAATAAGTGAAGATTAGAACTCTTCAGCATTTAGGGTTGGATTGCTTGATTTGCAAATAGGTTTAGCATAAATAGTGCCTATAGGCCATTGATTGTAATTGATTTTTGATGAATGAAGAAACTCCAATAGAGATTATTTAATTTTACTTATCTTTTGTTTAAATATATTTTAGTTTGTAGTTTAGGTTACATTAAATAAATAAATAGAGTAAGGAATTCACCCTTAATATATTTCAATAATGTAACTAACATGGGATAAGATCCAAGCATTAACTATCTAATTAGAAAAATACTATCTAATTAGAAAAAATATATTTATTGGAATAATTTTCCAGTATTGCATACACATATTTCCTTCGACTTGGAATACTGTATAGGGTTCAGAGAGAATTCAACAACATTTTATTGCATATCTTTGTTGAGGTTGTCAACATACATGCAATGAAGGGAGTTGATACTGACTGAGATTATACAACAACTTCAAAGGGTAACATTTGACTCTGAGACTAAGCTCATCAAAGTTAAATGTGAGTTTACTAAGTAAAATCATCATCTTGATATGAACTAATAGCCTAATTATACAAAATAATATCAGGAATTCTTCTCGGTCTCTCTCTCTCCGATTAGGAGATGGAGACCAAGGCAGGAGACGAAGAAAAAACTATAGGCAAGACCCAATTGAATAACTACACTGGTGTTGGAGCTGGAGCTGGAACAAGTCGAGGACTTGGATGAGCTGTGGAGCAAGGTATCACATAGCAAGCTGTTACATTCAGTAGTTTCCTTACACCTGCTGGTGTACCCTTTGGGATTATCTTGCTCCTAAACGATCTCCTTCCTTCATTCTTCTTCAACACACTGGATGCTGATCGCTGCAAAACATAATTAAGATGTCATTAAGATGATGCCCGGCCTAGCTAGCTATTAGAATAAGCATCGATAAATTTCAGTGTAATTTATAGGGAATCTTGTCCTTTTCTCTTTCACTCTTTTGTAAATCCTACCTTTCCTCATGCATAGAAATGAACTCGCCTCTAGCCCAACATATTAGTTACTTGATTAAGAATAAAAAAATTGATTAAAAATTGGAATCTAGGATTAACCTCGCTGTTGGTTGAAGATACACTGCTAGCTTCACTGGTCCTTTGAATCGCCATTTGTCCATTTTCATCCTTACCTGCAAACATGACATGATAACCCCATTTTACTTTCAAATGCAATGTAAAATTTTCATGATGATAGAGGCAGATCTGTACTACCCCATGAAAGAACTGAGTTATTCAGAAACTAGAATTTCGAAAATCTAATGGGATAAGAGAAATATATAAAAAAAATTTGGTCTATTTACAAGATTAAATTAACAATGTTTAAGGGAAAATAGGAATAAGAAAGAAAAGGAAATTTGAGGTTGAGGATGGTGAAAATAATTTTTTAGGAGATGCCAAGAATTTTTCGCTATTAAAAACTTAAAAACTACAACAATCTTCGAGCTGAAGTGTTGAACATTTGTCCATAAAAACAAAATGCAAAATCAGGATGTAAAAGTTGACAGGGAAGGCCTACGTACCGTGATCCTTGGCATCATCAGAATGGACTGAGCCGTCAACTGATCCCTCAGTTGAGGTTACACAATACTCTCTAAAGCTAGGGGATCCAGGAGCCAATTCACTCCCATCTTTCTCCTCTGCGTCTTCTTCCTCGTCATGATCCTTTTCTTTTTTATCTTTCATATTAGGTTCATTGCATTTCTCTACCTTCTCCATTTCCCCGGACTTGGCTCCTTTCTCTTTATCCCCCAACTCGGCCACCTTGTTATTATTAGACTCAACCTTTTCTCCCTTACCAACATCGGTCTCCGTAAAAGAAGAATTCCTCTTTTGAGAATCACGCTCTTCATCCTCATCCCCAACTTCCGAAGCATCCAAGAGTTGTTCTGCGGAGATGGCACTGGTGCTTCTTGTGCTTTTCATTCTCCTTTTGATATCATCAATCGTCCACCTAAACCCAGCTGGAAGAGGTGCATTTCCTTCGATATCCGGCTTAGAATTCCCACAACCCATTAAGCCGGATATCGAATGACCCCTGGAGCACCTCAGGGAGAAGGAGATGGATCTCAGGAGGAAAGAAAGAAAGAAAGAATTGTGTGGCAGGGTTTGGTTGAAAGAACCTAAGGATGGCTTTTGTATTCTTTTTCTCTAATCTTGTCAACATTAACTAATTTTTGCCGAAAACAAGATTGTGGCATATTTGGATGGAAAATACTCTTGCATGCTGTTGCAATGAACGGATAACAAATCATCTTGTTCCGGGTCTCACTCCAGTCAGATTGTTTTGACATCAAAACTTTGCATAAAAGTCTTTATCAATAATCATCAATGTTATCATGCGCTGCCCCCCTCTAATTATGAATTGTTTTGAGTCCTAATTTCATTCCTAAATGTAGGAACCTTCATTGACTACTTTTTTGATAACTGAACCTGCATTGACATTTGGATCTTATACATACCAATGAACTTCATAAACTATTTTTATTTATTTTATTTGTTATTATTTCTTTTTAAGCACTCCAGACCGAGCGTAAAGGAATAAATGTTCTGAATATCTATCAAACAAGACATCCCTCTTCTATGCCTTTATAAATTCATTTAAATTTATAGTAATATCAGAAAGAACACTGGAGACTGTTTTACTTTCTTTAAAGTGAGCACAACTTTTTCCTGTAAAGAATGTATAAAACTGGATGGTTTATTAATTAATGTTGAAATTATATTTGTTGACCTTGTTGGTTAAAAAATATCTTGACAGTTTGCCAAACTTGAATCACAAGTTAGCAACACAAGAGTTGTGCAGAGCTCAGAGTTAGCAAGCAACAAGAGTTCATACTGCACTTGAACTATTAGCTAGTAAGAGTTCCAAGTATACATAGCTTTGTACATAACCATAGTTGTACCTGATGTGCAGACTTGTAGTTGTTCTTCTATTGTAATTACCCAACTATGCCCCACATCATTTGGGATGCAAACTCTCTTATAACTCTTTATAGAGCCATTTTGTATTCAAGAGATGAATTCATTAAAATCACCAAATTCAATACCATTTTACAGACCTTGATCAGAGTGATGGTTGTTACTTATTGAGGTATATAATTTTTCAGGTATAGATAAAATTGCAACCACTATTTTGCCAGCTGAAGTTTGATTCCAGTGCTAATCACACATGTCCTTCACATAAATAATGTGCTCCAGTTCGTTTATCCTGTTAGAAATATATTTAAATCCTAATTAATGTTATGATGTGGTCCATATTAGGAATATTGATTTAATAGAAATTAAAATAGACAAGTTGTGGTTTTAGAAAAAAATTGGTTTTCTACTCAATCTCATGATGGATTGTTGAAATTGAATAGTCGGATTAGGAAACTAGGTCCTCTCTACCTAAATAATGATGCCTACTCCATTGAAAGATCATAACAATAAGCATAAAATTGAGTTTATAGGCTAAGAGAGAAAAACTCTAGTTTCTCCTTGATAAAGTTTCAGAAGATCTTGTTGAAGATTGATTTCTAGAAGATCATTGAAAACTAAGCGATGAACTCATGTAGGTTCTTTAATTAAGATTGTTTAAATATTAAATAATAGTTCATAAAGTTAAGATATAGGATTTATGTCATTTTTTTTTTTGAAAGGCAAGCAAATTTTTTATAGGATCCCATAATCCATAAAGATGCCGCAAGCTGGGTTTGAACCCATGACCTAGTGATACCATCCGCCAAACTCTAACCGTTGAGCTGTCATGCCATAGGATTTATGTCATATTAAATAAAGATTTAATATATCCATTTGATGATCCAAGCAACTAGCTGCAATCATGACCTAATTAAACCGGTTTATCGCACTTTGCACAGACTCATTTCTCATAAGCATATCAATGCTATTCTTTCATCTCTTGTTGTTTCCTAAAGATGTGATGGCAAAAGAAGGAACATGGATAGGAAATTGAATGGATCACTAGGCTTCCAAAGCCAAATATCAACATTCTCAAGTGAACAAATCATTACACTTTTATAGTTAAGAGGAAGCACTATTGCAGTTACTACTCTCTTCATGATCTGCAATCCCAGTAGAAGATGCCTCCTCAGTAATCTCACTTGCAGGGGAAGAAGAAGAAAAATAAGATGGATGCGAAACAGTTTTGGCTTGCATCATGACTTTCCTAAAAAATACACGACAGAGAACCCAATCTTCACATGGCATGGTCAAATTCTGCATAAAATAAATGAGAATCAGCATATGTCAAGACAATCTTATATGAATTCGCTAGATCTATAAACTATGTAGTATTTCATCCTCGTAACTCACTTGATTTGTGTTCTTCATCTGTGGGAAAATGTCGGTTGAGGTTTCAACCCCAACTAGACGATATTCATGCATAACCCAATCAGTTCTAGATCCATTTGGAGGTTTCCCTGTATAAAAAGCCAAAGTTTTCTTCATGCCCACAACTTGGTTGCTCTTAGAAGCTACAATTCTCTTGTCGACACCTGTAGCCTTCCAGTAACCAGAACCAGTCGCTCTGTTTGATCTGTTCCCACTCGAGTACTTCACGTCTCTAGTACTGAAAAAGTACCTCTCTATGTTCTTATCACCTGAAAATTTAAAATCCTAAACTTAAGAACATTTATAACATAAACTACTTCATCGATCCAGACACCATGTAGCATCCTCTTTTACCAACAACTTTTGATTCAATCATGATTTAGTGTATCTTCACTGTCACGATTTAAGTAACATGACTGATAAACAGATTGATAACCGATAAAAACTTAATGAATAAAACATAGGACTAAAATTCAAACGTACTTGGCAACCACTGGTAGAAATTAAGGATCATCATATCAGGAAAATGGTGTATGACTTAATACCTAACGTTGATCTACTTCAATACATTAATACTACGTAGTGAACTTATGATACAACAAATTTAGAAGAGAAAAAAAAAATGAAAGCGGACTGAGTATATCTTGTACGGACCTGGCAAATCCCAAGGGTCATACTTGCAGACATTAACCTCAGGGATGATCAAAGCGGGGAGTGGAGAACCTAAAGCCTTACGTAACAAATACTGAATCACAAGCTCTTCATCTGTAGGATGGAACCGGAATCCAGGTGGTAACCTTATCACCTTATTCTGAACATTAAGCGCCTCCATATCGAGCTTACACTCTGTTGTAATTCAGGAAAGAACATGGGGATATCAGTTATTTATGGTGATGGTGTTGTAGAGAATAGGAAGACTTGGTTGAAGTAAACAAGAATCAAATTTGTTTTCATGTGTTTTTAACTTAACATTAAGTTTAAGAGATGAATGGATAACTTAGGCAAAGGTTAATTTACATCTAAAACAAGTTTAGATTGGTTCAAAGCTTCTGTATGGGAAAAATCGATGTTGCTAATTATTTTCGGATCTTCTTAATATACGATTTTGTCTTGCAATGTACTTCCATTAAATGTGTTGTAACAATACCATAACTATTGTAAATGATGCCAAAGAATGGAAGATCCTAAACAAGGTTACAAGTCAATCAAAAAAACCAAAGTATGGATTTTGGTTTATTGTAAATAATAGTTGTGATTAACTCTTCCAGGAGCCATTCATATAGGGTGGTTGAGACCAAGGATTGTGATTCCATTTTTTAAGTTAATTTCGATTTCTGAATTTTAAGAAATGTTTTAAAAATATTTAGGTGTGTAAAGAAAAAACGTAAAAATTTCGAGTATACATGAAATATATATAAACAACTTCGAGGGTATATATGAAATATGTGAAAAAATAAGATGCAAGTAAATAAATCTATTAAACACATTAAATGAAGTCTGAATACCAAAAAATTAAACAAATATGAAATCAATATATAATTAGAAAATCGGGAGGTGGTTTCAAAAATCAATATAAATAGAAGAAATAATAATTAAAAATTCCATGGGTGATTTCAAAAATTCATAAATAATAAGAAGAAATGATCATTAGAAAACAGAAAAATCGAAAATATTTCAAAAAAAAAACCCTCGAAAAAAGTAATTTTTAATAGCTAATTTTGGTATTTTTACGAAAAAAAACTCTGAAATATACGAAAAAACTAAAAAACTCTCGAAAAAATGTATTTTTTCTTTCCTTTTTTTACTTTTCATAATTAAAAAAAAAAACAAAATTTCGCGTAAACACAATCCTTGGTTGGGACTAGTGTGGGCTGCATACGAATGTCAAAAGTGAATAGTACCATTGTAAAAGATTGATGGGGTTAAACCAAAAAATGTTAATTTATATGATGGCTATAAAACTAATCGATGGGGAGCCTGCTACGGCATATACAAAAACGATTAGTCCACTGTTCTTGTGCAGCCTGTTAAATATCTGGTAGGTGGTAGCTCAGTTTGTTCCATACCAATAGATTAATCTACATTAGATGGTGTAGTTATTTAGATGGACCCTAACGAAATTAAGCCATTCTTGTACAACCCAGGCAAAGGTTTTATCGACATCTATAACGGCAATTGAAATGTCGGTGTCCTTAAAATGTTTCATACTTTACAATCTTCTGAAAACGTCCCCCTTTATTTCCTTTACAAAAATTCTAGGATGCCTGGCCCTATGCCTGATAGGTGCCAGGCACCGTTGATCTTGCCTGGAGATGGGTGTTACACCTATCCCGATGCAATATCAATGGTGCCTGGCCCTACCAAGCACAACACCAGGCACAGGGCCAGACATCGTAGTAGTGCTCTTTCCTTTATTTAGACTAATACTCATCTTAAATGCAGCAATGGTCCAAATCACTATAGGTATTTTTGTTAACAAATATTTAGATTTGGTTGAAATCTATGTTCGTTATCTCCATTTAAATAAATAATCCCATTATACTAGGTTCAATTTTACAAAATAACCACCTAAAACTGCGATATGACATTATACTCAAATATGATTTTGATCTTTGCAAGAGTGAACACAAATTCTATTACAGTTCCCCTCAAATATTAGTAAATTATATAGAAGTCTTAGACAATTATTTCATAACACTATCAGGTGTTTTCCATGGACGTTGTTCTTCCATTTTTTGAAAATTACACAAAGATCTTCAAGTGAAATTAGATACCATTTTACAGTTACATTTTTAGTGGTTTATGCTTAAAAAGATTAAAGGAAAAGCTAAGTGGACCACAAAAAAGGAGAATGTCACTTTTTAATAAAGCCCACATATTTTGATATTTGGCCTGAGCTTATGAATTGAGCTTTTTTAAAATCTATTTGGGTCATGACTTACAAATATCATTGAAGAAATTAAAATATACTATATTGCACTAATTTTTTTAATAATACTTAAATTATATTTTTCAATACTCGCAAAATTGGGGCGTAATTTGTCTAACTAAATTACATAATATATTTTTTAACCAAAGCAAATGTCAATAATAGGACATGAGGAAAACTAGGGGTGGGCATTTCGGACCAACAATCGGACCGATCGGGGCGGTTCGGATCGATTTTTTATTAATTATAAATTTTTCGGTTTTAAAACCCGGCCCGACCTAAAGTTTCTGGTCCGGTCCTCAGTTTCCCTTTCTGAAACCCGTCGGGTAACCGGCCCGACCCAGGTTAAATAGTTAAAAAGTAAAAAACCCTAAATAGCATTTACAATTACTGGTAAAGCTAATCGTTTCAACTTTCAACTTCAAGTCTCCTGCTTGTGGCGACTTCTCTCCTCCCTGCTATTGTGCGACTCTTCTTCTCCTCGGCTCGGCTACTTCTCTCGGACTTCTCCTCCTCGACTCCCTGTGTCATCTTCACTTCTCTTCACAAAGGTAATTCATCAAATCTGTTTAAACTTTACAAGTATAACTATAAACTGTAGTGTTCCTGCTTTAAAAGACTTCCTTCAAATCTTATTTCTTCATCAGCTATGGTGTAAGACTTAAGTGAGATGAATTGCTTTTGCCTTGTGTTGCTTTTGCATTTTAAATCATGATAAAAGAGAACTTTAACACAGTGAAGTTTTGTGACTCTGTTTTTCTGCAATACACATTTCTAAGACAAACTTCTTATATTCTGCAATACATATTAAAAAAGAACTTTAACACAGTGAATATGCATGGTAACTACTCATTTCTAAGACAAACTTCTTTTTATTCTTCATGCCTGTTAATCATACTCGAAATACACCTACTGCTACTAGTGAAGTCTGTGACAGTGTGACTCTGTTTTTCTGCAATACACAGCCAAAAAAAATCAACAGAAACAAGGGAAGCCATTTTGTTATATGTTGTACTTCATTGAATCAACCTTGATAAAATAATAATCGGCTACATGTAATGAAGATAAACATGTAATGAAGATGAAGCAGAGTGAGTTGTAATATCACCTCTCGTGTAACAAACATCTGATCGATGTCCGGTTCGATCACAACAAATGCTTCCATAAGGGACTGAGGAACAAACTGGGGTATCTACAATCAACACACCATGATCCCCAAATCTAAATGAATCTGCAAACACAAGCATATTAGTAAACATATTTACAGTTTATAAGAAAGTGTTGGTAAGTAAAGAGTGTGAAAAGGAAATAACAAAAAAAAGATAAAGAGGGAGAGACTTACAGAATGGGAGTAAGTGAGGGATGAAGAATAGGGTGGAGGAGACATACCATAACAAAACAACAAAAAACTATAGTCTCAAAATGAAAATGAAAATAATTATAATTTTCTATGATACATTCATTATATTAAGGACGGTCGGGCAATGAACAAATAGATCAATCACATAGCTACCTTCACAGTGTGCTTCTTCAACATTTGAAACACCAAATGTGAAGACCTTCAAAACACAACCTGAGATCCTTACCATGCAATGTTGGTAAACTAGACAAAAGAATAATACTTTTCTAACATTCATACTTCATTCATAGTCCATTTTGCCATGCACATGCATATTCATACTTCATTCATAGTTCATATTTACACGATGAACAACAGAAACAAGGGAAGCCCTTAACAAGAAACTCTGTGGTATTCTTCCAAATAATTGTTTGCCTTGTCTAGCTTCTTCTGTTATGTCAAATGATAAGAGACATGCTCTAAGTTGTGATCCACCATGTTTATATGGTAAGTCGGGCCATATCTTGTGCTCTAAGTCCCTGTTAGAAGGATTGCAGGAAAGTGAAAGTGTGAGTGAGTAGTGGCAATGGCAATGGGCTTGGGTTGGGGAGAGGTCCTAGCTAGGGTCATATCTTGTTTGGGTGTTAAGCACATGGAGCCTTTAGTACTTGCGTATTGACTAGGGTGTTTGCGTATTTTTCAGGTCATTAACTTATTATAAATAAGTCGATATTGGTGTTGTCGGTGACTAGGGAAAAATGAGGAAAAAAATGTCGTAAGTGTTTTTTTTCCCAACATTGTGCATTTTTATTGGATTATATTTTCGAGTTTATTAAATGTTTGTGAATAATAAATGACTATTATTGATGTGATTTAGGTTAAGCGCAAGGCGCTCAACCGTGGAAGGTGTTTCAACAACTCCAAGTTCATCACCATCACCACAAACTCAAGATACATCGTCATCTCAAGATGAACCATCTCAAAATGCACCACCTAGTCAAGAGAGATCATCATCTCAAAATCCACCTCCTACTAAAGCGGGAGGACTTCCCCCCTTCCTTCTACAACAAAAACATCGGAGGTATGAAGTCATTTTACTAAAACAACCATAGCGGGAAAAGGGAGAGAGCAATTTGTATGCATCACAAAAGTGATTTGGCATGCAATACTCAAGTAAATTGTACATCTAGCCTACTTAAACATTTACGTGTGTCTTGTCCAAAATCTTCTTTAAAAGTCGCAAGTAACCAAATTTCTTTTGATAATAAGGGCACCCCAGTTTCACACTCATTTAATAAGGAGACATGTAGAAGGAAGTGCGTAGAAATGCTTATTATTGATGAACTTCCTTTTAAGCATGTGGAATGGATAAGATTTAAGCGATTTATGAATGAGGCACAACCTAAGTTTGATCCACCATCTTGTAGAACCGTTGCTTGAGATGTGTGGTCTATTTTTCAAGAAGAAAATGTTAAGATGAAGAGTGTCATATCTTAAAAACAATCAAAGAGTTTCTCTCACCACCGACACTTGGACTTCAATCCAAAATGTTAATTATATGGCTATAACCGCTCATTTTATTGATGATGGTTGGAATGTGCATAAAAGAATTATTAATTTTTGTCAAATTATCAACCATTCTAGGGATGCTATTGGGAGACTTTTAGATAGGTGTTTGAGGGATTGGGGCATAGATAGGGTATTCACTATTACTCTTGATAATGCTAGTTCAAATGATGGTGTTGTTAGGCATATGAATAGGAAATTGAATGGGTGGAATACACTTTTGTTGAATGGAGAGCTTTTGCATATGAGGTGTGGTGCTCACATCATCAATTTGATTGTTTGTGAGGGATTGGTTGAGTTGCACACTTCTATTAAGAGTATTCGTAAGGCTTGCAAGTACACGAGGTCATCCCCCGCTAGGTTGAAGAGATTTAGGCAATGTTTAGCCATTGAGAAAATTGATAGCAAAAATCTTTTGCCGTTGGAGTGTAAAACTAGGTGGAATTCGACCTACTTATTGTTAGAAGCGGCTTTAAAAGTACAAAAGGCCTTTAAAAGGTTGGCGGAGGAGGATATAGACTTTGTTTCTTACTTTAGTTGTGGTGATGACCATTGTGAGAAACCAAGAAATAAAAAAAGAAGGGTTGAGGGAGGTGAGAAATAAAGAGTTGAAATCCCATGTGCCATGGATTGGTTGTATGCAAAGGCTTTTGTCAAGTTTTTGAAGAAGTTTTATGAGGCTACTTTGAAGTTTAGTTGTTACCAAAAGGTGACGGCCAATGCACCATTCCAAGAAATGTTCAAGATTGTGGAAGATTTAAAGTCCACAATGAGAAATGGTGATCCCTTTATGAAAAAGGTTGCAAGTTCCATGAAATTAAAGTTTGACAAGTATTGGGGAAGTATAAAAGATGTAAATCAAGTTATGCTTGTGGCGGTGGCTCTTGATCTTCGTTACAAACTTGACTACATTAATTACGGGTTAGAATTCTTAGTTGAAGATTCTTGGAAGACAAATGAGTTAACACTAGGGGTGGGAAATCTATTAATACGCTTGTATAGAGCGTATAAAAATGATAATCCAAATCAACCACATGCTTATTCAGAGGTTTCGGATGAGAATGGTGGCGTTGGAAATGAAGAAGCGAGTGATCCATTATTATATGGTTTTATAAAAAGAAGAAAAGAGAAGGATGTGGTTCATATTACAAATGAAGTTGATAAGTATTTGGCAGAGACATATGAAAATCCAAAGAATTTAGCATTTAATTTGCTAAAATGGTGGAAAGAGAATTCTTCAAGGTTTCCCATCATTTCTAAGGTTGCAAGGGACGTGTTTGTGGTTCTGGTTTCAAGTGTGGCTTCGGAAGCCGCCTTTAGCACCGGAAAAAGAGTTGTGGATCCTTTCCAGGCCTGTTTGACTCCTAAAACGGTGGAAGCTCTTATTTGCACCAATGACTGGCTTAAAGCCGATGTTTTTGACTTTTTTAAAGAGCTCACGGAGGATGAAATAGATTTCTACAACTCTTTGGAGAAAGGTAAGAAAATTTTATTCATTTTTTAATACTTTTAACTTTGTCAAAATATTTTCTCATGTATGCGTGTATGTTCTTGACTTGTAGAAATTGAAATATTGCAATTTGCGGAAGATATTACAACTACTAGTTCGGCTAATCCAGTCATCTAGATTGAGGTATGTTTAATAATTTAGCCACCAAGCATGTATTTTATTTTTTTACTTTATATTGCAACTTGCGGAAGATATTGCAACTTTATGTTCTTGTTGTTTATATTTTTCAGGCAAATCCTGTGCCTTATTGACATTGATTCCTGCTCGTCCAGCTGGGTCTAATGGTGGTATTTTAGAAAACTTTCAGTTCTTATGTAATAGGCTGAAATAGACTTTAATAGAGAAGTTTACTATTGATTAATTTACTATTGCATAATATTAATTTACTGTTGATTAATATGTTAATATGCAACCATACTAATTTATTGTTGATTAACTTATTGTTGCATACTATTAATTTACTATTGATTAATATGCAACCATATCTAAATGACTAAATGTGATATTCGTGTCTACTAGTGGGCTAGGCTTTATCAAATTCAGCATTACAATCAAAGCAAATTACTGGCTGAACTTTGGGCATTACAATCATAGCCACCATATTTAAATGTTGTGATTGTTACTTATTAATCTGTTGAGTGTTGACTAGGCTTTATCAAATTAAGCACTTTGGGCTTTATAAAATTCAGCACTTTGGGCTGAAATTTGAGCTTTATAAAATTCAATTTGGGCTGAACTTTGGACTTTATAAATTCAATTTGGATGTTGCTTTTAGGACCGAGACCGGTCCGAAATTCGGTTAACTGGGACCTCGGTCCGGTTTCGGGCCTCATAAATACGGGCTTAAATTTTTCGGGTCGATTTTCGATTTTTACATTTTGGGCCGGTTACCCGAACCTGCCCAGCCCTAAGGAAAAGCATATCCGAGTCGGATAATGTTCTTTTTTTTTTTTTTTTACCCATGTTGCCACTTGACGAAGTTATCACGTACACCCATAGTTACCAATATATTACGATAAATACCATATGTAAGCTCATCAATATGATATATTAATTTACTAAAGAATTTTCAATTGACAAAGTGGAGCTTCGGGTCCAAGAGCATGCTCAATGTTCATATGTGGATCCAATTCTAAACCAATCTCCAAGATCAACCCCTAATTCAAAATCATATGAGTTATAAGTGGACATACTTGATTTTATCTCCTTCTAAATTAAAATTATCTGAACTTTTTATCTTCTTTTTTGGTGTAAAACTTTCGTTTAATTGGAAGTTATTAGTTAAGCTAAATCGCGCAATATCTAAACCCAATCCAAATTCCTTATTAATTTAATGGGGTTCATACGTTCCCGTCTGAGGTTAAAACAGCCCTCTCAACCCAAAATACATAATAGGCTCAATGTCAACTTTTCGAGTCGATCATTATTCATACAAGAAGACACAGGTGATGCGATTGAGCAACAAAAAAAAAATTCAACACATCTTAATTAGCCAGCAAGAGAAAAATTAGGATCAGAATGGAGATTATTTTCAACAGTAATCTGTATTTATTAATCCATACATCAGCTACCACAAACTATTACACATAGAAGCACTACTACAAAAGTACAAATTACATACAACAATTATAACTAAACACAAAGATTCGACAAAAGAAAGCTTTGAATGCTGATCCATTCTCCATTTTCTCCTCTTACATTCCTGGATCAAATGAAAAAAAAAAATCTTAGGTCAACTCAAGAACATTATATATTTTCTTTCTTTCTCAATAAACAAAACAAAAATATGTAAAAGATCTAAAAAATCAAATAAAATGATCGTATATATATACCTGTCGATGTGCATGGTCTGATCATCACGATCGATCTAGTCGCTGTCGCTGCTGCTACTGTCATGGCCATGACCCTCCTTCTTCTTCTTCTTCTCCTTCTTCTTTTTCTTCTCACCATCCTTACCATCCTTGTGATGCTCACCACCCTCACCACCATGTATTTTATCCTTGATCTTCTCCACCATCCCCTCCTTATGTTCTCCTGATGGTCCATGTTTCTTCATTTCCTCCTGTCTCTTCTTCTCCTCAGCGAGCTTCTTCTCATCCTTGTTTCCTCCCATATGGAGTGTCTCCTCAATCTTGTGCATGATTCCAGCCATTTTTTTCACAAACTATGACAACAACAAGAAAGATTGAATGATATATTGAGAAAGATTTGTAAATATTGCAAAGCACCTTCACACCTATTTGTAGGTAAAAAAAAATAAATGAGAAACGACAAGTTATCCGAAATCAAAGTGGGGAATCACTTTCTTGTATGGTCCCAAAGAGATAAGGTTTTGATATTTGATTCTTTGTTCACATAGTTTTTTTTTGTTCACAATGCAATATAAACCTTTAGATGAAATTGAAATGAACTCGATGAAGGTTCAATGGTTCAGATTGACCAGACGGTGAACAGGATAAGATATTTTAATTCTGGAATTTGAGTTAATTACGGGAATGACCTTACTAATTTATCTACCGACATATTTTGAAGTTGACCCATCCAAAGGTAAATAGGAAAGAGGGACGTTGGTCCGTGTCTGTGTATATCAGCCGTGGGTTGATCGACAAGATCCGCTCCTCATGGGACCCAGGAAATTTATTAGTCCTTGTACACTTGGAGGCTACCTACAGGTTGAAATTGAATATTTGAAAACTTGAAATTTCGAGAAGCCAGAGAATATTTGACACCACATTTTCCAATGTCCTGCATCATCAAATTATTTTTTTCTCTACCCACATGCCACATCACACTCTTTTTTATTCTTTGTCCACCACTTTTTTTCCACGCTACCAAATTAAAACCTACCAAAAACTCTCCTCTCTCCTAAACTCATCTTCTTCCAATCCACTCGAGAGAGGCCCATTCCCAAAACCATCACTTTCTCCCTCATTTTCTCAATAGTTTTCTCTCGGAATCATCATCTTCCCATTCGTAGTTGCTCTCATTTAAATAAAATAAAAGTTATTATTCCAAAAAATAGAATATTATCCTTGACTTTGAATTAATTTATATACTCAATTGAGACCAATTATCAAACTCATCAAACATGAAAATTATACTACTCTTGATTATCTAATCAAAACAATTTGAATGAGCTAAAATGTGTTTTGAATTGAGTAAGTTATTGTCATTTTATTAAAAAAAAACTCAAATATGTTCAGCCAAAAAAACAGGGTATTGTCCCTGAATTTGAGCCAACTTATACCCTCAAGTGAGACCGATTATCAAGATTATCAAAACACAAACATTATATTACTTTGAGTTATCTAATCAATACAATTTAAATGAGTTAAAAATGTTATGAATTAAGCAAGTTATAATCATTTTACTAAAATCACTCAAATCTACTCAACAAAGAAAATATGGTACTATCCCTTACTTTAGGCCAATTTATACCCTCAATTGATATGGATTCTCAAGATTATCAAAACATAAACATTATAGTTTTATGAGTTATATAATCAACAAAATTTGAATGAGTTAAAAATGTTGTAAATTGAGCAAGTTATGGTCATTTTACCACAGTCAATCAAAATTGTCCAGCAAATACCATGTTGCCAAGGATCGTGTGAATGTAAGACTCCCATTTGCATGAAGTGCTGCGAATATAAGTTTCTCATTTGCATGATCCGCTTAGAGGGAGATTTTTCCGCTCGTAAGTATCGCTGTGAGGGCAAATTTTTTGCCCTCGCGTACCCTGCCGCGAATGGGGAACCCATCATCGCAGACGACATCGCGAGGGTGATGAAAAAAATAACAACAAGGGACATGGGTGGTGTAGCCGGCAATGACGTTCCGGCAAGATTGGGTGGGAGAGAGAGGGCAACGACTATGATAATGGCAAGGAAAAATAAGTCACTGCGATTCAAAAGCAGGGTTCTCGCCTAAATTTCATCGACATCCATTGCTTTTAGAACACAAAGTGTTTGTAGTGGAATGAGTTAACAGGTAAAAAAATTGTTTAATGGTATGGGATAGTAGAACATATGGTGTTAAAGAGCCATTACCTATCGAGAAACGTAGGAATGACAATTAGTGGTGGACCCAAAAATGTAGTTAAGAGGGGGCGAAATGTTAAAAGGTTATTGATCAGTAATACTAATAGTAAGCAGGGACTGTGATTTCATTTTTCGAGTTAATTTTGGTATCCTAATTTTTAAGAAAGTTTTTGAGAAATGGCGTAAAGGAAAAAATGTAAAAATTTCGAGGATATATGAAATATATATAAATTTCGAAGGCGTATGAAATATGTGAAAAAATAAGATGCAAGTAAATAAGTCACTGAATCTTATGGGGCCGGAGTACATACTTGATATGGGTAGAGAGTAAACCATCGAAGACCCATCTGCTACTGGGTATATGGGTACAGAGAGGGGCAAGACTGCTACCAATTAAGGAGTAAACCATTACAAAGGTTCAGATGGAGAAGACTGAGCATGATGGACTTCGAGATGGAGAAGACTGAGCTGGCTCATATCGATGGAGTTTGAGATGGGGAAGACAGAGTAGCTTGAGATCAATCAAATCAATGGAGTTCAATCGCAAGAAGCCTGAGCAGTTTGAGATCAATTGGATTAATGGAGTTTGATAGAAGACTATGGAAGAGGAAGAAAGACTCTAAATTATTGATGATTGCGTGAGGAAGAAGATCAAAATTTTGAAGAAAGACTCTCAATGGAGTTCAATCAAAGACTCAGTGAGAGAGAAATGAAATTTCGGTAAATTTATCGATTTTTCATAAAATTTTCGCAATCATTAAGAAAAAATTGCAAATAACCATTTTGTAGCATTTCTTTTCGGTTAGTTGAAATTGCAATAAATTCGCAAAATCACAATCCTTGATAGTAAGTATTATCCAAGGCGGAGCCAAGATTTTTCTTGTTTTAGGTTGATAATTTAATAACAAACTCCAAATAAAATCTACAACTGGATATAAAAATCAGAAAATATTAATTGAAATGTATTACTGTGCATTTATCTAATAAGTACAACTATAAAAAAAAATGTACAATTGCATTGTATATATCCAACTGAACCCCATAATCCTATTTTAAGCCATAAGGTCACTTCGTCGACAATCATAACAAAGACAAACGAGCGTAATAACTAGAATACATAATTAACATATACTATAATTAAGATAAGCTTGTAAGTTTAAACTAAAAAAATATGAGATGTGTGAACTTAATAATATCCTAATACAATTTTAAAGGAAAAATGGTTTTTACGAGCCAATTTAACTCTCATATTTTTATATGAGACAATTAATGATATATATTTTCGATGAGTTCTATAGTTATTATTTTACATATTTATTTCAAATAATTTTTGTTATTGTGTGTTTATATTATTTTTTGTTGTTGTTGGTTTTATACCACTTGCGAACAAACACATTTTTTTAATGTTTTCAATTAATTAGGCATTTGGAAATGTATAAAGGAAATACTAGGGACATGTAACAATAAGAGATAATAGTAATGTAAATGGCGTTATTGAAATATACCAAAAAATCTATTGCTCTAAGATGATAGAACATAGATCAATTAATAAAAAAGGTTAAACAACCAACCACCGAGTCAAAGAGGCATATATGGTAAAGCTTGTATAATGCTTTTAATGACCTAATTTTGTGTTATATATTAAAATCTTTGAAAATGCTAGATACATATTCAAATTATTTTGAAAGTTGGAAGGGGGTTTTGGGAGCTGCCACTTAGTCCCTTAGTAGGTCCGCCACTTATAGCAATGGGATGGATATGGGTTAGTAGGTCATATAAAACTTGGGTTTTTGTTTAATTTCCCACATTTTATCCAATTATTTGAATCTATTCACTTGCGTACATCTGGGATTCGCTGCATCCCTAGCTACTATTATGAAAAGATTGTGCTATCTTATATGAAAATATCTACTCTAACATTTGGTATCTATATCCATTATGATATTCCCTTGTGGTAGTTAACGTGACATTTTTTATTTGGTTACTATTTATTGATTTATTCAAAGGTATGTATGACTTTTGAAAAACTAATAAATGTGAGCTAATGAGAGATTGTCATATCAACTATCACCTGTGAATGTTGTAAGTAATGTAGATTCTAAATGTCATAGCAGACATGTATGATGGAAGAGTCACTCTATGCTGACATTAAGAAACTACATTTTGTCTTACAACCATTTCACATTCTCCCGGAACTCCTCCTTGCTTGTTCGGGTTTGATTGATAAGATAAACCCAAAAGGATGACAAGGAAGAAATCTAAAAACCAACTTGAATTTGTTACTAGATTAAGACAATTTAATTATAAGAAATTTTATAATTTAATTTGCTCCATTGCTAGTTTAAATACGTCCAAAGTTGAACCTATGAGACTTTGAAGCCACAACTATAGGTTTAATGTGACCTCGTAATTAGCTAGCTAATGAATTCAAAAGAAAGTTGTTCTATCTGTCGATTAATCAACTCAAGCTAAAAAGACCTTTTTCAATTAATATTTAACCAAGTGCTTCCCAATTATTCGGGGTTTCTCTTTTCAATAAATTTTTTTGAAAAAAAGTTTGTTAATTATTTGTAGTAACTCGATCATTGAAGAGTTTCTGAACCATAAATGATTAGCCTAGACTGTGATTTGATTATTTTTTACTTTTTATTTTTATATAAAAGAACATAAATTCTAGCTAGTCTGAGAAATCAGCCTGGTTTCCCTACTTTGGAGGGGAAGGGGCAAAAATATAATTTTGCCCCCCTCTTTAAACACACACTTCAAAAAGGTGTTTAAAGAGGGAAATAAAAATGTATTTTCGCCTCCAAACGAAAAATCAGGCTGGTTTTTCAAGCCAACTAGAAGTGATGATAAAAGAGTGTCTTAAATTAAATGTTTTTTTTTATAAGTTTGACACTTATTAGTTTATATCTATTAGATTTTGACCATCGTTTTGAAAATTAATTGAGTCTAACACTCATTTTCTAACGAAACTGTTAAGTCCACGTCATAGACTGAATTTTTTTTTGACCATTTTACCCTTACCTCAATGTCCCCCTCTTTTCTTGATATGCTACTCACGAAGCCGTCTAATTGTCGAGGGAACCAGCGAGGAAACCAGCAGGGGGGAGCGGGTGGGGTGAAAACCGTTCATCTTTTTTTGGGATATGCACTTGACTTTTCAACACACGCATCCCAAAAATTTAAACGCGCATCCCGGAGGATGGACGGCTCCCACCCCCTGTGGGGTCCCTCGCTGGTTCCCTCGACAATTAGAATTTTTCCCTACTCACAATGGCATTGAAATCCCATACTTTCTCCCAAAACCCCACCTCAAATTATCCAATCATCATCCCTTCCCCTCACTAACCCCTCCTCCTCTACAGACCAGAGAAGGGGTGATGATCTGTGCTGTGGCGGTGGGAGAGATATGGCAAGCGAAAGGACGTCGAGATGAAGGATGCTCGTTTGTTGCGGCGGCGAGACTGTCGGTGAGGCGAGATCGGTGGTGTCGGCATGGAATTTGTAAGAACCCCATCACTGCAAAAGAAACTAAACTGAGGAAAAGTTGGTAAGAAGAAACCTGAACCCCGCGAATGTACTCTGATTTTGATGGTGATGGAGATGTTGTGTGGGTGTTGATGTTCTGGGTCAAAACCACTATGGGTTGGTTTTGTTGGTGAATCGCGACGAACATGTTCTTCCTCGGGATACTGGTGGTTGTGGAGGTGATTGAACCGATTGGGACGATTGCGATCGCGGTGTTTGACGTTGCGGGTATGTGGTTTTGTTGATATTGGAAGCCTGGGTGGTGGTGAAGAGGAAAGGGGCCAAGAGGGATAGGAGGAGTTTGTGGTGGTAGATATTGCGGTCATGGTGGTGTGGGGTTGGTCGTCGAGGTGGTGGTGGAAGGGTGAGTGGGGTTCCATTGGAGGAGGAGGTGGTGGTGGTGACTTCTGGTGGCGGAGGAAGGGAGGAGAGGAGGCTCTAAGATTCTTTGTTGACAAAAACACAACGAATTTAGATGCTAAGAACTGGCTGTATGATTGTTTTTTTTTTTTTTTTTTAAGGCGAGTTGGGGTTTTAAGGATTTCATGACCTATCAATTGGGTGACCGAGAGGTTAATACTCATTAGAAATTAATTATGCCGCAGGTGAGATTCGAAGTTAGGACTGAGAGACAAACCCACACAGCCCTAACTACTAGGCCATAATACCATTGGCAGATGTAGGTTGGTTTAACCCAAGATAAAGGCAAAATGGTAAAAAGAATTCGGTCAATGATGTGGACTTCACGGTTATGTTAGAAATGAGTGTTAAAATCAAATAATTTTCAAAACAAGAATCACTCTTATAGGTGTAAATTAATGAATGTCGAACTAAAAAAAAAATTATATTAAATAATCTGCTTGGCTGGTGCATTTGATATGATGTTGATAAACATGTTTCTTTCAGAGCTATGATGGGCAATTTTGTGGTATATGACCAAAATCCAACATCTCAAAACAAAGATGAAGATGTCGCATGACTAATGAATGTATAAGAAGGTTGTGTAAACTGATTTAAAACAAATAATTACGGTCCATCTAGGCCAATTATAAAAATTTGAAATTTCAAATGTCACAAGCTTTTAATATAAAAGTTCTTACGAAAATTCTAGGGGTCGAGGGAGGGAACGAGTGAAAGGGGTGAGGGATGGATGGAAGTCACCAATTCGCCTCGAGATGAGCGACATAACAAACTTATGGTCAAATTAACCAGATTCCTACAACATTTGTTGCTGAAAATGAAGATGAATAGGAAAACAATGTGAATAATGTAACAAAACTCAAAACCAGCCCAAAACCATCACATGTTGTTCATCGTCATATCTAAATTCCCATTAAATCAGAAATCCATGTTAAACAATGCTAAACTAGACTCCCCTGAAATCCTAAGCATCCATTAGCTGCGTATATATGAAACGCTAAAACTGTAATGCATATAAAAGAAAGTTCTTGAGTCTGATTAATTACTCAACTCAAGCTAAAGAGATTTGATCAATTACTAATGGTCATCATTAACCACATACATTACAAATCTTCGGGGTTGAATTTCCAATAAATTAAGTTTGTTAATCATTTATACCAACCTATTCATTGACGAGTCTTTAGAACCCTAAAAGAAATTAACCAAAATTATGATTTGATTTACCTTTTCTTTTTTCCTTCTTATTTTTCTATCAAAGAAACAAGGTACCCTAATATAAATAATTGCATGCCTGTGCCTACGACGTTGGACACTTCTAAAGTGTTCATTGCTATAATCAACATTTTCAATGATACATGTATAAAAACCGGATGTCTCAAGACACAAATGAATGAAAATATTGCATATATAATTATTAATTGAGAATGTTGCACAATTGTAGAAGGGAAATAGGCGAGTGATGGTCCATCTAGGCCAATTTTACAAATTTGAAACTTTGCAAGTCACAATTTTCGTTTTTTAATTTTATTAAAAATATTTTAATCTAGAAATTGTTAAGAAACACATGCTTAAAAAATACAAAAGAAACTTCAAAGCAAGAGACGAAAGAAATCAAAATAAAAGAACTCGAGTTTTTTTTTTTGGCTTGATTAAATATGGTTTTTTTTCTTTTTTATCAGTTGATTAAACACGGTTGAATTTTAAGAAAGTATATAATTTCATTTGCTCCGTGAATAGTCTAAATAGGGTCTGGGGTTGAACCAACTACAAGAAAATTGGCCTTTTACGACATTGCAAGAATGTTATGAAAGATGTACCATAACATTTAGTGCAAGTTATAGTAGCCCATGTTATCTTTTTGACATTGCACTATGAAAATGCTATCCCAACATAGCATTTGTGAATGCTATCCCAACATAGCATTTGTGAATGTCATGTTTATATAATCTAACATAACATTTGTGAATGCTATATAATGCAATTCCAACATAACATTTGTGAATGTCATGACATTTTAAAATGCTATGACACGATAGTCATCTAAATAAATGAATATTAATAATTAACTAACTAACAATAATATACATACATAAATAAATAATCATGTTAATAACAATAATTTTATAAATTTGAAATGAAAATAAAACTATAATTATTTTATTCAATTGACTAAAATCAAACAACAATACCAACAAGTCAAGGGCATAAAAATGCCCCACCTCCAAATATACAACAATGTGAAGTATAAGATCATAATCAATATACATAAAATCAATACAACCTACGAGGCATGGGCATAAAGTTTCCTCATCAATTCGACAACATAATTTACAAACTTCGCCCAATTAAAAAAGTTACTTCAATTGCCTACAACTGCTTATTCAACGAGAGACGAACAACGTTTTCTTCGTTTGAGATATTTGAATCGAAATCTAGTTGTTTCTAGCCATTGGTTTGCAAAGAGTGATTTTGGTACCCCTTGCAAGGACTTCATTGATGATGTCCCTTGTGATAGTGAAAGACCCACCAGCTTGGGATTCCCAAGATTCCCACACACACTGCTCATCATCATTATGCTTGGAGGTGACAATCACCTTCTCAGCAACAAGATATGCAGAGTAAAACCCAACACCAAACTGTCCGATAATGCTAACATCAGCACCAACTGCCAAAGCCTCCATGAACTCCTTGGTGCCAGACCTAGAAATGGTACCAAGATTGTTCACCAAATTTGTAAAACCACAAGCAGAAATGTAAGAAAACTTATTAATTAGGTCATTTCATCACAACCATGCATGGTTATAGCAACATATATATGACATTCAAGGGTTGTGCAAAACTAACCACCAGTGTTCTAAAAATCGCTAGGCGTTGGGCGGGCGGCGAGCAAGTGCCTAGCGCCCAGGGGCGTAGGCGGTATTAGGTTTTGTATTATAACTTTAATAATTTACAAAAGTTAAACATAATACCTTATCAATTACATCCAATTTAATGCCAATATACATATGCAAAATTTAAAAACATGAAAAATTAACAATCATGAACAAAATTTATTAAAACTCAAATGACTGAAGTTGGTCATGATGGGTACTTTATATAAAATTGAATTTGTGGACAAATATCCAAATCTACTCTTTTATTTTTCTTCAAATTGCATGAATAACCTCAGTCATGTTTGATAAAATCTACATTAGTAAAATTGGTACCGGCAGATCCTTTGAGAATTCCATTAAGTAATCATCATTTGCTACATTTAGACATATACTGAATAAAAAACAATTAAATAGTTTATTTCTAAAAAAGAGGAAAGAAAAATAAAATAAGAACACAATCAACCTTATTAAAAAATAAAAAAAAATAAAAAAATAAAAATCGCCCAAACCGCCTAGACCCCGCCGAGACAGCCTAGAGGCCACCCAGACCCGCCTAGACCCGCTCAGACTACCCAGAACCGCCCAGACTGCCCACCCAGCCATTAATCTGGCCGGTTTTCCACCTTCTAGCGCCTAGGCGGCCGCCTAAGCCGATTTTTAAAACACTGCTAACCACACATGGTTGTTCAAAAGATCAAGTGGAGCAAAAAGATGGTCTAAGAAAAATCAACCTGTACCTAAATCTTAGTCTCAAGACACGCGTCAAACAATTGGAATGAATAAGTATGTGACTAGACTATGGCTTAAAATTTGCAAAAAAAAGGTCGAATTGGTGTAAACCTACAACATACAAGCACAACCTAGACGTCCCTAATCATGCTTTTCTCTCACTCCCCTGAGAAAAACACAAAACAGAATAAATGGAACTTCAGTTCAAATTGAACTGTACGATACAGAATAGAGGGGAAAAAACAACTAGAAAGAGCCAAGCACACAAGTTGGTGTTAGCATTTTTATATGGAATGCTATGTACAACCAACTATGTGATAGCATTCACTAGTAATGCCATCAAAAAATTGCTATTATATACTATTTTTTATTGTAGTGATCCCATCTGATTCTGTGCATCAAATTTTTGGAGGAGGCTTGTATAATTAAGTTTGTAACTCATTTGTACAAACTTATTTTGAAGGCTACATGACTGGCCCTAACCAAATATTTTTCAATACTCAAATCTTTTTCAATACTCAAAAGCTTGTGAGTGTCAAATTGGCGACCTCTTATGGAGAGAGTGGATGCCCGTCCAACTAAGCTACAATCGATGGACAACAAACTTATCCATTGACGAGCTTTTAAAACCCTAAAGATGATGATTTGGTTATTCTTTTCTTCTTCCATTCATATTTTTGTTTTTTAATAAAAGAAACAATGTGCCTAGCTTGAAAGAAATAATTGCTTGGCAGTGCATATGATGTTGAAGCAATGCATTAATATACATTTTAGTAGTATATGGCACAAATTGGTATAAAGAAAATAGGCAAATTATGCCCCATCTAGGCCAGTTATAAAATTTGAAACTTTGCACATCACAAACTTTTTTCATCTAGACAAATTTTAACAAATTCGTGCTCAAGTACCGGTCCAGTACCTTTGCGTTGAGATAAACATGCATAAGGAATACACTTATAAATTATAAAGCTTGAAATGAAGATGAATTGAAAAAAATATAAATTATATTGCATAATGAAGTGTATTACAAATCTTAGTACAAATATGGAAACAACCATGGTTAATCTTGCCAATAGGGGTACTAGCTCGGATGGTAGATTTGTGGCGGATGACATCACAAGCCCAAAGTCAAACCTTGTTTCAGCATTTGGGTGGAAGGGTTAAGAAAAAAAAAATTGGTTAATCTTCATTATATCTGAATTCCAATGAAATCAGAAATCCACATTCAATAATGCTAATCCAATTACGAGATATATAACTTAGATGCCCATGAAATCCTAAAAATCCTTGTAGTTTTACTCTTATATTTATTCACATTCTTCTCATTATTTCAACAAAGTTTCGTGGGATGTTTTCCCCCTTAGTTTCAAAACCTTCTATCTGTTGATAGAAATTTGAGAGTGCAATTTTCTTAATCATGCATGTTGGCCGACTGGGTTAGCACTTAATCTAGGAAATGCCTCAAATTTTAGGTCTAGGAAACATTATGTGCTTATAAGGTATAACCCTTATTTTAGAAAATATGATTTTAGTGATAATTGATATAGATTTCATTATTAGAAAATCTTTTCATATAAAATAATGAGTTGTAAGTTTTTGCATTGATGGTAATGAATAGACTTCATCAGTGTGGAATCCATTGGTATAGATTTTTTGGCATTAATGGATAAAGATTTATGGGTGGATATAGATTATGGCTGGTATATGGCTAACAACTCATCATCATTTCCTTTGTAAATTCCTAAAATATTCTATAAATTCATTGTCTCAAGACACAATTGCAGCGCCATTTCACTATATATATATATTGCCTCTCTTTAATTTTCTTGTTTGAATGTGAACTTTCAATTTCACAATGGTCTAAAATCATACAAAGATTCTATACAGCCTGGGTTTCACGCCTGGGAGGCTGCCTGGACCCTCCTGAGCACGTGCGCTTGGGAGGGTCTGAGGCACGTGCGCTCCAAATTTTGAATCCAAAGAGTGAAAGTTTTTGGCTCCAAAAGACCAATTTCACCCATAAAATCCATCTGCCACTCTCCCTTCTTCCCTCAATCCCCACAATTTCTTCATTCAATTTCTTTTCTCCCTTTGCAGTCTCTCTTCTTCACTTGCTTTTCACTCTGAACTCTCTCTCTGTTTCTCTCTCTGACACACACTCACTCTCTGAACCTCTAGAAACACAAACTTTGCTCAATCAATCGATTGATTGGGCTAAAATTAAGGTTCGATTTACTGACTCTTCGAAGTTTATGAAGAGAACTCTCACTACATTTCCTTGTTGGACTAAAGCTTGAGAGGGTATTTACGGTTTTGAATTTGGATTCTGGGTTTTCAAGGGTTTAGCTTTCTATGGAGAGAAAACAGGGTTTTCGAGAAGACGTAGTGTGAGCCCTCTTCCCCTGTCTGGCGGAGCCACTTCCCCTGTGACGATGCAGGGCATAGGCAGGATGGAAGTGGTAGTTGGCTGGGCCGGTGCAGAGTTCACCTCTGGGACACTTGCAGCTCGCTGCATGTCGAAAACAATATGTTCCACTGTACCCTTGCCTGTATCATTGCATGTCGCACCTTGCGACGCTGCCACAGGATGATGATGAGATATACTTTTAATATTGTTGGTATGCATGTCGTCGAAGCGACTACTCTTCACCCCTGAATTTACTTCATCTTTATGTGTTGACAGTTGTTCTTGATTTCCGGTAACCTGAGCAATCTCCGCAATCGTATACCCCGCCTCAAGTAGGCATTCCTCCGTAGAATCTGGATCGTGCTCGGCAATGTCATGTTCCTGCTGCTCACTCTCCCCCGACGAAAGGTTCCGTAAGCGACTCAAATTTGTTTGACAACACCACCTTAACCAGATCCATGGCCGTCGGCCTCTTCTCCCCAATTTCCTCATTAATTTCCACTCCCTAGCTATTCTTGGCTCCACTCGGACCCACTGAGGGGTTGGGATGCTTAGCTTTGTTGAGAACGGGTACATATTGCTGCTTGATAGTGTGAGACTCAATCTTTGGCTTGGCCACCTTTTCTGCTTTGCCTAAATCAACGGCTTTCCCTCCGCCCTTAAGACCTATCTTTTTTCTACAAAACTCCTCTTGGTGCCCTATCAAGGAACAAAAATCACAGTATTTGAAGCCTGGATATTCTATCTTCTGCCAGAAACCCCTATTATTGGCCCTGTCAATCCAAACTGTAGTTGGTAATTTCTCCGCCAAAGTCATCTCCACGCAAACACGGGCAAAGCCCGGACGTGACAGGCATCGAGTATGATCATCCATTCGCAAAAAATCACCAAAGGAATTCACAATTGCTTTTAAAATAGGAGGGTGAAATAAATGCAAAGGTAAGTTAGGTAACTCTACCCATAAAGGTACTGAGATTGGATCTTCCTTCAAACTGAAACCATCATGCCAACGGAAGGCCTTAAAACGAACTCCCCGAATCAGAAAAGAATCCCTCGACAGAACTTTCTTTGCTTCCACCTCAGATTGAAGTCGGACCAACACGTGCCGTTGGTTGAGTAAACCAAGCGAAAAATTGCCCAAAATTCCCCAAGTTCTGTGAATCGAGTCTCGGATGTCTGCCAAGGTAGGTCGGTAACTGGAGACTTTAAGAACAATCACATGTTTTTCCATGAAAGCTTCTCCCCGTACTTCATCCGTTGCCGTGATTCCGATGGCTGGTGCCCCCTCCTTACAGAAACGAGTTCCTTCGACCGGGGTTTCCGCAGTATCGGCAACCAAAATTTTACCCAAAATCTGGGCGAAAGAGGGCTTAGGATCATCCGTTGCTTCCCCATGTCCAGGACCCGAGGGGTGGGGGATGTCGGCTGAGGGCACTGACATCACATCAAGAAGAGTGGCTGTGTCGTAACGGCGATGTGTGTCGGATCCGTGTGGCGGTTGTATCGCTGCAATGTGTCGGATCCGAAAGGCGGCGGCTATAGCGTGGTTGCTAATAGAACCGGTCACAAACCAAGCAGGTTGTGTATCGGCAATGTACCGGAATAGTCCGCCTGTGTGCTTGGACCGTGTCGGATCAGTTAGCCTGTAGGTGGCGCGCGACTCCGAGTGGCCAGAGGCCGGCCAAAAGTGGTGGAAAGCCTAGGGTAAGCCAAGCCGTTTCAACAAGCAAAGGACAGGATTGAATCCCAGAGTCTTGGAACGGTCAGGATTTAAAGATCTTAAAAATTGGAAAAAAATTCCTAGAATGCCCTTCAGAATCGCCTCATCTTCCTCGTGTGTATGCATTTGAAATTGCATTGGAAATTATACTCTAAATATTAGTGTTGGCTTGAATAGTTTATAAAAATTTGACAATTCACACATCACAAACTTTTAATCTAAAATTGGTCAACAAATTCATACTCAAGTTAACCAGATACTAATGCGTGTCAGTAACAGTTTTGAAAAAGAAAAGATGCATACGTGATAAGAGTATAAAACGTAGTTTGAAAGTCGAAATGGAGATGAAAAATTAGGAAAAATGTGTGATGAAGCATGTAATAAATCCCAGTATTATCCCAAAAACCATTATGGCTTAATAAACATATTTGGATTATTGTGAAATAAGAAATCCACGCTAAACAATTAACTAACTAATAGAATTGATGCCAATAAATCCTAAGCATCCATAAGCCACGTATAGATGACATGTTATAGGTTACTAACGTGACCTTGTAAGAAAGCAATGCGATCTCTCGAAATATTTTCTATTTTGAAGTTAACGAAATCTCTTTTGAAATTAAAAATATGTGAAAATTTTCTTGAGAAAGGAATAAATATTTTAATCCTCCTATAATTTAACATGCAACAAGATTATTTTAGCATCAACAGTTTGTTATGTAAATGATTCTTATGTAATATGTAGTCCGTATGATACTACGAATCATGTGAGACATTTTATTTAGTATTTAAGAATTTAAAATGTATAACTTATATTGTGAAATGTGAAATCACAATAAGAGTTTTTACATTTTTCGACACAAAACAAAATATAAGGAGATCAAAATTAAGTTGGAAAATAGAAATCACAATCCTTGCTTGTAATATATTGTATCCAAAAGAATGGTTATGATTCTGCTGATTAATTACTCAATTTTAGTTAAAGTGGCTTGTTAAATTAGTTCTTACCATTTACCACGTACGTCCCAAATCTTCAGAAAGTTTGTTAGTTATTTGAGCTAACCCGATCATTGACGAGTTTTTTTAACCCTAAATGAATTAGCCTAGCAAGATATGATTTGATTTGATTTTTTTTTTCTATAAAGCAAACTAACATCGTGCCTTTAAATAAAATTAAAATTAAAATTAAAATTAAAGGCATTGCAATGTTGAAACTTCACACCTCACAAACTTTTAATCTAAACATTTTTTTAACAAACTCATGTTTAAGTCGAGTACCTATGCGTTGACATACATATGTATAGAGAATATACTTATAAAATTTAATTTAAAAGTTGGAAATGAAGATGAATTGAAATTTTTTTTTTTATATTTGCATACTGAAGTGTGTAACAAATCATAATACCGGTCTAAAAACAAACCATTATTAATCTTGTGGATGGGATACTTGCTCAGCTAGTTGACTAGTGGCAAATGGTATCACTAGTCCATGGTTTGAACTTTGGCAGAGGCATTTGTGTTGGGAAGGTTAAGGAAAAAAAATGGTTAATCTTCACCGTATCTAAATTCCAATGAAATAAGTCAACATTCAACAATGCTATACAAATTTCGAGATAATTTAGATGCCCATGAACTCCTAAACATCCTATAGTTTTAATTTTACATTCTTCTCATTATTTCGACAAAATTTCGTGGTTTTTTTCCCTTAGTTTCACAATATCTGTTGATAGAAATTTGAGCGTAAAATTTCTTAATCATGCATATTGTCCCACATGGTTATCACTTATTCTAGGAAATGGCACAAATTTATGGTTTTGGAAACGTTATGTGCCGATATGGTATAATCCTTAATTTAGAACATACGATTTGTAGTGATAATGTATATAGATTTCCATATTAGAAAATATTTTCATATAAAATTATGAGTTGTATGTTTGCATTGATGGTAATGGATAGACTTCATGACTGTAAAATCTATTGGTAAAGATTTTTTGGAATTATGGATAAAGATTTGTGGGTGGATAAAGATTATGGCTGGTATATGGCTAAAACCTCATCATCCTCTCCTCTATAAATTCCTAACAAATTCTATAAATTCATTGTTCTCAAGACACAATTGCAGTGTCATTTCACTTTTTATATCTTTGTTGCCTCTCTTTAATTTTCTTGGGCTGAATGTGAACTTCCAATTTCACAAAGGTCTAAAGTCATAGCATGCATCAACAAAAGGTGAAGTCAGAAAAACAATTTGTTGTAAAAACCAAGTTTTTGAGGATTGCATTTGAATCAAACGACTTGTTGAAATCGTTCCATAAAGCAAATATGATGGTACTTGGAGAAAGAATACTCGGATTGCATCTAGTTCAAAAGTGTTACTCATCACACAATAACCCCTGCAATTTTGTTGGTCACTTTTTATGTTTGGTTTGTGGAACGATTTTAATAAGTCATTAATCATGCCATCTGACACATTCCTTTCGAAGCATCATACTTGGTGATTTTTGGCCAACCTTGCAGAGCAACAACAAAGGGGGAGGGACTTGATTCCTTTTCAGGATGTATAGTGACGCATTTTGATATGAAGAAACTGTTGAACTTGTTCAAATATTATCAAATATTGTCCCTTACTAACCCCTTCCATGTAACTTGCAATCGTTTCTAGGTTACAAAGAAATGAGTGTGTCTGGAGGCATGATGAAAGATTTCAGGAGGTCATTAATCATGCCTCCTAATACATTCCTTTCGAAGGAACATATCCTTGGTGATTCTGAATCAACCTTGTGGAGTAACAACTACAACGATGGAGGAACGCGATTCCTATCCAGGATGGTGACGCAATTTGATATAATGTAACTGTTGAGCTTGTTACAAAAATTATCAAATATTGTCCTCAATAACCCCTTCCATGTAAACTTGCAATCTTTTTAGGTTACTTAGAATTGAATGTGTCTAGAGGCATGATAAAAATTTCAAGAGGTCATTAATCAAGCCACCCGACATACTCCTCTAAGCAATATATACTTTGTGAGTTTTTGCAAACCTTGTGAGGCAACAACAACAACATTGGAGGGACTTGAGTCTTATATATGCAGTATGGGTTTGAGTTACATAGCACTGAAGATGATGGCTTATCATGGCTAATTCTACCTAAATTAATTTGTCGATTCTTTTTGTTGACTCACTTTTGATACGAAGAATTTGTTGATCTCGTATCAATTTTTTGTCGAAGTTTAAATTGTCATCATTAATCAAATAGAAAAAAAAAATTAGTTTACAAACATCTTTGACCAAATTGTACCTTCATTGATGTAGTTCTATTAGCATTTACATGTAGAAGTTAATTAAACAACTCCCATTTATGAAAAAAACAATCAATCTCTTAATTAAACATTTAAGTATGCTTTTTATATAATTCACAAACCCTTGTAGAAGAGATTGAGATTCTTAACCTTAATTTATAGATTTAAAATCTTTTGGTAGGAACCTTAACGTAGACAAAGATAACATTACATGTTAATTATGTCAATTGAATTTCTCCCACTCATGTCTTTTAGATCAAAATCTTCTTGTTTGAGGAGATTTTGAGTTGCAAACATAAAAGAGTTTTATTTAACTATTAATTTTATGAAGATGGTTTATTCGAGTTTCATCTCCTCATTCTGACAAGTGATTATGGGCATGATGTATCTAAATTATTCATAATTAAACTTCTTTAAATCTTGATTTTAGTAAATAGAAAACAAAAAAGAAACTCACATGGAAAACTAGTTTTAGTTAAAATATTTTTCATTAATTGGTGGTATTCAGATTGTGATACCTAATTTGATTTAAATTAGGCACCCGTTTTAGTAAAAGCAATCCCATCGACAAACTTAAATGAAGGACAGGTAAATATATATTGAATGAGTGGGTTGATTAAAGCCAATAGGAAGAAATAATATCATCTACCACATGTGTAAGCATTTGAAATTGCAGTGGAAATTATACTCTAAATATTAGTGTTGGCTTAAATAGTTTATAAAAATTTGACAATTCACACATCACAAACTTTTAATCTAAAATTTGTTAACAAACTCATACTCAAGTTAACCAGATACTAATGTAACAATTTTGAAAAAGAAAATATGCATACGGGATAAGAGAATAAAACGTAGTTTGAAGGTCGAAATGGAGATGAAAAATTAGGCAAAATGTGTGACGAAGCATGTAATAAATCCCAGTATTAGCCCAAAAACCATTATGGCTTAATAAACATATTTGGATTATTGTGAAATAAGAAATCCACGCTAAACAATTAACTAACTAACAAATTTGATGCCTATAAATCCTAAGCATCCATAAGCCGCGTATAGATGACATGTTATAGGTTACTAACGTGACCTTGTAAGAAAGCAATGCGATCTCTCGAAATATTTTCTATTTTGAAGTTACCGAAATCCCTTTTGAAATTCAAAATATGTCAAAATTTTCTTGAGAAAGGAATAAATATTTTAATCCTCCTATATTTTAACATGCAACAAGATTATTTTAGCATCAATAGTTTATTATGTAAATGATTCTTATGTAATATGTAGTCTGTATGATACTACGAATCATGTGAGACATTTTATTTAGTATTTAAGAATTTTAAATGTATAACTTATATTGTTAAATGTCAAATCACAATCAGAGTTTTTACATTTTTCTACACAAAACGAAATATAAGGTGACCAAAATTAAGTTGGAAAAAAGAAATCACAATCCTTGCTTGTAAGTAGCTATATATTGTATCCAAAAGAATGGTTATGATTCTTCTGATTAATTACTCAATTCTAGTTAAAGTGGCTTGTTAAATTAGATCTTACCATTTACCACGTACATCACAAATCTTCAGAAAGTTTGTTAGTTATTTGAACTAACCCGATCATTGACGAGTTTTTTTAACCCTAAATGAATTAGCCTAGCAAGATATGATTTGACTTTTTTTATTTTTTTGTTTTCTATAAAGCAAACTAACAACGTGCCTTTAAATAAAAATAAAAATAAAATTAAAATTAAAGGCAGTGCCATGTTGAAACTTCACACCTCACAAACTTTTAATCTATTTTTTAACAAACTCATGTTTAAGTCGAGTATACCTATGCGTTGACATACATATGTATAGAGAATATACTTATAAAATTTAATTTAAAAGTCGGAAATAAAGATGAATTGAATTTTTTTTTTTATTTGCATACTGAAGTGTGTAACAAATCATAATACCGGTCTAAAAACAACCATTATTAATCTTGTGGATGGGATACTTGATCAGCTAGTTGACTAGTGGCAAATGGTATCACTAGTCCATGGTTTGAACTTTGGAAGAGGCATTTGTGTTGGGGAGGTTAAGGGAAAAAAATGGTCAATCTTCACTGTATCTAAATTCCAATGAAATAAGTCCACATTCAACAATGCTATACAAATTTCGTGATAATGTATATAGATTTCATTATTAGAAAATCTTTTCATATAAAATTATGAGTTGTATGTTTGCATTGATGGTAATGGATAGACTAAATGAATGTAAAATCCATTGGTAAAGATTTTTTGGCATTAATGGATAAAGATTTGTGGGTGGATAAAGATTATGGCTGGTATATGGCTAACAACTCATCATCCTTTCCTCTATAAATTCCTAACAAATTCTATAAATTCATTGTTCATAAGACACAATTGCAGTGTCATTTGACTTTTTATATCTTTGTTGCCTCTCTGTAATTTTCTTGAGCTGAATGTGAACTTTCAATTTCATAAAGGTCTAAAGTCACAGCATGCATCAACAAAAGGTCAAGTCAGAAATAACAATTTGTTGTAAAAACCAAGTTTTTGAGGATTGCATTTGAATCAAATGACTTGTTGAAATCGTTCCATAAAGCAAATATGATGGTACTTGGAGAAAGAATACTAGGATTGCATCTAGTTCAAAAGTGTTACTCATCACAGTAACCCCTGCAACTTTGTTGGTCACTTTTCATGTTTGCTTTGTGGAACAATTTTAATAAGTCGTTAATCATGCTATCTGACACATTCCTTTCGAAGCATCATACTTGGTGATTTTTGGCCAACCTTGTGGAGCAACAACAAAGGCGGAGGGACTTGATTCCATTTCAGGATGTAAGGGGATGCATTTTGATATGAAGAAACTGTTGAACTTGTTCAAATATTATCCCTTACTAACCCCTTCCATGTAACTTACAATCGTTTCTAGGTTACAAAGAAATGAGTGTGTCTGGAGGCATGATGAAAGATTTCAGGAGGTCATTAATCATGCCTCCTAATACATTCCTTTCGAAACAACATATCCTTGGCGATTCTGAATCAACCTTGTGGAGTAACAACTACAACGATGGAGGAAATCGATTCCTATCCAGGATGGTGCGCAATTTGATATAATGTAACTGTTGAGCTTGTTACAAAAATTATCAAATATTTTCGTCAATAACCCCTTCCATGTAAACTTGCGATCTTTTTAGGTTACTTAGAATTGAATGTGTCTAGAGGCATGATAAAAATTTCAAGGGTCATTAATCAAGCCACCCGACATACTCCTCTGAGCAATATATACTTGGTGAGTTTTTGTAAACCTTGTGAGGCAACAACAACAACATTGGAGGGACTTGAGTCCTATATATGCAGTATGGGGTTGAGTTACATAGCACGTAAGATGATGGCTTATCATGGCTAATTCTACCTAAATTAATTTGTCGATTCTTTTTGTTGACTCACTTTTTATATGAAGAATTTGTTAATCTCGTATCAATTTTTTGTCGAAGTTGAAATTTTCATCATTAATCAAATAGAAAAAAAAAAAAATTAGTATACAAACATCTTTGAACAAATTGTACCTTCATTGATATAGTTCTATAAGCATTTACATGTAGAATTTAATTAAACTACTCCCATTTATGAAAAAAAAAACAATCAATCTCTTAATTAAACATTTAAGCATGTTTTTTATATAATTCACAAACCCTTGTAGAAGAGATTGAGATTCTTAACCTTAATTTATAGATTTAAAATCTTTTGGTAGGTACCTTAACGTAGACAAAGATAACATTACATGTTAATTATGTCAATTGAATTTCTCCCACTCATGTCTTTTAGCTCAAAATCTTCTTCTTTGAGGAGATTTTGAGTTGCAAACATAAAAGAGTTTTATTTAACTATTAATTTTATGAAGATGGTTTATTCGAGTTTCATCTCCTCATTCTGACAAGTGATTAAGGGCATGATGTATCTAAATTATTTATAATTAAACTTCTTTAAATCTTGATTTTAGTAAATAGAAAACGAAAAAGAAACTCACATGGCAAACCGGTTTTAGTTAAAATATTTTTCATTAATTGGTGCTAATCAGATTGTGATACCTAATTTGATTTAAATTAGGTACCCGTTTTAGTAAAAGCAATCCGATCGACAAACTTAAATGAAGGATAGGTAAATATATATTGAATGAGTGGGTTGATTAAAGCAAATAGGAAGAAATAATATCATCTACCACATGTGTAAGCATTTGAAATTGCAGTGGAAACTATACTCTAAATATTAGTGTTGGCTTGAATAGTTTATAAAAATTTGACAATTCACACATCACAAACTTTTAATCTAAAATTTGTTAACAAACTCATACTCAAGTTAACCAGATACTAATGCATGTCAGTAACAGTTTTGAAAAAGAAAATATGCATATAGGATAAGAGTATAAAACGTAGTTTGAAAGTCGAAATGGAGATGAAAAATTAGGCAAAATGTGTGATGAAGCATGTAATAAATCCCAGTATTAGCCCCAAAACCATTATGGCTTAATAAACATATTTGGATTATTGTGAAATAAGAAATCCACGCTAAACAATTAACTAACTAACAGATTTGATGCCTATAAATCCTAAGCATCCATAAGCCACGTATAGATGACATGTTATAGGTTACTAACGTGACCTTGTAAGAAAGCAATCCGATCTCTCGAAATATTTTCTATTTTGAAGTTACCGAAATCTCTTTTGAAATTCAAAATATGTCAAAATTTTCTTGAGAAAGGAATAAATATTTTAACATGCAACAAGATTATTTTAGCATCAACAGTTTGTTATGTAAATGATTCTTATGTAATATGTAGTCCGTATGATACTACGAATCATGTGAGACATTTTATTTAGTATTTAAGAATTTAAAATGTATAAGTTATATTGTTAAATGTGAAATCACAATAAGAGTTTTTACATTTTTTGACACAAAACGAAATATAAGGAGACCAAAATTAAGGTTGAAAAAAAAATCACAATCCTTTCTTGTAAGTAGCTATATATTGTATCCAAAAGAATGGTTATGATTCTGCTGATTAATTACTCAATTCTAGTTAAAGTGGCTTGTTAAATTAGTTCTTACCATTTACCACGTACGTCCCAAATCTTCAGAAAGTTTGTTACTTATTTGAACTAACCCGATCATTGACGAGTTTTTTAACCCTAAGTGAATTAGCCTAGCAACATATGATTTGAATTTTTTTTTTCTTTTTTTGATTTCTATAAAGCAAACTAACAACGTGCCTTTAAATAAAAATAAAATTAAAATTAAAATTGAAGGCAGTGCCATGTTGAAACTTCACACATCACAAACCTTTTATCTAAACATTTTTTAACAAACTCATGTTTAAGTCGAGTACCTATGCGTTGACATACATATGTATATATAATATACTTATAAAATTTAATATAAAGTTGGAAATGAAGATGAATTGAATTTTTTTTATTTTTTATTTTTTATTTTTTATATTTGCATACTGAAGTGTGTAACAAATCATAATACCGGTAAAAAAACAACCATTATTAATCTTGTGGATGGGATACTTCCTCAGCTAGTTGACTAGTGGCAAACGGTATCACTAGTCCATGGTTTGAACTTTGGCAGTGCCATTTGTGTTGGGAAGGTTAAGGAAAAAAAATTGTCAATCTTCACCGTATCTAAATTCCAATGAAATAAATCCACATTCAACAATGCTATACAAATTTCGAGATAATTTAGATGCCCATGAACTCCTAAACATCCTATAGTTTTAATCTTACATTCTTCTCATTATTTCGACAAAATTTCGTGGTTTTTTTCCCTTAGTTTCACAATACCTGTTGATAGAAATTTGAGCGTAAAATTTCTTAATCATGCATATTGTCCCACATGGTTATCACTTATTCTAGGAAATGGCACAAATTTATGGTTTTGGAAACGTTATGTGCCGATATGGTATAATCCTTAATTTAGAACATACGATTTGTAGTGATAATGTATATAGATTTCATTATTAGAAAATCTTTTCATATAAAAATATGAGTTGTAGGTTTGCATTGATGGTAATGGATAGACTTCATGAATGTAAAATCCTTTGGTAAAGATTTTTTGGCATTAATGGATAAAGATTTGTGGGTGGATAAAGATTATGGCTGGTATATGGCTAACAACTCATCATCCTTTCCTCTATAAATTCCTTACAAATTCTATAAATTCATTGTTCTCAAGACACAATTGCAGTGTCATTTCACTTTTTATATCTTTGTTGCCTCTCTTTAATTTTCTTGTGCTGAATGTGAACTTTCAATTTCACAAAGGTCTAAAGTCATAGCATGCATCAACAAAAGGTGAAGTCAAAAATAACAGTTTGTTGTAAAAACCAAGTTTTTGAGGATTGCATTTGAATCAAACGACTTGTTGAAATCGTTCCATAAAGCAAATATGATGGTACTTGGAGAAAGAATACTAGGATTGCATCTAGTTCAAAAGTGTTACTCATCACAGTAACTCCTGCAATTTTGTTGGTCACTTTTTATGTTTGCTTTGTGGAACGATTTTAATAAGTCGTTAATCATGCCATCTGACACATTCCTTTCGAAGCATCATACTTGGTGATTTTTGGCCAACCTTGTCGAGCAACAACAATGGTGGAGGGACTTGATTCCTTTTCAGGATGTATGGTACGCATTTTGATATGAAGAAACTGTTGAACTTGTTCAAATATTATCAAATATTGTCCCTTACTAACCCCTTCCATGTAACTTGCAATCGTTTCTAGGTTACAAAGAAATGAGTGTGTCTGGAGGAATGATGAAAGATTTCAGGAGGTCATTAATTGTGCCTCCTAATACATTCCTTTCGAAGCAACATATCCTTGGCGATTCTGAATCAACCTTGGGGAGTAACAACTACAACGATGGAGGAAATCGATTCCAATCCAGGATGGTGACGCAATTTGATATAATGTAACTGTTGAGCTTGTCACAAAAATTATCAAATATGGTACTCAATAACCCCTTCCATGTAAACTTGCAATCTTTTTAGGTTACTTAGAATTGAATGTGTTAAGAGGCATGATAAAGATTTGAAGAGGTCATTAATCAAGCCACTCGACATACTCCTCTGAGCAATATATACTTGGTGAGTTTTTGCAAACCTTGTGAGGCAACAACAATAATATTGGAGTGACTTGAGTCCTATATATGCAGTATGGGGTTGAGTTACATAGCACTGAAGACGATGGCTTATCATGGCTAATTCTACCTAAATTAATTTGCCGATTCTTTTTGTTGACTCACTTTTTATATGAAGAATTTGTTAATCTCGTAACAATTTTTTGTCGAAGTTGTAGTTGTCATCATTAATCAAATAGAAAAAAAATTTAGTTTACAAACATCTTTGAACAAATTGTACCTTCATTTATATTTTTTATTTTTTTTTGAAAGGCAAGCGTGCCGCCGGTGGGTATAGAACCCAAGACGTGGGGTTAAACCACCACAGTCTTAACCATCCAACCAGGCTACCATTGGCAATTGTACCTTCATTGATATAGTTCTATTAGCATTTACATGTAGACGTTAATTAAACTACTCCCATTTATGAAAAAAAAAACAATCAATCTCTTAATTAAACATTTAAGCATGTTTTTTATATAATTCACAAACCCTTGTAGAAGAGATTGAGATTCTTAACCTTAATTTATAGATTTAAAATCTTTTGGTAGGTACCTTAACGTAGACAAAGATAACATTACATGTTAATTATGTCAATTGAATTTCTCCCACTCATGTCTTTTAGCTCAAAATCTTCTTCTTTGAGGAGATTTTGAGTTGCAAACTTAAAAGAGTTTTAATTAACTATAAATTTTATGAAGATGGTTTATTCGAGTTTCATCTCCTCATTCTGACAAGTGATTAAGGGCATGATGTATCTAAATTATTTATAATTAAACTTCTTTAAATCTTGATTTTAGTAAATAGAAAACGAAATAGAAACTCACATGGCAAAACGGTTTTAGTTAAAATATTTTTCATTAATTGGTGCTAATCAGATTGTGATACCTAATTTGATTTAAATTAGGCACCCGTTTTAGTAAAAGCAATCCGGTCGACAAACTTAAATGAAGGATAGGTAAATATATATTGAATGAGTGGGTTGATTAAAGCAAATAGGAAGAAATAATATCATCTACCACATGTGTAAGCATTTGAAATTGCAGTGGAAATTATACTCTAAATATTATTGTTGGCTTGAATAGTTTATAAAAATTTGACAATTCACACATCACAAACTTTTAATCTAAAATTTGTTAACAAACTCATACTCAAGTTAACCAGATACTAATGCATGTCAGTAACAGTTTTTAAAAAGAAAATATGCATATAGGATAAGAGTATAAAACGTAGTTTGAAAGTCGAAATGGAGATGAAAAATTAGGCAAAATGTGTGATGAAGCATGTAATAAATCCCAGTATTAGCCCCAAAACCATTATGGCTTAATAAACATATTTGGATTATTGTGAAATAAGAAATCCACGCTAAACAATTAACTAACTAACAGATTTGATGCCTATAAATCCTAAGCATCCATAAGCCACGTATAGATGACATGTTATAGGTTACTAACGTGACTTTGTAAGAAAGCAATCCGATCTCTCAAAATATTTTCTATTTTGAAGTTACCGAAATCTCTTTTGAAATTCAAAATATGTCAAAATTTTCTTGAGAAAGGAATAAATATTTTAACATGCAACAAGATTATTTTAGCATCAACAGTTTGTTATGTAAATGATTCTTATGTAATATGTAGTCCGTATGATACTACGAATCATGTGAGACATTTTATTTAGTATTTAAGAATTTAAAATGTATAAGTTATATTGTTAAATGTGAAATCACAATCAGAGTTTTAAAATTTTTTGACACAAAACGAAATATAAGGAGACCAAAATTAAGGTTGAAAAAAGAAATCACAATCCTTTCTTGTAAGTAGCTATATATTGTATCCAAAAGAATGGTTATGATTCTGCTGATTAATTACTCAATTCTAGTTAAAGTGGCTTGTTAAATTAGTTCTTACCATTTACCACGTACGTCCCAAATCTTCAGAAAGTTTGTTACTTATTTGAACTAACCCGATCATTGACGAGTTTTTTAACCCTAAATGAATTAGCCTAGCAAGATATGATTTGAATTTTTTTTTCTTTTTTTGATTTCTATAAAGCAAACTAACAACGTGCCTTTAATTAAAAATAAAAATAAAATTAAAATTGAAGGCAGTGCCATGTTGAAACTTCACACATCAAAAACTTTTTATCTAAACATTTTTTAACAAACTCATGTTTAAGTCGAGTACCTATGCGTTGACATACATATGTATATATAATATACTTTTAAAATTTAATATAAAGTTGGAAATGAAGATGAATTGAATTTTTTTTATTTTTTATTTTTTTTATATTTGCATACTGAAGTGTGTAACAAATCATAATACCGGTCTAAAAACAAACCATTATTAATCTTGTGGATGGGATACTTGCTCAGCTAGTTGACCAGTGGCAAATGGTATCACTAGTCCATGGTTTGAACTTTGGCAGAGCCATTTGTGTTGGGAAGGTTAATGAAAAAAAATGGTCAATCTTCACCGTATCTAAATTCCAATGAAATAAATCCACATTCAACAATGCTATACAAATTTCGAGATAATTTAGATGCCCATGAACTCCTAAACATCCTATAGTTTTAATCTTACATTCTTCTCATTATTTCGACAAAATTTCGTGGTTTTTTTCCCTTAGTTTCACAATATCTGTTGATAGAAATTTGAGCGTAAAATTTCTTAATCATGCATATTGTCCCACATGGTTATCACTTATTCTAGGAAATGGCACAAATTTATGGTTTTGGAAACGTTATGTGCCGATATGGTATAATCCTTAATTTAGAACATACGATTTGTAGTGATAATGTATATAGATTTCATTATTAGAAAATCTTTTCATATAAAAATATGAGTTGTAGGTTTGCATTGATGGTAATGGATAGACTTCATGAATGTAAAATCCTTTGGTAAAGATTTTTTGGCATTAATGGATAAAGATTTGTGGGTGGATAAAGATTATGGCTGGTATATGGCTAACAACTCATCATCCTTTCCTCTATAAATTCCTTACAAATTCTATAAATTCATTGTTCTCAAGACACAATTGCAGTGTCATTTCACTTTTTATATCTTTGTTGCCTCTCTTTAATTTTCTTGGGCTGAATGTGAACTTTCAATTTCACAAAGGTCTAAAGTCATAGCATGCATCAACAAAAGGTGAAGTCAGAAATAACAGTTTGTTGTAAAAACCAAGTTTTTGAGGATTGCATTTGAATCAAACGACTTGTTGAAATCGTTCCATAAAGCAAATATGATGGTACTTGGAGAAAGAATACTAGGATTGCATCTAGTTCAAAAGTGTTACTCATCACAGTAACTCCTGCAATTTTGTTGGTCACTTTTTATGTTTGCTTTGTGGAACGATTTTAATAAGTCGTTAATCATGCCATCTGACACATTCCTTTCGAAGCATCATACTTGGTGATTTTTGGCCAACCTTGTCGAGCAACAACAATGGTGGAGGGACTTGATTCCTTTTCAGGATGTATGGTACGCATTTTGATATGAAGAAACTGTTGAACTTGTTCAAATATTATCAAATATTGTCCCTTACTAACCCCTTCCATGTAACTTGCAATCGTTTCTAGGTTACAAAGAAATGAGTGTGTCTGGAGGAATGATGAAAGATTTCAGGAGGTCATTAATTGTGCCTCCTAATACATTCCTTTCGAAGCAACATATCCTTGGCGATTCTGAATCAACCTTGGGGAGTAACAACTACAACGATGGAGGAAATCGATTCCAATCCAGGATGGTGACGCAATTTGATATAATGTAACTGTTGAGCTTGTCACAAAAATTATCAAATATGGTACTCAATAACCCCTTCCATGTAAACTTGCAATCTTTTTAGGTTACTTAGAATTGAATGTGTTAAGAGGCATGATAAAGATTTGAAGAGGTCATTAATCAAGCCACTCGACATACTCCTCTGAGCAATATATACTTGGTGAGTTTTTGCAAACCTTGTGAGGCAACAACAATAATATTGGAGGGACTTGAGTCCTATATATGCAGTATGGGGTTGAGTTACATAGCACTGAAGATGATGGCTTATCATGGCTAATTCTACCTAAATTAATTTGCCGATTCTTTTTGTTGACTCACTTTTTATATGAAGAATTTGTTAATCTCGTAACAATTTTTTGTCGAAGTTGAAGTTGTCATCATTAATCAAATAGAAAAAAAAATAGTTTACAAACATCTTTGAACAAATTGTACCTTCATTTATATTTTTTATTTTTTTTTGAAAGGCAAGCGTGCCGCCGGTGGGTATAGAACCCAAGACGTGGGGTTAAACCACCACAGTCTTAACCATCCAACCAGGCTACCATTGGCAATTGTACCTTCATTGATATAGTTCTATTAGCATTTACATGTAGAAGTTAATTAAACTACTCCCATTTATGAAAAAAAAAACAATCAATCTCTTAATTAAACATTTAAGCATGTTTTTTATATAATTCACAAACCCTTGTAGAAGAGATTGAGATTCTTAACCTTAATTTATAGATTTAAAATCTTTTGGTAGGTACCTTAACGTAGACGAAGATAACATTACATGTTAATTATGTCAATTGAATTTCTCCCACTCATGTCTTTTAGCTCAAAATCTTCTTCTTTGAGGAGATTTTGAGTTGCAAACATAAAAGAGTTTTAATTAACTATAAATTTTATGAAGATGGTTTATTCGAGTTTCATCTCCTCATTCTGACAAGTGATTAAGGGCATGATGTATCTAAATTATTTATAATTAAACTTCTTTAAATCTTGATTTTAGTAAATAGAAAACAAAATAGAAACTCACATGGCAAAACGGTTTCAGTTAAAATATTTTTCATTAATTGGTGCTAATCAGATTGTGATACCTAATTTGATTTAAATTAGGCACCCGTTTTAGTAAAAGCAATCCGGTCGACAAACTTAAATGAAGGATAGGTAAATATATATTTAATGAGTGGGTTGATTAAAGCAAATAGGAAGAAATAATATCATCTACCACATGTGTAAGCATTTGAAATTGCAGTGGAAATTATACTCTAAATATTATTGTTGGCTTGAATAGTTTATAAAAATTTGACAATTCACACATCACAAACTTTTAATCTAAAATTTGTTAACAAACTCATACTCAAGTTAACCAGATACTAATGCATGTCAGTAACAGTTTTGAAAAAGAAAATATGCATATAGGATAAGAGTATAAAACGTAGTTTGAAAGTCGAAATGGAGATGAAAAATTAGGCAAAATGTGTGATGAAGCATGTAATAAATCCCAGTATTAGCCCCAAAACCATTATGGCTTAATAAACATATTTGGATTATTGTGAAATAAGAAATCCACGCTAAACAATTAACTAACTAACAGATTTGATGCCTATAAATCCTAAGCATCCATAAGCCACGTATAGATGACATGTTATAAGTTACTAACGTGACCTTGTAAGAAAGCAATCCGATCTCTCGAAATATTTTCTATTTTGAAGTTACCGAAATCTCTTTTCAAATTCAAAATATGTCAAAATTTTCTTGAGAAAGGAATAAATATTTTAACATGCAACAAGATTATTTTAGCATCAACAGTTTGTTATGTAAATGATTCTTATGTAATATGTAGTCCGTATGATACTACGAATCATGTGAGACATTTTATTTAGTATTTAAGAATTTAAAATGTATAAGTTATATTGTTAAATGTGAAATCACAATAAGAGTTTTTACATTTTTTGACACAAAACGAAATATAAGGAGACCAAAATTAAGGTTGAAAAAAGAAATCACAATCCTTTCTTGTAAGTAGCTATATATTGTATCCAAAAGAATGGTTATGATTCTGCTGATTAATTACTCAATTCTAGTTAAAGTGGCTTGTTAAATTAGTTCTTACCATTTACCACGTACGTCCCAAATCTTCAGAAAGTTTGTTACTTATTTGAACTAACCCGATCATTGACGAGTTTTTTAACCCTAAATGAATTAGCCTAGCAAGATATGATTTGAATTTTTTTTCTTTTTTTGATTTCTATAAAGCAAACTAACAACGTGCCTTTAAATAAAAATAAAATTAAAATTAAAATTGAAGGCAGTGCCATGTTGAAACTTCACACATCACAAACCTTTTATCTAAACATTTTTTAACAAACTCATGTTTAAGTCGAGTACCTATGCGTTGACATACATATGTATATATAATATACTTATAAAATTTAATATAAAGTTGGAAATGAAGATGAATTGAATTTTTTTTTTTTTTTTATTATTTATATTTGGATACTGAAGTGTGTAACAAATCATAATACCGGTCTAAAAACAACCATTATTAATCTTGTGGATGGGATACTTCCTCAGCTAGTTGACTAGTGGCAAATGGTATCACTAGTCCATGGTTTGAACTTTGGCAGAGCCATTTGTGTTGGGAAGGTTAAGGAAAAAAAATTGTCAATCTTCACCGTATTTAAATTCCAATGAAATAAATCCACATTCAACAATGCTATACAAATTTCGAGATAATTTAGATGCCCATGAACTCCTAAACATCCTATAGTTTTAATCTTACATTCTTCTCATTATTTCGACAAAATTTCGTGGTTTTTTTCCCTTAGTTTCACAATACCTGTAGATAGAAATTTGAGCGTAAAATTTCTTAATCATGCATATTGTCCCACATGGTTATCACTTATTCTAGGAAATGGCACAAATTTATTGTTTTGGAAACGTTATGTGCCGATATGGTATAATCCTTAATTTAGAACATACGATTTGTAGTGATAATGTATATAGATTTCATTATTAGAAAATCTTTTCATATAAAAATATGAGTTGTAGGTTTGCATTGATGGTAATGGATAGACTTCATGAATGTAAAATCCTTTGGTAAAGATTTTTTGGCATTAATGGATAAAGATTTGTGGGTGGATAAAGATTATGGCTGGTATATGGCTAACAACTCATCATCCTTTCCTCTATAAATTCCTTACAAATACTATAAATTCATTGTTCTCAAGACACAATTGCAGTGTCATTTCACTTTTTATATCTTTGTTGCCTCTCTTTAATTTTCTTGGGCTGAATGTGAACTTTCAATTTCACAAAGGTCTAAAGTAATAGCATGCATCAACAAAAGGTGAAGTCAGAAATAACAATTTGTTGTAAAAACCAAGTTTTTGAGGATTGCATTTGAATCAAACGACTTGTTGAAATCGTTCCATAAAGCAAATATGATGGTACTTGGAGAAAGAATACTAGCATTGCATCTAGTTCAAAAGTGTTACTCATCACAGTAACCCCGGCAATTTTGTAGGTCACTTTTTATGTTTGCTTTGTGGAACGATTTTAATAAGTCGTTAATCATGCCATCTGACACATTCCTTTCGAAGCATCATACTTGGTGATTTTTGGCCAACCTTGTCGAGCAACAACAATGGTGGAGGGACTTGATTCCTTTTCAGGATGTATGGTACGCATTTTGATATGAAGAAACTGTTGAACTTGTTCAAATATTATCAAATATTGTCCCTTACTAACCCCTTCCATGTAACTTGCAATCGTTTCTAGGTTACAAAGAAATGAGTGTGTCTGGAGGAATGATGAAAGATTTCAGGAGGTCATTAATCGTGCCTCCTAATACATTCCTTTCGAAGCAACATATCCTTGGCGATTCTGAATCAACCTTGGGGAGTAACAACTACAACGATGGAGGAAATCGATTCCAATCCAGGATGGTGACGCAATTTGATATAATGTAACTGTTGAGCTTGTCACAAAAATTATCAAATATTGTACTCAATAACCCCTTCCATGTAAACTTGCAATCTTTTTAGGTTACTTAGAATTGAATGTGTTAAGAGGCATGATAAAGATTTGAAGAGGTCATTAATCAAGCCACCCGACATACTCCTCTGAGCAATATATACTTGGTGAGTTTTTGCAAACCTTGTGAGGCAACAACAATAATATTGGAGGGACTTGAGTCCTATATATGCAGTATGGGGTTGAGTTACATAGCACTGAAGACGATGGCTTATCATGGCTAATTCTACCTAAATTAATTTGCCGATTCTTTTTGTTGACTCACTTTTTATATGAAGAATTTGTTAATCTCGTAACAATTTTTTGTCGAAGTTGTAGTTGTCATCATTAATCAAATAGAAAAAAAATTTAGTTTACAAACATCTTTGAACAAATTGTACCTTCATTTATATTTTTTATTTTTTTTTGAAAGGCAAGCGTGCCGCCGGTGGGTATAGAACCCAAGACGTGGGGTTAAACCACCACAGTCTTAACCATCCAACCAGGCTACCATTGGCAATTGTACCTTCATTGATATAGTTCTATTAGCATTTACATGTATAAGTTAATTAAACTACTCCCATTTATGAAAAAAAAAACAATCAATCTCTTAATTAAACATTTAAGCATGTTTTTTATATAATTCACAAACCCTTGTAGAAGAGATTGAGATTCTTAACCTTAATTTATAGATTGAAAATCTTTTGGTAGGTACCTTAACGTAGACAAAGATAACATTACATGTTAATTATGTCAATTGAATTTCTCCCACTCATGTCTTTTAGCTCAAAATCTTCTTCTTTGAGGAGATTTTGAGTTGCAAACATAAAAGAGTTTTAATTAACTATAAATTTTATGAAGATGGTTTATTCGAGTTTCATCTCCTCATTCTGACAAGTGATTAAGGGCATGATGTATCTAAATTATTTATAATTAAACTTCTTTAAATCTTGATTTTAGTAAATAGAAAACAAAATAGAAACTCACATGGCAAAACGGTTTCAGTTAAAATATTTTTCATTAATTGGTGCTAATCAGATTGTGATACCTAATTTGATTTAAATTAGGCACCCGTTTTAGTAAAAGCAATCCGGTCGACAAACTTAAATGAAGGATAGGTAAATATATATTGAATGAGTGGGTTGATTAAAGCAAATAGGAAGAAATAATATCATCTACCACATGTGTAAGCATTTGAAATTGCAGTGGAAATTATACTCTAAATATTATTGTTGGCTTGAATAGTTTATAAAAATTTGACAATTCACACATCACAAACTTTTAATCTAAAATTTGTTAACAAACTCATACTCAAGTTAACCAGATACTAATGCATGTCAGTAACAGTTTTGAAAAAGAAAATATGCATATAGGATAAGAGTATAAAACGTAGTTTGAAAGTCGAAATGGAGATGAAAAATTAGGCAAAATGTGTGATGAAGCATGTAATAAATCCCAGTATTAGCCCCAAAACCATTATGGCTTAATAAACATATTTGGATTATTGTGAAATAAGAAATCCACGCTAAACAATTAACTAACTAACAGATTTGATGCCTATAAATCCTAAGCATCCATAAGCCACGTATAGATGACATGTTATAGGTTACTAACGTGACCTTGTAAGAAAGCAATCCGATCTCTCGAAATATTTTCTATTTTGAAGTTACCGAAATCTCTTTTGAAATTCAAAATATGTCAAAATTTTCTTGAGAAAGGAATAAATATTTTAACATGCAACAAGATTATTTTAGCATCAACAGTTTGTTATGTAAATGATTCTTATGTAATATGTAGTCCGTATGATACTACGAATCATGTGAGACATTTTATTTAGTATTTAAGAATTTAAAATGTATAAGTTATATTGTTAAATGTGAAATCACAATAAGAGTTTTTACATTTTTTGACACAAAACGAAATATAAGGAGAGCAAAATTAAGGTTGAAAAAAGAAATCACAATCCTTTCTTGTAAGTAGCTATATATTGTATCCAAAAGAATGGTTATGATTCTGCTGATTAATTACTCAATTCTAGTTAAAGTGGCTTGTTAAATTAGTTCTTACCATTTACCACGTACGTCCCAAATCTTCAGAAAGTTTGTTACTTATTTGAACTAACCCGATCATTGACGAGTTTTTTAACCCTAAATGAATTAGCCTACAAGATATGATTTGAATTTTTTTTCTTTTTTTGATTTCTATAAAGCAAACTAACAACGTGCCTTTAAATAAAAATAAATTTAAAATTAAAATTGAAGGCAGTGCCATGTTGAAACTTCACACATCACAAACCTTTTATCTAAACATTTTTTAACAAACTCATGTTTAAGTCGAGTACCTATGCGTTGACATACATATGTATATATAATATACTTATAAAATTTAATATAAAGTTGGAAATGAAGATGAATTGAATTTTTTTTTTTTTTTTTATTATTTATATTTGCATACTGAAGTGTGTAACAAATCATAATACCGGTCTAAAAACAACCATTATTAATCTTGTGGATGGGATACTTCCTCAGCTAGTATACTAATGGCAAATGGTATCACTAGTCCATGGTTTGAACTTTGGCAGAGCCATTTGTGTTGGGAAGGTTAAGGAAAAAAAATTGTCAATCTTCACCGTATTTAAATTCCAATGAAATAAATCCACATTCAACAATGCTATACAAATTTCGAGATAATTTAGATGCCCATGAACTCCTAAACATCCTATAGTTTTAATCTTACATTCTTCTCATTATTTCGACAAAATTTCGTTGTTTTTTTCCCTTAGTTTCACAATACCTGTTGATAGAAATTTGAGCGTAAAATTTCTTAATCATGCATATTGTCCCACATGGTTATCACTTATTCTAGGAAATGGCACAAATTTATTGTTTTGGAAACGTTATGTGCCGATATGGTATAATCCTTAATTTAGAACATACGATTTGTAGTGATAATGTATATAGATTTCATTATTAGAAAATCTTTTCATATAAAAATATGAGTTGTAGGTTTGCATTGATGGTAATGGATAGACTTCATGAATGTAAAATCCTTTGGTAAAGATTTTTTGGCATTAATGGATAAAGATTTGTGGGTGGATAAAGATTATGGCTGGTATATGGCTAACAACTCATCATCCTTTCCTCTATAAATTCCTTACAAATACTATAAATTCATTGTTCTCAAGACACAATTGCAGTGTCATTTCACTTTTTATATCTTTGTTGCCTCTCTTTAATTTTCTTGGGCTGAATGTGAACTTTCAATTTCACAAAGGTCTAAAGTCATAGCATGCATCAACAAAAGGTGAAGTCAGAAATAACAATTTGTTGTAAAAACCAAGTTTTTGAGGATTGCATTTGAATCAAACGACTTGTTGAAATCGTTCCATAAAGCAAATATGATGGTACTTGGAGAAAGAATACTAGGATTGCATCTAGTTCAAAAGTGTTACTCATCACAGTAACCCCTGCAATTTTGTAGGTCACTTTTTATGTTTGCTTTGTGGAACGATTTTAATAAGTCGTTAATCATGCCATCTGACACATTCCTTTCGAAGCATCATACTTGGTGATTTTTGGCCAACCTTGTCGAGCAACAACAATGGTGGAGGGACTTGATTCCTTTTCAGGATGTATGGTACGCATTTTGATATGAAGAAACTGTTGAACTTGTTCAAATATTATCAAATATTGTCCCTTACTAACCCCTTCCATGTAACTTGCAATCGTTTCTAGGTTACAAAGAAATGAGTGTGTCTGGAGGCATGATGAAAGATTTCAGGAGGTCATTAATCATGCCTCCTAATACGTTCCTTTCGAAGCAACATATCCTTGACGATTTTGAATCAACCTTGTGGAGTAAAAACTACAACGATGGAGGAAATTGATTCCTATCCAGAATGGTGACGCAATTTGATATAATGTAACTGTTGAGCTTGTCACAAAAATGATCAAATATTGTACTCAATAACCCCTTCCATGTAAACTTGCAATCTTTTTAGGTTACTTAGAATTGAATGTGTTCAGAGGGAATGATAAAGATTTGAAGAGGTCATTAATCAAGCCACCCGACATACTCCTCTGAGCAATATATACTTGGTTAGTTTTTGCAAACCTTGTGAGGTAACAACAATAATATTAGCGGGACTTGAGTCCTATATATGCAGTATGGGGTTGAGTTACATAGCACTGAAGACTATGGCTTATCATGGCTAATTCTACCTAAATTAATTTGCCGATTCTTTTTGTTGACTCACTTTTTATATGAAGAATTTGTTAATCTCGTAACAATTTTTTGTCGAAGTTGAAGTTGTCATCATTAATCAAATAGAAAAAAAAAATAGTTTACAAACATCTTTGAACAAATTGTACCTTCATTTATATTTTTTATTTTTTTTTGAAAGGCAAGCGTGCCGCCGGTGGGTATAGAACCCAAGACGTGGGGTTAAACCACCACAGTCTTAACCATCCAACCAGGCTACCATTGGCAATTGTACCTTCATTGATATAGTTCTATTAGCATTTACATGTAGAAGTTAATTAAACTACTCCCATTTATGAAAAAAAAACAATCAATCTCTTAATTAAACATTTAAGCATGTTTTTTATATAATTCACAAACCCTTGTAGAAGAGATTGAGATTCTTAACCTTAATTTATAGATTTAAAATCTTTTGGTAGGTACCTTAACGTAGACAAAGATAACATTACATGTTAATTATGTCAATTGAATTTCTCCCACTCATGTCTTTTAGCTCAAAATCTTCTTCTTTGAGGAGATTTTGAGTTGCAAACATAAAAGAGTTTTAATTAACTATAAATTTTATGAAGATGGTTTATTCGAGTTTCATCTCCTCATTCTGACAAGTGATTAAGGGCATGATGTATCTAAATTATTTATAATTAAACTTCTTTAAATCTTGATTTTAGTAAATAGAAAACGAAAAAGAAACTCACATGGCAAACCAGTTTTAGTTAAAATATTTTTCATTAATTGGTGCTAATCAGATTGTGATACCTAATTTGATTTAAATTAGGCACCCGTTTTAGTAAAAGCAATCCGGTCGACAAACTTAAATGAAGGATAGGTAAATATATATTGAATGAGTGGGTTGATTAAAGCAAATAGGAAGAAATAATATCATCTACCACATGTGTAAGCATTTGAAATTGCAGCGGAAATTATACTCTAAATATTATTGTTGGCTTGAATAGTTTATAAAAATTTGACAATTCACACATCACAAACTTTTAATCTAAAATTTGTTAACAAACTCATACTCAAGTTAACCAGATACTAATGCATGTCAGTAACAGTTTTGAAAAAGAAAATATGCATATAGGATAAGAGTATAAAACGTAGTTTGAAAGTCGAAATGGAGATGAAAAATTAGGCAAAATGTGTGATGAAGCATGTAATAAATCCCAGTATTAGCCCCAAAACCATTATGGCTTAATAAACATATTTGGATTATTGTGAAATAAGAAATCCACGCTAAACAATTAACTAACTAACAGATTTGATGCCTATAAATCCTAAGCATCCATAAGCCACGTATAGATGACATGTTATAGGTTACTAACGTGACTTTGTAAGAAAGCAATCCGATCTCTCAAAATATTTTCTATTTTGAAGTTACCGAAATCTCTTTTGAAATTCAAAATGTGTCAAAATTTTCTTGAGAAAGGAATAAATATTTTAACATGCAACAAGATTATTTTAGCATCAACAGTTTGTTATGTAAATGATTCTTATGTAATATGTAGTCCGTATGATACTACGAATCATGTGAGACATTTTATTTAGTATTTAAGAATTTAAAATGTATAAGTTATATTGTTAAATGTGAAATCACAATCAGAGTTTTAAATTTTTTTGACACAAAACGAAATATAAGGAGACCAAAATTAAGGTTGAAAAAAGAAATCACAATCCTTTCTTGTAAGTAGCTATATATTGTATCCAAAAGAATGGTTATGATTCTGCTGATTAATTACTCAATTCTAGTTAAAGTGGCTTGTTAAATTAGTTCTTACCATTTACCACGTACGTCCCAAATCTTCAGAAAGTTTGTTACTTATTTGAACTAACCCGATCATTGACGAGTTTTTTAACCCTAAATGAATTAGCCTAGCAAGATATGATTTGAATTTTTTTTCTTTTTTTGATTTCTATAAAGCAAACAAACAACGTGCCTTTAAATAAAAATAAAATTAAAATTAAAATTGAAGGCAGTGCCATGTTGAAACTTCACACATCAAAAACTTTTTATCTAAACATTTTTTAACAAACTCATGTTTAAGTCGAGTACCTATGCGTTGACATACATATGTATATATAATATACTTATAAAATTTAATATAAAGTTGGAAATGAAGATGAATTGAATTTTTTATTTTTTTTTATTTTTTTTTATTTGCATACTGAAGTGTGTAACAAATCATAATACCGGTCTAAAAACAAACCATTATTAATCTTGTGGATGGGATACTTGCTCAGCTAGTTGACTAGTGGCAAATGGTATCACTAGTCCATGGTTTGAACTTTGGCAGAGCCATTTGTGTTGGGAAGGTTAAGGAAAAAAAATGGTCAATCTTCACCGTATCTAAATTCCAATGAAATAAATCCACATTCAACAATGCTATACAAATTTCGAGATAATTTAGATGCCCATGAACTCCTAAACATCCTATAGTTTTAATCTTACATTCTTCTCATTATTTCGACAAAATTTCGTGGTTTTTTTCCCTTAGTTTCACAATATCTGTTGATAGAAATTTGAGCGTAAAATTTCTTAATCATGCATATTGTCCCACATGGTTATCACTTATTCTAGGAAATGGCACAAATTTATGGTTTTGGAAACGTTATGTGCCGATATGGTATAATCCTTAATTTAGAACATACGATTTGTAGTGATAATGTATGTAGATTTCATTATTAGAAAATCTTTTCATATAAAAATATGAGTTGTAGGTTTGCATTGATGGTAATGGATAGACTTCATGAATTTAAAATCCTTTGGTAAAGATTTTTTGGCATTAATGGATAAAGATTTGTGGGTGGATAAAGATTATGGCTGGTATATGGCTAACAACTCATCATCCTTTCCTCTATAAATTCCTTACAAATTCTATAAATTCATTGTTCTCAAGACACAATTGCAGTGTCATTTCACTTTTTATATCTTTGTTGCCTCTTTTTAATTTTCTTGGGCTGAATGTGAACTTTCAATTTCACAAAGGTCTAAAGTCATAGCATGCATCAACAAAAGGTGAAGTCAGAAATAACAATTTGTTGTAAAAACCAAGTTTTTGAGGATTGCATTTGAATCAAACGACTTGTTGAAATCGTTCCATAAAGCAAATATGATGGTACTTGGAGAAAGAATACTAGGATTGCATCTAGTTCAAAAGTGTTACTCATCACAGTAACTCCTGCAATTTTGTTGGTCACTTTTTATGTTTGCTTTGTGGAACGATTTTAATAAGTCGTTAATCATGCCATCTGACACATTCCTTTCGAAGCATCATACTTGGTGATTTTTGGCCAACCTTGTCGAGCAACAACAATGGTGGAGGGACTTGATTCCTTTTCAGGATGTATGGTACGCATTTTGATATGAAGAAACTGTTGAACTTGTTCAAATATTATCAAATATTGTCCCTTACTAACCCCTTCCATGTAACTTGCAATCGTTTCTAGGTTACAAAGAAATGAGTGTGTCTGGAGGAATGATGAAAGATTTCAGGAGGTCATTAATCGTGCCTCCTAATACATTCCTTTCGAAGCAACATATCCTTGGCGATTCTGAATCAACCTTGGGGAGTAACAACTACAACGATGGAGGAAATCGATTCCAATCCAGGATGGTGACGCAATTTGATATAATGTAACTGTTGAGCTTGTCACAAAAATTATCAAATATTGTACTCAATAACCCCTTCCATGTAAACTTGCAATCTTTTTAGGTTACTTAGAATTGAATGTGTTAAGAGGCATGATAAAGATTTGAAGAGGTCATTAATCAAGCCACCCGACATACTCCTCTGAGCAATATATACTTGGTGAGTTTTTGCAAACCTTGTGAGGCAACAACAATAATATTGGAGGGACTTGAGTCCTATATATGCAGTATGGGGTTGAGTTACATAGCACTGAAGACGATGGCTTATCATGGCTAATTCTACCTAAATTAATTTACCGATTCTTTTTGTTGACTCACTTTTTATATGAAGAATTTGTTAATCTCGTAACAATTTTTTGTCGAAGTTGAAGTTTTCATCATTAATCAAATAGAAAAAAAAATTAGTTTACAAACATCTTTGAACAAATTGTACCTTCATTTATATTTTTTATTTTTTTTTGAAAGGCAAGCGTGCCGCCGGTGGGTATAGAACCCAAGACGTGGGGTTAAACCACCACAGTCTTAACCATCCAACCAGGCTACCATTGGCAATTGTACCTTCATTGATATAGTTCTATTAGCATTTACATGTAGACGTTAATTAAACTACTCCCATTTATGAAAAAAAAAACAATCAATCTCTTAATTAAACATTTAAGCATGTTTTTTTATATAATTCACAAACCCTTGTAGAAGAGATTGAGATTCTTAACCTTAATTTATAGATTTAAAATCTTTTGGTAGGTACCTTAACGTAGACAAAGATAACATTACATGTTAATTATGTCAATTGAATTTCTCCCACTCATGTCTTTTAGCTCAAAATCTTCTTCTTTGAGGAGATTTTGAGTTGCAAACTTAAAAGAGTTTTAATTAACTATAAATTTTATGAAGATGGTTTATTCGAGTTTCATCTCCTCATTCTGACAAGTGATTAAGGGCATGATGTATCTAAATTATTTATAATTAAACTTCTTTAAATCTTGATTTTAGTAAATAGAAAACGAAATAGAAACTCACATGGCAAAACGGTTTTAGTTAAAATATTTTTCATTAATTGGTGCTAATCAGATTGTGATACCTAATTTGATTTAAATTAGGCACCCGTTTTAGTAAAAGAAATCCGGTCGACAAACTTAAATGAAGGATAGGTAAATATATATTGAATGAGTGGGTTGATTAAAGCAAATAGGAAGAAATAATATCATCTACCACATGTGTAAGCATTTGAAATTGCAGTGGAAATTATACTCTAAATATTATTGTTGGCTTGAATAGCTTATAAAAATTTGACAATTCACACATCACAAACTTTTAATCTAAAATTTGTTAACAAACTCATACTCAAGTTAACCAGATACTAATGCATGTCAGTAACAGTTTTGAAAAAGAAAATATGCATATAGGATAAGAGTATAAAACGTAGTTTGAAAGTCGAAATGGAGATGAAAAATTAGGCAAAATGTGTGATGAAGCATGTAATAAATCCCAGTATTAGCCCCAAAACCATTATGGCTTAATAAACATATTTGGATTATTGTGAAATAAGAAATCCACGCTAAACAATTAACTAACTAACAGATTTGATGCCTATAAATCCTAAGCATCCATAAGCCACGTATAGATGACATGTTATAGGTTACTAACGTGACTTTGTAAGAAAGCAATCCGATCTCTCAAAATATTTTCTATTTTGAAGTTACCAAAATCTCTTTTGAAATTCAAAATATGTCAAAATTTTCTTGAGAAAGGAATAAATATTTTAACATGCAACAAGATTATTTTAGCATCAACAGTTTGTTATGTAAATGATTCTTATGTAATATGTAGTCCGTATGATACTACGAATCATGTGAGACATTTTATTTAGTATTTAAGAATTTAAAATGTATAAGTTATATTGTTAAATGTGAAATCACAATCAGAGTTTTAAATTTTTTTGACACAAAACGAAATATAAGGAGACCAAAATTAAGGTTGAAAAAAGAAATCACAATCCTTTCTTGTAAGTAGCTATATATTGTATCCAAAAGAATGGTTATGATTCTGCTGATTAATTACTCAATTCTAGTTAAAGTGGCTTGTTAAATTAGTTCTTACCATTTACCACGTACGTCCCAAATCTTCAGAAAGTTTGTTACTTATTTGAACTAACCCGATCATTGACGAGTTTTTTAACCCTAAATGAATTAGCCTATCAAGATATGATTTGAATTTTTTTTTCTTTTTTTGATTTCTATAAAGCAAACTAACAACGTGCCTTTAAATAAAAATAAAAATAAAATTAAAATTGAAGGCAGTGCCATGTTGAAACTTCACACATCAAAAACTTTTTATCTAAACATTTTTTAACAAACTCATGTTTAAGTCGAGTACCTATGCGTTGACATACATATGTATATATAATATACTTATAAAATTTAATATAAAGTTGGAAATGAAGATGAATTGAATTTTTTTTTTTTTTTTTTTTTTTTTTATATTTGCATACTGAAGTGTGTAACAAATCATAATACCGGTCTAAAAACAAACCATTATTAATCTTGTGGATGGGATACTTGCTCAGCTAGTTGACTAGTGGCAAATGGTATCACTAGTCCATGGTTTGAACTTTGGCAGAGCCATTTGTGTTGGGAAGGTTAATGAAAAAAAATGGTCAATCTTCACCGTATCTAAATTCCAATGAAATAAATCCACATTCAACAATGCTATACAAATTTCGAGATAATTTAGATGCCCATGAACTCCTAAACATCCTATAGTTTTAATCTTACATTCTTCTCATTATTTCGACAAAATTTCGTGGTTTTTTTCCCTTAGTTTCACAATATCTGTTGATAGAAATTTGAGCGTAAAATTTCTTAATCATGCATATTGTCCCACATGGTTATCACTTATTCTAGGAAATGGCACAAATTTATGGTTTTGGAAACGTTATGTGCCGATATGGTATAATCCTTAATTTAGAACATACGATTTGTAGTGATAATGTATATAGATTTCATTATTAGAAAATCTTTTCATATAAAAATATGAGTTGTAGGTTTGCATTGATGGTAATGGATAGACTTCATGAATGTAAAATCCTTTGGTAAAGATTTTTTGGCATTAATGGATAAAGATTTGTGGGTGGATAAAGATTATGGCTGGTATATGGCTAACAACTCATCATCCTTTCCTCTATAAATTCCTTACAAATTCTATAAATTCATTGTTCTCAAGACACAATTGCAGTGTCATTTCACTTTTTATATCTTTGTTGCCTCTCTTTAATTTTCTTGGGCTGAATGTGAACTTTCAATTTCACAAAGGTCTAAAGTCATAGCATGCATCAACAAAAGGTGAAGTCAGAAATAACAGTTTGTTGTAAAAACCAAGTTTTTGAGGATTGCATTTGAATCAAACGACTTGTTGAAATCGTTCCATAAAGCAAATATGATGGTACTTGGAGAAAGAATACTAGGATTGCATCTAGTTCAAAAGTGTTACTCATCACAGTAACTCCTGCAATTTTGTTGGTCACTTTTTATGTTTGCTTTGTGGAACGATTTTAATAAGTCGTTAATCATGCCATCTGACACATTCCTTTCGAAGCATCATACTTGGTGATTTTTGGCCAACCTTGTCGAGCAACAACAATGGTGGAGGGACTTGATTCCTTTTCAGGATGTATGGTACGCATTTTGATATGAAGAAACTGTTGAACTTGTTCAAATATTATCAAATATTGTCCCTTACTAACCCCTTCCATGTAACTTGCAATCGTTTCTAGGTTACAAAGAAATGAGTGTGTTTGGAGGAATGATGAAAGATTTCAGGAGGTCATTAATTGTGCCTCCTAATACATTCCTTTCGAAGCAACATATCCTTGGCGATTCTGAATCAACCTTGGGGAGTAACAACTACAACGATGGAGGAAATCGATTCCAATCCAGGATGGTGACGCAATTTGATATAATGTAACTGTTGAGCTTGTCACAAAAATTATCAAATATGGTACTCAATAACCCCTTCCATGTAAACTTGCAATCTTTTTAGGTTACTTAGAATTGAATGTGTTAAGAGGCATGATAAAGATTTGAAGAGGTCATTAATCAAGCCACCCGACATACTCCTCTGAGCAATATATACTTGGTGAGTTTTTGCAAACCTTGTGAGGCAACAACAATAATATTGGAGGGACTTGAGTCCTATATATGCAGTATGAGGTTGAGTTACATAGCACTGAAGATGATGGCTTATCATGGCTAATTCTACCTAAATTAATTTGCCGATTCTTTTTGTTGACTCACTTTTTATATGAAGAATTTGTTAATCTCGTAACAATTTTTTGTCGAAGTTGAAGTTGTCATCATTAATCAAATAGAAAAAAAAAATAGTTTACAAACATCTTTGAACAAATTGTACCTTCATTTATATTTTTTATTTTTTTTTGAAAGGCAAGCATGCCGCCGGTGGGTATAGAACCCAAGACGTGGGGTTAAACCACCACAGTCTTAACCATCCAACCAGGCTACCATTGGCAATTGTACCTTCATTCATATAGTTCTATTAGCATTTACATGTAGAAGTTAATTAAACTACTCCCATTTATGAAAAAAAAAAACAATCAATCTCTTAATTAAACATTTAAGCATGTTTTTTATATAATTCACAAACCCTTGTAGAAGAGATTGAGATTCTTAACCTTAATTTATAGATTTAAAATCTTTTGGTAGGTACCTTAACGTAGACAAAGATAACATTACATGTTAATTATGTCAATTGAATTTCTCCCACTCATGTCTTTTAGCTCAAAATCTTCTTCTTTGAGGAGATTTTGAGTTGCAAACATAAAAGAGTTTTAATTAACTATAAATTTTATGAAGATGGTTTATTCGAGTTTCATCTCCTCATTCTGACAAGTGATTAAGGGCATGATGTATCTAAATTATTTATAATTAAACTTCTTAAAATCTTGATTTTAGTAAATAGAAAACAAAATAGAAACTCACATGGCAAAACGGTTTCAGTTAAAATATTTTTCATTAATTGGTGCTAATCAGATTGTGATACCTAATTTGATTTAAATTAGGCACCCGTTTTAGTAAAAGCAATCCGGTCGACAAACTTAAATGAAGGATAGGTAAATATATATTGAATGAGTGGGTTGATTAAAGCAAATAGGAAGAAATAATATCATCTACCACATGTGTAAGCATTTGAAATTGCAGTGGAAATTATACTCTAAATATTATTGTTGGCTTGAATAGTTTATAAAAATTTGACAATTCACACATCACAAACTTTTAATCTAAAATTTGTTAACAAACTCATACTCAAGTTAACCAGATACTAATGCATGTCAGTAACAGTTTTGAAAAAGAAAATATGCATATAGGATAAGAGTATAAAACGTAGTTTGAAAGTCGAAATGGAGATGAAAAATTAGGCAAAATGTGTGATGAAGCATGTAATAAATCCCAGTATTAGCCCCAAAACCATTATGGCTTAATAAACATATTTGGATTATTGTGAAATAAGAAATCCACGCTAAACAATTAACTAACTAACAGATTTGATGCCTATAAATCCTAAGCATCCATAAGCCACATATAGATGACATGTTATAGGTTACTAACGTGACCTTGTAAGAAAGCAATCCGATCTCTCAAAATATTTTCTATTTTGAAGTTACCGAAATCTCTTTTAAAATTCAAAATATGTCAAAATTTAATAAATATTTTAACGTGCAACAAGATTATTTTAGCATCAACAGTTTGTTATGTAAATGATTCTTATGTAATATGTAGTCCGTATGATACTATGTATCATGTGAGACATTTTATTTAGTATTTAAGAATTTAAAATGTATAAGTTATATTGTTAAATGTGAAATCACAATAAGAGTTTTTACATTTTTTGACACAAAACGAAATATAAGGAGACCAAAATTAAGGTTGAAAAAAGAAATCACAATCCTTTCTTGTAAGTAGCTATATATTGTATCCAAAAGAATGGTTATGATTCTGCTGATTAATTACTCAATTCTAGTTAAAGTGGCTTGTTAAATTAGTTCTTACCATTTACCACGTACGTCCCAAATCTTCAGAAAGTTTGTTACTTATTTGAACTAACCCGATCATTGACGAGTTTTTTAACCCTAAATGAATTAGCCTAGCAAGATATGATTTGAATTTTTTTTCTTTTTTGATTTCTATAAAGCAAACTAACAACGTGCCTTTAAATAAAAATAAAATGAAAATTGAAATTGAAGGCAGTGCCATGTTGAAACTTCACACATCAAAAACTTTTTATCTAAACATTTTTTAACAAACTCATGTTTAAGTCGAGTACCTATGCGTTGACATACATATGTATATATAATATACTTATAAAATTTAATATAAAGTTGGAAATGAAGATGAATTGAATTTTTTTTATTTTTTTTATTTTTTATATTTGCATACTGAAGTGTGTAACAAATCATAATACCGGTCTAAAAATAAACCATTATTAATCTTGTGGATGGGATACTTGCTCAGCTAGTTGACCAGTGGCAAATGGTATCACTAGTCCATGGTTTGAACTTTGGATTAGCCATTTGTGTTGGGAAGGTTAATGAAAAAAAATGGTCAATCTTCACCGTATCTAAATTCCAATGAAATAAATCCACATTCAACAATGCTATACAAATTTCGAGATAATTTAGATGCCCATGAACTCCTAAACATCCTATAGTTTTAATCTTACATTCTTCTCATTATTTCGACAAAATTTCGTGGTTTTTTTCCCTTAGTTTCACAATATTTGTTGATAGAAATTTGAGCGTAAAATTTCTTAATCATGCATATTGTCCCACATGGTTATCACTTATTCTAGGAAATGGCACAAATTTATGGTTTTGGAAACGTTATGTGACGATATGGTATAATCCTTAATTTAGAACATACGATTTGTAGTGATAATGTATATAGATTTCATTATTAGAAAATCTTTTCATATAAAAATATGAGTTGTAGGTTTGCATTGATGGAAATGGATAGACTTCATGAATGTAAAATCCTTTGGTAAAGATTTTTTGGCATTAATGGATAAAGATTTGTGGGTGGATAAAGATTATGGCTGGTATATGGCTAACAACTCATCATCCTTTCCTCTATAAATTCCTTACAAATTCTATAAATTCATTGTTCTCAAGACACAATTGCAGTGTCATTTCACTTTTTATATCTTTGTTGCCTCTCTTTAATTTTCTTGGGTTGAATGTGAACTTTCAATTTCACAAAGGTCTAAAGTCATAGCATGCATCAACAAAAGGTGAAGTCAGAAATAACAATTTATTGTAAAAACCAAGTTTTTGAGGATTGCATTTGAATCAAACGACTTGTTGAAATCGTTCCATAAAGCAAATATGATGGTACTTGGAGAAAGAATACTAGGATTGCATCTAGTTCAAAAGTGTTACTCATCACAGTAACTCCTGCAATTTTGTTGGTCACTTTTTATGTTTGCTTTGTGGAACGATTTTAATAAGTCGTTAATCATGCCATCTGACACATTCCTTTCGAAGCATCATACTTGGTGATTTTTGGCCAACCTTGTCGAGCAACAACAATGGTGGAGGGACTTGATTCCTTTTCAGGATGTATGGTACGCATTTTGATATGAAGAAACTGTTGAACTTGTTCAAATATTATCAAATATTGTCCCTTACTAACCCCTTCCATGTAACTTGCAATCGTTTCTAGGTTACAAAGAAATGAGTGTGTCTGGAGGAACGATGAAAGATTGCAGGAGGTCATTAATCGTGCCTCCTAATACATTCCTTTCGAAGCAACATATCCTTGGCGATTCTGAATCAACCTTGGGGAGTAACAACTACAACGATGGAGGAAATCGATTCCAATCCAGGATGGTGACGCAATTTGATATAATGTAACTGTTGAGCTTCTCAAAAAAATTATCAAATATTGTACTCAATAACCCCTTCCATGTAAACTTGCAATCTTTTTAGGTTACTTAGAATTGAATGTGTTAAGAGGCATGATAAAGATTTGAAGAGGTCATTAATCAAGCCACCCGACATACTCCTCTGAGCAATATATACTTGGTGAGTTTTTGCAAACCTTGTGAGGCAACAACAATAATATTGGAGGGACTTGAGTCCTATATATGCAGTATGGGGTTGAGTTACATAGCACTGAAGACGATGGCTTATCATGGCTAATTCTACCTAAATTAATTTGCCGATTCTTTTTGTTGACTCACTTTTTATATGAAGAATTTGTTAATCTCGTAACAATTTTTTGTCGAAGTTGAAGTTGTCATCATTAATCAAATAGAAAAAAAAATTAGTTTACAAACATCTTTGAACAAATTGTACCTTCATTTATATTTTTTATTTTTTTTTTAAAGGCAAGCGTGCCGCCGGTGGGTATAGAACCCAAGACGTGGGGTTAAACCACCACAGTCTTAACCATCCAACCAGGCTACCATTGGCAATTGTACCTTCATTGATATAGTTCTATTAGCATTTACATGTAGACGTTAATTAAACTACTCCCATTTATGAAAAAAAAAACAATCAATCTCTTAATTAAACATTTAAGCATGTTTTTTATATAATTCACAAACCCTTGTAGAAGAGATTGAGATTCTTAACCTTAATTTATAGATTTAAAATCTTTTGGTAGGTACCTTAACGTAGACAAAGATAACATTACATGTTAATTATGTCAATTGAATTTCTCCCACTCATGTCTTTTAGCTCAAAATCTTCTTCTTTGAGGAGATTTTGAGTTGCAAACTTAAAAGAGTTTTAATTAACTATAAATTTTATGAAGATGGTTTATTCGAGTTTCATCTCCTCATTCTGACAAGTGATTAAGGGCATGATGTATCTAAATTATTTATAATTAAACTTCTTTAAATCTTGATTTTAGTAAATAGAAAACAAAATAGAAACTCACATGGCAAAACGGTTTTAGTTAAAATATTTTTCATTAATTGGTGCTAATCAGATTGTGATACCTAATTTGATTTAAATTAGGCACCCGTTTTAGTAAAAGCAATCCGGTCGACAAACTTAAATGAAGGATAGGTAAATATATATTGAATGAGTGGGTTGATTAAAGCAAATAGGAAGAAATAATATCATCTACCACATGTGTAAGCATTTGAAATTGCAGTGGAAATTATACTCTAAATATTATTGTTGGCTTGAATAGTTTATAAAAATTTTACAATTCACACATCACAAACTTTTAATCTAAAATTTGTTAACAAACTCATACTCAAGTTAACCAGATACTAATGCATGTCAGTAACAGTTTTGAAAAAGAAAATATGCATATAGGATAAGAGTATAAAACGTAGTTTGAAAGTCGAAATGGAGATGAAAAATTAGGCAAAAATGTGTGATGAAGCATGTAATAAATCCCAGTATTGGTCACTCATTGTGCAACAAATATCAACATAGGCTAAATTTGGTGGCGATTTGAAGGCGATTTTCTTCTTTTAATCTGGGCCGTCCCCACACCCAGGGAAAGCATCCTCGCCATTGCTTCTCGTGGCAGCTCGAGACTACACGTTCTGCCTAGGTCGTCCCGCCGTCCCCACCGGCGCCCCTAGGACTTTTGCGCCGCCTTGAGGGCCTCTATACGCCACGCTGGCTACCACTTTCTATGTTTAGCCGCCAATGCTGTAACAGTGTTTTGTGCGCTTTGGTTTTTGACACAGAATTTATCTTTGGATGTCGGCGCCTCCAGCCGCCATCCCCCCCTCCTCGGTGGGGGGGCTAGGTATTGGGGGCCCTATGGCAGGTTCGCCGAAATCTTTTGCTCAGATCTTGGGTAAAATATTGGTTGATGAAACCCCGGAGACTCCAGTCGAAGGCACTCGGTTTCGTATAGATGGCGCTCCCGCCATTGGACTTACGGCCACGGATGAAGTGCGTGGCGAAGCATTCATGGAACAACATGTGATTGTTTTGAAGTTTCTAGTTACCGCCCAACGTTGGAGGACATCCGCGATTCGATCCATCGAACGTGGGGAATTCTTGGCGATTTTTCGCTCGGTTTACTCAACCAAAGGCACGTGTTAGTTCGACTCCAATCGGAGGTGGAAGCCAAGAAAGTTCTCTCGCGAGACTCCTTTTTGATTCGCGGAGTTCGGTTCAAAGCCTTCCGATGGCACGATGGTTTCAGCTTGAAGGAGGACCCGGTCTCGGTGCCTTTGTGGGTAGAGCTCCCTAACTTACCCCTTCATTTATTTCATCCCCCTATTTTAAAAGCTATTGTGAATTCTTTTGGTGGATTTTTGCGGATGGATGATCACACTCGATGCCTCTCGCGCCCGGGTTTTGCCCGTGTTTGCGTGGAGATGTCCTTGACGGAACAATTACCAAACAGAGTTTGGATTGACAGAGCTAATAACAGAGGTTTCTGGCAGAAGATAGAATTTCTGGGTTTCAAATACTGTGATTTTTGTTCTTTGATCGGGCACAAGGAAGAGTTTTGTAGAAAAAAGATGGGTCTTAAGGGCCGTGGTAGCGGTTCTGATTTACGTAAAGCGGAGAAGACGGTCAAGCCCAAAGTCGACGCTACCTCTGTCAAACAACACTACGTACCCATTCCTAAACAAGAAAAAGTGCCTATCTCCGTAGTGGGCACGAGTGGCGCCAAAAATGACATGGGGTGGGAGATCACTGAGGAGAGCAATGAGGATGTTGGGGATAGGCCGCCTATGGTCAATGAACCGGCCAAGGTGGTTTTGTCCAATAAATTTGAATCTCTTACAGAATGCCTCGATGACGGTGAGGGTGATCATGAGGATCAGCAGCTTGGGGGCATGTTAATAGCTCATGACAATGCCGAGGTGGTGCCGGCATCTACGGTGGAATGCCTCAAGGAGACGGGATATACTACTTCGGAGATCGAGAAGGTAGTTGACTCTCAAGGACAACACTCACAATACGAGAATGGAAACTATTCAGGGGGTAGTGTTTCTCTGGGGATCCATGCGGCAAAGCCGCGAGGTACGCCAAGTGATTCACATGGCAAAGTCACGAATGGGCAGACTGCTGTTTCAGGGACACCTTTGCCTAGCGCTGCTCTCCAGTTGATGCTCGCTGCTTCTGAAACGCACCCTGGACTGCTAAGTCCCGACACAGGGGCTGTGTCCAAGCCGGTCCCCGACCCCAAACAGTCCGTGTCCCAGGCAGTGCCCCAGGTGGTGACACAGACAGTGCCCCAGGCAGGTCCCCAGGCCGTGTCCCAGGCAGTGCCCCAGGTGGTGACACAGACAGTGCCCCAGGCAGGTCCCCAGATCCAGGCCGCACCTCAGGTGGTGTCACAGATCTTACTCAGTCCCGAAACAGGGGATGTGCCCCAAGGCGTGCTCTGTCCCGTAGCAGGGGTCGTCGCGGTATCAGCTCAGCCAGATCCCTGCATCACCGCAGGTGGTCTGATTCCCACACTTGATTCGCTTGAAGTATTCCCTGCTGCGTCGCATTCAATACGGCCTGATTTCCCACAGACTCAGGGGCCATTGCTGGATGCCCAGGCTTCACAACTTTACCCCGTGGCCATTGGTAATTTACCGGTTCCCGGGGCAGCTGGGATCGAGCAGGATGGGGGGACTTGGTATGATGTCGCTGTACATTTGATGAAGGAGACCCATGTTTTGCGAACACAGAAACAAAAGATGAATACTCATGCCCTTGACAGTGCCACAGAAGATAGTGATGCGGCGGTATCGGACTCGGAGTTAGGGCCGGAATCACAAGCAATCCAAGATTTAGCTTTGGGGGCTCAGTCTGATGAGAATCTTCGGAAACCAGTCAATGTGGCGGTGCCTACGGGCAACCGTCGTAAGACTAAGAAGGGTAAGCTTTCCACCCGTGTTTAAGATGATAGAAAATCTACTTTTTTGGAATGCTCGTGGGGTTGGTAATCAGTCCACGAGAAGGAGGTTAAAAAATATGGTTGTGGAACATAAAGTCCAGATTCTTATGATTGCGGAGCCTATGATTGATGCTAACAGACATATGGAGATTGGGAACAAACTCAAGTTGGGTGGATTTGTCTCGAATGAATCTTTTGGCGGCAAGATTTGGCTTCTTTGGGATACCTCTCTTGTCCTTTCGGTGGTGGATATGTCGGATCAGATCATCCATTGTCAGGTAACGGACTCTGTTTCAAGAATTTTTTTCATTTCTTTTGTTTATGCTAAATGCACTGTGGATGAACGTAGAGATCTTTGGTTGAATATGGTTAATTTTGCTGCTAACCATGACACTCCATGGATGGTCGGCGGTGACTTTAATACTTATTTGCATTCGGGCGAAAAGGTGGGGGGCGTGGAGCCGTCCCTGGCAAACATGTCACATTTCTCCGACTGTATTGAAAATAGTGGTCTAATTGATTGTGGATTTTCGGGTCCTCGACTCACCTGGTGCAATAACAGGCGTGGTAGTGAGAGAATTTGGGCCAGACTTGATAGGATCCTTGTTAATTCAGCTTGGTTGACAGTCTTGGGCACGCCTAAAGTCGAGCATCTTTGCAGAACTTTTTCAGATCATTCTCCGCTGTTGACCTCTATGCCTACACAATCAAAAATTGGTTTTGCCCCCTTTCGGTTCTTAAATATGTGGATGACTCACCCCGGTTTCTTTGATTTGATTAAGGCCAAGTGGTCGGCTGACTTGGGTTCCATGCGGCCTATTGACAGAGTGGACGCCAAACTTAAAATGACCCGACGTGCTCTTATACAGTGGAATAGAACGGTCTTTGGTAATGTGTTTAGCAGAATCCGAGCTTTGGAGGATGAAATGCAACAGTGGGAAACAATTCTGTTATCAGGTTTTGCTTCTACAAGAACTAATGGGCTAAATGTTGCTGCTAACTGGGATGTCACTGCTTGTAGCAACCTACATCATTGTCAGGCAGAGTATAGATTAGCTCTCAAACAGGAGGAGCTCTACTGGTTACAAAAATCAGGTGAAAAAGAGTTCAAGGAGGGGGATGCCTGCACTAAATATTTTTTTGCTTCCACCAAGTCCAAACAAAAGCGACGAGTCATCAACCAGATTACTTTACCGTGCGGTCGTATTATTTCTGAACCTGGTGAGATCCTTGACGAAGCCAATGAATTTTTTGCTACTATGATGTCTTCTCAAGGTGATTGTCTGATGGATATGGATTTGCTGTCTTGTATCCCGAAGTTGGTGGATCCTGGTCAATGCGATCTATTGGTCAAACGACCTTCCTTGGAGGAAGTGAAAGCTGCTGTTTTTGACATTCCCAAAAATAGTGCGCCAGGACCAGATGGCTTTACTGCCGATTTCTTTCAATCTTGTTGGGAGATTTTGAGTATGGATATTTGGGAGGCAGCTATACAATTTTTTGAAGGGGAGGCAATGCCGTCGTCCTTTTCGGCGAACTTTATGGCTTTGATTCCTAAAATTGAGAATCCTGGTTCCTTTTCTGATTTTCGTCCAATCAGCCTGTGCAATGTGATCTACAAGATATTCAGTAAAATTCTTTGCAATAGGTTGGTTGTTATTTTGCCAAGTTTGATTTCTCAGGAGCAGGGGGCTTTTGTCAAAGGCAGATTCATTGGTGAAAATATTGGCCTGGTGCAGGAATTGATTAGAGACATTAACAGGAAGGTTTTCGGAGGCAATGTGGTGCTGAAAATTGACATGGAGAAAGCTTATGATAGAATGGAATGGAGTTTTTTGATAGCAGTTCTTAAAAAATTTGGCTTTACGGGTAGAATCTGTCATCTTATCTCCAACTGTATCGCTTTTTGTGGCTTTTCGGTTCTGCTTCAGGGCACCTACAAAGGTTTTTTCCGATCTACTAGGGGTTTAAGGCAAGGAGACCCTCTCTCCCCCTTCCTTTTCATTATTGCTTCTGAAGTGTTGAGTAGGGGATTGAAATCAGCTTTTGCGAGTGGCAAAATCGGGTATTATTTTACTCCCAGGAATTGCAGTCCTATTTCTCATCTTCTGTATGCAGATGACACTTTGATCTTTCTAAATGGCAGAAAGTCTTCAGTCATGGGTTGCATGGAGTTCCTGCGACGTTATTGTTCGGTTTCGGGGCAGAAAATAAATGAGGGTAAAAGCTCTTTTACCTTGGATGACAAGGCAATTACAGAGCGCATTGTGGAGCTGAAGAGCTATACAGGTTTTCATTTTCAAGTTGCTCCATTGAAGTATTTGGGCGGGCCAGTGTTCCAAGGGCGAGTCAAAATCTCATATTTTGAAGATCTAATTACGAGGATTCAGGCTCGTATTCAGGGATGGAAGGCAAAATTGTTATCTCCAGAGGGGAGATTAATCTTGATTAAGCATGTCCTTAGCTCAATCCCTATTTATATTCTTAGTACCATGTGTGTACCAAGGACAGTTTTATCACGGATTAACAGTTTGCTGGCGAATTTCTTTTGGGGGGATTGTGAAGGCCGACTAAAGAAAAAATGGGTGTCATGGGCTAAAATTTGTTTTCCTCAGGCGGAAGGCGGATTGGGGGTTAGAGACTTGACGGTTGTGATGGAGGCTTTCCGAATTAAGGCTCTTTGGGGACTTCTTACTTCGGACTCCTTATGGGCTACTTATATGAGGAGCAAATACTGGATTCGAGGCGTTGCTTTGAATAGTCAACCTGTGAAAAGTGGGTCTTCTCCCTTCTTTAAAGAGATCATGATTGGGCGTCCTTTTCTTGTGAGACACTCGTTTTGGCGTATTGGCATAGGGGATATCAGTTTTTTTGAGGAAAATTGGAACACGGTGGCTTCTTTCCGGAGACCGGCGGCTTTGGTGAATCACGACGTTTGGCCTTCAGTTAGCGAGGTGTCTTTGACAAATTTTGAATTGGTCCATTCAGATCTCAGAAGCTTGGCGCGTGGTCTTTTCGCTGCTAGATTACATGGTGAGGCCCATGAGGAGGACACGTGTGTGTGGACTCCAACTCCGAATGGGATTTTTTCCCTTCAGTCGGCCTATGACTTGTTACGGGAGCATGGGAAGGTAAATGCATTAAGTCTAAAGATTTGGCACGACATTCTTCCTTCCAGAATATCAGTTTTTGTTTGGAAATTACTCCGTAGAGGAGTACCAGTGGATGGAGAATTATACAGATGTGGTATGAGTCTGGCCTCCAGATGCCGTTGTTGCTACTCGCCAAAGCAAGAATCTTTGAATCATCTCTTTCTAGACGGCGAACTGGCGATGCCGGTGTGGAGCCATTTTGACAGGATTTTTGACGTGCATATAAGGCGACCAGCAGAAATCTCAACGGTGCTAGTAATTTGGTTCAAGAGAGTCCACCACAATTCGCAGACAGGTGTGTTATTTTTTCTCACTCCTATGTTCATTTTATGGGAAATTTGGAAACAAAGATGCAAATGTGTGTATGAAAATGTTCCCCCAAATCCTGCCTTTGCAATTTTGAACATTAGGCGTCAGTTGCAACTGGCAAATTCTTTTTTACTCCCCAAGCGAGTTAGCAGTAACAAGGCCCCACTTCAGGCTTTGGGGTTGGATGTGCTACCCGTTAGAAGGAAGTGTGTTAGAATTGTTTTTTGGCACCCTCCGCCTTTTGATTTTGTTGCGCTTAATGTGGACGGTTCCTCTCGCAAGGACAAGGCATCTGGCGGTGTTATTATCAGAGACCCTCGGGGTTTCGGAGTTGTGGGCAAACAAATGTTTTTCGGGGAAGGAACCAACAATAAAGCGGAACTATTAGCTCTTGTGGAGGGCCTCCGCCTTTGTCTCGCCTGGGGTTTCAAAAAGGTAGTAGTCCAAACGGACTCGAAGCTTGTTTATGGATGGTTTAAGGAGACTCTAAAAATTCCATGGCATTTGGAGAATATTTTGAAAGAAATTAAGTTGTTGGCACTGAGAATGACGTTAGATTGTCATCATATCTATAGGGAGGCCAATGCGATGGCGGACGCGTTAGCTGATAGAGCTCAACGAGACCATAATACTGTTTCTTTCGATGGGACCGATTTTCCTAGGAGAGTGGCAGGACTGATTAGGCTTGACAGCTTGCACACGGCGTACATCCGCCATGGGGATGCGTAGAGGCCATTTTTTCGTCTACTCGCGGCTTGATGCATTGGGGCGAACTTCGGCTTGTGGGATGTTTTGCTTCTCCTTTTTGTGGTGTGGACTGCAGGGGCGAAACGGTCAGCAGGATTGTCCAGCAATTTCGGGCAGGTCTGACGATTGTCAGATTCGCAGACATTTGGTTGGCAGGGGTGAAACAGGAGTTTTTCGGCTCTGAAAACGAGGGCGAGTTTGCGGCTGGCTTCGGGATGTGGGATCGCATGAAATGTTTCTGTATTTGAAGCGCAGGTGTGAGTGACAGCAGTTGTTTATGTCAGCAGTGTCAGCGTTGGTTGCTTAGCAGTGCCCGTTTGTTATTTCAGTTTTGGTTTTTGACTTGATTTGCATTTATGTGTTTTGGTTTAAGATTTCGGTCCAATTGTTTTTTTGGTTTTTTCACGGGTAAAGTCGTCATGTACCCCCGTTTTGATTGTAAATCAATTATTTGACAAGTAATAAAGGTCTGGCATTCCAGAGGTGCCCCTCCCTACTGGAGGTTTTTTTTTTTTTTTTAAAAAAAAAAAATCCCAGTATTAGCCCCAAAACCATTATGGCTTAATAAACATATTTGGATTATTGTTAAATAAGAAATCCACGCTAAACAATTAACTAACTAACAGATTTGATGCCTATAAATCCTAAGCATCCATAAGCCATGTATAGATGACATGTTATAGGTTACTAACGTGACCTTGTAAGAAAGCAATCCGATCTCTCGAAATATTTTCTATTTTGAAGTTACCGAAATCTCTTTTGAAATTCAAAATATGTCAAAATTTTCTTGAGAAAGGAATAAATATTTTAACATGCAACAAGATTATTTTAGCATCAACAGTTTGTTATGTAAATGATTCTTATGTAATATGTAGTCCGTATGATACTACGAATCATGTGAGACATTTTATTTAGTATTTAAGAATTTAAAATGTATAAGTTATATTGTTAAATGTGAAATCACAATCAGAGTTTTTACATTTTTCGACACAAAACGAAATATAAGGAGACCAAAATTAAGGTTGAAAAAAGAAATCACAATCCTTTCTTGTAAGTAGCTATATATTGTATCCAAAAGAATGGCCGGGTATGATTCTGCTGATTAATTACTCAATTCTAGTTAAAGTGGCTAGTTAAATTAGTTCTTACCATTTACCACGTACGTCCCAAATCTTCAGAAAGTTTGTTACTTATTTGAACTAACCCGATCATTGACGAGTTTTTTAACCCTAAATGAATTAGCCTAGCAATGATATGATTTGATTTTTTTTTCTTTTTTTGTTTTCTATAAAGCAAACTAACAACGTGCCTTTAAATAAAAATAAAATTAAAATTAAAATTGAAGGCAGTGCCATGTTGAAACTTCACACATCAAAAACTTTTTATCTAAACATTTTTTAACAAACTCATGTTTAAGTGGAGTACCTATGCGTTGACATACATATGTATAGAGAATATACTTATAAAATTTAATATAAAGTTGGAAATGAAGATGAATTGAATTATTATTTTTTTTATATTTGCATACTGAAGTGTGTAACAAATCATAATACTGGTCTAAAAACAAACCGTTATTAATCTTGTGGATGGGATACTTGCTCAGCTAGTTGACCAGTGGCAAATGGTATCACTAGTCCATGGTTTGAACTTTGGCAGAGCCATTTGTGTTGGGAAGGTTAAGGGAAAAAAATGGTCAATCTTCACCGTATCTAAATTCCAATGAAATAAATCCACATTCAACAATGCTATACAAATTTCGAGATAATTTAGATGCCGATGAACTCCTAAACATCCTATAGTTTTAATCTTACATTCTTCTCATTATTTCGACAAAATTTCGTGGTTTTTTTTCCCTTAGTTTCACAATATCTGTTGATAGAAATTTGAGCGTAAAATTTCTTAATCATGCATATTGTCCCACATGGTTATCACTTATTCTAGGAAATGGCACAAATTTATGGTTTTGGAAACGTTATGTGCCGATATGGTATAATCCTTAATTTAGAACATACGATTTGTATTGATAATGTATATAGATTTCATTATTAGAAAATCTTTTCATATAAAAATATGAGTTGTAGGTTTGCATTGATGGTAATGGATAGACTTCATGAATGTAAAATCCTTTGGAAAAGATTTTTTGGCATTAATGGATAAAGATTTGTGGGTGGATAAAGATTATGGCTGGTATATGGCTAACAACTCATCATCCTTTCCTCTATAAATTCCTTACAAATTCTATAAATTCATTGTTCTCAAGACACAATTGCAGTGTCATTTCACTTTTTATATCTTTGTTGCCTCTCTTTAATTTTCTTGGGCTGAATGTGAACTTTCAATTTCACAAAGGTCTAAAGTCATAGCATGCATCAACAAAAGGTGAAGTCAGAAATAACAATTTGTTGTAAAAACCAAGTTTTTGAGGATTGCATTTGAATCAAACGACTTGTTGAAATCGTTCCATAAAGCAAATATGATGGTACTTGGAGAAAGAATACTAGGATTACATCTAGTTCAAAAGTGTTACTCATCACAGTAACCCCTGCAATTTTGTTGGTCACTTTTTATGTTTGCTTTGTGGAACGATTTTAATAAGTCGTTAATCATGCCATCTGACACATTCCTTTCGAAGCATCATACTTGGTGATTTTTGGCCAACCATGTCGAGCAACAACAATGGTGGAGGGACTTGATTCATTTTCAGGATGTCTGGTACGCATTTTGATATGAAGAAACTGTTGAACTTGTTCAAATATTATCAAATATTGTCCCTTACTAACCCCTTCCATGTAACTTGCAATCGTTTCTAGGTCACAAAGAAATGAGTGTGTCTGGAGGCATGATGAAAGATTTCAGGAGGTCATTAATCGTGCCTCCTAATACATTCCTTTCGAAGCAACATATCCTTGGTGATTCTGAATCAACCTTGTGGAGTAACAACTACAACGATGGAGGAAATCGATTCCTATCCAGGATGGTGACGCAATTTGATATAATGTAACTGTTGAGCTTGTCACAAAAATTATCAAATATTGTACTCAATAACCCCTTCCATGTAAACTTGCAATCTTTTGAGGTTACTTAGAATTGAATGTGTTCAGAGGCATGATAAAGATTTGAAGAGGTCATTAATCAAGCCACCCGACATACTCCTCTGAGCAATATATACTTGGTGAGTTTTTGCAAACCTTGTGAGGCAACAACAATAATATTGGAGGGACTTGAGTCCTATATATGCAGTATGGGGTTGAGTTACATAGCACCGAAGACGATGGCTTATCATGGCTAATTCTACCTAAATTAATTTGCCGATTCTTTTTGTTGACTCACTTTTTATATGAAGAATTTGTTAATCTCGTAACAATTTTTTGTCGAAGTTGAAGTTGTCATCATTAATCAAATAGAAAAAAAAATTAGTTTACAAACATCTTTGAACAAATTGTACCTTCATTTATATTTTTTATTTTTTTTTGAAAGGCAAGCGTGCCGCCGGTGGGTATAGAACCCAAGACGTGGGGTTAAACCACCACAGTCTTAACCATCCAACCAGGCTACCATTGGCAATTGTACCTTCATTGATATAGTTCTATTAGCATTTACATGTAGAAGTTAATTAAACTACTCCCATTTATGAAAAAAAAAAACAATCAATCTCTTAATTAAACATTTAAGCATGTTTTTTATATAATTCACAAACCCTTGTAGAAGAGATTGAGATTCTTAACCTTAATTTATAGATTTAAAATCTTTTGGTAGGTACCTTAACGTAGACAAAGATAACATTACATGTTAATTATGTCAATTGAATTTCTCCCACTCATGTCTTTTAGCTCAAAATCTTCTTCTTTGAGGAGATTTTGAGTTGCAAACATAAAAGAGTTTTAATTAACTATTAATTTTATGAAGATGGTTTATTCGAGTTTCATCTCCTCATTCTGACAAGTGATTAAGGGCATGATGTATCTAAATTATTTATAATTAAACTTCTTTAAATCTTGATTTTAGTAAATAGAAAACGAAAAAGAAACTCACATGGCAAACCGGTTTTAGTTAAAATATTTTTCATTAATTGGTGCTAATCAGATTGTGATACCTAATTTGATTTAAATTAGGCACCCGTTTTAGTAAAAGCAATCCGGTCGACAAACTTAAATGAAGGATAGGTAAATATATATTGAATGAGTGGGTTGATTAAAGCAAATAGGAAGAAATAATATCATCTACCACATGTGTAAGCATTTGAAATTGCAGTGGAAATTATACTCTAAATATTAGTGTTGGCTTGAATAGTTTATAAAAATTTGACAATTCACACATCACAAACTTTTAATCTAAAATTTGTTAACAAACTCATACTCAAGTTAACCAGATACTAATGCATGTCAGTAACAGTTTTGAAAAAGAAAATATGCATATAGGATAAGAGTATAAAACGTAGTTTGAAAGTCGAAATGGAGATGAAAAATTAGGCAAAATGTGTGATGAAGCATGTAATAAATCCCAGTACTAGCCCCAAAACCATTATGGCTTAGTAAACATATTTGGATTATTGTGAAATAAGAAATCCACGCTAAACAATTAACTAACTAACAGATTTGATGCCTATAAATCCTAAGCATCCATAAGCCACGTATAGATGACATGTTATAGGTTACTAACGTGACCTTGTAAGAAAGCAATCCGATCTCTCGAAATATTTTCTATTTTGAAGTTACCGAAATCTCTTTTGAAATTCAAAATATGTCAAAATTTTCTTGAGAAAGGAATAAATATTTTAATCCTCCTATATTCTAACATGCAACAAGATTATTTTAGCATCAACAGTTTGTTTTGTAAATGATTCTTATGTAATATGTAGTCCGTATGATACTACGAATCATGTGAGACATTTTATTTAGTATTTAAGAATTTAAAATGTATAAGTTATATTGTTAAATGTGAAATCACAATCAGAGTTTTTACATTTTTCGACACAAAACGAAATATAAGGAGACCAAAATTAAGGTTGAAAAAAGAAATCACAATCCTTTCTTGTAAGTAGCTATATATTGTATCCAAAAGAATGGCCGGGTATGATTCTGCTGATTAATTACTCAATTCTAGTTAAAGTGGCTAGTTAAATTAGTTCTTACCATTTACCACGTACGTCCCAAATCTTCAGAAAGTTTGTTACTTATTTGAACTAACCCGATCATTGACGAGTTTTTTAACCCTAAATGAATTAGCCTAGCAATGATATGATATGATTTGATTTTTTTTTCTTTTTTTGTTTTCTATAAAGCAAACTAACAACGTGCCTTTAAATAAAAATAAAATTAAAATTAAAATTGAAGGCAGTGCCATGTTGAAACTTCACACATCAAAAACTTTTTATCTAAACATTTTTTAACAAACTCATGTTTAAGTGGAGTACCTATGCGTTGACATACATATGTATAGAGAATATACTTATAAAATTTAATATAAAGTTGGAAATGAAGATGAATTGAATTATTTTTTTTTTTATATTTGCATACTGAAGTGTGTAACAAATCATAATACCGGTCTAAAAACAAACCATTATTAATCTTGTGGATGGGATACTTGCTCAGCTAGTTGACCAGTGGCAAATGGTATCACTAGTCCATGGTTTGAACTTTGGCAGAGCCATTTGTGTTGGGAAGGTTAACGAAAAAAAATGGTCAATCTTCACCGTATCTAAATTCCAATGAAATAAATCTACATTCAGCAATGCTATACAAATTTTGAGATAATTTTGATGCCGATGAACTCCTAAGCATCCTATAGTTTTAATCTTACATTCTTCTCATTATTTCGACAAAATTTCGTGGTTTTTTTCCCTTAGTTTCACAATATCTGTTGATAGAAATTTGAGCGTAAAATTTCTTAATCATGCATATTGTCCCACATGGTTATCACTTATTCTAGGAAATGGCACAAATTTATGGTTTTGGAAACGTTATGTGCCGATATGGTATAATCCTTAATTTAGAACATACGATTTGTAGTGATAATGTATATAGATTTCATTATTAGAAAATCTTTTCATATAAAAATATGAGTTGTAGGTTTGCATTGATGGTAATGGATAGACTTCATGAATGTAAAATCCTTTGGAAAAGATTTTTTGGCATTAATGGATAAAGATTTGTGGGTGGATAAAGATTATGGCTGGTATATGGCTAACAACTCATCATCCTTTCCTCTATAAATTCCTTACAAATTCTATAAATTCATTGTTCTCAAGACACAATTGCAGTGTCATTTCACTTTTTATATCTTTGTTGCCTCTCTTTAATTTTCTTGGGCTGAATGTGAACTTTCAATTTCACAAAGGTCTAAAGTCATAGCATGCATCAACAAAAGGTGAAGTCAGAAATAACAATTTGTTGTAAAAACCAAGTTTTTGAGGATTGCATTTGAATCAAACGACTTGTTGAAATCGTTCCATAAAGCAAATATGATGGTACTTGGAGAAAGAATACTAGGATTACATCTAGTTCAAAAGTGTTACTCATCACAGTAACCCCTGCAATTTTGTTGGTCACTTTTTATGTTTGCTTTGTGGAACGATTTTAATAAGTCGTTAATCATGCCATCTGACACATTCCTTTCGAAGCATCATACTTGGTGATTTTTGGCCAACCATGTCGAGCAACAACAATGGTGGAGGGACTTGATTCATTTTCAGGATGTCTGGTACGCATTTTGATATGAAGAAACTGTTGAACTTGTTCAAATATTATCAAATATTGTCCCTTACTAACCCCTTCCATGTAACTTGCAATCGTTTCTAGGTCACAAAGAAATGAGTGTGTCTGGAGGCATGATGAAAGATTTCAGGAGGTCATTAATCGTGCCTCCTAATACATTCCTTTCGAAGCAACATATCCTTGGTGATTCTGAATCAACCTTGTGGAGTAACAACTACAACGATGGAGGAAATCGATTCCTATCCAGGATGGTGACGCAATTTGATATAATGTAACTGTTGAGCTTGTCACAAAAATTATCAAATATTGTACTCAATAACCCCTTCCATGTAAACTTGCAATCTTTTGAGGTTACTTAGAATTGAATGTGTTCAGAGGCATGATAAAGATTTGAAGAGGTCATTAATCAAGCCACCCGACATACTCCTCTGAGCAATATATACTTGGTGAGTTTTTGCAAACCTTGTGAGGCAACAACAATAATATTGGAGGGACTTGAGTCCTATATATGCAGTATGGGGTTGAGTTACATAGCACCGAAGACGATGGCTTATCATGGCTAATTCTACCTAAATTAATTTGCCGATTCTTTTTGTTGACTCACTTTTTATATGAAGAATTTGTTAATCTCGTAACAATTTTTTGTCGAAGTTGAAGTTGTCATCATTAATCAAATAGAAAAAAAAATTAGTTTACAAACATCTTTGAACAAATTGTACCTTCATTTATATTTTTTATTTTTTTTTGAAAGGCAAGCGTGCCGCCGGTGGGTATAGAACCCAAGACGTGGGGTTAAACCACCACAGTCTTAACCATCCAACCAGGCTACCATTGGCAATTGTACCTTCATTGATATAGTTCTATTAGCATTTACATGTAGAAGTTAATTAAACTACTCCCATTTATGAAAAAAAAAAACAATCAATCTCTTAATTAAACATTTAAGCATGTTTTTTATATAATTCACAAACCCTTGTAGAAGAGATTGAGATTCTTAACCTTAATTTATAGATTTAAAATCTTTTGGTAGGTACCTATGTCAATTGAATTTCTCCCACTCATGTCTTTTAGCTCAAAATCTTCTTCTTTGAGGAGATTTTGAGTTGCAAACATAAAAGAGTTTTAATTAACTATTAATTTTATGAAGATGGTTTATTCGAGTTTCATCTCCTCATTCTGACAAGTGATTAAGGGCATGATGTATCTAAATTATTTATAATTAAACTTCTTTAAATCTTTATTTTAGTAAATAGAAAACGAAAAAGAAACTCACATGGCAAACCGGTTTTAGTTAAAATATTTTTCATTAATTGGTGCTAATCAGATTGTGATACCTAATTTGATTTAAATTAGGCACCCGTTTTAGTAAAAGCAATCCGGTCGACAAACTTAAATGAAGGATAGGTAAATATATATTGAATGAGTGGGTTGATTAAAGCAAATAGGAAGAAATAATATCATCTACCACATGTGTAAGCATTTGAAATTGCAGTGGAAATTATACTCTAAATATTAGTGTTGGCTTGAATAGTTTATAAAAATTTGACAATTCACACATCACAAACTTTTAATCTAAAATTTGTTAACAAACTCATACTCAAGTTAACCAGATACTAATGCATGTCAGTAACAGTTTTGAAAAAGAAAATATGCATATAGGATAAGAGTATAAAACGTAGTTTGAAAGTCGAAATGGAGATGAAAAATTAGGCAAAATGTGTGATGAAGCATGTAATAAATCCCAGTACTAGCCCCAAAACCATTATGGCTTAGTAAACATATTTGGATTATTGTGAAATAAGAAATCCACGCTAAACAATTAACTAACTAACAGATTTGATGCCTATAAATCCTAAGCATCCATAAGCCACGTATAGATGACATGTTATAGGTTACTAACGTGACCTTGTAAGAAAGCAATCCGATCTCTCGAAATATTTTCTATTTTGAAGTTACCGAAATCTCTTTTGAAATTCAAAATATGTCAAAATTTTCTTGAGAAAGGAATAAATATTTTAATCCTCCTATATTCTAACATGCAACAAGATTATTTTAGCATCAACAGTTTGTTTTGTAAATGATTCTTATGTAATATGTAGTCCGTATGATACTACGAATCATGTGAGACATTTTATTTAGTATTTAAGAATTTAAAATGTATAAGTTATATTGTTAAATGTGAAATCACAATCAGAGTTTTTACATTTTTCGACACAAAACGAAATATAAGGAGACCAAAATTAAGGTTGAAAAAAGAAATCACAATCCTTTCTTGTAAGTAGCTATATATTGTATCCAAAAGAATGGCCGGGTATGATTCTGCTGATTAATTACTCAATTCTAGTTAAAGTGGCTAGTTAAATTAGTTCTTACCATTTACCACGTACGTCCCAAATCTTCAGAAAGTTTGTTACTTATTTGAACTAACCCGATCATTGACGAGTTTTTTAACCCTAAATGAATTAGCCTAGCAAGATATGATTTGATTTTTTTTTCTTTTTTTGTTTTCTATAAAGCAAACTAACAACGTGCCTTTAAATAAAAATAAAATTAAAATTAAAATTGAAGGCAGTGCCATGTTGAAACTTCACACATCAAAAACTTTTTATCTAAACATTTTTTAACAAACTCATGTTTAAGTGGAGTACCTATGCGTTGACATACATATGTATAGAGAATATACTTATAAAATTTAATATAAAGTTGGAAATGAAGATGAATTGAATTATTATTTTTTTTATATTTGCATACTGAAGTGTGTAACAAATCATAATACCGGTCTAAAAACAAACCATTATTAATCTTGTGGATGGGATACTTGCTCAGCTAGTTGACCAGTGGCAAATGGTATCACTAGTCCATGGTTTGAACTTTGGCAGAGCCATTTGTGTTGGGAAGGTTAACGAAAAAAAATGGTCAATCTTCACCGTATCTAAATTCCAATGAAATAAATCTACATTCAGCAATGCTATACAAATTTTGAGATAATTTTGATGCCGATGAACTCCTAAGCATCCTACAGTTTTAATCTTACATTCTTCTCATTATTTCGACAAAATTTCGTGGTTTTTTTCCCTTAGTTTCACAATATCTGTTGATAGAAATTTGAGCGTAAAATTTCTTAATCATGCATATTGTCCCACATGGTTATCACTTATTCTAGGAAATGGCACAAATTTATGGTTTTGGAAACGTTATGTGCCGATATGGTATAATCCTTAATTTAGAACATACGATTTGTATTGATAATGTATATAGATTTCATTATTAGAAAATCTTTTCATATAAAAATATGAGTTGTAGGTTTGCATTGATGGTAATGGATAGACTTCATGAATGTAAAATCCTTTGGAAAAGATTTTTTGGCATTAATGGATAAAGATTTGTGGGTGGATAAAGATTATGGCTGGTATATGGCTAACAACTCATCATCCTTTCCTCTATAAATTCCTTACAAATTCTATAAATTCATTGTTCTCAAGACACAATTGCAGTGTCATTTCACTTTTTATATCTTTGTTGCCTCTCTTTAATTTTCTTGGGCTGAATGTGAACTTTCAATTTCACAAAGGTCTAAAGTCATAGCATGCATCAACAAAAGGTGAAGTCAGAAATAACAATTTGTTGTAAAAACCAAGTTTTTGAGGATTGCATTTGAATCAAACGACTTGTTGAAATCGTTCCATAAAGCAAATATGATGGTACTTGGAGAAAGAATACTAGGATTACATCTAGTTCAAAAGTGTTACTCATCACAGTAACCCCTGCAATTTTGTTGGTCACTTTTTATGTTTGCTTTGTGGAACGATTTTAATAAGTCGTTAATCATGCCATCTGACACATTCCTTTCGAAGCATCATACTTGGTGATTTTTGGCCAACCATGTCGAGCAACAACAATGGTGGAGGGACTTGATTCATTTTCAGGATGTCTGGTACGCATTTTGATATGAAGAAACTGTTGAACTTGTTCAAATATTATCAAATATTGTCCCTTACTAACCCCTTCCATGTAACTTGCAATCGTTTCTAGGTCACAAAGAAATGAGTGTGTCTGGAGGCATGATGAAAGATTTCAGGAGGTCATTAATCGTGCCTCCTAATACATTCCTTTCGAAGCAACATATCCTTGGTGATTCTGAATCAACCTTGTGGAGTAACAACTACAACGATGGAGGAAATCGATTCCTATCCAGGATGGTGACGCAATTTGATATAATGTAACTGTTGAGCTTGTCACAAAAATTATCAAATATTGTACTCAATAACCCCTTCCATGTAAACTTGCAATCTTTTGAGGTTACTTAGAATTGAATGTGTTCAGAGGCATGATAAAGATTTGAAGAGGTCATTAATCAAGCCACCCGACATACTCCTCTGAGCAATATATACTTGGTGAGTTTTTGCAAACCTTGTGAGGCAACAACAATAATATTGGAGGGACTTGAGTCCTATATATGCAGTATGGGGTTGAGTTACATAGCACCGAAGACGATGGCTTATCATGGCTAATTCTACCTAAATTAATTTGCCGATTCTTTTTGTTGACTCACTTTTTATATGAAGAATTTGTTAATCTCGTAACAATTTTTTGTCGAAGTTGAAGTTGTCATCATTAATCAAATAGAAAAAAAAATTAGTTTACAAACATCTTTGAACAAATTGTACCTTCATTTATATTTTTTATTTTTTTTTGAAAGGCAAGCGTGCCGCCGGTGGGTATAGAACCCAAGACGTGGGGTTAAACCACCACAGTCTTAACCATCCAACCAGGCTACCATTGGCAATTGTACCTTCATTGATATAGTTCTATTAGCATTTACATGTAGAAGTTAATTAAACTACTCCCATTTATGAAAAAAAAAAACAATCAATCTCTTAATTAAACATTTAAGCATGTTTTTTATATAATTCACAAACCCTTGTAGAAGAGATTGAGATTCTTAACCTTAATTTATAGATTTAAAATCTTTTGGTAGGTACCTATGTCAATTGAATTTCTCCCACTCATGTCTTTTAGCTCAAAATCTTCTTCTTTGAGGAGATTTTGAGTTGCAAACATAAAAGAGTTTTAATTAACTATTAATTTTATGAAGATGGTTTATTCGAGTTTCATCTCCTCATTCTGACAAGTGATTAAGGGCATGATGTATCTAAACTATTTATAATTAAACTTCTTTAAATCTTGATTTTAGTAAATAGAAAACGAAAAAGAAACTCACATGGCAAACCGGTTTTAGTTAAAATATTTTTCATTAATTGGTGCTAATCAGATTGTGATACCTAATTTGATTTAAATTAGGCACCCGTTTTAGTAAAAGCAATCCGGTCGACAAACTTAAATGAAGGATAGGTAAATATATATTGAATGAGTGGGTTGATTAAAGCAAATAGGAAGAAATAATATCATCTACCACATGTGTAAGCATTTGAAATTGCAGTGGAAATTATACTCTAAATATTAGTGTTGGCTTGAATAGTTTATAAAAATTTGACAATTCACACATCACAAACTTTTAATCTAAAATTTGTTAACAAACTCATACTCAAGTTAACCAGATACTAATGCATGTCAGTAACAGTTTTGAAAAAGAAAATATGCATATAGGATAAGAGTATAAAACGTAGTTTGAAAGTCGAAATGGAGATGAAAAATTAGGCAAAATGTGTGATGAAGCATGTAATAAATCCCAGTACTAGCCCCAAAACCATTATGGCTTAGTAAACATATTTGGATTATTGTGAAATAAGAAATCCACGCTAAACAATTAACTAACTAACAGATTTGATGCCTATAAATCCTAAGCATCCATAAGCCACGTATAGATGACATGTTATAGGTTACTAACGTGACCTTGTAAGAAAGCAATCCGATCTCTCGAAATATTTTCTATTTTGAAGTTACCGAAATCTCTTTTGAAATTCAAAATATGTCAAAATTTTCTTGAGAAAGGAATAAATATTTTAATCCTCCTATATTCTAACATGCAACAAGATTATTTTAGCATCAACAGTTTGTTTTGTAAATTATTCTTATGTAATATGTAGTCCGTATGATACTACGAATCATGTGAGACATTTTATTTAGTATTTAAGAATTTAAAATGTATAAGTTATATTGTTAAATGTGAAATCACAATCAGAGTTTTTACATTTTTCGACACAAAACGAAATATAAGGAGACCAAAATTAAGGTTGAAAAAAGAAATCACAATCCTTTCTTGTAAGTAGCTATATATTGTATCCAAAAGAATGGCCGGGTATGATTCTGCTGATTAATTACTCAATTCTAGTTAAAGTGGCTAGTTAAATTAGTTCTTACCATTTACCACGTACGTCCCAAATCTTCAGAAAGTTTGTTACTTATTTGAACTAACCCGATCATTGACGAGTTTTTTAACCCTAAATGAATTAGCCTAGCAATGATATGATATGATTTGATTTTTTTTTCTTTTTTTGTTTTCTATAAAGCAAACTAACAACGTGCCTTTAAATAAAAATAAAATTAAAATTAAAATTGAAGGCAGTGCCATGTTGAAACTTCACACATCAAAAACTTTTTATCTAAACATTTTTTAACAAACTCATGTTTAAGTGGAGTACCTATGCGTTGACATACATATGTATAGAGAATATACTTATAAAATTTAATATAAAGTTGGAAATGAAGATGAATTGAATTATTTTTTTTTTTATATTTGCATACTGAAGTGTGTAACAAATCATAATACCGGTCTAAAAACAAACCATTATTAATCTTGTGGATGGGATACTTGCTCAGCTAGTTGACCAGTGGCAAATGGTATCACTAGTCCATGGTTTGAACTTTGGCAGAGCCATTTGTGTTGGGAAGGTTAACGAAAAAAAATGGTCAATCTTCACCGTATCTAAATTCCAATGAAATAAATCTACATTCAGCAATGCTATACAAATTTTGAGATAATTTTGATGCCGATGAACTCCTAAGCATCCTATAGTTTTAATCTTACATTCTTCTCATTATTTCGACAAAATTTCGTGGTTTTTTTCCCTTAGTTTCACAATATCTGTTGATAGAAATTTGAGCGTAAAATTTCTTAATCATGCATATTGTCCCACATGGTTATCACTTATTCTAGGAAATGGCACAAATTTATGGTTTTGGAAACGTTATGTGCCGATATGGTATAATCCTTAATTTAGAACATACGATTTGTAGTGATAATGTATATAGATTTCATTATTAGAAAATCTTTTCATATAAAAATATGAGTTGTAGGTTTGCATTGATGGTAATGGATAGACTTCATGAATGTAAAATCCTTTGGTAAAGATTTTTTGGCATTAATGGATAAAGATTTGTGGGTGGATAAAGATTATGGCTGGTATATGGCTACAACTCATCATCCTTTCCTCTATAAATTCCTTACAAATTCTATAAATTCATTGTTCTCAAGACACAATTGCAGTGTCATTCACTTTTTATATCTTTGTTGCCTCTCTTTAATTTTCTTGGGCTGAATGTGAACTTTCAATTTCACAAAGGTCTAAAGTCATAGCATGCATCAACAAAAGGTGAAGTCAGAAATAACAATTTGTTGTAAAAACCAAGTTTTTGAGGATTGCATTTGAATCAAACGACTTGTTGAAATCGTTCCATAAAGAAAATATGATGGTACTTGGAGAAAGAATACTAGGATTGCATCTAGTTCAAAAGTGTTACTCATCACAGTAACCCCTGCAATTTTGTTGGTCACTTTTTATGTTTGCTTTGTGGAACGATTTTAATAAATCGTTAATCATGCCATCTGACACTTTCCTTTCGAAGCATCATACTTGGTGATTTTTGGCCAACCATGTCGAGCAACAACCATGGTGGAGGGACTTGATAACTTTTTCAGGATGTATGGTACGCATTTTGATATGAAGAAACTGTTGAACTTGTTCAAATATTATCAAATATTGTCCCTTACAACGATGGAGGAAATCGATTCCTATCCAGGATGGTGACGCAATTTGATATAATGTAACTGTTGAGCTTGTCACAAAAATTATCAAATATTGTACTCAATAACCCCTTCCATGTAAACTTGCAATCTTTTTAGGTTACTTAGAATTGAATGTGTTCAGAGGCATGATAAAGATTTGAAGAGGTCATTAATCAAGCCACCCGACATACTCCTCTGAGCAATATATACTTGGTGAGTTTTTGCAAACCTTGTGAGGCAACAACAATAATATTGGAGGGACTTGAGTCCTATATATGCAGTATGGGGTTGAGTTACATAGCACTGAAGACGATGGCTTATCATGGCTAATTCTACCTAAATTAATTTGTCGATTCTTTTTGTTGACTCACTTTTTATATGAAGAATTTGTTAATCTCGTAACAATTTTTTGTCGAAGTTGAATATGTCATCATTAATCAAATAGAAAAAAAAATAGTTTACAAACATCTTTGAACAAATTGTACCTTCATTTTTTTATTTTTATTTTTTTGAAAGGCAAGCGTGCCGCCGGTGGGTATAGAACCCAAGACGTGGGGTTAAACCACCACAGTCTTAACCATCCAACCAGGCTACCATTGGCAATTGTACCTTCATTGATATAGTTCTATTAGCATTTACATGTAGAAGTTAATTAAACTACTCCCATTTATGAAAAAAAAAACAATCAATCTCTTAATTAAACATTTAAGCATGTTTTTTATATAATTCACAAACCCTTGTAGAAGAGATTGAGATTCTTAACCTTAATTTATAGATTTAAAATCTTTTGGTAGGTACCTTAACGTAGACAAAGATAACATTACATGTTAATTATGTCAATTGAATTTCTCCCACTCATGTCTTTTAGCTCAAAATCTTCTTCTTTGAGGAGATTTTGAGTTGCAAACATAAAAGAGTTTTAATTAACTATTAATTTTATGAAGATGGTTTATTCGAGTTTCATCTCCTCATTCTGACAAGTGATTAAGGGCATGATGTATCTAAATTACTTATAATTAAACTTCTTTAAATCTTTATTTTTGTAATAGAAAACGAAAAAGAAACTCACATGGCAAACCGGTTTTAGTTAAAATATTTTTCATTAATTGGTGCTAATCATATTGTGATACCTAATTTGATTTAAATTAGCCACCCGTTTTAGTAAAAGCAATCCGGTCGACAAACTTAAATGAAGGATAGGTAAATATATATTGAATGAGTGGGTTGATTAAAGCAAATAGGAAGACATAATATCATCTACCACATGTGTAAGCATTTGAAATTGTAGTGGAAATTATACTCTAAATATTAGTGTTTGCTTGAATAGTTTATAAAAATTTGACAATTCACACATCACAAACTTTTAATCTAAAATTTGTTAACAAACTCATACTCAAGTTAACCAGATACTAATGCATGTCAGTAACAGTTTTGAAAAAGAAAATATGCATATAGGATAAGAGTATAAAACGTAGTTTGAAAGTCGAAATGGAGATGAAAAATTAGGCAAAATGTGTGATGAAGCATGTAATAAATCCCAGTATTAGCCCCAAAACCATTATGGCTTAATAAACATATTTGGATTATTGTGAAATAAGAAATCCAAGCTAAACAATTAACTAACTAACAGATTTGATGCCTATAAATCCTAAGCATCCATAAGCCACGTATAGATGACATGTTATAGGTTACTAACGTGACCTTGTAAGAAAGCAATCCGATCTCTCGAAATATTTTCTATTTTGAAGTTACCGAAATCTCTTTTGAAATTCAAAATATGTCAAAATTTTCTTGAGAAAGGAATAAATATTATAATCCTCCTATAATTTAACATGCAACAAGATTATTTTAGCATCAACAGTTTGTTATGTAAATGATTCTTATGTAATATGTAGTCCGTATGATACTACGAATCATGTGATACATTTTATTTAGTATTTAAGAATTTAAAATGTATAAGTTATATTGTTAAATGTGAAATCACAATCAGAGTTTTTACATTTTTTGACACAAAACGAAATATAAGGAGACAAAAATTAAGGTTGAAAAAAGAAATCACAATCCTTTCTTGTATGTAGCTATATATTGTATCCAAAAGAATGGTTATGATTCTGCTGATTAATTACTCAATTCTAGTTAAAGTGGCTTGTTAAATTAGTTCTTACCATTTACCACGTACGTCCCAAATCTTAAGAAAGTTTGTTACTTATTTGAACTAACCCGATCATTGACGAGTTTTTTAACCCTAAATGAATTAGCCTAGCAAGATATGATTTGATTTTTTTTTCTTTTTTTGTTTTCTATAAAGTAAACTAAGAACGTGCCTTTAAATAAAATTAAAATTAAAATTAAAATTGAAGGCAGTGCCATGTTGAAACTTCACACATCAAAAACTTTTTATCTAAACATTTTTTAACAAACTCATGTTTAAGTCGAGAACTATGCGTTGACATACTTATGTATAGAGAATATACTTATAAAATTTAATATAAAGTTGGAAATGAAGATGAATTGAATTTTTTTTTTTTTTTTTTTAATATTTGCATACTGAAGTGTGTAACAAATCATAATACCGGTCTAAAAACAAACCATTATTAATCTTGTGGATGGGATACTTGCTCAGCTAGTTGACCAGTGGCAAATGGTATTATTAGTCCATGGTTTGAACTTTGGCAGAGCCATTTGTGTTGGGAAGGTTAAGGAAAAAAAATGGTCAATCTTCACCGTATCTAAATTCCAATGAAATAAATCCACATTCAACAATGCTATACAAATTTTGAGATAATTTAGATGCCCATGAACTCCTAAACATCCTTTAGTTTTAATCTTACATTCTTCTCATTATTTCGACAAAATTTCATGGTTTTTTTCCCTTAGTTTCACAATATCTGTTGATAGAAATTTGAGCGTAAAATTTCTTAATCATGCATATTGTCCCACATGGTTATCACTTATTCTAGGAAATGGCACAAATTTATGGTTTTGGAAACGTTATGTGCCGATATGGTATAATCCTTAATTTAGAACATACGATTTGTAGTGATAATGTATATAGATTTCATTATTAGAAAATCTTTTCATATAAAAATATGAGTTGTAGGTTTGCATTGATGGTAATGGATAGACTTCATGAATGTAAAATCCTTTGGTAAAGATTTTTTGGCATTAATGGATAAAGATTTGTGGGTGGATAAAGATTATGGCTGGTATATGGCTAACAACTCATCATCCTTTCCTCTATAAATTCCTTACAAATTCTATAAATTCATTGTTCTCAAGACACAATTGCAGTGTCATTTCACTTTTTATATCTTTGTTGCCTCTCTTTAATTTTCTTGGGCTGAATGTGAACTTTCAATTTCACAAAGGTCTAAAGTCATAGCATGCATCAACAAAAGGTGAAGTCAGAAATAACAATTTGTTGTAAAAACCAAGTTTTTGAGGATTGCATTTGAATCAAACGACTTGTTGAAATCGTTCCATAAAGCAAATATGATGGTACTTGGAGAAAGAATACTAGGATTGCATCTAGTTCAAAAGTGTTACTCATCACAGTAACCCCTGCAATTTTGTTGGTCACTTTTTATGTTTGCTTTGTGGAACGATTTTAATAAGTCGTAAATCATGCCATCTGACACATTCCTTTCGAAGCATCATACTTGGTGATGTTTGGCCAACCATGTCGAGCAACAACAATGGTGGAGGGACTTGATTCCTTTTCAGGATGTATGGTACGCATTTTGATATGAAGAAACTGTTGAACTTGTTCAAATATTATCAAATATTGTCCCTTACTAACCCCTTCCATGTAACTTGCAATCGTTTCTAGGTTACAAAGAAATGAGTGTGTCTGGAGGCATGATGAAAGATTTCAGGAGGTCATTAATCGTGCCTCCTAATACATTCCTTTCGAAGCAACATATCCTTGGCGATTCTGAATCAACCTTGTGGAGTAACAACTACAACGATGGAGGAAATCGATTCCTATCCAGGATGGTGACCCAATTTGATATAATGTAACTGTTGAGCTTGTCACAAAAATTATCAAATATTGTACTCAATAACCCCTTCCATGTAAACTTGCAATCTTTTTAGGTTACTTAGAATTGAATGTGTTCAGAGGCATGATAAAGATTTGAAGAGGTCATAATCAAGCCACCCGACATACTCCTCTGAGCAATATATACTTGGTGAGTTTTTGCAAACCTTGTGAGGCAACAACAATAATATTGGAGGGACTTGAGTCTTATATATGCAGTATGGGGTTGAGTTACATAGCACTGAAGACGATGGCTTATCATGGCTAATTCTACCTAAATTAATTTGTCGATTCTTTTTGTTGACTCACTTTTATATGAAGAATTTGTTAATCTCGTAACAATTTTTTGTCGAAGTTGAAATTGTCATCATTAATCAAATAGAAAAAAAAAATTAGTTTACAAACATCTTTGAACAAATTGTACCTTCATTTTTATTTTTTATTTTTTTTTGAAAGGCAAGCGTGCCGCCGGTGGGTATAGAACCCAAGACGTGGGGTTAAACCACCACAGTCTTAACCATCCAACCAGGCTACCATTTGCAATTGTACCTTCATTGATATAGTTCTATTAGCATTTACATGTAGAAGTTAATTATACTACTCCCATTTATGAAAAAAAAAACAATCAATCTCTTAATTAAACATTTAAGCATGTTTTTTATATAATTCACAAACCCTTGTAGAAGAGATTGAGATTCTTAACCTTAATTTATAGATTTAAAATCTTTTGGTAGGTACCTTAACGTAGACAAAGATAACATTACATGTTAATTATGTCAATTGAATTTCTCCCACTCATGTCTTTTAGCTCAAAATCTTCTTCTTTGAGGAGATTTTGAGTTGCAAACATTAAAGAGTTTTATTTAACTATTAATTTTATGAAGATGGTTTATTCGAGTTTCATCTCCTCATTCTGACAAGTGATTAAGGGCATGATGTATCTAAATTATTTATAATTAAACTTCTTTAAATCTTGATTTTAGTAAATAGAAAACGAAAAAGAAACTCACATGGCAAACCGGTTTTAGTTAAAATATTTTTCATTAATTGGTGCTAATCAGATTGTGATACCTAATTTGATTTAAATTAGGCACCCGTTTTAGTAAAAGCAATCCGGTCGACAAACTTAAATGAAGGATAGGTAAATATATATTGAATGAGTGGGTTGATTAAAGCAAATAGGAAGACATAATATCATCTACCACATGTGTAAGCATTTGAAATTGCAGTGGAAATTATACTCTGAATATTAGTGTTTGCTTGAATAGTTTATAAAAATTTGACAATTCACACATCACAAACTTTTAATCTAAAATTTGTTAACAAACTCATACTCAAGTTAACCAGATACTAATGCATGTCAGTAACAGTTTTGAAAAAGAAAATATGCATATAGGATAAGAGTATAAAACGTTGTTTGAAAGTTGAAATGGAGATGAAAAATTAGGCAAAATGTGTGATGAAGCATGTAATAAATCCCAGTATTAGCCCCAAAACCATTATGGCTTAATAAACATATTTGGATTATTGTGAAATAAGAAATCCATGCTAAACAATTAACTAACTAACAAATTTGATGCCTATAAGTCCTAAGCATCCATAAGCCACGTATAGATGACATGTTATAGGTTACTAACGTGACCTTGTAAGAAAGCAATCCGATCTCTCGAAATATTTTCTATTTTGAAGTTACCGAAATCTCTTTTGAAATTCAAAATATGTCAAAATTTTCTTGAGAAAGGAATAAATATTTTAATCCTCCTATATTCTAACATGCAACAAGATTATTTTAGCATCAACAGTTTGTTTTGTAAATGATTCTTATGTAATATGTAGTCCGTATGATACTACGAATCATGTGAGACATTTTATTTAGTATTTAAGAATTTAAAATGTATAAGTTATATTGTTAAATGTGAAATCACAATCATAGTTTTTACATTTTTCGACACAAAACGAAATATAAGGAGACCAAAATTAAGGTTGAAAAAAGAAATCACAATCCTTGCTTGTAAGTAGCTATATATTTTATCCAAAAGAATGGTTATGATTCTGCTGATTAATTACTCAATTCTAGTTAAAGTGGCTTGTTAAATTAGTTCTTACCATTTACCACGTACGTCCCAAATCTTCAGAAAGTTTGTTACTTATGTGTCCCCTGTTTTCTCGGGGCAGGGAGAGTGTGCGGACTGGATTTGCTGCGGCCTGGACTGCGGCCTGGTTTTGCTGCGGACTGTGCTGCGGCCTGGACTGCGGAATGGTGAGGCAGTGGCGAGATGGTGGACGCGATGGCCGCTGTTGCGCAGCAGTGCATGCTGTTACGCAGCAGTGCGGGGTTTCAGTGCTGCTTGGGGCGCAAACACGCACTCTGCCTGGAACTAACTGAGGCCTGGAGCTGCTGCGGCCTGAGCTGAATGTGATCTGGTTGCTGCGGCCTGGTGCTGCTGCGGACTGGATTTGGTGCGGCTTGATGTGATTGCTGCGGTATGGTGACGCAGTGTCGAGGGACGCGCGAGAGGATAAATGGACGCATTTGCGCAGCAGTTTTAGCGTGCTGTGGAGTAATTGCACGCACGCTGGTTCGGTTCGTTATTTTGGTCAAAATTCTTTTTGATGTTTTAATTTTTGTCTTTCTTCGGGCATATGTTTTTAGAACAAGTTTTTTACTTCTGTTTTTGCTTATTAATACGGGTAACGTCGTAATGTACCCCCGTAGCGTTTGTAAGTCAATTTTTTGATAAGTAATAACAGTCTGCCATTCCATAGTTGCCCCTCCCCACTGGAGGTTAATTTTAAAAAAAAAACGATCATTGACGAGTTATTTAACCCTAAATGAATTAGCCTAGCAAGATATGATTTGATTTTTTTTTTCTTTTTTTGTTTTCTATAAAGCAAACTAACAACGTGCCTTTAAATAAAAATAAAATTAAAATTAAAATTGAAGGCAGTGCCATGTTGAAACTTCACACATCACAAACTTTTTATCTAAACATTTTTTAACAAACTCATGTTTGAGTCGAGTACCTATGCGCTGACATATATATGTATAGAGAATATACTTATAAAATTTAATATAAAGTTGGAAATGAAGATGAATTGAATTTTTTTTTTATTTTTTATTTATATTTGCATACTGAAGTGTGTAACAAATCATAATACCGGTCTAAAAACAACCATTATTAATCTTGTGGATGGGATACTTGCTCAACTAGTTGACTAGTGGCAAATGGTATCACTAGTCCATGGTTTGAACTTTGGCAGAGCCATTTGTGTTGGGAAGGTTAAGGAAAAAAAATGGTCAATCTTCACCGTATCTAAATTCCAATGAAATAAATCCACATTCAACAATGCTATACAAATTTCGAGATAATTTAGATGCCCATGAACTCCTAAACATCCTATAGTTTTAATCTTACATTCTTCTCATTATTTCGACAAAATTTTGTGGTTTTTTTCCCTTAGTTTCACAATATCTGTTGATAGAAATTTGAGCGTAAAATTTTTTAATCATGCATATTGTCCCACATGGTTATCACTTATTCTAGGAAATGGCACAAATTTATGGTTTTGGAAATGTTATGTGACGATATGGTATAATCCTTAATTTAGAACATACGATTTGTAGTGATAATGTATATAGATTTCATTATTAGAAAATCTTTTCATATAAAAAATATGAGTCGTAGGTTTGCATTGATGGTAATGGATAGACTTCATGAATGTAAAATCCTTTGGTAAAGATTTTTTGGCATTAATGGATAAAGATTTGTGGGTGGATAAAGATTATGGCTGGTATATGGCTAACAACTCATCATCCTTTCCTCTATAAATTCCTTACAAATTCTATAAATTCATCGTTCTCAAGACACAATTGCAGTGTCATTTCACTTTTTATATCTTTGTTGCCTCTCTTTAATTTTCTTGGGCTGAATGTGAACTTTCAATTTCATAAACGTCTAAAGTCATAGCATGCATCAACAAAAGGTGAAGTCAGAAATAACAATTTGTTGTAAAAACCAAGTTTTTGAGGATTGCATTTGAATCAAACGACTTGTTGAAATCGTTCCATAAAGCAAATATGATGGTACTTGGAGAAAGAATACTAGGGTTGCATCTAGTTCAAAAGTGTTACTCATCACAGTAACCCCTGCAATTTTGTTGGTCACTTTTTATGTTTGCTTTGTGGAACGATTTTAATAAGTCGTTACTCATGCCATCTGACACATTCCTTTCGAAGCATCATACTTGGTGATTTTTGGCCAACCTTGTCGAGCAACAACAATGGTGGAGGGACTTGATTCCTTTTCAGGATGTATGGTGACGCATTTTGATATGAAGAAACTGTTGAACTTGTTCAAATATTATCAAATATTGTCCCTTACTAACCCCTTCCATGTAACTTGCAATCGTTTCTAGCTTACAAAGAAATGAGTGTGTCTGGAGGCATGATGAAAGATTTCAGGAGGTCATTAATCGTGCCTCCTAATACATTCCTTTCGAAGCAACATATCCTTGGCGATTCTGAATCAACCTTGTGGAGTAACAACTACAACGATGGAGGAAATCGATTCCTATCCAGGATGGTGACGCAATTTGATATAATGTAACTGTTGAGCTTGTCACAAAAATTATCAAATATTGTACTCAATAACCCCTTCCATGTAAACTTGCAATCTTTTTAGGTTACTTAGAATTGAATGTGTTCAAAGGCATGATAAAGATTTGAAGAGGTCATTAATCAAGCCACCCGACATACTCCTCTGAGCAATATATACTTGGTGAGTTTTTGCAAACCTTGTGAGGCAACAACAACAACATTGGAGGGACTTGAGTCTTTTATATGTTGTATGGGGTTGAGTTACATAGCACTGAAGACGATGGCTTATCATGGCTAATTCTACCTAAATTAATTTGTCGATTCTTTTTGTTGAGTCACTTTTTATATGAAGAATTTGTTAATCTCGTATCAATTTTTTGTCGAAGTTGAAATTGTCATCATTAATCAAATAGAAAAAAAAAATTAGTTTACAAACATCTTTGAACAAATTCTACCTTCATTTTTATTTTTTATTTTTTATTTTTGAAAGGCAAGCGTGCCGCCGATGGGTATAGAACCCAAGACGTGGGGTTTAACCACCACAGCCTTAACCATCCAACCAGGCTACCATTGGCAATTGTACCTTCATTGATATAGTTCTATTAGCATTTACATGTAGAAGTTAATTAAACTACTCCCATTTATGAAAAAAAAAACAATCAATCTCTTAATTAAACATTTAAGCATGCTTTTTATATATTTCACAAACCCTTGTAGAAGAGATTGAGATTCTTAACCTTAATTTTTAGATTTAGAATCTTTTGGTAGGAACCTTAACGTAGACAAAGATAACATTACATGTTAATTATGTCAATTGAATTTCTCCCACTCATGTCTTTTAGCTCAAAATCTTCTTCTTTGAGGAGATTTTGAGTTGAAAACATAAAAGAGTTTTATTTAACTTTTAATTTTATGAAGATGGTTTATTCGAGTTTCATCTCCTCATTCTGACAAGTGGTTAAGGGCATGATGTATCTAAATTATTTATAATTAAACTTTTTTAAATCTTGATTTTAGTAAATAGAAAATGAAAAAGAAAAATCACATGGCATACCAGTTTTAGTTAAAATATTTTTCATTAATTGGTGGTATTCAGATTGTGATACCTAATTTGATTTAAATTAGGCACCCGTTTTAGTAAAAGTAATCCCGTCGACAAACTTAAATGAAGGATATAGGTAAATATATATTGAATGAGTGGGTTGATTAAAGGCAATAGGAAGAAATAATATCATCTACCACATGTGTAAGCATTTGAAATTGCAGTGGAAATTATACTCTAAATATTAGTGTTGGCTTGAATAGTTTATAAAAATTTGACAATTCACACATCACAAACTTTTAATCTAAAATTTGTTAACAAACTCATACTCAAGTTAACCAGATAACTATGCATGTCAGTTGCAGTTTAGAAAAAGAAAATATGCATACGGGATAAGAATATAAAACATAGTTTGAAATTCAAAATGAAGATGAAAAATTAGGCAAAATGTGTGATAAAGCATGTAATAAATCTCCGTATTAGCCCAAAAACCATTATGGCTTTATAAACATATTTGGATTATCGTGAAATAAGAAATCCACGCTAAACAATTAACTTACTAAAAGATTTGATACCTATAAATCCTAAGCAACCATAAGCCATGTATAGATTACATGTTATATATAGGTTACTAACATGACCTTGTAAGAAAGCCATGCGATCTCTCGAAATATTTTCTATTTTAAAGTTATTGAAATCTCTTTTGAAATTCGAAATATGTCCAAATTTTCGTGAGAAAAGAATAAATATTTTAATCCTCCTATATTTTAACATGCTATAATGTTATTTTAGCATATCAACAGTTTGTTATGTAAGTGATTCTTTTGTAATATGTAGTCCGTATGATACTACGAATCATGTGAGACATTTTATTTAGTATTTAATAGTTTAAAATGCATAAATTATATTGTTAAATGTGAAATCACAATCAAATTTTTTACATTTTTTCTACACAAAACGAAATATCAGGAGATCAAAATTTACTCGGAAAAAATAAATCACAATCCTGGCTTGTAAGTAGCTATATATTGTATCCAAAAGAATGGTTATGATTTTGCTGATTAATTACTGAATTCTAGTTAAAGTAGCTTATTAAATTAGTACTTACCGTTTACCATGTACTTCCCAAATCATCAGAAAGTTTGTTAGTTATTTGAACTAACCCGATCATTGACGAGTTTTTTAACCCTAAATGAATTAGCCTAGCAAGATATGATTTGATTTTTTTTTCTTTTTTTCTTTTCTATCAAGCAAACTAACAACGTGACTTTAAATAAAAATAAAATTAAAATTAAAATTAAAGGCAGTGCCATGTTGAAACTTCAAACCTCACAAACTTTTAATCTAAACATTTTTTAACAAACTCATGTTTAAGTCGAGTACTTATGCGTTGACAAACATATGTATAGAGAATATACTTATAAAATTTAATTTCAAAGTTGGAAATGAAGATGAATTGAAATTTTTTTTTATATTTGCATACTAAAATGTGTAACAAATCATAATACCGGTCTAAAAACAACCATTAATAATCCTGTGGATGGGATACTTCAGCTAGTTGACTAGTGGCAAATGGTATCACTAGTCCATGGTTTGAACTTTGGCAGAGCCATTTGTGTTGGGAAGGTTAAGGAAAAAAAATGGTCAATCTTCACCTTATCTAAATTCCAATGAAATAAATCCACATTCAACAATGCTATACAAATTTCGAGATAATTTAGATGCCCATGTACTCCTAAACATCCTATAGTTTTAATCTTACATTCTTCTCATTATTTCGACAAAATTTCGTGGTTTTTTTCCCTTAGTTTCACAATATCTGTTGATAGAAATTTGAGCGTAAAATTTCTTAATCATGCATATTGTCCCACATGGTTATCACTTATTCTAGTAAATGGCACAAATTTATGGTTTAGGAAACGTTATGTGCCGATATGGTATAATCCTTAATTTAGAACATATGATTTGTAGTGATAATGTATATAGATTTCATTATTAGAAAATCTTTTTATATAAAATTATGAGTTGTATGTTTGCATTGATAGTAATGGATAGGATTCATGAATATAAAATCCATTTGTAAAGATTTTTTGGCATTAATGGATAAAGATTTGTGGGTGGATCAAGATTATGGCTGGTATATGGCTAACAGCTCATCATCCTTTCCTCTATAAATTCCTAACAAATTCTATAAATTCATTGTTCATAAGACACAATTGCAGTGTCATTTGACTTTTTATATCTTTGTTGCCTCTCTGTAATTTTCTTGGGCTGAATGTGAACTTTCAATTTCACAAAGGTCTAAAGTCATAGCATGCATCAACAAAAGGTCAAGTCAGAAATAACAATTTGTTGTAAAAACCAAGTTTTTGAGGATTGCATTTGAATCAATCGAATTGTTGAAATCGTTCCATAAAGCAAATATGATGGTACTTGGAGAAAGAATACTAGGATTGCATCTAGTTCAAAAGTGTTACTCATCACAGTAACCCCTACAACTTTGTTGGTCACTTTTTATGTTTGCTTTGTGGAACGATTTTAATAAGTCGTTAATCATGCCATCTGACACATTCCTTTCGAAGCATCATACTTGGTGATTTTTGGCCAACCTTGTGGAGCAACAACAAAGGCGGAGGGACTTGATTCCTTTTCAGGATGTATGGTGATGCATTTTGATATGAAGAAACTGTTGAACTTGTTTAAATATTATCAAATATTGTCCCTTACTAACCCCTTCCATGTAACTTGCAATCGTTTCTAGGTTACAAAGAAATGAGTGTGTCTGGAGGCATGATGAAAGATTTCAGGAGGTCGTTAATCATGCCTCCTAATACATTCCTTTCGAAGCAACATATCCTTGGCGATTCTGAATCAACCTTGTGGAGTAACAACTACAACGATGGAGGAAATCGATTCCTATCCAGGATGGTGCGCAATTTGATATAATGTAACTATTGAGCTTGTTACAAAAATTATCAAATATTGTCCTCAATAACCCCTTCCATGTAAACTTGCAATCTTTTTAGGTTACTTAGAATTGAATGTGTCTAGAGGCATGATAAAAATTTCAAGAGGTCATTAATCAAGCCACCCGACATACTCCTCTAAGCAATATATACTTGGTGAGTTTTTGCAAACCTTGTGAGGCAACAACAACAACATTGGAGGGACTTGAGTCTTTTATATGCAGTATGGGGTTGAGTTACATAGCACTGAAGATGGTGGCTTATCATGGCTAATTCTACGTAAATTAATTTGTCGATTTTTTTTGTTGACTACTTTTGATATGAAGAATTTGTTGATCTCGTATCAATTTTTTGTCGAAGTTGAAATTGTCATCATTAATCAAATAGAAAAAAAATATTAGTTTACAAACATCTTTGAACAAATTGTACCTTCATTGATATAGTTCTATTAGCATTTACATGTAGAAGTTAATTAAACAACTCCCATTTATGAAAAAAACAATCAATCTCTTAATTAAACATTTAAGTATGCTTTTTATATAATTCACAAACCCTTGTAGAAGAGATTGAGACTCTTAACCTTAATTTATAGATTTAAAATCTTTTGGTAGGAACCTTAACGTAGACAAAGATAACATTACATGTTAATTATGTCAATTGAATTTCTCCCACTCATGTCTTTTAGCTCAAAATCTTTTTCTTTGAGGAGATTTTGAGTTGCAAACATAAAAGAGTTTTATTTAACTATTAATTTTATGAAGATGGTTTATTCGAGTTTCATCTCCTCATTCTGACAAGTGATTAAGGGCAGGATGTATCAAAATTATTCATAATTAAACTTCTTTAAATCTTGATTTTAGTAAATAGAAAACGAAAAAGAAACTCACATGGAAAACTAGTTTTAGTTAAAATATTTTTCATTAATTGGTGGTATTCAGATTGTGATACCTAATTTGATTTAAATTAGGCACCCGTTTTAGTAAAAGCAATCCCATCGACAAACTTAAATGAAGGACAGGTAAATATATATTAAATGAGTGGGTTGATTAAAGGCAATAGGAAGAAATAATATCATCTACCACATGTGTAAGCATTTAAAATTGCAGTGGAAATTATACTCTAAATATTAGTGTTGGCTTGAATAGTTTATAAAAATTTGACAATTCACACATCACAAACTTTTAATCTAAAATTTGTTAACAAACTCATACTCAAGTTAACCAGATACTAATGCATGTCAGTAACAGTTTTGAAAAAGAAAATATGCATACGGGATAAGAGTATAAAACGTAGTTTGAAAATCTAAATGGAGATGAAAAATTAGGCAAAATGTGTGATGAAGCATGTAATAAATCCCAGTATTAGCCCAAGAACCATTATGGCTTAATAAACATATTTGGATTATTGTGAAATAAGAAATCCACGCTAAACAATTAACTAACTAACAGATTTGATGCCTATAAATCCTAAGCATCCATAAGCCACGTATAGATGACATGTTATAGGTTACTAACGAGACCTTGTAAGAAAGCAATGCGATCTCTCGAAATATTTTCTATTTTGAAGTTACCGAAATCTCTTTTGAAATTCAAAATATGTCAAAATTTTCTTGAAAAAGGAATAAATATTTTAATCCTCCTATATTTTAACATGCAACAAGATTATTTTATCATCAACAGTTTGTTATGTAAATGATTCTTATGTAATATGTAGTCCGTATGATACTACGAATCATGTGAGACATTTTATTTAGTATTTAAGAATTTAAAATGTATAACTTATATTGTTAAATGTGAAATCACAATCAGAGTTTTTACATTTTTCGACACAAAACGAAATATAAGGAGACCAAAATTAAGGTTGAAAAAAGAAATCACAATCCTTGCTTGTAAGTAGCTATATATTGTATCCAAAAGAATGGTTATGATATTGCTGATTAATTACTACATTCTAGTTAAAGTGGATTGTTAAATTAGTTCTTACCATTTACCACGTACGTCCCAAATCTTCAAAAAGTTTGTTAGTTATTTGATTTTTTTTCTTTTTTTTTTCTATTAAGCAAACTAACAACGTGCCTTTAAATAAAAATAAAAATAAAAATAAAAATAAAAATAAAAATAAAAATAAAATTAAAATTAAAATTAAAATTAAAATTAAATTTAAAATTAAAATTAAAATTAAAATTAAAATTAAAATTAAAATTAAAATTAAAATTAAAATTAAAATTAAAATTAAAATTAAAATTAAAATTAAAGGCATTGCAATGTTGAAACTTCACACCTCACAAACTTTTAATCTAAACATTTTTTAACAAACTCATGTTTAAGTCGAGTACCTATGCGTTGACATACATATGTATAGAGAATATACTTATAAAATTTAATTTAAAAGTTGGAAATGAAGATGAATTGAAATTTTTTTTTTTTTTTATATTTGCATACTGAAGTGTGTAACAAATCATAATACCGGTTTAAAAACAACAATTATTAATCTTGTGGATGGGAAACTTGCTCAGCTAGTTGAGTAGTGGCAAATGGTATCACTAGTCCATGGTTTGAACTTTGCAAAGGCATTTGTGTTGGGAATGTTAAGGAAAAAATATGGTTAATCTTCACCGTATCTAAATTCCAATGAAATAAGTCAACATTCAACAATGCTATACAAATTTCAAGATAATTTAGATGCCCATGAACTCCTAAACATCCTATAGTTTTAATTTTACATTCTTCTCATTATTTCGACAAAATTTCGTGGTTTTTTTTCCCTTAGTTTCACAATATCTGTTGATAGAAATTTGAGCGTAAAATTTCTTAATCCTGCATATTGTCCCACATGGTTATCACTTATTCAAGGAAATGGCACAAATTTATAGTTTTGGAAACGTTATGTGCCGATATGGTATAATCCTTAATTTAGAACATATGATTTGTAGTGATAATGTATATAGATTTTCTTATTAGAAAATATTTTCATATAAAATTATGAGTTGTATGTTTGCATTGATGGTAATGTATAGACTTCATGACTGTAAAATCCTTTGGTAAAGATTTTTTGGCATTAATGGATAAAGATTTGTGAGTGGATAAAGATTATGGCTGGTATATGGCTAAAACCTCATCATCCTTTCCTCTATAAATTCCTAACATATTCTATAAATTCATTGTTCTCAAGACACAATTGCAGTGTCATTTCACTTTTTATATCTTTGTTGCCTCTCTTTAATTTTCTTGGGCTGAATGTGAACTTTCAATTTCACAAAGGCCTAAAGTCATAGCATGCATCAACCAAAAGGTGAAGTCAGAAATAACAATTTGTTGTAAAAACCAAGTTTTTGAGGATTGCATTTGAATCAAACGACTTGTTGAAATCGTTCCATAAAGCAAATATGATGGTATTTGGAGAAAGAATACTAGGATTGCATCTAGTTCAAAAGTGTTACTCATCACAGTAACCCCTGCAACTTTGTTGGTCACTTTTTATGTTTGCTTTGTGGAACGATTTTAATAAGTCGTTAATCATGCCATCTGACACATTCCTTTCGAAGCATCATATTTGGTGATTTTTGGCCAACCTTGTCGAGCAACAACAATGGTGGGGCACTTGATTCCTTTTCAGGATGTATGGTGATGCATTTTGATATGAAGAAACTGTTGAACTTGTTTAAATATTATCAAATATTGTCCCTTACTAACCCCTTCCATGTAACTTGCAATCGTTTCTAGGTTACAAAGAAATGAGTGTGTCTGGAGGCATGATGAAAGATTTCAGGAGGTCGTTAATCATGCCTCCTAATACATTCCTTTCGAAGCAACATATCCTTGGCGATTCTGAATCAACCTTGTGGAGTAACAACTACAACGATGGAGGAAATCGATTCCTATCCAGGATGGTGACGCGATTTCATATAATGTAACTGTTGAGCTTGTTACAAAAATTATTAAATATTGTCCTCAATAATCCCTTCCATGTAAACTTGCAATCTTTTTAGGTTACTTAGAATTGAATGTGTCTAGAGGCATGATAAAGATTTGAAGAGGTCATTAATCAAGCCACCCGACATACTCCTCTGAGCAATATATACTTGGTGAGTTTTTGCAAACCTTGTGAGGCAACAACAACAACATTGGAGGGACTTGAGTTCTATATATGCAGTATGGGGTTGAGTTACATAGCACGTAAGATGATGGCTTATCGTGGTTAATTCTACCTAAATTAATTTGTCGATTCTTTTTGTTGACTCACTTTTGATATGAAGAATTTGTTGATCTCGTATCAATTTTTTGCCGAAGTTGAAATTGTCATCATTAATCAAATAGAAAAAAAAAAATATTAGTTTACAAACATCTTTGAACAAATTGTACCTTCATTGATATAGTTCTATAAGCATTTATATGTAGAAGTTAATTAAACTACTCCCATTTATGAAAAAAACAATCAATCTCTTAATTAAACATTTAAGCATGTTTTTTATATAATTCACAAACCCTTGTAGAAGAGATTGAGATTCTTAACCTTAATTTATAGATTTAAAATCTTTTGGTAGGAACCTTAACGTAGACAAAGATAACATTACATGTTAATTATGTCAATTGAATTTCTCCCACTCATGTCTTTTAGCTCAAAATCTTCTGCTTTGAGGAGATTTTGAGTTGCAAACATAAAAGAGTTTTATTTATCTTTTAATTTTATGAAGATGTTTAATTCGAGTTTCATCTCCTCATTCTGACAAGTGATTAAGGGCATGATGTATCTAAGTTATTTAGAATTAAACTTCTTTAAATCTTGATTTTAGTAAATAGAAAACGAAAAAGAAACTCACATGGCAAACCGGTTTTAGTTAAAATATTTTTCATTAATTGGTGCTAATCAGATTGTGATACCTAATTTGATTTAAATTAGGCACCCATTTTAGTAAAAGCAATCCGGTCGACAAACTTAAATGAAGGATAGGTAAATATATATTGAATGAGTGGGTTTTTTTTTTTTTTTTTTTTTTTTTAATTAAACCT